>JAQSUU010000216.1:16250000-17500000 GCA_038087645.1 Saccharum hybrid cultivar R570 | reverse complement strand
TCCCGAGATTTAAAGCCTTGGGTTAGGTAATGGAAAAGGAAACGTGTCATACAAACATGTTCAAGACTTTGTTCATAAAATAGGTAGGTATTTTACATTACACGTTTAAAAAGAATGAGTTACAATCTAGAGAGGAAATTGTAACTTAGATAGAAGCAAAGAAGTCGGGAAAGTTCTCCAGCAAATAATCTTCAGATTCCCAGGTTGCTTCTTCTTCCGAATGTTGATTCCATTGAATCTTATACCACTTGATTGTTCTACTCCGTGTGACACGATCTTTCTGATCCAAAACTCTGACAGGATGCTCTGAATATGTTAGATCTGGCTCAAGCTTGACCCCCTCGAAATCAATCACTTGGTCAGGTACTTGTAGACACTTCTTTAGTTGTGACACATGGAACACATTGTGCACTATGGAGAGCTGTTCAGGTAACCTTAAACGGTAAGCCACTTTACCAAATCGTTCCAAAATTTGAAACGGTCCAATGTATCTAGGTGCCAATTTGCCTTTAACCCCAAATCGGTTAACTCCTTTCATGGGTGATACCTTCAAGTATACATAATCTCCTTTGTCAAACACCAGTGCTCTTCATCTCTTATCTGCATAACTCTTTTGACGAGACTGTGCTATCTTTATATTATTTTGTATACGTCTGACTTTCTCTTCAGTTTCTTTTACTAAATCAACCCCGAAAAACCATCTCTCTCCTGATTCTGACCAATTCAGTGGAGTTCTACATCGGCGTCCATACAGTGCTTCAAACGGTGCCATTTTGATACTTTCTTGATAACTGTTATTGTAAGAGAATTCTACTAAAGGTAAACAGTCATCCCAAGAATCTGAGTAATTGAGCACACAAGACCTCAACATATCTTCTAGAATCTGATTGACTCTTTCAGTCTGACCATCTGTTTGAGGATGATAAGCGGTACTATGCAGAAGTTTAGTACCCAGTGACTCATGTAAGTGCCTCCAGAAATTGCTAACAAACTGTGTACCTCTATCAGATACAATTGTCTTGGGTATCCCATGCAGACTGACAATTCTTTCAAAATATATCTTAGCATATCGGATAGTTGGATATATAGTTTGAACTGGAATGAAATGTGCAGATTTAGTGAGGCGGTCCACAATAACCCAGATAGAATCAAACCCTTTTGCAGTTTTGGGCAAACCCACAATGAAATCCATATTGATATCTTCCCATTTCCAGGCTGGAATGGGTAACGGCTGCAATGCTCTGGCTGACTTCAGATGTACAGCTTTCACTCTGTGACAGGTGTCACACCTGGCTATGTATCTGGCAATCTCAATCTTCATCTTGGTCCACCAGAATCTTTGTTTCAGATCATGATACATCTTATTACTTCCAGGATGGATAGAGAATTTGGTCAAATGTGCTTCATCCAGGATCAACTGACGTAACTCCGGAACCTTAGGTACAACCAAATGATCTTTGAACCAGAGGACATCTGCTTCATCAATTCTAAAACATAAACCTTTTCCCTTTCTAACTTTTTCCTTTATGTGGACTATACCCTTATTTTACTTCTGAGCAGAAATAATCTTATCTCTTATAGTTGTTTCCACGGTGATGTTGGCAACACTACCATACTGAACTATTTCAATACCCAACTTTTCTATCTCATGGCACAAAGAAAGATCCAACGGTTTCGCTGTCAAACAGTTGCAATGAGTCTTTCGACTAAGGGCATCGGCAACCACATTTTCCTTACCCGGATGATAATGTACTTCTAAGTCATAATCCTTTATCAATTCTAACCATCTTCGTTGGCGCATATTCAAATCAGACTGAGTGAAAATGTATTTCAAACTCTTGTGATCTGTATAGATGTGACATAGATTACCCAACAAATAATGCCGCCATATCTTCAAGGCATGAACAACGGCCGCTAACTCTAAATCATGGGTTGGATAATGCTCTTCATGTTGTTTGAGTTGGCGAGAAGCATAAGCAATCACTCGACCTTCTTGCATTAACACACATCCAATACCAGTACCACAAGCATCACAGTAGACGTCAAACGGCTTTTCAATATTTGGTTGAGCTAACACTGGAGCAGTGGTTAACAACCTTTTCAAAGTCTGGAAAGCCTTCTCACATTCTGAGGACCAAACAAATTTAACCTGGATCTTCAACAACTCAGTGATAGGTTTTGATATTTTCGAGAAATCAGGAATGAATCGACGGTAATAACCCGCCATTCCCAGGAAACTGCGAACTTGATGAACAGTACTTGGGGGCTTCCAATCTAATATATCCCTTACTTTGCCAGGGTCAACAGCAACACCTTCTGCCGACAAAACATGTCCAAGAAATGGCACCTCATTAAGCCAAAACTCACATTTGCTGAACTTAGCATACAACTGATGTTCCCGCAAGCGACTGAGAATGATGCGTAAATGTTCCGCATGTTCTTTCTTATTTTTGGAGTAAACCAAAATATCATCAATGAAGACAACAACAAACTTGTCGAGCTCGGGCATGAAAACCGAATTCATGAGATACATGAAATGAGCGGGTGCATTGGTAAGACCAAAGGACATGACTAGATATTCATAAAGACCATATCTAGTAGTGAAAGCAGTCTTTGGAATGTCCTCAGGGCGAATTTTTATTTGGTGGTAGCCAGATCGGAGATCGATCTTAGAAAATACTTTGGCTCCAGCAAGTTGATCAAAGAGTAGATCAATATGAGGAAGAGGATACTTATTCTTGATAGTCACCTCATTCAACGGGCGATAATCAACACACAACCTCAAGGTTTTGTCCTTCTTTTTCACAAATATGGCTGGACATCCCCATGGTGAAGAACTGGGTTGAATAAAACCTTTATCACGCAATTCTTGTAACTGTATCTTGAGCTCTGCTAATTCTTTCGGTGGCATTCTGTATGCTCTTCTAGATATTGGGGCAGTGCCAGGTTTCAACTCAATTACAAATTCCACATCTTTGTCAGGAGGTAATCCAGGTAGCTCATCTGGGAAAACATCCGAAAACTCGCAAACTACAGGTATATCACTGATTTCTTTCACAGAAGTTGCACAAACTCTTTCGACTGCCCTTTTTGGTGTTTGAAGTTGGATAAGAAGTTGAGAACTACTATCAGGTAAGTTCAGTCTTATTGTTCTATTCAAAGTATCTATTACAGCTCCGCGCTGATACATCCAGTTCATACCTAGGATCACATCTATATCCTGATCCTTCAAAATTATCATGGACGTGGGAAAAGTATGACCACCCAATTCTATAGGTACCTGATGTACCATTTCTTTAGTACACAGACGACCCCCGGGCGACTGTATAAAGAAGTTCTCTTTCGTTTCCCCAATTGGAATTGCATGTTTCATAACAAATGTACGATTGATGAATGTATGTGATGCGCCTGAATCAAAAAGCATAACTGCAGGGTGATTTGCGACAGGAAACATACCCATCATGACGGGCTCTCCTTCAGGTATTGCCCCGGCCTGCGTGTAAAAGACTCGTCCAGTTTTCTTTTCGGCCTTGCCCTTCGGAGCATTCTGGTTATTGCCCCTCTGCTGATTCTGGTTCTGTTGTTGGGGCACAACAGCTTTCTGATAATTCAGATTATACTGCCTCGGGTACGGACACTCCCTCGAGAAATGCCCTGTCTTTCCGCAATTATAACAGGGATAATTATTGATATTGTTGCCCTGCTGAAGTGGAGGACGAATGCTAGGAGCATTCGGCTGACGTGGATAGGATAGAGCTGCAATAGGACGGACAAATGCCTGTTGCCAGGCTTGGAATTGTGGTGGACGAAAAGGAGGACGGAAATGATTTTGAGGATGGTATACTATCTTCTGGCGCTTTTGATTGAGGACGGAAATGATTTTGAGGATGGTATACTATCTTCTGGCGCTTTTGATTGCCACCAGATGGTCCATACGACACCTTCTTCTTCTTAGCCTCTTTATGCTTCTGGTATTCTTCTTTTGACGAAAGAGCAATATCAACGGCCTCATGATACGTCACATTGAGACAACTAGTCATCATAGTACGAATCTTCGAGTTCAGACCCCTCATAAAACAAGCTTGCTTCTTTCGATCAGAGTTGATTTGGTCAGCAGCATACTATGATAGATGATTGAACCTGCCCACATATTGCATTACTGTCTGGTCTCCCTGCTTCAGTGCAAGAAATTCTTCCAACTTTCTGATCATAATCCCTTCTGGAATAAAGTGAGCTCGGAAAGCCGCATGGAATTCCGCCCAGGTCACCCGGTGACCAGCTGGCTGTGCAGCAAGGTGATTTCCCCACCATGCTCCGGCAGCACCCCAAGCTGTTGGGCTGCAAACACCGGCTTCTGGTAGTCACTACACTCTATAAGTTCAAACTTTTGCTCCATAGTGCGGAGCCAGTCATCTGCTTCTAACGGTTCATCGGCTCTGGTAAACACTGGGGGCCGGGTATCAGTGAAATCCACATAAGTGGTCTCATTCCGGTGGTTATTCTGACCCCGATTGCCTAGTGGTGCATTGTGATTATTCTGAACCACTTCCCTTAGTAACCTAGCATTTTCTGCGGTAGCATTGACAAAGGCGAACATAGCCTCTGCCATATTTAGTGGAACGGCTGGTGGATTAGGGACACCATTCCCACCCTGTGCAGTCCCCGTACCATCATCATTATGAGCCATCTGTTGATAACAAACCAAACTTTATTCACAAACTTTTATTGAACTTTTACAAAAGCGATTACAAACACACCACGCAGATGCATTTATTTGTTATACAGGTCCGCACCCATGCTAGACTTCCTGGTTAACTAAGGCTGACAACAAACATAAACTTCTAGCTACACACTGCACTTGACCAACTCAGTTCTCACGGTCAGTGTCCATTCCTGAAACGTGACCTCCTTCATCGTCACTCTCGTCCACAGGCTCCATCTCCTCCGGATCTTATTCTTCCTCTGACTCCTCTGCAGATTCCCCACCATCAGCGAGGATAACACCAGGGTCTAGCTCAGCTGCACCAGGTGGAGGATGCAGTTGATAGAACAACTGATGAACTTCCTCGTGGAGAACCTGATTGTCTCCCTCCAGATCGTTAACATAGAACTGTAACTCCTCAGCACGTTCCCTGGCAGCATCCTCTTAGTGCCATGCCTCATTCCTTTCCGTCACGAAGCGACCCATCATCCGCTCACAGCTCAGATGAGCCCCAGTGAGCCTTCGTAGCTGATTCTGTAACTCTTCGACCTGGATAGCGTCCGTAGCTCTATCACGTGTAGCCTGGGCTAACTCAGCGGAAAGCCTCTCTATCTCCGTCTGAGGGACAGTCCTACTGCCGCTAGCACTTTCGTCCCTGGGAGCAAGCTGGCGACGAGGAACTCCCTTTGGTCTAGTGGACTTGCGGGTCGTCAACTTAGTACGGGCCATCCTGTAGCGGGAAAAGGTAGAATTTGGTAAGGATAGCTGGGGAGGATCTGAAGGTTAGCATGAATAGGATTGATACTACTTAACCCAAACCTCAGTAACGGGGAAGGTAAATTAACAGATTCATTAAGCATGATGCATGATTTAACATACGAACGATCATTAAAGATTTTTGAATTAAATGCACAAGGGTAACAGAACATAAACTTTATTTATAGGGCACTTTTAATATGCTATTCCACCAAAAACTTTTAAACATGACTAAAGATCTACCAGAGGAATAGAGATAGGTAATAAGCAATTTGGACCAAAATAGTCAGTTACATTTATTTGACCCAAACGTTTTGAAGTTTTTGAAATGTAATACTACAATAGCTCTGTCCATGATCGCTCTGATACCAGCTGTGGCAGAACCTTCTAATTACTATGGCCCACCTGTACTTGTTATTGTCTTAAAGACTTCTAACCACTGTACAAGTGTACCACAGATCTTAAGAAGCCTGTCGGGTGTCCTCGGGAAACCCGAATCATCCACAATCTTCCGAGCAGGATCACATTACAGAGGCATCACAGTATTACAACAGTTTATATAATAAATTACATCAGAGTACAAAAGCGGAAGTCTTACATAACACAAGTTTACAAAATTGATGTTCCAAACTTACAAACTTAAGTTTAGTGTTACAACCATAGTAGTGGAGTAGCATTATTAACATTATTACAACACCAAAACGCGATGCTCTGCCCAAGAGCCAAACATCTCTACTCGTCGTCGCTCACTGCAAAGACAGTCATGCAACAGGGTCCAAAACACACCTGTTCATGAGACGCACCTGCAACAGGGGTTTAACAAACCCTGAGTACGAAAGTACTCAACAAGACTTAACCGACAAAACCAGCGGAATGACTCAGGAATGCAGGCTCAGGGGAATCAAGGTGAGGTTCCAGCAGGAAGTCAAGTTCTTTTGCATAAAAGCTACTAATGGTGAATCCTTAAGATCACGATTTTATTTCAATATTATTTATTATACAGAATATAAGTGATCCTAATCTAGATCATATAACTCATTCAATATCTTTCTGATTCTCCGACCAAAGTTCCATTTCTTAACTACGATGTTGAACAGAGAATCGAGTCTCCTTAACCGAGGAGCAGCGACGATTCGAATCGATTAAACCCAGCTGGGGATTCCTAATCACACGACATATGTAGGATTCTAACCAACATATATCAACCTTCACTCGGATACTCCAAAATATGACCGGGTCCAGCGCCACCCGAGAGTATAGTACACCTCCAATCCAGCCCTTGGCTACGAGGGTACACACTACTCTCGCCATCTCTCCACTCCCAGTGCGCGGTTGGTCGTTCACATGTTGGCGTTACCGAGGTCTTAGGCTTACCGGAGCATGTGATCAGTTACAAAGTCTCAACGCACATAATTCAAACAACGGTACGGTCCTTAACTGACTCAGTCGGAGACAGTACAGGGGGACTCCTTTCCCGATGCAAGTCCACCGACCGGTCCTAGATTATCATCATTAATATTCATCAAGTGGTTGTCCAACAACCCTTCAAACTTTGTTTAAAAGTTTTAAAGTTTTCTCATTAAGCAATGCTAAGCATACTAAGCATTTTTAAATAAAAACAGTAACAAGGATGGTATTGGAATATCAAGGATGATAATGCAGTAATTAGGTTATCACTCAACTCCTAGCACTTAATGCAGTAGAGCGGTAATATAAGTGAAGTAAAACTTTTCAAATTGCAAGGTAAGGTTAGATGTAACCGGGGCTTGCCTTGGTCGACGGGAAACTCAGGCTCGGGTTCAGTACCGCAGATGTCAAACCCTATTTCCACGGGCGTCGGTTCTTCTGCGGGGACGGGTTCGGCTTCGGTACCCTCCTCTTTTACGGGAACTATACGTCACGATAATGCATGCTTTAGGATGATGAAATAATAAACATGATGCTTGATGGATGCTTAACAGAGTTAACAAGTTGAGTACAACTTCCCTTCACGGTACAGTTGAACAACAAAAGCTTCTAACGTAACCCTAATCTAGGGTCCGATTACGCTAATCAACTTATTAAGGGATTTCGTTAAACGCATGAAATAACACTAATCAAGAATTAACAACATGATTAGGAAAGCTTAAGCAACCAATCAAGAATGCTAAAGGTCATTAAGAGTTAATGACCTAAAGTCAACACTCAACCATAAAGTCAAGCAACCTTAATTATGATGCCCTAATTACCTAATTAATTAATTAATTAATTAACAAAGCATAATTTAAGAATAAAAATTAACTTAATCTAATTAAGCTAAAATTTTTAATTTAGGAAGCTTATATCATAATTAGATGATAAAACAATTTTCATGATTTTTGGATAAACAAATAAGCCTAGAAAAATTAATTAAGGGCCACTTAAGAATTAAATGGACTAATTAATTAACCTATAAAAAGTAATTAAAATTGATATTTATTATTTTTCTTAAATAGTACACAGTGTATAAAGGTTACTCAAAATTTTTCATAAATTTTGGAATTATAAACAATTTATAACATAATAAACAAAACTGAAAATCATTTTACATTTTTGAAAAAAAGGAAAAACAAAAATTTCCATCGCGGGCTGATTCCTCTCCTCCTCTCTCTCGGCCCGGCCTGCGACTCACGCGCGCGGCCCGTTTCCCCTTCCCGCGCGCTCGCCCGCTCGGCCCAGCTGCGCGGCCCGTCAGCGCGGCCCAGCCTGCTCGCGCTCCCGCTCGCTCCTCTCTCTCTGACGCACCGACCCCACCTGTCATCCCCCACTCCCTCTCTTCTCCTTCTCTCCCGCGCGCGCGGACGCGACACCGCGGTGACCGTCGACGGTGAGCTCACCGACGACGAGTCTCCGGTGAATCGGGATCACTCCAACCACTCCAACAGCACCACACGAACCCCACGGAACCATCTAAAGCACGAATTGGCACTGTTATAACATGGAGGAGGCTTGACCGCGGCCATGGCGGTCTCGGCGGTGACTCGAACGGCGACTCGATGCACAAAACGCGCCTACGGTACGGTAGCGACTAAAACAAGAGGAGCATCACATGCAGTGGCTCACAGTGATTGAGTTGGGCAACTTGGGGGCGACGGAGAGGTGCTGGAATGGCCGGTCCACGGTGAGGCGGTCACAGTGGCGTCGCTGCCGGCCGTGAGGAAGAAAACGGCTTGGGGGCGATTGCAGAGGAGGTGAGGCGCGATCAAGGACTCCAGGAGCTGCGCACACACGCTGCGGAGCTGGAGGCGAGAGCTATTGGATGGTGGAGCAGCAGCGGCGGTGAATTTGGGCGGCGGATGGCGGTGGCCGGTCGCGGCGAGAAGCGGAGGAGGAAGAGAATTCGGTTTGGCCGACGACAGTGGCATTTATAGGCATGGCCGGTCGACTCAGGAACGACACGCGGAGCGAGCTGACCGTGACGAGGCGGTCGCGTGATGCCGCGGGCGCGCCTGGAAGCGGAGCGAAGGTCGTCGGCGTCGTCGGGAGGTGGCGTGCGGTGGTTGGCGAGAATTTCAAATAATTTACAGAATTGCCACTGGAGGAAAATTTCAAATTACTTTCAAATCTTCAATAGAAGTTGAAAATCTGTAAATACAAAAGTTGTTCTATTTTCAAAGATCTACAACTCTCTCCATATGAACATTTTCCAATTCGGCTTAGTTTTTGAAATTTGAATTTAAATTCAAAAAGGGACATTTTCTGGAATTTTGAAAAACCAAAATTACTTTGAATTTTGTATTGAAACTTCAAAAACTCAAAATACCAAAGTTGTACATCTAGGGCAGACCTACAACTTTGCTATTCAAAATATTTTCAAATCATGCTTCTATTTTGAAATTGGATAGGGAAAATGAAAAGGGGACAATTTTTAGATTTGAATCTTTTCAAAATTACTCCAAATTTTTCACTGAAACTTTGAAAACTCAAAACATCAAACTTGTAGCCCTTGAAAAGATCTACAAACTTGGTTTTACACTTTTTCCCAAATTTTGCTTAGATTTTGATCTATACCAAAAGGGGTAAAACTAGGGTTTTGCTTTTCAGGGTTTTCAGAAAGGTTTTGAATTGAAACTTGATTCTTTATTAATTTGGAGTTACTTAGGGATCACACCCTCACCCTAGGGCATATTGAGTCAAGCCTCACATGGTTGACCAAATGGCTCCCTAGGTTGACTAGTTTGACTTAAGAAATTCTTTTAATAATTCCTCAAATTTGAATTCGAATTCGAATCGGAAAACTTGTAACAAGTTTTGGATTCCAAACCCTAACTCAAACTTGAAGCTTTATTTTTATAAGTTGGACTTGAGCTTATACCCTACACTTGGCACTAGTGTATAACACCGTCATACACCTCAAATTACGCAGGGCATAAACTAAGTATTTGCGGTGACAATCGAAATTAGGGTTTTCGGATTTCGAGTCACACAACGAGAAACACATCCAACCTAAGAATTTAAACTCATTTTAGTTGATGCATAACATGGTTAACCTAATCATGGATGATTTGCAGTGCAAATGATGACATGGCAGGTTTTTAGTTACTATAACACCAGGGGTGTTACAATACCAGCGCATGCCAAGCAGCACAGCCTTATGTCGCGCGCCACAGGAGGCCCTCGGTTTCGTCGCGACACCGAACGGTGCTAATCGTGACACCATCATCGAACGCAACACAATAAGACATCCATTTGTGATCGAAATTAACAGGTTCAACTAAACATCCAGGAAAACATAGGGTTTGACCTTACATCCCAAAAGCCAAGTTATTACAAAGCCTCACTCCAACACATGGAGGGCACAAAAGATGATTCTAACATCGTAGCTACGTGATGACTACATTAAGCATCGTCCTCGGAGTCGGTGTCGAGGATCTCCCCGCCATCCTCGTCGCTAGCAGGCTCTAACTCCTCATCATCTTCTTCTTCTTGTTCTCCTTCTGGTGGGGCATCCTGTGGCCCATTGACCTCCACGTCGTCCTCATCATCAGCCATGAAGACTCCCGAACCCATCTCCTCATCCTTGTTATTGTCCTGAGGCAGCAGAGGATTGAGCTGGTTGTTCAGGCGGTGCACTTCTTCATGAAGATTGTCATTGTATTCTTCTACATTCTCCAACTGTTGCTCGAGCTTCACCTGACGAGCTCTCAGGATGTTCTCCTCGTGCCAGGCTTCATCCCTCTGGTTCATCACATGGACCAGCATGCGTTGACAGTTGTGATTAGCTACTGTCAACCTTTGGACCGCAAGTGTTTCCTGATCTCGGTCATGGATCACTTGCTCCAGTTGCTGCTGCGCCGCATTTCTAGCGGCAGTCACTTCAGCCAACTCAGCCCTCAACCTTTCCACCTCAGTGGGCTCAGGGCGGGGCTCACATGGAGCTAGCTGGTGGCGAGGGGCCCTACCTCCGGTTGACTTGCGAGCGGTCCTCTTAGTGCGTGCCATCTGTAGCAACAAGATATGACTTAAAGTGAGGATAATTTAGGGGATACGAAGTTTGATGTAGTCGGGACTATTGAAATTTTTAAGGTGGGAGTAAAATGACATGTATGACATAATTAAACATGATGCATGCACGTTTCGTACGCCCTCTCACCTTAGTAGAAATCTAAATTTCTAACGCTAGGCGGTGGCATACATACGTTCTCTCATATAAGCGAAACTATCGGTCTACTCGTTACGCTGTTAATGTACTTGCAGAAAATCTCATTTCAGCCCAACAGTTTCCCAAATAAGCACACAAGAAAGCAGTAAACTAAATACTTTCCATATACACATCCCCGATGTATATACTTTAGTATCAAAGCTACCCGATAGATATTCCCACAATTAAGTACTTCCATCATTACATGGTTTGAACATGTAAGTATGCAAGTAACCAAAGCTACTCTCCCCTAGATCACCGGTTGGACGATCATGCTCTCACAACTCACACTTACCAGAGCATTGAGGTAATTGATCCATGCATTACCACCCAAGTGGATGGCATCCATACAATATCACATCGTATGGACGACGAAACAAAAACAAACAAGACCCCCAAGTTAGTCTTTTTAATAAGCCACCTAAGAGTCCTTATTTGGGCTAAGGGATGTGATCACTAGCATACCTATAAAAATAATTTTTAGAGTTTTAACCCTTTTCATAAACAAATACTTTGGTTTTTAAACACTCATACGATGTGTTTAATGTTGAATTATGCTCCGGTACCAGCTGTAACAGAACCGACCAAATTATAAGAGCACAAGTACAAAAACAAGCACCGAAGCGCTCAAATTTTTGAACTTGAGCCCATATAATCCCGGTAGTCAATCGAAACCACGAAGGATTTCAAACCAACTTGCTTACAACCAAGATCGCATCATTCAACATAACACATCACACGTTACATTTTACACGTAGTTCCGAAATCCACTTACACACACGAAGTCGCAAATTATTGCAAACCAAGTTCACAAAGTAGCGGAAGCATAACACACACCAGTTGTTTAAATACTACTACCAGTCTTACTGATCAACATCCCGCAAAAGCATTAGGGAAAGTACATAAAGGATGATCACGCCCTAGTGATCTAGTCTTCGTCACCCGCAGGGTGGAGACAGGTCTTGCAGAAGCCTCGATAAAGCATATCATCTGCAACAGGAGGGAATAAACCCTGAGTACTGGAATATACTTAGCTAGACTTACACGTCAAAAACCAGAAATAAGATGATACCAAGGATTATGTAAGGCTTTCACAAGTGGGCTAGCTGACATCACATTTTGTAGAAAGGCATAAGTAATTGAAACTCTTTCAACCTGTACTAGCAGTTATTTTTAGCATTTACCTGTCATCTATCTTAGCACCTGTACTAAACATGCACTTGATTATAATCAAACAATTAATATCATTATATCCATAGCAGGTATAAATTGCGGCAATATTGTATCATTCACTTAACCATCTGTTCAATTTAATGAGATCTACGTTGTCGCTGCTCAAGTCAAGTGCTCACTAACCGGGAGCGACGGCGATTCGAATCGAATTCCTATCCAGCTGGAGGGGTATTTCTAACACTCACCATGCAGACCCCTGTCAGGGTCGCACAGGCCACCTTTTCGTATGATTCAGGAATCGCGGGTCCGAATGATGTCGTAACCCCAAGGGCGACACTCTGCCAGGTGATAGGGACTCTAACCCCCTCTTGGTCTCACGCCAATGTCCCCAAGCACATCCTTTCTCTCCTCCAAGATGCAACCTACCATTCGATTCCTAGCCTGAACCATATTACTCGGCTTCGCGGTCGAAATGACTTATCCGGCCAACTAAGTGTTAGACTGCGTTCAACATGACTCAAGGACGTACAGCAAATCGGTCCTTAAACGACTCAGACGGGCATAGCTCCACACCCAAGACGTGAAGTGTCTTGCGGCTGTACTATCGAACTCCCGCCCGGTCTCAATTTCATTTTAAGGCATGGTTCCATCCACGATAGCCATATAGCCACTCGTGATCCATTCCTACATCTCGCGGATGACCGGAAATCACCCGACTTCTATCGGACTATGCAGGGCTAAGCATTGACACGTGCCTAAACCTAATTTAGGATTAAGTACGATATCTGGACAAGGACAGGTATAATGCAGCAAGTGTTTTCACACAACTCCTACAACTTAATGCAGTAAACAATTAAAAATACTCAAGATTGATTTATAAAACAATAGGGTCAGCATGCACCGGGGCTTGCCTTTCAGAAAGGTAGACGGCCGGTGATCAGGACACTCGGGCAGATCTTCTGCAGGAACTCCTTCGCCGGCTGGTTCCTCTGGCTTCCCCGGCTGCTCCTGGATTTCCTCCGGGATCGCTTCCTCAAACTCGAGGAGAGTCACCCCCTCCGGAATACCTATTGCATGAGTGCATAATAATAAATTTCATGGATGCATAATGAAGGATGCAACATGCTCGGAATGAAATGCATTCCAACCACTCCTAAAGCTCTATTCAAATCACTTCAATTATTAAGTACAAATTTCCTCTCCGGTAGAGAAGTACTCACCTAATCTACTCAACCTAAGGTATAGTTGTTTCTCCTCTATTAAGGCCCTAACACCTAACAATCACAAGAACAACTTTACTTAAGTTACCACATCCAAACACAAAATATCAAAGCAAGACATTCTGGACAGCAGCTAAATGTTTCTATCATAACTGGGGATTCCTAATTCCAAAAGATATGATCCAAGACAATCTGGAAATCTTATAAAATGCTCTACAAATCATTTTCAGACCTCAACCCTTAATTCCTAAGTTTTTCTGGTCGAATTTCCAAGGTTCCAGAAATCTGTCCTCACTAAACAGAGAGCAGCCATTTCTGGACAGTCACTTAAAACAGCAATAACTCCTAGACTACTAAGCCAAATGCCCCCAAATTTTGACACAAGCTAGTGTATCAAGTTTACTACAACTTTGGTATTCACAAGTTTTCCAACAAACACTTTTATTAAGGGTCAAACCCAAAGATACTACCAGCTGTCCAGAAAACCTAGAATTGTGAAGATTAAATATTTATTTATGTGGCAAACTTCCTCTATGACCAAACTAATGTTACCAATAGTTCACATAGGTCACAGAAACACCAGAAAGTAAGGTGTGCCCACCTAAAACATTTATTTCCACCCCTTTCTTAATTTACTTAATTAATTAAGTGGAAAATTAAACCCATAAGTAAACTGCTCATAAAATTCTACAAAAATTACAGGAGACTCCCTGACCCAAAAAGAGGCTACTTTAAAAATTTGAACTAAAGTTATTTAGAGAAACTCCCTACACAAAATTCACAAGCCAAAAAGGCTGATTTTTGTATAATTAACAAATCATATTGAAATGTATCAAACAACAGAATTCATATTTTTCTTAGGTACCAGAGGGCACCAGGACACTCTCCAAAGATTTATATGAACATTGCACATGTAGAAAAATTATTAAAATTCATTCACGTATTCCCTAATATAACATGACATCATCATAACCTGAAAAATACTCAAGCACTAGTACCCAAACTTTTACCAGAGCTAGTACATGCATAAATTAACCTACCCACCAATTTTCACAATTTTTGGGACAATAGAACTCCAGTTATTCATTTATCAAATTATATCCAAATTAAGACACATTTCAAAACCCTAATTATTTCTTCCAGAAGATAAACATCACATACCTAATTTATATTTTTCTTAAATACTACACATCATGCAGAGCCCTACAAAATTAAATTCATAATTTTTGAGCAAGAAAAACCCTAGATATTAATTTCCTAAACATTATCTAAAACTGTGATAGAATAAAGAAAAACAAAATTAATCCTAACTCGCTACTAGGCCGGCCTTCGCGTGGACGCGGCCCACTTGCGCGCGTGGCCTGCTACGGTCTCCCGCCCGCGCGCGCCTGCCAGACGGGACCCACCCGACAGAGAGAGAGGCGGAGGGGGATGAACGGTGGTCGCCGGAGCTTGCCGTCGGTGAGCCGGCCGGCGAAATTGAGTGGACGAGCATGACCACGTCATCGAGCTACGTCGATTGGTGGCAAGAACCGGGCGGCGGAGCAATGGGAGGGTGCTCGCCGTCGTGCATGGCGGACCACCGGGACGGTGGTGGCGCATCTCGCCGTCGGCGAGCCCGACGTCCCAACCCTAACCCTCGGTGAGCATCCCCACTCTACTTCGACCCTAACGCACCTACTAGTAGGCGACGGAGACACCCAGAGACCCCTGGCCACGGAGAGCCATCGCGCGGAGGGACTCCGGTGAGGTACCGCGGCGGCGGGAAGCAGAAATGCGACCCTACCGAGGCTCGGCTGACTGCGTGGAGCGGACGATGAGGTAGAGGGCTTCAAGGCGGAGCTGTGGACGCATTTTTGTGGGCGGCAGTGCGGTGGAGAGCACGCACGAGCTCGCCGGGGTGGAGGCGGCAATGGCGGCACCGATTCTCCGTTTTGGAGCCGACTGAGGGAGGGGAATGAAATGGAGGAGCTCGGTGCGTCGTGGCGGCCTTTGAACGCGTCGTGGGCTGACATGTGGGGCCACGGCTGGCGTACGGTTGCCACCGTGCGGCCACGCGTCGACAACGGCCTGCGACCGGTCAGCCATGACTGAAGACTGAAACTCTGAATCGCTGACTGCATTAGGTGACTGACAGAGGGATTTCATCGTTGATTATCTCTTAAACCAACTCGAGTTAGCCGAAGATGATAACACCAATTTTGTAGAGCTACATGAGGACTACAACTTTGTCAATTGGCTCCAGGACTGGTTCGGCTTAGTTAGTGAGATACAGTGCCCTGAAGTGAGGCTCCTGAAAACTAAAACTGAGTTTTAGTTCACTCCTTCGACTGAAACCCATTTTCAAAGCATTCTATCTCCTAAACCCTTGAGAACTAGGTGATGATTATGTTGACAAAATTGTAGAGCTAAGTGGGTGCTACAAAAGTGTCAATATGGGTTAGAGCTAGTTTGGTCTGGTTTTCAATCTACAAGCTCCCAAAGTAGGCCACCATGCAACTGAAATGCAACATTTTAGACTTAGAAATTTTCTAAGTGCTGGGGCAGCCCCTCAAGCTGACTTGTGGGCCATTTTTTAGCATGTTCTATTCATTTTCCTGAGATGGCCATATTGAGACTTTTGTTCCCTAGGAAATTCTCTACAACTTTGATTAAGGTTGCTCCTCCATGCAAGGTCTCTAAGCTAGACTTTTTAATTGGTCAAACTAAAGCATTCTAGGGTCTAATGTTGGTCAACAGCACATTGGAGGGCATTTTGGTAAATTTGGTCAACATGAACATTGCTCCATTAGTTACCCTAAGTGCAATTAAGGTGTTGTAGGATATAATTAGCCACTCTACCCCTTAGTTACACAAAAACACTAGGGTCACATGATTGGAAACAAGCCAAAACCCTAATACACCCAATATTGTTGCAAGCAAAGTAAAACATAATGAGATGATGAATGCCCATGCTTATGTAATGCAATGCAATTGTGGAAGCTAAACACCTGAAGTGTTACATGGTTGATGTCCTATGTTTCCATTTACTTAATAGTGCAATTCAAGCAAAGATATAACTTATCATTTCATGTGATTTCTTGATTCCAAACTTCATGAAACTTTTCCAATGATCACTATAAATAGAGAGTGATGTGAGATACATGAAAGACGTTCCATTAACATTACTCAAACATATGTTTTGAAAGGGGCAATCACTAGCAAACAAGCTTTGTCTTCATTTCACAAAGATCAAGTTAAGCCTTAATTCAAAGAGAAGAGGCTTCAACTTATTTGACACCATTCCAATGTTGTGATCCAACTCATGATCATTACTGGACATTACTCACTCAGGTCCAAGCCCACTATCTAATCAGTGGCTAACACCTAGGGTGTTACAGCCCTCCCCCTTAATAGAATCTCGTCCCAAGATTCAGGGCGAAAGACTTTCAAGGGAAGAGAAGCATGTTATCATTTTTCCAACACCTGCGATAGCATTAGGCTACTTAGCTTCAAGCATTAGAGAGGCTATTTTGGTCCAGACAACTTTCTGGTACTTGTTCTTTGTAACAAATTTTGTATGAAGAATCTCCTTCCTTGAATTCTATAAAGCATTGTTACTTTTGGGAGGAATCCAGGACAGAACTGTACTTCATTCTTGGGAGTACAGAGATTATTTTGGTTCGTGAACTAACTACTCACAAGTATCTATTTCTCTAGTGAACATAGCATAGGCCATATGAACTTTGCACTAGATCGCAATCTCCTGAAGGATACTCTTTGCAATGGTTCCATGCTTGTTCACAAAGTTTGAAAAGCAGTCCTCTACCAAAGTGGCTTGAGTACAACTTTCCATAAGGGATGAGACCATAGATGAGGTAAACATTCTATGAGGCTATAGGAAACCGACTAACCAATAGACAATGTCTATGCAGGTCATAACTGCTCAATCACTCAGATGCTAACTTTCCATAAGCTAACACTACAAGAATTCTGTTAATCCATGACGAAAAATTTCCGTCACAAATCACTAAAAAACCGTCACTATGCAGCATCTGTGACGGTTTCAGAGATCGTCATGGATTGAGCGTCATGGATTGACCTCCGTGACGATTTATCGAAAACCGTCACAGATTAATGAAATCTGTGACGATCTTAAATTGTCACCATTGAGCCCGAAGCCTAGTTAGCCCAGCCCAAGTCCATTTTCTGTGACGAAAAATAACCGTCACGGTTGAGTTGCCACATCACCATGAATGCTTACATGGATGATGACGTAGATGATGACAAGGATGATGACGTGGATGATGACATCACCATTCTGGCCCATTTATTAACAGGCCAATATCAGAAATGGGCATTTTTTAGTCTGTTCCCAGCCCATGCAATCTGGCTTTAGCCCATTTAATTTGTTTTCAACCCATTTACATTGTGGTTTTAGCCCATTTAACACCATATTAAAGACCATGACAATATATTAAATTAACATAGCAAATACATAATTACAGATCGTCACTTTTCAGTAATGACCAAAACTAAAGGAAGTATATTATATTCTATCAACACAACTTCCTATATTTACCTACACCTAATAGCACTACATATATAAGACATCTGCAACAATCTTCAATCATTTCCAACACATGAACTATCACATGCAGGTTACAACACATGAACCATCACATACAGGAACGTATATGAGATATGTAAACATGTCTGAATGTCCAAAGGTCACTTGCAGGCTCATTTCACATGTTTGAATGTCCAAATGTCACCCGCAGGCTCAGTTTCCTGCATTGTTATAGTAAGCAGAAATTTTAGAACAAAACTATCAAATGTTTCACAAGTAAACAATGAATAGAGTTATAGCTAGTTATTGACTTTTGTTCCCTCGTAAATAAAGTATGCTAACTTGCCAGATGTGCTAATTGCAGCTACAAAAATACACATCCTTATGAAAGCAAGATTCAGGTCAGTTCTGCATCACGCAACACGAATGATCAAGGCATTAATATTTGGCGATCGGGTTCATCAGTTTGTGCTCAAATTAGCACCAGTTCTTTGTGCATAGAAATTTGCATTGAAAATGCCACCAAGTATCCATGGCATATGTGAGTAAAGCAAGAAAAAAATAATTATGATTGATAGTATGACAATACTGGATGGTCATTGTTACTGTTGTTTGCATCAGAAAATGATTGCTGAAAGTAGCTACTGAATGCATCGGGCAATATGAGCGAGACTACTTATTCATGCACAGAAATTAGCACTGAAATTTGCATCAAGTATCTATGGAAGGACATTCTCTAACAAGTACCACAGTCCTTCTGTAGTACTACTGACAAGAGTAATATTTGACCTTTGTTAATATAGTTAGTTTCACACTGCCAAGACAACTCAATTGATTATCCATATAATATATTGGGCGTCTCCCTTTATACATGTGCAAAATTCATAGTTTCAAAATACTGAGAGTCTTAACTACGTTGACCTATCTTGCAACGGCGCCATACAGGGAAAAAATTACTTGGCAAGAGTCTCATACTGCTGCAGGCTTTTCCCGTCATCTTAGTTGCTCCGATGTCCTGCATTAATGGCAAGAATGGAAATAGATCTGAGTGAAGCCTCACACAATGAGCAGCACAATAACCAAATAAAACTTCACAGATATTGTAAGAGATGTAAAATAAACATAGCTGCAAGTGAGACGGTATTCAGAGACATCAACGGATGAGGGAGAGAACGCCTTTGAGACACAAATCAATTAGGACATAAACTTGACCAATAACTTGGGCTGAGCAAAGAGAACAACACCAACAACATAAACTCATTCAGCTATTCACCTTTGTCAGCATCTGAGACCCCTCTGAAGCACAGGGATGAAAGGTGATGGATAAACAGGCAACATAGCAGGGAGTCGCGCGACCATACAGTTAGTACATTGAGAAAGGAGTGGCAGCAAATGTATCCAAGTAAAATGGATCCTCAAATATGCTATTCACTGACTACACGGTTTTGGAGGCCTGGGAAAAAATGATAGGACAGCGATTTGGAAGGACTTGGTAAAGGTCGTTAGAACATTGATCTACCCAACCTATAGCCATAGTTTTTACTTAATAAAATAAAGTCATGGATTGTACTACAGGATAAGGAGGCATAGTAGAGCATAAGAGTAATTTGTACTGACCAATATCAAAGTTTCAATCGCCAACAAAGGCGATTTTGTAATTGAATTTGTCTGGTTTTACCTTTGCTTTCTTCTCAGAGACAGATGTGCAACTGTCCACCAAGCATCAGCACATGGGAGGATATCCCCTTTAACCCAAAAACCAAAGAAGAGAAAAAAAATGAGAAGAAAAATAATTAGCAGCCTAATCCTTTTGGGCATCACTCAAAGTAATATCCTTTCAGTTAAAGAGCACACAACTGAAGCACATTTAGCACTTACTTATCAAAGAGTTCTTTCATTCTATACGCCATGAGATTTGACTGTTTTAGAATGGGAATAAGAAATTACCAGTAACTTAGATCTGAAAATGGGAATAGGAAATTGCCAATTACTAGTAGTGTAATACCAAGCCTAGCCAATACACCAATACTCTTCTATTGCACATTTGCAATCGGCAAAGGCAAGGAACATGGACAAATTAGCAGCCTGGCTGCAGTGTGCGTGCGGTTCGCAGGCTACTACACTGCCTGCCCACGCGGGCATGCAGAGGCAGGAGCCGAGATGATGGCCTACATGGTTGCGCCCATCTCTGCCACTGCCGGCACCAGATCGCCAGGCCCGCTTGGCCAGTGCAGGTACGGCGAGCGACCGACCACATGCACGTAGAGAAGGGAGGCATCGGGGAGGAGTGAAGGCTGCCTACTGGCCGACGACCGACGCAAATATGACGGCACCAGAGCAGAGGATGAGAGGGGGAGCGTCACCAATGTAGCACAGGATCCGCATACGGATCTAAAAGAGGAGACCTGATGCAGGGAAGGACGGCGCCCCGGCGGTGGAGTCGACGTCGGCCGCAGAGGTGTCAATGTCGATGTGCGCATGGTGGGCGGATTCCTCGCCCGAGCACGCACGAGGGTGGACGGCTGTGGCATCGCTGATGATGATCTGACAAAGGGCGGCGTCGGATAGAACTGGAAGAGGCGAGGGAGGGGGCGACGATGTGGGCGATGACGGAGAGGGCGAGGAGCCGAGGATGGAGAGGGAGGAGGACGATGACGGCGACGCTATGGACCGACGGCCGATGCTGTTCGTGAGATCCAGATGCAAATGTGGGGGGGCAGGGAGGTAGAGGAGACGGAATGAAGGAACCGGAACGGATGCACAGCGACGGTAAGAGGCTGCGCAGACGCGTCCTCTCGGACTATATACTAGGGTTTGTGAGAGGCATGTCAAATCTCAACCATTGGATCTATAGATCAACGGCTCACGGTGAGGAAGGTTCCAGCTGGGCCTGTAGATGTATTGGGCCGATCTCACGTGTTAGACTAAACTAAAGTGGTTTCAGCCCTTTACTGTTTAATATTATCTATTTTTGATTTATTAAAACAAACTTGCGAAGCATTCTAACATAGTTTGACTTGACAAAATGATCTCAAATAAAAAATTTGTCAACTATAAACTTCTACAATTTTTCTAAATCTACAACTTTCATTTTGGTCGTCTTTTCATGTGAGTTTATTTGAACAATTCAAAGTTTGAATTTTAAAAAATGACTACTTCAAACAAAATTTTGAAAGAGTAAATGACTTCATCTGAAAAAGTCATCAACAACAAAATTGCAGAAGGCATCAAGATCTACAACTTTTATTTTGGTCATTTGTTCATCCGACAAAGTGATAGTAACATTGTTCATAACTTTTACATATCTCTTATAAGGTTTCAAAAACTATAAGAGATATACGTAAATTTTATGAACAATGTTACTATCACTTTGTCGGATGAATAAATAACCAAAATAAAAGTTGTAGATCTTGATCAGCTCTACAACTTTTATGTTCATGACTTTTTCAGATGAAATCATTTACTGCTTCAAAATGTTGTTTGAAGTTGCTATTTTTTAAGATTCAAAATTTCAATTGATAAAACAAAGTCACATGAAAGTTTACCAAAAATAATAGTTGTAAGAATACAATAAATTGATAGAACATGATTTTAGAAAATTTTAGAAAAAAGAATCATCTCATTTAGAGTTAGCACGAGGGAGAAAAACTTGTTATAAATTTTAACTACAGATTAAAAAGACAAAAGCTTGCATTCGTGTTCTTGATTTTCCGGTATTTAATCAATTTATTTTTCTACTGAAAACTCATATGAAAAGGTCATGTCCGAATGACATGTCGAGCATCAGTATGTATGGCGTATTGGTGTTTTTATTTTTTTTATTAAAACATTTACGTTTACGATGTTGTCGTGATTTGTTTGTACGTGACTGAACTCTGCCTGCATCGTACGTGAGGAATATGTACGTTTATTTATATATATAGTAAAGGAGTGAAGAATCTATCAGGAAATCCCAGCAGCTGCAGTGGTAAGGTTTCCTTTTCTTCATTAAAAGGTCGTAAGTTCGAACCCAACCTCCAGCATCAACATTTTGCTATTTTACTTGTTCGTACATATAAAAATTCAAAAGAGAAGATGAATCATGTTGTACATAAGCAAGCTATACTGGGTAGTGGTAAGGCTGGTTGTATACTGAGCCACCATGTGCACGGTTCGAACTCCATAAGTGCACCAATTTTTTCTACTTATTTATAATTTACTATTTTTTTTAAAAAAAATGGTATAAACCACGCTGATACAATGGGACACGCCGTGGCCAGTTGGGCACACACCAGGAGGCCAACAGTTTCGAAAAAAATGGGATGCTGGACCACGCTGTGGGCACACACCAGACAAATAAATAAAATTACTTATGTCCATATTTAGTCAAATAGAATAAGTACCCTAATGGTAATGCATGTTGCTAGGTTTTTTCCCCATCCGCACCATATATATGCATAATATTTTTAGTTTTACCATATGCACCATATGCTTGCAACAAAGTAACAAAATTATGTAGTTCAAATAACTTATCAAATCATCTTTTGTGTATGATTCTTTTTGCAATCACATTTTTTATTTTTCTTTGCACTAAATGTTTATAGCGGGCCTATTGTTTTGGGCTAACTAAAGTATGATGAATTTAAAATCATACACTGTGACGATCCAGATAAAATCGTCACGAGTTAGCGGGCCGGGAATATCCATTGGTGCACATCCATGACGAAAAAAGATTATCGTCATAGATTGTGTCTATTAGTGACGGTTTGTAAATTCGTCACCGAGAAATCGTCACGGATTAACAAGTTTTTTGTAGTGTAACCTTGAGGTGCATTCACTAAAAACAAGTTTCTATTCATAGATTGATTGTGCTTCTAAGATGATATGTGTTTGAACCCAAAAATCCTAATTTTGAATGTCATCTCAAATACTTGGTTTATGCCTTGTGTAAGTCGAGGTGTAAAACTGTGTTTTACACTAGTGTCACTCATAGGGGATGAACCCAAGTGAAACATCTAAAAGTAAGCTCCAAGTTTGAATTTGAGTTTGTGTCCAGAGCTTGATTCAAGCTTTTCAATTCAAAGTTGAATTCAAATGTGGAGATTATTAAAAATCAATTTCATAATTGAATTTTGTTTCACCCAAGAGTGGCATTGAGTAGCACATATGTGGTTTGACTCAATGACATATTTGGATGATGGTTGTGATCACTAATTAATCACCAATCAATGTAGGAACAAAATCAATGATCACATGTGATGATAAAACCCTAATTTTCAAACCCTAATTCTACCCCCTGTTGTGCAGTTTCAAAGCTAAAAAGAATTTGGGTGTGAGATCAAAAGCAACCTTATAGATCTTGTCAAGACCTACAAAGTTGGTATTCAAAGTTTTCAAGTTTCCATAAAGAATTTAAAGTAATTTTGAAAATACCAATTTCTAGAAATTATCCCCTTTTGATTTC
Organism: Saccharum hybrid cultivar R570; assembly: GCA_038087645.1. Taxonomy (NCBI): domain Eukaryota; kingdom Viridiplantae; phylum Streptophyta; class Magnoliopsida; order Poales; family Poaceae; genus Saccharum; species Saccharum hybrid cultivar. The sequence goes on along the minus strand of JAQSUU010000216.1, from coordinate 17,476,498 downwards.
AAACTTGCATTTCAAAACTAAAAGGAATTTGGCAAAACTTTTAAAAGTAGAGTTGTAGAACTTGAAAAGTGGAGCAACTTTTGTTTTTATAGATTTTCAACTTCTTTAGAAAATTTGAAAGTAATTTTAAAATTTGGCACAGTGGCAGTTTCGTAATTTTCTCCAAATCACCCAGCAGTGCCACCTCTTGCTTGCCGTCGTCGACGCCGCGTCGCTTCTCGCGGATTCCGGCCAGTGCCACGTAGCTACTTGCCGTGCATGGGCAAGCAGGAGTTGTCCACGTTCTGTGCCTCACCTCCTCCTTTAAAACGCATAGCACCATTGCCGTTCTCCTCCTTTTCTCTCCTCTGCTCGCCACCATCATCCTCCCTGCCATCGACGAAATTCATTGCCATCAAGCTGTCTCTAGTCGAGCTACAAGCACCACTGCGTTCGCCTCGTCCCCACGCACACGCCCAGCCCTTTCAAGCCACCCAATTTCGCTCGGAGCACCCGCACCGCCACCTTCTCCTTCGTCTCTAGTTGCCGAGCGCCATCACAAGCCGCCCCATAGCCAACCCATCTCCGGCGAGTCTGAGCCCTAGATCTTGTTGGCTTCGCCGCACCATGTTGCAGCTCATGCGCCCCTCCTTTGTAGCTCTGACGTCTTAGAGGCACCGGAACACCACTTCACCGCCGAAGCTTGCCACCATAGTCGTCTCACCATCAATCACATTCCTCCATCTGTTTCTGCCTTAATCGAGGTGAGCACCAGCTTCACAGTGATCTCCTGGGGCTAACCATGCTCTTAGGCTCGCCTAGCTCGTACCGTAGCCACTGTGCCACCACATACCGTGCTGCCGCATCGTCCTCACTGTCAGCAAGCTTGTTCCCACCGCCCTGCCACCGTTTTAGCTAGCCTAGGGGATGTGCGGGCGAGAATCCGGCCGGACAAGCCATCGGCCGCCGTTGTGCTTTTGCCAGCTGGCTTGGGCCGCTTTTGGCCTTTGCTGGGCTGGCCCAGCTCAGGTTGGGCCGAGGGAGCAGGCTATGGGCCGAGACAGAAAGGAAAAGAAAATGGTTTTTCATTTTCTAAAAATGCTTAAATGTGTAATTTCTTTGATAATTTATAGAAAAATAATCTGAGCTCCAAAAATTATGCAAATTTTTGTGCAAGCTGTACATGATATGTCTGATCTAGGAAAAATATGAAATTGAGTTTTTTTATTACTTTTTATATGTTGCAAAAATTAGTTAATTAATTAATAAATGAATCTTTCATGAATTTTAATAATTAAAATATTAATCCATTAATTATGAAATTTTGTGAGCATGTTCTATTAACCATGATCTACCTTCACAAAAAGTTTGAGATCATTTTGATAGAGTTTAATTCATTCTTTAATTAATTAAATAATTAATTAATAGTTATAATTTTAAATAATTCTTAAACTATGAATTATGTGATTTTATGGTTGAGTGATGACCTTAGGTCATTAACCCTAATGACCTTTGGCACCTTAATTAATGTTTGAGCTCATGCTTAACCTTGTTTAAGAAATGCTAATCATGCTTAATATGATTAAGGAAGGTCATTAGTGTATAACAACATGAACCTTAATGATGATAACCTTAGTGGTTGTTTGATGCAACCCCTTGGGCAAAAACAAAGTTAAGGTTAGTTAACCTTTAAATTAGTTTTGTTGGATTACAATTGTATCGTGAAGAAAAGTTGTACTCAAGTTGTTAATCATGTTATGCATCATCATGAACGCATCATAAGCATACATCTTTATTCACGTGTAGTGTTCAAAAGTGAGGTCATTTCTGGTGATCAAGTGGCTGAAGAAGTTGTCCCGCTGGTCGAGGTTGGGGTTGATATTTGTGGTACTTCACCAGAACCTGACTACCCCGTCGACCAAGGCAAACCCCGGATGCATTTAAACCCTACGATGTGGTTTACAAATTTTATATCACTTTTTGCTTATGAAATGTTGCATTAGGTGATTATGAGTTGAGTGATAACCTAATTGCTGCATTACTTACCTTGATTACTTAAATATCATCCTTGTTACCTATTTTGATTTGAAAATGCTTAATTATGCTTAGCCATGCTTTACGAGATAGGTTTTTAAATGAAATGTTTCAAAATGGTTGAAGTTGGAACTACTTGATGAAAATAAGGAATTATCTCTAAGTTGAGACCAAACGGGCATGGGATTCATCTTTGGTGGCCAGGCACGATGGTTTGCTTGTCATGCTTGTTCCATCTGTGTCAGTTAAGCACTGTTTGTTGTTGGCCCTTGGATCAAGAAATTTTGTAGTACTAATCACATATCTGTGGTAAGCCTTACTTTGACTATTCTGTAATAAGAATGGCTAACCGCGCACTAGGAGTGGAGAGATGGCGGGAGTAGCGTGTACCCTTGTGGCAATGGCCAGATTAGAGAAGTACTGTGCTCTCGGGTGGCGCAGACCCATTCTAGTCTTAGAGGATCCGAAGGCAGGGTTGACATATGCAAGATTTGGTTCTACATATGTCGTGTGATTAGAAAGCCCTAGCTGGGTAGAAAAGCGGTTCGAATCATTGTTTGCTCCATGAGAAAAGGAGACTTGATCTCAACACCTTCATCGTAGTTAATAAGTGGAAATTTGATCGAGGGTTAAGAAAGAAATTGTATGAGTTACTTGATCTAGAATAGGATCACTTAGATTCTATTAATGATTAATGATGAGTTAAAACATTGATCTTAAGGATTCACTATTAGTAGCTTTTATACAAAAGAATCTTGATTCCCCCTGAGCCTGCATTCCTAAGTTTCTCCCTCTTTTCATCAGGTCAGTCTTGTTGAGTACTTTTGTACTCAGGGTTTGTTAAACCCTTGTTGCAGGTGCGTCTCATGAGCAGGTGTGTTTCGAACCCTGCTGCATGACAGTCTTTGCGGTAAGCGACGATGAGTAGTGTGTTTGGCTCTTGGGCAGGGCACTCCGTTTTGGTGATCTGTAATTAAGTTACTAATGTAACTCCACTATTATGGTTGTAATAACTAAACTTAATGTTTGTAAGGTTTGGAACAAATGGTTTGTAAACTTATGTTATGTAAGACTTCCGCACTGTTACTTTGATGTAATTTATTATATAAACTGTTGTAGTACTACAATGCCTCTGTAATGTGATCTTGCTCAGAAGATTATGAATGATTTGGGTTTCCCAAGGACACCCGACAGACTCTTTAAGTTATCTGGAACACATGCATAGCCATGAGAGGTCTTCGGAACAATGACAGGTGCATGTGGGTCATATAATTTAGGAGGTTCTACCACAACATTTGACATTGAAGCTTCTATGCTAAGGTCAATCAATATCTCAAAATCATAATCTAAAATCTATTGTCCAACACCTTTCAAATTGCTTTTGATTCATAATGGTACAATTGACTTGTAGAACACCTTGACTGCTCAAACATTGTTGATAGGAGAGGCAAAAGCAAGGCACAAAGGGGTGCAAGGAGTCTCCTCTAGGCATCTAAAGGTTTATCTAATGGCAAGACATTGACCATGTTGCTAATCTTGGCATCAATCACAAACACAACCTTCTAATATGTGGGATGACCGCAGTCAACACAAAAATTGCAGATTCTGTACCATTCGGTTTTCTGTTCATATCTCACAAACTACTGCTCCATTGTGCACGAATTTTGGTAGGTATGTAGGTCCAAGGGTCTTCTAACTACTGACCAAAACTCAACTCAAACGGTCATCATTGACTATCCAAACAATTCACCTACCAAAACTACTCTATTCTGAAATTGCAGTGAACCAAACTAATAAAACATCTCTTGAATCTGATGCTTTACTTAACCCATCCTCAAACTAGCTTAAGACATCGAAGTATCCTAAGCGAGGAATGAGATCACCAAGTTTGGGGCCAATCCAACCACATTTGAGTTACTAATCACCGGCTTGAAGATGACTGGTTCAGTGCCATGAAATCCGAACAGATTTCCCGTTCTTCACTTTCTTTGCTTCACACATTGTGGAGTGTGTTCTGCACTTTCTAATTTTTTGTGCAGCAGCAGCTTTCTCACTAAGGAGGGAAGCTAGGGTTCTCCTTACATGTTTCTCAGGAAACAACTTCAACCGTTGATCTAGACACCAACTCGACGATGCACAAGCATTGAACTTGCGGGCTGTCTTTGTAGGGCACAATACATACTCCACATGGAGGGGTAGTCCTACAAAGACAAGGGCCCGTTTCTGACTGTCCTTCGGCACTTCATCCAATAGAGTCCTGAACAAACCCTTTTGCAGCACCTAGATGCCTAGTGATGTTGTCCTCAACTAAGGACGTGCTTTTTGTAGCTCTTCACTTAGCTGATACAACATCTTTTACTATCTATGTGATTGTCCAGGATGGAATTGACTTGATAGCATAGGGTTTGAAGAAGAAAGCAGTACTTGCATCGCTGGCTGGTTTTGTTGTTTCTTCGCTTAACATCGTTCTGTAAGACATAGCTTTCGTAGCTACCAAAGAGTTGTTACCTAGCTAGAGATTAACCTTCCTACTGGTAACTAATCAGTTGTCTCACAACACTAAAAGTCCCAAAACTTCACTCCTAACAACAGTAGTTATGGTCAATGCATAACAAATGGTCACCATCAAAGTCAGCAGACAAGGGGTCACACCAAAGATGGTTAATTTTGACTATATGATCATCATGCACATAATGATCAAGACTTGGATAGCTAGGTCATAAGCGCAATGTGACGATCAATTCTTATCCGACTGATAACTTGTCCAACATTAAGTATTGTGTTCCTTTCTGATCCAATGGGGATGACATAAGTTGCTCACTAGATGGCCGACGTCATTACAGGGATAGTCAAGTAGAGTCACTTGTCTACCACCTCTTGGAATCTGTTAATGTTTATGTCAGTGACCTGTTCTTCAAAGGTTATCCTCTTTGCAACTTTAGAATGAAGCTCTTCTATAATTTGGTCTGATATATAGGTCTTCTGATAAGATATAGGAAGATAACCAAGGAAAGGATCACAATGAGATAACACATTGGTGTTGTTTTATAATGGATCATGACTAGCAACCTCGATACCATCATGTGCTAAGCAACACAGCCTTGTGCCCATGGTCCATAGGATGCCCTCAATTTCGTCGTGGCACCGTAGAGTACTACTCGTGACACCATTACCAGACACATCACCAATGAGAAATTCCCTCATGGCGTGTATTGGGCATGCATGAACCAGTACTATACATAGGAGGGATAGCAAATAAAGAGTCACAAGGTTAGGAGTCGACAAGGAAGCGATCCGAAAATCTGAACACAACACAAGAGATCATAGCTTAATTACCAAAGACAACTAAGCAGAGGACTCTTGCTTTATTTCCACTCACGCCTTGTGTCCACCAAGGAAACTACCAGATAATCAATTAACATGAGATTTAGTCATGTTAGGCAGGATCATGAGATCAGGGCTGACAAACATTTAGAGACTTGAGAAGGTTGGAGATGAGTTGAGCAAACTTCAAAGGCAAAACTGATATACCGATCAGAGATTTAATTGAGAAGGTAGCTACATGATTTGCATGTAACAGATTCCGAGGCCATGACAAAGTGAGATTATGCTACACCAGCTCACCTTTGGGGGAGATAACCAGGAGGTCCAACATGGATTTGATATGGTCTTCGTAACTGACAAAGAACAACCGTGGTCAAGGTAGGCGTCGGCGAGGACTTAACTTGGTTAGTCGATCAAACAAGGGTCATCACAAAAGGGCATAGAACATCCATGGTATACGCAAACATTTAAGGGGACTAAGCTTGGGCTCATGGTTCAAGCAAAGGCATGGATGCACAAACATTTAAGGGCTAGGAACCACGTGTATAGGCTCAGGCTTCTAAGAGAGAACCTAATTGGAAACGACAACCATGAGATTACAATGGCTTGGGTGTTGTTCTAGGATAAGGCTCTTTAGCACTCATATGCTCACCGAGGACAAAGGGTTGACAACTATGGCACTACCTAGATCACAAACATCCACACATACAAGCATTGATTTGCAGCAACACAACACATCAGTTCTAAGTACAAGGATCATGATGCGTGATGTGCTACTACTCATGTGGATATGGTCAAGTCTTTAGGGACAAGATGATTTTTAAGATAGGTAGCAAAGGAGTTAAGAGGGTTTTGGGCATGGCTCGCCTATAGGCACATGGACATACCCTAGGCAAGAGTTAGCATTCGAGAGAACTCAACGATGTTAGGTTAGCAAAGACACCCGTAGGCTCATGTCTTTTAAGTAAGGAGGTCTACTTAAAGGCATCTGCGAGATGAGCACAACGATAAGGCTTGATAACAACTCATACACTCACCGAGGGTAAGAGGTTACACAATTCATGGTAACACCTAGAAAGCAAGCAACCACATATATAGCTAGGGAACTAATGTGAAGATAACTTGAAAGGAAGAACCTGACATTATATTTAAAAGAAAACATGTATAGGCTTCTAACAAGGTATCACTACAAGTTTTAGTTTCCAAAAGGTTGAGGTTTCTACTAACTACTAACTTGTCATCTGATTCCTTTGTAAGCAAACATACAAGGCAAAGCTAATCACAGACTATCTTCAAGCACAACTATTCAAGCAGCATGGAACAAGGTATTTTGCCTTGCTTCACACAGAGAAGATAGTTACATCACAAGTTACTTATTATTAGAACAAAGGTGAGGGAAGCATAGTTATGCACAAAGTAACAATCATGATGATGCATGCTTCGTCCTATTTATCCTCACAACATTGCCAGCCTAAGGTGGCAATCACATTCTATATTGGTGGCATAACACGTACTCTCTTGATATATAGCTAGTCGTCAGCTACTTTCAATCTACGCATTCGTGGTTAGCGTACATGCAGAAGAATTTCATTTTAGCCCAACCCACATGATATATGAGCAAAAATAAAAGCCTGGTCTCTAGGTTGAATGATCAAAAGCAACAACATATTTGAAAGCATCAAACTAAATACTTCTATATATATCCCAATATATATACTTCTGTACCAAAGCTACCCGATGATTAAATTTGCTACCCACAGTTAAATACGCACCATACACACAAGTAAACATGCACATATAGTCATATCAAAACTAGCTCTCCTCGACCGCACACTCATACTTGCGGTTATGCCACTCATCAACTCACCTTCTTACCTAGGCGTAGGGGTATATTAATCCATACATTACCATTTAAGTGAATGGCATCCATACAATTGCACGCCGTATGGATAACGAAATAGAAATTGTAAGCAATACCTTGGCGTAGAGACATATTGATCCATACATTACCACCCAAGTGGATGGCACCAATACAATTGTACACAGTATGGATAACAAAATCAAAATTGTAATAAAGTAAATCCCCCAAAGTTAGTCTTACTTAAAGCCACCTAGTTGTCCTTAATTGGGCCTAACTAGAGGTTGTCGCTAGCATAGTTTTGCAAAGTAGTTTTGACAAATTTGCCTGTAGCTAACATTTTAGTCAAAATAGGTTTTTTAAAACCAAAACTCTGCTTTTAAAACTATGTACATCACAGTATTATGTTCAATCTTGCTCCGATACCAGCTACAATAGAACAACCCAATTTATATAAGTTCAAGTACGACTGTCCCCGTTTAACACGTTGACGCACACATACTTTCACTCATATAAACCCGGTAGTCCGTCGAGTGTCATGACAGACCTCGGTAAATCAACTTCCCAACCAAGATCGCATGATTAAGCAAATACAAATCACATACACAGAGTTACAGCAGAAATAGTATTACAAAGAGTTCACAAATAGTAATACAAGTTTGGATTTCAAAACCGATTAGTGAAAACAACATAGCTTTGAAATGATTACAATAATATAAGTTTCAAATACATTGCTAGCATAAGTGACATCCTTTGGCAAAAGCATATAGATGAGAAATGAATACAGAGTTGCCAAGCCCACCGGCGGTTAGCCACCATCTTCTTCAGGCCGAGAACTGTACCTGCAACATGGAGGGATAAACTCTGAGTACGAGGGGTACTCAGCTAGACGTACCCGCCATAAGCCAGAAATAAAGTGACACCAAGGAGTATGCAAGGCTGATATGTAAATGGGGCTCGATTGATAATATTTTGCAGAAAAACTTATGTAATAGAGAAGTAACCTTTCCTTTCTTTGCAGCAAGTTATTAATATTAACTTGTCATCTAGATTAGCACCTGTACTAGAGCAATCACTTGATTAAGATACAAACATTAATAACCATATCAAGTGTAGTAAATCCATCATCATCAGTATCATCTTAACCATCAAGTTCATTTAGTGTTACTACAACGAAGAAGCTCTGTCAAGTTTCTCACTATCCGGGAGAGACGATGACTCAAATCGATTCCTACCTAGCTCACTGGACAAGGAGAGGATATATATGCAACAAGTGTTTCCAACCAACTCCTATAACTTAATGCATCCAATATCATAAGATACTCAAATTGTATTTTACAAAATATAGAAGACTTAATATGCTCCGGGGCTTGCCTGGGACCCTACACAAGTCAGCTAAGTTAGCTTGCATCGTCTTGGTGACATCTCGAGTCCTAGCAGTTGCTTAGTCCTTTCACCTTCTGGATAGGTCCACCAAACACCGTCTTCGGGTTTGGCTCCAACATCACGTCCTTCACGTGGTTCATCTAGCGTACCTAAATGAGATGCAAGATGCGAGTGCATGAATATGAAGAATAGCAATATGAGATACATCACATAAGATCATTCAAGACAAGCACAAGGTTATGCAAGACATAGCCACTTATAGTTATTTAACTAATCATCACACAACTTATTATAAATAGATAGCACGTATATTAGGCATAGCGCACAAGTTTCACACGGTCTCAGGTGTATTAACTCAATCACCATCCAAGGCATGAGCCACACTTAGCAACACACAAAGCAAACAACTATAACTAGAATATGTTATTTTCTGGACTGCAAACAGCAGCTACATGTTTTGGTCATAACTGGAGTTATATACATCCAACAAACATGAAACAAGACTATCTAGAAAGCTCATGAAATTGTCTAGAACTTTACTATAATCATCTCAAGCTAATTCAACAATTATAAAGGTCAAACAATTCAGTTTCTCAAATCTGTCCAGAAATTCCAGAGAGCAAGCATTTCTAAAGACCAACTTTAAACAGCTATAACTCACAAACCATTTGGCCTATTGACATGAAAACTTAACACAAGCAAGATAAGGAAGTTGTCTATAACTTTGTTATAAACAAGATTCACAGCAAACATCATCTTCATGGTGTAATTAGCATGGCAACAAAAACTGTACCAAAAGTCACTTACTAAAAATATAGAGCAAAATAATATTTCACTACATACAAGATATGGAATCTAGGCACAACCAATGTTACCAACAGTTTACATATATCAAAAGCATGCTAGAAAACGTAATGGTCGAGCCCAAATAAATTCTTTACATGCCTTTATTAATTTATTTGGATAATTAGGTGAAATAATAAACATATATCAAAATTGCACAGTAAATTCTGAGAAAATTATAGTAGCTCACATATACTTCTAATGGTCTACTGTACAAATGTCATTCCAATTGAATAAGTATAGCAATCTCTATGAAAAAGACAAATTGCTATTGCAAGAAATCATGTGAGAGCAAGATAAATCAAAAACTCAATATTTTCTATAAACATATAGCCATATTAGGTATTATTATGGTAGCATAATATTATGCAAAGGTAGAGGACCCACATTTTCCATTTTTACACCTTCATAAAAATTATAACTGATTTAAAACCATTTATCAAGCACCAAACAAGTTAAATCCATAACTCACTCATACTGTATCCAATGAACATAAAATTCTTACCACAACACACACATGGCATCACTAGCCTGCCATAAAAATTTCATAGCAATTGGAGCACCACAACTCTAGATATGAAAATAACAAGCAAAACAAGCTAAAATTGCCTATTTAACAAGATTAAATAAAAACATTATAAAAACAGTACACAACTAGTATGTCTAATATTTTTCTTAGCTATAGCATGTCATCACAAGATTAACACAACTAGAATCACCATTTTTGGACTTCTATAACTCAAAGATATGCATCTGTCCAACTTAATCTAAAGGCATATTTAAAGAATAATTTACACAGCACATAAACATGCATTAAATAGCATATTTTATAGATCTATCCTATGGAGCATTTCATAACAAAGCTAACAAAATTAGTTTCACTATTTTTGGACATTCCTAGCCTGAGATATGGATTTTACAAGATTTAGCACAAATTTGGAAAATCAAAATAGGAACAACACTTAACCCAAGATCTTTCTAGGTGCACCCGGATTAGAACCCAACTTAGTCTCTAGTGCCACTGCCATGTGGGGCCCATTGCTCAACCGGTCCCACCTGTCATCCAAAGAGAGACAGAGAGAGATAACAGGGTCTTGTTCCTCTTCTTCGTGGAGGCAGTGAAGGGGGAAAAGGCACCAAGGCACGGCTGGTCGGTCAACGCCAGTGAAGAGGGCGGTCGGCAGTGGCTATTGAGGGCTCTAGCTGGCCTGGCTCCCGATGATCCTCCTGGTGACTGTGACACGGCCTGGGGTGGCCTGTGGCCCGCTAGCCATGCGAGTAGGCGGAACGCCGGCAGCTACTTCACCAACGAGGAGCAGCAGCTACCATCAACGATTGTTGGGAGGGCTAGAGGTGTCGCCAAGTGAGGGTGAATGGCTCTAGATGCTTGGTCATGGGGAAAAATGTGGGTGGTGGAGGAGCACTGGCGGCGCCATTGTAACACCCCAGGTGTTAGGCTTGCAATTGGCACTTGCATTGCATGAGCCTAAGCATCATTTGTTCATATATGAGCATGGAACATATGTGATGCACTAGTGAAACATGTGGAACATACTAGTGCAACATGTGAAACATGTATATATGGAATATGCTTGCAACATCTCCTTGAAACATATGCAACATACTTTTGTTAAGTGTGTTTCAAGTGTGTATGTTAGGTGTTCATGCTTGGTAATGCAAGTGAGTTTGATCATGTGTCTCACATCACTCTCTATCTATAGTGACCCCTGGAAAAGTTTTGTGATGTTTGGAATCAAAAAGTCACATGAAATGATAAGTTATATGCTTGTTTAGATTATAACTGAAACATGCTTCTGAAACAAGGAAACATGCCTTACATTCCATGTGAACTAGTGTTTATGCAACATACAAATGCAACATGTGCAACACATCTAGGACACATGTGGAACCACCTAGTGAAACATATGTAGCATGTGCTTTGAAACAAACACATGAAACAATTGAAACATGGTGATGAAACAACTATAGTATTTCACTTGATTTCTATGTTTCAGTGCATGTGAGGCCTACACTTTTGTGCAACCTATGCATGGTGTGTATGTTTAGCCTCTACAATACCTTAACTATGCTTAGAACACTTAATGGAGCAATGTTCATGTTGACCATGTTGACTAATTAAGTCTCTAAGTGATTGTTGACCTTGATTTGACCTTGTTTGACCTAGAGAGCCCAGTTGCTTGACTGTTTTAAAAGGGTAGCTAAAAGTGTTTTCCTGTAGCTGCACCCATAAACAAAGTTGTAGAAAATTTGTTATGGAACAAAAGCTGTTTAATGATTATCTCATGAAAATGACCAGAACAACCTCAAAGGTGGCCCACAAGCCTAGAATAGGGGCTGATTTGCACTTGGAAAATTTGGTTAAGTCCTTATGATGTTTTAGTGCTAAGTGCCTTAGTTGGAGCTTTGGATCTTCCTAACCATGCTGAATCAGTCCAAGTACCTTTAATAAGAGTTGTAGATTAGTTTGAGTAGAACAACTTTTATTTAAGCACCAAGGTCTAGTTTGGCTTCTAAACTAGTCAAATAGAGCTCACAAAACTCAATCAGCTGTTGTTTTTCAGCCCAGAAAATAATTCTAAGCCTAGAATTTCAGTACCAACGATGATTGGCATCTTGCGTTCTCGTGTTTCTGTTAAGCATCAAAGTTTGACTTGAATATGAAAGTGGGAGTTCTTACTATGGAGAAGAAATGGGAAAAGTTTGGAGCGAGTTGACTAAGGTGGGACCGAGATTTAAGCCGTAATTGTGAATTGTTGTCAAGTCGCTGACAGTGCCAGTTTTGGAGTTCTTTATCTCTTAAACCGAGCCTCTAATCACCCTAAAGCCTAAATACAAGTTGTAGAGTCATTAGAATGCAATAAACTTCGTTAAAGGTCCTGGATCCGAATCTCTACGGAATATGCTGAGAAACGCGTCCAACTCGGGCTCCATTGCGCGCTCCACGTGCTCGACGGAATGCCTTCATGGAAACCATGTGAAGTAGAGCACGCCCTCCACCTTGCCACCCGCCTCTGCCTGTCTAAGCCGATGGGGAGAGGTCGAGTTGCCCACAGTCGCTCCTCCATTGCCCCAGAGCTCGCCCTCGCTCTCAGCTTCCTCCCTCATGCTCTCGCTCACCATCCCTACCGCGTCCGCCATGGCTACCCCCATGGAGCTCTGTCGTCCCATGCCTCAGGTCTCCCTCTGCCCAAATCGGCTGCAGCACCACCTTCCTCTCCTCGCGCCGCCCACGATGCACCCCTTTTTCTGGCCTCGCCGCCGCTGCAGACGGCCGCCGCCAGAGCCGCCATCATGGCGAACTGCCGCCTCCGTGGTCGGCTAGCCTTGGGTCGCCCGTGAGGCAAGGCAAGGGCACCACTGGGTGCCCCTCATGTTGGGGATGCTCTGCCACCACCGATCGCCGCCAATGCCACCACTAGCCGCTGGAACCGCGACAGCGCCACCGTCACCGCCAATAGCCGCCATGGCCGCGTGTGGTCGGGGTCACGCCGGTGTGGGCTGCTCCTGGATGAGCTGCACCCCTGCTCAGGTGTGCACGTGGCCTGGGATGGCCATGCTGCTGCCACTCACCGCCGGCGCCGCCCCTGCCGGCCGGCGAAATCGGCCCGACGCCTTCCCCCCAACTCCCCTGCTTTGCGTTTCGAAGAAGCCGGCACCTCTCCTCTCTCTGTCTCTCTGTGTGTGTTTGACAGGCAGGCCCGGCTGAACAGCGGGTCCCACGTGTCAGTTAAGTGGTGGCAGATTTGGGGTGCTCAGTCAGGTAAATCTAGCATTAAGTTAGGATTTGAGTTATTCTGGATTTTAATTTCAGATTTTAGGTTAAATCTTCTAAAATCCATATCTCATGCTAGGAAATTCCAAAAATAGAAAATGTGGACTTTCTGGAAACCTTGAGAAAATACCTATGCAGTAGACATATAAAATGTTATATGTTTGTAGAAATTTTCTAGTGTTCTTATTTAACCTTGATAAGTACTCCAAAAATGCTTATAAATTTGACCAGAGCCATATCTTGAGTTTTAGAACTCCTAAAATAGTGATTCTTGTTTTGTTAATTTTATGATGACATGTACTTACTAGGAAAAATATTAAACACACTAGTTGTTCAATGTTTTCTTAAGGTTTTGATTTGACCTTGATAAATAAGAAAAATCTACATTATATTGCTTGTCATTTTATATCTTGAGTTCTGGTGCTCCATTTTAGGTGAAATTTTTATGGTAGTCTCCTGAGGTTATATGGGGACTGTGGTTAAAATTTCATGAGCTTTGGTTGCTGGATGAGTGAGATGTAGGTTTAACTTGCTCTCACATGATTTATTGTAAAAGCCAATTGTCTTTTTCATAAAGGTTGATAAACATGTCCAAATGGCTTGAAATTGGGATAGTAGACTACTGGAAGAATATGTAGGCCACTGTAATTTTAGTAGAATTTATTGTGCAACTTTCATATGTGTTCATAATTTCACCTAATTATCTAAGAAAAATTAAGACATGTATTAAAATAATTTATCTAGCATTGGACGCTATGTTTTCTGGTGTTCATTAGTCATGTGTGACATGCGTGTAAAGTTGGTTTTGTTGAATTATATGTTTGCAACATAAGTTAATAATTATTTCTTGCAAATGAGGTTTCTGGACAGATCTGGGAACTTAGCAAAGTTCTTCATGATAATGTGCCTTGTTGTAAAACTTTTTTATACTAAAGTTGTAGATAATTTATTTATCTAGCTACTGTTAAAATTTTGTGGCATTTGGCCAAGCAGTTTTTGAGTTATAGATGTTTGAAGTCAGGTCCCAGATTTGGTTGCTCTCTGTATGGAGCAGACCAGATTTTGTAGTTTTATCTTTTTGACCTATTAAACTTAGGAATCAGGCTTAGTTGATATTAAATTAATTGTAGATAATTTCATAAGATTTTCAGAATGTCTTGTTGCACATCTTTTGGAGTTGTGGATCTCCAGTTATGATTAATTTTCTCAGTTGCTGTTCTGATGTCCAGAAAGTGGCAGATTCTAGTTTTAGTGGTTTGATTAACTTTGCCATGCTAGTGTGTTGAAGTGTGGCAGATTTGGGGTGCTCAGTCGGGTAAATCTAGCATTAAGTTAGGATTTGAGTTATTCTGGATTTTAATTTCAGATTTTAGGTTAAATCTTCTAAAATCCATATCTCATGCTAGGAAATTTCAAAAATAGAAAATGTGGACTTTTTGGAAACCTTGAGAAAATACCTATGCAGTAGACTTATAAAATGTTATATGTTTGTAGAAATTTTCTAGTGCTCTTATTTAACGTTGATAAGTACTCCAAAAATGCTTATAAATTTGACCAGAGCCATATCTTGAGTTTTAGAACTCCTAAAATAGTGATTCTTGTTTTGTTAATTTTATGATGACATGTACTTGCTAGGAAAAATATTAAACACACTAGTTGTTCACTGTTTTCTTAAGGTTTTGATTTGACCTTGATAAATAAGAAAAATCTACATTATATTGCTTGTCATTTTATATCTTGAGTTCTGGTGCTCCATTTTAGGTGAAATTTTTATGGTAGTCTCCTGAGGTTATATGGGGACTGTGGTTAAAATTTCATGAGCTTTGGTTGCTGGATGAGTGAGATGTAGGTTTAACTTGCTCTCACATGATTTATTGTAAAAGCCAATTGTCTTTTTCATAAAGGTTGATAAACATGTCCAAATGGCTTGAAATTGGGATAGTAGACTACTGGGAGAATATGTAGGCCACTGTAATTTTGGTAGAATTTATTGTGCAATTTTCATGTGTTCATAATTTCACCTAATTATCTAAGATAAATTAAGACATGTATTAAAATAATTTATCTAGCATTGGACGCTATGTTTTCTGGTGTTCATTAGTCATGTGTGACATGCGTGTAAAGTTGGTTTTGTTCAATTATATGTTTGCAACATAAGTTAATAATTATTTCTTGTAAATGAGGTTTCTGGACAGATCTGGGAACTTAGCAAAGTTCTTCATGATAATGTGCCTTGTTGTAAAACTTTTTTATACTAAAGTTGTAGATAATTTATTTATCTAGCTACTGTTAAAATTTTGTGGCATTTGGCCAAGCAGTTTTTGAGTTATAGATGTTTGAAGTCAGGTCCCAGATTTGGTTGCTCTCTGTATGGAGCAGACCAGATTTTGTAGTTTTATCTTTTTGACCTATTAAACTTAGGAATCAGGCTTAGTTGATATTAAATTAATTGTAGACAATTTCATAAGATTTTCAGAATGTCTTGTTGCACATCTTTTGGAGTTGTGGATCTCCAGTTATGATTAATTTTCTCAGTTGCTGTTCTGATGTCCAGAAAGTGGCAGATTCTAGTTTTAGTGGTTTGATTAACTTTGCCATGCTAGTGTGTTGAAGTGTGACTCATATCTTTGATGGTACTTGGGTTAGTACCCTGGGATCTTATGAGACTTGTGTCTTGACTGATGTGCTTGCCGTCCTCTATGTTATGCCTTAATGAGGATTAAGTTAATTAGCTCTAGGTGCTTTTGTGAACTTTGGTATGTGTAACACCTCAGGTGTTTGGCTTCCATAATTGCACCTGCATTTCATAAGCATGAGCATCATTCCATTCATTAATGCATTTGTTTTATTTGCAACATGTATATGCAACTTGGGTGGCTAATACTTTGAAACATGGCAATGTTGGTAGTATAACATGATAAGATCAATTGTTGCAACAAGAGATTGAAACATATGCAACATTATAGTTGAAGTGGTTGTTTTGTTTATTTCAACCTGTGTGACATTTGGGTTTATGTGTAACCAAGGTGTACAGTGGTCAATTATATCCTATAGTACCTTAATCACACTTAGGATCATTAGTGGAACAATGTTCATGTTGACCAAAATGACCAAAATGCCCTCCTGAGTGATGTTGACCAAGCCTTGAGCTCCAGGATGCTTTAGTTTGACTGTTTAAAAAGTCCAGCTTAGAAATCTTGCATGGAGGATCATCCTTAATCAAAGTTGTAGAGCATTTTATGGGGAACAAAAGTTCTAATATGGCCATCTCATGAAAATGACTAGAACATGCTCAAATAGGGCCCACAAGTCAGGTTTTCCATGCTGTTTCACACTTAGAAAAATTTCTAAGTCTGGCCATGACTTGCAGTTTCTTGAGCCCCACTTTGAGGCCTTGTATCTCCCAATCTAGGCCAAACCAGTCCAAGCTCCAATTGGCAAAATTGTAGTACTCATATAGCTCTCCAATTTTGTCAGTAACGTCATGGCCTAAATCGAGATAATTTAGGAGATAATCAGTGACGAAATCGTCCTGTCAGTCACTGTTTTCGGCTTCCATTCAGACCTTCAGAGCACAGTGTGGCCGATAGCTTCAGGCCATCGCCGCCGCATGTCCTCCATGCTCCGTGCGTGACCTGGCATCTTGGCCAGCTGCTCAATGCGTAAAGGAGTGTCCCTGCTGTTGTCCCGACCTCACCCTCCCATTCCCTTCCTTTCTCGCGCGCACTAGAGGCAGAAAACGCCATCTCCCTCCCTGCCGAGACACTCCGGTGAGCTCGTCCGGCCGTGTCATCATGGCATTGCCCAACCTCCTCTGTCCAGAGCTTCAACACGCTGCCCTCTACCTCCTCCACCTCTTAGTTGGGTCAATCGCGCGGAGGTAAGGGCGCAATGCCGACTTTTCCCCGTTCGGAGCTCACCGGAGCGCCACCGCTCTTGCAGTCCTCCGTGGCCAGCACCGCACCGCACTCCTCCATCCCATTTCACCTTCGTTTCCTCTTTCTGGTGGTCTATAGAAGCTTGGGTGAAGATGTCATCGTTTGGTTTGAGTCGTAGGATTCAGAATGGTAGGGAACCGCAATGAGCTCTCGCCGCGGTCGCCATTGCCGCTTGGGCGAGTTTCTTTCCGCCCTCTCTCTGTGGCTGACCCTTGACCGAGTTAGGGTGCACATGGGATGCGCCGTTAGTCGTAGTCTCTCCTGTGGAGGTGTAGTTCACTAGCTCGTCGTAGCTTGGCCGAAACATGGAGATCGCCGGGGTGAACAGTGCGTCGCCGCTGTATGGTGCACGTGGCACGGCCGCCCCATCGCACCACCGTTCCTCCCGAGTACTTCATCTTCTCCACCATCATTCGCTGGTACTTTCCCCTCCCTGTCCTCGCCTTTTTGGTCATCGGAGGTGACCGGCGCACGACGGTCTGCCACCGTCGAGCCGCCATCACCGACGGCGAGCCACCTCCACGTTGACTTAGCCCCTCTAATCTACTTTGCTCGATTCAGCAAGAGATGGATGTCGCATAGATGCACTTAGTTTCACCGGCACGCCCGCCGTTGACGAGCTGTAGCTCACGGAGCTCGGCGGCATCCGCCTCCCCTGCCTTGTGTCACCAACACACGGGTCCCATCTGTTAGACGCGCGAGGGTAGGAGCTAGCTCAGGCCGTGCGTGTTGGGCCGCGCTGGTGGATTGGGCCGGCCCAGTAGTCACTTTAGGGTTATGATTTTGTATTTTCTTTATTTATTTCACAGATTTGGTTGCCATATTGTAAATTTCTTATCTCAAGCAATATAGTTCTAAATGAGGTGATTCTAATTGTGTTTAGCTCCTTGTAAAGTGTAGTATTTAGGAAAAATAACAAATGTATATGTGTTGTTTAGATTCTGGAAGATGTAAATAGATATTTGAAATGTGTTTTAAAATAGATGCAAACTTGTTAATTTGATAACTTAAGTTCTAGTGCTCCAAAAATTATGAAATTTGGTGGTTGTGCTATTTCATGGCTAAGCTAGCTCTGGTAAAAATTTAGATGCTATTGCTTGAGTAGTTTTCAAGTAATATTGTTGTCATTTTATATTAGGAGATACTTGAATGAATTTTCATAATTTTTGTATATGTGCAATGCTCATGAAATTTTATGGAGAGTGTCCTGGTACCCTAAGGTTGCTAAGAAAAATATTGTTTCTGTTGTTTGACACTTTTCTGTATGATTTGTTAATTATGCAAAAATCAGCCTTTCTGGCTTGTGAATTTTGTGTAGGGAGTTTCCATGAATAACTTCGGCTCAAAATTTTACAGTAGCCTCCTGGTTGGGTGCAAAGTCTCCTATAGTTTTTGTAAAATTTTCTGAGTAGTTTGCATATAAGTTTAATTTCCCACTTAATTAATTAAGTAAATAAGAAAGGGATTAAAATAAATGAAATGGGTGAACATACCTTACTTTCTGATGGTCTCATGTCATGTGTGACCTATTAGTGTCATTAGTTTGGTCATAATGGTAGTTTGAAACATGAGTAAATATTTATTTTTCACATTTCTAGGTTCTCTGAACAGCTGGTAGCATTTTTGGGTTTAGACCTTGATAAAGGTGTTTGCTGGGAATCTTGTGAATACCAAAGTGGTAGTAAACTTGTTAAACTAGCTTGTATCAAAATTTGGTGGCATTTGGCCTAGTAGTTTAGGAGTTGTGGCTGTTTAAAGTGGATGTCCATAAATGGCTGCTCTCTGTTTGGAGAGGACAGATTTCTGGAACTTTAGGAATTTGACTAGGTAAACTTTGGAATCAAGTCTTGAGGTCTGCAAATGAATTGTAGAGCATGTTATAAGCTTTCCAGATTGTCTTGTATCATATCATTTGGATTTTTGAATCTCTAGTTATGGTTAAAGTACTTATCTGCTGTCCAGATTGCTGTTGGGCTGCATTATGCTTAGGTTTGTGATGAGCTTAAGTAATGTTGTTCTTGTTGATTGTTAGGTGTTAGGCCCTTAACTAAGGAAGAACAATTGTACATTAGGTTGTGTAGATTGGGTAAGTACTTCTCTACTAGAGAAGAAATATGCATATGTTGTAAAGTGATTTGAATAGAGCACTAGTGTTGCTGTAGTTTACATTTGCATTCTCTACGCATGTTGCATTCCTTATTATGCATCCATGAGATTCATTTGTGCATTCATGCAATAGGTGTTCCAGAGGGGGTGATACTTCTGGAATTCGAGGAAGCACTTCCGGAGGAGCAGGAGCAGCTGGCGGAGGCCGAGGTGCCAATCGGCGAAGGAGTTCCCGAAGAAGACCTACTCGAGTGCCCTGACCATCGCCCTTCTTCTTTCCTGAAATGCAAGCCCCGGTGCATGCTGACCCAATCTTTATATATCAATCATTGAGTACTTTTACTTGTTTATTGCATTAAGTTGTAGGAGTTGAGTGAAAACACTTCTTGCATTATATCTATCCTTGTCCAGATATCGCACTTGAATCCCAATTTAAGTTTAGGCACGTGTTAATGTTTAGCCCTGCTTAGCGCGGTAGAAGTCGGATGATTTCTGGTCATCCGTGAGATTTAGGTGAAGTGGGTCACGGTTGGCTATATTTGCTATCCTGAGAAATGAACCGTGCTGAAAAATGAATTGAGACCGGGCGGGAGTTCGATAGTGCAGCCGCAAGACACTTCACGTCTTGGGTGTGAAGCTATGCCCGTCTGAGTCGTTTAAGGACCGATCGATGTACGTCCTTGAGTTATGTTGAACGCAGTCTAACACTTAGTTGGCCGGATAAGTCGTTCCGACCGTGAAACTGAGTAATACGGTTCAGGCCGGGAATCGAAGGGTAGGTCGCATCTTGGACGAAGTAAGGATATGCTTGGGGATATTGGCATGAGACCAAGGGGGGTTGGAGTCCCTATCACCTGGCAGAGTGTTGCCCTTGGGGATGCGGCATCAGTCGAACCCGTGCTTTCCTGAACTATACCAAAGGTGACTTGTGCGACCCTGCCGAGGGTTCTGCGCGGTTTGTGCTAGAAATACCCCTCCAGCTGGATAGGAACTCAATTTGAATCGCCGTCGCTCCCGGTTAGTGAGCACTTGGCTTGAGCAGCGGCAATGTAGATTTCATTAATTGAATAGATGGTTAATTGGATGATGAAATACATGTCTCAAATTTATACCTGCTATGGTTTGAAAGGATCAAGATGCCCAAGAGGGGGGTGAATTGGGCTTTTCTAAAAATAATTGCAAGAATTAAAACCAACTAAGCCATAATTCACCCCTAGTGCCTACAATTGTTCCTAGTGATTCTACTGATTAAAAGTTTTGCAACCTAAGTTCCAATCCTAGTCTAGCATGGCAACTCTATGAAAGTAAACCAAGCAACAAGAGTAATACAAGAAAGTAAATTGCTTGAATGTAAAGGGTTAGGAACACGGCGATGTTTTCCCGAGGTATCGTTGGAGCACCCGCGCAAGGGTGTAGCTCCCCCTTGATCCACGCGAGGATCAAGTGCTCTCTACGAGCTGATTCTTTGACACTCTGTTGCGGTGAATCACCCACAACCGCTCACAAGATGAGTTGGGTCATCCACAAGCTCCGCCGGATGATCACCAAGCTCCCAATCACCACCAAGCCATCTAGGTGATGGCAATCGCCAAGAGTAATAAGCAAGAACTCTCACTTGACCGCAACAAGCCTAATGAGAAGGTGGATGCACACGTGCTACTCCCTAGTCACTAATGAGGATCCTTAATCTTGGATTCTCAAATCTCAATCCTCACTAGAGCTCTTGCACTCCCTTGCATATGAAAGGTGTTTCTCAGCTGAACAAATGAGCAAGAGACCTCAAAAAGAAGGGTAGGGGATGTATTTATACTCCCCACAGTCAATCCCAACCATTAAGTGCCAACTCAGCAATTTTCGTACTGACCGGACGTGTCCGGTCGGTGGCAACAGTGGATTTGAAAATCAAGGGCACTGAGTGACTGGACGCGCAGACGAGTCCAATCAGGGGTGACCGGACGCGTTCGGTCGCTCAAAACCCTTTCTAGAACCTTTCTGTACTTTGACCGGACTCGGCCACAGTGGCGTCCGGTCAGACAGGCTTAGCGTCCGGTCGCAAACCCTAGCTCTCCTGACTGTAGAGCGCACCACCTGCGCGTCTGGTCATTAGGTTTCAATTCACTACAGATCACTATATTGACCGGACACGTCCGATCGAGATAGAAACCGCGTCCGGTCAAGAAGAGAAGGCTCAAATTACTCTAGATCACGACGCAGCCTGAACAAAGTTTTTTCCAAATGATCTTTGGGCTTCACCTGAGCTACCTAGTGCTAAGTTTGACAAGTGTGCACCACACCTAAACAAATAGACTCACCTAGGTCAAGCTACTAACTCATGCCCCCCTTTATAGTATGGCCAAAGGAGAAAAGCGAAGATCCTAATGACTATTCCGAACGTAACTCAACTCCTCGACGTCCGGAACTAACCGTCCTTAATCTTGTCATTAATCCTTTGAAAACCGAAATGATTTCCATCAAGGGGCATGAAAACCATAGTGCCCAAAACAGTCATCATTCCCATGAACTAACTTACCAAAGTTTCTGCAAAACACACGTTAGTCATGGTAATGTTGCATTGTCATCAATTGCCGAAACCAACTCTAGGGGCCAAGATGCTTTCAATCTCCCCCTTTTTGGTGATTGATGTTAACACTATGAGAAAGTAGATTTAAGAGAAGAGGTTTTCGATCATGCTTGGTTCACATAAGCAATAGGCAATAAGAATAAAGGGATTTAAGATTGCTTATGTGCTCCAAGCCAACAGTGTGTACTCATAAGATGAAACAAGAAGAGTTGGTACACAAAAGCATAGCTCAAATGAAATCGGAGCAAGGCATGGAAGCAAAACCTTATGAGCTAGAACCAATTATGTGACATGATATAATAGAGACAAGATAACCAACATATTACTCAAGTATCTCACAAGCACACACGTCACACAATGCAAGTGCGGGAATTTAAACATGATGCATGAAAGTAGCACACAAAGAGCCAAGAAACCCTCTCTCGTAGCTCTCCTTGAATCTACAAACTCTCTCTCTCCCTTTGGCATCAAGAGCCAAAAACTAAGGGCCCGAAGGAGGAATGGAAGCAGTCGAGTCAGGTGCAGAGGAACGCGGAGTGAGCAAAAACTGACAAGTGTCCTCCTCTGACTCTGAGCTATCATGTTGACCCTCTGTAGGTACTTGTGGAAGTGAAACGGTCTGAATCTGCTCAATAAGTGGGTCGGCAAGCTATGACTCGGGAGCAAGAGCTGATGAAGTAGTAGCTACGAGAGCCGCAGTCTCTGTCACCTGAGCCTGAAGAGTACCAATCGTAGGGGGATCAGTCGAAGCAACCGACGAAGGAACTATCTCTGTAGTCCCAGTCCTCGTCACTAAAGGAGCCACTATCTCTGAAACTGACATCTCTGTAGTGGTCAGAACTGTGGTCTGGGAGGGTGTCGGCTGACCGGTCAACTCACTGTAGGACACACTCAAGTCTATAGAAAATGGAGTGCCATCAGAAGGTGAGGCCTGAGCTGAACCAGTGGAGGGAATCCCATCTCAATAGGAGTGTAGCTTGGGGACTGAAACAACCGAGACACTTGCTGCTGAGGTGAGGCAAACTAAAAGCTCGGCTGTGGTCCCTGACTCTGAAGCCCACTGGGCTGTAAAGCTGGAGTAAGGACGGACGGAGGTGGAGGGACCCCAACAGTAACAAGGTGTCTCAAGAGCTCAAGATACTGCTGCTGGGTAGCTACCTGCTGCCTCTGTATCTCTAGCTGCTGCCGATGAAACTCATCCTAGCGAGCCTGAATCTGTGCAAATGCAGCTGCGTTGTCGTGAGCCTGTCTTTGTAACTGAATCTCCTGCCTCTCCTAAGCCTGGGTTAGCCTCTCAAGTATAGCCACCATGTCTGGGTCTGAGTGGGAGGCTGAACCAAAACCACCGGCCTCATGGTCGTGAGGACGAGGAGAACGGTAACGAGGAAGTAGCTGGTAGTCATCATCAGTGTTGTCGGTGGTGTCGTCCTCGTCTGGATCAGCTGGCTGAGCATCCAAGTCGGTAAGCTCTGCCTCTGCAAGTCCCTCAATAGTCTAGTCCTGTTCAGTTGTAGTCTTAGGTACCTCTGCTCTCTGACGCTGACTCAGACTAGGAGTCTGCTCATGAGTAAGAGTGGTCCACAGCTGACGTATGTCGTACTCAGGAAAGGCTGTCGTGGTGTCAGAGATCTCTGCTCGTATCTCAGCTAGAAGGTCACAGGCACACCAAATCAAAAAACAGATCCAATGGGCATAGGGTAGCTGACGATGGCCCTTGAAGCCCTCTGCTAAAGTATCCTCCATCTCATAGAGCATCAAATCCCAAATATCAAACGGAGTCTGAGAGACAAGGTGGTGAACTACCCAAAGCTGCATACGAGTCAACCCCTCTTGGTAGCCCAACCTCGGAAGCAGTGTCCTTCTCACAATAGCATCAAGAACTCTAGCAATAGGAGTCAAACTAGCTGGTGTGCATCTGGACCCCTCACCAAACGGCTCACGAAAGCACGGTCTTACTAAGTTCGTAGGTGGTACAATGCCGCCATGAGGACGCCTCGGTGGTGGTGTCTGACCAAAATAGAGCTGTGGATCTTCGTCTCTGAAGCTGGGAGCCTCAAAATCTCCCATACCCTGGTGTTGTATAGTCTGCGGTCACGACCTCTGAATGTAAAGTGGATAAACTCGTGAGCGGGGTCTATCCAAAGTGAAGAGTAGAACTCCCTAACCCATGTGCCACAGTATGCCCCTGTCCGACCCAGAAGATCTAACAATCCTGGTAGAAAGGATATATGAGGGCGGAGCTGCTCACCAACAACTGCAACAAGTGACTCTAGTCGACAAACCCTCTGTGGTCTGAAGGCAATTCCACTATCAACATAAGCTTTGTAGAAGTCCTCATGTAGAGGTGTGTAAAATCCCTCTGAAGCTCTTGTGTCCCGCTGAGGTGGGAACCACCGAGCAATCTCGACGAAGCGAAGACTCTGAACCTGTCGTGTTGTGGCTCCCCTCAGCTCACCAATCTGAATACCACTGCCTCTGCCTCCTCTCTCAGCGCGATCAGCAGCTTCAGCCACTGCCTGTGCTACCTCTTCCTCTGTTCTCTTCCTTTTCCTGGTGATGACCTTCTTGCGCTTGCCTCGGGCAACCTCTATCAAACGTGGACTTCCATCCCCGTCACTCAGAGCTCCACCAACATTCTTGCAGCAGGCCATGCTGACAAGACTCTTGACTGAGAAAAACTGACACTAAAAAGGTGATGAGCTGATCCTCAAGAGGCTTGGCCTCAATCCGTACCCGCGGGCTTGGCCCTGGGTTCAACTGCCACTAAACGAGTTTCTGACAGACTCGCAACCCGAAAGACACTACTCACTGTAGAGATGGAATAGATAGGGATATTGTAAACAACATATTTTAACTAATAGAGGAGTAATATCCTTATGAAAGCAAGCAGAATAGGTAAGAAAGGAACAGAGCATGGCTTGCTACCTTAGATGAGTGAGATTCTAGAGAGAAGATATGTGCAGGGCACCATAGGAACGAAAGGTGATCACGAGGAGGAATGACACTGGAACGGACGCTGGGCGCAGAAAGATACTAAGCTCGAGGGAGAGGTGCCGGCAGCGAACGCTGGAAAGCTTGGTGCAGTTGGTTAGGGCAGCGGAGACAGCAGGAGATGGCGGCAGCACAGACGAGTACGGCGACGCGGCGGGCCAGGAGGCCGTGGTCGGCTGGGCGTCACACATTGCAGCGCGGCTGGGCTTCTGTGCTTGGTGCGGTGGTGGCCGGAGCGGGCAGAGGAGCGGTGGGTGGCGGCACTTGGTGCGGTGGTGGTCGGAGCAGGCAGAGAAGCGCTTGGTGCGGTGGACCGAAGGGCGGCGGCGCTCGGTGGTGCGGGGCGGCAGCGCTCGGTGGTGAGATGGGCGG
This sequence comes from Saccharum hybrid cultivar R570, assembly GCA_038087645.1. Classification (NCBI taxonomy): domain Eukaryota; kingdom Viridiplantae; phylum Streptophyta; class Magnoliopsida; order Poales; family Poaceae; genus Saccharum; species Saccharum hybrid cultivar. The sequence goes on along the minus strand of JAQSUU010000216.1, from coordinate 17,451,293 downwards.
CAGCGCTCGGTGGTGCGGTGGGAGAGGAGCGGCGGTGCTCGGTGGTGCGGTGGGAGAGGAGCAGGTCGGCGGCGGGTTAGGGTAGAGGAGCGGCGTGAAGAAGAAAAGGAAACCCCTGCAGATCAGTCAGAAAAAAAACTAAGATCCGCTTTTCAATCCATTGACCGAACGCGCTCCTTGATCGACCGGATGCGCTCAAGAGGCATCCGGTCAGAGTCCAGTAAGGTCTGGAGGTCGACCGGACGCGTCCGGTGAGAGGTGATCGGATGCTGATAGAGTCCGGTCCGAGACCCGATGCACAACAGAGAACCCCCTGGATGACCGGACGCGTCCGCATGAAACAAATCGGACGCCGACAAGTCCGGTCAGAAAATAGCTTGAGAATCATTTTCGTGCGACCGGACGCGCAGGTGATGTCTGGAACCATACGCAGTGGTCGAGCAGCGTCACGTCCGGTCCAGCGTCTGGTCAGTGATTTTCACCTTTTCCCCTTTCGATCTTCGACACGACTTCTCCCAATCAAGTTCCAATACAAAAAGACACAAATAAACACCAATTGGAACCTGATATGAGTGAATTCTCTCAAACCCTCAAGTTTTCAAAATAAATTTGCCTTAGGCTAGTATTATTTTTAAGAAAATAAGCGATAAACACCCGAGGAGCAACGTATGGCCATGCAATAGAGTTTATAAACCCTTGGGAGTGTCAAATGCTCTCTCTATTCATGGATGAACACAGAGGTTGCTCAAAGCAAAACCGAAAAGAAACGACAAAGCAAAAAACATGCATATGCAATGCAAAGCAAGAAAGTAAAACTAGGTTGCTTGTCAAGTTTGATCCACGATTAGGCTTCTTCACTCCTCCAAAAGAGGGTTATCGTAACCGTGTTAGACAAGTCCTAGATGCATTACAGAAATTTAAACATGACATATATTACAAATGCAATGCAAGGGACAACACAAGCTCATTTTTTAAAATTACTAGAATCAAGCACATTTAGCTCACTTCTCAACCTACAAAAGGTAGCCTCATCCAAAGGTTTAGTGAAGATATCCGCTAATTGATTTTCACTTCTTACACCTTCTAGTGATATATCATTTTTAGCAACATGATCCCTTAGAAAGTGATGATGGATATCAATGTGCTTGGTGCGTTAGTGTTGTACTAGATTATTGGCAATTTTAACGGCACTTTCATTATCACATAAAAGTGGCACCTTATCAAGAACAACACCATAGTCTAGAAGGGTTTGCTTCATATATAAGATTTGTGCACAACAAGCCCCGCGGCAATGTATTCTGCCTCGGCGGTGGACAAAGCCACACTATTTTGCTTTTTAGATGACCAAGATACAAGTGACCTCCCAAGCAAATGGCACCCTCCGGATGTGCTTTTTCTATCAATTTTGTAACCGGCATAATCCGAGTCGGAATAGTCAACTAGTTGGAATCTTGCTCCTTTGGGATACCAAAGGCCAATGCTTGGGGTGTGCTTAAGATATCTTAAGATTCTTTTCATAGCACTTAGGTGAGGTTCTTCAGGACAAGCTTGAAAGCGAGCACACATTCACACACTAAACATGATATCGGGCCTAGATGCGGTAAGGTATAACAAGCTACCAATCATAGAACGGTAGAGAGTTTGATCAACCGGTTTACCTCCCTCATCTAGGTCGAGATGTCCATTTGATGGCATTGGGGTCTTGATTGGCTTACAATCATCCATCTTGAACCTCTTGAGAAGATCCTTGGTATACTTTTCTTAAGAGATAAAAATCCCTTCTTTCATTTACTTGACTTGAAAACCAAGGAAGAATGTAAGTTCACCAATCATGGACATCTTGAACTCCTTCGACATCAATTCACCAAATTCCTTGCAATAATCTTTATTTGTTGAGCCGAAGATAATATCAACAACATAGACTTGACAAATGAAGATCTCCCCATTAAGCTTTTTGGTGAATAGTGTGGTGTCGACCTTCCTAATAGTGAAGCCCTTCTCAATGAGAAAGTCCCAGAGGCGCTCATACCACGCTCTAGGGGCTTGCTTGAGCCCATATAGCGCCTTGGACAACCTATACACATGATTAGGATATCTAGGGTCTTCAAACCTAGGAGGTTGATCAACATAGACTAGTTCATTTATGAAGCCATTTAAAAATGCACGTTTAACATCCATTTGATATAATTTCATTTCATGATGCGATGCATGTGCAAGAAGGATACGGATTGCTTCAAGTCTTGCAACAGGTGCAAAGGTCTCTCCAAAGTTAAGGCCTTCAACTTGAGAGAACCCCTTTGCAACTAGTCTTGCCTTGTTCCTCACAACTACGCCTTGGTCATCTTGCTTGTTGCGAAACACCCACTTGGTTCCTATGACCCTTGCACCTTTTGGATGCTCCTCAAGTGTCCAAACTTGATTGCGGGTGAAGCTATTCAATTCTTTGTGCATTGCATTCACCCAATCCGGATCTTGAAGAGCTTCTTCTACATTCTTAGGCTCAAGACAAGAGACAAAAGAGTGATGTTCAACAATAGAAGCAAGCTTTTAAGATCAAGTCATTACACCCTTTGTAGGACTCCCTATGATGCAATCTTGTGGATGTGCTTGAAGTAGAGGTGAGAGTCTTCTATTAACCACTTGAGGAGGAGGTTGGGGAGCATCAACATCTTAAGCTTGTACCTCGGCTTGTTTATGAGAGACATGAGTGTCTTCATTTTCAACTCTCTCATTTTTGTCATCATCTTGAGGCACATATGAAGAAGATGGTGGATTGATCATTTGAGTATTGTCTTCATCATCTTTAGGCTTGATGTCTCCCACCGGCATGTTCTTCATTGCCTCCCTCAATGGTTCATCACCTACATCATCATAATTCTCAATTGCTCCTTGGGAGCCGTTAGATTCATCAAATTCCACATCATATGTTTCTTCAACCAAACCGGTGGCATGGTTAAATACTCTATATGCTTTGGACTTTGATGAGTAGCCAACAAGAAAACCAATATCACAATGTCTTTGGAACTTCCCTAGGTGTTGCCGCTTCTTGTAGATGTAGCATTTGCAACCAAACACCCGAAAGAATGAGACGTCAGGCTTCTTCCCATTTAGCAATTCATAGGGGGTCTTGCCAAGAAACTTTTGTAGGAAGAGGCGATTTGATGCATAGCATGCGGTGTTAATTGCCTCGGCCCACAATTTTTCCAGTGTGTTGTACTCATCTAGCATTGTTCTTGCAAGGGTAATCAATGTCCGGTTCTTTCTCTCAACTACACCATTTTGTTGAGGAGTGTAGGTTGATGAAACCTCATGCTTGATCCCAATCTCATCACAATAAGCTTCAATGTTTGTGTTGTCAAATTCTTTGCCATTGTCACTTCTTATCTTTTTTATCTTGACTTCAAATTCATTTTGAGCTCTCTTTGCAAACTTCTTGAAACAAGTGGCCACTTCGGATTTGTCATGAAGAAAGAATGTCCAAGTGTATCTTGAGTAGTCATCCACAATCACAAGACAATAAAGGTTTCCACCCAAGCTCTTGTAAGTTGTAGGACCAAACAAATCCATGTGTAGAAGCTCTAACACTCTTGATGTTGACATGTAAGCTTTTGTTGGATGAGTATTTGCAACTTGTTTACCGGCTTGACATGCACTACAAGGTTTGTCCTTCTCAAACTTGACATCTTTCAAACCTCTCACTAACTCTTTCTTCAATAATTTGTTGAGAGTATTCATTCCAACATGAGCAAGCCTCCTATGCCAAAGCTACCCAAGTGAAGTTTTGGTGAATAAGCATGTCCTCAAATTTGCATCTTCGGAGGTGAAATCAACAAGATAGAGATTGTTGTATCTAAAGCCTTTGAAAATCACTAGCTTGTCTTCTATCTTTGATACTACCACTTCATTTGGAGTGCATGAACATTGATAGCCAAGATCACAAAGTTGTCCAACAGATAGTAGATTGAAACTCAAAGAAGCAACATAGAGCACATTTGAAAGAGAGTTATCATTTGATATTGCAATCTTGCCTATACCCTTGACTTTGCTCTTTGAATTGTCCCCAAATGTGATCTTCTCTTGACATTCCCCATTTTCTTCAAGTGAGGTGAACATACGAGGATCACCGGTCATATGTTGAGTGCAACCACTATCAATAGCCTAATGAGTTCCACCGGTCTTGTAGTTCATGTCACAGAACCTCCTAATTATGATGGCCCACAAGTACCCATCATTGCCATAATGACCTCTGACAGCCGTACTTATGTTCACCATAACTTAAAAGGCATGCTTTCCTCCGAACAGGATCCAATCACAGGAGTATTGCAATATTACAATAGTTTATTCAAAATATTCAACAGAGTAAAGTAGCGGAAGTCTTACAATAACTTAGGGTTACAAACCAGTTTTTCAAATCTCAAACCTTATGTAACATTATTACAAACCAGTAGTAGAGAATTATCGTAGTAACTTTATTACAACACACAAGCGAGATGCCTTGCCCAAAGGCCACACAGTCTACTCGTCGTCACTGTCTTCAACCACGACGGTCATGCAACAAAGCTCGAAGCAGACTTATTCATGAACCGCACCTGCAACAAGGGGTTCAACAAACCCTGAGTACGAGAGTACTCAACAAGACTTACCCGACTAAGACAAAGACTCCAAGGGCATGCTAGCTTTAGGGAATCAAGGTACGGGTATTCCAGAATCAAAATTTTCTTTTGCCGAAAAGCTTACTAAAGTAAATCCTTATCTTCAACATTTTACTTTTACCATTGATGGTTCATTAATCAACTCTAGGTGATCCTAATCTAGATCAAAGTAATTATCATCAAATTCTTTCTCATTCTTTCTTTCATTCCAGTTCTTAACTACGATGCAAGTCAGGTGATCAAGTCTCCATAACCGAGGAGCAACGACGATTCGAACCGATTATACCCAGCTGGGGATCTCTAACTTCATGACATATGTAGAACCGAATCTTGCATATATCAACCCTCATTTAGATCTCCCAAAACCAGAACGTGTCCATCGCCACCCGAGAGTACAGTACTCCTCGAACCTGGCCCGATTCTAGCCCCGAGGGTACACACTACTCCCGCCATCTCTCCACTCCCAGTGCGAGGTTAGACGTTCTCGTAATGGAATCACCAACATTTTGGGCTTACCCAAGGCATGAGGCTAGTTGCAAAGTCTCGAACACAACAGGCTTACAATGAACGGACCTTAACTAACAAGGCGGAAACACTACATTGAGACTCCTTTCCCAATGCATGTTAGCAGTGGCCAAACCACCCGCCCGATCTTTCCAGTTTATTCTTATATTTCAATATTCATTCAGTATGCCGTCATGGCTATGTAAACATTGCATTTAAAAGCCTAACTTCTAAGCATAGCGAAGCATACTATGCATTTTCCGTAAAACAGGTATCAAGGTTGATATCGCAATAATCAAGGATGGCAATGCAACAATTAGGTTATCACTCAACTCCTAATTACTTAATGCAGTAAACCATAATATAAATAATAAAACATTTGTAAAATTCAAGGTAGGGTTTAAATGCACCGGGGCTTGCCTTGCTCTGACACGACGACTGACTCAGACTCGAGGACTCCAACGTCTGGTCCGGAACCCACCGACGATCGCTCTTTTTCGGAAACTTGCTCGACGACTTCGGCTTCCTCAAAAGCGGAAACTACACGAATACATAACATGCTTTAACATGATGCTCAATGATAAACATGATGCTTGATGATAACATGCTACGAGTTACGACTTGAGTACAACTTCCCTTCACGGTACAGTCGTAAACAGAAAACCTACTAACTAGCGACGAGTCTAGCGATACCAGCTTTTAACCTAAAAAAGTTACTAACGAGCTCAAACATGAAATTAAGGTGTCAAAGATCACCAAAGGGTAGTGACCTAAGGACATCACTCAATCAAAAAGGCACACAACACTTAAAGTTCTCAATTTAACATTTATTTACTATTTAAATAATTAGGGCATAATTAGAAGTTGATCAAACTTTATCTAAACAAGCTCAAACTTTTTCTATGGGTTAAGAATGATTTATAATAGTTTCATAATTTTTGGATTAATAAATTAATTATTAAAATTCCTAGAAGTTGCATTTAATCTTTATTGGAACCAATTAATTCTACTGCACAAAGTATTCAAATTCATGATTTAACATTTTTTCTAGATAGTTTATACATTGAGAAGCTTACACAAAAATTTTCATGAATTTTGGAACTCTACAAAATTTTTAATGAATTAAACAAATAGTTGCACTATTCATTTATTTGAAAAAGAAAAACAAAAACGAAATCCGAACCGGGCCGATCCTTTCTTTCCCCCTCGGTCCGGCCCAGCTAAACGGCCCGCGTGCCCGCGCGCTCGCCCGCGCTCGCGCTGGCCCAGCAGGCGGCCCGCCTCGCGCCCGCGCCCGCGCGCGGCTGCCTCTCCCTCTCTCTCTGACAGCGCGGCCCCGCCTGTCATCTTCCCCCTCCCGCCCTCTCGCTCGCTCCCGCGTGCTCGCTCGCTCTCCCGCGGTGGCCGGCCGGTGACCGGTGATTCGGTCGACAATCCAGCGCTACCACAACGTCCTACACCTTCTCCTGAGTCCCTGGCACTAGTCTACAGCTCGTCTCGAGCTTCGGTGACCCTTCACCGACGACAGTGGCGGACCGTGACCGGCGGTGAGCCGCTAAAACACGTCTCCAAGCACGAAACGATCAAATTAAAGGCGTAGAAAGGATCGGTGGCTCACAGTGATCACGTTGGTGCTCTTGCTGGCGGCTGGGAGGGGCTGGAGTGGCCTGGCCACATGGGGGCGGCGATGGCGGTTCGGTCGCCGGAGGCGAGCACGGGAACAGGCGGTGCGGAGGTTTGGGTGCGAAAATGGTGAACTCCGGTGGTCCACGAGGTGCGCGAGGCCGAGGCGGAGCTAAGGGTGCGGTTGGTGTGGCCGGAGATGGCTTGACGACGGCTGCGGCGAGCGACGGAGCTAGCGGCGGCGGCGATGGCGAAATCGGAAAACGTCACTGTGAACACATGTATATATAGAAGGCGGTCGCGACTACAGAGCTGAACTGCTCGCGTCGTCGCGCTGGCGTTCCCGACCGCGCGCGAAGGCCGTGGAAGGCCACGGTGGCGATCGGTCGGCGCCCATACCGGCCGGTGGCCGACGTTCATTGGCCCGACACTGTAGCTCCCCCCCCAAACTCCAAATTTCAAACTGATTTTTCAAATTACTTTCAAATTCATGTAACAACTTGAGAAACTTCCAATCTATGAAATCTTCAGAATTTCAAGCTCTACAAGTTTTGTATTTAACACTTTTTCAAATTCTCACTGGATTTTGAAATTTGAGTTTAAATTCAAAAGGGGACACATTTTTGGGATTTGGTAATTTAGAAATTATTTTTGATTTCATATTGAAACTTCAAAATCTCCAAACACCAAAGTTGTGCCTCTTGACAAGACCTACAACTTTGCTGTTCAAAACATTTTCAAATTCTGCCTAAATTTTGAAATCTTAGATTGGGGACAAAAATGAGTCAAATCTGAAATTTGTTTATTTTCAAAATTGCTCCACATTTTACACTAAAACTTTGAAAACTCAAAACACCAAAGTTTTAGCCCTTGAAAAGTTCTACAAACTTGGTTTTGAACTTTTTCCCAAATTTTGTTTAGATTTTGAATTATTTCAAAAGGGGTAAAACAGGGTTTTGAAATTTAGGGTTTTCAGAGAAATTTTCAATTGGAATTTGTTGCTACTTTGATTGGTGATTACTTAGTGATCAAAACCTCACCCAAGGGCATAATTTGGACCAACATGACATGGTTGACCAAATGCCACTCTTGGTTGACCAATTTAGCTTTTGAAATTCTTCTATATTTCTCCCCAGATTTAAATTTAAATTCGAATCGGAAAAACTCATGACAAGTTTTTGGACTCCAATTCAAACTCAAACTTGGAGCTTCATTTTATGGGTTGTACTTGAGCTCATACCCTACACTTGACACTAGTGTGCAACACGGTCACACACCTCAAATTACGCAGGGCATGGACTAAGTATTTGCGGTGACATTCGAAATTAGGGTTTTCGGGTTCGGATCTCACCACAGAGAAACACATTCAATCTAGATAAGTAAACTTGTTTTAGTTGATGCATAACAAAGTTAACCTAACAGGGATGCTTTGCAATGCATTATGATGACATGGCAGATTAATTAGCACTATAACACCCGGGGTGTTACAGTTCACCTACACACAAGAGATCAAGCTTTTTGTTTAGGGACCCAAACTTGAGAGGGACCCTTGACTTTCTCAACTAGTGACTTGGCAACCCAAATTTTCTTAGGCCTATTCTTGTTTGGGGGACCCAAGAACATGACTTTCATCTTTCCACTAGAATCTCTTCTAAGCATATAGTGAGCATTGAAAGCAAAGGGTCTAGCATGCTTGGGCAAGGGTTGTGGTGGTGGAGTTTCACACTCATGAGCAAAGTGGCCCTCTTGTCCACACTCAACACATCTCTTAGGCTTGGGCTTTGATTTGTTTTGTTTTTGTTGAGTTTTGGCCTTCTTCTCTTGATTTGCCAAGTAACCAATACCATTTCTATCCATCTTCATAACGGTGTTCATGAGTAGCTCACTTTGCAAGTATAGACCTCTTGTAAACTTGATTAAACTAGTCTTGAGATGCTCTTCCTCTTGCTTTAGCTTTTTGTTCTCCTCAATGAGTGACTCATTTGATGTTTGCTTTTCAAGAGCCATCAACCTTTTTAGCTTCTTGTTCTCATCTCTAAGCATTTTATTTTCACTCTTGAGCTTGACATAATCATCATAATTGTCGGACTCAACCACTTTCTTGCCTTTGCCACTAGAGCCTTGCTTAATGCTCTTAATAATCAAGTCATCACATGATGTGGCTATATCAATCTTAACAACTTGGTTAGTAGCATCATGTGTCTTAAGAGAAAGCTCATTAGCAACAACAAGACTATCATAATTAATTTTCAATGAAGTATAGTTATCTTTTAGCAAGTTGTGCCTAGTGTTGAGCTCATCATGCTTCTTCTCAAGTTTATCATGTTCATCTCTAAGCTCTTTGTTGAAAGTTTTGAGCTCCTTGAGAGTAGAAGTCACAATTTCATTTTGATCTTTAAGCTCATCACTAGTCTTTTGTGCAATCTCAAGCTTTGATGAAAGTGATTCATTTTCATTTTGAAGCTCATCATTTTCATTTCTAGTCTTTCTTATGACTTTAGAGTATTTGTTGAGCAATTTTACAAGTTCATCATAAGAAGGTGCATCAAATTCATCATCACTATCACTATCACTATCATCACTTTCATTATTTTTTACCTTTCATTCATCCTTGGACATGAGGCATAGGTGATTAGTGGATGATGACGGTGAAGATGGCGGTGAAGGTGGTGGTGAAGATGTTGATGAAGATAATGATGGCCCAATCACAAATGCGGCGACCTTCTCTTTCTCATCGTCGCTCTCATCGCCGGAGGACTCACATGATGACTCAATGTCGGTGAGCCAATCACCCACAATATAAGCTTTGCCTCCCTTCTTCTTTTTGTGATATTCTTTCTTCTTGCCATCCTTCTTCTTGTATGGCTTGTTCTTCTTCTTTTCATCTTCTTCATCACTAGATTCATCTTTCTTGCCCTTGTTCTTGTTCTTGTATTTGTCTTTTGGAGGCTTAGGGCATTGATGAGCTAGATGACCAAGTTCACCACAATTGTAGCAATCCATTTCGGATATAGGCTTTCTTTTGCTACTAGTGAAGAACTTCTTCTTCTTGCCATCGAACTTGATGCCACTCTTATTAAGCTTCTTAAGCATCTTGGTGGTCTTTTTCACCATGAGAGCAAGTGATGCATCATCAATGTCACTCTCACTTGAGCTTTCATGCACAATCATGGCTTGGCTCTTCTTTTTCTTGTCATGGCTAGCTTTGAAAGCAAAGTCCTTCTTGGAAGATGATGAGCCCTCTTCCGGAGTGATATGCATGTACATCTCATGAGCATTGATCTTTCCCAATACTTGTGTCGGTGTTGCGGTGGAAAGATCGCTTTGGTGAAGCACGGTGACAATGTGGCCATACTTCTCAATGGGAAGAACACTCAAGATCCTCCTTGCAACATCCGATGGACTCATTTGAGTGAGCCCGAGAGCATTGAGATCCTCTATAAGAACATTCAAGCGAGTGTACATGTCATTAGCACTTTCTTTGAGAAGCATCTCAAATGAATTAATCTTCTTTAAAGCAATATGGTAGCATTCCTCACGCTCACTCTTAGTTCCCTCATGGAGAGCACAAAGGTTTTCCCACAATTCATGAGCATTTTTTGCATTACGCACACGATTTAAGATATCCTTGCCAAGACCCCGGTAGAGTGCATTTCTTGCTTTTGCATTCCATCGGTCGTACTTCTCCTCGTCACCAACGGAGTTAGCGGGATCCTTGACTTCTAGAAGCCCTTTGGTGGCGGCTCTAAGACACCCGACATCTATGGCTTCGAGGTACGCCTCCATGCGGATTTTCCAATATGGAAAATCATCTCCCTCAAAGATGGGAGGTGGTCCTTCCCCATTAGACATCTTGCTCTAGGTGGTAAAGCCTAATTTAGGAGCAACTCGGCTCCGATACCAATTGAAAGGATCAAGATGCCCAAGAGGGGGGTGAATTGGGCTTTTCTAAAAATTATTGCAAGAATTAAAACCTACTAAGCCATAATTCACCCCTAGTGCCTACAAGTGTTCCTAGTGATTCTACCGATTAAAAGTTTTGCACCCTAAGTTCTAATCCTAGTCTAGCATGACAACTCTAGGAAAGTAAACCAAGCAACAAGAGTAATACGAGAAAGTAAATTGCTTCAATGTAAAGGGTTAGGAACACGGCGATGTTTTCCCGAGGTATCAAAGAGTCGCCACTCCCCACTAGTCCTCGTTGGAGCACCCGCGCAAAGGTGTAGCTCCCCCTTGATCCACGCGAGGATCAAGTGCTCTCTACGGGCTGATTCTTTGACACTCCATCGCGGTGAATCGCCCACAACCGCTCACAAGATGAGTTGGGTCATCCACAAGCTCCGCCGGATGATCACCAAGCTCCCAATCACCACCAAGCCGTCTAGGTGATGGCGATCCCCAAGAGTAACAAGTAAGAACTCTCACTTGACCACAACAAGCCTAATGAGAAGGTGGATGCACACTTGCTACTCCCTAGTCACTAATGAGGATCCTTAATCTTGGATTCTCAAATCTCAATCCTCACTAGAGCTCTTGCACTCCCTTGCATATGAGAGGTGTTTCTCAGCTGAACAAATGAGCAAGAGACCTCAAAAAGAAGGGTAGGGGATGTATTTATACTCCCCACAGTCAATCCCAACCGTTAAGTGCCAACTCAGCATTTTTCGTACTGACCGAACGCGTTTGGTCGGTGGCAATAGTCGATTCGAAAATCAAGGGCGCTGAGTGACCAGACGCATAGACGAGTCCGATCAGGGGTGACCGAACGCATCTGGTCGCTCAAAACCCTTTCTAGAACCTTTCTGTACTTTGACCGGACTCAGCCATAGTGGCGTCCGGTCAGACAGGCTTAGCGTCCGGTCGCAAACCCTAGCTCTCCTAACTGTAGAGCGTGCCACCTGCGCGTCTGGTCAGGCGAGCCACAGCGTCTGGTCGTTAGGTTTCATTTCGCTACAAATCACTATACTGACCGGACGCGTCCGATCGAGATAGAAACTACGTCCGGTCAGGAAGAGAAGGCTCAAATTACTCCGGATCGCGACGCAGCCTGAACAAAGTTTCTTTCAAATGATCTTTGGGCTTCACCTGAGCTACCTAGTGCTAAGTTTGACAAGTGTGCACCACGCCTAAACAAATAGACTCACCTAGGTCAAGCTACTAACTCATGCCCCCTTTATAGTACGGCCAAAGGAGAAAAGCGAAGATCCTAACGACTATTCCAAACGTAACTCAACTCCTCGACGTCCGGAACTAACCATCCTTAATCTTGTCGTTAATCCTTTGAAAACCGAAATGATTTCCATCAAGGGGCATGAAAACCATAGTGCCCAAAACAGTCACCATTCCCATGACCTAACTTACCAAAGTTTTTGCAAAACACACGTTAGTCATGGTAATGTTGCGTTGTCATCAATTGCCGAAACTAACTCTAGGGGCCAAGATGCTTTCATGGTTATTATTGTTTGCTTAATCATCAGATGATTGTTTAGTACAGGTGCTAAGATGGTTGATAGGTTAATGCTAAAAATAACTGCTAGTACAGGTTAAAATAGTTACTTATACTTATGCTTTTCCGCAAAACATGTTGTCAGCCAGCTCCACTTTAAGAAAGCCTCACATGATCCTTGGTGTCTTTTATTTTCCATTTTGACGGGTAAGTCTAGCTGAGTACATTCCTGTACTCAGGGTTTATTCCCTCCTGTTGTAGATGACATGCTATATCAGGGCTTCTGCAAGAATTGCGTCCACCCGGCGGGTGACGAGGACTAGATCACTCAGGCGTGATCGTCTTTTAGTTTACCTCCCTTAATGCTTTTTGTGGGATGTTGATCTATAAGACTGGCAATCATACTTGAACTAAGTGTGTGTGTGTTTATGCTTTTGCTACTTTATAAACTTGGTTTGTAATAATTGTGACTCCGTGGTGTTGTAAGTTTAATTCCGAACTACTTGTGAAATGTAACGTGTGATGCGTTTATGTTGAATGATGTGATCTTGGTTGTAAGTGAGTTGGTTTGAAATCCTTCATGGTTTCGATTGACTACTAGGATTATATGGGCTCAAGTTTGAAAATTTGAGCGTTTCGGCGCTTGTTTTTGTACTTGTGCTCTTATAAGTTGGTCGGTTCTGTTACAGCTGGTACCGAAGCAGAATTCAACATTAAACACATCGTATGGGTATTTAAAAACAAAAGTTTTTGTTTGTGAAAAGTGTTAAAAATCTGAAATTATTTCTATAGTATGCCAGTGATCACATCCCTTAACCCAAATAAGGACTCTTAGGTGGCTTATAAAGTACTAGCTTGGGGGTCTTGTTTGTTTCTGTTTCGTCGTCCATACGGTGTGATATTGTATGGATGCCATCCGCTTGGGTGGTAATGTATGGATCAAACACCTCGACGCTCTGGTAAGTGTGAGTTGTGAGAGCATGGCCGTCCAACCATCGGTCTAGGGGAGAGTAGTTGTGGTTACTTGCATACTTACATGTTCAATCATGTATTTATGAAAGTACTTAATTGTGGGTATATCTGTCGGGTAGTTGTGATACTAAAGTATATACATCGGGGACGTGTATATGGAAAGTATTTAGTTTACTGCTTGCTTGCATGCTTATATTGGGGAATTGTTGGGCTAAAATGAGATTTTCTGCAGGTACCCTAACAGCACAAATGAGTAGACCGATAGTTTCGCCTATATGAGAGAGCGTATGTATGCCACCGCCCAGCGTTAGAAGTTTATGATTCTACTAGGGTGAGAGGGCGTATGGAATGTGCATGCATCATGTTTAATCCATGTCATACATTTCATATTACTCCCTCCTAAAAATTTCGATTGTCCCGACTAAATTAAATTTTGTATCCCCTAAATTATCCTCACTTTAAGTTATACCTTGTTGCTATAGATGGCTCGCACCAAGAGGACCGCTCGCAAGTCCGCTGGAGGCAGGGCTCCTCAACACCAGCTCGCTCCACGTGAGCCCCGCCCTGAGCCCACCGAGGCAGAAAGGTTGAGGGCTGAGTTGACTGAGTTGACTGCTACTAGAGATGTGGCTCAGCAACGCCTAGAGCAAGTGATACACTAAAGAGATTAGGAAACACTTGCGGTTCAGAGGTTGACATTGGCTCATCACAACTGTCAGCGCATGCTGGTCCACGTGATAAACCAGCGGAATGAAGCCTGGCACGAAGAGGACATCCTGAGAGCTCGCCAGGTGGAGCTTGAGCAACAGTTAGCAGCTGCAGAAGAATACAATGACAATCTTCATGAGGAAGTGCACCGGCTAAACAATCAGCTCAATCCTCTGCTCCCCCATGACAATGACGATGATGAGGAGATGGGCTCTGGAGTCTTCATGGCTGAAGGTGATGACGACATTGAGATCAATGGGCCAGAGGATGTTCCACTAGAAGAGGAAGAAGAAGAAGATGATGATGAGGAGCCAGAGCCTGCTAGTGATGAAGATGGCAGGGAGATCTTCGACACTGACTCGGAGGACGATGCTTAGTCTAGCTCATTGCATAGCTACTGCGCTAGAGTTATCTTTTGTGCCTTCCATGTGTGGGTGTGGGGCTTTGTAATAAATTGACCTTTGGGATGTAACCTCGAACCCTATGTTGTCCTGAATGTTTGTTTAAACATGCTGAATTTCGGTCACAAGGGATGTCTCATTGTGTTGTGTTCGGTGATGGTGTCACGATTAGTAACCTCTGGTGCTGCGATGAAACCGAGGGCCTCCTGTGGCGCGCGACATAAGGTTGTGCTGCTTGGCACGCGCTGGTATCGAGGTGGCTAGTCATGATCCATCATGGAACTCCACCAATGTGTTGTCTCCTCGTGATCATTTCCTTGGGTATCCTTTCCTATTTTGGTTAGAAGTTTAGACCGAATCAGGATGCCTCTGTTATGTAAGGTTGGAACCCCGTGGTATGGATGTGACCAATCAGACACATTTGTGCTCTATGTATGTGAGCCTTTAATAAATTCCATCTTTTCATCAGAAGATATATTGTTTGTTAAGTACATTGCATAATTGCGTCAATTGATGCGCTTGATGAGGTTGTGTGGTTGTGATGAATTATTGTGCCTCAGTTGTTGTGTGAATTCATTTTCCCAATGAAATCAGTTCGGCATATTTACACAATTCATCTACAAATTTCCTACATCGTCAGTGCTCAGTAGCTATGCATTTTGCAGATGGCGTACAACCTCTGTCGTGGTCGTGGCATTGAGGATGAGGAACAGCCGCCACCACCTCTGCCACCACCCACCCCGGTAGAATTGATGTAGACAGTGGTTGAAGGTCAGCGCCTGTTAGCACACGCTATGCGCCAGTTAGTCAACCGGGATGCTCGGCATGGTTGTCAGGGTCTGGAACCAAATCAGCATAGTGATTTCAAGGACTTTCTCGACACCAAGCCCCCGCTCTTTAAGGAGGCGGAGGAACCTCTGCAAGCTGATGAGTGGTTGAATACCATTGAGCAGAAGTTCCGTCTGCTTCGTCTGACCGATGAGCTGAAGACCGAGTATGCTTCCCATCAACTGCATGGTCCCATGGGTATTTGGTGGAGTCACTACTGCTCCATGTTGCCCCATAATGCCCAACTTCCATGGGAGCAGTTCAAGGTAGCCTTCCGAGGGAATTATATTCCTCCTAGATTAATGGGGATGAAGCACATGGAGTTTATGAAGCTAACTCAAGACAATAAAAGTTTGACTGAATATCTGCAAGCTTTCAATAACCTTGCTAGGTACGCAACGGAATTTGTTGATACGGATGCAAAGAAGATTGCTAGTTTCAAGCGTGGCCTCGATCCAAAGCTGATGAAGACCATGGGTACTAGCAAGTGTGCCACTTTCAATGAATTTATCAGTGATGCCCTGACCCAAGAGAACAACAATTCTATCTATGTTGCTTCTAAGAGCAGCAAGAGGGCCTTTGAGGCAGGTGTTTCACAGTCCCGAGCTCCAGTTGCACCGAGGGCTCCTTCTTGTCCTCCTGCAATGGGTGCTAAGTTCCATCCCCCGCAGAAGAAGGCTACAGTCAAGACTAGTTTTTGCAAGGCGTATACAGTTTCACTTTCCAAGGGTAGTTCTAGTCAAGGCAGCTCCAGTGTTCCTCCTAGTAACATGCCCTGCTGGAACTACAACAAACCGGGTCATTGGTCTAGGAATTGCCCATATCCTAAGAAGAATGCAAATCAAGGTGGCCGTCAGGGGCATGTTCATTACAATAATATTGAAGAAATTCCATCTGGTGAGGTGGTCACTGCCAGTAAGTTCCTAGTTGACCAACATTCTGCAGTGGTGCTGTTTGATTCAGGTGCTTCGCATTCCTTTATTAGTCCTATGTTTGCATCGAAGTTTGCACACAAATTACATACTGTTGAAGATGGGGGTTATTGCATTAGAGCTGCAAGTGGTAATATTCCCAGAAATCAAGTAGTTAAGGATGTAGAAATTGAAATAGAAGGGCGAAAATACTTGCTTACCTTAGTGGTTTTGCCAGGACTAGGCATAGATGTTATTTTGGGCATGAATTGGATGAGTCAGAATGGGGTACTCATTGATACATCAACCCGGGTAGTTATGCTCAGAGATCCTACTGATCAGAAAGGTTTTCTAGTGCAACTTCCCCAGAAAATTGATCTTTCTGGTGAAGTTCATGCGGTGCAAGCGAAGTCAATAGCTGATATTCCCGTAGTATGTGAGTTTTCTGATGTCTTTCCCAATGATTTGCTGGGATTGCCTCCGGATCGAGATGTGGAGTTTAAAATAGAGTTGTTGCCTAGCATGGCACCCATCTCTAGAAGACCCTATAGGATGCCTCTGAATGAACTAGCTGAACTTAAGGTACAGTTGAATAAACTTTTGAAGAAGGGGCTGATTCGTCCTAGTTCGTCTCCATGGGGATGTCCTGCTATCTTTGTGAAGAAGAAGGACCACTCGTTGCGGATGTGTGTAGATTATAGACCCCTGAATGCAGTTACTGTCAAGAATAAGTATCCTCTACCATGCATCGACATCTTGTTTGATCAGTTGTCAAAGCCAAAGTCTTTTTCAAGATTGATCTGAGGTCTGGCTACCATCAAATTAAAATTCATCCTGAAGATGTTTCAAAAACTGCTTTCTCTACACGATACGGTCTCTATGAGTATCTTGTTATGTCCTTCGGCTTGACCAATGCCCCCGCACACTTCATGTACTTGATGAATTCGGTGTTTATGCCCGAATTAGACAAGTTCATGGTGGTATTTATAGATGACATCTTGGTGTATTCTGAGAATGAGGAAGATCACGCTGAACATCTGCGTATTGTCCTCACAAGGCTGCGTGAACATCAATTGTATGCAAAATTCAATAACTGCGAATTTTGGCTTCGTGAAGTACCTTTCCTTAGGCTTGTGTTGTCCGATGGTGGAATTATGGTGGATCCCACCAAGGTACAAGAAGTATTGGACTGGAAGGCTCCTATCTCGGTTCATAAGGTTCGGAGTTTTCTAGGATTGGTTGGCTATTATCGTCGCTTCATCCCGGATTTCTCTAAAATAGCCAAGCCAATGACTCGGTTGCTGCAAAAAGACACCAGATTTGTCTAGACTTCTGAGTGTGATGCAGCTTTTCACAAACTGCGAACCCTCCTAACCTCGGCTCCAGTTTTGGCGCAACCGGATATCGAGAAACCATTTGATGTGTATTGTGATGCCTCAGGCATAGGTTTGGGAGGTGTTCCAATGCAGGAAGGCCGAGTGATTGCATACACCTCTCGTCAACTTCGGAAACATGAGGTGAATTATCCAATGCATGACTTAGAACTCGCTGCAGTTGTTCATGCTTTAAAAGTCTGGCGACATTATCTATTGGGAAATGTTTGCAATATTTATACTAGCCATAAAAGCCTCAAATATATCTTCACCCAACCCGAGTTGAATATGCGTCAAAGAAGATGGCTTGAGTTGATTAAAGATTATAATCTCCAAGTGCACTATCATCCTGGCAAGGCGAACGTGGTTGCCGATGCTTTAAGTTGTAAGTCTCATTGCCATTCCTTAGTTGAAAGTGATTTTCATCTATCTTGCCTTCTACACCCAGCAGTTCTACACCATATCACTGTTAGTTGCACTCTCAAGAGTAGAATTATTGAGCTCCAAAAGACTGACACCAGTATATTCCACATCAAGCGTAAGATGAAAGAACAAGAAACTAAGCATTTCAAGGTAGATGAAGAGGGTGTGTTGTGGTTTAAGGATAGGTTAGTTGTGCCTAAGGATCGAGAGCTTAGGAATCATATTATGTTTGAAGCACATTCCTCTAAGTTGTCCATCCATCCAGGTAGCAGTAAGATGTATCACGATCTGAAGCCATACTATTGGTGGACCAAGATGCGGAAAGAGATAGCTGCATATGTTGCTAGGTGTGATACTTGCTGTAGAGTTAAAGTTGTTCACATGAAAGCTGGATTGCTTCAGCCACTTTCTATCCCAGGTTGCAAATGGGAGGAAATAAGTATAGATTTCATTGTTGGACTCCCTCCTACTGTTAAGAATCATAACTCTATCTGGGTAATTGTAGATCGTCTAACCAAGTCAGCCCACTTTATTCCTGTCCGAGCAGATTATCATCCTACTAACTATGCTGAGTTGTACTTCAATTAGATAGTCTGACTCTATGGAATCCCTCGTACTATTGTTTCTGACCGAGGTCCGCAGTTCACTACTCGTTTTTGGGAGCACTTGCATCATCTTCTGGGAACCAAGCTAGTGAGAAGCTCCGCTTATCATCCCCAGACGTCAGGTCAGACTGAACGAGTTAAGCAAATCTTAGAAGATATGTTACTGGCATGTGTTATTTCGTCCAAGGGTTCATGGGAGAAATGGTTGCCCTTAGCTGAGTTTTCGTACAATAATAGTTATCAAGAGAGCATTAAGATGGCCCCATTCGAAGCATTGTACGGTCGTAAGTGTAGAACCCCACTGAATTGGGTAGAAGCTGGCGAAAGAAGGTATTATGGTATTGATTTTGTTGAGCAAGCTGAGGAACAAGTTCATATCATCAAAATACATATGGCTGCCGCCCAATCTAGACAGAAAAGTTATGCTGATCGCCATAGAAAACCGATTGAGTTTGAAGTTGGAGACTTCGTATATCTAAAAGTTTCACCTATGAAGAGTGTAAAGCATTTTGGTGTGAAGCGAAAGCTTGCACCGAGATACATGGGTCCTTTCCAGATCATAGGAAAAAGTGGAGCTGTTGCATATAAGATCTAGTTACCTCTGGAAATGAGCGCCATTTTCAATGTTTTCCATGTATCACAGTTAAAGAAATGTCTCCAGGTTCCTGAAGAGAGAGTTCCATTAGGGGATATCAAGCTAGAATACGATTTAACTTATGAAGAAAAGCCAGTGCGTGTGATTGACACTCGAGAGCGGGTAACTCAGAGTCGAGTGGTTATGTGGTATAAAGTAATGTGGAGTAATCAAGGTAGTGAGAGTGATGCTACATGAGAGAGAGAAGATTATTTATGAGAGGTTTATAAGGAATTCTATCAACAATGGTACGCTTTCCAAATCTCAGGATGAGATTTTTATAAGTGGGGAGGGCTGTAACACCTCAGGTGTTTGGCTTCCATGATTGCACTTGCATTTCATAAGCATGAGCATCATTCCATTCATTTATGCATTTGTTTTGCTTGCAACATGTATATGCAACTTGGGTGGCTAATACTTTGAAACATGGCAATGTTGGTAGTATAACATGATAAGATCAATTGTTGCAACAAGAGCTTGAAACATATGCAACATTGTAGTTGAAGTGGTTTATTTCAACCTATGTGACATTTGGGTTTATGTGTAACCAAGGTGTACAGTGGTCAATTATGTCCTATAGTACCTTAATCACACTTAGGATCATTAGTGGAACAATGTTCATGTTGACCAAAATGCCCTCCTAAGTGATGTTGACCAAGCCTTGAGCTCTAGGATGCTTTAGTTTGACTATTTAAAAAGTCTAGCTTAGATATCTTGCATGGAGGAGCACCCTTAATCAAAGTTGTAGAGAATTTTATGGGGAACAAAAGTTCTAATATGGCCATCTCATGAAAATGACTAGAACATGCTCAAACAGGGCCCACAAGTTAGGTTTTCCATGCTGTTTCACACTTAGAAAAATTTCTAAGTCTGGCAATGACTTGTAGTTTCTTGAGCCCCACTTAGATACCTTGTATCTCCCAATCTAGGCCGAACCAGTCCAAGCTCCAATTGGCAAAATTGTAGTACTCATATAGCTCTCCAATTTTGTAAATAACGTCATGGCCTAAATCGAGCCAGTTTAGGAGATAATCAGCGACGAAATCGCCCTGTCAGTCACTGTTTTTGGCTTCCATTCAGACCTTCAGAGCACAGTGTGGCCGACAGCTTTAGGCCATCACCGCCGCGTGTCCTCCACGCTCCGCGTGTGACCTGGCATCTTGGCTAGCCGCTCAACGCGTAAAGGAGCGTCCCTGCTGTTATCCCGACCTCGCCCTCCCATTCACTTCCTTTCTCACGCGCACTAGAGGCGGAAAACACCGTCTCCCTCCCTGCCGAGACACTCTGGCGATGTAACACCCCAGGTGTTTGTCCCTCACTAAGTAGTGGGTTTGAGCTCAAACATGATAGATTAAGTGGAGATGACGATGTCAAGGTGAACCTATGGAGATGAGCCTAATCTAAACTAGGATGTTGCACCCTTGCTTTGCATATAGGCCATTTTCAAGATATATGCTTGGGTGGTGTTATTGCAATATCTTCATGTGTCTCACCTTAATACCTATCTATATTGGTCACTGGAAAAGTTTCATGAAGTTTGGAATCAAAAAGTCACATGAAATGATAAGTTCCATTCCTATTGGAATTTGCACCATTAAGTGAATGGAATTATAGATCATCAACCAAACTTTGCAACTTTTCCCAAATGACTCTAGATGAACTCTACAACAAAATCATGAAGGGTTCATGTTGAGCAAATGTCAAGAAAATGCCCCGATTGGCCTAAAACCCTGGTTTTGGCTTTATCGAGTTTCTACTTTGACTAAAGTAAAAGTTTGACTTCTGTACTAGTTATGAGGTTTTACCTTAAACAAAAGTTGTAGTTCATCTGGTATGCAACAAACTTTTTTTAATGGTCAAGAGTTGGTTTGGCCTCTAACTTAGTCAAACAGGGCTCACAACATTCGATGCGGTGCTGATTTGGAGCTCAAGAATTTGGCTAAGTCAAAACTGTGTTTCAGTTTAAAGTACCCTAGTTTGGAGCTTTATATCTTGCAACCCAAGCTGATTTAGACCTTGATCTTTTAATAGAAGTTGTAGTTCAGGTTATGTACTACAAACCTTGTTCAAACCCCACGGCCTAGTTTAGCTTCTAACCTAGTCAAACAAGGAACCCAAGTTTGAACTTACTGTTGTTTTCAGACTCGAAAATATTCTAAGTCTAGAATTCATAGTCGTGGACATTGGCATGCCGCGTTCTCCAAAATTTACTAAACAACTTGAGTTGAGCCAAAAACAAAAGTCGGAGTTTACATTTTGAAGTAGGACATACCAAAAGTTGGATTTGATTTGACATGTTTTGGCGAACCAATTGGAACCTAAACTGAGGAGGGCTTAACCCTAATCAAATCGCTGACAGTGCCAACTTTGGGGCTAATTACCTCCTAATCTAGGGCACTAATGACCTTGGTCCCTTAATCAAATTCGTAGAGCATCACTTGGACAACAATTTTGATTCAAGACTCCTAGCCCAGTTCGGCCCATAGCCAGCCCAAACGCGACCTCCAAGTCGGGCACAACGTCGCCCGCCAGGTGTCCGATGAAGTGCCGCATTGGACGACGCGCGTCCTGGATGTGTCCACCATGCGAACCGAGCGCCCCACCTCCTCTGAGCTGTGTCGGCCACCTTCCTTGCGCTCTTGCATCGGTCTAGAGGGGCACAGAGCGTCCTCATTCACTTCCTCGCTCTCTCTCGTCTCGCCTTCGCCCTGGAGCTTGCAAGCGCAGACGCCGCAGCCATGGCCGTCATGGCCGGCTCCCGCGCAGAAGCGCAACTGCAGCAGGCACCGCTCTGCCCTTCTTCTCCCTTGCACCGCGTAGCCACGATGCTCTCCGCTCCAGGTGCTGTGAGCTCGTCAACTCTAGCTACCGGAGCGCCACCGTCACCGTGCCGCTCGGAGGGGAGCCGCCGGCGCCTGTGGCTGGGCCACGTCGGACCACCACGGTGCGAGCCACGACTACCCACGAGAGCGCACAAGCCCCCTGATGCTCGCCCGCCGTTTCCCCGGCCATTGTAGCCGCCGAAGCCGGCCTACTGCTAGCCGCCGCCACCGCAGGTAGCTAGAACTCATGGTCAGCTCGCCTCGGGCCGCCGTAGAGTGAGCCAAGGCCACCAGAGGGTGCGCGTGGAAGCCTAGATGCTCCCCCGCCCATCAGCCACCGTCGGCATGGCCTCCCTCCACCGGAAATGGCGAGCCCCGATGTCCTCTGCTCCAAAATCCCATCAAGGGCTTCGGGCAAGAATTCGACGAAAGGGAAGGGCCTAACTGCAATGTCATTGACTCACATGAATAGTGCCTCTATACTACGGGTTGATTTCGGAGAACTGCAGGGATCCCGTTGCAAAGTTGTTTTCCTTTTTTGTTTTTCTTGTTTTCTTTTCCAAAAAATTATGCCAAACTTTGAAAGTGTGTAGTAATTAGAAGAAAAATCGTAAAATAGCAGATGAGGACTTTTTGGAATCCTTGTGAAATTTTCTATGCAGTTGATCTATAATATGTCATGTTTCAGTTTAATGTTTTTGCTGTAAAAATGGATTTTTCAGATTTGGTTTTTAATACTAGTGGTATTTGTCTTTTTCATAACTGTAGTTGTAGAGCTCCAAATAAAGTGAAATTTTTGTGGCATGCTACCCTTGGGATGTTTGATGTATGGTAAAAATTTCAAGAATTTCAAGAAAATGCATTAAAAGAATTTAATTAGGAATGGAAACTATGTTTTCTAGTGTTTATTATTCATGTGTGACATGTTGGTAAAGTTGTTTTTGTCCAATTATATGTTTGCAACTTAAGTTAGTAATTATTTCTTGCAATTATTAGTTTCTGGACAGTTCTGGGGGCAATAGAAATTACCCCATGTTAATGATATTTGCTGGGAAACTTGTTTATACAAACGTTGTAGATAATTCATGTATCTAGCTGCTGTTAAAATTTGGTGGTATTTGGCCATGTGGTTTAGGAGTTATAGCTGTTTAAAGTTGGGTTACAGAATTGCTTGCTCTCTGTCTTGTTAGACCAGTTTCTGTGTTTGTGTAAATTTGACATGTTAAACTTTGGAATCATGCTGTGATGATTATATATGAAATGTAGAAAATTTCATAAGCTTTCCAGAATGTCTTGTTGCACATCTTTTGGAGTTGTAAATCTCCTGTTGTGGTTAAATTACTCAGCTACTGTTCTGGTGTCCAGAAGGTGGCAAATCCTAGTTCTCGTGATTTGATTAACTTTGCCATGCTAGTGTGTTGAAGTGTGACTCATGTCTTTGATGGTACTTAGGTTGGTACCCTAGGATCTTATGAGACTTGTGTCTTGATTGGTGAGCTTGCCGTCTTCTATGTTATGCCTTAATGAGGATTAAGTTAATTAGTTCTAGGTGCTTATGTGAACTTTGATATGCTTGCTTGAGTACTTTGTTATTGCATTTCTATGTATTCACATAAATGCATTGTTGCACCTCATATAGGTATGCTAGCAGAAACGTGTGAAGGAGGTGGCGTTGGAGCCAAACCCGAAGACGGTGTTTGGTGGATCCATCCCGAGGATGGAAGAACTAGAAAATACTTGGAGGAGAGGTGTTCATCAAGCGGGATTCACCTGACAAACTCTAACTTGAGTCGGATCCTAGGCAAGCCCCGGAGCATTATAAGCCTCCAACCTTCAAAGAAATTAATTCTATATATGTTATAAGTATTGTTGCATTAAGTGGTAGGAATTGGTTGGAAACCCTTGCTGCATTATATCATTCCTTGTCCAGATATATGAATCCTTGAATCCTACATAGACTAGGATCGAGTAGATGCTTAGCCCTGCTTTGAGCGGTAGAAGTCAGGTGATTTCCTATCACCTGCGAGATGTAGGGATATTCATATATGGCACGGTTGGCTATATTTGCTATCATGGAAAGGAACCATGTGTTAATAAAATGAAATACGACCGGGCGGGATGATGATAGTGAAGCAACAAGGCATGGAGGTCTTGGGTGTAGATCTATCCCCATCTGAGTCATTTAAGGACCGATTCGCTGTACGTCCTTGAGTCATATTGAACACAGTCTAACACTTAGTTGGTCGGATAAGTCGTTCCGACCGCGAAGCCGAGTAATACAGTTCAGGCTGGGAATCGAATGGTAGGTCGCATCTTGGAGGTAGTAAGGATGTGCTTGGGGACATTGGCGTGAGACCAAGGGGGGTTAAAGTCCCTATCATCCTGGCAGAGTGTTGCCCTTGGGGATGCGACATCAGTCGAACCCACGACTCCTGAATTGTACGAAAGATGGCTTGTGCGACCCTGGCAGGGGCCTACGCAGTGAGTGTTAGAAATACCCCTCCAACTGGATAGGAACTCGATTCGAATCGCCGTCGCTCCCGGTTAGTGAGCACATGACTTGAGCAGCAGCAACGTAGATTCCATTAAATTGAACGGATGGTTAATTGGATGATGACGGAAAGGTTGCCTCAATTTATACCTGCTATGGTTAATATTGTTTGCTCCTAATCAAGTGAGTGCTCTAGTACAGGTGCTAATATAGATGACAGGTTAATGATAATTAACTTGATGCTTAAGCATTAATGATTACTTATCTATATTAAGCTTTTATGCAAATGTTGTCAAGCTAGCCCACTTATATCAGCCTTGCATCATCCTTGGTGTCACTTTATTTCTGGTTTTTGATGGGTAAGTCTAGCTGAGTACCTTCTCATACTCAGGGTTTTATTCCCACTTATTGCAGGTTGTGATGTATCATGGCGACTACAAGAGTTGGTTGGCTCCTGCCTTAGAGGCAGAGTGTGATCACGGGCGTGATCCTTCTTATTTATCTTGTCTCTAATGCTTTTGTTGGAAGTCGACCTTGGTACTGCATGTATTTGAAATTAGATTAATGTTAGTTTCAATTTACTTTGCTTCCCTTACTTTTCAATGTAAGTTGTAATAACTATGTTGAACTCCAAGGTATATTGGATTACTTGTGAAATGGATGTAACATGTGACTTGTTATGTTGAATCACTACGATCTTGGCTTGTATGTTGGTTAGTTTGAAATCCCTCATGATTTCATTGGACTACCAGAGTTATATGGGCTCAAGTGCGAGAATTTGATCACTTCGGTGATTGTTTTTGTACTTGTGCTCTTATAATTTGGATGGTTCTGTGACAGCTGGCATCAGAGCAAGATTCAATATTAAACTTGTCGTATGTGTATTTAAAACAAAGGATTAGTTTTATAAAATCAGTTTTATCAACTTATAGCTATATATAGGTTTGTGAAAACTGAATTCTAAATCTAAGTATGCCAGTGGTCAATTTTCTTATGCCCATATAAGGATTATTAGGTGGCTTATATAAGTACTAACTTGGGGGTTTTTTATTTATGCATCTACGCCTAGGCCAAGGTATGTATGTGTGATGACTCTCCCACACTATGCTACCCAGTGTGTTAGATTAGAGGTAGCCTTCATATATGAAATAGCCATATATGTCGTTAGTTTACTTTTATGCAACATCACACCTATGCTCAGGTAAGTGTGAGTTGTGAGAGCATGACCGTCCAACCCTCGGTCTAGGGGAGAGCTAGTTTTGGTTACTGGATTATTTACATGCTACACACATGTATATATGAAGGTACTTAATTGTGGGAGATTGATGATTCGAGTAGTTTTGGTGCTACATGTACGTATACGGGGGTATATGTATATGGAAGTACTTAGAATTTTACTTTCTGCTTTCATTGTGTGCCATATATCGGGGAATTGTTGGGCTACAATGAAAAATTTTCTGCAGGTACGCTAACCACGAATGCATAAGTCGAATGTAGCTGGTGACTAGTTATATATCGAAAGAGCGTGTGTTATGCCACCGACATAGAACGTGATCGCCACCTTAGGTTGGTAGTCTTGTGAGGATGAATAGGACGAAGCATGCATCTTCATGATTGTTGCCTTATGCATAGCTATGCTCCTCTCACCCTTGTTCTATAGTGAGTAACTTGTGATTGATGTGGTACACTATCTTTCTTGTGTGGAGTAAAACAAGAATGCCTTACTCCATGTTGTTTGAGAAAAGTGTGTGCTTAGCCTTGCCAGAAATAGTTGTGGTTACATGCTTGAACCTATAGATGCCCTTTAATTTAGCCAAGTGGCGGATATGTTGTCATACAAGCGTTTGCAAATGATTTAGACCTCACTTAAGTAATTATGGATTCTCATGAATGAATTAAATTCATGTTGGTCTAAAGTAACAAAATTTAGAGCTACTAGAATAACATGTTTGTGTGCTCTCTTGTTAAGTAGAACAAAGGCAAGCTTTGTTTTGCTTGTTGGACGTTGGCTGCTAGAATGATTTCTGTTGTAGTGATGTTTTTATGGTCATAATGGTGTTTTCTGTAGTTATAGAGAATACCAAAGTTGTAGCTAACTTACTTATCTAGCTTGTCCTAAAAATTCATGACCCTAGGTCTTAAAGTTTGAGAGTTAAGAAATTTAGAAGTTTACTGTCAGGTTTTTCTTATGCTCTGAATAGATCTGAATGTTTGGTTTGTTTGACCTGTGGGAATATGGAATCATGTCCTGGAGATAATAGAAGAAGTGTAGTAATTTTTCTAAGCTTTCCAAAATGTCCTATAGCACTAATTGTGGTGGTCTAAATCTCTAGTTATAAGCTTATAAAGTGGAATGACAGAATCTGTCCAAATCTGGGCAGAGATGTCTTCTTTGTCTTGTTTGGCCTTGTTAGCTGTAGAATCATCTTAATATGATAATAAGAAAGTTATAGACAACTTAATAAACTTTACATAAAGTTAAGGCTCAGCCTTGTTGTGTCCCTAGAAGTCCAGTTATGCTTCTTTGAAATTCTTGTCAGTTTTCTGTCCATATTGGTACAGATCTGAAACATTAGCATGTTTGGTCATGATAATCTATGAATTAGCTTTTGGTCGGAATAACAAAAGTGTGGAAAACTTCCTAAGCTTTCTAGAAAGTCTAGGATCACCTTTGTGGGATGTCTATAACCTCAGTTATGGTTGAAACAAGCAACTACTGTGTTGCTGTCCAGATTCTGGGCACATGCTAAGTTGGCTTCCTTAGCTAACGTTTGTTTGGACTAAACTTGTAGTTAGTTGCTTGAGTTCGTTTGTGTAAGCTTCTTCATGTGTTGCTTGAAGTTATGATGCATGTATGTATGCTTGTATTCTAATTAGTGTCATTGTTGTCACCTCATTGTCCTCAGTGAGTATACGAGTGTCGAATAGCTTTATCTTAGAGCAATACTCGAGTTACGCGAAACGAGCTCGTAGTGTCATCTTCAATTAGGTTCTTTCCCTTAGGAGCCTGAGCCGGTGACGTGGTTGTTAGTCATGAATGTTTTACGTTTGTGCATCTGCTTGACCTAAAAAGCCTAAGCTTGTTTATATGTTTGCATAAGCCGTGGATGTTTTGCAACCCTTTTTGTGAAGACCCTTGTCGACTGACCAACCAAGTTAACTTTTATCAACGCTAGCCTCTGACCATGGTTTGTATGTTGCCAGTTGTGGAGACCATACCCAAATCCATGTTGGACCTTCCGGATTCCTCTCCCAGAGGTTAGCTAGTGTGACTCAAAGTCTCTCTGCTATGGCTTCCAAATCGTGCGCTTGCAAATTCGTGCATCTACCTTATCAACTCAATCTCCGACTACATATCGGTTTTTGTCCTTGAAATTTGCTTAATCCATCCCCAACCTTCCCAAGCCTCAGGATGTTTACCAGTCTTGATCTCATGTTGTTGTCAACATGACCAAAATCTTTCATTTTGTCATTGCTTTGGTGAATGCAAGGTGTGCGTGGAATTAAGCAAAAATCTCATGCTTAGTCACATTTGCCAATTGAGCTATGTTCTCTTGTGAGGTGTTTTGATCTACGGATAGCTTCCCTATTGATTCTAAACATTGTGACTACCATTGCTTGCTATTTCCCCATGTATAATGCTTGTTTTTACCACCCAAATTGTGTCACTTGAAATTTCACCTTGGTGGTGTGATCGGTAATGGTGTTATGAGTAGCAACTAACGGTGCCACGATGAAACTAAGAGCCTCCTGTGGGCGGCCAACACAAGGTTGTGTTGCTCGGCACGCGCTGGTATCGTGGTTTCTAGTCATGATCCATTGCGGAACAACATCAATGTGTTATTCTCATGTGAACTTTTCCTTGGTTATCTCTCCATATCGTATCGTAAGATCCATATCTTAGACCAAAAGTAGTGGAGCTTCCTTCTGAAGTTGCTAAGAGGATAACCTTTGAAGAACAGGTCACCGACATAAACATTAATAGACCGCAATAGCTGGTATACAAGTGACTCTACTTAGTTGTCCCAGTATTGACGAACGACATCTAGTGAGCGATGTATCTCATCTCTGTTGGATAAAAAGGACACCCAACACTTAATGTTGGACAAGTCATTCGTTGGATAAGACTCGATCGTCACATTATGCAAATTTTAACCTTTGTATGCATAATGGCCATACCGTCGAAATCCACCATCTCTGATGTGACTCCTTATCTGCTGGATAGGAACTCGATTCAAATCACCGTCGCTCCCAGTTAGTGAGCACTTTACTTGAGCAGCGGCAACGTAGATTTCATTAATTGAACAAATGGTTAATTGGATGATGATGTACATGTTGCCTCAAATTTATACCTGCTATGGTTATTATTGTTTGCTTAATCATTAGATGATTTGTTTAGTATAGGTGCTAAGATAGCTGACAGGTTAATGCTAAAAATAACTGCTAGTACAGGTTAAAAGAGTTACTTATACTTATGCTTTTCCGCAAAACATGTTGTTAGCCAGCTCCACTTTAGGAAAGCCTCACATGATCCTTGGTGTCTTTTATTTTCTGTTTCGACGGGTAAGTCTAGCTGAGTACATTCCTGTACTCAGGGTTTATTCCCTCCTGTTGTAGATGACATGCTATATCAGGGCTTCTGCAAGAATTGCCTCCACCCGGTGGGGACGAGGACTAGATCACTCAGGCGTGATCGTCTTTTAGTATACTTCCCTTAATGCTTTTGTGGGATGTTGATCTGTAACACTAGCAATCGTACTTGAACTAAGTGTGTGTGTGTGTGTGTTTATGCTTCCGCTACTTTATGAACTTGGTTTGTAATAATTGTGACTCCGTGGTGTTGTAAGTTTAATTCTAAACTACTTGTGAAATGTAACGTGTGATGCATTTATGTTGAATGATGCGATCTTGGTTGTAAGCGAGTTGGTTTGAAATACTTCATGGTTTTGATTGACTACCAGATTATATGGGCTCAAGTTTGAAAATTTAAGCGTTTCGGCGCTTGTTTTTGTACTTGTGCTCTTATAATTTGGTCGGTTCTGTTATAGTATGCTTGCTTGATTACTTTGTTTGTTGCATTTATATGTATTCATACATACGCATTATTGCACCTCATTTAGGTACGCTAGCTAAAACACGTGAAGGACCTAATGTGGAGCCAAACCAGAAGATGGTGTTTGGTGGATCCATCCCGAAGATGGAAGGATCGGACAAGTGCTAGATTGGGAGATGCTCACCAAGAGGGTTTCATCTGACCAACACTAACTTGAGTCGGATCCCAGGCAAGCCCCGAAGCATTATAAAACTCCCCACTTTTCAAAGCAAATACTATCTATGTGTTATATGTATTGTTGCATTACGTATAGGAGTTGGGTGAAAATCTTGCTGCATCAATATCACTCCTTGTCCAGATATATGAATCCTTGAATCCTACATAGACCAGGATCGAGTAGATGCTTAGCCCTGCTTTAAGCGGTAGAAGTCAGGTGATTTCCTGTCACCTGCGAGATGTAGGGATATTCATATATGGCATGGTTGGCTATATTTGCTATCGTGGAAAGAAACCATGGGTTAATAAAATGAAATGAGACCGGGCGGGATGACGATAGTGAAGCAACAAGGCATGGAGGTCTTAGGTGTGGATCTATCCTTGAGTCATGTTGAACACAGTCTAACACTTAGTTGGCTGGATAAGCCGTTCCGACCATGAAGCCGAGTAATACAGTTCAGGCCGGGAATCGGGGGTCAAGTAAGGATGTGCTTAGGGACATTAGCGTAAGACCAAGGGGGGTTAAAGTCCCTATCACCTGGCAGAGTGTTGCCCTTGGGGATGTGGCATCAGTCGAACCCACGCTTTCCTGAACGGTACCAAAGGTGACCTGAGCAGCCCTCGCGAGGCGTGTCTCGGTGAGTGTTAGAAATACCCCTCCAGCTGGATAGGAACTCAATTCGAATCGTCGTTGCTCCCAGTTAGTGAGCACTTCACTTGAGCAGTGGCAACGTAGATTCAATTAAAATGAATGGATGGTTAAATGGATAACGATGAAAATGTTGCCTCAATTTATACCTGCTATGGTTAATATTATTTGCTCCTAATCAAGTGAGTGCTCTAGTACATGTTCTAATATAGATGACGGTTTAATGATAATTAACTTGAGGCTTAAGCATTAATGATTATTCATCTATATTAAGCTTTTATGCAAAATGTTATCAAGGTAGCCCCACTTTACATCAGCCTTGCATGATCCTTGGTGTCACTTTATTTCTGGTTTTTGACGGGTAAGTCTAGCTGAGTACATTCTCGTACTCAGGGTTTTATTCCCACTTGTTGCAGGTTGTGATGTATTATGGCGACTGCAAGGGTTGGTTGGCTCCTGCCTTAGTGGCGGAGTGTGATCACGGGCATGATCCTTCTAAGTTATCTTGTCTCTAATGCTTTTGTTGGAAGTTGATCTTGGTGCTAGCATGTATTTGAAATACGAGTAATGTTAGTTTTAAATTACTTTGCTTCTGCTACCTTTCAACTTAAGTTGTAATAACCTTGTTGAACTCCGATGTATATTGAACTACTTGCGAAATAGATGTAACATGTGGCTTGTTATGTTAAATCACTACGATC
Source organism: Saccharum hybrid cultivar R570 (assembly GCA_038087645.1). NCBI lineage: Eukaryota > Viridiplantae > Streptophyta > Magnoliopsida > Poales > Poaceae > Saccharum > Saccharum hybrid cultivar. The sequence goes on along the minus strand of JAQSUU010000216.1, from coordinate 17,420,281 downwards.
TTGGCATGTATGTTGGTTGGATTAAAATCCCTCGTGATTTCATTGGACTACCGGAGTTATATGGGCTCAAGTGTGAGAATTTGATCACTTTGGTGATTGTTTTTGTACTTGTCCTCTTATAATTTGGACGGTTCCATGACAGCCGTGAGCTCTGCGGCCATCCATGGTGGCTATGCGCTCTGGAGCTACAGAGCGAGCGCAAGGTCAGCCAGAGGGGTGAGGAGAGTGAGGGAGAGGCTGAGAGTGAGCTCGGCATCCGTGTCGGTGCAAGGGAAGAGCGAGAGAGAGTAGGGACACGCGGCAGCAATGGTGGGGCGCACTTTGTTGCATGGTCGCCACACCATCATTGCGTCAAGCATGTGGTGGGTGTGGCTCAGCCAATCTTGGAGGCTGTTTTTGGGTTGGCTCCGCTCTGAACTTGTAACACCCTAGGTGTTTGGCTTGCATTTGTGCATGTGCATTCATAACATAAGCACATTCATTCCATTATCACATGTGCATCATTGTATATTTCAATGTTTCAAAATAATGTTTCAATGGTGCTTATGCATAGGGGTATCATGTGTGGTGTCCCTATGCTATGCCTAGTACACTAGAGGAGTTTGGCATGCCCCATAGACCATGTTTCAAGTGTGCATGCCTTTGTTTCAATGTTTCAAATGATTGTTTTATTTGTTTCAGCACAATGTTTCATATGTTTTAAGTCTATGTTTTAGTTGATTTGAGAAGCTAGAGTACATGAATCATGTGCAAATGAATGTGGTGACTCACCAAAATACCCTAGCTACATATAGAATGTCATTAGGAACAATGTTCATTAAGGTCATTAGTTCTAATTATGCCTCTAAGTATTGGTGTGACTTGGGTTGACCCTAGGACTATTCTATTTAACTATTTAAAAAGTGCAGCTAGAAGTCAATGCATGGTAGTGCACCCTTAAACAAAGTTGTAGGAAATTTATTGTGGAACAAAAGTTATTTAATGGTCATCTCATGAAAATGACTAGAACCTGCTCAAAATGGCCCACAAGTCAGTAAGGGGGGTTGTTTTGGACTTAGCAATTTTTGGCTGCGTAAAACTAGGTTGCAATTTGATGTACCCCACTTTAGGGCTCTGTAGTTTCCAAACCAAGCCAAATCAACTCCAGCTCCAATTGACAAAGTTGCAGTTCATATGTAGCTCTACAACTTTGATAATAACGATTTGCACTAGATCAGCCGGGATTGGGAGTTCTAGGGCGTCAAACTTCCTCTATCAGTCAGCTTTCAAAGGATTTTAGTAACTGAATTCAAAATCTTCAGTGAACATCATGGCCAACGGGCATCAGAGGGGGAACACCACGTGGCTACCCGCGCGTGCGTAGGACGCCATGGTGTCACTCTTGCATGCTTGAGAGAGCGAAAAACCGAGTCCCGATCGGTGTTTTCCTATTCCCTCACTCTTCCTCCTCCCTCGCTATCTTCCCCAGCGAGCAGACACCACCGCGAGCTCTGCCACGGTCGTGTGCAGTCGCCACAGCACCACCGCCTGCCAAACCGCGTCTCTAGCTCTACCTTGAGCCCCTCTATCCCCTCATCCTCTCCATGCAACGAGCCGAGCCCAAGTAGGGCCGCATTGCCCACTCCACCGCCGTGGTGACCTCACCAAAGTTCTTCCACACGGGCGCTCACCGTGGCCAGAGCTCTCCGGCCATCCCCTTCTCTCTCTAGTGGGTGCGCTAGGACCGGTGTGGTGCTGGGATGCTCACCGAGGGGTTAGGTTGGGTCCAGCGACAACCGCCGGTGAGGTGCGCCGCCACGCGCCCCGCTGAGCCACCATGTGTGCTGACGAGCTATCTCCAATGGCTCTGCCCTTCATTTAGCTAGGTCTACCAATGTGGCTTGAGGTGTAGGTCACGTTGGTGCCCTTGGTTTCACCAGTCGACTCACCGGCGGTGAGTTTCACCAACGACTCCTCCCTCCCCTGTCTCGGTGCATCTGACCTCCGGGCCCCGCTGTCAGCACTCGGGCAAGCGAGAGCTAGTCGTGGGCCGCGCTGCGCCAACGGGCCGGCCCAGTAGTTAGGTTTAGGTTTAGTTATTTTGTTTTTCTTTTCTTTATTTCATAGATTTGTGTGTTAGATTCAAAAATCCAAATCTGGTGAATTAGATATCCAAATGATGTGATTTAAATTTTGTGGTGTTCCTTGTAAAGTCTAGTTTTTAATAAAAACATATAACTAGGTATGTTTTATGGAAAAATAAATGGTTATTATTTATGCCTTTTATTCATGCATGAAAAGGGGAAAATCATATCTCTTTGTATACAGCTCCAAATGACTTGAAACTTTTATGGGGTACTGTTTATGCCTTGAGTAGCATGTAGTTAACATTTTATCAATTTTGGCTACTATATGATGAAGTTATACATTTATCTTGTGTGCATGGTTGGATCTTGTGTGAATTTTCATAAATTATCTGTAGACCCAGTAAAGGTGAAATTTGGTGAGTGTTATTCTCATGTTAGTAAGAACCCAAAAAAATAGGAAACCTATTGTTTGATACTTTTCAATAGGGTTTCTCATTTATGCCAAAATCAGCCTTTCTATCTGTTATTTTTCGTATCAGAAAATATACTTGATCAAATGCTATGAAAATTGTATGGTAGCCTCCTGGATGTATGTGGTAGCCACTGTAATTTTTATAGAATTAATTGTGGAGTTTTGATATAGATTCCTTTATTCACCTAATTATATAAATAAATTAATAAAGGGCATTAAAGAAATTATTTAGATATTGGCACCACACTTTCTGGTGTTCTTTTGGTATGTGTAATAAGTTGGTAAACTTGGTTTAGCTCAAATGTACTTTTGCTACATCACTAAATATTTAATTTAGTGAATCTGTCAATTCTGGATAGATTTTGAGATGTTAATTACTCTATGTAAATAATGGTTTCATGTCTTATGGTCTATAACAAATTTGTGATTATTAACTTGATGCTAAGCTCTAGATGATTACTTACTCTATGCAAGCTTTTATGCAAAATGTGTCAAGCTAGCTCCACATTATGTCAGCCTTGCATGATTCTTGGTGTCCTTTATTTCTGGTTTATGACGGGTAAGTCTAGCTGAGTACCTTCTTATACTCAGAGTTTATTTCCCACCTGTTGCAGATGACCTGTTCTATTCTGGGTGCTGCAAGTATTGTCTCCTCCTAGCCGGAGATGAGGACTAGATCGTTGGGTGTGATCTCTACTAGTTATCTTATCTAAGATGCTTTTGTGGGACATGACTACTATCTGGTAATGTATTTGAACTTATGAAGTTATGTATTGAACTATGTTGCTTCCGCGAAACAAACTCGGTTTGTAATATTTTATTTTGAACTCCGATGGATGTAATCCGTATGCTACTTGTGAACTATTGTAATGAATGATGTGTTGTGTTGAATTACTACGATCTTGGCTTGTATATTGAAAGTTGTTTGAAATCCTTTGAGATTTTCGGACTACCGGGATTATGGGAGCTTAAGTATAGGGATTTGATCACTTCGGTGATTGTTTTTGTACTTACATTCTTATAATTTGGTCGGTTCTGTTATAGAACTGGGCCTTAGGCCAAAAACCAAAGTTGCTCATCTCAGAATACTCTTCAAATTTCATTAAGGGTGCTGAGTCATTAGAGAAATGGATTAACATGTAATTAGCTCCTAAGACAGCATTGTCAACACGATAATAGCGGTCATGGAAGCTCACTTTCGGAGGTCAAAACCCGGCCACTATTCACCTAAACGGCCGTTTAGTCTGTTTAAACACTGTTTAAACGGTAAACAGAAGTCAACCGTGTTGTTTAGGCCCTAAATGGTGAATTAAACAGTTGGGTCATTTAAACCGTTCAATCCCGTCTAAATGGTCTAAACAAAATCAGATTAATCAGGATTAAATGAGTTAAACAACTATTTAATCCATAATTAAGTGAACTAAAGGACTACGTCTATCACAATCAACATGAAACTAATTAACATTGTAATTATATGAAGTGTTGTGGGATTTAGATTTCTTCCAACAAGATTATTTGGTAGAATATTTGATTTTTACATGTGTAAATATGTATGAGTTTTAGCAAATTTTATTTTTACCTACATAAATATGTATATTTTATTGTTATTGTACAAAACCGTTTAGGCCGTTTAACTCCGTTTAAACATCGTTTAAATGGTCTAAATGCTAAACGAAGGGTGACCGACTGTTTACCGTTTAGCATTTATGAAAACATTGAACTCGGCCAAACTGGTGCCATCTTTTTGCATTCTCTTCTCAACAATATGTAGTCTAGCTTTTATTTTTGGATCAACTAAAGTTGCTTTATAAAATTTGGAGAACGCGGGATGCCAATGTCAAAGGCGATGAATTCCGGACTAAGTGCTGAAAACAGCGGCTGATTCAAACTTTGAGCCTCAGTTTGACTTGCTTCCAAGCTGATCTAGCTCTTAGTCAAAAAACAAAGTTTTTTTCTACATAACATGGACTACAACTTCTATTTAAGGTCCAACATCAAAATAGGTGCACAACCTATAGTTCCACATTGGTCAAAACAGCATTGCGGGAAAGATTGAACTAGGGTTTTGGCTCCTTTTTAACCATTTCCTTGGCATTTGCTCAACATGAACCTTTCATAACTTTTGTTGTAGAGTTCAACTAGAGTCCTTTGGGAAAGTTTGCAAGGTTTGGTTGATGACCTATGTTTCCATTCACTTAATAGTGCAATTCAAGCAAAGATATAATTTATCATTTCATGTGACTTCTTGATTCCAAACTTCATGATACTTTTCCAGTGACCACTATAAATAGAGAGTGATGTGAGACACATGAAAGAAGTTCCATTAACATTACTCAAACATATGTTTTGGAAGGGGCAATCACCAGCAAACAAGCTTTGTCTTCATTTCACAAAGATCAAGTTAGGCCTTAACTCAAAGAGAAGAGGCTTCAACTTATTTGACACCATTCCAATGTTGTGATCCAACTCTTGATCATTACTAGACATTGCTCACTTTGGTCCAAGCCCATTGTCCAGCCAGTGGCTAACACCTGGGGTGTTACACTAACTACCTCGACCATGACGACATTCTGTTTGGGAGCCCGAGATGGCTAGAGAATTTCAGAGATATGAAGCAATCGACCGCCTCAATTAATCTATTAACCAAGGCAGGCGAACCAACCGCCACCATATATCTAGATTAACCATGACCTTTGGACTGAGGCGGATGGTTTGCTCGCCTTCATTAATCAATTTTGCCCACCTTTGTTAAGTTTACTATAGTAGTGCTTGTTGGCAGTCCTTAACTCCAATTTCTAACCGCCAATTAAGATATAAAAAGAGGAGTAATTAACAATCTTAATCACATATGCATTTACTATTAACCAAGTTCCACATGTATTTGGAGAACATTATTTTGCAGGTCACAAACACAAATACATGGAATATTTCACCGAGAGGCGCTTTCCAATGCTGATTTAGGCAAAAGATTAAGGGAAACGCCCACCAAATCAACTCAAAATGGGCAAAGCACCCTGGGGGAGCAACCCATGTCTAGCCCATGGCCTGCCATGTGAAGGCAGTGGCGAGGAGGCTCGGTCAGGGACCGGCCGCTCCCTAGGGGCGGCCACCCCCTTGCTGGCACTACTCAGCCACCCCTTCGTGGGTCAGTGCCTCCTCGACATGTAGAGGTGGTGGAGTGCATGCTTCGTGCCAAATATAGCTTCAAGCATCGCCTCTTGCCCTATATAAATAGATGGGTACCCCCCTCTCTCAAATACACCGCACACACCACAACATTTGGAAGAGTAGACACAAGAGCGACACAATGTAGCAAGAAGAGAGAAGTGCTCCATTCATATCTTAGCTCTCTAGCTAGTCTAGTTTAGGGAGTGAGTGAGGAAGAGAAAGAGATGGAGAAGTACCAGGATTGTCGGCTACCTCCATTTGTAGTGGAAGGAATGTCAGGAATGTTGGTTCCCTCTTCACTTGTACCTCGATGGACCTAGTACTACTTGGAGTACAAAGTTCATATTCTTCTACAGTGGTGAGCTCTTACTTTAAGTTTGTCCTGTTCATTATTTACTTCCAGGTTCATTGCCTGTCCCCATGGCGGATACTCTAGTAGAGGGCTCCTGATAAAGAGGATAACCCTGTACGACACTAGAGTAGTAGTCGATAGCGTAGACGTGGTGTCTAGGCTAGAGGCTACCTTTCTTTGTCTCGTTCCCTATGGTTGAGGGGTAGGCGGCAGGTGGTGACAGCTCTGTCTGTCCCTTGTAATCCCCCACGTGTGGGTTCGGCATAGAGCTAGAAGCAGAAGGTACTTGGCAGACCAAGTATAAGCCAGTGTCCGAAGTAAGTCTATAGTGGCAAAGCTATCTTAGCTTAGGATCTCTATCCTTAGAAAACCTCGCTGTCCAAGCCGTCTTTCTTCTTGTTACCTTAGGTGGACTAGCTTAGAGACTGTTACACATTCGTACCTCATGGAAATAAGACACCCTGAATATTTCCGGGTGAAATGCTACAATGGTAATTTTGTATGCTTGCGGATTATTTCTGTATGCGTTAAGAAATATCAATAGTGTTCATCAACTATTTGTTCCTGACCCTACAAAACTCCTATATAATATCAAGTTTCCATGAACCAATTAATACCTTGATTAGGACAACCATTGAGACAAGCATGTTGTCGTACAATCAATTGATCTATGAGATGTCTGAGAATCGCTCTGATACACAAACTCGAAACAATGGCCACTTCTTCAAATGTCCTAAAACTTGCTACCACTTTGTGCTGCCCGAACTTGGTTACAACAGTTGGTAGATCCCATGTTCAGTTCATAGAAGATTCAGAAACACATCAACCAAAGGCAAGAAGGGATTCAGTAACAGGCCACGAGCGTGAGAGAGGGGAAGGGAGAGAGGAGATGTTGGACCTGGATCGGAGCTTGGTGGCCATGGAGCTCTCAGCGGTGTTCGACTCTGTCGCCGTGGATCATGACACACCGTTCACCATCTTTGATCGATCCTCTCTATTGCGGCAGCCTCTCGACGTCTGGCATGAAGAGGAGGGCGTGCATAGGGCGAGGATGAGATCGTCCTCGTCTCTCCCTCAGTGGCGGGTTGTGGCGGCCTCTCGGTGTTAGGCGTGAAGAAGAAGGCAAGTGTCGGTGGTTTCCACGAACATCGACGGCGGTTGGTGTCATTGGTTTCCACGAAAATTGGCTCGGCGCTAGGTGGAGTCGAGGAGAAAGAAGGATGTCACAGATCTCTGGTCCCTTTGTACATGAATGGAGGCTGCTTTCTTTGTACATGATTGCATGAGGAGATCGCGTGATTAGGGGAGGAGATCATGCACAGGGGGGAAGCAAGTAGGGAGGAGATCATGCAGGTGCATCGGGGGAAGTGATCGAGGAGGACATCACGCGCGCGCGTTGAGGGAAGCGAGCGAGCGATGATTGGTCTGCAAATGTTTTAGTTGTATATATATATACTGCGGAATGGAACGAATTGATGCATCATCACCTCATTCCTCACAATCTAATAAATAGTCCTAGTGTTAGGAAGGAAGTCATTCCACCAAATCTGAGGGATAAACTCATGATGCATCATCTCATCTAGAATGGTTTGATTTCTCCAACCAAACACACCCTTAGTTGTTAATTAGGGTGTTGCTTAGTGCCCTGCTAATGAATTGGAACTCATTCGGTTATTTTTCTCGAATGGAAATCTTGATTTGTTGAATCTTTATTGATGACACCAAAGATTTCTTTTCATTTTATATCTCGGTATCTGTCTCAGTCGTGATTCAAGTACAGAATAATTATATTGTCCTTGTTTTAAAAGAGAAGAACTGATAGCACATGTGGTGAACTATTATTGTCTAGCAACATCATAGATTGTGTATGGTGTTCACCAATCATCTATGTTAAAACTGAAACACCTAATTGTGACATTGATGTTCATTAGTCTCAGATAAGATATCCCTAAATGTGAAGTTTGTCATTTTATCTGTGTCCAGCTAGGATTGCCTAAAACCGCTCCCCATGAATTAGTATTTTTTTCTTATCACGGTTATGACTTAGTGCTGCCGTTCTAACTCCACCTTGTATTCCACCTTGTTATGACAGAGCATACTTGTGTGATGGGATTAACTGAATTCTAGATACATAGCAGCTAGTCCAGTCATGGCGGCTCCAGCGCAACTCCTCTTACCGGATGTTGAAAGAACAGGCGAGGAGAAAGGGGGAGCGAGAAACATGAGTGAATAGGACTCACCGAGAGTAGAAGAGGGAGACCGAGAGGATCCATGGGATGGGCCCTGACCTAGTCAAACGTGCATGTAGCCTCAAGCACCGCTGCACGAGGTCACCTTGTGCCACACTAGGTCTGTCACCCGCACTTCATCCTGCCTCCTCGTTGGGCAGGAGGTTGAGCACACTGGTCGCCTTCTCTAGCTTCTGACATGCCATCGCGCCATCGTGCCGCCCATGCGTTGTGCTTTTCCTAGATAAGAGGAACAAAGCTTAGACATGGGAGTCATGAGGTTGAGCGCACGTGAAAGTCCCTAGTTTGGTTTTGGCTAATTGATGAAACCTAGGACTAACCTTTGTATCTAAGTGGATGATTTAGATAAAGGTGGTCATTGAATATGAGACATGACATTGACTCATATGACCAAGATGGTGAAGACCAAGATGAAGCTTGGCTCGATGGACCGGTTGTGAAGGTGAAGGGCAAGTCGAGGCTTCGAAGCGAAGGACCATGCGATGGTGAAGCTTGAGCAAGACTTGGCGCCGACGGACCGATGCAACGGTGAAGAGCAAGTGAAATCAAGGTCGATGGATCGAGACGGTCATGTGATGATATGAAATGAATCATATCTTTTGGAGAAACAAAATGGGCTCAAGGCAAAGGTATAACCATAGGGCCATTTTGTTTTACACTCAAGACACCATAGAGGGTGTGAGTGGTTTAGGGTCGATAGCCGAACTATTAAGAGGGGAAGTCTTATCGGTTATTCGACACACGGGTGCCACTAGGTGAATTCATGAAGTGCATTGCATGTAGGGCCTAGTGAGCTAACTGGAAAACCTTTGAAAATGATTGAGAAAAAGCTAACACACAAGCACATGGAGATGTACACTTGATGGTGTTGGCACATTTGCAAAGGTGGCGTTGGTCGCGCTGTGGTTTGCAGGTAGAGAGGGGTTTGGGTTCCTCTCTCCCTCCCGCCGAGCGTGCGAGCGCGGGATTCAGGCGATTTCGGGGAAATGAAATGCCTATTTTCCACTACGCCGGAAGTCGGAAAAGAAATGGAGGCGAACGGAGGTCACAGAGGTGACCGGACGCTGCACCGGACGCGGTCACGGTGTGACCGGACGCGTCCGGTCAGTACAGCAGAGCAGACAGGCGCGTGGGCTAGGGTTTGCAACCGGCGCGTCCGGTCACTCGTGGGACCGGCGCGTCCGGTCAGGCGCCCTGAGGGAACAGCAGTTCGCAAGGTCGATCGGACGCGGTGAGCGTCCGGTCACACACGATCGGACGCGTCCGGTCGTCAAGGGAGCTTACTAGACTCCGACCGGACGCTGGCACTGATGTGAACTAGGATTCCCGATCTTCCGAAAGGTTCTGATAACTCTCGATTTGGTGGAGTCACGACACAATTCGATCCGGCTTCCGAACAACTCGGCTCTGAACCCCGCAATCGCAGCACCACGACTCCTCTGGTTATCGACCGGCGTTGCACGGTCGACCTCGCTAAGAAGGCTAAGTCCTTGCCTGCGAATCGAGAACACAAGCAAGAACACAAAGGAATGCAACCAAATTGCAGATGAATGATTAATCTCACAAAGTTGGGGTCTCACAAACCGACGACGGCGGTGAAACTGTTATCAACAGAATAATCTAAGCAAAACCCCACCCTAATGTAGGCGGCGACTACTTATTATATAGCCTAAGGGACGTCCAAGGACCCCTATTCACGTAACTAGAGAGTGCCGACACGTTACAAGGCCCAAACGGCCCAAAAGACGGCGACACAGCGCCCTGACAGATTCTGGATGGTGACTTGTTTCGACGATTCCCGTTGATTCCGAATAGCTTTTGATGTGGGACCACTTGGGTTGGCTTCCTTATCAAATAAGCTTTCCATCCATATATGGATCATCGAAAACGGAGTCCGGATGCGTCCTGGGTGACCAGTTTAAGGCAGACTGGTCCTGGATTCCGAGGTGGACTCGAACTTGGTTTGGTTTGGTCCTCCATCTTTATCCGAGCGCCCTCGCTGGTCCTCCACGCCTCCAAGCCCTCCTCCATGTGTCTCCTGGACCTCTCCTTCATACCTAAGCACAATATAATCATTAGGTAGCAATCTATTCTCAGAATCATATAAAGAGTTACTTAGGAACGAGCTCACCTCTAAATTTAATTCCCTGTGGAGTAACAACATAGCCAAGAAAAGAGACTCGATCCGTTTAAAAGATGCACTTCTCAAGGTTACCAAATAAACGTGCCTCGCGTAAAGCATTAAAAACAGCACGTAAGTGATCCATATGTTCATCCAAAGACTTGCTATAAATTAAGATATCATCAAAATAAACTACCACAAATCGACCAATGAAAGCTCTTAAAACCTCATTCATTAGGCGCATGAATGTACTAGGTGCATTAGTCAACCCAAAAGGCATTACTAACCACTCATACAATCCGAATTTAGTTTTGAAAGCTGTTTTCCATTCATCTCCAAGTTTCATTCTAATTTGGTGGTAGCCACTACGCAAATCAATCTTTGTGAAAATTACAGAGCCACATAATTCATCAAGCATGTCATCAAGCCTAGGAATAGGGTGACGATATCGAATGGTAATATTATTAATGGCTCTACAATCAACACACATACACCAAGAACCATCTTTCTTAGGAACCAAAATTACAGGAACGGCGCAAGGGCTAAGGCTTTCACGTACGTACCCACGGTCCAAAAGCTCTTGTACTTGCCGCTGAATTTCCTTAGTCTCCTCGGGGTTGGTTCGATAAGCAGCGCGGTTTGGCAATGATGCTCCCGGAATCAAATCAATTTGATGCTCTATCCCTCTCATAGGTGGAAGCCCCGGGGGTATCTCAGCTGGAAAAATGTCCTCATACTCCTGCAAAAGGTTAGTGACAGCAGGCGGTACCGAGCTAACATCATCATCAAGAGAAAACAAGGTTCGTTTGCAAACCAAAGTATAGCATACATCGTCATCAGAAATTTCAGCAAGGTCACTTTTTCTTGCAAGCATAACAGCACCCTTCAATTTAATTCCCTGAGCCTGAACATTAGGTGCTAACTTCTCCTGTTGAGGTGGGTAAATAGAATTTGCTACTTGCTGATTTTCAGATTTAACCTCATGCAAACTAGCAGTTCGTGCTTTATCATGTTGTATAATTTCAGCTGGGGTCAAGGGAACCAAAGTAATTTTCTTTCCTTTATGCACAAAAGTGTATGTATTACTTCTACCATGGTGTATAGCATCTTTATCAAATTCCCAAGGACGACCCAATAAAAGTGAACAAGCTTCCATAGGTACTACATTACAATCAACATAATCAACATAGGTACCAATGGAAAAAGAGACTCTGCAAGTTTGTGTAACGCCAGGAGTGCGTCCCGTTGAGGCGACAGAGGATGCACTCTTCAAAGGTTCCTGCACAGAATTTTTACCTGAACCGGAAGGTCGTGGAGAAAACGATTTGACTCCAGACTTATCCTTGCTCGCGGTTGGTTGCATCCGATAGGAAGATGCCTTGGGAAGCCCCGAAGATCGCGGTGTGTATGTGGTGCCAACCTTGTTCTTGCCCTGCAAGTCACGCCCCTGCAACTCCTTCTCTGCAAGCATAGCAAACTGAAACAATTGGTTGACAGTGTTAAATTCCTTATAATCAACTATGTCCTGAATTTCACGCCTCAAACCCGAATAAAAACGAACAATAGAATCCTCAGGACCCTCCACTATGCCACAACGCATCAATCCTTTTTGAAGGTCACCATAGTAATCCTGCACAGCTTTATCTCCCTGTTCTAAACGCATCAGTTTCTTACGGAGGTCTCTATGATATGATGGTGGCACAAATCTATCACGCATAGCAACCTTAAGCTCTTCCCAGGTACTAGGTGTCGCATTGTCTGCAGCTAAACCAGTCCACCAAATGATAGCAAAATCTGTAAACTCACTAGTGGCTTATCTAACTCTATGTTCCTCAGGCACTAGGTGGGAACTAAATTTCTGCTCGACTATCATCTCCCAATCAAGGTATCCCTCAGCATCATAATGGCCCGAAAAGGAGGGTATTTTAAATTTAACCTTAGCATAAGGATCATCGGGAGCACGATTATGATTACCTTGGTGGCGGTTGAAGTGTTGAGCGCCACCCATACCTGTGGCGTTTGTGCGTAGACGATGGCGTAATCTGTTTTGTCTTGTTGCTGCTTGATCAACATTACCATCGGTGTCATATACTATATCACCGTGTCCTCCGGTGTTGCTGCCCTCATGGACTTCTTGGACGGGTGGCGGCTGCGCTTCCAAAGCAGCTACCCTGTCAGTTAGTGCGGACAAACGTTTGTCCAATCTCTCAAGGGTGTTGCCGAGCTTGAGATCAATGAGCGCGTCGGTGACAGCTTTGGCTATTGCCTCAGTCATCTCCCTCTGAGCATTATCTACAACAGATTGTAGTTGGTCTTGGCTGACGCACTCCGACCAGTCTTTGGGCGCCGTATCCTCTCCGTCACCTGGCATTGTAGACACAAAATAGGAACAAACAGTGAAAGTTATCCCTAATAATCTACTACGTAGGTGGAGTAGTGCCTCTCAAGATCGCAGCAAAAAGGAGATCCCTTCTCAAGCTCTTACAAGGTTCTTACCAGCAAGGTCAAGGATACCTGGAAGACGTAGCACTGCGATTACAGGGATCAAAACTTATACTGTCCAGAAGAAGTATATGGAGTTAAGGCAGGCAGGCCAAATATGTGAGTGGAACACAATTCAAAAACAGAAAGTAATGCTGAATTATAGTCCCAAATACTTGCTCTCGTTGCTGGTCTAACGTGTTCCAAATACCAGATGTGTGATAACAAAATAGAGAAACAAGTATGATGGATAGCAAGAGTGATAAGAAACAATCACAAGATAGCACACGCCCACAATTATAACAAACGGCCTCCTCTATGTGCTCCTCTAAATATTGTTCCTCTTTTGCCCCTCTCAATTTTTCTATTTTTTGGGCTGTCGTTGTTTTTTTGGGAATCTTTGACTTTTTCTTTTTATTTTTTTTGATATTTTTTCTTCACTTAGGAGCACACAAGAAGTAACCACAAAAAATTTGAGCTGAAACAAGTGAAAGACGTGGCCTGTGGAAAATTCAGAAGATGGGTCCAAAATTGAGGAAAAGCTTGTGACCACGAAAAGAGGATCTTGTGACCAGTTTTTGACCAAAATAAAATTTTCGAACCCCAGCAAAGCTGGGGATGGTCGGATCCAAAAAAAATTTCTGATCGATTTTGATATCTGGAACGTCAAAATCCGAGTTCGTACGCGAAAACTGGACCAGTTTTAAGTTTGGACTCCGAAATAGAGGACAAAACTGGAACAATGCGTACAAAAGTGGTCACGGTGGTTAGGGTTTGACAGGAAACGATGGGGAAAACACACGAACTGGACTCTAACACAACCTAACCAGCAACAAGACCTTGATTAGGACACAAACTCAACACGACGGAATCTGAAAAGAATTATGCAAAAGGCTAAACGTGGTTTCTGGGATAGGAAAACACTAATTTTTTTTTGGCTTTTCTGTGGACTCTAGGACGAAGGCGAAATCAAACTAAACTAGGGTAAAATAGAACCTAACGGTATACCTGAAGCTCTGATACCAATTGATGTGAACTAGGATTCCCGATCTTCCGAAAGGTTCTGATAACTCTCGATTTGGTGGAGTCACGACACAATTCGATCCGGCTTCCGAACAACTCGGCTCTGAACCCCGCAATCGCAGCACCACGACTCCTCTGGTTATCGACCGGCGTTGCACAGTCGACCTCGCCAAGAAGGCTAAGTCCTTGCCTGCGAATCGAGAACACAAGCAAGAACACAAAGGAATGCAACCAAATTGCAGATGAATGATTAATCTCACAAAGTTGGGGTCTCACAAACCGACGACGGCGGCGAAACTGTTATCAACAGAATAATCTAAGCAAAACCCCACCCTAATGTAGGCGGCGACTACTTATTATATAGCCTAAGGGACGTCCAAGGACCCCTATTCACGTCCCTAGGGAGTGCCGACACGTTACAAGGCCCAAACGGCCCAAAAGACGGCGACACAGTGCCCTGACAGATTCTGGACGGTGACTTGTTTCGACAATTCCCGTTGATTCCGAATAGCTTTTGATGTGGGACCACTTGGATTGGCTTCCTTATCAAATAAGCTTTCCATCCATATATGGATCATCGAAAACGGAGTCCGGATGCGTCCTGGGTGACCAGTTTAAGGCAGACTGGTCTTGGATTCCGAGGTGGACTCGAACTTGGTTTGGTTTGGTCCTCCATCTTTATCCGAGCGCCCTCGCTGGTCCTCCACGCCTCCAAGCCCTCCTCCATGTGTCTCCTGGACCTCTCCTTCATACCTAAGCACAATATAATCATTAGGTAGCAATCTATGCTCAGAATCATATAAAGAGTTACTTAGGAACGAGCTCACCTCTAAATTTAATTGACGCGCGCGAGCTCTAGTGATTGGACCTTGAATGTCCAGCAGTGGATCATTGTGTGTATGTGAAGGAGTGATGTCCTCATCAGGCACTGTCGTGTCCGGTCATTCTCTGGAGCGCGTCCGGTCATTGCTTCGCGGGCGCGCGGTACAGTGCGACCGGCGCGTCCGGTCGGTTGAGCGGCGCGTCCGGTCATCGCGTTTGACCGTTAGCGTGCAGTGACCGTTGGAGGATCTAATGGTCGCGTTTGAATTCGGTGGACACGTGGATGGCGCAGGGCGACCGGACGCGGTGAAGCGCGTCCGATCAGTTTCGACCGGCGCGTCCGGTCATCCCGAAAAAACGGTCAGTGGAGTGGCAACGGCTCTATTTGTTTGGGATGCTTATAAATACTTGTTGGCCGGCCCTTGGGGAGGTCTCTTGGCATTTCTAACACTCTTGTGCATCCTTTGAGCTAAAGCATCTCCTCCCACTCATCTCTCTTGCTTGATTGCAAATCAAAAGTGAGATTGAGTGATCCCAAAGTGCATTGCATAGCTTGAGGGCATCTAGTGGCACTTGTGGGTGGTTTAGCCGGTGGATTTCTTGTTACTCTTGGAGAGTACCGCTCCTAGCCGGCTTGGAGATTGTTGGAGGCGTTGGCAAGAGAAGGTGATTGTTCTTGGCCACCTCCGGTTGATTGTGAGAGGTTCTTGTGCTTTCCTCGGCGGGACGCCAAAAGCAACTCTAGTGGAATCCGCGTGTCATTGAGTTACCTCACTTGAGAGTGGAGTCTTGCGGTGCCTTGCGGGACGTGCCTTGAGGGGCAAGTGACTTGAGGGTCACACCGGGGAACCATCTAAGTGTTGGTCGACACAACCGGTGACGTAGCTTGTCGGTGCACAAGTGAACACCAGGTGAACAAAAATATTGTGTCTCTTGTCTCTCGGTGATTGGTCTTCATATTGTGTTGTTGTCAATATTGATTGATTGTATATCATCTTGGTGATTGGCAACATCTTCACTCCACCGTCGGTATAAGAGTCATAATCCTCTCTCTTGCATTTACATTCACTAGATTATCTTGTGTAGCTCTAGTAGTAGCTTTGCTAGTAGTGTTGTTAGCTTGTTCTCTAGTGTAACTTTAGTGACATAGCTCTTGTGTGAACTAGAGATCTTAATCTACTAGACTTGTGGATAGGAGGCTTGCATCACAACCTTTGGCTAAGCAAAACTCGCTTTACGCCGTTTGTTATTCTAACAAGTTTGCTTAGTGGTATTTATAGAATTTTTATAGGCTATTCACCCCCCCTCTAGCCATCTAGGACCTTACAAGTGGTATCGGAGCCGTGGTCACCGTTTTAATCAAGGCTTAACATCCTTCGGTGTGAAAAATGGCTCAAATTGTGTTCAATCATGTTGGGGGCAAGCCACCGTTCTTTGATGGTGTTAGTTCTTTTGCTCATTGGAAGAGAAAAATGACAATGTACCTTGGTTCTATTCATGAGAGAGTATTGCAAGTCACCGAGAATGATTTTGCTATCATTGATCCCGATCATCTCACCGATGAAGATAGAGCAAATAGAACATGCAATAGAATGGCTCTCAATACACTTTACAATGGTATTGACACAAAAGTATTTGAGGGCATCAAGGATTTACAATTGGCTAGTGAAGTATGGACAAGGTTGAGTGAGACATATGAAGGCACTAAGGTTGTGAAGAGTGCCAAGCTATATGGGCTCAAGAGTGAGTTTGAGAACTTCAAGAAAAAGGATGATGAAACAATCATTGAAATGTTTCATAGATTGCAAGTGATAGTCAATGATCTCAAGAGCTTAGGGCACAAGACTCAAGATCAAGATTTTTGTCACAAGTTCTTATTGAGCTTACCTAGAAGATTCAAGATGTTGATCATGATGTTGCAAAGAGATGGGCTTGAAGCAATGAAGCCTAATGATTTGCTTGGTGAAGTATTGACCTATGACAAATATGATCAAGATGTTGATGACAAGGAGAAGGTGGAAGATGAGAAGAAAAAGAAGACCGTAGCATTTAATGCCACCTCCTCCAAGGGCAAAGCCATCATCATTGAAGAAGAAGAAGACAACAATGAAGATGGAGAATTTGAAATTGATGATGAGGCACTTGCTCTTGTAGTCAAGAAGATGGGTCACATGTTCATCAAGAAAAGAGGCTTTAAGAAGAGAAATGACAACTTCAAAAGAAATGAGCAACAAAGAAAGTGCTTCAATTGTGATAGCACCGAGCACCTTCAAGCGGAATGTCCTTATGATAAGAAGAAGAACAAAAAGGATAAGTTTGAGAAGAAGAAGAGAGAGGCCAAGATGACATTCAAGAAAGGCAAAAATGGTGCCTATGTGATCACTTGGGAAAGTGAAGATAATGAAGAAGAAGAAGAATCATCCAACAAGGCTTTTGCTTCCATTGCTATCAACAAGAAGCCATCACTATTTGATTCATCCTCTTCATGCTTCATGGCTAAAGAAGCTAAGGTATTATATGATGAGAGTGATGATGAAAGTGAAATGGAATATGCTCATGATAGTGATAATGATAATGATAATGAAAATGATGATGATGAACCAACTAAAGAACAACTATATGACTTGATGCAACAAACTAGAGACATAGCTATTGCCAAGGACAAAGAGTGTAAGAAGCTTTCAATGAAATTAGCAATACTTGAGAAAGTCCTTAGTGAGCTTAAGACCACTCATGAGAGTCTAGTGGAAGACCATGAGGATCTTGATAAGGCTCATTCCAAGCTTGAAAAAGCTCACTCATTGCTACTTGAGCAACAAGCAAAGAAGGAGGTTGTTGTATCATGTGATATAGGTGTTACTTGTGATATAATTGATGAATCCTTTAATGAACCTATCATCATATCAAATGATAACCCTTCTTGTAGCTCTTCATCCACCACCACTAACTCTATCTCCACTACTAGTGATGGTTTCACTTGTGATGCCTCACTAATGGTTGAGAATGAGACTCTCAAGAGAGAGGTGGATGAGCTCACTCACGCCCTAGGCAAGGCCTATGGTGGTGAGGCCCGCTTGCTTAAGTGCTTGGGTAGCCAAAGGTTCTCTCTTAACAAAGAGGGATTAGGCTACACCCCCAAGAAAGGCAAGTCGGCCTTTGCAACTCCAAAGCCTAGCTTTGTGAAGGGCAATGGTCGATTTTGCAATAGATGCAAGCAAGTTGGGCACCTAGAGCATAATTGCAATAAAAAGAACCAAAGCAAGAACCTTGTTAATGCTATACCTTTTGATTCTTGCTATGTGCTTACCAAGGGTGTGAAGGGTATGCAAGCTAAGTTTGTTGGTACACCAATTATGGGCCCAAAGAAGAAGGCTATTTGGGTACCAAAGAGCTTAGTTACTAACCTACAAGGACCCAAGCAAAAATGGGTACCTAAACTTCATTGATTTGCTTGTAGGTCAATTACAAAGCCGGAGGAAGGCATTGGATTATTGATAGTGGGTGCACTCAACACATGACCGGTACATCAAGAATGTTTGACTCAATCAATGACAATGATAGTGGTGTTGATTCTATCACATTTGGCAATAATAAGAAAGGCAAGGTTATTGGCTTGGGCAAGATTGCAATATCAAATGACATGAGTATCTCCAATGTGTTGCTAGTTGAAAGCTTGGATTTCAATCTTCTATCCGTGGCACAAATATGTGATCTAGGCTACAAATGCATCTTTAGGGTTGATGATGTGGAAGTTATTAGTGTGGATGGTTCAAATGTGGCATTCAAGGGCTTCAGATATGAGAATCTCTACCTAGTTGACTTCAATGCTAGAGAAACTTCCTTGACAACTTGCTTAGTCTCCAAATCAAGCATGGGTTGGCTTTGGCATAGAAGGCTTGGTCATGTTGGCATGAAACAATTGAAGAAGCTTACAACTCACAATCTTGTCAATGGTTTGAAAGATGTTGAATTTGAGAAGAATAAGCTTTGTAGTGCATGTCAAGCTGGGAAGCAAGTTGGAAGCTCACATCCAAAGAAGAGTACAATGAGCACATGCAAAGCATTTGAGTTGATGCACATGGATCTATTTGGACCGACAACATATACAAGCATAGGCGGCAACAAGTATGGCTTTGTCATAGTGGATGACTTCACAAGATTCATATGGGTATTCTTTCTTAGTGACAAAAGTGAAGTGTTTGACACTTTCAAGACATTTCTCACTAGAGTTCACAATGAGTTTGAGATTAGAATCAAGAAAGTGAGAAGTGACAATGGAAGTGAGTTCAAGAATACAAGAATTGAAGAACTTTGTGATCATTATGGTATTGGACATCAATTCTCGGCCAAGTACACTCCACAATCAAATGGCCTAGTTGAGAGGAAGAATAGAACATTGCTTGATATGGCTAGATCAATGCTTCATGAGTACAATGTGAGTCAATCATTTTGGGATGAAGCAATCAATACCGCTTGCTACTACATCAATAGACTATATTGTCATCCATTGCTAGAGAAGACCCCATATGAGCTACTTCATGGAAGAAAGCCCAATATTTCTTACTTTAGGGTATTTGGTTGCAAATGCTATATCTTGAAGAAGGGCACTAGATTGGGGAAGTTTGACAAGAGATGTGATGAGGGGTTCCTACTTGGTTATTCAACTACAAGCAAAGCTTATAGAGTTTGGAACAACTCAAGTGGCATTCTAGAAGAAGTCCATGATGTGCAATTTGATGAAACCAATGGGTCACAAGATAAAGAAGAGAATCTAGATGATGTTGGTGGAACTCTATTAGTGGAAGCAATGAAGAACATGGACATTGGAGACATTAGAGCAAAGCAAGTAATTGATATTCAAGATGATGATAAAGATCAAGTGCTCAATTCACCATTCAAGCTAGTGAGTGACTCTCAAGTGCAAGATCATGGTGCTAGTTCTTCTCATCAAGATACATCAAGTGATCAACCAAGCTCAAGCAATCAAGTGCAAGTACTCCAACCACAACATGTTGCAAGAGATCACCCCATTGATAGTGTTATTGGTGATATTAGAAGTGGTGTGCAAACAAGATCAAGATTGGCTATGTTTTGTGAGCATGCATCATTTGTGTCAACCATAGAACCAAAGAAGATAGAAGAAGTTTTGAGGGATGCCGATTGGATCATGGCTATGCAAGAAGAGCTTAACAATTTCACAAGAAATGATGTTTGGGAGTTGGTAGAAAGGCCAAATGACTACAATGTGATTGGAACCAAGTGGGTGTTCAAAAACAAGCAAGATCAAGATGGCATTGTAGTGAGAAACAAAGCAAGACTAGTTGCTCAAGGTTACACTCAAGTTGAAGGTCTTGACTATGATGAGACATATGCTCCCGTGGCAAGATTGGAGGCAATAAGGATTCTATTGGCTTATGCTTGTGCACACAACATCAAACTATATCAAATGGATGTCAAAAGTGCATTTCTCAATGGGATTATCAATGAGTTAGTCTTTGTTGAGCAACCGCCCGGATTTGAGGATGACAAGAAACCCAACCATGTGTACAAGTTAAAGAAGGCTTTATATGGCTTAAAGCAAGCACCTAGAGCATGGTATGAGAGGCTAAGGGATTTCCTTCTCTCTAAGGGATTCAAGATGGGCAAGGTTGATACACTCTATTCACCAAGAAGATTAGGAATGATCTATTCATAGTACAAATATATGTTGATGACATCATCTTTGGATCAACCGATCAAGCTTATTGTGAAGAATTTGGTGCTATGATGGCCAAAGAGTTTGAAATGTCTATGATTGGTGAACTTAGCTACTTCCTTGGTCTCCAAGTAAAGCAATTGAAGAATGGGACATTTGTGAGTCAAGGGAAATACATAAGGGACATGTTGAAGAAGTTTGGAATGCAAGATGCAAAGCCAATTTCAACTCCAATGGGTACAAATGGCAATTTGGATAGTGATTTTGATGGCAATATGGTGAATCAAAAGGAATATCGGTCTTTGATTGAAAGTCTACTCTATGTCACCGCATCAAGGCCGGATGTCATGTTTAGTGTTTGCATGTGTGCTAGATATCAAGCCTCACCTAGAGAGAGTCATCTCACGGCCGCAAAGAGAATATTGAGGTACTTGAAGCAAACAAGAGATGTTGGACTATGGTATCCCAAGGGGTCAAAGTTTGAATTGATTGGATATTCGAACTCCGACTATGGGGGTTGCAAGATCAATAGAAAGAGCACAAGTGGCACATGTCAATTACTTGGAAGATCACTTGTGTCATGGTCCTCAAAGAAACAAAATAGTGTGGCAATCTCTACCGCCGAAGCCGAATATGTGAGTGCGGGGAGTTGTTGTGCACAATTGCTATGGATGAAATCAACTTTGAAGGATTATGGCCTCAACTTCAAGAATGTGCCATTGCTATGTGATAATGAGAGTGCAATCAAGATGATACAAAACCCGGTTCAACATGGAAGAACAAAGCATATTGACATAAGACATCATTTCATTAGAGATCATCAACAAAAGGGAGATATTGCCATTGAGAGTGTTGGCACCGATGTTCAACTTGCCGATATTCTAACTAAGCCACTTGATGAAAAGAGGTTTTGCAAGCTAAGGAATGAATTGAATATTCTTGATTTCTCAAACATGAGTTGAATGCACCCCACTCACTTTTTTTTGACATGCCTCTCCTTCGACATTGCAAGGTAAAGTTGATTGACATGTCATTCATCCTATGCTAAGGACTTGCTAGAGCATGTAGACATATTAAGTGGTATGCATGAGCATTCATGATAAATCAAATGAATTTGATGGATATATGTTACCACTATTGCCTCTATGTTTGTTTTGATCTAGTGGTGGCATATGACATGTTTGTGAGCTTGCACACCTAGTGTTGAATCTAGAAGATTTGCTATAAGTGTTTAATTCAACATAGGCAAGATAACCCTTATTAGGAGGTGTGAAGAAGCTTGTCTTTGGTTCAAATCGAATTAAATATCTTTGGCAAGTGTTCTAGGTTGAACCAAATTTGATAAATTTTAACCTACTCCATCAAATTTTTTTCTCCACAATTTGATCCCATTTTTGGGTAAGTTGTTGACAAAGGGGGAGAGAAAAAGATGATTCAACATGATAAAGGGGTAAATAAAATTTTTGATGCACACAAGTAGGGGGAGCAAGCTCATAAACAAAGTTGTTGCATTTGCTTGTGCATTTTCATATGACTTGCTCATTGCACATGTATTTAAATTCAATATACATGCTTGTGTGGTGCAATGCTAGTATAGATCTTGGATGATGAAATGATCTACTAGCATGCATAGGATTAGTTTACACGTGGTATCTAGACATGCCTAAAGTTTTTACAAGTGGTCCAAGAACCTTTACATATAATGTTGATCTCACGAGGTTCTTGAGTTTTGTTGGATGTCTAGTTACTTCATGATGCTAAGGATGGTGTAAAAGGCAACTCCGATTGGTATCACGCTTCAAAGGTCTATTTCTTACACCTTAGCATCATTTTGGTAGAATTACTCTCCCAACACTTCTATCCATGCATATGTGCAAAGCTTTCAATCCAAACTCTATGCACATATGTAGGGGGAGCTAATGCTACCAAAACCGAGCTTGTGATAATTGTCCAAACTTTACTTATGAGCAAAATGATTGGACAAGTATGACAAGTTCAAAACTTTTATTATCAAAATCATCTTTGTGAGGGTTGTCATCAATTACCAAAAAGGGGGAGATTGAAAGTCCCTAGTTTGGTTTTGGCTAATTGATGAAACCTAGGACTAACCTTTGTATCTAAGTGGATGATTTAGATAAAGGTGGTCATTGAATATGAGACATGACATTGACTCATATGACCAAGATGGTGAAGACCAAGATGAAGCTTGGCTCGATGGACCGGTTGTGAAGGTGAAGGGCAAGTCGAGGCTTCGAAGCGAAGGACCATGCGATGGTGAAGCTTGAGCAAGACTTGGCGCCGACGGACCGATGCAACGGTGAAGAGCAAGTGAAATCAAGGTCGATGGATCGAGACGGTCATATGATGATATGAAATGAATCATATCTTTTGGAGAAACAAAATGGGCTCAAGGCAAAGGTATAACCATAGGGCCATTTTGTTTTACACTCAAGACACCATAGAGGGTGTGAGTGGTTTAGGGTCGATAGCCGAACTATTAAGAGGGGAAGTCTTATCGGTTATTCGACACACGGGTGCCACTAGGTGAATTCATGAAGTGCATTGCATGTAGGGCCTAGTGAGCTAACTGGAAAACCTTTGAAAATGATTGAGAAAAAGCTAACACACAAGCACATGGAGATGTACACTTGATGGTGTTGGCACATTTGCAAAGGTGGCGTTGGTCGCGCTGTGGTTTGCAGGTAGAGAGGGGTTTGGGTTCCTCTCTCCCTCCCGCCGAGCGTGCGAGCGCGGGATTCAGGCGATTTCGGGGAAATGAAATGCCTATTTTCCACTACGCCGGAAGTCGGAAAAGAAACGGAGGCGAACGGAGGTCACAGAGGTGACCGGACGCTGCACCGGACGCGGTCACGGTGTGACCGGACGCGTCCGGTCAGTACAGCGGAGCAGACAGGCGCGTGGGCTAGGGTTTGCAACCGGCGCGTCCGGTCACTCGCGGGACCGGCGCGTCCGGTCAGGCGCCCTGAGGGAACAGCAGTTCGCAAGGTCGAT
This sequence comes from Saccharum hybrid cultivar R570, assembly GCA_038087645.1. Lineage (NCBI taxonomy): Eukaryota > Viridiplantae > Streptophyta > Magnoliopsida > Poales > Poaceae > Saccharum > Saccharum hybrid cultivar. The sequence goes on along the minus strand of JAQSUU010000216.1, from coordinate 17,396,819 downwards.
CGGACGCGGTGAGCGTCCGGTCACACACGATCGGACGCATCCGGTCGTCAAGGGAGCTTACTGGACTCCGACCGGACGCTGGCACTGTCGCGTCCGGTCATTCTCTGGAGCGCGTCCGGTCATTGCTTCGCGGGCGCGCGGTACAGTGCGACCGGCGCGTCCGGTCGGTTGAGCGGCGCGTCCGGTCATCGCGTTTGACCGTTAGCGTGCAGTGACCATTGGAGGATCTAACGGTCGCGTTTGAATTCGGTGGACACGTGGATGGCGCAGGGCGACCGGACACGGTGAAGCGCGTCCGGTCAGTTTCGACCGGCGCGTCCGGTCATCCCGAAAAAACGGTCAGTGGAGTGGCAACGGCTCTATTTGTTTGGGATGCTTATAAATACTTGTTGGCCGGCCCTTGGGGAGGTCTCTTGGCATTTCTAACACTCTTGTGCATCCTTTGAGCTAAAGCATCTCCTCCCACTCATCTCTCTTGCTTGATTGCAAATCAAAAGTGAGATTGAGTGATCCCAAAGTGCATTGCATAGCTTGAGGGCATCTAGTGGCACTTGTGGGTGGTTTAGCCGGTGGATTTCTTGTTACTCTTGGAGAGTACCGCTCCTAGCCGGCTTGGAGATTGTTGGAGGCGTTGGCAAGAGAAGGTGATTGTTCTTGGCCACCTCCGGTTGATTGTGAGAGGTTCTTGTGCTTTCCTCGGCGGGACGCCAAAAGCAACTCTAGTGGAATCCGCGTGTCATTGAGTTACCTCACTTGAGAGTGGAGTCTTACGGTGCCTTGCGGGACGTGCCTTGAGGGGCAAGTGACTTGAGGGTCACACCGGGGAACCATCTAAGTGTTGGTCGACACAACCGGTGACGTAGCTTGTCGGTGCACAAGTGAACACCGGGTGAACAAAAATATTGTGTCTCTTATCTCCCGGTGATTGGTCTTCATATTGTGTTGTTGTCAATATTGATTGATTGTATATCATCTTGGTGATTGGCAACATCTTCACTCCACCGTCGGTATAAGAGTCATAATCCTCTCTCTTGCATTTACATTCACTAGATTATCTTGTGTAGCTCTAGTAGTAGCTTTGCTAGTAGTGTTGTTAGCTTGTTCTCTAGTGTAACTTTAGTGACATAGCTCTTGTGTGAACTAGAGATCTTAATCTACTAGACTTGTGAATAGGAGGCTTGCATCACAACCTTTGGCTAAGCAAAACTCGCTTTACGCCGTTTGTTATTCTAACGAGTTTGCTTAGTGGTATTTATAGAATTTTTATAGGCTATTCACCCCCCCTCTAGCCATCTAGGACCTTACAGCACGGAGGTCGCCTTCTCCGCCTTCCTTGAAGCTGAGACGTGAGTCATGAGAAAAAGCTCAAGTGGATACATATATGCATAAAAGAGCAAAAGTAGAATGCAGCTTGGAGAACTACACTGAGGACGGACAACGAAGAGTGTTGACATTGCTTTTGCCAACAGAGGATGTGAACATCGTCACTTTTGCTTTTTAATATAGTAGATACTACTCCCTCCGTCCTATAATAAGTACGCTTCTAGAGTTTAAAATCTATCCCAAAATAAGAACACCTCTAGATACGAGACAACCTAACTCTAGTTGTCTTAGAGCATCTCCAGTAGTACTATCTAAAACATACTATCTAAATGTTTTTATACTACCTAAATTTTGCTTCCAACTCCAACAGTACTACCCAAATTGTGGCTGTCAAATTTAGTTTAACAGCTAATAACATGTGGAGCCCACATGTCATCCTCTTCCTTCCTTTACCATCGACGAACTCAGCCAACACAGTCACGGGGAGGGGATGGGACGCCGCCAAGAGGGCTATCTGCTGGTGGGGAGCACCGGTGGGAGTAGGGGCGGCGCCTTTCCCTAGAGCGCCGGTGGGGAGCAGTGCGGACGCTGGAGATGGCCGGCGCTGGAGCAGATGCGCTGCTAGGGACGGGTGCTGCGGGCTCGTGCCAGGGACGGCCCACCACCGGCCGTGGCGGAGGCGGCTCGCAGCATCTAGGCCACCCGAGGTGGAGGCAGGCTTGCCGGGGAGGAGTGGGGGAGCTGAAGTCTGCACCTGTGCCGAGGAAGAGGAGGCGTCGTGCTGGCCCACTGGGGAGAGGAAGGGCAGACCACACCGGTGGGAAATTGGAGTGACAACGAGCGGGGCGCGTGCGTGTGCGTGCGATGGTGCAAGCGCGAAGGAGAGAGATGCGCGTCAGTGGGTGGGAGAAAAATAGGTAGGCAGATTTGTTAACATGTAGATAGTGGAAGAAAAAATTTGTTAGGCTAACAAATTTAGATAGGCTAATAAGTAGCCTACTGGAATGCTTTATTTAACCACTACTACTTAAGTATAAGATAACTCTAGTTGTCTTTTACTACTCTCTTTTCAAAGTGTAATAATTATATCTTTATAGGGGAACATGTATCTCTCCTCCGAAATCCTAAAGGGTACTTATTTTAGGACAGTTTTATTGGGGTATATATGTAATTACTAGCATTGATCTCTCCACCTTAAAGGGCACTTATCTTAGCACGGAGACACTTGGCACGGAGAGTAGGTACCAAGTAGAGGTTCGATAAAAAAAATATTGGTAAGAGACAATAGGTTAATGTTTTGTGACTTACGGTTAAAAAACTAGACCCATCTGAAATGCAATGTTGTAATATCGGAGTTGCATCCTTGGCCAATAAAGATTATGACTCGATAAGCGGTTGCTGCTACCCACATAACATAAATAATGCTTACTTAAATGTTTAACTTACGCTTACAGCTAGATCAATCCTTACCTATAAAAGATAAACATCAATAATACATCTGTACCAGTACAATGGATAATAAAACGAACTTATAAAAAGTCCAACACAAAAAGCTTGGTCACCTATTATAACGCTGGTAAAATCAAACAAAATAAATAAAGAAGAACGATATCTAACTGTTCAGTTCGTCAAACAGCCAACACAGGTAAAACGACGTTTAGGGGTGCAAAGAACACGATGAGATTGTAAATGAATATGAAAGAAGCACAGATCTTGCCGACATTTCATCAAACAGCCAACACATGTGAAACGACGGTTAGGGTGGCAAAGAACACGATGAGATGGTAAATGAATAGGAAAGATGCACTCTTGCCGACATTTCTAAGGCATCGTCTTTTACTCTGTTGTTGTGTGCCTTGATCAATTTGAACTCGCTGCGGTAATGCACACAAATAAACATCGACCTTTGCATTTACTCTCAAGTGGAAGCAGAAAGCTCATCCCTTGTCGGCTTTGAACAGAGTTTCCAGGTCATCTCAGCGGTAGCCACCCCATCCTCTTCCTCTTCCTCGGCCACCCCTGCCCCACCCCCTTCCACTGCCTCTACCACCACGAGACAATCCTTCAAAAGCTCTGTTTACGAGCTGGTTTTGCATTCCTCCTCTCCCCTTCTTATTTGCAGGGCCATTCCCATTTGTAGCAGGTTGTGACCTCTTCCCCCTGAATGATTTGCAAACTAAAAATGAGTAAAATGAAACATTTTAGGAACTATAAGAAAATTTGAAATATTGGATAGCATGCATCCAACCCTGCTGTTGTAGCTTCTGATTTCTTGGGCTGCTCCATCCATGATAGAGTGATTTTCTTATCACCGATAAATAAAGGGGATTTCGAATGCAATGACTGAAAGAAACATTATTGATATAGTTAGAAAATGTAAAGTGTAAGTACATGACATGTCAAAAAAAAATCTTCTGGCTGTGTTTCAAAAGGTATTTGTCATTTAAAAGTAGTGTAGGCCTGTATGTATGAAAGTTGGGCAAATTGATGATAGGGGATGATGAACTATGATGATGGAACTCACATATGCATGATAATATCAAATTCTTGTTTTGAATGTCATATATCCTCTACTTAACAAGGGATTAATTAATCAACTAGGAGTACAAGCACCTAGAAACGCCTAGGCTCAGGCAGAGCCTAGTTAACTGCCGCACTTAGTGCTTTTTGAATATTGCTTCTGACAGATACAAATAGACATCATATCAAGCTATCAGCAGTGTAAACCAGAGGAATGTGGTTCAGTCGTTTAGGCATTATATATGTATGTATATCAAGGTTTGCATATTTAACATCAAAGTTCTTGTTTTGAATGTCATATCCTCTACTTAACAAGGTATTAATTAATCAACTAGGAGTACATGCCCCTAGAAACACCTTTAGGCTCGGGCAGAGCCTGGTTGCCTGCCTAGCGCTTAGTGCTTTTTGAACATTGCTTCTAACAGACACAAATAGACATCATATCAAGCTATCGGCAGTGTAAACCAAAGGAATGTAGTCAGTCCTTTAGGAATTATATATGTATATCAAGGTTTGCATAATTTAATATCAAAGTTCACATAGCTAGAACATATACCTCAGACGAAGAGCTACAGATTAGGTCTATTTGGACCATATACAATCAATACCAGCTTGGCCAAATAGACACAGGATTTTATGTCCTCATGATATGGTAAAGTAATACTATGAGATTGACATTTGGGTGTGTGATTCTTCCATTCTCTATGAATACATGCATATATCTAATCATGTACCACGTAAGGGCTTATTGTTACTGCTTTCTGTTTATTTCCTTTATTCCCAACTTTATTTATTTATCCTATGAATGAGATTTCCTCATACTGAGCAGAGAGCAGTGAATTAAAATATTTCTCTTTTTCTTTATGTCCACAATTTCAATATCACCATCTTATATTTGCACTGCCTCCAATGTTATAAGAACTGCTGGCACCCAGAATCTAGTCATCACAATAATCATGGAAACATGTTCTACTGCCGACCAGAGCTATACATTGGAGAGAATTAAGGGACTCGAAAAAGGGTCTGAACCTACCAAAGTTAATACCTAAGTAAAACAAAGATATCACCTGTGTCATTTCCAATATATTGTTATATGACCTCATTGTCCTTGTTGAAGTTTGCTGATCGCCTTTCTGCACCAAAAAAAAATCACAATTGTCTGGAATGTTATCTTTGAAAAATAGATTGTTGACCCATGATAGTTCAGCCTACTAAATCGCAAAAACTCACAATTTTAGTTTTTTCCTCTTCAGTTTTTGCTGAAGATATTGCCTTGTTGAAATCTGCCATCCCCTGAGTTAGTCGCTTTGAGGCTGCTCGTACCGTCTCTTCTGTTCCAGTTAACCTGCGTATTTCAAAGAGTAAGAAACTCGCAAACATGAAAGTTTGGATTAAAAACTACACCATTGAATGAAAAAAGTTCAGGTTGAATGAAGACTTTTCAGTAGAAAGTTGCATGAAACTCTCAGCATTGCTCACAAAATTGTTTGATTTCATATCAGCACATGCAAATCTGATATGAACACAGCTTTTGTGTGCTCCGTACAATGCTCCCACAGAGGAATTGAATTGAGATCCTGGGATGAGGAACGTGGCACAGTACCACGTTCCCAACAACACTGGTCTCACATTTGTTCATTGATGATCGTCCAAATTTAAAGTCTATAAGATCCAAGATCCAAATCGATTGCTTCTCTTCTTTCTTCCTTCATGTCCATAGGGACATGCAACTTCAATTGATTGACACCACCCTTAAGATCACACCTGGTTCATTCCCTCAGAGTGAATACCTAACAGTATGTATCATTCGAATTACATCCAGTAGGCAGGGAGTTCTATTTTTGAAGGATGTGCTTAGATCTTTAACACCCCGTTTGAATGTATATATTCATGCCAAGAGTTCAGAATTGGTATTGTGTGCACCAGAATTCTGATGTTTGGATGGCCTGGGAATTGGCGGCTGGAAATTAGCTCCAATACCAAACGGTATTTAGCATACTGGTTGTGCTCCCTTCTGCAATTCAGAGCCCTCCCACTCCACAATTGTCAGAAATCGCCCTCTTCCCCGCACTCACTTCGCCACAACCAGCAAAAAAAAAAGAGAATAAAAACAGAAGCCAGTGGTAGGTGACCAGGGCAGTTAGCAGCATGCAGGTCAGTTCTTCCGGCCTTAACTCTCTCAGGCAAGTCCGACTCTCCATGGCCCTGGCCACCTCCACCAAAACTCCATGGCAGGCTTCCTTCCCCTCCCCTCCTCCCCCTGTCCACTCGAGTGATGGCGCATCATGCATATGCCTAGCCCTAGCTCTCGCAGCAGCACAGCAGCGATGGAGCAAGCACACAGCACTCTGGGTTAGCAGCGGCTGGTGGTATGCACCCATTCTCCCTCTGCAAAACCATCCATCTGGTGGCGCTTCATGCCTTCTTCTCTCTCCCAATCTGCACCCCTCCTCCCCTCCGCCATGGCCAGACGAGAAGCTGGAGGGTTGGGTTGTGGGCTGGCGATTGGATAAGCAGCGCAGGGCGGTTGGGTTGTGGGCGTGGTGAAAAAGGAGGTGGGTCAATTCTCAATTTGACGATATGCACATCGCATGAATTAGTATTTGGCACCTCTCTGGATTCCAGGTAGAATCAACATCCAAACAAAGGGTTTGGTATTGTAGCCCATTTCCAAAACTAGTCCAATTTGGTATTGGAACCTTTCAATTCCAGCAGCTCAATATCCACATCAAAATGGACTATAATGCAGACTAGACACCACAGTTAATGAGAGATGAAGCCAAAAAGGATTGAATATGTTACAAGGTAATGGGAGATCAGGCTACATGAACAGAAAGTTTGGTGTAAAATTATGAAGCAAGTGGCTACAACTAATAACTAGACTTGCTCGCTCAGCTAGTGCTTCTAAACAAATCCGCACAAAACAAAATAGAACATACAAATTAGCTACTGCGACAATGGAAGCACATCCAAGGTGAAAAACTATAGCTACCTCTCCGTGAAATCTTTGTAATGCTCTGAGAAGTCCTCTCCAAGTCTATCTGATGGTTGCCCAGTAACAATCTTGTAACCACATAGACTGTTCGTCGTGTTTGGAGTCTGAAATGCAGATTTGGTCAGCACTTTTTTAGATAATAATGGAAATAAATCCGGCTTCAACTTTTTCTAAATAAGATCTCCAAGAGAATCAGACTACTTATTACTCCCTCCATTCCAAATCGTAAGTTGTTCTAACTTTTTTAGATGTAGTCTTTTGTACGTATCTAGATATAATGTATATCTAGGTATGTAGCAAAAACTATGAACCTAGAGAAGCTAAAATGACTTACAATTTCGAACGGAGGCAGTACAAAATTGTGTAACCACACAAATGTCTCACTCAAAACTCAATACTAGCATTATAAGGCCATACAACAACAACAACAACCAAGCCTGTCAGTCCCAAGCAAGTTGGGGTAGGCTAGAGTTGAAACCCAACAAGCACCCTCAGTCACGGTTCAGACACGTCGATAGCTGTTTGCCAAGCACTCCTATTCAGACACAGATCTCTAGGTATATCCCATTCTCTCAAATCTCTTTTTATTGCCTCCCCCCATGTCAACTTCGGTCTTCCTCTGCCTCTCCTCACATTATTATCTTGACTTAGAACTCCACAAAGGAAGCAAAAAATATCATTGCCACCATTTCAAGCACTTGACAACTTGGAAGAATGCACTCCTTATTGACAGATTTGGTCACCACTTAGAAAAGGGCATCCATAAAGAAACGATATGGTTCATAACTGATGACCAAAGCTAACCTTATGAGCCAAATGATGAAAAGTGTACAGCAAGCACTCAACATAATTATGGCTGATATCTTCCACCTTCTTCCCAGGCATATACTTCTGCAATTCAAACAGTAACAGAATGCTCAAAAGTATGCAGAAAAAATAACAAATGCTAAACAGTCTGTTATCAAAGAAGTCATTACATCTCATCTTTTGATGAACAATGAAAACCTAGAAAAATTGTGCTCAGGCCTCAGATACAGATTTGAATTAAGAAGTGTACTAACCTTGAGTAACTGAACAACAGGTGGAAGCAGCTGACGTGAATCTTGTGCTGTCGCATACGGTGAACTTGAAGCAATAGTCTTGAGCAAATCCAGTTTCTTTTCTTCAGGAATCTAAAATATGCATAGAATGAAAAAATAAAAACTTAGTTTCCAAAAAAACGGTTCCATTTTATGCATGACATGGATTTCCAGTTTATGCATGACATTGGTAAAGAGTTTGACTGGAGTTTCAGACTGTTATAACAAAGCGACAGCATAAACCTTCATAACTACTGTATAGTGCAGCTTCTTTTTTTCTTAATTTATCCCATGTTAGCTTTTGTTAAGAGGGTAACCAATTTAGTATTGATCATTTTTCACTTCATAAACAAATTATTAATATATCTGGTAGCTACATCCAGGAAACCATTCACTGGACAAAGCGGACTTAGACAACAATATAGCAAATATAAACTGTGAGGAGGCAAACAAAAACTATTGACTTCATGATGATTCTGCAGCAATACCAATCAAGCAAGACACAAATTAAAGCATTCTTTGTTCAGCATGAAAATACTAAATCAATAGAAATAAAAAGATGTAATGCTTTGCCCTGTTGCCATGCTGTTTCAAAGAAATGCTTTTTGCACTTCTTCATGTGAATTAGAGAGGACAAAGCACAAGTGGAAATGATTACCTTCTCAAATGCTGGAACAATTTGCTTGACGAAGTAATTGAGGAACTTGCTTGCTGATCCTCCTCTCTGCAAATCATGTAATCCAAATTACAATATGATATTCACCAACAACTTAAATAACTCATCATCGTTTTTAGTATATTTAGTGATACCATGAAGATTGGAAGAGCCATATACATGCATGAAATCCACCTCTCAATGTGGTCAATGTCAGAAACCTGGTAGGATGAATGAGAATGATAAGAAAAAAAACACAGTTTATCTCAAATCTAGAACACAAAACAAAGCTTAATTTTTATACCATGGAAAAAAGTTTACGCGAACTTATCCCCATACATTTCTAATATGCTTCTATAAACATTCAAGTAAAATAGAAAGCACTGAAACTAGTGCAGCTTCTAAAGAATTAATCTGTTATTTTGCATATCAACATACAGTAAATTTGGTTCCAATACTGTTCACATAACATACTTACATTGAATTGTGAATTCAGATCAGCCTGTGCTTGAATAATTTCAATTAGTTCTTGAAAGGACTCTCTAGGAGCAGAATCCCCAAATATGCTCAAGCTTCGCAGGAACCCCATGAATAGTTCAAATTCTGAACCAGTTACATCTTGCACACTCTGAATAATGTCATTTGTTCAAGCTCAACACATAACATAAATAGAGAATTGAACGATGTACTCGATCATATGGTCAAAAACTGAAAACATACTTTCTTTATCAAATCTGTTATAAATCTCTCCATTTCTGCTTGAGGTTTCAGTAGCTCTGCTTTAAGAGGAAAGACCTGAATCCAAAAAAACACAAACACATTCTTGATCTAGCACGCTACAATCTATGATCTGTAATCCCTACATACAGCTATATACCTTGTCTCGAAGAAAACAAATAATCTTCTCACGAATCTCTGATCCTTGCTCCACATGCTTAAATAAAGGTTGTAAAGAATCTGGCCAATATAAGGTACCAATTAACATAAGGAACCAATGTACATCTAAAAGAATTAACAACTGAAAAGGAGAATTCATACAATACAAGCATAGTGTGCATTTCAAAAAAAAAATGAAGGTATTCCCTTTTGTGTCTCCCATGTACCCTATGGGCCATAGTTTTTAAGGCGTCGCCAAGGCATCCGAGTGGTTTTTGAATCAAGGTGTCATGCTCGCTGTAGCCCGTCGCCTAGGCGTCAAATCCGCTGAGGCGGACGCTGCGCGCGGGGAAAATGCATCCGCGCGGGGGAAAGAGCAGCGCATTGCACGCGCATGGGAAAAGGAGGCGCTGCGCGCGGGGGGAAAAGGAGGAGCTACGCGCGTATATCTGCCACCAAGACTCCACATCCGCGCCAGGGAGGGAAAGGGAGGCGTGAGGGAGGGAAAGGGAGGCGAGATGGAGAGAGAAGAGCGCGGCGGCGCACCTGAAATCAGGCGGCGCCTACGACCGCGAGCTGCGACTCCCGCCCCATCCACGTCCGCAACTTCCGCCTCATCCACGACCATGATTCCCGCCCCATCCGCAACTGTGGGTATGTCCTCCCGTCTCGACGTCTCCTTCCTCTGGTCTCTGCTATGAGTGCATAAGTCCATCTTTGTTTTTACAGTTGATAGCACAATGGCAACTTCATCTTCCATCACCAGTGATTATGATCCTAAGACTGATCCAGCTCCGATGGGAAATGTTGAGGATCCAGGATGGAAGTATGCCTACTGGCCAAACCTTCAAAGCAAAGATGTGGTAGCATGCTCCCTGTGTGGTGTCTCATTTTATGGAGGCATAAAAAGGGTGAAGAAACATCTTGCTGGTGGCTTTGGAGACACAAAAGCATGCATCAAAACTACCACTTCAATTAGAATGGAGATGAGAGATTGCTTGAATGGTCATGCTTAGATGATGTTACCTCATTAGAGTCTAATTTGTTGTTATTGGGAGAGGAGAGATTTCAGAGTGGCTATTTTGCTATTTTATGTTGTGCACTGCTGCTCTAGCAGCACTATTTATTATGGTATTATCTGGTATGATTTGCTTCTAAGCTCTAGTGGCATTGTATATTGTATATTAAGATATGTGTATGGCGTCGCCTCACCATGCGCCTTAAATGCCTAGGCGTCTGGAAGGGGGTAGCTCGCTGCACCTCGCCTTACCACCTTAAAAACTATGCTATGGGCCTCAATACTATCATCCAATTCAGCCCCTACTATTAGTACTATCATCCAATTCAGCCCCTATTATTAGTAACATGGTATCAGAGCTCTAGATTTTATGATCCAACTAACACCCCCTCTTGGTATCAGAGATCCTGGTGTTGCTGCAGTTTTGTGCTGCTGCTGTTTATTCTGGAGAACAGAGGTACGGCTGGCCTGATCTGCAGTTTAGCATCATGCTGTCATGTGGGGGTATTAGTGTCATGCCTTCAATCTTCTGCAGCCGCTATCACCAATTTGTTTTGCTGCTGCTATAGCTGAGGCCTATTTTCTAAATAATTCTCAATTGCATGTGTTTCCATCCAAGTCCAGTTGCACATCTCCAGTTCGTCCATGCTGTGCGTGTCCACAAATTCATTGTCAGACTCAGCCAATTTTTATTTGTTTTATGGTTAGCTGAGTCCTATCGATTTAGCTAACCATCATCATCATTGATGCGACTATGCCCTCTTGGTCTCTTTTGTAGCCATTTTGCTACACGTCAAGATCAATGACCGTTTATTTGTTATCATCATCATTCTATCCTACTGCATGCCATCTTGCAACAGTGACTCTTTGTTCTTCCTTTGGATTGATTTGGCACATCTCTTTATTCTCGTCAGGCTGAATTCTCCAAAACAAGGTTCATAGTTGAAGAGTTCAAGTACCGTTTGTGAAGAATTGAGGTATTTGCTGAAGTACGTGTTGTGAAGGCAGTACCCTGAGGAGGTCAATTTCTACATCGACATTGTTCAAGAGTTGCACGCTTCAATGACATTTTCGATTTTGGATGTATTATTTTTATTTTTCAAGTCTAGTGCATAGTGTCAACTCTCCAAATGCAACGACATTGCATTCACGTTGCATTTGAGAGGGGGTGTTAGGGTATAATAGTCAAGGGTATTAGTGTAATCTCCTAGTCTAGGGTTTCCCTCTCGTGTCTCCCATGTACTCCATATATAGTCCCTATGGACCTCAATACTATCATCCAATTCAGCCCCTATTATTAGTAACACATAGAAGGTCCAAGCTCTGTAGACTTGAACAGTGGTTACATATAATAAAGGAATATCTGAAATTTGAAAGGAAGAGAACGCTTGTGATCAATACATGCCTCGATTCAATGCCATTAACTGGACGAAGAATAAGCAGAAGAAATATCTGAAGGACAGACACTGGGTTCAGAACTAGTAATTTATACTTTATAATAAAAATAAACAACATCGGTTCACTGCCTTGTAGTTAGGCAACCCAAAAAAATAAGCCTATATGCAGGTTTGTGGACTAGCTCACTTGTACCCTACTTGTAGTATCTTTAATCACAAGATAGTTTACCTAAATAATTGCCACTAACAGAGGAAAATTCACATAGATTCAGAGTGTAAGCTATTCAAATCATATAATCCTTAATCATTAACAATCAATGATGGGCACTGGAATCTTACTTTTAACATCTTGTCGTATAAGGGACATGAGCGCTTTATGAACAGCATCACGCTCCACATTTTCCTCTGAAATGTAGGCAAAAAATCAGATGTGCATATGCAATAACCATTGCAGCAAAGTAACATAGGAAGACCATACCGCTTGTAAGGAGTTGTCCCAAAACATCTGCAATTTTTGACACAAATTCAGTATCTTTGCCAAGAAGTGGAAACCCCCGAATAGCTTGTATTCTGATCTGTAGGAACATATAGCATGTTAATTCTTCTCTTTAAACAAATATAAGAAACACTAACAAAATCAAAGAACAGCATGTTAGTTCGAGAAGTGCCAAATAAAATCTTCGAAAACAACTGTTTAAACTCTTGAGTAAACGTGTGAAGAAATCAAGGACAAACATGAAACAAATAACTGATGTATCACAAGCAAAACATGACAGATTGAAATTTTTTATACAGCATTAAAGCGTTAGGCATCATATGATCAACAGTGAAACAAGTGAACATCACCCATTCACCGTTCCTTGTGATGTCCCCATTAAAATAACTCAGGTATAAAAGGCCTTTTTCGTTTCCCAAATTGTTCAAGCCTAAATTGTACTATCTCTAGCAAATCTTGTATTAGTATTACAAACGGCATCATGCCATATCAAAAAGGATAGTCGCTTTGCTGGTTAAGAATAGATTTGGTAGAGTGAGCCAATTTCAAATGACAGATTATACTCTCTGTGCATGTACTCCAGAGCTAATATAAGTGTTCATCTCATAGGAATAGGAATAGAGTAATAAATGGCAGGAAGAAAACACAATGTACAGTGCAATAAGCAAATGACTCAATTTTTTTAAGAAATTTAGTTTTGGAAATGAAGCTGCCTAAACACAATGGAAACCCAATCCAGCTATTTTTAGTTCGCTCAAAACAGTGGACCAACCTATCGCATAAACTGCTAGTGGGTTTGCTCTCAACTTGTGGTTACACAGAATAACTTGCCAAGGCAAGGGAATCCAGAGGGGAATCTAGAGAGATGCGAGCATATACCGCGAGCTCCTCCATATCGACGAGGTCGAACATGGCCGACATGGCGCGCGTGGCGAGTGCAGGGAAGCTCCGGAAGAACCTGGGGATGAGCTGCGCTGCGAGCTGCTTCGCCTTGACACTCTGTCCCTTCACCGCTGCAATAATCGCCTCGTAGTCCGCCGCATGCTTCAATTCCGAAACCGAAAACCCCACGTCACTCAAAACCCTAGCCTGAACACGGACCGGCCTTAACAAAATATGGGAGAGCGAGGAGGCACCTGGGACTTGTCCTTGGCGGAGGAGAGGCGCTCGCCAAGCTCGTAAAGCCGCTCCACCTCGGCTGCGTCGGCGTCGGCGGCGGCCATGAGAGGAGAGCGAGGGGATTTGGGAGCTAGGGTTTGGGAGGGAACGGAGCTGGGAAGGGAAGGGTGAAAACTTGGATTTTGACTGACCACGGGTCCACGCCACAGACGAGACGCTGGCGCTGGACTAGAGCCGCGAATCCGCGATCCTACGTAGGGCGCGTTTGCGACCCTGGCCGGAACCAGCCTGTCCTGCCCCATAGGCCCGGGCCTGTTATGGCCAGCCCTAAGTGCTACAACTGCACTAGTTTGCGTCCGGTATGAAATAGGCCAGGCTAGAATGAGAACTGTTTACAACCCATCACACAGTCGGGCCAAAGCTCCAACTAACTTCAACTACCAGAGCGAGATCGTGTTTGTGCCATGTCCAGCGGCGGCCAGGCCCATATGCGAGACACCGAGAAATGCAGATATGCAGTGCTAGGAACAAGTATGAATATGAAAATGTTAACACATTTTGAAGATAACAATGCACTTAGTGTTGACAAAATGACCGAGCCTCAAACATAAGTTTGTCAATCTCATAATCATTGCTGGCTACACATTTGAATCAAAGAAAAAAGAAGATAACAACAGATTACGAAAGAAGAACAGTTTTGTCTGCATAACATCAGTGACCATAATCAGATTAGGGCAACAGTTTGAGATGGCATAAATGGAACTAGAAAATTCAAAAGAACATGTAGCCAGCTAATGCAGTTATCTATTATGTCATCATCGGCCTAGTTTAGATAACACTTACGACACATGAACAGCTTGACTGACAGACCAACCATAACCAGAAACAAGATGAAGATGACAGCATTTTTGCAACAGTAGGGGTTCTTGATGGTAGGTGAATGAGGATAGGTTTGAGACCCCTCCTTAGCTATCACCAGTTCATGGGATGCTGATGCATCTCCATGTGAGGCATCAATTAGTAACAGTAAGGGTTCTTGAGGTATCTTTGCATTGAAATCTCTTAGAGCATCATCATAGTTGTTGTATTTCTGATAGATAGCCCTGCTGTCCCTAAGTACTACCTTAGCACATTCATACAAAGAGAAATAAATTCTAGGTTTCTTGCCTTCAAAGACCACATAGCAAGGAGGCATGTTGCCTGAAACAAACCAAATGTAAAATAGGTAAGTGGCCTCAGCTTTGTATAAGGTGGTTTATATCTTGGTTAAGTCATTGGTGGCTGCCAATAATTGAAAGAAGCAAGTAAAGAGGCAAGAAAATACCAGGCAACAATTGAAACAGCTTACCAACTGCACTCACTGCCATCAGCCATCACAAAAGGATGTTGTTGCTAAGGAGTACAACTGACCATAAGTATAGCAGGATAGGCAAATAAAGAACAAAGCATAACAGCAAAACCATCCAAAAGAACACCAAGGCAGCCACCTCATTTTAGTTTTATGCATCATAGGCCTTAAAATCTCATAGTTACCACCAAAGACATAAAGATGCAAATAGTTCTAAAATGAAAAATAGCCAACAGAGGCTACAATTAAGTTTGTTACAATACCAAGTTCAGCCCAATAGCTAAGGGCTCAAATGTTTTACACATCCTTATCTATTGTTAGCCACCCTCCTAGACAAACCACACCATCAAGGTCAGGTGTTAAAAGAACAAGAAGATTGCACAAATGCTTCTGTTGTCAAAAGAAGAGAGAATGGGTGAGGGGGTGGAGGAACTATACATCTCTACAGTCAACCCCCTCCTGGCCTTCTGGACCATCATGTGTAGTGCAACTACACATAGTAGTGTTTGGCTAGAAAGGTCTTAAGCTAAATGGTCCTGTGGGCATCACTCATGTTCACAAAGCCCCTGCCTTGAGCCTTGTTGTCCAGGAGAAGGGTGTAGGCAACAATAAGTGCCTCCTCAGAGAATCCAGACATCTCCATCACAGCAAGGTATAGATTGGCATCAACATGGGCAGGTCCAGTCTCCCTAAGAACATTGGCCACATTGTTCACAGCATCACTCATGTTAGTCAACATGAGCATCTCCTCAGAGAAGTTCCCTCTCTTCCTCTTTGGGCTAGTAGCTGAGGAGGTAGGAAGCAGTTCAGTGGCCTTGCTATCCCCTCCCTGTTCACTAGGAACTGTGGTGTGGGTCAGAGGAGGGCCATCAGCCTTGGCAGCAACACTATCAGCCTGATTCTACCCTAAGGCTTCACCAGACCCAAGTGCAAGCTTGCCTGTGGCCATGGCATTAGCAAAGATAGCCTCCATCTCACAATAGAACCTAATAGGACAGTTAAAAAACTTTGCATCTTTAGGATGGTCCTATATGGTTGGACAAAGATAAGAGATCAAGGCAAAGATAAGAAAGGATATGAAGGTCAAGGCAAAGATAAGAGATCAATTTGCTACCTTGCAGTGGTCAAGGTAGTGCTCTTGCTCAAGCATGATAGCATGAGTCTCATCATCCTAAAGAGCACCACTAAGGTCCTTGAGCTTGCTCACCCTAGACCACTTCTGCCTCCATTTTTTCAAGTGGTTGTACACTTGAGTGAGGCTAACAACCTCCCCATAGAACTGCTTAAGGGTTTTAGCCACAGCATTCACATCCTTGTCCTTGAAGACCTTGTCAGGCCTGCTGCTTTCACTAACAAGGGCAGCCATCCTCCTAAGAACAAAATCAGAGGTGGTGTTGGTCCACCTCATTGCCTCATACTTATGGAAGGGTTTGTTGTCCAAGATCCTAAACCTGCCCTTAAGTGCTCCTATACCTCTCTCTACAGTCACTCTAAGTGATGAGTGCCTAAGGTTGTAGAGCTTCCTTGCATTGATGGACTTGTTCCTAGGGCCATACTCAGATAAATGGTACCTAACCCCCCTGTAGGGAGGTAGGAAACTAGTTTTGTATGTATACCCAGCATCTACCAAGAACATTTTACCTACACAAGACATTTACTGTGAGAGTGTATATTAATAGGCCATTGAATATGTATTAAGTTTGTTGTGCAATTACCTTCTGGCACACTGAAGCGATCTGCCCTGGCTACAGCATCTACCAAAATAGTAGCATCATGGGCAGAGCCCTCCCAGCCAGCCAGGACATAAGTGAATTTGAGATCATAATTCACAGCCACCATCACATTTTGGGTGGGATCCTTTTTCCTACCTCTGAAAGCTTGTTGCATTCGCCTAGGAACCCTTCCTAGGAAATGAGTGCCATCTATAAAGCCAATTACATCTTAAAAAGCTTAGATCAGTCTTTGCAACATATCTAATTTAACTAATGAACCCAGGATGTACATTTACCTTGAAATATAGATTTCATCTATGGCTTCCAAGTATCTTTGGGTGAGTGCTTGTGCTAGCTGGCTTCATCATTCCATTTCTAAGCTCACCCACAGCATACAACACTTGATGAAAGTGCTTGTGGACAGTTTGGATGGACCTCCTAAAGGACTGGTGGATAACCCTAAACCTTTGGTTGTGCCCTACAACATGTAAAAACATGGCAACCTGCTCCTCCACTAACACCCCCTCCCTATCAGTGACAAGACCCCTCTTTCTAAAAGTGCTCACTAACCCAAAAAAAGGCAGCTCTCTTTATCCTAATCATAGAAATACGCTCTGAATCAGTGGAATAGTATATCATAGCCAGTGTTCTGTGTCTGTGCTGTTCATTTTCATCCCTAATCAGGGCTAGTGCTATAGGGTCAGGCTGGGGAGTTTCAGGTTCAGGGGTTTTCCTTTTCAGCCTGGTAGATACAAAGGAAACCATAACAACAGTCAAGATAGTTGCCTTCCTACACAGCATGTCACAGCTCAAAGATAGATCCATCTACAAGCATGTAAAATTGTAACATGAATTCAGCTTTGTACCCTGCTAAGGCATCAACATGAATGTGAAATGAATGCGTATGAGAAGCATGGCTGCATCTTGTAAGTGATGCCTCCCAGTGCTATTTTTGGACTACATCATCGACCAATCAACCAACAAAAAGCTCAGATAAACAGGACTACATCATCGACTAATCAGAAACAGGACTACATAAGCAATGAACCCAAACTCATCAAGAATAGCAAGGTAATAGAAACGCTAACAGATCATGAACATTGGTACTTAAACCTAACAGATCAAGAACAGCATGGAACAAGAAACCGAAACAGATCAAGAACATAGGTACTAAAACCTAACAGATCAAGAACAGCAAGGTACAATAAACCCTATTAGATCATGCACATAGGTAGTAAACCTAACAGATCAAGAACAGCATAATAGAATAAACCCTAACAGATCATGAAGAAGAGAAGTAAACCCTAACACATGAAGAACAGGGAACCATAGATCATGAAAGAAGGGGTCGATTTCACCTTGGCTTGGGGTCGAACGAATGGAGAGGAAGTAGATCTAGAAGTAGAGGATGTAGATCGAGAAGAAGACAAAGTAGATGCGGACGGAGAAGAAGAGGAAGACCAACGCCATAGAGTCTCAGCAGCAGCCAGAGCAGGGACGCCACCACGAACCTTGGGGCCGGAGTGGAAACCAGCCGGAGGTCACCGCCGTCGCCACGCACCACCACTCACCGCCGGCCTCTCACGAGGGAGGTGGAAGAGCAAGCAACGAGAGGAAGAAGAACTCTAGTGGAGAGTGGCAACGCTTATAAAGGCAGGTGAAATCGGCGCCCTTTCGCTTCGCGCGCGGCGGCCATCGCGCGTGAAGGAGCTTTCCCCTTCTCGCCAGAGCCCGCACGAGCCACCCCGTCGCCGCCCGAAATCACCCTCGCGCGCCGCCACGAGCACGGCTCGGAAGAAATGAGGATTTTCGGCGTTTCTAGAGAGCCAGGCAGAGAGGGCATTTTTGGCTCCCCGGAGCCAGGACACCTCGTGGGCCAATGCCACAAACATGGAAAGTTGCAGCCCACGAGCATAGCCGAGCCCGTGGGCCACCCTCGCAAACGCGCCCCTAGATAGCATTTCGTGGCTCGGGCCTGGTTCGGGCCAGGCCAAAAAAACCTGGTTATTTTGGATTGAAAAGGTCCTACCTATGACCGTCTCATTGGGTAGGTCGGGTCTAATTTTTTGGGCTGAGCTCGGGCCGAGCACGGGCCAGGACGGGCCACCCACGTATTTCATAGTGTAAAATAGCATAAAATAATATTTCAGGCCAGGTTCGAGCCAAGAAAAATTTTTCTAGGCAGTGGGATCTCTGCCCAAGCCCTGTCCATAAGGTTCGTAGGCGGGCTAAAACCCATCGGGCTTGGGCCAGGCCTGCGGGCTAGGCTCATTTTGCTCAGCTATAATCCTACCCAACGGAAGCATCTGGATGGGCTGACAACGCCTGGGCCATTGAGGCCCAAAACTAGCGTAGGCTGATTTATCTTCTTCCACTGTAAGGGACCAATTAAAATTATACTAGGTTCACCCATAATTTTGCTTCCCCACAGTTCTTTCCCTTTCGTACACCCAAAATGTGCACCTAGAAGTACAAGAACATTAAAATCAATGGCTGCTAGGCCTTCTGTGGAGGTTTCATCATGATTAGATGGTTAAGACTTTTTATATCATCTGCGTTGAAGCCTTCCCTCCGCCAGTCCACCTCCCGCACCCCACGCTCATGCCCATCGGCCATAGTTCAACTCCTCCATTGTCTTTTTTATTCCGCAAAAATATGAAACATCATCTCTCCTTTCCCCTACTCATACCGCGACTCTTCCCGTCCCCTAGGGTTCCCCGCCACTGTCCTGTAGGTGTCGCTCACCTCCCATCTCCAGGACGCTACTGCTAGGCTGCCTAGAGTCATGCTCACAGCCCCGGCCTAGGCTGAGCGGCGGTCACCCTCGTAGGTCGCACGGAGCCTTGCTCGATGGCCTACCCCATGTCGCGCGACAGCGCCCTCGTCAAGGCCGTGCCACCACCTTCGCACCTGCCGATGGCGAGGCTCACGCCTCCGCCGCATCCACGGGCCAGGCCTTGGCGACAGCGGGCGCGGTGGCACTGACGGCTGCAGAGACCCACGGCGGGGATAGGGAGGGGCATGTCACGCCGCGGTCTGCGGACTTCAACGCTTTCGTACACGGACATGGTCACCGCCGGTGAGCTCGCGGACTATGGACCTATGCAGAGGACCATGGTCACACGCCCCTACGAATACGCCATCAAGGAGGGCATCTAGGTCGGTGCTCATTCGATCGTCCATCCCCCGAGCGCCATCCTGTGCGTTTAACGTTGCTAGTGTCAAAGATGAAGGAAGAGTGATTACAAGTGCTTCTGTCTACGTGGTCGTAGATTTTGAGCACCATTTAACTTGACTTCTATTAATGTTTGTGTAGTTTGATAAGCTAAAGAATGGCGTAGTTGTGTAGTGTATGCATCGTGTGTCAATTTAAGCACCCATTTAGCAGAATGGCCCTAAATGGTGTTCAGATAATCAATGTTTTCTTTTTTGTTGTTTTGGTGTGAGGTCTGTAACTTTTTATATGAAATAGTATTCTTCCAATCTTGCGGTGCACCTATGGATTGTGGTCAATGGGAGCTTTATTATGCATAAAATTTGACTTACTGTTTTGTTTAGCATTACATCTGAATGCTCCTCTCATTCTGTGATACTTTTCAGTGTTGCACTTCATCAATGCCTAAATTTTTTTGTTGTCAATTTGTTGTAGGATTATTTGAATGTCAAATTCAAGGAAACAAAGCACATTAACATTGTTTTTAGATAGACAAGCTTGGTTCGATCTATTGTTCAAGAATGTATTGTGCACCTATTGTTGAACTAAAACACAGCTTGTTACCTTGTTATGGTAGATGCTATTGATCCAACATTGAGAAGGATAGGACGTTTTGACTCAGAGGTCAAGGTTGCTGTTGCTACAGTTCAAGAACGGCTGCTGATTCTTAAGGTAGTTTTTGATGTAATATTTCATAAGCTATTATTTTTCTCTTTTTCTTTGTTGCACAAGAATAGCTACAATTAATGCTCATCTTGACCAGTGGGGAGACATTAGGTAGTTGTTCCCTATTATACAAGACTACTAGATCCTTAGCATTGGCAAGGAATGAAAAATATGCGATTGTGGTTTGAATGAAAAATTTCAGGACTGCTAGACCCTTAGCATTGACAAGGACTGCGAATACACTCTTTCTGTTTTTCCCCAAAAACCAGTGTATGTTGTACTGTTTGGCTACATCCTTGAGTCAATACAGAAATACTAATTTGGATATATTTTAGAATACAGGATAAAACCATTGCTTATGTGGCTGAATCTTTAGGGGGCAGATGTTTCAATCAATGATGTGTATGGTTACTGGTGGAAAGCAGAGGCCAGATGTATAAGGTGTTGGCGCAGAGTATGGCTTTGTGTTAGCACCAGGTGCAAAAAGACTAGATGACTGGGCCTAAAGCATGACCTGATACATGAATGAGATCCTTACAGCCTTGAAAATGCTTCACTGTTAAAGCCTTGAAAAATGCGTAGTTATTATAATTTCAAGATGTTAGCTAGGTTTAGTCACTGTGATACAGTATCATTAACTATGTGGTTTTCTGTATTCCAAAAAATCTATACAGTTGCACTTGGGTTCATTGAGCTGATGTCGTAAAGTGAATGAATATTGCTGGTATTTTGTTTAGCTTATATGATCGTGGACAGTTTGTCCTTAATAAAGGCTTCACTGTTCCTTGACAAAGGCTTCACAATGAAATGTTATATGTGCAGTATGGATGATTGCTAGGACTTTTTAGCTACTTTCGTAAACTATAATTGCAATTGGAGACATTTTAGTAGTATAACTGGTTTGCCATGGTTGCTAGAGCCTTAAAGCAATTCACAATTTTTTTATCGTACTAAAGCTTATGTACTGAATAGGGTGCGAGAACTGAAGATGAAAAACAAGCCTGTCAAATTATGATACTAAAATCAATGAAGAAAGTTTTCTTTTATTCTTTATGGGCTGTTTAGTAATCAATTATTATTTAGAAAATATTCAAGAGCAGATGGTCTCGATGTCACAGAATCCTTGTTTTAATTTGAAAACATAATTGAAAAGATATCGTAGCATTAGCAAGTGCATACTACTAGTTGTAAGAGGAAAACATTGTATGTTCGCTGAAAAGTGTGCTGAAGAACATGGCTTGAGTCATGGCCTGATTATGACGATGTATGGCTAGTGACCAAAACTTGCCACGTGGCAAACCATGGCTGCCATAGAAAGGGCAGGTTTGGTTGGCAACCAAAACTTGCCACGCCTAACCTTTGACAAAGGCTGCCATAGAAAGTGTGGCGAGCAAAGTCGAAGCCACACTTGTGACAAGGTTTGGCACGAAAATAAGTCTATATGTGGGGCAAAGTGCAAAGAAAGTTCGGTGTGCCATAGCTATGGCACTGAACCAAACAGCTGCCGAAAAAACTATGGCATGACTGACCTTGGCACGGCAAGCTTTGGTCTGCAACCAAACACGCCCTTTAGTTTGGCTAGCAAAATTGAAGCCACACTTGTGGTAGAGTTTGGCTAGAAAATAGGCCTATGACGTGTGGGATAAGGTGCTAAGTGTTGGGTGATGCCCTATCTTTTCACACCCCCCTGCCAGCTAAAAGACCCCAGTTAGTTTGTTGAAATAGCCTTGCAGGTTGCCAAACCACTCCAGTGGTGATGGCACTTTCACAGAAGCAGAAAGGGCTCTCGCCACGCTTGGTCAAAAGCTAGCAAGAAATTAACTGGAAGCAAAGGTAGGTTGTTCATTTTGTGTTCATGCGATGTGAATTCTCTATTGCGCAGGTGATCTACTATTCATCTCTCATGGCGAAAGGATGTCAACAGTTTAGCCATCGGTGGAGTGCTGGCCCCCTCGCCCCAGGCAGGTTCCCCAACGCCAGCATGAGGGGACCACGAGGTCACGTGAGGGTGGCGTTGGCTGGGGAGGTCGTAAACGGAAAGGACCAGAAGATCCCCAGTGAACGGGAATATTCCTTAGGGTTTGAACATTTAGAAGGGCATTTTAGTCCATGTAAAAGTTACGGATGAGTATAAATAGTGCTCCATTAGAGTTGTAAGGGGGAGGATGATGGAAACCCTAAACCTTCCAATTGGTATAAAGTTGCAATTGATCCATTTGTCTTTTCGTTAGTCGAGTGTCTCTTCCGTGTGCTTGAGTGGCAATCTAGTGTTTAAAGGCCACCGAGAACAACATTGGCGCCCACCGTGGTTATTGCTTGAGCTTACCATGGCTGGAAGGAAAGGAGCTAAGATGACTAGCGAAAGGGCAGAATTGTCTAAAGCAGGTGGCAGTGGCGGCGCTACAACAACAGATGCAACGAACGCTAATGCAGGGCAACTATGGCCACCGTGGTAGTAGAGCCAATCGTCATGGGGCCAAGTGCACCGCAACACAGGGCAAGGGGGCAATACCACCAGGTGGATGGGCAGAGATGCTAGAAGGATACGTTCAAGAGGTAGATGAGGATCAAGATAACGACGATGACAAAGATAACAAAATTACCGATCAGACAAGTGACCTAAGAAGGTTAGAGCAATACCAATAGGACATCTTAAGGCTGCAGCAAGAAAGTGAGCATTTGTTACAGCAGGCCGCAACACAAAATAGAGCTGAGCAAACTTAGTGGGCCATCAGGCTGGCTAAAACAAAAGAGAAAGGCTAGTCAGAGAAGTCTAGAAGCTGTAGAGAGCAGGAGCAGAAGGTATCGTTCAAGTAGGCAGAAACATTATGCAATCAGAAGCACCCAGGCTAGACGGAGACCCATACTTGTAAGATTCCAACTCACCATTGTCGAAAGAGCTCCAACAGCATCCTTGGCCGATAGGATACAAGCCGCGCATCCCAGCTTTCGACAGAAAAACTAATCCAAGAAAGTTCATAGCAAGCTATGAAACAGCTGTATCTTCGGCCGGAGGGATGCCTAGACCATGGCCAAATCTCATTCTAGTAGTTGAAGATATCGCACACGATTGGTACATGTCATTAAAGCCGCTTTTGATTCATTTATGGCAATAGATCAAGGCAGAATTGCTAGCAACATTTCAAGGCTACTATCGCGGGGTTGGAACCATGACAAGCATAGTTGTTTGAGTCAGTGTCAAAGTACGGGTCTCCGGTGGCTCGGGTGGACTCAAGAACATAAGAATCACAGAGAGGACACAACGGTTTGGCCTGGTTCGGGCCAATCGATGCCCTACATCCAGCAATTGATGATCCTTGTACTCAAAAGCACCCAAAATGGGGGGTTACAACAGAGTGTAGAGAGAGATTTGGTAGGAGGTTAGCTCGGTGCTAATCCTAAGTTTGCCTCACCGCCGTTGGAGTCTTCCCCTCATCGGAGAGGCGAAAGACGATGGGATGCGGTGGAGGAGCTCTCGGTGCCTATCAGTGTTTTGAACCACTGACTAGTAAATTTGTATTTGCACGTTTGGCCTGGATGGTGTGCTTAGAGGACACAAGGATTTATACTAGTTTGGGCTAAATGTCCCTACGTCTAGTGAGGCATTGCTCATGTTGCAGTAGGGTTTACAAACGGGCGAGAGAGGAAAGAGATCTCAAGTCTCTGGTGAATGGAGTTGAGTGGATTCGAGAGTGTTTTTCAAATGGCTTTAGAGAGCTCAAGAGCATCCAGAAAACCTCCTCCTGTGGGGCGCCCCGCTTCCCCCTTTATAGACCAAGGGGAGGGTGCGGGTTATATGAGAGAGAGAAAGAGAGAGAAGCAAAGAGGAAGAGGGCCCCAGGGCTGTGTTGTCCTTCTTCTCCTATAGGCTGGTCTCGCTGGTCCTATAGATGATGATGGAGGTGGCTC
The DNA here is from genome assembly GCA_038087645.1 of Saccharum hybrid cultivar R570. NCBI lineage: Eukaryota > Viridiplantae > Streptophyta > Magnoliopsida > Poales > Poaceae > Saccharum > Saccharum hybrid cultivar. The sequence goes on along the minus strand of JAQSUU010000216.1, from coordinate 17,372,492 downwards.
CACGTCGTGACCCTATTTCATCACTGGTGCCACAAGCGAGCTTCGTCAGTCGGTCATGGCGATCCATTCTGTCCTAGTGTACGGCATGGTCAACAGGCTCCCTTGACGGGAGCCATACGAGGATTAGGAAGCACAGTGCTGGTCTGCTTGGTGCTGTTAGCGATATGCGTGCCTAGGTATGGTCCGTCGCGGTCATGAGTCACGTCGAGTCGCTCCTGCTCTCTTCCTAACATCAGGAGCATGGTCCTAGGCTGGCGCTATCACACCCGTAGTGGTTAGAGACAGCGCAGGCCCCTCGTAGGGCCCTGCACTCCAGTCTGAGGCCGAATGCGCTTCTTAGAATCAGTCGAGGCGAAGTCCCCTCTCGGGGGGTCGAGCGGGATGGAGCCCGCTCCCTTGGGGCCGGGCGAGACAGAGCCTATGCCCTTGGGGCCGGGCGATGCCGAGCTCGCGCCCCTAGGGTCAGGCAAGACGGAGCCCGCGCCCTAGGGTCGGGTGAGAAGGAGCCCATTGTTGGCATTTCTTAGCACCACTACTAAAAATAGAATTAATCCTACTCTTAGCAATGACACTAGAAATGGTATGGTAATTATTAACTTGTCACTTTTACAGTAGCCACCTATGATTATCTACATCTCTAATATTAAACTAGGTTGTCATCCCTAGTAATAAAACTAGAAATGTTTGTTGATACTATCTAGCATTACTGCAAGAATAACACTAAATAAAAATCTATTATTTCATGTGACTATAAAGAATCTAAAGATATGAATAAAAAGAATTCTACAAGCGAACAAATAATTATACTATTGTAGCATTTTACCTAGAGCATTACCAGGTTATCAATTTATAATCTTACCACTAGGAAGGTATGACTATGCATGTAGTATTGATAATTTATGATTATGCATGAGAGAATGAACCAATATCACATGCTCTACTCAAAATAGGGGTAAGTCACAAGATAAATATAGATATATATGATAAGTACTGATCAAGCATCATGATAAATAAATAAATTACTTAGAGCACTCTAACTATGGCAATAGCATTAGTCTAATCAGAATATTAGAGGAATAATTCCTAAGTCATTCTATAACTACAAGTCAATGAATGCTTCAATTAGTACATTTACATCTAGTAGACATCGTTAATGTTACTATCGTATCCACACATAAAGAACATCAACTAGGGAAGATCGAAAATAGTCTTCTCCTCCATCGAGACTGGGTTCTATAAGTCCTACACACGAGGGATGGACTACATAGGACTCAATAGGCATGTCACACCTGCAATCTACTAGACGTCCCGGCGTGTAGGGGGCATTCGTAGATAAACAATATCTAAGCACCACGCTTACATAATACCTACCACTATCGGTGTTTGACCACCAATAGCCTACCACGGGGTTACCCGGGATAGTTGTTCGAGCTTCGGCGTATGCTAGAACTCGATGGTGAACGCAGAAACAGTCGATTTATACTGGTTCGGGCCCTCGATCGTGATCGAGTAATAGCCTTACGTCCAGTCGATGTTAGCCTTTGCGTTGGATTGATTGTGTTGTATTGTCTCTTCTTACAGGGGTGCCCACGCCCTCTCTTTATATCGATAGAGAAGGTTGCGGTGCGGTTACAATCCTAGTCGGATCAAAAGAAGGTGTTCTGAACTAAATACAGAAGTTACTTTCCATAAGAATCTGGCTAGTCTGGCCTATTCTACTCGGACTCGGTGTAGCAGATGCTGTACCTCTCCTCGCTCTAGTCTGTGGGCCAGGCCAGGGCCCATGACTTGTAATCATACTGCTGGGGAACCCTATGGGTCCCGCATCGATAAGCCCCCTAGCATTTCATGGTTGAACTTGAAGACCTCCTTGTTTCTCTGGCCTTGCCTGATGAATCAAGCTTGTTTTGGGTTCTTTCGACGTGAATCCTTGAAGTGGTCCTACCTTGAAGAAGTCTTTCATGTGACGTACATTTTTTTGAAGAAAAAGCGCACTCACTGAGTGTAGCTCTTGAGTCTCTTGCTATTTGAGACAAAAAGTTGGAGGGTCTTGAATTCTGATTGTTAAAAAAACTAAAAATCTTTTCTAAGGATATGTACCCTGCAGCCCTCGAGCATCTTTCTAGGTTCTTTTTGATTGTCAAGAACTCGGATAGAGGATCTTTTCTTGTCTTCTTAGGTAGCTAGATTTATGTTCGAGGTTGGTGGTGGTTGGCGGTTGAATTGAATTCTCTGTAGTCATGAGGTGTACAGTGTTGGTATATTTTTTCGGATATGCTTGTCCTTGAGTACTGTTTCTTCACGCACGCGTCCTCTCTTATTGCTTTCTGTCTTTTTGCTGATACCTTTGTCAGTCTTGTTCTGTTGGTGCTCCTAGTCTATTTGCATCGCTCTTCGGCTTATAAATACCCTTCCGATGTGCTGCTTTGATTCATCAAGTGTCTTGTTGTATAGTCTGAAGCCTCCGCAGCCATGAATATGATAGTTTGCGAAGTAGAGCAGCCCGGGCGTGAGTTGTGAATCTATTAAGTCTTTGTAGTAGATGGAAGAAGTCTTGTGATCGAGATTAGAAGTAGATTAATCTCGTAGCGGCATCGTACCAGGTAGTACGTGGTGGCAGGTGGAAGAAGTCTTGTGATGTGGGATACATTCCAATATCCAGTAGCTCCGAGTTGATCCTTTCACGCTGCCTTGCGACTGTCTGGTGTAGATCAGCATTTGATCTAGGATCATATCAGGCTTGGATAAACTGATGCCTGTGAGCCTCACCTAGTCCATGTTGTCCTGCTATGCTACTGATATTCGTCTTGGATGCACTGCATGCTTCCTTTGAAGAAAATAGTGTATCCGAGTTGAGTGTCTTCTGCCGTGTTGTAACTAGGAGCATGTAGTCGTTTCCAGAGCCATGTTCTTCCTAGGCTCTTTGTTGCTACCTTGCTCATCATAGTACTGTTGACCATTGTTCGCCTACACGGCCGTGTAGGCCGTTTACACGGCGTGTAAACGCTACTCGATGGGTAACCGTGTAGGCCGATTAGCCGTGTAAAGCCGTGCAAAACCGTTTCGACCGTTTAAAAGGCCGTTTAAAAGGCCGTGTATACCGACTTTTTGCTAAACGATGGGTGACCGACCATTTACCGTTTAACATTTAGGCTAACACTGCTGTTGACAGTAGTAAACGTCAACATTTTATAATTAAATACACATGCATAAGGGCACAATTGAGATCACCAACAAAGGTTTAGGGTTTAAACTAATAAATTCCACGAGTTTTGGTGAATCTGTGATCTATGTAGGATTTATCCAGAAAACCGTCAAGCAGGACTTATTCATCAAAGGAAATTTTAGAATTCCACTGCGGCACATAGTGGGAAGGGTCTAGAAGGCACTAGAAGGCAAACCACCAAAGGTGGGCCCGTTTGGCCACAAAAGAGGGTCGGGTGGCGCCCTCCTTGGGACGACCGGCCTGTTGTTGACACTTCTAACACCACTTAAGCTAAGTTGTCATCCCTAGCATGGCACCAGAAGTGTTGGTATAGAACTACTCCTCTTAGAATAAAAATGGGATCCGCAAGCGTACAGATAAAATACCATCGTAGCACTTCACCAGGAAATATTCCAGGTATCGTTAATTTATATTTAGCTCAAGGGAAAGAACTAAGGACTTAAACCTAAAGGGATGGATTTGCAAAATATGACTACTTATGAGAAATCAATCACACAGTCACTTACTTTGGCAGAGGGATAAACCATGATAAATAAGTATAAATGAATTATAAAGCATAAGGATAAATCACGCAGAGATTAGAGATAGACTACTCATCATAAAGGTAAGTTGACGTCTGATTAGGTCAAGAGATTGAATTCTAGGTAGGTTCAAATCTACTAAGTCATTCATCTACTCTAGCAAACACACCATCATATATAGCATAAAAGACTCTTCATCTATGTATAAGGAATATTACTCAAGAAAGCCAGAATATAGCATGACTTCCTATGTAACGTTGTTTCTGCTTGTCCTATCAACAGGGGGTGGACTATATAAGACTCATTAGAACTGTCACTTCTATGAACTACCACGCGACCTGGCCAATAGGGTGCATTTGCAGGTAAATAGCATCTAAGCACCACGCTTACATGTGATCTACCACTTAACCCCCTCGCAAAGAGAGCTAAGCGCTTTGCAAACATATACATAAACTTATTATCAATCATAACCATATCAAATGTACTACTAGAGCAAACTAGGAACATAATAAATAGAAAATAATGATATTAGAATGAAGTCATAGAGCAATGATACAAAATAATACCAATACTTTAATGACGAAGATCTGAATCCCGAGCACAAGTCGCCCGACTCTTCTTCTATCTAGTCTAAACCTATGTAGAACTTGAAGAATTGGATTAGCTATTCTAATTCTCTGGTGGAGAGAAACTCTCTAAACCCTAGCTCTACTGATGGCTCCCTCTACTAATGAATTGCTAATGAATTAGGGTTTCTCCTGGGGTTAGGGGCCTTGCTTATATAGCCCTCTAGGAAGCACCACCGCCCTCACATCAAATCGACCTTGATCTGCGATTATTATTCATCCTAAAAGGCGGTGGAGGCAGGATCCGCGAGCTTGCACCTGATTGGTCAAACCACTAGGGTGGGCGCCCAGGGCCTAGGGTGGCCGCCCCACCTGTTAGCCCAAATGGCCCTCCCCTTCGAGGGGGTGCCTTCTCGAGTCTTCTAGATTATTCTTTTTCATAGTAGAGTTGATTTCTCTCTATGTAAATCTGACATGTGGGTCTCCTTTGATCTTTTCCTGATAACTCTCTGCAGAAATAAACATTCACCAAAACTCATGGAAATTATTAGTTTAAAACCCCTAAGCCTATGGTGAAGCTCATTTTAACCCTTCTCTTGACTCTTGTTGACTTATAAAATTGATGGTTAATTACCATCAACAAACTCCCCCAAGCTTACCTTTTGCTCGTCCCTGAGTAAACAGCTAAACCTAAGATGGATCAGGAGTTGCTGTAATGCTTTCATGCCTTAAAAGTACATATGCGTTCAAACAAGAATTCTTCTTTCAAACTAGAGTGGACTACACTGACTTTTAAACTTACTCATGTTTCTTCAACCATGGGGCTTTTACCTGCACTTGGGTCTTGAGCAATTGAAAGACAGAACAATTAAGTCAAGCACTATATCTCATGCTCTTTGTTCCACCTCTGTCCTGGAGTTTTCATAAATGTTTGCAAATAAAACTCAGAGTTCCTTAAATATGACTCTCACAAGTCTCTCAATATATGGTATTTGTGGATCCTCACTAAGGCATTTGAAAGGTTATGCCTTATCTCTCCTCTCACCCTATAACTAATAAGGTTTATGTGGAGTTCATGGGTATGGAGATAGCTCATACATACTTGCAATGCATATGTTGCCTAGTCAAACTATGGATCCAGATGAACTCATCATACAATCAAATCAAGAGGTGCATGTGTGGTTAAAATGATAGGGAATAAATGAGATAAAAAGAAAGAGGTGAAAGTCTAATTCTACACTGCTCCATACTTGAAAATAATTTCTCTCTTCTGAACCTTGAAAATAAATGGAAACTTGGCTGCATAAATATATTTCTTTTCTTTCTCTCTTCTTCTCTTTTTTCATTGGGACCTTTGTCCATCTTTTTCTTTTGCTTTTGCTTCTTTCTTTTTTTAATAGAAAATGGATAACAAGTCTCTTATACAAAGAACAAAATTGATATGAGAGAAATGATGATGAAAACTTAGAGCAATTATAAAGGTATTTGGCTAGCAGAAAAAGGAATTCTATGGGGAATATTTTTGGTGTTCACTCTCAGTGTAAGAGTAGAACATTTTTGGTGGATCTAAATGGGACAAATATGTGGTGCGTACTTCCAGGGTAGAAGTAGCAAGGATGCATGATGTGTGTAAATCTTGATTTTAACCACATGACAAGCCCCTAGGGGTCGACATAGCCCAACCAAACTCAATACAATTACAAGCAGTAAATATATGGAAGGTTTCCTATTCTAATAATCATGTATGGCTATGGTAGGAATTTAACACTCGTCATATAAGAAACTCATCATGTGGCATTTTAAGTTTTCAAAATAAATCTCCAGAATTTAGTGTCACTAGGAACAAGATAAACAGCAGCTCAGACTATATCATATCATGTCCGTCAATTACCTAGACTTAGATTAAGCATATGCTCCCATAGGTTTAAAGTATAGAGTAAATTCGTGTGTCAATAGTTTATCCAATCCTTGGGAGAATTCTAGGTTGAAAACTAGGTACTTGAAAAGAATTACAACAGAGCAACAGTTCATCATTTCCATCATGTATTATTCAAGTCTACATACTTATTAACAAATTAAAGCAACAAGATTAAAAGCATACTCTTATACACACTCTTTTTATTTGGTTTTCATATTTTAGAACAAACTAAAATAGGCACACTAAAAAGCAGCAAATATTTATTTTGTTGTTGTTTTTTAAATACATGAAAAATAAGCAAAAAGAGATTCCAGAAAGGGAAATTGCAAAGGAAAAGATAACTTACCTTGGGTAGTAGGGGTCCTCCCCCAAGCTAGATTTTGCCGTCGTCATTCAATCCATGCAAAGGTACCCCAATATTTCTTCCATAGTCCGAGCATTCTGTTCTCGTCCCTCTTGAATACTAGTTAAGGTCTAGGTTGTGTTGCGGTTTCACTGGTGCTATGCCTCCCACATCCGGGTGTTGTAGGCTTGGCCATCTATGAGTGTTTGGAGGGCGTTGTCGGTGCGCTGGTGAAATTGATACCAATTGATGAGGTACAGACCCGATCTTCCGAGAGGTAACCAGTAAGTTCGATTTGTGGAGATCTCGACGTTGGTGATCCGACTTCAAATCAGACACGATTCGAACCCTGCAACCGTTACACCACTGCTCCGTTGGTTATCAACCAAGCACAACTTGATTGACCTCGCCAAGAAGGCTTTTTCTGCAAGCAAATCGAAGAGCACAAGCAAGAAGGTTAAACACGCAATCTGAACTTGCAAATATGAATGATGCGAATATCAATAGAGGGTTCAAGAACTCGGTTCCAAAGGACTAATCAACACAATGGAGGAGATCAAGAACAGGGGCCCTGGATCACTGTAAAATGATTTGTCACCACGGTTACAATAAATGATTCAGTTTCTCGATGGAAAACTAAACTCTAAATAAAACCCAATTGTCTAGCAGCAGCGGTGGCTGTGTTTATAGTCTAAGACTCAACCTAGGGTTGGGGACGGCCAGGGGTTGGGCGCCCACAACTTGGGCTTAAGGCCCGACACGATACATGGCCAAGTTGGCCCAAATAGGTGACGCAGCACCTTGCCGTGGTCACACAGAATGATCCATGGACCTTCTGGAGCTAGGACCAGATCCAAAATGATGGCGTCGTCGTCCCCTTTCCAACACATCCAAGAACACCCCATTTTGATGTCGTATGAGAGAGTTATGACCGAAACAGTGACGACGTGTCTACTGAATCCAAGGGTGATGTGGCAGCTGAGTTGGGGACGAATTGCAACTTGGGGAAGACCATAGCGTCGGTGTGTCCAGCATGGCGATGTCCTCATCATAACTTGGCCATGTATCATGTCGGGCCTTAAGCCCAAGTTATGGGCGCCCAACCCCTGGCCGTCCCCAACCCTAGGTCGAGTCTTAGACTATAAACACAGTCGCCGCCGCTGCTAGACAATTGGGTTTTGTCTAGAGTTTAGTTTTCCATCGAGAAACTTAATCGTTCATTGTAAGTGTGGTGACAAATCCTTTTACAGTGATCCAGGGCCCCTGTTCTTAATCTCCTCCACTGTGTCAATTAGTCCTTTGGAACCGAGTTCTTGAACCCTCTATTGATATTCGCATCATTCATATTTGCAATTTCAGATTGCGTGTTTTAACCTTCTTGCTTGTGCTCTTTGATTCGCTTGCAGAAAAAGCCTTCTTGGCAAGGTCAATCAAGTTGTGCTTGGTTGATAACCAATAGAGCAGTGGTGTAACGGTTGCAGGGTTCGAATCATGACTGATTTGAAGCCGGATCGCCAACGTCGAGATCTCCACAAATCGAACTTACCGGTTACCTCTCAGAAGATCGGGCCTGTACCTCATTAGAAATGCCATGTTCTCTTGATAGTACTGCTGTGGGGTGTATTGGAACCTAGCAGCGTCGGATCTACGTTCGCGCTCAAACTCTTCTCGTGCTCCACCTGATGATGTTCCTGCTCCATAGGGGTCAAATGAGTACCTTCCACCCCTTGATGAAGTTCCCTCTCCATGGGGATCAAATGGTTGTGTTGGTGGAGGTGGTTGCTCATAGTCCTCATGTGGCTGATGAGTTGGAGGATACTCCCATGGGTTTATCACCTGATAGTTGTGATCCTTCCAGCTATCATAGCTAGCATGAGCTGGCTGTTCTTGGCCAGGGTTAGCTCCGCGCCAAACTGGTTCTTGACGATGTGTGATTCTTTCAGAGGCGGTCCTCTGAGGTGCTTGAGCATTCACTGGTTGGGCCTGTAAATCAACATGGAAAGTTTTGACCAAATAGAGGGCCAACTCTGGGTTTGGTAACCAGCGCTGGATTTCACCATACATCATGTAAAGCTCATCGTTTACCCTTTTTAAAAGGTGGGCATCGGAAAGATGATAATAACCAAAAGTATCATGATCCTCTTTAATAAATTCAAGGGAGGCACGTTGCAACATGTCTAAGTTTGAAGCAATGTGAGTAACAAGAGAATAGATAGCAATATGTCCTACTCGATAAGAGGGAACAATCAACCAATAGGCAACTATAAGACGGACAGGCGAGACTTTGATTTTCTTGACAGCTGCATACATCAGCTGTAGGTCCGCACTTCTAACCTTGCTTGTGTCATCACGAGGGAAAAATGTGAAGCCTAGCCATTTGTGAAAGAACCTAAGGGTTGGATGTTCTATATCGCTAGTCCGATGCGAATTGAAAACAGAGTGTTTAGAAATCTCAGTCCAAAACTTATGCTTCTCAAAATCTTCTAAAGCATCATCCAAATCTAGTGGAATGTTGTTTGAAAAATTAAGGAGGTTGCTAAGCTCTCTCCAAGTAGGATAAAACTCATGTGTGAAAAGCCTAAAATAGACTCCTGACTCGGTGACCCTTAAGGTGCAGAGAAATTCTATGGTTAAGAGCTTAGACTCTAACTCAGAGACATCCCAAGCAGACGTCCATCCTAATAATGGGAAAATAGCATCGAATTCAAAACTCATACCTGCTTCTTGGAGTAGTGCGAGGTCAAATGTTGGTGTGTGGGTGAACTCCTTGTCTTTGATCTTCTTGTATACTTCTTTCTCATGAGAGTCTCTTAGTCCAAGATGACTTGGCTTGCGAAGGATCTTTGGCGCAGGTGATGAAGAGGAAGCAGGTGTAGGAGCAGCAGGAGGGTCGACGCTCATGTCGGAGCTAGCTCTTGATGATGCTTGTGTCGATCTCCTGATTCCAATGCTCTTGACTGCTCCCACAGCTCCCTTAGCAAACTTCTTTAATCCACTCATCCTGCAAAACTGACAAAGACAAAACTCATGGAGAGAGTTAGGGAAGGGGTTAGTTGGTTAGCCGTCCAAAGTTAGCGGTCCAGAGGTTAGTTGTCCAAGAGATTATTTTTAGTTGGTTTCCGACAGAACCTCCCTTCAAATTTTAATTTGCTCTTGCCTAACTTGGCAGCACTACCACTAAATGAGATATGATAGCAGCACTAAAAACCTTCCTTTCCTCAACTCTAAGCTCTAAGACACTCTCCTCTCTTCCCTCCTTTCTCTTCTTTCTTTCCACTCTCTTCCTTCTCTCCTATGCTCTTGCAGGAAACTCAAAACTGAGAACAACTTGTACACTAAAAATTCTGAGTCTTGGTGGTGCATAGAAGCAATGGGTGAAGGGGTTTTTTATAGAGAAGGACATGGCTGGGCGGGCGCCCAAGTGGAGGGGGCGGCCACCCCACTTCTGTCCCATTTCTATCTGAAATTTTCAACTCTCCACCTTGCTTAAGTGCTAAGTATGAAAAAGAGGTGTGTGGGTGGATTTGGCGGTGGAAAAGAGAAAATGGTGGAGGTGAGTGGAAGTGGATGAAATAATGTGATGTGATGTATGTGAGGTGGAGTGTATGACATGTGGGTCCCATGGTGGTGGGTCCACTATGCAATATATATATATAATGCTTAAAATGCATGGAGTAAATATTTTAGTACCACCACGGTAAATACTTTTAACAGGTTTTTACACACCGTAAAAAATATTTACATGGGGCTAGAATTTTTATAATGCAGTACTGTGAATGTAAATGCTTAAGAAAAATTATGCAGATAAGTATCAAGTTACCTTCCGGCAAGGGTTCGAATTTTTAGAGTCCTTCGAACTAGACCTTCCAATATTTTATTCTTCTGACAATCCCAGAGATTATAGCTCTGGTGATTTTTCCATCTTGTCTTGATCGACCATCTTTGCAGAGGAATTGAGTTCCTGTTTTGACTTGAATGCAAATTGTTCTTCTTGCCCATTTATGGTGAACTTGATTTCTCCTTTCCCAACATCAATGTGTGTATTGGCGGTGCTCAAAAAGGTCTCCCAAGAATGAGTGACACTTTTGAGTCTGGATGCATATCCAGTACCACAAAGTCTACTAGAACAAAGAATTCTCGTATCTTAACTGGAATATTCAATGCCCAATGGGTACCGAACTGATTGATCTGCTAACTGTAGGCACATTGATGTTGGCTCGAGTGCTGAGTGGTCAAGCTTGTGATAGACTACAGTAGGCATCACACTAACACTTGCTCCAAGGTCACATAGTGCATTGTTGAAATGTTGATTTCCAATTGAGCAATCAATAGTGGGGCATCCTGGATCTTTCTTCTTCTCTGGTAATTTAATCAGGATAGCTGCACTACACTCTTCGGTTAGCTTGATCACTTCAGTGGATGGCAGTGCTCTCTTCTTGTTCAAAATATCTCTGATGTACTTGGCATATGTAGGAACTTGAATGGCATCCAATAGAGGTATGTTGACATATAGCTTTTGAATAACGTCCACGAACTTGCTAAACTGCTCATCCGATTGTGGTCTTCTAATTCTGCGAGGAAACAGTATGTAGTTCATATCATGAAAATTCTGTCTCATCTCGTAATCTTGTAATGTGTCTTGAGGTTGCACATCTTGTTCAACTTCATTATTGTTTTCTTCTTCTGCCACTGGTGGTACTACTGGTGCTCTTCTTGCTCCTTTTGGATAGAGAGGATCCTTGGTGGATCTCCCTCCTCTCGTAGTAATAGCTCTTACTTGCTTAGGATCAGTGGCAGTAGGCAATACGGTAGCTAGCTGTTTTATCTTCTCTTCTATCTTCTTATTAAACTTGAGCTGATCTTCGATGGTAGCTGAGAAACTATCCATTTTGACATTTATATCCTCCAGGATTCTATCATTAGCAGCAAGCTTTACTTTGATTTCACTGTTCATTCTGATCTGCTGCCCGACTAAATCCCTCAATGTTGGCTGTCGATTCGATTTTTGATTTGGTTGATACAAAGGCTTATAGGCCGTGGAATTTATATCTTGTTTGTATGCTGCTTCAATTGCCCTTTGATCTTCCTTATACTTAGCCCTCTGGTCAAGCTAGTTGAGCAAGTCATCCATCTTGGTAGATAGTGCATTCACTTCTTCAATTGTTTCTTCACTCTGATGATAATGTTGAGTGTGGTCTTGGGACTAGCCTTGATTTTCTGATATTTTCTCCATAAGCAACTTGGCTTTCCCAACTATAAGTGACAAAAATGATCCTCCAGCAGTTGCATCTAGGTGCTCACGTGCTTTCTGAGTTAATCCATGATAAAAGCCTTGTATGAGTAACCATTCTTCCATTCCATGATGAGGACAATCTGAGATGTATTCTTGCAAACGCTCCCATGCTTCTGAAATGGTTTCTATCTTCTGCTGTTGAAAATTGGTAATCTTTCCTCTTAAGGCATTAGTCTTGCCTATTGGGAAGAATTTTGCTAGAAAGACCTTTGAACACTTCGCCGATGTGTTGATGTCTTCTTTGTTGGCATAAAACCACAGCTTCGCTCTTCCCACTAGTGAGAATGGAAAAAGGTGAAGTAGTATGATATTTTGATTAACTTCTTTAATGACGATAGTGCTTCTAATTTTTAGGAAATTCTGCAAATGTGCACTTGCATATTCATGAACCTTTCCACTGAATTGGGTAACTTGCACCATATTAATGAGGCTTGGCTTGAGCTCAAACTCAAGATTATTTGTTTCCAATGCTGGACCTGTACAGATATTCTCAACTGTAGGAGCAGAGAATTCATGTAGGGTTTTTGTAGCCATAGCTTTAGGAATTGGTGATAAGCTCCTTCTTGGGTTGATCCAATTCTGATGATAGAGAGTTAAGTGAATCAGAATCAATCCTGCTAATACCCTGTATAAAATACAAACATAGAAAAACAACAGGGGTAAACCTGTGAAAGTAGAGGTGCCTTGTTATGATTTCACATTTTCTAAGTATCTATTTACGCAATTTTTCTCAAAGGTTTATTCCTTCCCCGGCAATGGTGCCAGAAATGCTTGTTGACACTTCTAACACCACTTAAGCTAAGCTGTCATCCCTAGCATGGCGCAAGAAGTGTTGGTATAGAACTGCTCTTCTTAGAATAAAAATGGTATCCGCAAGCGTATAGATAAAATACCATCGTAGCACTTCACCGGGAAATATTCCAGGTATCGTTAATTTATATTTAGCTCAAGAGAAAGAACTAATGACTTAAACCTAAAGGGATGGATTTGCAAAATATGACTACTTATGAGAAATCAATCACACGGTCACTTACTTTGGCAGGGGGATAAACCATGATAAATAAGTATAAATGAATTATAAAGCATAGGGATAAATCACGCAGAGATTAGAGATAGACTACTCATCATAAAGGTAAGTTGACATCTGATTAGTTCAAGAGATTGAATTCTAGGTAGGTTCTAATCTACTAAGTCATTCATCTACTCTAGCAAACACACCATCATATATAGCATAAAAGACTCTTCATCTATGTATAAGTAATATTACTGAAGAAAGCCAGAACATAGCATGACTTCCTACATAATGTTGTTTCTGCCTGTCCTATCAACGGGGGGTGGACTATATAAGACTCAATAGAACTGTCACTTCTACGAACTACCACACGACCTGGCCAATAGGGTGCATTTGCAGGTAAATAGCATCTAAGCACCACGCTTACATGTGATCTACCACTTAACCCCCTCGTGAAGAGAGCTAAGCGCTTTGCAAACATATACATAAACTCATTATCAATCATAACCATATCAAATGTACTACTAGAGCAAACTAGGAACATAATAAATAGAAACATAATGGTATTAGAATGAAGTCGTAGAGCAATGATACAAAATAATACCAATACTTTGATGATGAAGATCCGAATCCCGAGCACAAGTCGCCCGACTCTTCCTCTATCTAGTCTAAACCTATGTAGAACTTGAAGAATTGGAGTAGCTATTCTAATTCTCTGGTGGAGAGAAACTCTCTAAACCCTAGCTCTGCTGATGGCTCCCTCTACTAATGAATTGCTAATGAATTAGGGTTTCTCCTGGGATTAGGAGCCTTGCTTATATAGCCCTCTAGGAAGCACCACAACCCTCAGATCAAACCGACCTTGATCTGCGATTATTATTCATCCTCAAAGGCGGTGGAGGCAGGATCCGCGAGCTTGCACCTGATTGGTCAAACCACTGGGGCAGGTGCCCAAGGCCTGGGGCGGCCGCCCCACCTGTCAGCCCAAATGACCCTCCCCTTTGTGGGGGTGCCTTCTTGAGTCTTCTAGATTATTCTTTTTCGTAGTAGGGTTGATTTCTCTCTATGTAAATCTAACATGTGGGTCTCCTTTGATCTTTTCCTGATAACCCCCTATAGAAATAAACATTCACCAAAACTCGTGGAAATTTTTAGTTTAAAACCCCTAAGTCTATGGTGAAGCTCATTTTAACCCTTCTCTTGACTCTTGTTGACTTATAAAATTGATGGTTAATTATCGTCAACACCTGCCACTGCGCCGCCTCGCCCTGAGCTTCCAGAAACTTCCTCCTACGAACCCTAGGATGCATATAAGCTGTACCTCCAAGTTGGTTTGATGCAAGGGCTTACGTTCATCCCATTGGGCTATAAAAGGAGACCCTTGCCCCCCTCCCTAGAGCATCCCAATACCCTAATTAATATTCTGTCGTTAGGATCAAGAGAGGGGTCCCATGAATGGATCTTCCTCCTAGAGCTAGCCATCAAGAGAAGATTAGACCTCCATAGGATCTAGTCTTATGAATAGAAATAGTGAGATAGAGAGTGAGGGAAGAGTTTGGAGGAGGTGCCGGCTTGTCGGTGCTCCCTCTACGGCTTGTACTTTAGCGGATTCAAGTTCTTCGAGATTTCTCTGGTAATCAACTTCTGTTCTAAGCTTACTATTGTTTATATTTATTGTTCCATCTTGTTTGCGACTCTTTTAAGTGCTTTATTCCTATTCCAAATGGAATAGAATATTAATCTTAAGTGTAGGCATGGTGCTTAGGCTTAGGTTAATCGTTAATGCCCCCTGTTAGCCGAAAGGTGGTAGATCACGTAGGTGATAACTGCATTGAGTCCTTTATAGTTCATCTCCTGTTAATAGGATTGGTAGGCCAAATGGTGCTCGTAGGGAAGAAACTCTAATTTTGTTCCTTGGGAGACATCGCCCTAGTTGGATATAGAAGACAAAAGTAGAGGACCTTTAGTTATTCTCTCTACACTGTTATTTATCCTAACCTTGTTGCTACTCTTAGTTATCACAACCCATAACCCAGCTATCATCCTTTTGTTGAGTTAGATCGTAGTTAGTCTCACATGTTTTCCTTGTGGATACGATATTTAAAACCTCTGGGTAAAAGCTACAATGGTATCCGTGCGCTTGCGGATCATTCCTTGTGATTATTCTATGTGCGTTACAAAATACCAACAAGTATCGAGTTCGTTGGGTCTTGTAAGATTTGTAACTTTATATCCTTTGACAATATTTGTAATAAAAGATCTTTCTTTCTCAGTTGTTGTCTCCTTTTTTGTTGTTTGAGTGCTTTTGAGTATCATCCGGGGTGTTTCTAGAATATCTGGGTTCTTTGGTAGCGTTCTGTAACGTCCTCTGTACTTCTTGTGAATGGCAAGTTCTTTCTGAGCTATGCGAGTTGTAACAATTTGGTAACGGCGTAGTGTGAATGGATAAGTCTAAAATCTACCCGTTGCGCTGTACCATTGTGGAAAGTTGCGTCATCTTTCATTTTGGCTGTGTCAGTCATGGCAAGAAACAGACCGTTGCGTTCCCATGCCGCTTTAAGCGGGCCTAGTGGGCTGTATTTTTACTATTGTAAATCTATTTAAGGGCCCTTCTTCTTCTTCTTTCTTACCCTGCCTTTGCCCTTTAGCATTTAGCCTTTTCGAAACCTTAGCCTCTAGAGTCCCACCGCCGCTATCGCCACCATCGTCGAACTTTTGCTGCTGACCTTAGATCCTCGTCATAGTATGAGCAAGAAGAAGTCATCAAGCAAGTCGAAGGAGGTCTTGGTGGATGAGGAGGCGTCACTCTCGATCATCGAGAATCAGGAGTTCATCGCCATGAGGGCTGTAGAGAAGCTCTAGCCAATTCCGACCAGAACGAAGGATCAGCTGCATGAGTTAGTTAGCGACGACCTTATCCAGGAGAAGGATTTTGCTGATTGGAAGATCCCATGCCAGCACCAGGTTCCTACTCCTGGTCCTGGTGAGATTGTCCTTTTTATCTCTTTCGTTCGGGCTGGTCTCTACTTGCCCGCCTATGCTTTTCTTCATTGTTTCCTTCATTATTTCGATCTCTCTGAACCACTTGACCCTGAATGCTATCCTCCATCTATTAGTGTTTGTCCATCTCTATGAAGCTTTTCTTGGCATCGTTCCTTTAATCTCTCTGTTTCGCTGCTTTTTCCATTTGAGGCCACATCCCCGGAGTGACAATACTTCTCCCTTGGGTGGTTGTGGCATCCAATTCCATCAAGGGAAGAAGATTATCTTTTTTGATTATGATCTTGTTAATTCTGTTTGGGACTAGCATTCCGAGTGGTTTTATGCTACGAACATGATTCCTCCCCTTGCCATTCATTCTGGATGTAGTCCCATGGTTAATGACCGTTGGGAGAAGAATCCCTTAACAAGCGATGAGCTCCAGGCAATCAAGCCACTTCTTGAGTGGATCCGGACTCTGAAAGCAGCAAGGGTTGATTGGTTTTGGGATCATCGCTAGCTACTTGTGTCGTTGAGTTCAACCCCTAAAGGAGAGGGAGCATTACGACTTTGAGTACTCTGGGGCTGAGGACCCATCTCGGATGGTCCCCGCTCTTGAGTTGACTGAAGAAGAGGTGCTAGAGCACCTGAAGAAGGTTTTGAAGGGGGTGACCATCGTCCCCCACATAGTTCCCGAATATCGTGAAGATAATCCGCCCTCTTCTATTAGTTGTTTTATTTGTGTGAATATATTTTCTTCATTGTTGGTGTTGACGGTAGATAAGTGTCAATTTTAACCATCAACAAAACATGAAAAAGGAACTAAAAGCAAATACCACATAAATATAGGGGGTTTACTAATAGAATTCCACGAGTTTTGGTGAATGTCTATTTCTACAGGGTGTCAGCTGAAAAGAATCAAGGAAGACCCACATGTCATGTTTATATAGAGAGAAAAGACCCACGCACGTGAAGGAAGACTCTAGAAGACACGAGAAGGCACCGGAACGAAGGGGAGGCCGATCTGCCATGGTGGAAGAGTGCCCGCCCTACCTTCTTGGGCGCCCGCCCACCTACTGTACCAATCAGGTGAAGTCTCGCGGATCATGCCTCTACCGCCTTTGAGGATCAATAATCACCATTGATTAAAGTCAGTTGGTTCCAAGGGATGTGGTGCTTCCTAGAGGGCTATATAAGCATGGCCCCTGGACCCTAGAGGAGCAATCCCATGAAACCCTAATTCAATATTTCCAGTGAGGATTAGCTGGGAGGGGCCCCTTGAATGGATCTCTCTCTTAGGGCACATACAAGAGAGATTAGCTTTGTAGTCTCCATGTGAGATTAGGGTTCTTCTTCTAGATTGAGAGAGTTAGAGTGGAGGGATGAGTTGGAGGAAGCCCGGCATGTCGGTGTCTCCTCTTCGGCTTCTACCTGCAGGATCAAGTCTCCTAACCCGAGGCTTGGTTCTAGGATTCTTCGACAATTCAACTTCTAATACTAAGTAAGTATAATGTTATTATTGTTCTATGGTTTACGAGTTTACTTTATTCTCTTCCGGTCGAGGGTAGAGTAATCATCTGTAGCGTAAGCATGGTGCTTGGGCTAGGATACTCGTAGATGCCCCCTGTCTGGCCAGATCCATGATAGTAGCGCGGGACGTGACAATCCTATTGCTTCCTTTGTACCCCACATCCCGTTAGAAGGATTCATAGGATTTGTGTGCCAGGGTTAAGCATCCTTTGTGGTGTCTCTTTTCCTTTGGTACGTCCCCATAGAGCAGTAGTCACATAGCTTACCACAGGTTAGAACTGAGGTGCCGTAGCAATCTTCTCTATATCCCTTATATCAAAATACCTTGTTTGCAGTTCAGGGGTTAAGCATAGACTAGGTTAGTCATCACACATTTTCTCCTAGCGGATAAACAAATACGATACTTTGGAAATATTTCCCGTGTGAAGTGCTCATTGATATCCGTGCGCTTGCGGATTATTTCTCTTTGATTCTTCTATGTGCGTAACAAATATCAACAAGCATTTCTGGCGCCGTTGCCGGGGAGAAAGACGTCAGTTGAGTTAACTTAACTCATGCTTAACCTTGTATTATACTTTTATCTTTTTATCTTTTTCTCTTTTTCTCTTTTTCTTTTGCCTTTTCTTTTCTATCCTTATGGATAACCCAAATTCCACGCCTATCTATCAATATGCTGCACCCATGAGCGCAAGCTTAGAGCCACTAGAGCCCATAATTCTCGCATCTAGCTATGAGCTGCACCCATGTTTGGTTGCAATAGGTCAAAACCAACTCTTTTCTATAGCCAAGGTCCTATCTTCTAATCAAGAAGATAATGAACCCAAGGTCCTATCTTCTAATCAAGAAGATAATGAACCAAAGGTCCTATGTTCTAATCAAGAAGATAATGAACTTTTGGCTACACTAAGGGAATCTTTCAATCTTCCTATAAATTCAAGTTTTAGACCTAGCCTTACAAGACCCTGTCCCTCTCTAATATTTTTATACGGGTCTTGATAATATCGCCTTTGGAGGAGTTTTTCTTTATTTATCCATTAGAGAAGCAAGGGCCATCCTTATTAGTGGACACACTCCTTGCATTAGCCTTCATGATGAACTCCTAGAGGTAAAGAAGGAATCATCCCCCAAAATAGAAGAGAAAGTTTCTATAGCCACATTACAAACATTCTAACCCCATCATTTGGCTATCCATCCCAAACCAGCTACACTCTAAAATCCTATAAGGGAAGAAGAAATTCTACCCTTGGAAATCCTTTCCAATGATGATTTTGGGAGGAGCATAAACTTCCCGCTTCATAAGAGACCTTTTAGTACATATAGTTTGAATCTTCTCAAGAAGGGATCTCTTAGAAAGCTTTTCAAATCCAATCCCTTTGAAGGATACTTAGAAATACTCAAGGATGGCATGTTAAGTGATGCCATAGAAGGAGAGTGAAATCATCTAGAATCCACTCCAATCTTTTCCCCTTTTATGCCCTCACCAGATGTAAAATTCGAACCCATCTTTAAACCCATCCTTGATCCCTATGACTCCCCCTATGCTCTTTCTCCTAAGACTCATGGTGATCCTAGAAATCCACCGAGATATCCAACGTATAGGAATCATCTAGATCATAAGAAGGATCAAGAAGAGCAACATCAATGGCTTGAGCATTTAAAACCTATGTGCTATTGCCATTGAATGTGTGGACGAGGCCTTATATGAGACCAGTTTGAGAGGCAATCCAAAGAAAATTTTGGACATTTATGGCGAATCATCCTTGGAAGTTGGAAATGATGGAGACTTCAATGAGCAAGAAAGCTACTTCATAAAGACCCTATCAAATCCTTGCTCGTATGAGATATCTCCTGATTCACTTAGTCTCTCTCTAACATTGCCCCACACGAGATCTTCAACCCCCTCATGCTCCTTGTTCCTAAGAATTTTGAAAGGGTGGCTGTAGACGCATATGTTTATCATAGATATTGCAGATCTCGTTGTGTTGAATCTTGAGATAGTACACATAAATATGTGTTGGAGGGGAAACCACTTCACCAATTCATATCTTGAGGGTTTCCCAAGGACAAGCTTAGTGTCCTAAAACAAACACTATTTAGACCTTGACATGAGTGTTCACTTTGCTGCCCTTGTGAAATGAGCATAGAGCTATAAATGTAAAAATATTCCTTCAGGTATTATTATCACTAACCCTTCTAGGTTTGGAGCAAAAAGATCGAAGGAATGACAAATGCAAGGTATGTCCAACCCATCATTATACAACATTGAATTACATTCATCCAAACTTGATTTTTTACAAAATTCAAGCTTGGGGGAATATACTTCTATAATACATCTTTGGCCATGTTGCTACATTGTCTTGGTTATCTCTACCTTTAAGACATGCTCAATTTGCTAAACAACAATCATGCTCTTTCATCACTATTTGAGTAAATCTCTATAATGCTTTCATGCTACCCTTGTCTACCCTGGTAAGTATTGGTTTGGAAGTACTGCACATACTTCTATTGGCTTTTAAATTATGCGTGGTGCTTAGGTTAAACTGCCTTCCTTAATTCGATTAGACATGGAGTCTAGTTTGGTTATTGAACCAAAAACTACTAGTATAGACAAAGGTATATTTTGTTGCACTAACCCCTATAGAGAAACTCCCAAATTCAAATTGGGAAAGCCCTAAGATGAACTCATACTGGAGATGAAGAGAGACACAATAATCTTTCACAAGGGAGACACAACTCATTCATAGCCAAAGAGAAAGAAGAAGAGTGCCACAAAAGAAGATCCACAATCAAAGCACTCCATGGAAGTAGGTGAACAAATTTCCATCATGCCACTTGAAGACAAGGACCATTGTGGAGGAATTCGAGTTGCAGTTCTAGTTGCACTCTCTTGTCAACCACTAATCATCGGGAATCAAAAGAGATTAACAAGAGAAGAGCATGCAATTTTCTGCACTCTCACTTCCTAGATTGAAAAGCTGACACATGAGGAAGGAAGGCCAACTCCTCAAGATGAACCAATCGAGCTCCTCCTCCTCTCATGCTCTCATCGCTCCACATGCTGGTTTGCAATCTCTCAATTCACTTTGCTTTATTTCTATAAGTTTGAGTTATTCCATAATGCCAATATATGAGAATCAAATATAAGATAAAATCAATCCTCTAGAAAGGAAGTAATAATGAATGTTTTGTGCTAGCATGTTCAAACAAATTCTTTTGTAGCATAGAAAAGTGACCCTTAGCTTTGTGACAACAATGCCCTTGTCATTGCTTGTATATTCCTTTAGGTATGTGTTGTCCACTAATGATATGCAGGAATGAAACAATAAGAAGAGCTAAAGGCCCAAGCACAAATTAAAGAGAGAACAAAAGATGGCATGACTAAAGACAAGAAAAAAGGAGTGCAACAGGAGACAATCAACGCATGAGCAAAGACATAAGACCAACCAACAAAGGAAAGCTTCCACAAGGTGTCACAGTACCGGCATGATCCAACATTAAAGGTAATATCCCAAGGTTAGTGATCAGTACTTTAAAAAGCTTTTCTTCGATTCTGGTATAACATAAATAGAGAACTAACCATGTTTGAGTTACAACCTTTCTTGATCTAACCTAATTAACTCAACATGTTTAGTTCTTTAATCTTTGTTCCTATCACCACTTTCTTGATCTCATAGTCTTAATACAATGAGTTAAAAATGTTGCGCATCTTATCTTTGGAATATGACAGTCATAATCATAAAATCATTACACAATATGCATAGATAGACTATCTATTAGAAGAGTCAAGGGCCTGTTGGGCCTTAGCCCGTTAGGGTTAATTAGTCGCTTGCTTAGGGGTCAAGTAAGACCTCTTCTCTATATAAGGAGAGGAGATGTATTAATCTAATCAAGCAAGAGATTAGAAGGAAAAACCTTCTCTCTTGCCGGCCGTGGGCGAAGCCCCGCGGCCGGCGTTCTCAGCGCCCCTCACAGCCCTAGCCGTCGGTCCTCTGCTAGTCTCCCATGTGAATAGTACCCATGTGGCACTGTAGCACCGCGGGGTACTGTAGCTCTACGCCCCTCTCTTCCTCCTTAATCCTCCCAATCCCAATAGCCACATAACAATCTGGTGTTAGGTTTGTGTCTAGCGGAGTCATCATTAGTGTCATGTCGCACCCGGTTTTCTAAAGAATACCAAGCGCTAACTACATGTGTGCCCAGGATGTCCACACAACACATATAGTGACAAATATGAAGAATATCAAGAGCAATGCTTTATTATATATCGACCATAGTTACAACAGGACTTACAACTATTATAAAAGCATAGCAGAAATTATTCTTGATCTTCTCTTTGGGGCTTTATACTCCACAGGGACGGTTGACTGGGGGAAGCACTCGCCTAGTACTCATGGACTCCGCAAGAAACTCCTCACTTGATTCACCATCTGGTACCCATCCGAGATTTTTTTTATTATTGGTGACAACGACAAGCGTCAACTCACCATGCTCAGCAAGTATACCATGAGGTTATGCAAGGCTCAAGAAGGCTTGACTCGGTTGTACTGCAGTAAGCATTTTTAGTTGGTCATATTTTATTATTTATGCCTATGTTTCTAAGTTATGCTTAAGGCTCCCATGTGAATATAATTAGTTATCACCATCAAGATTAATCATATCCCAAACCATCCATAGAACCATCTATCTCGAAAAGGATCCAGGCCACTCGTGACCGTGAGCACGGCTGATATATCAGTTTGATCAAACTCTGCAGAGTGTGTACACTTTCACCTTGAGTCGTGAATACCCCTATGCCCGAGGTGGCCAACCTCTTGACTCACTTCCAAGGTAAGTCTGTAGGGTTCACTACGAAGCCTTTCACTAATTACCCTAACAAGTTAGTAGCCGTGAGGTTTCAGCGTCTAGGCGAATGGAGCCCCCCTTCAAGAGTGGTACACCATGACTGTAGCCCAGTACTCACCTTGACAGGCAAGAAGCCATTCTGCAACCTAGTCCCCCCTCTTGCGCCGAAAACTTTCAGTAACTACTAACAAGCTAGAGAAAACTAGCTATAAGACTAAGATCGTGCCTATGTTGATTCTCAAGGCTGTACGGAAGTCCTGGGTTGCCGCTTTAAGATTCAGTCCTTACGGAGGGCAGACTAGAGCACCCAACAAGGCCCAATGCTCTAACTCCCTTTCTGTCCATGTTGCCGAAAAGCACCATTTAACCGATGATTCCATATGTCATTAACCAATATTAACATTACAATATTTGGTAATTGCAAGCTAAGCAAAGCTACCCACATGCATGAATCCAGGGTAAACAAGGAGTACAGGGTATCAAAAGTACTAGGTAAGATCCTTAGCATCATATTAGACACATGCATATGAAAGTGATTATAAGGTTATTAGGTGACAAGGGAACTCATGTTACACTTGCCTCAAATAGTGCTCAAACTTGTCCAACTCTCCTTCTGGATCTTCCTTGTATAGCTTCATCTAACGATAGCAACAACCATCACAAGCATCATAGACAAACCTAGAAGCATTACATCAATCATTATATATAAAATAAGATATAAAGTTTATTAAACAAGTAGGGCTTGTTCTAAGACTGCGAGAGTGCAAAAACTAACCAAAACAGGAGCCACGATTAAAAGATATGATAGTTGAAAGGTATAGATGGGAAGGATTGAATTCATATGAGAAGGTGAAGTTTGGACTTGAAGATACATATTTGGAACAAAAAGGGTTGGACATGTGTATAGGTTACTTGGGAACATATCATGATAAACCAGTGCACTAAGGTGGATGCTAGATCAAAGAAAAACACAATTGTGGTGATTTGTGCATCGGTTGAGCGTACCCGGTGGCGGACAGCGGTAGGTAGCAGCGGCTATGGCCATGAGAAGGTAGAGACACATCGAACTTATTGGCATAGAACGTGGTAGGATCATGTGCAACTAGGAAACACACGGTCATGGTAGAGGGCTTAGCGAATCATGTAGCGGTTTAGCGGGGAACGTGGCGAATTGCCGAGCTATCCAAAACATACATGTCGGCGGACAGCGGTGGTTATGATGACTAATTGCATGGTTATAACAAAGACAAATGGTGATTCATTGGATGGGGTTGCAAGGCACTGCATGGAACATATTGTGACAAAAGGACATGATGTTTTGACCGTCGGTTAGGCGGGGAACAAGATTGCAAGGTGGCACTACGTGGCTATTGACATGGCAGGAGCAGCGACATGGTGATGCTTATATCCTCAGTGTTGTGGTTCATATGACCAAGAAAACTTGTGTATATGTGTGCAAGTATATGATGCACATTGTGGTCGAAGGGCTTAACCACTGGAGCGGCGAAACATCGGGAACACGCATGCCAACCGGAATCAGCACGGCTGCGGGGAAGCAAGGACAGCGAGCACAAGATAGGAACATATATCTTTCATCTTTGGTCATATCACCATGAAACTTTGCAGAGGCATGTGCAACTATATAGATGATGGTATAGCCAAAGAATGCATCCTGGGGTTCACTGGATCAACGGAACGTCATTGCCAAAAAC
This sequence comes from Saccharum hybrid cultivar R570, assembly GCA_038087645.1. Taxonomy (NCBI): domain Eukaryota; kingdom Viridiplantae; phylum Streptophyta; class Magnoliopsida; order Poales; family Poaceae; genus Saccharum; species Saccharum hybrid cultivar. The sequence goes on along the minus strand of JAQSUU010000216.1, from coordinate 17,348,550 downwards.
AGGGTGACTGCTGTTTGGACAGCAGGGGTAGAAGACACTTCGATCTCCATATCTCAGCCATCGGGGATTGCATTGCCAAACCAATTTGTGGGACCATGTGCAGGGATGTCATGAACATGTAGGTTTAAGGGCTTGATGATTTGGATAGTGGATTAGCGGGGAACGCCAAAACCACTCAGAGCTGCAATCTGACCAAACAGCAGGAATAGCGGGCGCGGTGATGATGATATCTCTAGTTCCTGAACTCCTATGGTAAAACCATCTTACAGAGGCATGTTCAAGGATGTTAGCTACAATTTGACCAAAGGGTTTGATGATAGGAGTCACAAAACAGCGAGGAACGCCAATTCCGTCAGCAGCAGCAAAACTGGCCGCGAGGACAGCAACACATACATTAGGTAAACTTCGCCGGAGATCAACCATACATCATCTAAGGTACTTGATATCCAGAGGTGAACATGAAAACATGATGGGAGAGATGATGGAGTGTTCTCACCAAGGGGAAGGGTGTGGTGGATCAAGAAGATGCATCGACAACGGCCGGTGACGACGATGTAGTACAACGGGGCATCCTTCTCGCGTTGCGATTGATCGGGACAGCCATAGGGAAGGAGGAGCTGTAGGGGCGTCCCTCCCCTGTTATTCACGTGAAAAATGAAGGGGGAGGCGTGAGGGGGAGATGGGGGAGGCATATATGAAGGGGAAGTGATGGGAGGTGAAGGGGTAGAAAGGCAAAGGGTCATGGCTTGATATTATTTGCCTTGGTTGATATTTTTGCAAGATTGGAGAGGGCTTCTAGGGAGGTGACATGGGAGAGGGGAGAGGAAGAGATACAGGGCTGCTTGGGCTTGATGTTGGACCCCAAAGGAGAGGAGGATGGTTGGGCTTTGACCCATGGTGAGAGCTAAGGCAAAGTTTGGACCGGGTTTGGCTCGAAGCGATGATAGAGTTATGGGGCAGGTTGCTTGTGGTCTTTCTTGGATTGTGGGCTTTGATCAAGAGGAGAAAAGGTAGAGAGAAAAGAGTCCATGATGATGTTGCCCAAGGTGAGGAAAGGAGAGAAAAGAATAAGCCCATTAGAAAGAGAGAACAATGTTAGGGCTGCCATTGGGTTGATAAGAGGAAGAAATGAGATTAACTTGGGTATGTGACATCTGAGTGATTTTACTTGAACATGATGGTAGAATTGCGTGAGAGTGATGACATACAATGATTGGCCATCAAGCATAGATTTAGTGCTTTGGAGGAAACTCGGTCGGAAATAATTAGAAGTTCTAAAATGAGGAGAAAAGAGAGAAAGAGAGACCGGGCTAGTTAGGGTTTTGACAAGATGAAAGTTGAAGTCCCGCCAAGGTTTTTGGAACAAGGATCAAGGTGAATAGTTTCCAAGGATTTGATCATGGTTCTGAGGTTATGGAAACTTGATCAAAGATCTTGAGAGATTTGATTTGAATCAAACCCTAAGCGCGTTTGAAAACATTTAAACTCATTTTTCATACAAAGACACTATGAAAAGGCATGAAATGCAACAAATCATTTATTTAAATTCCAAAAAAAATTAGAAACTCACATTTTCCAACATATAAATTATGGACAACTTAAGTAAAGTTGGATATTTTAGAAAATAGTAAAAATCTTCTGTTATGTTTTTAGTGTTTTCTAGTCACTTCCCAAAACTGAAATTTTTGGGGTGTGACATGTCATCGTTAAGTTGCAGCTCGAGGACGAGCTACATGTCCAGGTGGGGTGCCACATAACAATCTGGTGTTAGGTTTGTGTCTAGCGGAGTCATCGTTAGTGTCATCATTAAGTTGCAGCTCGAGGACGAGCTGCATGTCCAGGTGGGGTGTAGTATTAGAAGAGTCAATGGCCTATTGGGCCTTAGCCCGTTAGGGTTAATTAGTTGCTTGCTTAGGGGTCAAGTAAGACCTCTTCTCTATATAAGGAGAGGAGATGTATCAATCTAATCAAGCAAGAGATTAGAAGGAAAAACCTTCTCTCTTGCCGGCCGTGGGCGAAGCCCCGCGGCCGGCGTTCCCAGCGCCCCTCACAGCCCTAGCCGCCGGTCCTCTGCCAGTCTCCCACGTGAATAGTACCCGTGCGGTACTGTAGCGCCACGGGGTACTGTAGCTCCGCCGCCCCCTCTCTTCCTCCTCAATCCTCCCAATCCTAATAGCCACATAACACTATCCTTCTATAAGGTTGAGTAATCTGATCTGCCAAATGTTTTAAATGATACATCTATAATTATTCATTAATCCTATCACCCATATTAAGTTTGAGCAAAACACATAAACATCAAAATTATCTTGCTCAATTCACCAAAGGTTAGAGAAGAATAAACTTTTGGTTTTATTGGTGTTTTTCCATCAATAGAGCCCATGCACTTGATCTCTGCCTTGTCTCTATGAGCAGGACACACTTTGAACAAAACATTGGAGGAGTTTGTCAACTCCCGAAGAATCCTACAAGTGAAAGTCCTAGACCTACGAACATGCACACTGAGCAAGATGCTACCAGCTTCCACAATTAGTACTTCACTTTAAACTGCTAGAAGAACAAGGAACATGGGTGACACCATCTCAAGAGGTGCAAGCTATCAAGGTCTCTACTATGGGACCAGATGATGCACCTACAGAATGAATATGGTAAGAGGTCCTATTCAGAGGACTTAGAACACTGAACCCTTGCCGGCACCGGCGGAGCCATGTATTGGCCATAGAGGGCTCTGGCCCCCTTGCCTTGTAAAAAAAATGAGGATATATGCTGCTGTTGTGTAATTTAGCCCACCAGGCAACGTGATGGGCCACGTGCAAGCCCAAACTTGGGGCCTGGCATGTGGCACCCGTGAACGCAAGCAAAATAATCCACGGAGTCAGAGACATCAGGCACGGAGCCACGGAGTGACCCAGACGGAGACGGCGGAGGTGACGAGCCGAAAACCGAAAAGCCGAAGGTAGTTGCACCGGCGCTATCCATGCCTCGAGCTGGAGTCCTTGGCGGCGGTGGCGGCGGCCTTCCTTGACTCGCCCGTCGGCGGTCTGCTGATCGGCCCCCGGCGGCTGCGCGGCAACGCCCAGGCAGCTAGTAGCAGCCAGAGTCAGATCTCAGGTACGATTGCAGTTGCAGCTTGCTCTTGTTTCTTCTTTCGTTTTCTAAACTCTTTAGATCAGTAGCCCATGTTGTCTAGAAGTGGCTGATTGAGTGATAATTTGTAACGATTAAGATCTCTCGTCATTTATTTGGGTGATAATAGTCTGTACATTTTTTTCCTGTAGATACAAATGGGTAAAGAGAGACCCATTTCTTCATTTTTCAAGAAAAAAAGAGACGACGAACCTATTGTTGAGCAACCATCGATTCCTGCAAACTTAGTTGAATTAGAAACAAGGCAAGATGAATACCAAGCAGATGAAGGTGAACCTGAACCTATTGTATTTCTAGGAATTGAATTCCTACAGCAAGATCCAGCATTACGCCGACAAATTTGGGAGTATCCAAGTAACCAGCAAGATGAAGTACGACGGGCATATTTGAAGTTAGGTCCAATGCAACCTAAACTTAAAAAATACAAGGGTTTTGGACCGCAGGGTCATAAGCGCCATTTCCAGTATAATTGGTTTAGTGATTTTCCATCTTGGTTGGAGTACTCAGAGAGCAATGGTCGTGCATATTGTCTTCTTTGCTTTGTGTCCAGCAAAAATATAAAGAAAAGAAGTGGCTTTGATGTCTTCACAGCACAAGGCTTTGACAGCTACAAGAAAGTTAACAATGGCAAAAATTGTGGATTCTTGGTTCACATAGGATCTGATCCTTGCTCAACACACAACAATGCAGTCATGGAATGTCATAACCTGTTGAATCAACCAAATCATGTTGATAATATTATCGAGGTGGCAAGCAATCAAGAGAAAGAAAGAAATCGTCTACGGCTGAGAGCATCAATTGCAGCTGTCAGGTGGTTAACATTTCAATCTTGTTCTTTTAGAGGCCATGATGAGACACCTCAGTCAAAAAATAGAGGGAACTTTGTTGAAATATTAAAACTTCTTGCTGAATTTAATCCTGAAATTGCAAGTGTTGTGTTAGAGAATGCTCCACAATTTGCAAAGTACACATCACCTGATATCCAAAAGGAAATCTTGAGTATTTTTGCAATGAAAGTCAGAAAGCATATACGTGAGGAAATCGGGGATGCAAAGTTCTCTATTCTTGTGGATGAAACATGTGATGTTGCAAAAAGAGAGCAAATGGCAATTGTTTTCAGATTTGTGGATAATGATGGTATTGTACAAGAACGGTTCTTTGACTTGATACATGTGAAGAACACCAAAGCACTAACATTGAAGAAAGAATTATCTTCTCTGTTGTCCAGCTATGCCTTTGATGTGCAGAACCTTCGAGGACAAGGTTATGATGGTGCTAGCAACATGAAGGGAGAGTTAAATGGGTTGCAAGGACTTTTTCTCAAAGAATGCCCGTATGCATATTATGTTCACTGCTATGCCCATCGCCTACAACTTGCTCTTGTTGCTGCATCAAAGGATGTGGTTCCTGTTACCCAATTTTTCCAGAAATTGGTTTTTATTGTAAACACTGTTGACTCATCATCTAAGCGTCACGATGAGCTCCATGACAGCCAAATGGATGAACTTGCATGCTTGCTAGCTATTGATGAGCTTGAGACAGGACAAGGAGCAAATCAAATCTGCTCTCTGAAACATCCAGGAGATACAAGGTGGGGTTCACACTTAGGTTCTATTGCTAGCCTTATGGATTTGTTCAATCCTGTGAGTTCAGTTCTACAAAATTTAGCTTCTGACTCATCAGCTGGTGCAAACCGTGCCGATGGTGATACTGCTTTCAACTACTTGACATCTTTCGAGTTTATATTTATCCTACTGATGATGAGAGAAATGATGGAGATCACAGAACAACTAGGTCAGGCTTTACAAAAGAAAACACAAGACATAGTGAATGCTATTCGACTTGTGCAATCCACAAAAGTTCTACTTGAAGAAATGAGATCAGATGATGGATGGGAAAATTTTATTTGTGGGGTTGTTGAGTTCTGTTTGGGTCATGAAATTGACATTCCAGATATGGAAGCAACATACATTATGCGTGGTGGTCGTGCTCGTCGTCAACCAGATAATTTTACCAATGACCGTTACTTTCGAGTGGAGATATTTCGGGCAACAATTGATACTCAGCTAGCTGAATTGAACCTGAAGTTCAATGAGAAGGTGATGGACCTTTTGTCCATTAGCACTACATTAATACCAAAAAATGGATTTCCATCTTTCAGTGCTAGTGAGATATGCAAAGTGGTTGAGAAGTACTACCTAGCAGATTTCAACCAACAAGAGAGGCTTAGATTAGAGTATCAGTTGAAGCATTTTGTTGTTGATGCTTCCAACAGTGAAGATCTGAAAAATATTGCAACCATAGCTGAGTTATGTCGATGCCTTGTTGCCACAGGACGCCATAGGACTTCTAACATGATCGATAGATTGCTTCGGTTGCTGCTTACTCTTCCAGTTTCAATAGCTAGTGCTGAGCGTGTTTTTTCTATCTTGAAGATCACTAAGACAAGACTACGAAACAAGATGGAAGACAAATTTCTTGCCAATGACTTGGTAGTACACATAGAAGGCGAGATCGCAAGAGAATATAGCTATGAAGATATAATTGCTGATTTCTAGAATTTGAAGAAAAGAAAAGTGGACTTTTAACAACGGCTAGTTCTATGGGTAATCCGGTAATGGGTTACTTGTCTTTTGGTACATATATACAACACTGCATATATATGCTGATATGATACTGTAATGGGTATCCTATGGACAATAGACCATGGTCACCTATGTTTTGTTAATTGTGACCTAATTATAGTAGTATAGAGCTAAAACTTATTTCTATGGAACTTATGTACTGTACATGTTGGTCAGTTAGTCTATATGGTCTGGTTTTGAAAAATGGCCCTCTGTATTTGGCTTCAAGCTCCGCCACTGCTTGCCGGAAGGTAAAATCGATAGTTATCCATATTTATCTTTTTATCATTGCATTAATCAGTTTCCCTTTTTGCATATTTACTTCCGAGCATTTGCATAATCATTTTCATTTTTTTGCATGTTTACTTTTCTGTACTAGCATTGCATTAGAAAAGAAAATAAATATTTATTTGTTTGCTTTGCTGCAGTATAAATTATAAGCCCTATGTGAATAATTTTGTGGCATATAAAAACCTATAGGAATATTCACTGTGGTGGCATAGAATAAAAATAAATATGCATTCATCTTGTTATACTTTCTCAGCATTATAAAAATATAATTATTATTTGAGAGAAATCCTATTGAAACTTTGCTTGAAAGAATAAAGAACAAATCTCAAAAGCTCTGGACAATTAAGGCTTAAGTGGCCAACCACTAGCGCTTAATCTATTCCACAAGTTTTGTTGTCTATTTGAGTTCTGCAGGATTTTAAGGACCAAGAAGAGCCGACAAGCAAGTGGATGTTCTATCCACTACTAGAGCACTGTCTCAACAATCATCAACTTCAATTAATGCTCCACTAGAGGAGGAAGAACACCCCTACTACCAGTCTGCTACTTCACAAGATTGAACGACTATGTCAACATCCAGCTTGGGGGAAAGCACCCCCATGTATCTAGCTAAGTATTTTCTTTCCTCAGTTTTACCTTATTCTTTATGAGTTTTCTTATTTAGTAATAATGATGGTATAAAATAATAGAAATAAAATAAAAAGAGTATATCTAGTTTGCTTTTGTTCTTAAAGAAGTTGATAATAAAAGAGGAGTCCCTGAATAATCACTTGCATGGAAATGATAAATAGTTGCTCTGCCATAATTCCTTTCAAGTACCTAGTTTTTAACCTCGAACTCTCCCAAGTTTTAGACACAACTGTTTTGATCTAAGATTTGCTTTGAACCTAAAACTCGTGGGTAGCGAATGCTTAATCTAAGTCTAGGTAGTTGGTGGATATGATATGGCAAGGTCTGAGCTGCTGTTTATCCTACTCCTAGAGATACTAGAGTTATGGAGATTTTATCTTTTGAAAAACATAAAAATATTGCATGATGAGTTCCTGTATGAAGAGAGCTTGAATTCCTACCACAACCATATATACATGGTTTGTTAGACTAGGAAAACTTCCACTTATATTTACTGCTTGTGAGCATTGAGTATGGTCAAGCTATGTCGACCTTAGGGATTGGTCATGCGGTTAAAATCAAGATCATGTACACTCCACTTGTAACAGAACCGACCAAATTATAAGAGCATTAGTACAAAAACAAGCACCGAAGCGCTCAAATTTTCGAACTTGAGCCCATATAATCCCGGTAGTCAATCGAAACCACGAAGGATTTCAAACCAACTTGCTTACAACCAAGATCGCATCATTCAACATACACATCATACGTTACATTTCACCAGTAGCTCCGAAATACACTTACACACACGGAGTTGCAAATTATTACAAACCAAGTTTATAAAGTAGCGGAAGCATAACACACACCAGATGTTTAACTACTGCCAGTCTTGTTGATCACAACCCGCAAAAGCATCAGGGAAAGTACATAAAAGATGATCACGCCCTAGTGATCTAGTCTTCGTCACCCGCAGGGTGGAGACAAGTTTTGCAGAAGCCTTGGTAGAGCATATCATCTGCAACAGGAGGGAATAAACCCTGAGTACTGGAATGTACTCAGCTAGACTTACCCGTCGAAAACCAGAATAAGATGACACCAAGGATTATGCAAGGCTTACACAAGAGGCTAGCTGACATCACATTTTGCAGAAAGGCATATGTAATTGAAACTCTTATAACCTGTACTAGCAGTTATTTTTAGCATTTACCTGTCATCTATCTTAGCACCTATACTAAACATGCACTTGATTATCATCAAACAATTATTAACATTATATCCATAGTAGGTATAAATTATGGCAACATTGTATCATTCACTTAACCATCTGTTCGATTAATGAGATCTACGTTGCCGCTGCTCAAGTCAAGTGCTCACTAACCGGGAGCGACGACGATTCGAATCGATTTCCTATCCAGCTGGAGGGGTATTTCTAACACTCACCGAGTCACGCCTGGCGAGGGCTGCTCAGGTCATCTTTCGTACAGTTCAGGAATCGCAGGTCCGAATAATGTCGCGTCCCCAAGGGCGACACTCTGCCAGGTGATAGGGACTCTAACCCCCCTTGATCTCACGCTAATGTCCCCAAGCACATCCTTTCTCTCCTCCAAGATGCAACCTACCATTCGATTCCCGGCCTGAACCATACTACTCGACTTCGCGGTCGGAACGACTTATCCGGCCAACTAAGTGTTAGACTGCGTTCAACATGACTCAAGGACGTACAACGAATCGGTCCTTAAACAACTCAGACGGGCATAGCTCCACACCCAAGACGTGAAGTGTCTTGCGGCTGTACTATCGAACTCCCGCCCGGTCTCAATTTCATTTTAAAGCATGGTTCCTTCCACGATAGCCATAAAACCACTCGTGACCCAGTCCTATATCTCGCGGATGACCGGAAATCACCCGACTTCTACCGGACTAAGCAGGGCTAAGCATTGACACGTGCCTAAACCTAATATCGGATTAAGTACGATATCTGGACAAGGACAGGTATAATACAACAAGTGTTTTCATATAACTCCTACAACTTAATGCAGTAAACAATTAAAAGTACTCAAGATTAATTTATAAAACAATAGGTTCAGCATGCACCGGGGCTTGCCTTTTAGAAAGGTCAATGGCCGGTGGTCAGGACACTCGGGCAAGTCCTCAGCGGCGTCTCCTCCGCCGACTGGTTCCTCTGGCTCCTCCGGCTGGTCCTGGACTTCCTCCGGGATCACTTGCTCGAACTCGAGGAGCGTTACCCCCTCCGGAACACCTATTGCATGAGTGCATAATAAATTTTATGGATGCATAATGAAAGATGCAACATGCTCGGAATGAAATGCATTACCACACTCTTAAGCTCTATTCAAATCACTTCAAATATTAAGTGCAAATTTCCTCTCTGGTAGAGAAGCACTCACCTAATCTACTCAACCTAAGGTATAGCTGTTCTTCTTCGGTTAAGGCCCTAACACCTAACAATCACAAGAGTAACATTACTTAGGTTACCACAACCAACACCAAAATATCACAGCAAGACATTCTGGACAGCAGCTAATTGTTTCTAACATAACTGGAGATTCCCAACTCCAAAAGATATGATCTAAGACAATCTGAAAAGCTTATGAAATGCCCTACAAATCATTTTCAGACCTCAACCCTTAATTCCTAAGTTTTCTATGTCGAATTTCCCAAGTTCCAGAATCTGTCCTCTCTAAACAGAGAGCAGCCAATTCTGGACTGTCACTTAAAACAGCAATAACTCCCAAACTACTAAGCCAAATGCTCCCAAATTTTGACACAAGCTAGTTTATCAATTTTACTACAACTTTGGTATTTACAAGTTTTCCAGCAAACACATTTATCAAAGGTCAAACCCAAAGATACTACCAGCTGTCCAGAAAACCTAGAATTGCAAAGATTAAATATTTATTTATGTGGCAAACTCCCCCTAAGACCAAACTAATGTTACCAAAAGTTCACATGGGTCACAAAAACACCAGAAAGTAAGGTGTGCCCACCTAGAACATTTATTTACACCCCTTTCTTAATTTACTTAATTAATTAAGTGGAATTTTAAACATATATGTAAACTACTCATAAAATTCTACAAAAATTACAGGAGACTCTCTGACTAAAAAGAGGCTACTGTAAAAATTTGAACTAAAATTATTCACAGAAACTCCTTACACAAAATTCACAAGCCAAAAAGGCTGATTTTTGTATAATTAACAAATCATATTAAAAAGTATCAAACAACAGATTTCATATTTTTCTTAGACACTTTAGGGTACTAGGACATTCTCCAAAAATTTATAAGAACATTGCATATGTAGAAAAATTACAAAAATTCATTCAAATATTCCCTATAACAACATGATAGCATTATAACTTGAAAAGTACTTAAGCACTAATGCCCAAATTTTTACCAGAGCTAATACAGGTATAAATTAGCCTACCCACCAAATTTCATAATTTTTAGAACACTACAACCCAAGTTATTCATTTAACAAATTTACCTCCCTTTTAAAACACATTTCAAAGACCTATTTAATTCTCCCAGAAACTAAACATCACATATCAAATTTATATTTTTCTAAAATACTACACATCATGCAGAGCTCAACAAAATTTAAATCATAATTTTTGGACAAGTCAAACCCTAGATATGAAATTCATAAACATCATTCAAATCTGTGAACAAATCACAAAAATCAACCCTAGCGGCACAGTCCTGGGCCGGCCCGGCTTGCCAGCGCGCGCCCTGTCCCGGACGCCCGCCCGCATGCGTGGCGCTGACAGCGCAGGCCCGTAGGCCAGAGAGAGGGAAACAGAGAGGGAGGAGCCGCAGCTCCGGCGAGCTCCAGCTTGTGGACGGCAGCATCTCCGGCGAGGGGAAGGGCACCGTTAGTTTCCTCTCGACCATCCGCATCGCCTGACCCCTAAACCGTGGACTCTACCCGACCCTAGCTCCCTCGGCCATGGCGGCGGCGGCTCGGTGATGGCGCGCAGTGGTACGCCGGCGAGCTCTGACCGCTAGACGACCGGCAGAGGGGTGCGCCAGCTTCCTGGAACCTTGGTGGACCTACCGAGGCTACGAAAAAGGACCGGGATGGAGTGGAGTAGCGTGGCCACGTGAGCACCTCACCGGCGGCCATGGCGCGGCAGTGCGAGGCCACGTTCCGGTCCGGTTTGGCCGGCATTGGCGGTAACGTCATCCTTAGAGCATCTACGGTTGGTGGGGAAGAAGGAACATACACTAGGAAAAGAGGAGGTGCACGGTGCTATGCTGGCCACGGTGAGCCGTCGCGCGGACAAACGCCGGTGAGCCCTCACGGTGGTGGAAACAGAAATGTGCCCTTACCCTGGCTCGGTTACTCTAATTGGGAGGTCGGCAAGGTGCGGGAGGTGGTTGCGGGGCTGTGGCCGTGGTGAATCGGCCGGTGGTGCGATGGCGAGTGCGCGCGGCGAAGGCGGAGCTCGCGGCAACGGCGGCGGCCTCGGTTCCGCTCGGCGCGCACCGAGGGATGGAGAAGGGAAAGGGAGTGAGTGAGGGGGTGGAGCGTCGGCCTCGTGGCGCCTTTGAGCACGTCGTGGACTGACCGGTGGGGTCACGGCCGACGTACGGTCGCCACCGCACGGCCACGCGTCGATGACGGCCTGTGGCTGGTCGGCCACTCCACCTGACGAACTGAATCAAAGTTGCAATCGTGGCCTCAATGACCGACTGACAGAGCAAGTTCAACGATGATTATCTCCTAAACCAGCTCGAGTTAGCAGAAGATGATAACATCAAAATTGTAGAGCTACATGAGGGCTACAATTTTGCTAATTGGCTCAAGAACTGGTTCGGCTTGGTTTAGGAGTTACAAGGCGTCAAAGTAAGGTACAATGAAACTGAAACTTAGTTTTAGTCACAATGCCGACTGAAACCCGATTTTCTAGACATCATATCTCCTAAACCATTTAGAACTAGGTGATGGTGATGTTGGCAATGTTGTAGAGCTAAGTGAGTATTACAAAAGTGTCAACATGAGTTGGGGCTGGTTTGGTCTGGTTTGCAAACTACAAGCTTCCAAAGTAGGTCACTATCAAACTGGAGGGACACTTTTGAAACTTAGAAAAATTCTAAGTGCTGAGATAGCCCCTCTAGCTGACTTGTGGGCTAATTTTGAGCATGTTCTGGTCAGTTTCATGAGATGGTCATATTGAGACTTTTGTTCCCCATAAAATTCCCTACAACTTTGATTAAGGGTGCTTCTCCATGCAAGGTCTCTAAGCTAGACTTTTTAATTGGTCAAACTAAGGCATCCTAGGGCTAAATGCTGGTCAACCACACCTTGGAGGTCATTTTGGTAATTTTGGTCAACATGAACCTTGCTCCCTTAGTTACTCTAAGTGAGATTAAGTTATTGTAGGATCTAATTAGCCACTCTACCCTTTTGCTACACCAAATTCCTAGTGCCACAAGATGTGAACCAAATCAAAACCCTAAAACCTCCACATTTGTTGCAAACAAGGTAAAATAAAATGAGATGATGCATGTTTATGCTTATGCCATGCAATGCAATTAAGGAGCTAAACACCTGAGGTGTTACAGCCCTCCCCCCTTATAAAAATCTCGTCCCGAGATTTGGAAAGCGTACCATTTTTCATAGAATTCCTTATAACCATCCCGCAAATAGTCCTCCCGTTCCCACGTAGCGTCACTTTCACTACCCTGATTACTCCACATCACTTTATACCACTTAACCACTCGGCTTCTAGTTACTCGCTCTTGAGTATCGATCACTCGGACTGGCTTTTCTTCATAAGTTAAATCAGATTCAAGCCTGATATCTCCTAAAGGAACTCTCTCCTCAGGAACTCGAAGACACTTCTTGAGCTGAGATACATGGAAAACATTGAATATGGCACTCATTTCAGGAGGTAACTGGATCTTGTATGCAACAGCTCCACTCTTGCCTATGATCTGGAGAGGACCCACGTATCTCGGTGCAAGTTTCCGCTTGACACCAAAACGTTGTACACTCTTCATCGGAGAAACTTTCAGATAAACGAAGTCTCCAACTTCAAACTCGAGTGGCTTTCTACGACGATCAGCATAACTTTTCTGTCTAGCTTGGGCTGCAGCCATATGTTTTTGGATGGTACAGACTTGTTCCTCAGCTTCCTGGACAAAATCAATACCATAATACCTTCTTTCACCAGCTTCTACCCAATTTAGTGGAGTTCTACACTTACGACCGTACAATGCTTCGAACGGGGCCATCTTAATACTCTCTTGGTAACTATTATTGTACAAAAACTCGGCTAGAGGTAACCATTTTTCCCAAGAACCCTTGGATGAAATTACACATGCCCGCAATAGATCTTCCAAGATTTGGTTAACTCGTTCCGTCTGACCTGACGTCTGGGGGTGATAAGCAGAGCTTCTCACTAACTTGGTTCCCAGAAGGTGATGCAAGTGCTCCCAAAAGCGAGCAGTGAACTGGGGACCACGGTCAGAAATGATAGTACGAGGTACCCCATGGAACCGGACTATCTGATTGAAGTACAACTCAGCATAGTCAGTGGGACGATAGTCCACTCTAACAGGAATGAAGTGAGCTGATTTGGTTAAACGATCCACAATTACCCAGATGGAGTTATGATTTTTGACAGTAGGAGGAAGTCCGATAATGAAATCCATACTTATCTCTTCCCATTTCCAACCTGGGATAGAAAGTGGTTGAAGTAACCTAGCTTTCATGTGTACCGCTTTAACTCTACAGCAGGTGTCACACCTAGCAACATATGCAGCTATCTCTTTCCGCATCTTGGTCCACCAATAAAGTGGCTTCAAATCATAATACATCTTATTACTACCAGGATGGATGGACAACTTGGAAGAATGTGCTTCAGACAGGATCTGATCTCTAAGCTCTCGGTCCTTAGGTACCACTAATCTATCCTTAAACCACAGCACACCTTCTTCATCTACCCTGAAATGCTTAGTTTCTTCCTCTTTCATCTTACGCTTGATGTGGAATACACCAGGATCAGTCTTTTGGAGCTCAATAATTCTGCTTTTGAGAGTACAACTGACAGTGATGTTGTACAAGACTGCTGGATGTAAAAGGCGGGATCGATGAAAATCAGTTTCAACTAAGGAATGGCAATGAGACTTACGGCTTAAAGCATCCGCAACCACATTTGCCTTGCCAGGATGATAGTGTACTTGAAGGTTATAATCCTTAATCAACTCGAGCCATCTTCTTTGACGCATATTTAACTCGGGTTGGGTGAAGATGTATTTGAGGCTTTTGTGGTCTGTGTAGATATTGCAGACATTGCCCAGCAGATAATGCCACCATACTTTCAAAGCATGAACAACTGCAGCCAGTTCTAAGTCATGCGTTGGATAATTCACCTCATGTTTTCGAAGTTGTCGAGAGGTATATGCAATTACTCGGCCTTCCTGCATCAAAACACCTCCCAAACCTATGCCTGAGGCATCACAATAAACATCAAACGGTTTCTCGATATCCGGTTGTGCCAGAACCGGAGCCGAGGTTAGGAGGGTTCGCAGTTGGTGAAAAGCCGCATCACACTCAGGAGTCCAGACAAACCTGGTGTCTTTTTGCAGCAACCGAGTCATGGGTTTGGCTATTTTTGAGAAATCCGGGATGAAGCGACGATAATAGCTAGCCAACCCAAGAAAACTCCGGACCTCATGAACCGAAGTAGGAGCCTTCCAATTCAATACTTCCTGTACCTTGGTGGGATCCACCATAATTCCCCCATCGGACAACACATGCCCAAGGAAAGGTACTTCACAAAGCCAGAATTCACACTTACTGAACTTCGCATACAGTTGATGTTCACGTAGTCTGGTGAGGACAATACGCAGGTGTTCAGCGTGTTCTTCCTCATTTTCAGAATATATCAAGATGTCATCAATAAACACCACCACAAACTTGTCCAATTCGGGCATAAACACCGAATTCATCAAGCACATGAAGTGTGCGGGGGCATTCGTCAGGCCGAAAGACATAACAAGATACTCATAAAGGCCGTATCTAGTCGAGAAAGCTGTTTTTGGAATATCTTCAGGATGGATTTTAATCTGATGGTAACCAGACCTCAGATCAATCTTGGAAAAGACTTTAGCTTTGGACAACTGATCGAACAAGATATCGATACGTGGCAGAGGATACTTATTTTTGACAGTGACTGCATTCAGAGGTCTATAATCTACACACATCCGCAAGGACTAGTCCTTCTTCACAAAGATAGCAGGGCATCCCCACGGAGACGAACTAGGACGAATCAACCCCTTCTTCAAAAGTTCATTCAACTGCACCTTAAGTTCAGCTAGCTCATTCGGAGGCATCCTATAAGGTCTCCTAGAGATGGGTGCCGTGCCAGGCAACAACTCGATTTTAAATTCCACATCCCGATCCGGAGGGAGTCCCGGCAAATCATCGGGGAAAACGTCAGGAAACTCACTCACTATGGGAATTTCAGCCAACGCCTTTGCTTGCATAGCATGAACTTCACCAGACAAGTCAACTTTTCTGGGAAGTTGTACTAGAAAACCCTTTTGATCTGTAGGATCTCTGAGCATAACTACCCGAGTGGATGTATCAATGAGTACCCCATTCTGACTCATCCAATTCATTCCCAAAATAACATCTATGCCTAATCCCGGCAACACCACTAAGGCAAGCGAGTACTTTCGCCCTTCTATCTCAAACTCAAGATTCCCCACTACTTTATTTGTGGAAATATTACCACTTGCCGCACTAATGCAATAACCCCCGCCTTCAACAGTATGTAATTTGTGTGCAAACTTTGATGCAAACTTAGGACTGATAAAGGAATGCGAAGCACCTGAATCAAAAAGTACCACTGCAGGATGTTGGTCAACTAGAAACTTACCAGCAGTGACAACCTCACCAGATGGGATTTCCTCAATACTGTTATAATGAGCATGCCCCTGACGGCCACCTTGGTTGACATTCTTCTTAGGATAAGGACAGTTCCTGGACCAATGGCCTGGCTTGTTGCAGTTCCAGCAAGGCATGTTGCTGGGAGGAACACTAGAGCTGCTCTGACCAGAATTTCCCTTTGACAGAGCGACTGTATAAGCCTTGCAGAACCCAGTCTTGGTAGCAGGCTTCTTCTGTG
Organism: Saccharum hybrid cultivar R570; assembly: GCA_038087645.1. NCBI lineage: Eukaryota > Viridiplantae > Streptophyta > Magnoliopsida > Poales > Poaceae > Saccharum > Saccharum hybrid cultivar. Next base: position 17,332,720 of record JAQSUU010000216.1, on the reverse strand, counting down.
GCGGACGGAACTTGGTATTCTGAGCACGTGGGCGAGGGGAAGCCCTAGGTGCAGCTGAGGTCCGAGACTGCGAAGCACTCGCCTCAAGGGCCCTTTTTCGGCTCTTAGAGGCAGAATAAATAGCATTAATGTTTTCCTGAGTCAAAGCATCACTGATAAAATCATGGAAGGTAGTACACTTGCTAGTGCCCATGGTCTTCATCAGCTTTGGGCCGAGGCCTCTTTTAAAGCTAGCAATTTTCTTGGCATCGGTATCCACAAACTCGATTGCATACCTTGCCAGGTTGTTGAAAGATTACAGATATTCAGTCAAACTTTTATTACCCTATGACAGCCTCATGAATTCTGTGTGCTTGATAGCCATAAGACCTGGAGGAATATAGTTCCCACGGAATGCTGCTTTGAACTGGTCCCAAGCCACCGGGATATTTGCAGGCAATGTGGAACGATAGTGGCTCCACCAAATACCCGCTGGACCATGCAGTTGATGAGAAGCATATTCAGTCTTTAGCTCATCGGTCAAGCGAAGCAGACGAAACTTCTGCTCAATAGTGTTCAACCACTCATCGGCTTGCAGTGGTTCCTCCGCCTCCTTGAAGAGCGGGGGCTTAGTGTCAAGAAAGTCCTTGAAATCACTATATTGATTGGGTTCCGGGCCCTGGCGGCCATGACGAGCCTCCCGGTTGGCAAGCTGGCGCATAGCATCTGCCAGCATACGCTGCCCTTCCACCACGGACTGCATCAGCTCAGCCGGGGTAGGTGGTGGCGGAGGGGGTGGCTGTTCCTCATCCTCATTGCCATGACCCCGACGGAGGTTGTACGACATCTGCAAAATGCATAGCCAATGAGCACTGACGATGTGGGAAATTTGTAGATGAATTATTGTAAATAGGTCAAACTGACTTCATGAAAAATGACTTTGCAAAGAATCAAGGCACAATAATTCATCACAACCGCACAATCCATTCAAGCGCATCAATTGACGCAATCGTGTGTGGGTATCCCACCAGATGTATTTTGGTATAAGGCTCACTCACAGGGAGCACAGCAGTGACTGAACCGTTTACTTTCATATCTACGTGATTTTTGACCCTTCGTACGGATATTCGGATTCAATCCCAAAATTTCTAACCGACTGAGAAAGGCTACTTTAAACTGACCACAAAGAGACTTCTCAACGGTAGAGTTCCATGGTGGATCATGACTAGCCACCTCGATACCAGCGCGTGCCAAGCAGCACAGCCTTATGTCGCACGCCACAGGAGGCCCTCGGTTTCGTCGCGGCACCGAAGGGTGCTAATCATGACGCCATCATCGAACGCAATACAATAAGACATCCAATTGTGATCGAAATTAATAGGTTAAAAATAAACATCCAGGAAACATAGGGTTCGACCTTACATCCAAAAAGCCAAGTTATTACAAAGCCTCACTCCAACACAGGGAGGGCACAAAAGATGATCCTAACATCGTAGCTATGTGGTGACTACTCTAAGCATTGTCCTTAGAGTTGGTGTCAAGGATCTCCCCACCATCCTCATCACTAACAGGCTCTAACTCCTCGTCTTCTTCTTCTTCTGGTTCCTCTTCTGGTGGGGCATCCGGTGGCCCATTGACCTCCACTTCATCATCCTCTTCAGCCATGAAGATTCCTGAACCCATGTCCTCATTTGCGTTGTTGTTTCGAGACAGCAGAGGATTTAGCTGGTTGTTCAGGCGGTGCACTTCTTCATGAAGATTGTCATTGTATTCTTTAGCATTCTCCAACTGTTGCTCGAGCTCCACCTGACGAGCTCTCAGGAGGTTCTCCTCGTGCCAGGCTTCATCCCTCTGGTTCATGACATGGACCAGCATGCGTTGACAGTTGCGATTGGCTACTGTCAACCTCTGGACCACAAGTGTTTCCTGGTCACGGTCACGGATCACTTGCTCCAGTTGCTGACGCGCTGCATTCCTAGCAGCAGTCACTTCGGCCAACTCAGCCCGCAGCCTTTCTACCTCAGTGGGCTCGGGGCGGGGCTCACGTGGAGCTAGCTGGTAGCGAGGGGCCCTTCCTCCGGTCGACTTACGAGCGGTCCTCTTAGTGCATGCCATCTGTATCAACAAGATACGACTTAAGGTGAGGATAATTTAGGGGATACGAAATTTAATTTAGTCGGGACTGTTGATATTTTAAGGAGGGAGTAAAATGACATGTATGTTATAATTAAACATGATGCATGCACGTTCCGTACGCCCTCTCACCTTAGTAGAGACCTACAGTTCTAACGCTAGGCGGTGGCATACATACGTTCTCTCATATAAACGAAACTATCAGTCTACTCGTTACGCTGTTAGTGTACCTGCATAAAATCTCATTTCAGCCCAACAGTTTCCCAATATAAACACACAGGAAAGCAGTAAACTAAATACTTTCCATATACACATCCCCTGATGTATATACTTCAGTATCAAAGCTACCCGATTAATAGATTCCCACAATTAAGTGCTTACATAATTGCACGGTTTAAACATGTAAGTATGCAAGTCACCAAAACTACTCTCCCCTAGATCGACGGTTGGACGATCATGCTCTCACAACTCACACTTACCAGAGCGTCGAGGCAATTGATCCATACATTACCACCCAAGTGGATGGCATCCATACAATATCACGCCGTATGGACGATGAAACAAAAACAACCAAGACCCCCAAGTTAGTACTTATAATAAGCCACCTAAGAGTCCTTATTTGGGCTAAGGGATGTGATCACTGGCATACCTATAAAAATAATTTTTAGAGTTTTAACCCTTTTCATAAACAAATACTTTTGTTTTTAATTACTCGTATGATGTGTTTAATGTTGAATTATGCTCCGGTACCAGCTGTAACAGAACCGACCAAATTATAAGAGCACAAGTACAAAAACAAGCACCGAAGCGCTCAAGTTTTCGAACTTGAGCCCATATAATCCTGGTAGTCAATCGAAACCACGAAGGATTTCAAACCAACTTGCTTACAACCAAGATCGCATCATTCAACATACACATCATACATTACATTTCACCAGTAGTTCTGAAATACACTTACACACACGGAGTTGCAAATTATTACAAACCAAGTTTATAAAGTAGCGGAAGCATAACACACACCAGATGTTTAACTACTGCCAGTCTTGTTGATCACAACCCGCAAAAGCATCAGGGAAAGTACATAAAAGATGATCACGCCCTAGTGATCTAGTCTTCGTCACCCGCAGGGTGGAGACAAGTTTTGCAGAAGCCTTGGTAGAGCATATCATCTGCAACAGGAGGGAATAAACCCTGAGTACTGGAATGTACTCAGCTAGACTTACCCGTCAAAAACCAGAATAAGATGACACCAAGGATTATGCAAGGCTTACACAAGAGGCTAGCTGACATCACATTTTGCAGAAAGGCATAAGTAATTGAAACTCTTATAACCTGTACTAGCAGTTATTTTTAGCATTTACCTGTCATCTATCTTAGCACCTGTACTAAACATGCACTTGATTATCATCAAACAATTATTAACATTATATCCATAGTAGGTATAAATTGTGGCAACATTGTATCATTCACTTAACCAACTGTTCGATTAATGAGATCTACGTTGCCGCTGCTCAAGTTAAGTGCTCACTAACCGGGAGCGACGGCGATTCGAATCGATTTCCTATCCAGCTGGAGGGGTATTTCTAACACTCACCGAGTCACGCCTGGCGAGGGCTGCTCAGGTCATCTTTCGTACAGTTCAGGAATCACGGGTCCGAATAATGTCGCGTCCCCAAGGGCAACACTCTGCCAGGTGATAGGGACTCTAACCCTGTAATAGAACCGTCCAAATTATAAGAGCACAAGTACAAAAACAATCACCGAAGTGATCAAATTCTCGCACTTGAGCCCATATAACTCCGGTAGTCCAATGAAATCGCGAGGGATTTCAAACCAACCAACATACAAGCCAAGATTATAGTGATTCAACATAACAAGTCACATGTTACAACCATTTCACAAGTAATTCAATATACATCAGAGTTCAACATAGTTATTACAACTTAAGTTCAAAAGTAGCGGAAGCAAAGTAATTTGAAACTAACAACATCATTATTTAAAATATATGCCAGTACTAAAGTCGACTTCCAACAAAAGCATTAGAGAGAAGATAACTCAGAAGGATCATGCCCGTGATCACACTCCGCCACTACGGCAGGAGCCAACCAACTCTTGCAGTCGCCATGCTACAGCACAACCTGCAACAAGTGGGGATAAAACCCTGAGTACGAGAAGGTACTCAGCTAGACTTACCCGTCAGAAACCAGAAATAAAGCGACACCAAGGATCATGCAAGGCTGATATAAAGTGGGCTAGCTTGACAACATTTTGCATAAAAGCTTAATATGGATAAGTAATCATTAATGCTTAAGCATCAAGTTAATTATCATTAACCTGTCATCTATATTAGAACCTGTACTAGAGCACTCACTTTATTAGGAGCAAACAATATTAACCATAGCAGGTATAAATTGAGGCAACCTTTCCATCGTTATCCAATTAACCATCCGTTCAATTTAATGGAATCTACGTTGCCGCTGCTCAAGTCAAGTGCTCACTAACCGGGAACGACGGCGATTCGAATCGAATTCCTATCCAGCTGGAGGGGTATTTCTAACACTCACCGCGCAGGCCCCTGCCAGGGTCGCACAAGCCACCTTTCGTATGATTCAGGAATCGCGGGTCCGAATGATGTCGCAACCCCAAGGGCGACACTCTGCCAGGTGATAGGGACTCTAACCCCCCCTTGGTCTCACGCCAATGTCCCCAAGCACATCCTTTCTCTCCTCCAAGAAGCAACCTACCATTCGATTCCCGGCCTGAACCATATTACTCGGCTTCATGGTCGGAACGACTTATCCGGCCAACTAAGTGTTAGACTGCGTTCAACATGACTCAAGGACGTACAGCGAATCGGTCCTTAAACGACTCAGACGGGGATAGATCCACACCCAAGACCTCCATGCCTTATTGCTTCACTATCGTCATCCCGCCCGGTCTCATTTCATTTTATTAACACATGGTTCCATTCCACGATAGCAATATAGCCAACCGTGCCATATATGAATATCCCTATATCTCGCAGGTGACAGGAAATCACCTGACTTCTACCGCTTAAAGCAGGGCTAAGCATCTACTCGATCCTAGTCTATGTAGGATTCAAGGATTCATATATCTGGACAAGGAATGATATAATGCAGCAAGGGTTTCCAACCAACTCCTACCACTTAATGCAACAATACTTATAACATGTATATATATAATTAATTGCTTTGAAGATAGGAGGCTTATAATGCTCCGGGGCTTGCCTGGAATCCGACACAAGTCAGTGGTTGTCAGACATCACTCCGAGTACTTCCATCTTCGGGATAGTTTCCCAAACACCGTCTTTGGGTTTGGCTCCACATTATGTCCTCCACGTAGTGCATCTAGCGTACCTAGATGAGACGTAAGATGCAAGTGTATGAATACGTAGAAATGCAATAACACAACATTCATGTCAACACACCAAGTTCACATGGGCACTAGAGTTAATCAACTTAACTATCACTTAAGCATATCCTTAGAAGATGACCAGCATATCGATCATGACACAAGTCACACAAGATCTCAAGCACACTTAACACTAACAAGATGTATATCACTCTTTAGGAATCAACATAGCAAAGCAAGTCAAGATGAAGCAACAACTATAACTAGAATATGTCAATTTCTGGACTTACAAATAGTAGCTTCATAAATCAATCATATCTGGAGTTTTATAAATCCAAATGGCTTGCAAGAAGACATTCTGGAAAGCTTAGGAAAATATCTACATTTCATCTTTAATCATCTCAACATGATTCCTAAGTTATCATGACCAAACATGCCAATCTTTAAAGTCTGCACAGAAGGTAATTAAAATTTGACAGTAGACTTATTAAGCATGCAACTCTTAAACTATCAGACCTGGGATCATGAAAATTTAACACAAGCAAGATAAGATAATTATCTACAACTTTTGTATTTACCAAAACCACAGTAAACATCATTTACACCATGAAACTAGTTGCACGAGTAACACCACACATGCCGCCCAACAGTAGTGGTATAATTATAGATAGAAAATTGATAGAAACTTCAGAGAAGCATAAATGAAGTTCTAGACCTCCAACAAACATGATTCTCAACTTTATGGAAAGCTTATAAAGTTACCTACAACTTTCTTGTAATCATCTTAAGATGATTCTACAGTTAACATGGTCAATTAATTAAATAATTGCATCTCTGTCCAAAATATGGACAGAATCTGATATGCCACTTTAAATCGTTATAACTTGAGTTTCACAATTCCAATAATTATGGTTATGGACTTTTTAGAAAGCTTAACAAATTGTGAACAACTTTTATATAAACATCTAGAACTAATTCTGCCACTAACAAGGTCACACATGGCACACAAAGCAATGCTGTCTGGGTTTGGGCAGAAACTGCCACATTACTTTAAACAACTATAACTAAACATATACTTAACCAAAAATTGTGATCTTTAGCTTTTTGAAAAGATTATGAAAAGTAATACAACTCATTTATTGTCATCAAGGCATGATTCATAACTTAACTAAGCCAAACAATGCATACATGCAGAACTGTCCAGAATAGAAGCAAAGCAGCATATAGCATTTGTTATTTTTATAGCTCCTAAACTATCAAGCCTAAAATCTTGAAATTTTTACTATACATCATACATCACAAGAGTAACATGCCACAAAAATTTCACTTCATTTGGAGATAAATATTTATAGTTATTAAAAATAACAGATCCAACCAGCATTCAAAACCTAGTTGCATAAATCTATTTTTACAACTAAAACTTTAAACTAAAACATGCCATATTATAGATCCACTGCATAGATAATTTCACAAGGATTCCAAAAAGTCCTCATTTGCTATTTTTGGAACTTCCTAGCCCGAGATATTAATTTTTAAAGATTCAACCGATTTATATGTATAAAAAGAAAAGAATATCAGAAAAGGGAAAACACATTTACACCGGGGCCCTTGAACTCTTCACTAAATAAGTCATCACCGAAAGATCCTTTAGACACTATTCAAATGAGTCTGTATCTTCTTACTTAACCCCCTGTACTTTTCCCAATTTAACCCCGAGGTCCTTTCCTCATGTTCAGAACAGAGGAGGTGGAGGCGGCTTGCCGGCCGGCCATCCTCCGGCCGGTGAGGTCGGTGCCAGCGACGGGGAGGGGTAGCGCGGGCATCGCCGTGCCATCCCGCACCCGGGGGTGGCCGAGGAGCGGCGGAAGACGGTCGGCAGCGGCTTGGCCACATGCGCCGGCGGCCCGTCGGCCGGTGCTCCGGCGGCAGCAAGCCGCGGGGGCGGAGCCGGAGAGGCGAACAGTCCAGGAGGTGCGGCTTGGTGCCAGAAACTCGAGGGCGCGGTCAATTTGGTGGAGGGAAGTTGGAGATGATGGGTCAACGGCGGCCCTGAGAGTTGGCCGGTCGGCCATGGCGGGGGCGTCCTCCGGTGACGAAAGGAGGTGGCGACAGCGGTATTCTAAGCTCGCGAGAAGGTGGAGGCACCTCAGGTGATGGTGGTTTGGCATGCGGTGGTTGCTAGCAATTGGGACAGCAGCGTGGTCCACGGCGGCGGCCGGAGCTCAGCTCGCGGCGGTAATGGCGACACGGCCGCGTTCGCGCGAAGGTAAGCCGCGCGAAGCCAAGGAAGAAGCAGAGGGGGGCGAGCGAAGAAGTAGAGATGCTCGGGCGTCCACCACCGAGGCGCTGGGGGGCGCGGGGCACGCGTACAGGGAGTTGGGGCCGTGGCTCGGGCATGGCGGCCACGCACTGGGGCACGCGTCGGCCGTTGAGGCAATTGAGCGAACAGGTGTCGTGCGCCCGAAAGGACCGGTTGGAGCTCCAATTTGGGCCTGATCTGGGCCGATCTGGGTCTTGGACTTAAAAGCAAAGTTGTAGCCCGTACCATGCTCTACATTTTCTATTTAATGGTCATGGTCATTAGGGCAATAGATTAGAAGATAATCAGTCCCCAAATTACTAGTGTCAACATGTTAAGCTAGGGCTCGGTTTTGGGATTTTACAATGCCAAACTTGGTCAAATTGATCCCAACTTTTTACATGTTGTTCTCCATAACATTGTTTCCAACTTTCATTTTTGGGTCAGCTTGAGTTACTTAACGAAATCTTGAGAACGCGAGATGTCAATGTCGAAGACACTGAAATCGGAGTTTTAAAATTGCTAAGTGTCGGAAACAGTTCCAAATTCTGACTTGAGGGCCCTGTTTGAGCATGTTACACACATTTTTATGACTTGGCTCTTAAACAAAGTTTGTTCCTTATAAAATTCTCTACGACTTTGTCAAAGGGTGCACAGTCATGCAAAGCTTCTAGGTCACACTTTTGAAACGGTCAAACAAAAGTGTTTCCGGGTCCATACATGGTCAACCATCACTTAGAAGCACATTTAGGCAAAATGATCAACATGAACATTGTTCTATTAAGTGCCCTAAGTGTAGTTAAGGGGTTGTAGAGGCCAAACATACCCACCATGCATAGGTTGCACAAAAGTGCAGGCCTCACATGCCTTGAAACATAGAACTCAAGTGAAATGCTCTAGTCATTTCATGTGGTTGTTTCAAGATACATGCTACACATGTTCCACTAGGGTGTTCCACATGTGTCCAAGATGTGTTGCACATATTGCATTTGTATGTTGCACAACACTAGTGCCCATGGGATGTAAGGCAGGTTTTAGTCATAATCCAAACAAGCATATAACTTATCATTTCATGTGACTTTTTGATTCCAAACTTCATGAAACTTTTTCAGGGATCAATATAGATAGGTACCAAGGTGAGACATATGAAGATATGGCAATAACACCATCCGAACATATATCTTTGAACATGGCCTATATGTAAAGCAAAGGAGTAACATCCAAGTTTAAATTAGGCTCTTCTTTGTAGGTTGACCTTGACATTGTCATCTCCACTTAATCTATCATGTTTGAGCTCAAACCCACTGCCTAATTGGTGATAAACACCTGGGGTGTTACAAACCCCCCCTTGGTCTCACGCCAATGTCCCCAAGCACATCCTTTCTCTCCTCCAAGATGCAACCTACCATTCGATTCCCGGCCTGAACCATACTACTCGACTTCGCGGTTGGAACGACTTATCCGGCCAACTAAGTGTTAGACTGCGTTCAACATGACTCAAGGACGTACAGCGAATCGGTCCTTAAACGACTCAGACGGGCATAGCTCCACACCCAAGACATGAAGTGTCTTGCGGCTATACTATCGAACTCCCGCCCGGTCTCAATTTCATTTTAAAGCATGGTTCCTTCCACGATAGCCATAAAGCCACTCGTGACCCAGTCCTATATCTCGCGGATGACCGAAAATCACCCGACTTCTACCGGACTAAGCAGGGCTAAGCATTGACACGTGCCTAAACCTAATATCGGATTAAGTACGATATCTGGACAAGGACAGGTATAATGCAACAAGTGTTTTCATATAACTCCTACAACTTAATGTAGTAAACAATTAAAAGTACTCAAGATTAATTTATAAAACAATAGGTTCAGCATGCACCGGGGCTTGCCTTTTAGAAAGGTCAATGGCCGGTGGTCAGGACACTCGGGCAAGTCCTCAGCGGCGTCTCCTCCGCCGACTGGTTCCTCTGGCTCCTCCGGCTGGTCCTGGACTTCCTCCGGGATCACTTGCTCGAACTCAAGGAGCGTTACCCCCTCCGGAACACCTATTGCATGAGTGCATAATAAATTTCATGGATGCATAATGAAAGATGCAACATGCTCGGAATGAAATGCATTACCACACTCTTAAGCTCTATTCAAATCACTTCAAATATTAAGTGCAAATTTCCTCTCCGGTAGAGAAGCATTCACCTAATCTACTCAACCTAAGGTATAGCTGTTCTTCTTCGGTTAAGGCCCTAACACCTAACAATCACAAGAGTAACATTACTTAGGTTACCACAACCAACACCAAAATATCACAGCAAGACATTCTGGACAACAGCTAATTGTTTCTAACATAACTGGAGATTTCCAACTCCAAAAGATATGATCTAAGACAATCTGGAAAGCTTATGAAATGCCCTACAAATCATTTTCAGACCTCAACCCTTAATTCCTAAGTTTTCCATGTCGAATTTCCCAAGTTCCAGAATCTGTCCTCTCTAAACAGAGAGCAGCCAATTCTGGACTGTCACTTAAAACAGCAATAACTCCCAAACTACTAAGCCAAATGCTCCCAAATTTTGAGACAAGCTAGTTTATCAATTTTACTACAACTTTGGTATTTACAAGTTTTCCAGCAAACACCTTTATCGAAGGTCAAACCCAAAGATACTACCAGCTGTCCAGAAAACCTAGAATTGCAAAGATTAAATATTTATTTATGTGGCAAACTCCCCCTAAGACCAAACTAATGTTACCAAAAGTTCACATGGGTCACAAAAACACCAGAAAGTAAGGTGTGCCCACCTAGAACATTTATTTACACCCCTTTCTTAATTTACTTAATTAATTAAGTGGAATTTTAAACATATATGTAAACTGCTCATAAAATTCTACAAAAATTACAGGAGACTCTCTGACCCAAAAAGAGGCTACTGTAAAAATTTAAACTAAAATTATTCACAGAAACTCCCTACACAAAATTCACAAGCCAAAAAGGCTGGTTTTTGTATAATTAACAAATCATATTGAAAGTATCAAACAACAGATTTCATATTTTTCTTAGACACTTTAGGGTACTAGGACATTCTCCAAATATTTATAAGAACATTGCACATGTAGAAAAATTACAAAAATTCATTCAAGTATTCCCTAAAACAACATGATAGCATTATAACTTGAAAAGTACTTAAGTACTAATGCCCAAATTTTTACCAGAGCTAATACAGGTATAAATTAGCCTACCCACCAAATTTCATAATTTTTAGAACACTACAACCCAAGTTATTCATTTAACAAATTTACCTCCCTTTTAAAACACATTTCAAAGACCTATTTAATTCTCCTTGAAACTAAACATCACATATCAAATTTATATTTTTCTAAAATACTACACATCATGCAGAGCTCAACAAAATTTAAATCATAATTTTTGGACAAGTCAAACCATAGATATGAAATTCATAAACATCATTCAAATCTGTGAACAAATCACAAAAATCAACCCTAGCGGCACAGTCCTGGGCCGGCCCGGCTTGCCAGCGCGGCCCAGCCAGCGCACGCCCTGTCCCGGACGCCCGCCCGCGTGCGTGGCGCTGACAGCGCGGGTCCGCAGGCCAGAGAGAGGGAAACAGAGAGGGAGGAGCCGCAGCTCCGGCGAGCTCCAGCTTGTCGACGGCGGCATCTCCGGCGAGGGGAAGGGCACCGTTAGTTTCCTCTCGACCATCCGCGTCGCCTGACCCCTAAACCGTGGACTCTACTCGACCCTAGCTCCCTCGGCCATGGCGGCGGAGGCTCGGTGATGGCGCGCAGTGGTGCGCCGGCGAGCTCCGACCGCTAGACGACCGGCAGAGGGGTGCGCCAGCTTCCTGGAACCTTGGCGGACCTACCGAGGCTACGAAAAAGGACCGGGATGGAGTGGAGTAGTGTGGCCGCGTGAGCACCTCACCGGCGGCCATGGCGCGGCAGTGCGAGGCCACGTTCCGGTCCGGTTTGGCTGGCATTGGTGGTAACGTCATCCTTAGAGCATCTACGGTTGGTGGGGAAGAAGGAACATACACTAGGAAAAGAGGAGGTGCACGGTGCTGTGCTGGCCACGGTGAGCCGTCGCGCGGACAAACGCCGGTGAGGCCTCACGGTGGCGGAAACAGAAATGTGCCCTTACCCTGGCTCGGTTACTCCAATTGGGAGGTCGGCAAGGTGCGGGAGGTGGTTGCGGGGCTATGGCCGTGGTGAATCAGCCGGTGGTGCGATGGCGAGTGCGCGCGGCGAAGGCGGAGCTCGCGGCAACGGCGGCGGCCTCGGTTCCGCTCGGAACGCACAGAGGGATGGAGAAGGGAAAGGGAGTGAGTGAGGGGGTGGAGCGTCGGCCTCGTGGTGCCTTTGAGCACGTCGTGGACTGACCGGTGGGGTCACGGCCGATGTACGGTCGCCACCGCACGGCCACTCCACCTGACGAACTGAATCAAAGTTGCAATCGTGACCTCAATGACCGACTGACAGAGCAAGTTCAACGATGATTATCTCCTAAACCAGCTCGAGTTAGCAGAAGATGATAACATCAAAATTGTAGAGCTACATGAGGGCTACAATTTTGCTAATTGGCTCAAGAACTGGTTCGGCTTGGTTTAGGAGTTACAAGGCGTCAAAGTAAGGCACAATGAAACTGAAACTTAGTTTCAGTCACAATGCCGACTGAAACCCGATTTTCTAGACATCATATCTCCTAAACCATTTAGAACTAGGTGATGGTGATGTTGGCAATGTTGTAGAGCTAAGTGAGTATTACAAACGTGTCAACATGAGTTGGGGCTGGTTTGGTCTGGTTTGCAAACTACAAGCTTCCAAAGTAGGTCACTATCAAACTGGAGGGACACTTTTGAGACTTAGAAAAATTCTAAGTGCTGAGACAGCCCCTCTAGCTGACTTGTGGGCCAATTTTGAGCATGTTCTGGTCAGTTTCATGAGATGGTCATATTAAGACTTTTGTTCCCCATAAAATTCCCTACAACTTTGATTAAGGGTGCTCCTCCATGCAAGGTCTCTAAGCTAGACTTTTTAATTGGTCAAACTAAGGCATCCTAGGGCTAAATGCTGGTCAGCCACACCTTGGAGGTCATTTTGGTAATTTTGGTCAACATGAACCTTGCTCCCTTAGTTACTCTAAGTGAGATTAAGTTATTGTAGGATCTAATTAGCCACTCTACCCTTTTGCTACACCAAATTCCTAGTGCCACAAGATGTGAACCAAATCAAAACCCTAAAACCTCCACATTTGTTGCAAACAAGGTAAAATAAAATGAGATGATGCATGTTTATGCTTATGCCATGCAATGCAATTAAGGAGCTAAACACCTGAGGTGTTACACCACCCATATATGCTACTTCTACCCTAGAAGTACACATCCACATACTTTCCATTTAGACATATCCCATAATTGTTCTACTCCTACACTAGGAGTGAGCATCAAAAATTTCCATTCATTCATTGCTAGCCCTTTTGTTATCCAATAAAGCTCCAAATATCCCTTTGTTACTACCTCCATCAATATTTCCAAAAGAGACTTAGGTGCTCTGTTTAAAAAAAAGAGAAGAAGAAAGAGAGGAAAAGAAAAATAAAAGCAAGAAGACAAATGTCCCAACATAGAGGGATTTTGAGCAGTCCAAGTTCTCCCCAAAGTTCTCCAAAGTTCAAAGAAGAGGTTTGTAATTCTTCAAAGGAGCAAAAGTAGAATTAGGTATTCACCATTATCATTTCTTTACCCCCTTCATTCCTACATACATCTACCATCATCACCATTTGCCACTATCACCATATACCCATTCAACCCATATACTTAGGACCACACACATGCACATCTTGATTTAACTGTATGGCTGGACTCATTCCTCTGGATCCATTGTTTGACTATGCAATAAATGTTTGCAAGTATGTATTAGCTATCTCCCCACCTATGAGCTCCACATGAGCCTATTAGTTATAGGGTGAGAGAGAGAAGGCACAATGTTACTCTGCCTTATACCAAAAATACCTCATATCTTGAGAGAAGAGAGAAGGCATACACCGTTAATGCCTTGGTAAGGATCCACAAATACCACAAATGAGAGACTTGAGAGGGTCATACAAAGGAATCTCTGAGTTTTATTTGAAAATTCTGCAAAACTCCAGAATAATGGTTGATCAAAGAGCTAGAAACATGGCGCTTGACTTAACCGTTCTGTCTTTCAACTGCTCAAGACCCAAGTGACGGCTACAAGCCCTATGGTGGAAGGTAATATGGGTAAGTTTGAATGTCATGATAGTTCACTCTAATCCAGAGGAGAGTTCTTGTTTGAACACATGTGTACTTTTGAGGCGTGAAAGTATTGTAGCAACTCCTGATCCATCACTGAGTTTATCTTTGCTTAGGGACGAGCAAAGGGTAAGCTTAGGGGAGTTGTTGACAGTAGATATGTAACACCTTAGGTGTTTGTCACTCATTAAGTAGTGGGTTTGAGCTCAAACATGATACATTAAGTGGAGATGAGGATGTCAAGGTCAACCTATGACAGGAGCCCCAACCTAAACATGGATGTTGCACCTTGCTTTACATATATGCAGTTTTCAATATATATGATTGGGTGGTGTTATTGCAATATCTTTATGTGTCTCACCTTAGTACCTATCTATATTGGTCACTAGAAAAGTTTCATGATGTTTGGAATCAAAAAGTCACATGAAATGATAAGTTATATCCTTGTTGGAATGACTTTACTAAGTGCTGGAATTGCATTATTAAGTGGATGGAAATATAGGTCATCAACCAAACCTTGCAACCTTGCCCAAATGACTCTAGATGAACTCTACAACAAAAGTTATGAAAGGTTCGTGTTGAGCAAATGCCCAGAAAATGCTCCAATTGATCAAAAAGGATAATTTAAGCTTTACCGTGATCCTACTTTTGTCAAAGTAGAAATATAGTTTCTATACCAGTTTTGATGTTGGACCTTAAATGAAAGTTGTAGTTCATGTTGTGTAGAAGAAACTTTGTTTTTGGACCAAGAGCTAGATCAGCTTGTAAGCTTGTTAAACAGAGGCTCGAAGTTTGATCAGCTGCCGTTTTTCAGTCCTAGATTGACAACAGTGAGTTGCTATGTTTGTGACCTTTTATCTTCCAAATTCATATGGAATCTCAATTGGAGTCCTTAATATGAGTTGGAGTATGCCTTGTGAAGGAAAGAATAGATCAAGTCTCACCAGATTTGGAGCTTGGTTGGACCTTCAAAATCAATTCACAAAACTGCTAGTTTCGTCATATTCATGGACTTGGACCTGCAAGGACAAGACGGTTGGCACGTCGCGTTCTCGTGTTTTTGCTAAACAACTTAAGTTGAGCCAAAAATAAAAGTTGGATTTTACATTTTGGAGAAGAGCATGCAAAAAGTTGGATAAAGTTTGATCAGGTTTTGACCTTCGAATGCGAGTTTCCATGATCTCCGTCAACATGTTGGCATTGTCATCTTGGCATGATTTTATCTCCTAATCTGTTGGCCTAGTGACCTGGGCGCCTTAACGAAAACCGTAGAGCTTCGGATGTGTTTCCAACTTTGTTTTTGGTCTGGGGTCCAATTCGGCCTAGAAGCGGCCCAAAATCAGCTCCCACCTTGCCCACGCTGTTGCACACCACGTGTTCGATCTAATGACATCGTGGTCGCCATGCACAGCGTCACACGTCCTTCACCTTGCCACGCGCCGTGCTCGCTCATCGCCTCTATTTGGAGCGCCCGAGCTCGCCCTCAGTCTATCCACTCGCTCTCGCCCACTCCGCCTCGCCCTCCTCGCTCTTGGCTGCTGTTCGCGGGCGCCGTCGCCATTGCCGGCTGGCAGAGCTCATGCCGACCATGTTCCTCGCCACCCCTCGCCTCCCCAGCTCAAGCCATGAGCCTCAGCACCCTCGCCGCCGCTTGCTGTTATGGCCGAGCCCATCCCCGGCCTCTCCTCGCCGCCGTAGCGCACGGCCACCGGAGCCGCCTTCGCCGTGGACACCTGTGCACGTGGCCAGGCCGACCTGGCCTGCCTCGGGTCGAGCTGGGTTGCCCAGCGGGTTTGCACGGCACCCCTCCTCCTTCCCCGCAACTCCACCGGCGCCGACGAGCCTTTCCGGCCGAAATCCGCGAGCTCCCGATGACCCCTCTGTTCATTCGCGACCAAGAACCTCGTGGGAGAATTTGACTAAATCCAGG
This sequence comes from Saccharum hybrid cultivar R570, assembly GCA_038087645.1. Classification (NCBI taxonomy): domain Eukaryota; kingdom Viridiplantae; phylum Streptophyta; class Magnoliopsida; order Poales; family Poaceae; genus Saccharum; species Saccharum hybrid cultivar. Next base: position 17,316,727 of record JAQSUU010000216.1, on the reverse strand, counting down.
GGGCCTAACTACACTGTCATAGACTCAGATGAATAGTGCTCTCGGGACTGATTTGTAATTATTTTGCAGGAACTTTGGAAATTCATAGTAAATCATAGAAAAATAGGTAAATAGCAAATGAGGACTTTTTGGAATCCTTGTGAAATTATCTATGCATTAGATCTATAATATGACATGTTTTAGTTTAAAGTTTTCTCTGTAAAAATAGATTTGTGCAGCTAGGTTTTTAATGCTAGTTGTATTTGTCATTTTCATAACTGCAGATCTAGGGCTTCAAATGAAGTGAAATTTTTGTGGCATGCTACTCATATGATGTTTAATGTGTGGTAAAAATTTCATGAATTTTGGTTGCCATATGAGTGAGTTATTAGTGTATCTTTCTCTCACATGAATTCTTGCAATAGCAATTTGTCTTTTCATAGAGGTTGATATACATGTCCAAATGACTTGAAATTTGTAAAGTAGACTATTGGGTGTATGTAAGATCTACTGTAATTTTTATAGATTTTATTATGGACTTTTGGTATATGTTTATTATTTCACCTTGCTATCTAAATAAATTAAGAAATGCATTAAAAGAATCTATTTAGTGATGAGCACTATGCTTTTTGGTGATCATTTAACATGCACTTTATTATGGTTACATTGGTTGTGGCCAAATATATGTTTGGAATATAAGTTAATATTTATTCTTGCAATTGATGCTTTCCTGGACAGTTTCTGGGACTATGGTAATTGCACCATGAAAATGATGTTTGATGAGAAACATGCTTATAACAAAGTTGTGAATAACTCATTAACCTAGCTTGTGTTAAATTTTGGTGGCATTTTGCCTTGTAGTTTGTGAGTTATGACTGCTCCAAGTTGGGTTCCAGAAATAGTTATTTTCTGGAATCTCTGGACCAGATTCTGTAATTATGCATATTTGACTTGGTTAACTTGAGAATCATGCTAAGATGGTTAAAGATAAATTATAGACAATTTCATAAGCTTTCCAGAATGTCTTGTTGCATGGCTATTAGATTTGTATAAATCCATTTATGATCCAAACATGTAGCTGTTGTTTGCAGTCTAGAAATTATCAGATGCTAGTTATGGTTGTTTAACATGTGTTGCTAAGTGTGGCTTATACCCTTGATGATGGTCAAGTTAAGATACTTGTGATCTTGTTGAACTTGTGTTATGCTTGATGTGCTTGCCCTCTTTAATTGGTTGTGTGATGTTAGTTAAATAGCTTTTGGTGTCTATGTCTTAATCGTGTGTTTACTTGAATGATTATGTGATGCATGTTGTGTTACCATTCATCATATTCATACACATGCATCTTGCATCTCATCTAGGTATGCTAGATGCACCACGTGAAGGATGAGATGTTGAAGCCAAACCTGAAGACGGTGTTTGGTGGACCTATCCCGAAGATGGAAGGACTAAACGAGTGTCGGGATGGGAGATGCTCGCCAAGCGAGTGTCATCTGTCAATCACTAACCTAGTGTTCGATCCCAGGCAAGCCCCGGAGCATTCTAAGCCTCCTACTTTACAAAAGCAATTGAGTAAATATATGTTATATATGTATTGTTGCATTAAGTTATAGGAGTTGATTGAAAACACTTGTTGCATATATATCCTTTCCTTGTCCCGTAAATATGCCTGGAATCCTATTTTGGTTCTGGATCGAAAATATTGCTTAGCCCTGCTTAGACCGGTAGCGATCGGTGATTTCCGGTCACCTGCAATTATAGGTGGTTACTGGAATATTTTAGCTATGGAATGGATGATATCCTGGAAATAACCAAGTGTTGATGGATAATTGGAGACCGGGCTGAATAAGTATTGGGCAACTAGACAGGGTTCTGGGGTGCTTGTAGTTTCCGTCTGTGTCGATTAAGGACCGACCGTTGTTGGGCCTCGGGTCATGTTGAACGCATGCCTCACATTTAGCTGGTCGAATAACGTACCTTTCGACCGCGAAGCTGAGAGATTATTCGGGCTGAGTGGATTGCCCGCAACGCACTGTACCAGAGCAGGTGTGGTAGGACACGGGGGCGCGATGATAAGGCCAAAGAGCAGTCGGGCAGCCCCCGGGTACATGTGGTTCCTGGCAAACTCGAGACTTTACCTGAATAGTTGACTCGGTGACCAATATCTCACTTTAGCGGGTGAGTGAGGTTTGTGTGAGGAATAAATTACCAGCTGGTTAATAATCGATTCGAATCGCCATTGCTCCTGGATAGTGAGCACTTGACTCGAGTTACGGCATCGTAGTAATTATGATGGAACACGGATGGTTATGTGGATAATGTAGGAAATGCTAAACCTGAGATGGTAACCTTTGATGTTAATAGTTAATCAAGTGATTGCTTTATCATAGGTGCTTACCTAATTGAATAGGTTATAATAAATATGATGCAAAAGGACTTAAATTAGTTTATTCATGATAACTTAGGCTTTTCGCAAATGAGTCAAGCTAGCCCACTGAAAGAAAGCCTTGCATACTCCTTGGTGTCATATTATTTCTGGTTTATGACGGGTAAGTCTAGCTGAGTACCTTCTCGTACTCAGGGTTTATTCCCACTTGTTGCAGGTTGTGATGTATCATGGCTACTGCAAGAATTGGTTGGCTCCTGCTGTAGTGGCGGAGTGTGATCATGGGCATGATCCTTCTGAGCTATCTTGTCTCTCATGCTTTTGTTGGAAATTGACCTTGGTACTGGCATGTATTTGAATTAAGGTGATATTAGTTTTCAAACTACTTTGCTTCCGCTACTTTTGAACTTGATTTGTAATAACTCTACCGAACTCCGATATATGTTGAATTACTTATGAAATGGATGTGACATATGACCTGTTATGTTGGACCATTACGATCTTGGCTTGTATGTTGGTTGGTTTGAAATCCCTAGTGATTTTATTGGACTACAAGAGTTATAGGAGCTTAAGTACGGGAATTTAATTGCTCCAGCGATTGTTTTTATACTTTTGTTCTTATAATTTGGGCGGTTCCATGACAAGATAAGTGTCAATTTTAACCATCAACGAAACATGAAAAGGACCTAAAAGCAAATACCATATAGATATAGGGGGTTCACTGATAGAATTCCACGAGTTTTGGTGAATGTCTATTTCTACAGGGTGTCAGCTAAAAAGAACCAAGGAAGGCCCACATGTCATGTTTACATAGAGAGAAAAGACCCACACACGTGAAGGAAGACTCTAGAAGATGAGAAGGCACCGGAACAAATAGGAGGCTGATCTGCCACGGTGGCAGGGCGCCCTCCCACCTACGTGGACCAATCAGGTCAAGTCTCACGGATCATGCCTCCATCGCCTCTGAGGATCAATAATCACCGTTGATTAAAGTCAGTTTGATCCAAGGGCTGTGGTGCTTCCTAGAGGGCTATATAAGCAAGACCCCTAGACCTTGGAGGAGCAATCCCATGAAACCCTAATTCATTATTTCCAATGAGGATTAGCTGAGAGGGGTCCCTTGAATGGATCTCTCTCTTAGGGCACATACAAGAGAGATTAGCTTCGTAGTCTCCATGTGAGATTTGGGTTCTTCTTCTAGATTGAGAGAGTTAGAGTAGAGGGATGAGTTAGAGGAAGCCTGACATGTTGGTGTCTCCTCTCTAGCTTGTACCTGCGAGATCAAGTCTCCTAACCCGAGGCTTGGTTCTAGGATTCTTCGGCAATTCAACTTCTAATACTAAGTAAGTACAATATTATTATTGTTCTATGGTTTACGAGTTTACTTTATTCTCTTCCGGTTGAGGGTAGAGTAATCATCTATAGCGTAAGTGTGGTGCTTGGGCTAGGATACTCGTAGATGCCCCCTGTCTGGCTGGATCCATGGTAGTAGCGCGGGACATGACAATCCCATTGCTTCCTTTGTACCCCACATCCCGTTAGAAGGATTTGTAGGATTTGTGTGCTAGGGTTAAGCATCCTTTGTGGTGTCTCTTTTCCTTTAATACATCCCCATAGAGCAGTAGTCGCATAGCTTACCACAGGTTAGAACTAGGGTGCCGTAGCAGTCTTCTCTATATTCCTTATATCAAAATACCTTGTTTGCAGCTCAGGGGTTAAGCATAGACTAGGTTAGTCATCGCATGTTTTCTCCTAGCGGATAAACAAATACGATACTCTAGAAATATTTCCTAGGTTAAGTGCTCACTGATATCTATGCGCTTGCGGATTATTTCTCTTTGATTCTTCTATGTGCGTAACAAATATCAACAGTTGGTACTTTCTATCTTCACTTTATGCTTAGTCTTCCCTTTGGTTGTTTTGTTTCCCTATAGGAATTAGGGCATAACTTCATTGACCTAATCCCTACTGATGACAGCCCAGCTATGGTGGACATTGGGAGAATCTTGCTAGAGTGTCTTCAATCAGTAAATCTCAAGCCATCACAGTCCTTCCTAGCGTTTCCTCCACAGAACTCGACCCATACATTGAGTATGTTCCTAGTCTAGTTCCTCGAGCTCCTCGTTCTACCAGTAAGAGGGCACGGGCGGATGATGCTTCTACCAGCGTGTCTTCTACCAAAAAACCTTGCCGACCGAGTACTCTTCTAGATACTCAAGTTTTTTTAGGTAGCATGCTCCTAGGTGAGCATATCAGTATGTTTTGTCCCCTTTGTTGTTTGTTTTCATACTTAACCGAGTACTTTCTCCCTTATCAGATAGTACTATGGTTGAGATGCTTGAGGGTGAGAAGGATGAGGATGATGATGCGGCCCTCGACACACGTCGGTGAGTTGTTGTTGTATTTTTGTTTTCTTGCTATTATTCTTGAGCACTTCTTTTGACTTGTCCTTGACCTTGTCCTTTGTAGTAAGCGGTTGTTGAGCCTGAGTTCTTCTAGGGCTCAGGTGCCAATCACGCCATCCCTAGTGCGGGGTGGTAATGATATTTTTATTGCTACCATGCCTTCGCCAAAACCTTTAGTTTGGCTTGGGGGTTTTAGTATGAAGAGGAAGACGGCCAAGTAAGCAAATCCCAGGTAGGTTGTTTGTTTCTGTTTCCCCTTTTTCTGGTTCATCTTCTTATCGTTGAAGTTGTCAATCATCTTGAAGGTCCTCACCTTCACCTTCCCTCAACCCTCGGCCGACTTCTTCTCAGTCCGCTGGTGCACCCCTGCGTACTGAGCCTCAAGACTCGGAATGTACGGTCAGCGAGGCGATTGTGAGGAAGACGGGGCCCCCTGATGATCATGCTACCATAGAATCACTAACTCCGAAGGTGATGGCGACTATGGCGGCAGATTCATCTGAGGAGGTAGTGATGAGGTTGTTGTCCCGATCTTCATGACGTAGGATCTTGATCTGGATAACTAGCTGATAAATAGCCGATAACTTGCTGCAAGCAGCGATAACTAGTGCAACCTGACGACACGCACAAGGAGCCAACCACCGTCTCTATACGACAGCCTGAACCAAGGATTCGCCCAACCACACTCTCAAAGAAACCAACCTACGCAACCTGGAATCAATGGACTAGGAGCACGGATTGGGTGCCGATGACGCGGCCGCTTCTGTAATCTCCGCGAAGGAAAACACAAGAGCAAAGGGGTAGAGATCTCTCTCTGGTTTTTGTTAGCACACAGCTGAACAAAGTGGTCTGTATTCAGATTATCAAAAGTCCTCTTTTCTTTACAAGCATAGGAGTATTTATATAAGGAACAACCCTCCTGTATAGGTGTGATCACGAGATGGAAAATAAAAAGACTAAAATGTGAAAAGGCTTCCACGAAATGAGTTTCCAGGAGTCCACGCGGCTGTCAGTTTCCAAAGCAGTCTCCACTAAAAGTGTCATAACTCTCTAGTGAGAAGTCCAAATGATGATCCATTTCTTGAGTGTGAAACTAGACTCAACAAGCTTTCCATCCATATATGCCATGCACCATGTAACATCGTAGACTGGTACAGTTTTGCACGGGAACTTGAACAATATGCATGCTGTTGACCACCTGACCAGTCCTCACTAAATCTGGTCGGACGCTATGGGGAAAATTCCAATCTGGTCAGGGCTTATTGCATTAGAAAATAGACTTGATAGGCTTTCCAAAATGTCCTCATGGACCTTCATAGCTTTTGTGAATCAAGAGTTATGGTCGATTCTTTCTGCTAGTTCCGTCGCGCTGGACTGGCCCAAGCTGGTGGTCGGTGGTCTGGTCCGAGCTGGTGGTCGGATTCTTCCTCCTCTTCATGTATTTTCCTAAGTACAACCAAAGTAGCACTCTTAGGTAGTATAACATTCTCACAAGTGTTAGAATTAAGATCAATTAGGAACGAATTCACCTGCTCTTGTAGTTTCTTAGCACGACTTCTTGTAAGTGGTCCTGGATTTGTGATATTCATGTTGGATGGTGAATGATTGTCACTCGAGGAAGCACGTATGGCTGAGATGTCCTCATCATCCTCCCCCTCTTGAAAAGGAGTCGTCCTCGACTCTGATTCTTCTAGTCCGAAGAATGGTGTCAAGTCAGCAACATTGAAGGATTTGCTAACACCATAATCTTCAGGGAGATCAATCTTGTAAGCATTATCATTGATCTTGGACAACACTTTGAATGGACCATCTCCTCGTGGCATCAACTTGGATTTGCGCTTCTCTGGAAAGCGGTCTTTGCGAAGGTGTATCCAAACTAGATCTCCAGGTTCAAATGTCACCTTCTTGCGATGCTTGTTCGCCCATTCAGCATAGTACTTGGACCTTTTCTCAATTGTTTCTTTGGTCTTCTCATGAATCTTCTTGACATAAGACGCACGCTTGGAGGCTTCCATGTTAGCTCTTTCCTGCAATGGCAAAGGCAACAAATCGATCGGAGCAAGTGGTTTGAAACCATATACTACTTCAAAAGGACACATATTAGTTGTAGAGTGTACTGCCCTGTTGTAAGCGAATTCCACATGTGGCAAGCACTCCTCCCATTCCTTCAAGTTCTTCTTGATCAAGGCTCGCAGCAACATAGAAAGTGTTCTATTCACGACTTCAGTTTGCCCATCCGTTTGAGGGTGGCAAGTGGTAGAAAACAACAACCTTGTACCGAGTTTTGCCCATAACGTCTTCCAAAAGTAGCTCAAAAACTTAGTGTCACGATCTGAAACAATCGTCTTGGGCATGCCATGCAACCTCACAATTTCCCTGAAAAATAGAGAGGCTACGTGGGAAGCATCATCGCTTTTATGACATGGTATAAAATGTGCCATTTTAGAGAACCGATCAACAACAACAAAAATTGAATCCCTCCCCCTCTTTGTCCTTCGTAAACCTAAAACAAAATCCATGCTAATGTCTTCCCAAGGAGCACTAGGAACAGGCAAGGGAGTATATAAACCATGGGGGTTCAGTTTTGACTTAGCTTTGTGGCAAGTGATGCATCTTTGCACAAATCTTTCAACATCCCTTCTCATCTTCGGCCAATAAAAATGGTCAGCCAACATGTCATATGTCTTTTTCCATCCAAAATGACCCATCAATCCACCTGCATGTGTTTCCTGTAACAACAAGAGTCTAACAGAGCAATTGGGAACACACAATTTGTTAGCTCTAAACAAGAATCCATCATGTACATGATATTTTTCCCAACCTTTACCTGTTGTACATTTTGCATAAGGTTCTGAAAAGTCATGATCAGCAGAGTATAATTCTTTTATGTGTTCAAGTCCTGGCACTTTAACATCGAGTTGATTTAACAAAACATTTTTATGAGATAAAGCATCAGCGATAATGTTTTCCTTACCTTTCTTATATTTCACAACATATGGAAAAGTTTCAATGAATTCAACCCATTTAGCATGTCTACGGTTCAGTTTTGATTGTCCTTTTAAATATTTCAAGGCCTCATGGTCTGAATGAATAACAAATTCTTTTGGCCATAAGTAATGTTGCCAAGTCTCAAGTGCTCTTACCAAAGCATACAACTCTTTGTCATACACCGAATAGTTCAGTTGTGCTCCTCCCAACTTCTCACTGAAGTAGGCCACAGGCTGTCCAATTTGCATGAGAACTCCTCCAATTCCAATCCCACTTGCGTCACATTCAACCTCAAAGGTTTTTGTGAAATCCGGCAACACAAGCAAGGGGGCTTCGGACAATCTTTTCTTCAATTCTTGGAAAGCTTTCTCTTGTGGCTCACCCCATTGGAAGGCAACACCTTTCTTCGTTAACTCATTCAATGGAGCAGCTATTGTGCTAAAATCTCTCACAAATCTCCTGTAAAAACCAGCAAGTCCATGAAAACTTCTCACCTGGCTTACATTTTTAGGAGTTGGCCAATCCTTGATTGTTTTCACCTTTGATTCATCAACTTCAATTCCTGAACCTGAAACAATAAAACCAAGAAACATAACCTGATCTATACAAAATGTGCACTTCTCTAGGTTAGCAAATAATTTTTCTTTCCTGAGCACGTCTAACACTTGCTGAATATGATCAACATGTTCTTCCAATGTCTTGCTGTAAATTAGGATATCATCAAAGTAAACAACAACAAATTTTCCAATGAATGCTCGCAAGACATGGTTCATCAATCTCATGAATGTACTAGGTGCATTAGTCAAACCAAAAGGCATAACTAACCATTCGTACAGCCCAAACTTTGTTTTAAATGCAGTTTTCCATTCATCTCCAATTTTCATTCTAATTTGATGGTAACCACTTCTCAAATCAATTTTAGAAAATATCATAGATCCACTCAATTCATCAAGCATATCATCTAGCCTAGGAATAGGATGATGATAACGAACAGTGATGTTATTGATGGCTCTGCAATCTACACACATCCTCCATGAACCATCTTTCTTTGGCATCAAAATCACGGGACAGCACAAGGACTTAAACTTTCACGCACATAACCTTTATCTAAAAGTGCTTGTACTTGCCTTTGAATTTCCTTGGTTTCTTCGGGGTTGGTGTGGTATGCTGGACGGTTTGGGAGTGCAGCTCCAGGGATGAAATCAATTTGATGTTCAATGCCACGCAAAGGAGGAAGTCTAGCAAGTGTTTCTTCTGGAAAAACATCTTCATATTCCTGCAAAACACGTGCAACAACACTAGGGACAGAAGTTAAGTCATTAGCTGAAAGCAATGTGTCCTTGCACACAAGTATGATTAATACTTGATCCGGGTTTCTCCTCACATCTCTCATTTCAGATTTGGTGGCTATCATCACTAAGTTCTCTCCCTCTCTTTTTTTGTTATCTCTCATGTTTGGCTTGTGGCTCTCACTCTCCGATTTGTGGAAGGCACTCAAATTCTTTTTCTCTCCTTCTTTTCCACTCTCATTCCTCACAACAGAGCTCTTTTGCAAGTGCTCAGCTAGGATTTGCTGTGGTGTCATGGGTTTAAGTATCAACTCCTTTCCCTTCCACTTGATGGTGTATTCATTGGTCCGACCACAATGCAGAGATGACCGATCATATTGCCATGGTCTTCCCAATAGCATATGACACACTGTCATGGGTGCCACATCACATTCCACAGTGTCAACATATTCACCAATCTTGAAAGGAACTTTCACTCTTTGTGCAATCTTAAAGGAACCCAAATTATTTAACCATTGGACATGATAGGGATGAGGATGTTTCAGCAGCTTTAGACCAAGCTTGTCAACCATTTCTTTACTAGCAAGATTGTGGCAACTTCCACCATCAATGATTACCTTGCACACCTTGTCTTCAACCTTGGCTCTAGTTTGGAAAAGATTGTGCCGCTGTCCATTTTCAGCTTCACTTATTTGCACACTCAAAATTTGAGTTACAACAAGAGCAGCACCAGTTTCAAATGCACAGACTTCCTTTTCAGGATTATCTTCTCCTTCAGTATCTTCATGTTCTTCATCACTAGTAGATTTATATTCTCCTTGGTCATTCACAATGATGGTTCTATTATTGGGACACTCCTGTATAACATGACCACGACCTCCACACTTGAAGCATTGAATTCCACTACTCTTGGTTGAAGAACCCACTGAAGTAGGTGATGAGATTGCTGATTTGTTCTTCTCATTTAGAGCAGCCAGCTCCTTCCCACTAGAAGCACCAAAATAATTTGATCTTGTACCGCCACTTGAGTTGGAAGTTGTACCTCTGCTTGCACTACCTCTTGGTGTGAATTTGCTACCACTTGGTGTACTTCTTGTGCTGAAAGATACTCCTCTGTTGGACTTCATGTCCTGCTGCAATTGACGCTCGGCCTTGCTAGCTTGATGTACCAATTCAATGAGATTACGGTACTGCTGAAATTCAACAATGCGCTGAATATTGCGATGCAGCCCTGACATAAAGCGTGCAATAGATTGCTCTTCATCTTCATATACATTGGCTCGAATCATTGCCTTCTCCATCTCTTTATAATACTCATCAACATTAAGGCTTCCTTGCTTCAGATTCTGTAGCTTGTCAAATAAATCACAATGGTAATGTTTGGGGACAAACCTTGCCCTCATTTCTCTTTTCATTTCAGCCCACGAACGGACTGTACCTTGCCCAGCTTCTTCTCTGTCATTGAGCATTTGTTCCCACCAGATTAGAGCATATCCATCAAACTCAAGAGCAGCCATGGCCATCTTCTTTTGCTCAGAATAATTATGCAAGCAAAAAATTTTATCAACATTCAACTCCCATGTAAGATATGCTTCAGGATCAGATCCTCCATCAAACTTAGGCATGTTGAATTTTAATTTGCCAAACCTCTCTTCATTGGGCCGATTACGCCCACGATTACCTCGGTGACGACGGCCATCATTATGGGGCTGTTCAACCTCCTCCTCTTCTTCTTCTTCATCCTCTTGTTCAGTCCCACTTTCTTCTAGGCCAACACTCCCACGATCATGATCAGCACCTCTACCACCTCCTCGACGCCCTAGAGGTGGAGGCCTTCTCGCATGTACAGCAGCTCGCTCTCTACGTCTCCGTTGTTCTCTTGCAAGTCGAGTAGCAACTTCTTCTTCAGCTTCATTAGCATCTTCTCCATGGTTGCTTACACCATCACGAGGTTGGCGTTGATCTCTGATTTCAGCCATAAGAGTCTGAAAATCTCGTGACAATCGATCTTGCTTATCTTCCAAACTTTGCTTCAGCTCATTAAATTGTGCCATAGTGACACAATCCTCAATCTCAATTCCACTCATCTTCCTGTAAAGTTAGCTAGGCCAAACAACAATATATGTAGAATTGGAAATATATATATATGGAATCTCTCAACCTCACCTCTCTTACCAACCGAAGCTCTTATGAATTCCTGCGGATTACAGAAGTCCAATGCGAGGTGGTAACAAGAAAGTGATGGTTAAGCGAATACAAGATCAGTTTTCCTATGACAGTGGCTTTTATGTGGAGCTTGGTGGGAAAAAATTCACAAGGAATGCAATCTAAATTCTAGATATTGTAAAGCTAAATCACAGTCCAAACTAGAAGTTCAATGCCTAGTGCTGACCACAAGTTACGAGTGATGTAAATGGATCAAACACACGCGCAAAAAAAATTCAGATTTGATGCAAACAAGGAGTATGCTTAGGATGCAAGTGTTGCAATCAAACCCAAGCAAGATTTTGCACTAAAGAAAGGATAGCTATCTGGTTGTGTAATTGATGAAAATTTTAGAACTTGTGCATATAACAAACTGATCTTTCAACTATTCTTTCACTATTTTCTCAACTCTCTTTTTTTTTTAACTTTTTTTTTCTTCTTTTTTTTGACACTTTTTTTTATATAACTAAGAACAGGATCATATATAACACGTGCACGCTTGTTTTTTTGTAGAAACAAGACACAACCGTCAGCTATAACTTGATAGGATCAAAGTTAACGCGAAGGATGATACGGTTTCTGATTTTTTTATATATATGGAAAAATTCAGAGATATATAAAACAAAGAGGCACAAAGGACACACGAAGGATAATATGATCAGCAACTAAAACAAAGATTCTAATGGACTGAAACTTAACAAAACTCACAAGAATAACAGATTGAAACAAATGGCTATAGCAAAATATTTTTCTGGCTTTTTGGTGGATAGGACGAACACGATATATATGTAGCTAAGGGTAAAGATTCCTACCGTGGCAACGAAGGCTCTGATACCAAATGATGAGGTTGTTGTCCCGATCTTCATGACGTAGGATCTTGATCTGGATAACTAGCTGATAAACAGCCGATAACTTGCTGCAAGCAGCGATAACTAGTGCAACCTGACGACACGCACAAGGAGCCAACCACCGTCTCTATACGGTAGCCTGAACCAAGGATTCGCCCAACCACACTCTCAAAGAAACCAACCTACGCAACCTAGAATCAATGGACCAGGAGCACGGATTGGGTGCCGATGACGCGGCCGCTTCTGTAATCTCCGCGAAGGAAAACACAAGAGCAAAGGGGTAGAGATCTCTCTCTGGTTTTTGTTAGCACACAGCTGAACAAAGTGGTCCGTATTTAGATTATCAAAAGTCCTATTTTTTTACAAGCATAGGAGTATTTATACAAGGAACAACCCTCCTGTATAGGTGTGATCACGAGATGGAAAATAAAAAGACTAAAATGTAAAAAGGCTTCCACGAAATGAGTTTCCAGGAGTCCACGCGGCTGTCAGTTTCCAAAGCAGTCTCCACTAAAAGTGTCATAACTCCCTAGTGGGAAGTCCAAATGACGATCTGTTTCTTGAGTGTGAAACTAGACTCAACAAGCTTTCCATCCATATATGCCATGCACCATGTAACATCGTAGACTGGTACAGTTTTGCACGGGAACTTGAACAACATGCATGCTGTTGACCACCTGACCAGTCCTCACTAAATCTGGTCGGACGCAATGGGGAAAATTCCAATCTGATCGGGGCTTATTGCATTGGAAAATAGACTTGATAAGCTTTCCAAAATGTCCTCATGGACCTTCATAGCTTTTGTGAATCAAGAGTTATGGTCGATTCTTTCTGCTGGTTCCGTCGCGCTGGACTGCCCCAAGCTGTTGGTCGGTGGTCTGGTCCAAGCTGGTGGTCGGATTCTTCCTCCTCTTCATGTATTTTCCTAAGTACAACCAAAGTAGCACTCTTAGGTAGTATAACATTCTCACAAGTGTTAGAATTAAGATCAATTAGAAACGAATTCACCTGCTCTTGTAGTTTCTTAGCACGACTTCTTGTAAGTGGTCCTGGATTTGTGATATTCATGTTGGATGGTGAATGATTGTCACTCGAGGAAGCATGTATGGCTGAGATGTCCTCATCAGGTAGCTAGGGCTTCTACTGCCTGGGTTACGGCCTTGGTCTTGTTGTCTTCGCATTGGTTAGTTTCTCCCCTGTTGTTCTTGGTACTAGCAGTCAGCGTCTAGATGACGACGTGATATGGGAATTTGATGCCACCTATCGCTTGTTGGTGCTGACTGTGGCCTAGGGAATCCTAGCAGTCGGTGCTGCTTCTTTTGGGGAAAAACTCCAGGTAAGTTTTTCTTAGCTTTTTCTTTGATTACTTGGCTTCTTGTGTTCTTACGCCTTGTCTCTCTCTTTTTGTCTTGTCTGATCAGTCTTTCTCTCGGGACCATACTGACTTTTTTTCTCATTTAAGACCGAGAAAAGTTGTCCTCTGAAATGAGTGTTTTGAAGATGGAGTTAGACCTCTATCGGGCTGAGATGGAGACCGAGCGTCAGATGCACCAGAGGGAGGAAAAGACTCTTTGTGCCCAGGTGATTGAGGTGGAGGAGCGGAGGGATGCTGCTGTCGAGGAGGCCTTGAAGAAGGTGGAGGCCATGAAGATGGAGTGTGATGGTATTCTAAGTTCTTTTATTCTTTGTTCCCACTTTTTTCTTATTTTTTGTTCTTCATTTGTCTGATTTTCTCTTATTGACATGATCAACCCTCTATAAAGATAAGCAGACGCTCTTGAATGATGTTGAAGATATGAAGATATCGGTTCGGTCTAATCACAATAGGGCCGAGAAGGTAAAGGCTCGTGCCGAAGAAGAGCTCGCTCATGCCAAGTTAATTAGACTTGGTGCTAACTAGGATCTTATACAGGGACTAAAAACTATTGAAGATTTGTCCACGAAGCTGGTGGTATCTGACCAATGGTTTGCCACCTTGTGGAAATCTTTCAAGACTGTTGCAAAGCTTCTTTGGACTTCTGAAGATGATGGAATGACTTGAGGCAACTTCATCCCGCTGATTCCTGTGCGCCTCCAGAGCTTCATCAAGAATGGGGTCCAGATGTGTGTCAAGAACATTTTAGCTCATATCTGTGTTCTTGCTCTGTCGGTCCCTTTAGAAAAACTTAGGGAGGAAGCCGATGATGACGATTATTTGGACTCCATTGAGAAGGCTAAGCCTGAAGTTGAAGATTTGACCAACTTCATCGCCGAGAAGCTCGATATTTAGCTGCCTTCTTCTGATGATGAAGCTGATAGTTAGACTTTGTAGTGCCTAGGTGCCTCCCTCTTGTAAAGATATACTTTATATGTTGCCTTGTAAAGAAGTTCTGGCTCTTTGGATACATTTTTACTATTCTGCTTGAATTGTTCGAGTGAATCTGTTCGAGTTATTTTCCTAGATCTTGGAATTTTCTTTAAATACATGCTGAATATAAGCCTTAATCGTTGTAGGCGTATCCAAGTGCTTTAGAGTTATGTCCCTCCAACTAGCCGTACTCTTGTTTTTTATAGTCTTATCGAGCGTAGGTGCTAGATTAGTCGGGTTCTTTTGTCCGGTGTGGAAAAACTCCAGGATAGGGCGAGCGCTATCTGACTCTCATCTAGGCCATGAAAATAACCTAGAATAGGTCGAGTGTTGGCTTTTCAGCCTTCTTATTCTCATCCAAGCTTGAAAAGACTTGGTATGGGGCAAGCTCAAGCATCTTTTTAGCTCTTTCGCTCTCATCAGGGTTGAACAACCCTGGGATAGGGCGAGCGTTATCTAGCTCTCATCCAGGCCATGAAAATGACCTAGGATAGGTTGAGTTTTGGCTTGTTAGACTTCTTACTCTCATCCAAGCCTGAAAAGACTTGGGATAGGGTGAGCTCAAGCATCTTTTTAGCTCTTTTGCTCTCATCTGGGTTGATAAACTCCAGAATTGTCCAAGTTTTTTGTCTTCTATCTAGTAACAAGAAGAACTCAGCTGGTCTGCTCAGTGGCAACTAGTCTCCTTAGAGTTGGCATTCCATTGGTTTCCCTGTAGGTATTTGTATTGTTGCTCTTGCTACCTTTGTTGGGTCTTGTTTTGTACTGCTATTCTCTGTATTCTGTAACCCTCTGTTTGATCAATTGAGGAGTACTTTTTGCTGTTTTGGCCTTGTGCTAATCTATTTGTGCGGGTTCTCATCCACTTGGATATCGTACAGGGGAATCTGAAATCTGTTCGTTGAGCTACTCCACATGAAAAAGTGTGTTGACGGTCACTAATGCTCATTTTTAACCATCGACTATTGCATGAAAAAGAATGAAATGAACCACAAAGCATAGTTGTAGGGTTTGATTCTAACGAGTTCCACGAGTTATGTTGTTCTCACTTGTTTTGTAGGATATTTAATATTTTACTATATAAAAGTATCTCAAGTGATGAATTAGAGCACATCATTGTGAAGAGCTCGTCGAGACGATCGAAATGGACATATAATTCGCTATATTTGGAGTCTCAGAGAAATTTTAAGGGATAAAAACAGAATAAGCCAAGGAGACGTAGGAGTCAAGAAACCGAACCAAATCAAGTCGAAATTTCACAAAAATTAACGGGAAGGTTCTAGAGGACACGAGAAGATACAGGAACAAAGAGGAAGCTCGGAGGCTAACAAGTGGGGCCGGCTGGCCCCACATATCAGGCCGGCTAGCCTGGGTCCACCTCCAAGTGAGATCAGCTTCGCGTGGCGGCCTCCAATCGACCTATACGATGCATCTTGACCACTATTTCATGTTAGTTTGATCCGAGGGCTGCGGTTCACCCCATTGGGCTATATATGTAGGGGCAGACCTCCCCCCTCAGGCATCTCCATCTTCATTAGCTACATCTAGAGCAAAAGCTAGGGTTTCACCCCTCCATCCAAGTAGAAGTAGAGATCCCTCTAGATAATCATCTAGTTCTAGTTCTTCTAGTTCATCTTCTAGTTCTAGTTCTAGTTCATCTAGTTGTAAACTAGAGATCAGGGAGAGAGGAGAGGAGAGACCTGAGGACGAGCCGGATCTGTCGGATCTTCCTCAACATTGTACTTCTGCAGCTTCTGGTTCGTCTTGAGTAATCTCCAGGTTCTTCAACATTTATTTCTAAGTATTTTGTTTAGTTTTAGTTCTTGCTTTATTGTATTTACTGGATCTCCGCTCGTATTGAGTGCTCTAGTTATCCTAGGTAATTAGAGTAGTAAGCGCTATTGTAGACATGGCGTCTAGACTAGGGTTTACTAGAGTTTGCGCCCAATCCTCTGGTTGGTTGTGGTAGCCCACAGAGGTGATAGCTCTGTCTGGTCTTTGTAATCCACCACATTCGGGTTGGCGTTTCGTAGAGCTTTTTGGCAGCCTTCATTGCTCCGAAGTAGGTAAAATAGAGTAAGCCTTCGATAAGATAGAACCACTTAGAAAACACTAGAAACCCTCTCTACCCTATAATTACCCTTTCCTTGGACGTTCCTAATTCTTGTAGTACACTTCATGTTCCCCATGGAAATCAATACTCTAGAATACTCCCGGGTGAAAGCTACTTCGGTATCCATGCGCTTGCAGATCTTTTCCTGTTCATGTTTAAAATACCCAACAAAGTGCACCACTTTCACACCGGTTGCGTTGCGTAGTTAATGGTGGAAACTAAAGGGCCATGTTGGTTTTGGTGAAGGAATTAACTCCACCCTTAACTTGAGGGAAAAATTAACTCTGCCTTTATCTTGAGGAGGCTGTTGGACTATTTGAGGAGACAACTTAGTCGTATTTAACTGGCCCTTTCGTAATGGTTTTAACACCTTCATCTTTTCAATCTTGCCATAGCCAAAATGGTGAAGAAGAAGTTTATCCAAAGGCATTGCATCCGTAAGGTGCCAAGTTCATCTCTTGCCCGCTCTTCAAGAGTGGCTATTTTAGCAGCGTCATCGAGTGGAGGGTCTTCATTGTCATCATCTTCATTGCCAGCATCATTGTCCTTGGAGTTTGAGAAGCTTCAATGGTGGAGAAGGCTCCTCCCGCCAGGACATCAATGCTGGTTTCATCTTTGCGAAAGGAGGAGAATCCAGTGGCTGCCCCTGCGGTCAATCTCATCTCTGTCCCTCCTGTCGTTGCCGCCTTAGTGGAGGCGTATTTGATCATTCTTAGCAGTGGTAGTGAGGATGAGGTTGGCTGGGAAGTGCTCGTCACTGAGGATGAAATCAACTGGGAGGCTCTTGTCACCGATGATGATGATGACATTGAGTCCATGGGTAGCTGGTCCCCGTCGAGGATCTGACGGCGGCTTGGATATACTGCCATTAGCCCCTACTTTGATGTTGGCATAAAGGAGGTCGAAGGGCAGGCTGTCCAGTCATAGACTCGTCTTGCTAGGTTGTCAATGTATCCAGTAGTTCTATATGTCGTGCCCGTCTGAACTCTTTTAATCATCTTAATATGTAAATCTTTTGTTCTTCCTTGAATTCGAGTAGTTTCTTGTGGTGGGGCATGAACTTGAAGGTCTATCATTAAAGATTACCTCTGTTCTCAAAGTGTCTTTTCCTTCTTTTGACAATGAATATGAGAGTTAGGCTTTCTCCTTATTGTTTTGTAAGAGAGTTTCCTTTTAGTGACTTCTCTCTGTCTTGTTTGTTGATTTACCTTGGCGAGCATCGGCGCTTTTGTTCATATCAGGAGTAGTCTTGGTGGGATCATGCTTCTTTCATCCTTTCTTGCCCATCGTAGTCTTGTATTTACTTAGCTTAGACTTAGTCTCCATCCAAGTCTGAAGGGTTCTAGATGAAACGAGCTCAAGTATCTTTGCAACTCTTTTGCTCTTGATTTTGTTTGCTCTCATCCGGTTGTGAAAACAACTTAGGATAGGGTGAGCACCTCTGGCTCTCATCTAGGCCATGAAAACAACCTAGGCTAGGTCCGAGTGTCAGCTTATTAGTCTTACTCTCATCCAAGCCTGAAAAGGCTTAGGATTGCGAGCTCAAGCATCTTTTCAGCTCCTTTGCTCTCATCTGGTTGTGGAAACAACTCAGGATAGGGCGAGCACCTCTGGCTCTCATCTAGGCCATGAAAACAACCTAGGATAGGTTCGAGTGTCAGCTTATTAGTCTTACTCTCATCCAAGCATGAAAAGACATAGGATTCGAGCTCAAGCATCTTTTCAGCTCTTTTGCTCTCATTCGGTTGTGAAAACAACGCAGAATAGGGCGAGCACCTTTGGCTCTCATCCAGACCATGAAAATAACCTAAGATAGGTTTGAGTGTTAGCTTATTAGCCTTACTCTCATCCAAGCCTGAAAAGACTTGGGATTGCGAGCTTAAGCATCTTTTTAGCTCTTTTGCTCTCTTTCGGTTGTAAAAACAACTTGGGATAGGTCATAATAAGAAAAATGTTGACGAAGAACATCATCTTTATTTTATTAGTCATGAATCCTGATTACATGTTGCTCTCTTGCTACAAAAATTTTGTCTTGAGTTCTTCAAGCGTAGAATCTTCTTAGCTGGCTGATATGCCACGTATTCCTTACTTCTATTCCATCTTCAGTCATCAACTTGTATGTGCCTAGTCCAGTGACTTTTGCGACAATAAAAGGACCTTCCCTTGGGTTGAGTAGTTTATAGCATCCGTCAGTCTTTTGTATTCTTCATAGTACTAGGTCTCTAACTTGAACTGAGCGTTGCTGAGTACTTTTGTTGTAGTGGCGCCTTAAGCCTTGGAGGTATCGAGCTGACTGAAGGGTAGTGTTTACTTTGACTTCTTCTGTACTATCGAGTTCCAATCTTCGGGTGTGTTCTACTTCTTTCTCCTCATATTGTTCAATTTTTGGAGATGTTTAGATCAAGTCTGCTAGTAGTATAGCTTCTGATCCATATACTAAGAAGAAAGGTGAGTATCCAGTCGCTCTGCTTACTTGAGTGCGTAGCCCCTAGACTACTTTAGGTAATTCTTTAATCCACTTGGAGCCATAATCTTCTAGTTCTCCATATAATCTTGGTTTCAACCCGGCTAGTAAGAGTCCATTGGCTCTTTCCACTTGTCTATTGGCTTCAAGGTGTGCAACTGAGTATAATCTATACTGATGCCGTAGTCCTGTGCCCAATTTTTGAACTCAATGGCTATAAAAGGGGAACTCAAATTTGTGATGACGCGGTTGGATATTCTATAGCGGTCCATGATATCTTGGATGAACTCAATTGCTTTTGCAGCACTGTACTTTACGAGTCGCTTGTATTCGATCCATTTAGTGAATTTGTCGATTGCAACGAAGATATACTCAAATCCACCTTTGGCCCTTTTGAGTGGTCCTACTTGATCCAGCCCCCAACATGCGAATGGCCAAGAAGAGGGGATGCAAATTAGGTCATGTGCTGGTAGTGAGCTTGCCTTGCGAACATTTGTCACCCTTTGCACTGTCTGACTAGTTCTTCTACATCTTTCAAGGCTGTTGGCCTATATAAACTGGTATAGAAACTTTTGCCCACTAGTGTCCTTGAGGCTATAGGGTTGCCGCAGCAACCTGAGTGGATTTGGTCTAAGATTTCTTCTCCTTTTTCCCTTGAGATACATTTAAGAAGTACTCCTGATGACGCGGCTCTTCTGTATAGACTGTCGCCTACAAGGACATAGTTCTTGCTTCTTCTTATTATCCTAGTGGCCTCTTCCTTATTAGATGGTAGCTTGTTTTCTCTGATGTAGTCGATGAAGTCTTGAGTCCATGATTTGGTGACTACCATGATCTGGGTTGTTTGTGCTGGTGGCTCAGAGGTTATCTCACTAGGTTGTTTTATGGAGGGTGACGATAACACCTCTACAAACACATCTGGTGGGACCTTTGCCCTATCTGATACTAGTTTGGCGAGAACATCTGCCACTACGTTTGAATCTCATTGAACATGCAGGATTTCTAGTCCTTGGAAAATTTTCTCTAGTTTTTGTACTTTAGCACAATAGGCGTCTATGTTGTCCTTGGTGCAGTCCCAATATTTGTTGACTTGATTGATGACCACAGCTGAATCTCCATAGACAAGTAGCCATTTGATTCCAAGAGAAGTTGCAATCCGCAATCCAAGGATGAGTGCTTCATACTCTGCTTTGTTGTTTGTAGCTTGCCACAGTATCTGGAGTACATATTTAAGTTATTTTCCTTCTAGGGAAATGAAAAGAATACCTGCACCAACGCCGCCTAACTTGAGTGATATGTCAAAGTACATCTTCCAATGGTCAAGGAAGTGCTTGTGATTTTATTGCTTTTCATGGAGAAAAATCGATATTTAGAGCTCCAAGTTCTACTACCCACTTTGATATGCGTCCTATCACATCTCTATTGTGCAGGATGTCTCTAAGAGGGAAATCTGTTATCACGGTAATCTTGTGGCCTTCGAAGTAGTGTCGTAGCTTGCAGGAAGTAATCAGGAGGGCGTACAGTAGTTTTTGTACTTGCGAATATCGTAATTTTGAGTCTGTCTGAACTTCACTGATGTAGTATACCAGGCGCTGTACTTTGTATACATGCCCTTCTTCTCTTTCTACCACGATTGCTGCACTGACCACCGTAGATGTTGCTGCTATGTATAACATCATGTCTCATGCTTCTTAGGTGGTGTGAGTATGGGTGATGATGTGAGGTACGCCTTAAGGCTTTCAAAAGCCTCCTTGGCTTTCTCTGTCCACTCAAACTTACCTGTCTTTTCTAGTAACTTGAAGAAAGGTAGTCCTTTTTTGCTGAGTCGTGAGATAAAGCGATTGACGGCCGCCATGCTTCCTGTCAGTTTTTTCATGTCTTTTACACAACGTGGGGGTCCCATTTTTGTTATGGCTTGAATCTACTTAGTACTTGCTTCTATTACTCGATTACTAACCAGGAATCCAAGTAGTTGTCCTGATGCTACCCCGAAAACACATTTCTTTGGGTTCAATTTCCACTTCCATTTATTTAGATTTTCAAAAGTTTGCTTCAAGTCTTCAATTAGCATGTCTGGGTTCTTCATCTTTACTACTACGTCATCGACATAAGCTTTTGCGTTGTCACCAATCTGTTCACCGAGGTTTGTTTGAATAGCTCTTTGATAGGTGGCATCGGCGTTCTTGAGTCCAAAGAACATAGTTTTATAACAATGAGTGCCATACAGAGTGATGAAAGATGTCTTGCTCTGGTCTTCTTCCTTTAATGTGATTTGATGATACCCTGAATAACAATCGAGGAAAGATAGTAGGGTGGATCCTATCGTTGAATCAATAATTTGATCAATTCATGGTAACCCGAATGGGTCCTGTCACGGAACCGTCCAAATTATAAGAGCACAAGTACAAAAACAATCACCGAAGTGATCAAATTCTCGCACTTGAGCCCATATAACTCTGGTAGTCCAATGAAATCATGAGGGATTTCAAACCAACCAACATACAAGCCAAGATCGTAGTGATTCAACATAACCAGTCACATGTTACATCCATTTCACAAATAATTCAATATACATTGGAGTTCAACATAGTTATTACAACTTTACATTGAAAAGTAGCGGAAGCAAAGTAATTTGAAACTAACATTAATCTTATTTCAAATACATGCCAGTACCACGGTCGACTTCCAACAAAATCATTAGAGATAAGGTAAATAAGAAGGATCATGCCCGTGATCACACTCCGCCACTAAGGCAGGAGCCAACTAACTCTTGTAGTTGCCATGGTATATCACAACCTGCAACAAGTGGGGATAAAACCCTGAGTATGACAAGGTACTCAGCTAGACTTACCCGTCAAAAACCAGAAATAAAGTGACACCAAGGATTATGCAAGGCTGATATAAAGTGGGCTAGCATCAAGTTAATCATCATTAACCTATCATCTATATTAGCACCTGTACTAGAGCACTCACTTGATTAGGAGCAAAAAAATATTAACCATAGCAGGTATAAATTGAGGCAACATTTCCATCATCATCTAATTAACCATATGTTCAATTTAATTGAATCTACGTTGCCGCTGCTCAAGTCAATTGCTCACTAACCGGGAGCGACGACAATTCGAATCGAATTCCTATCCAGCTGGAGGGGTATTTCTAACACTCACCGAGACACATCTGGCGAGGGCTGCTCAGGTCACCTTTGGTACCGTTCAGGAAAGTGTGGGTTCAACTGATGCCGCATCCCTAAGGGCAACACTCTGCTAGGATGATAGGGACTCTAACCCCCTTGGTCTTATGCCAATGTCCCCAAGCGCATCCTTACTACCTCCAAGATGCGACCTACCATTCGATTCCAAGCCTAAACTGTATTACTCGGATTCACGGTCGGAACGACTTATCCGGCCAACTAAGTGTTAGACTGCGTTCAACATGACTCAAGGACATACAGCGAATCGGTCCTTAAATGACTCAGACGGGGATAGATCCACACCCAAGACCTCCATGCCTTGTTGCTTCACTATCGTCATCCCGCCCGGTCTCATTTCATTTTATTAACACATGGTTCTTTTCCACGATAGCAAATATAGCCAACCGTGCCATATAAGAATATCCCTACATCTCGCAGGTGACAGGAAATCACCTGACTTCTACTGCTTAAAGCAGGGCTAAGCATCTACTCGATCCTAGTCTATGTAGGATTCAAGGATTCATATATCTGGACAAGGAATGATATAATGCAGCAAGGGTTTCCAACCAACTCCTACCACTTAATGCAACAATACTTATAACATATATAGAATTAATTGCTTTAAAGGTAGGAGGCTTATAATGCTCCGGGGCTTGCCTGGGGTCTGACTCAAGTCAGAGTTTGTCAGAAGAAACTTGCTTGGTGAGCATTCCCTCATTCTAGCACTTGTCCGATCCTTCCATCTCTGAGATAGGCCCACCAACACCATCTTCTGGTTAGCTCCACATTAGGTCCTTCACGTGTTTTAGTTAGCGTACCTAAATGAGGTGCAACCGTGCATATGTATGAATACATAGGAATGCAATAAACAAATAAATCAAGCAAGCATACCAAGGTTCACATAGGCACCTAGAGCTAATCCACATAATCCTCATTAAGGCATAACATAGAAGATGACAAGGACATCAGTCAAGACACAAGCCTCATAAGATCACAGGGTACTAACCCAAGTACCATCAAAGCTATGAGCCACACTTTAACACACTAGCATGGCAAAGTTAATCAAAGCACTATACTAGAATTTGCCACTTTCTGGGCATCAGAACAGCAGCTAAGTAATTTTATCATAACTGGAGATCTACAACTCCAAATGACTTACAAGAAGACATTATGGAAAGCTTATTAAAATCTCTACATTTCATTTATAAACATCACAATATGATTCCAAAGTTTAATATGTTGAATTTATACAAACACAGAAACTGGTCTAACAAGACAGAGAGCGAGCAATTCTGTAACCCAACTTTCAACAGCTATAACTCCTAAACCACATGGCCAAAGTATGAAGCAACATGATAGATCAACATCATACTAAGGTAATGGAACAACATTTTCCATTTTATCATTTATATATTATTTATAAGCTATTTATCAAGCTGTAAACAAGTTAAATCAATAACTTCATCATACAGTAAGCAATGACCATGAAATTTGTACCACAGTACATACATAGCATAATAAGACTACCCTAAAAATTTCACCTAAATTGGAGCACCACAACTCAAGATATAAAAATGACAAGAAATACAATGTAGATTTGCTCATTTATCAAGATTAAATCAAAATTCTAAGAAAATAGTGACAACTAATAGATTTAATATTTTTATTAGTTATTACATGTTATCACAAGATTAAAAGAACAAGAATCACTATTTTTGGATACCTAAAACTCTAAATATGGCTCTGGTCAAGTTATAAGCATTTTTTAGGAGTACTTTTAAAGCTTAAATAAAGACATCAGAAAACATCTACAAACACCTAATATTTTATGACTCTACTACATAGACCTCTTCTCAAGGTCTCCAAAAAGTCCATATTTGCTATTTTTGGACTCCTAAAACTCAAGATATGAATTTTACAACATTTAGTAAAGTTTTGGACGAAATAAAATAGGAAAACCAGCTTCACCCAAGATATGCTAGGTGCACCCGGTTGCGCACCCAAAACCGCCACCACTTAAACCGACATGCGGGACCCACTTCCCATTTGGGCCCGTTTGCCATACACTCGGAGAGAGACAGAAGACAGGAGACGGCCCCCTTCATCCTCAGGCGCCGAAAGCAGAGGACGGCGGTGAGGTGGGCTCGGCCGACCGGCGGGGCGGTGCTCTGGCGGCGAATGGCGGTGGCGGAGTGGCAGGAGGCCCGCGCGCGTGCATAGGCAGCGTCGGCTTGACCAAGCACGGCCGGTGGTAGCTCGGTTGCGTTCGCGATGGCCAGAGAAGGGAACGGAGCAGAGGCATCAGAAAACGGTCGATTGCCGGGGCGGTGGTCGATGGCGATGGAGGAGAAGTGGCGGGGAGCATCCACGGGCCCGGGCGCATCTCTGAGCAGCCACGGCTCGGCCAGAGGTGGCCCCTGGCCCCCTGGCCACGCGCTACCCCATCGGCGGCGGACATGGCGTCGGTGGCCGTGAGACACGGTGGCGAGGAACGGTCGGGGATGGGTGCGGTGGGTACAGCAAGGATAGGCAGAGGTGGTGGTGTGCTCAGTTTGGCCTGTGACTAACAAATTACTGAGAACGACATCGTGGCCGTGAGCTCTGGAGCTCGGCCCGGCGGCCATGGCAGCGAGCTCCAAAGCTCGAGCTGGGCGCGCGAGGAGGAGAGGAGAAGGACTGAAGGAGGATGGGGAGCTCGGGCGGTCGCTCAGTTGCTCCACCACGCCGAGTGAGGTGCAAACACACGACAGAGAGGAGGACACGTGGCGTCCATGGTGAAGGCGCACTGGTGCATGGCCGCCACGCCCTCCCCTAAGGGGACAGCTGTCGAGTAGGTGGCAAGCATCACTAAGACCACTTTGGGGCGCCAGTTTGGGCTTGTTGCTCTCCGATTTGGTCCAAGGGCCTTTAAACAAAATTATTGCCTAGATAATGCTCTATGACTTTCATTTAGGGGGCAAGGTCATTAGTGTCCCAGATTAGGAGATAATTAGCCCCAAAGTTGACAATGTCAGCGATTTGAAAGCAACGAACAACAATCCAAAATGGGGTCAAAATGAATTGCAACTGGTGCCGTCTTCTTATATGTTCTTCCCCAACAGGTAAGCTCCAACTTTTACATTTGGCTCAACTTGAGTTGCTTAACGAAAACTCGAGAACGCGGGATGCCAATCAAGTTGTCACTAACTTGGACTAAGTCTGAAATCATTTAGCAGATCCGAAATGGTGATCCCTGTTTGGCAAGCTTAGAGATAGATTTAGACTTTGATCTTTTAACCAAGTTTGTTGTATACAACTCAAGCTACAACTTTAATTCAAAGACCTTCTACTGGTTTGGCCTGGTTAAGAAGATACACAGCTCCAAACTAGGGTACTTAAAACTGAAACACAATTTTGACTTAGCCAAATTTCTTGAGCTCCAAATCAGCACCGCATCAAATGTTGTGAGCCCTGTTTGACTAAATTAGAGGCCAAACAAACTCTTGATCATTAAACAAAGTTTGTTGCACACAAGATGAACTACAACTTTTGTTTAAGGTCAAACCTCATAACTAGTACAGAAGTCAAACTTTTACTTTGGTCAATGTAGCAACTCGATAAAGCCAAGACTAGGGTTTTAGGCCAATCGGGGCATTTTCTTGACATTTGCTCAACATGAACCCTTCATGACTTTTGTTGTAGAGTTCATCTAGAGTCATTTGGGAAAAGTTGCAAAGTTTGGTTGATGATCTATAATTCCATTCACTAAATCACGCCATTCCAAGAAGGATATGACTTATCATTTCATGTGACTTTTTGATTCCAAACTTCATGAAAGTTTTCCAGGGATCAATATAGATAGGTACTAAGGTGAGACACATGAAGATATTGCCATAACACCACCCAAGCATATATCTTGAAAATGTCCTATATGCAAAGCAAAGGAGTAACATCCAAGTTTAGATTAGGCTCATCTCCGTAGGTTGGTCTTGACATCGTCATCTCCACTTAATCTATCATGTTTGAGCTCAAACCCACTACTTAATGAGTGACAAACACCTGGGGTGTTACAGCCCTCCCCCTTAAAGGAATCACGTCCCGAGATTCAGAACGGAAGATCTTTAAGGAAGAGAGACATGTTATCTAGTTTCCAACCTCTGCTATAGCATTAGGCTACTATACTTCAAGCATCCGAGAAGCTATTTCGGTCACGATGTTTTCTGATACTTGCTCCTGATGGTGAGCTTTGTTCGAAGAATTTCCTTCATTGATTTCCATGAAGCATTGTTACTTTGAGAGTAATCCAAGATAGCACAGTACTGCATGCTCAATGTACAGAGATCATTTGGTCCATGAGCGAACCATTCACAAGTATCTGATTCTTTAATGGACACAACATAGGCCATATGAACTTTACACTAGACCGAAATCTTCAGAAGTATACTCGTTGAAATGACTCTATGTTCACAAAGTTTGAAAAGTAGTCCTCTACCAAAATGGCTTGAGCACAACCTTCCAAACGGGTGAGATCATAGATGATAAACATCCTCTGAGGCCATGGGATACTGACTAACCAATAGACAGGGTCTATGTTGGTCTTAAATGTTCAATCATTCAGATATCAACTAATGGAAAGCTACTTACTATTCCATGCGTGTAGTTCTCTTTATCTGATGACAACACTGTATTATCTGAGTCTATCGAGGGGTTAGTGAATGTGATAGCTGACTCTGTCGGCTCCATATTTCTACCAAAAGTTACCTAAGAAGATTCTATTACCCAAAGGCAATAGTTATCTGGGTTGAATCAGATGCAACCTCTTGGGTAAAAACATTTATAAGGTACCAAAGTATGTCATCATTGGAAAATCATTGCCAAAGAAAGATGTAGCGAGGCCTTAAGGACAACAAAAGTTGTAAATATTCACTAAATTGTGGGGAGTAGTCTACCACCAAGCGGTTGAGTAAAATTTTCCTTTGTGACTTAGTTGCACTATAAGTTGAGTTGACTTACAGCATAGCAACTTTGTCAGGCCAACCTTTCACCATGAGACTTCCTCTTTAGGGTCATACAGCAGCTCTAAGATGGGAAATCTATTGTTTGACACTTTTCAAATTGCTTTCGATTCACGATGGTATAAATTGATTTACGGAAACGAAGGCTGCTCGTACATGGTTGATACGAGAAAGCAAAAGCAATGAAAGGGTGTAAACTAGTATCTGTGGGACCTCAAAAGGGGTATCCAATAGCAGATCTCGACCATTTTCCACACTGGGATAATCAACCACTTTCGTAATCTTCTTATATGAGGAATGAGCACAGTTACCAAAAAATGGTAGATTTTGTACCCTTTGGTTTTCTGCTCATATCTCACAAACTACTGCTCTATTTTCACATGAATTTTGGTAGGCATATAGATCCCTAAGTTCTCTAACTATTGATTTACATATCAATCCGACGGTGCACAGGCTTTGAACTTATGGTTACTTTTGCAAGGCAAAATGCATACTCTACCTGGAGAACATTCCTACAAGGATAAGGAACCGCTCCTGAATATTCCTCAACACTTTGTCCAATAAAGTTATGAACAAACCGTTTGTGGCACCTAAGGGCATAAGGATGCTAATTGAAGTTAGGTCATGCTTTCTCTAATTCTTCACTTTAGCTGATAGAACCCCTTGCACTATCTGTGTGATCGTCCAAGATGGAATTGACTTGGTCACAATGGCTCTGGAAGATAGAGTATCACTCAAGTTGTTGGCTAGTTGATTAACTTCTTGTTGGTTATTGCTCTGTAAGACATAGCCTTCGTAGCTACCAAGGGGTCATTACCTAGTCGGAGGTTAACGTTCCTATTGGTAACTAATCAGTTGTCTCTCAACACTAAAAATTCTAAATCTTCACTCTTGACCACAATAATCGTGGTTGACACAGAACACATGGTTGCCATCATGGTCAGCAGATAAGGAGTCACACCAGAGATGGTTAATTTCGATTGCATGGTCATTATGCACACAAGATTGAGATTTGGATAGCTCCGGTCATATGCACAATGCGACAATCAATTCTCATCCCACAGATAACTTGTCCAACATTAAGTGTTGTGTGTCCTTTTTATCCAATAGAGATGAGATACTTTACTCACTAGATGACATTCGTCAATACTGGGACAACTAAGTAGAGTTACTTGTCTACCACCTATTGCAATTTGTTAATGTTTATGTCGGTGACCTGTTCTTCAAATGTTATCCTTTATGTATCTTCAGATGGAAACTCCACTACTTTCGGTCTAAGATATGGATCTTACAATATGATATGGAGAGATAACCAAGAAAGGGACACGAGAAAATAACACATCGACTGTCGTTTGATAATGGATCATGACTAGAAACCATGATACCAGCGCATGCCAAGCAGCCAGCCATGTGTCTGCAGCCACAGGAGGCCCTTGGTTTTGTCACGGCACCATCAGCTGCTACTCATAACACCATTACTAAATGCACAATGAAAGTGAAATTTCAAGTGGCACCAATGAGTTGTAAGAACAAGCGTCGTACAAGGAGGGATAGCAAGCAAAGGTAGTCACAAGGTTTAGAATCAATAGGGAAGCTATTCGCAGATTAAAACACCTCACAAGAGAACATAGCTCCATTGCCAAAGGTGACTGAGCATGTGATTTTTGCGTAATTCCACGCACACCTGGTGTCGACTAAGGAAACTAAAAGATAATTAATTAACAGAGATTCGATCATGTTGAGCAACAACATGAGATCAAGACTGATAAACATTCTGAGACTTAGGAAGGTTGGGGACAGATTAAGTAAATTTTGAGGGCAGAAACCGATATGTAGTCATAGTTTGAGTTGATAAGGTAGATGCATGAATTTGCAAGCACACGATTTAGAGGCCATAGCAAAGAGACATTGCGTTACACTAGCTAACCATTAGGAGAGGTAACCGAAAGGTCCAACACAGATTTGGGTACGGTCTCCACAACTGGCAACATACGAACCATGGTCAAAGGCTAGCATTGATGCAAGTTAACTTGGTGGGTCAGTCGACAAGGATCTTCACAAAGAGGGTTGCAAAACATCTATGGCTTATGCAAACATATAGGAGAACTAAACTTTGGGCTTTCGGTCAAGCAAAGGCATGGATACAAACATTCAAGGGCTAACCACCAAGTCTATAGGCTCAGGCTCCTAAGACAACAACCATACAATTACGTAACATGAACGTTGTTCTAGCATAAAGCTATGTGACCCTCGTGTGCTCACCGAGGACAAACGAGGTGACAACTAGGGCACTACCTAGACAACGAGCATACATACAACATCACAGTCAAGCAGACATTAGAGAAAATTCAAATGAATGGGCTTAAGCAACCAATACAAAAGCACAAGGCTCACCCAAAATAAGCATTTATCTCAAGCATGAACTAACTACAAGTTTGGCTCAAAACGAACGCTAGCTAGGGTGACTAACTTAGCGTGGGCACAGAATCTGGACAGCAGCACAATAGTTACTTGTTTCAACCATAACTGAGGTTGTAGACATCCCACAAAGGTGATCCTAGACTTTCTAGAAATCTTAGGAAGATGACTACACTTTAGTTATTCATACCAAAAGCTAATTCATAGAGTAACATGACCAACAATGCTAATCTTTCAGATCTGGACCAATATGGACAAAAAACTGACAAGAACTTCAAAAATACATAACTAGAGTTCTAGAGACCCAACCAGGCTGATCTTTAACTTTACATAAAGCTTATTAAGTTTTATATAACTTTCTTATTATCATATTAAGATAATTCTACAGCTAACAAGGCCAAACAAGACAAGGAAGACATCTCTGCCCAGATTTGGACAGATTCTATTATTTCACTGTGCAAGCTCATAACTAGAGATTTAGACCACCACAATTAGTGTTATAGGACATTTTGGAAAGCTTAGAAAAAGTACTACACTTCTTCTATTATCTCCAAGATATGATTCCATACGCACACAGGTCAACCAAATCAAACATACATATCTATTCAGTACATAAACAAAACCTGACAGCAAACTTGTAAAAGTCATAACTCCCAAACCATAAGACTTAGGGTCATGAAATTTTAGTACAAGCTAGATAAGTAAGTTAGCTACCACTTTGATATTCTCCATAACTATAGAAAACACCATTATGACCACGAAAGCATCACTACAATAGAAATCGTTCTAGCAGCCAACGTCCAACAAGCAAAACAAAGCTTGCCTTTGTTCTACTTGACACGAGAGCACACAAACATGTTATTCTAGTAGCTCTAAATTTTGTTACTTTAGACCAACACAAATTTAATTCATTCATGAGAATCCATAATTACTTAAGTAAGGTCTAAAGCATTTGCAAATGCTTGTATGACAACATATCCGCCACTTGGGTAAACAAAAGGGCATCTATAGGTTCAAGCATGTAACCACAACTATTTCTAGCAAGGCTAAGCACACACTTTTCTCAAACAACATGGAGTAAGGCATTATTGTTTTACTCCACACAAGAAAGATAGTGTACCACATCAATCACAAGTTACTCACTATAGAACAAGGGTGAGAGGAGCATAGCTATGCATAAGGCAACAATCATGAAGATGCATGCTTCGTCCTATTCGTCCTCACAAGATTGCCAACCTAAGGTGGCGATCACGTTCTATGTCGGTGGCATAACACGCGCTCTTTCGATATATAGCTAGTCACCAGCTACATTGGACTTACGCATTCGTGGTTAGCGTACCTGCAGAAAATTTTTCATTGCAGCCCAACAATTCCCCAATATATGGCACACAATGAAAACAAGAAAGTAAAATTCTAATTACTCCCATATACATATACCCCCGTATACGTACATGGAGCACCAAAACTACCCGAATCATCGATCACCCACAATTAAGTACCTTCATATATACATGTGTGTAACATGTAAATAATCCAGTAACCAAAACTAGCTCTCCCCTAGACCGCGGGTTGGATGGTCATGCTCTCACAACTCACACTTACCTAAGCGTAGGTGCGATGTTGCATAAAAGTAAACTAGCGACATATATGGCTATTTCATATATGAAGACTACCTCTAATCTGACACACCGGGTAGCATAGTATGGGAGAGTCATCACACATACGTTGGCCTGGCATAGATGCATAAATGAAAAACCCCCAAGTTAGTACTTATATAAGCCATCTAATAATCCTAATATGGGCATAAGAAAATTGACCACTAGCATACTTAGGTTTAAAAATTTAGATTTGACAAACCTAGATATAGCTATAGGTTGATAAAACTGATTTTTTAAAATAAAAACTTTGTTTTAAATGCACATACGACAAGTTTAATGTTGAATCTTGCTCTGATACCAGCTGTCACGGAACCGTCCAAATTATAAGAGCACAAGTACAAAAACAATCATCGAAGTGATCAAATTCTCACACTTGAGCCCATATAACTCCGGTAGTCCAATGAAATCACGAGGGATTTCAAACCAACCAACATACAAGCCAAGATCGTAGTGATTCAACATAACCAGTCACATGTTACATCCATTTCACAAGTAATTCAATATACATCGGAGTTCAACATAGTTATTACAAACTTTACATTGAAAAGTAGCGGAAGCAAAGTAATTTGAAACTAACATTAATCTTATTTCAAATACATGCCAGTACCACGGTCGATTTCCAACAAAAGCATTAGAGATAAGGTAAATAAGAAGGATCATGCCCATGATCACACTCCGCCACTAAGGCAGGAGCCAACCAACTCTTGCAGTTGCCATGATACATCACAACCTGCAACAAGTGGGGATAAAACCCTGAGTACAACAAGGTACTCAGCTAGACTTACCCGTCAAAAACTAGAAATAAAGTGACACCAAGGATAATGCAAGGCTGATATAAAGTGGGCTAGCTTGACAACATTTTGCGTAAAAGCTTAATACAGATAAGTAATCATTAATGCTTAAGCATCAAGTTAATCATCATTAACCTGTCATCTATATTAGCACCTGTACTAGAGCACTCACTTGATTAGGAGCAAACAATATTAACCATAGCAGGTATAAATTGAGGCAACATTTTCATAGTCATCCAATTAACCATCCGTTCAATTTAATTGAATCTACGTTGCCGCTGCTCAAGTCAAGTGCTCACTAACCGGGAGCGACGGCGATTCAAATCGAATTCCTATCCAGCTGGAGGGGTATTTCTAACACTCACTGAGACATGCCTGGCGAGGGCTGCTTAGGTCACCTTTGGTACCGTTCAGGAAAGCGAGGGTTCGACTGATGCCACATCCCCAAGGGCAACACTCTACCAGGATGATAGGGACTCTAACCCCCTGGTCTTATGCCAATGTCTCCAAGCACATCCTTACTACCTCCAAGATGCGACCTACCATTCGATTCCTGGCTTGAACTGTATTACTCGGATTCACGGTCGAAACGACTTATCCGGCCAACTAAGTGTTAGACTGCGTTCAACATGACTCAAGGACGTACAGCGAATCGGTCCTTAAATGACTCAGACGGGGATAGATCCACACCCAAGACCTCCATGCCTTGTTGCTTCACTATCGTCATCCCACCCGGTCTCATTTCATTTTATTAACACATGGTTCTTTTCCACGATAGCAAATATAGCCAACCCTGCCATATAAGAATATCCCTACATCTCGCAGGTGACAGGAAATCACCTGACTTCTATCGCTTAAAGCAGGGCTAAGCATCTACTTGATCCTAGTCTATGTAGGATTCAAGGATTCATATATCTGGACAAGGAATGATATAATGCAGCAAGGGTTTCCAACCAACTCCTATCACTTAATGCAACAATACTTATAACATATATAGAATTAATTGCTTTGAAGGTAGGAGGCTTATAATGCTCCAGGGCTTGCCTGGGGTCCAACTCAAGTCAGAGTTTGTCAGAAGAAAATTTCTTGGCGAGCATTCCCTCATTCTAGCACTTGTCCGATCCTTCCATCTCCGAGATAGGCCCACCAACACCATCTTCTGGTTAGCTCCACATCAGGTCCTTCACGTGTTTCAGCTAGCATACCTAAATGAGGTGCAACCGTGTATATGTATGAATACATAGGAATGCAATAAACAAATAAATCAAGCAAGCATACCAAGGTTCACATAGGCACCTAGAGCTAATCCACTTAATCCTCATTAAGGCATAACATAGAAGATGGCAAGCACATCAGTCAAGACAAAAGCCTTATAAGATCACAGGGTACTAACCCAAGTACCATCAAAGATATGAGTCACACTTTAACACACTAGCATGGCAAAGTTAATCAAAGCACTAGACTAAAATTTACCACTTTCTAGGCATCAGAACAGCAGCTAAGTAATTTAATCATAACTGGAGATCTACAACTCTAAATGACTTGCAAGAAGACATTATGGAAAGCTTATTAAATTCTCTACATTTCATTTATAATCATGACAGCATGATTCCAAAGTTTAATATGTCGAATTTACACAAACACAGAAACTGGTCTAACAAGACAGAGAGCAAGCAATTCTGTAACCCAACTTTCAATAGCTATAACTCCTAAACCACATGGCCAAAGTATGAAGCAACATGATAGATCAACATCATACTAAGGTAATGGAACAACATTTTCTATTTTATCATTTATATATTATTTATAAGCTATTTATCAAGCCATAAACAAGTTAAATCAATAACTTCATCATACAGTAAGCAATGACCTTGAAATTTATACCACAGTACATACATAGCATAATAAGACTACCCTAAAAATTTCACCTAAATTGGAGGACCACAACTCAAGATATAAAAATGACAAGAAATACAATGTAGATTTGCTCATTTATCAAGATTAAATCAAAATCCTAAGAAAACAGTGACAACTAATAGATTTAATATTTTTATTAGTTATTACATGTTGTCACAAGATTAATAGAACAAGAATAACTATTTTTGGATATCTAAAACTCTAAATATGGCTCTGGTCAAGTTATAAGCATTTTTTAGGAGCACTTTTAAAGCTTAAATAAAGACATCAGAAAACATCTACAAACACCTAATATTTTATGACTCTACTAGATAGATCTCTTCTCAAGGTTTCCAAAAAGTCCACATTTGCTATTTTTGGACTCCTAAAAGTCAAGATTTGAATTTTACAACATTTAGTAAAGTTTTGGACGAAATAAAACAGGAAAACTAGCTTCACCCAAGATATGCTAGGTGCACCCGGTTGCTCACCCAAAACCGCCACCACTTAAACCGACATGCGGGACCCACTTCCCATTTGGGCCCGCTTGCCATACACTCGGAGAGAGACAGAAGACAGGAGACGGCCCCCTTCATCCTCAGGCGCCGGTTACAGAGGATGGCGGCGAGGTGGGCTCGGCCGACCGGTGGGGCGGCGCTCTGGCGGCGAATGGCGGTGGCGGAGTGGCAGGAGGCCCGCACGCGTGCATGGGCAGCGTCGGCTCGACCAAGCACGACCGGTGGCAGCTCGGTCGCGTTCGCGGTGGCCGAAGAAGGGAACGGAGCAGAGGCATCGGAAAACGGTCGATTGCCGGCGCGGTGGTCGATGACGATGGAGGAGAAGTGGCGGGGAGC
This sequence comes from Saccharum hybrid cultivar R570, assembly GCA_038087645.1. Lineage (NCBI taxonomy): Eukaryota > Viridiplantae > Streptophyta > Magnoliopsida > Poales > Poaceae > Saccharum > Saccharum hybrid cultivar. Next base: position 17,281,902 of record JAQSUU010000216.1, on the reverse strand, counting down.
ATCCACGGGCCCGGGCGCATCTCCGAGTAGCTACGGCTCAGCCAGAGGTGGCCCCTAGCCCCCTGGCCACGCGCTACCCCATCGGCGGCGGACATGGCGTCGGTGGCCGTGCGACACGGTGGCGAGAAACGGTCGGGGATGGGTGCGGTGGGTACAGCAAGGAGAGGCAGAGGTGGTGGTGTGCTCAGTTTTGCCTGTGACTAACAAATTATTGAGAATGACATCGTGGTCGTGAGCTCTGGAGCTCGGCCCGACAGCCATGGTGGCGAGCTCCAAAGCTCGAGCTGGGCGCGCGAGGAGGAGAGGAGAAGGACTGAAGGAGGATGGGGAGGAGCTCAGGCAGTCGCTCAGTTGCTCCACCACACCGAGTGAGGCGCGGACACATGGCAGAGAGGAGGACGTGCATCGTCCATGGTGAAGGCGCACTGGTGCATGGCCGCCACGCCCTCCCCTAAGGGGACAACTGTCGAGCAGGTGGCAGGCATCACTAAGACCACTTTGGGGCACTAGTTTGGGCTTGTTGCTCTCCGATTTGGGCCAAGGGCCTTTAAACAAAATTATTGCCCAGATAATGCTCTATGACTTTCATTTAGGGGGCAAGGTCACTAGTGTCCCAGATTAGGAGATAATTAGCCCCAAAGATGACAATGTCAGCGATTTGAAAGCAACGAGCAACAATCCAAAATGGGGGTCAAAATGAATTGCAACTGGTGCCATCTTCTTATATGTTCTTCCGCAACAGGTAAGCTCCAACTTTTACATTTGGCTCAACTTGAGTTGCTTAATGAAAACTCGAGAACACAGGATGCCAATCAAGTTGTCACTAACTTGGACTAAGTCGGAAATCATTTAGCAGATCCGAAATGGTGATCCCTGTTTGGCAAGCTTAGAGATAGATTTAGACTTTGATCTTTTAACCAAGTTTGTTGTATACAACTCAAGCTACAACTTTAATTCAAATACCTTCTATTGGTTTGGCCTGGTTAAGAAGATACACAGCTCCAAACTAGGGTACTTAAAACTGAAACACAGTTTTGACTTAGCCAAATTTCTTGAGCTCCAAATCAGCACCGCATCAAATGTTGTGAGCCCTGTTTGACTAAGTTAGAGGCCAAACCAACTATTGACCATTAAACAAAGTTTGTTGCACATAAGATGAAATACAACTTTTGTTTAAGGTCAAATCTCATAAATAGTACAGAAGTCAAACTTTTACTTTGGTCAAAGTAGCAACTCGATCAAGCCAAGACTAGGGTTTTAGGCCAATCGGGGCATTTTCTTGACATTTGCTCAACATGAACCCTTCATGACTTTTGTTGTAGAGTTCATCTAGAGTCATTCGGGAAAAATTGCAAAGTTTGGTTGATGATCTATAATTCCATTCACTTAATCATGCCATTCCAAGAAGGATATGACTTATCATTTCATGTGACTTTTTGATTCCAAACTTCATGAAACTTTTCCAAGGATCAATATAGATAGGTACTAAGGTGAGACACATGAAGATATTGCCATAACACCACCCAAGCATATATCTTGAAAATGTCCTATATGCAAAGCAAAGGTGTAACATCCAAGTTTAGATTAGGCTCATCTCCGTAGGTTGGTCTTGACATCGTCATCTCCACTTAATCTATCATGTTTGAGCTCAAACCCACTACTTAATGAGTGACAAACACCTAGGGTGTTACAGGTCCTTTAGGGAATGCTTATTGAGATCCATGTAGTCGACACACATGCATCATTCTGCCGTGTTCTTTTTCTATACTAGCACGGGATTCGCTAGCCAATCTAGATGAAGAATTTCTCTTATAAATCCGGCTTCCATTAATTTTGTAATCTCCTTTTTGATTACTGCCTTCTTGTCTGGTGAAAATCTTCTTAACCGTTGTTTGACTAGTTTGGAGCCTATCGATGAAATGTGGTCAACAGTCCATCAAGGGGGTATGCCCATGATGGTAGATTAGTCGGTAGAAAGGTGTGCAAGACATGAACCGGACTGTAATAAGACACAAGACATAAGATTTATACAGGTTTAGACCGTTAGCATGACGTAAAACCCTACATCCTATGCTCTATTTTATTGTATTGAGTTATGTGGTTTTATGAGATGTATGACCTGTCCTCTAGGGGACCCCTTCCTCTCCTTATATACTCTGGAGGAGGAGGGTTACAATGTCTAGTACACCTTGTAGCCTTGCGGTGCACGCCTTGATCTTGTGGGCTAGGCCACCGCGGATGGTGCGGCCCATGTATAGCCATGGGGGTATCCGGGGGTATATCCCCCACAGCTAGTCCCCGAGCGCCATGTATTATGAAGCAACACGCCGATAACCTTCTTTCGACCAGTGAGACTTCAGCTTCTAGAGTCTTCGACCACTAAATATACCATCCAAGCAGTTGCTGATGGTCTTCGACCTATCGTGACATCAGCTGACTAGATTTACCGAAGAAGTTGGTTGTTCGAATAATGCATGGTGCTCTTGAGAAGAAGAAAAAGATTTCCTTCCTAGGAAGTGTAGCCACTTAGACTCCTTGGTCGATAAGGAGTGTAAGCCAGAAGAAAAGCACTACATTCACCGTGAGGTGAACTGTAGCCACTCAGTCCCCAAGTCTGGTAGTAGGTGACGTAGACACGTGGTGCCAGGGTCCAAAGAAAATAAATCCAAAAGCTTGCCAGCTAACGTTACCAGCAATGTACGCATCAAGCCCCCTGATGTGCCCAAGATCAGCACCCTGATCTGAACAAGATGGAGTAGATTGATAGCGCACTAATGAGACATTGTGACGAGAGCTCGATGACGAGTCCTCATTGTGACCAGAGACGTGGTTGAGCGGTGAGAGCTCGGTGACAAGCCTGACGAGGAGCGACGAGAGCTCAGTGAGGAGTCCCTAGTGTGGCTGGAGACGTGGTCGAACGATGAGAGCTCGGCGATGATCCTGACGAGGAGCGATGAGAGCTCGGTGAGGAGTCCCTAGTGTGGCTGGAGACGTGGTCGAGCTGCGAGAGCTCAGCGATGAGCCTGATGAGGAGCGACGAGAGCTCGGCGAGGAGTCCCCAGCATGGCCGGAGATGTGATCGAGCGACAAGAGCTTGACGAGGAGTCCCTAGCGTGACCGGAGACATGGTCGAGCGGCGAGAGCTCGATGATGAACTTGACGAGGAGCGACAAGAGCTCAACAAGGACTCCCCAACATGGCTAGAGACATGGTTGAGTGACGAGAGCTCGGCGATGATCCTAGTGAGGAGCGACGAGAGCTTGATGAGGAGTCCCTAGTATGGCCGAAGAGGTGGTCGAGCTATGAGAGCTCGGTGACGAGCCTGACGAGGAGCGACGAGAGCTCGATAAGCCTGATGAGGAGCAATGAGAGCTCGACGAGGAGTCCCCAGCATGGCCGGAGACGTGGTCGAGCGAAGAGAGCTCGTCAATGATCCTAACGAGGAGAGACGAGAGCTCAGTGAGGAGTCCCCAGCGTGGCTAGAGACGTGGTCAAGCAGTAAGAGCTCGGCGACGAGCCTGACGAGGAGCGATGAAAGCTCGGTGAGGAGTCCCCAGCGTGGCCAAAGACGTGGTCAAGCAGCAAGAGCTCGACGACGAGCTTGACAAGGAGCGACGAGAGCTCGGCGAGGAGTCCCCAGCGTGGCCGGAGACGTGGTCGAGCGACGAGAGCTCGACGAGGAGCGATGAGAGCTCGGTGAGGAGTCCCTAGTGTGGCCAGAGACGTGGTCGAGCTGCGAGAGCTCAGCGATGAGCCTGATGAGGAGCGACAAGAGCTCGGCGAGGAGTCCCCAGCATGGCCGGAGATGTGATCGAGCGATAAGAGCTCGACGAGGAGTCCCCAACATGACCGGAGACGTGGCCGAGCAGCGAGAGCTCGACGATGAACTTGACGAGGAGCGACGAGAGCTCAACAAGGACTCCCCAGCATGGCTAGAGACATGGTTGAGTGATGAGAGCTCGGTGATGATCCTAACGAGGAGCGACGAGAGCTTGACGAGGAGTCCCTAGTGTGGCCGAAGACGTGGTCGAGCTGTGAGAGCTCGGTGATGAGCCTGACGAGGAGCGACGAGAGCTCGACGAGCCTGACGAGGAGCAATGAGAGCTCAGCGAGGAGTCCCCAGCGTGGCCGGAGATGTGGTCGAGCGACGAGAGCTCGTCAACGATCCTAACGAGGAGAGACGAGAGCTCAGTGAGGAGTCCCCAGCGTGGCTGGAGACGTGGTCAAGCAGTAAGAGCTCGGCGACGAGCCTGACGAGGAGCGATGAAAGCTCGGCGAGGAGTCCCCAGCGTGGTCGGAGACATGGTCAAGCAGCAAGAGCTCGACGACGAGCCTGATAAGGAGTGACGAGAGCTCGGCAAGGAGTCCCCAGCGTGGTCGGAGACGTGGTCGAGCGACGAGAGCTCGACGAGGAGCGATGAGAGCTCGGTGAAGATCCTGCAATATAAATATGTAGAGCAGTAGTATGTGATGTAGGAATATATGAACTTCGGAGAGAATCAGTAATGATGAAATAGTATATGATGCTCAGCAGTCAGTTGCAAATGAGCATGATGTGATAAAGCAACTGGTGCTTTGTAAACATTAGTGTTGATGTGAGGTTTGTGTTTACACTTAGTATAAACCGCCCGACCAGTTAGTATGTAGCTGAGTTTCCAGCCCTAGCTTGCCCGCGTTACACTGAGCACGGAGCCCATGTGCATGTGGATGGCGTCGCTAAGGAGCCGCTGCCGACCACCCATAACGCAGAGGGCAAACGCTCGTGCACGTGTGGGGAGAAGCTGGAGACAGGGTCATCTCTAGGGACATCGAGCGTCAACGTGACTAGTGAGGGATTTGCGTTAAGCATAGATGTATGTCATCTTTATGATGGTATACATGGTCAAACGTTATTTGAAGAATAATCATGATGAGGACATTGTGGAGAAATGTCGTAGCAAAAATATGATGAGGACGTTGTGGAGAAACATCGTAGCGAAAATTGGATTAAATATAAATATTGGAAGTGTACTTAGCTTTAGTCAAGACATTGTCTGGTCGGTGGTGATGAAATTGTCCGGCCCTCAAGCTTTCCGATCCATCATGATGACGGTGTCATAGTTGTCGTAGCGCCTTTCCTTGCGACGTGGCAGGTGGTCGGGGCAAGAGGCCATGGTCGTAGTCGGAGCATGTTGGAACTGCTCTCCTATCGCTGAAGCCACCGAGTCTGTTGTTGTCGAGTTAATTCTCAATATTAATCCTAGTGAGCTCTAGGGTGATGTTAGTGAAGTAGATCGCGAATGAGGGAGATGTCGTTACATGCAGAAAAATCAATCTGTATTAGATATTTGAAGAACATACTGATCCAATCAACAACGTAGAACGACTCACCTATTTTTTAGTAGAAAATCCCATCTGGCTCGCATGGGAGTCCGTACGCACACCCCCTACCTGGCGCGCCACTGTCGATGAAATATGGTCGGCAGTCCATCGAGGGGTATGCCCGTGATGGTAGATTAGTCGGTAGAAAGGTGCGCAAGACACAAACCGGATGGTAACAGGACACAAGACACAAGATTTATACAGGTTCAGGCCGTTAGCATGACGTAAAACCCTACATCCTGTGCTCTATTTTATTGTATTGAGTTATGTGGTTTTATGAGATGTATGACCTGTCCTCTAGGGGACCCCTTCCTCTCCTTATATACTCTGGAGGAGGAGGGTTACAAGTAAAGTATCCGATTTGGTACTATTACAATGTCTAGTACACCTTGTAGCGTTGCGGTGCACGCCTTGATCTTGTGGGCCAGGCCACCTCAGATGGTGCGGCCCATGTATAGCCATGAGGGTATCCAGGGTTATATCCCCCACAGAGCCTTTATTGATATCAATTCTGTGCTCAGCCAACTCTCTTAGGACACCTGGCATGTCTACCGGCTTCCAAGCCAAGATATCTTTGTTGTTCCGAAGAAAGTTGGTGAGCGTGAGTTCCTATTTAGCTGAGAGGTGAGCACTGATGGTTGCTGTTTTCTCTGGATCACCAGTACCTAGGTCAATTTTATTCACATCGGCTTCTTTTTGTGGTGCAAGGATGCAAGGCTTCTTACCCGGGATCTCTAGTTCTTCCGGGTTCATCTGTGTGGCAATAGTGGCAATTTCTTCTCTACCGTCGGCTGTCTGTGCTTTGGCTGCGATTTGGATTGCTTGTAGGTCACAATCGAAATCATGCTTCAAATTGCCCCGAAGGGAGAGTATTCTATGAGGCCCTGGTATCTTGAGTAGGAGGTATGGGTAGTGAGGTATAGCCATGAACTTGGCAAGTGCTGGTCTTTCCAAGGATGGCATGATACGATATCTCAAAGTCTGCAACTTTGGTAATTGGTCAGTGTTCCAAATGTAACTGGCAAAGTGATTTGTCCGAGTGGCATAGCGGCCTTGCCGGGTACTATTCCATAGAATGGCCCTCCTGTTGGGGTAATCAATATGGCAAAGTCTAGCCCCATCTTCCTTAGCATTTTTGAAAATATAATGTTGAGTCCAGCTCCTCCATCGATCAAGACCTTGGTGACCGTCATCCTTGCTATAGTTGGATCTAAGACTAGTGGATATAGACTAGCATTTCCAATGCTAGTCCATTGATCTTCTCTTGAAAACTAGATGGGGTATTGTGACCAATTTAGGTACCTTGGGACGGCTGGTTCAGCCGTCATGATGCTGTGGAGAGCCAGTTTGTCTTGCTGCTTGCTTCTGGAACCTGGAACTCCAAAGAAGATTACTGCAACTACCCCCTTCGGCTGCCAGAAACCTTTATCTTCTAGGCTATCTTCGTCTTTTTTCTTGTTATCCTCTTCTTTATTCTTGTTTTTTCCTTTTCTTGCGTACCGATCAATGAAGATTCGGCAATCTCCTGTTGTGTGGTTTCCTTGCGGGTGCCAAATACAATGCATATTCTCAATATCTTCAAATCTCCTAAACTTCAAAAACTTCTTCATTTTGTCGGCCATTGCGATGGTGTTGTCGAGTCCATGCTTCCTGTCCTAGTGTCCGTTGTTTGAAAAATTCCTCCTGTCCGAGCTGTCTCTGTTATTTTCTCAGTTGTTTCTATCTGGGAATCTTTCCCTCATCTTTTCTTCTACCATAATCATCTTTCTACTGCGCGTTTGAACTCTTCATTGTTCCTTGGGTTTTCTTTACAAAAATCTTGAAATTGCCATTTAGCCGTGATCCCGTGAGAAAAAAGCTTCGATCACTTCTCGTTCGATGATGTCACGTACTTGGGCACATAATTCTCCAAAACATCGATAATAATCATTGAGGCTCTCGCCTCCTTTCTGCTTGAGTCATTTTAGCTCTGCATGCGTGATGGGATATGTAACGATGCCTGTGAAGTTTTCACAGAAAGCTCTTTGCAAGTCCTCCCAACCTTTAACTAATCCTGGGTTCAATTTGTTGAACCATTGGAGGGGCATGGTTTCTAGGGCCATGGGAAAGAATAATGCCTTGATATCGTCGTCTCTGCCAGCTAGTTTAATTGATTGTGAGTAGATTCTGAGCCACTGCCTTAGTTTGGTCTTTCCATCATATTTGGAGTGGTTTGATAGCTTGAACTTGTGAGGCAGTCGTACTAAGGCAAGTCGTCTTGAAAAACAGGGGAATCTATCGTGTGTTCCGGTTTCTCTGTATTCTGACTCAGCCTCTCCTTCTTGCCAGCTGTTATTTAGCCTAGGAAAAAGTCGTCGGGATGAGTGGTAAGATGCTCCGCTCCTTCTCTCGGATGCTCAACTTGATTACTCCGGGCGTGGCCTCTTCTTTTTTCTCGATTCTAGCTCCCATTTGGTCCTAGCCTTTTGAAGGCAGACCTCCTTTGACTTTATGCTTCTTTTTCATGTGATGCTGTCCTAGCGGAAAGCTTGGAACAAGTTCTTCTATCATGAGCCTTTAGGACCATTGTCCAGAGAACTTCTCAGATTTGTTCTTGTCCTTCGTTGGGATGCGAGATCACTTCGAGTTCTTCTAATGCCTATTGTATCTTGTCATAAGGAGCTCTGTGTGCTCTGGTTGCGCGCCTCTCTTCGGCTTCTCTCTCTGATTTTCTCTTGTTGTATTTGGCCAGCTCTGCTTTGTACGTGTCCCACGCTTCTTTTTGTTGCCTGGCACGGCGTCTGCGACCTTGTTTTAGTTTGTTCCTTCTTTCTCTAGCTCGTTTCTAGCCCTCAGACTCGCCATCATACTCAAGAGCATTGGGTGATATGTTTGATTCTTATTCATCTGAAGACCTAACGTCGGGTGCAGTTGTTGGCATCGGTGGTGGCTGTTGAATCATGAGGACTTCTCAGGCTAGCACCAGCCCTGCCCTGCTGGAGTTGCTGATGACTTCAGTTAGAGCGTCGACATCGTGAAACACACCACCTTCTTGTTAAGGTAGAGTGATAGCTTCATCAACTAGTCGAGTGTTGTTGCTCTAGGAAAAAGTACCCAGCCAGTGGACTGGCAATCTTGAGATGTTATGGTTAATACAAGACATTCCTGCGCTCTGATAAGATGTAGCCTCCATACTAGACCGGCTGCTTTTTGGAGTACGTCTTGATAAGCCCTCGCCACGTTGTTAAGTCCAGTTGGGAGGCGACCGAACTTCCTAGAAGAAACCTGAAGTAGGTTCGAATTGATCTCTTGAAGAGTTGATGTCGCATTCCGGAGTCCAATTGAAAAAGAACTCAGCTTGTCTATAAAAGAACTCGGATTAGATCCCAAAGAGGAATCCGATCTAGACACTAAGTCGAGGCTTGTTGTCGTTAGAGCCTGAATCGAATCGGACACCGTAAGGCCTAAGAATCTTTCCGCAAGATCTTCGGCTGACCCCATCAGAAGAGTGATTTCCTTGTTGGCCTTTCAAGCTTCGACGAGATGTCCCTAGAGGTTGCCCTCACCGTCCACCTCGCAAACCCATGATCTGAAGATGAAGATCGATCTCATTGGGAAGATCATGTTATTGAAATCCATAAAGCTCTTGATCGCAATTGCGCCGAAAGCCCCTACTTGGCGCGCCAGCTGTTAGTGTTTGACCACCGATAGCCTACCACGGGGGTACTCGGGACAGTTGTTCGAGCTTCAGCATATGCTAGAACTCGATGGTGAACATAGAGACAGTGGATTTATACTGGTTTGGGCTCTCGATCGTGATCGAGTAATAGCCTTACATCTAGTCGACATTAGCCTTTGCATTGGATTGATTGTGTTGTATTATCTCTTCTTGTAGGGGTGCCCACACCCTCTCTTTATATCGATAGAGAAGGCTACGGTGTGGTTACAATCCTAGTCGGATCAAAAGAAGGTGTTCTGACCTAAATACAGAAGTTACTTTCCGTAAGAATCTAGCTAGTCTGGCCTATTCTACTCGGACTCGGTGTAGCGGATGTGGCACCAATCCTCGCTCCAGTCTATGGGCCAGGCTAGGGCCCACGACTCATAATCATACCACTAGGGAACCCTGTGGGTCCCGTATCGACAACCACCCACCCATGGATCCTGCATATTAGGATGGACGCTATACGAACATATGCATGAACTTAATAATAAACTAACTATAATAGACATATAACCAAAGTAAACAATGAACATTGCAATCAAGAACATATAAAAGATAAAGATTAATGTTGACATAAACATTGTAGCAAGCTATTGACGGTCACTAATGCTCATTTTTAACCATCAACTATTGCATGAAATAGAATGAAATGAACCACAAAGCATAGTTGTAGGGTTTGATTCTAACAAGTTCTACGAGTTGTGTTGTTCTCACTTGTTTTGCAGGATATTTAATATTTCACTATATAAAAGTATCTTAAGTAAAGAATCTGAGCACACAATTGCAAAGAGCTCATCGAGACGATCGAAACGGACATATCATTCGCTCTATTTGGAGTTTCAGAGAGAAAGTCCCCGATGGATACGACTCGGAAGATTTTAGAAGACTCCGAAACCATCACCAAGCAAGAGTTTTAGGGACTAACATAACGATTTCCAAATCTTTGGTGAATTGTGAATTTTTAGGGATAAAAACAGAATAAGCCGAGAAGGAGTAGGAGTCAAGAAACTGGACCAAATCAAGTCGGAATTCCATGAAAATTGACGGGAAGATTCTAGAGGACACGAGAAGACACAGGAACGAAGCAAGAGCCCGGGGGCTGATAGGTGGGGCTGGCCGGCCCCACATGTCAGGCCGGCCAGCCTAGGCCCACCCCCAAGTGAGACTAGCTTTGCATGATGGCCTCCAATCGACCTCTACGACGCATCTCAACTATTGTTTCAAGTCAGTTTGATCCGAGGGCTGTGGTTCACCCCACAGGGCTATATAAGCAGGGCCAGACCCCCTCCCTCAGGCATCTCCATCTCCATCTTCATTAGCTACATCTAGAGCAAAAACTAGGGTTTCACTCCTTCATCCAAGTAGAAGTAGAGATCCCACTAGATAATCGTCTAGTTCTAGTTCTTCTAGTTCATCTTCTAGTTCTAGTTCTAGTTCATCTAGTTATAAACTAGAGAAGAGGGAGAGAGGAGAAGAGAGCTGAGGAGGAGCTGGATCTGTCGGATCTTCCTCGCCATTGTACTTCTGCAGCATCTAGTTCATCTTGAGCAATCTCCAGGTTCTTCAACATTTATTTCTATGTATTTTGTTTTAGTTCGTGCTTTATTGTATTTATTGGATCTCCGCTCATGTTGAGTTCTCTAGTTATCCTAGGTAATCAGAGTAATAAGCATTAGTGTAAACATGGCATCTAGACTAGGGTTTACCTGAGTTTACACCCAATCCTCCGGATAGTTGTGGTAGCCCCAGAGGTGACAGCTCTGATAGGCCTTTGTAATCCACCATGTTAGGGTTGGTGTTTTCGTAGAGCTTTTGGCAGCCTTCTCCCAACTACTGTTTTCCTAGTCTTTTTCGAGAGTTGGAAATGACCTGCTGCTCCTAAGTAAGTAAAGTAGAGTAAGCCTTCGACAAGATAGAACCACTTAGAAAACCCTAAAAACCCTCTCTACCCTATAATTACCCTTTCCTTGGACGTTCCTAATTCTTCTAGTACACTTCACGTTCCCCGTGGAAATTGATACTTTGAAATACTCCCGAGTGAAAGCTACATCAGTATCTGTGTGCTTGTGGATCTTTTCCTGTTCGTGTTTAAAATACCCAACAAGCTTTCTAGCGCCATTGCCGGGGAACGATAGCTGTTCTAGAATTGAACCAAGTTCGTCCGAGTTTTCTTTTTCTTTTTACCACCTTTTTCTTTTTACCACCTTACCACATGGATTCCACTCCTATTTATAAATATTCTGCTCCAAAGGGTGACATGTTGGAGCCACCAACATCTTCACAACCCATTCTTACAGATGGCTTTAAGCTTCACCCTGCTTTCATAACCATGGTTCGGGACAAACCCTTCTCTGGGCTAAAAAACGAAAATCCATACACCCACCTTAGGGAATTTGAGCACTTGTGTTTTTGCCTCGCTATTGCTGGCATGACACAGGAGACCATCAAATGGAAATTGTTTCCTTTCTCACTTTTGGGAAAAGCGAAACAATGGTATGCTCATTTCGTACGAGACGTAAATGGAGATTGGGATGAACTTTGAAAAAATTTTGGTCTTGTTTTCTTCTCAACATCCTAAGTTAATGCCCTTCGAATAGAAATTCTTATATTCTAACAGAAGGAGAAGGAGACTCTAGGAGTAGCCTAGGCTAGATTCACAAGCCTTAAAAACATGAGCCCAGACCTCTCTTTGCCTGACCATGTCCTTTTAAATCACTTCTACCATGGTCTAAGCAAAGAAGTTGCTTTTCATCTTGACCTGTCTTCTGGAGGCTCATTCACACACATGTCCTTTAGTGAGGGGGAAGCCGTTCTATAGAAAATCCTTGAAACACCCCTTAAACTAGCATTTTTGATGAGTTTCCTGAAGAAGAAAAAGAAATTGAGCCCAACCCTGAACCAAAAGATAAAGAATCAATTCCTGGACAAGAAAAGGAAGTTTTGATAGCCAAATCACAACCACTCCAATCCCAAGATTTAGCTATCAATTCTAAACCATCACCACAAAATCCTCCAAGGGAGGAAGAAATTCCACCTTTGGAAAAACTCTGATCTTTTTGATACTGATGGTTTAGACTTCCTATTTCATAAGAGACCTTCAAGCGAATATAATTCAAATCCTCTCCAGAAGGTATCTTTTATAAAATGTCCTTATTCCCAATGGGAAGAATTCGAGGATGGCATGTCGAATGATGCCATAGAAGCACAGCCTTGCCATACGGAAAATCCTATCTGTTGTCCTATTATAAATGGCACTAATTATGGACCTATCTCTAAACCCATCCTTGTCTTCGAAGATCCCCCTTATGCTCATCCTTTTCAGTCTCATGATGATCCTAGAAATCCACTAAGACAACCAAACCATAGGAGTCATGAAGACCACGAGGATGACCAAGAGAGGCTACAACAATGGATAGAATGTATAGAATGGATGGACAAGGAAGAAGCCTTAATGGAATCCAACCTTGACTTAGCTTCAAATGGTGAGGTTTTAACTCCCTTTGAAGACGAGACTCATCCATCTATGGAAGAGGCTCTAGATAAGACCAATTCAAGAGTCACTAATCCAAGCAAAATTCTGAACATCCAAATTGGGGATGAAGATTACATCAATGAGCATGGGAATTACTCCATAACCATCTCATTAAAACCATGCTCATATGAGACATCTCCCAATTCAATTGGTCTCTCCAACCTCACCACATTCGAGATCTCCAACCCCCTTATTCTTTCTAGTTATAAAAACTTCAAAAGGGTGGTTGTAGATGCATATGTTTATCATAAATATTGCAGATCTTGTTGTGATTGAATCTTGAGATAGGAACACTTAAGTTGGTGTTGGAGGGGAAACCACTTCACCAAAAACATCTTAGTGTCCTAAAACAAGCACGTCCTAACATGAGTATTCACCTCTCTGCTATGCTGCCCTTGTAAAATGAGCATAGGGATATAATTGTGAAAATATTCCTTCGGGTATTCTTGCCACTAACCTTTTTAGGTCTGGAGCAAAAAGAACAAAGGAATGACGAACATAAGGTATGTCCAACCAATCATCATGCAACATTGAATTAAATTCATCCAATCTTGATTTTACAAAAATTCAAGCTTGGGGGATAACTTTCTAAGAACATCCCCTGCCATGTTGCTATTCTGGTTGTCTCTACCTTTAAGACATGCTAAAATTCCTATACATCAACCATGTTCTCTTTCATCACCACTTGAGTAAATCTCTATAATTCCTTCATGCCACCTTTGTCTACCATAGTATGTTTTGGTTTGGAAGTACTTCATGACTAGTTCTAAAGGCTTTTAAATTAAGCGTGGTGCTTAGGTTAAGTAGCCTTCCTTAATTCGATTAGACATGGAGTTTGGTTAGGTTATTAAACTAAAAAATGCTTGTGTAGACATTGGTATATTTTGTTGGACTAACCCCTATAGGAAAATTTTCAAAAGTCAAACTAGGAAGTCCTGAGATAAACTCACACGGAGAGAAGAGAGGTACATGAACTTCAACAACCTTGCACAAGGGAAACATAGCTCACGCATCACGAAGAGATCTAGGGAACAAGAAGATGAGTGCCACAACACAAGATCTACACTAACTCCATGGAAGAGGGTGAATAAATCTCCATCAAGCCCCTTCAAGACAAAGATCATCATGGAGAAATTCTCAAGATAATGAAGGGAGCACAAGGACTGTCAAGAATATCAAGATCAGGAGAACAAAAAGATGCTCCCATCACTCATGTACACTGTGAGATAAGCAAGAGAAGACAAGTCATTCACAAGCACAACCAGCTAAGCAAGAGAAGCTTCCACAAGGTGGTTCGGTACCATCACCCTTCAAATGATAAGGTAACCATCTTGAGGTACATAATCACTATTTAAAAGCTTTTCTTGATCTTGGTATGCACATAAATGATGAGGACATCTCAGCCATACGTGCTTCCTCGAGTGACAATCATTCACCATCCAACATGAATATCACAAATCCAGGACCACTTACAAGAAGTCGTGCTAAGAAACTACAAGAGCAGGTGAATTCGTTCCCAATTGATCTTAATTCTAACACTTGTGAGAATGTTATACTACCTAAGAGTGCTACTTTGGTTGTACTTAGGAAAATACATGAAGAGGAGGAAGAATCCGACCACCAGCTCGGACCAGACCACCGACCACCAGCTTGGGCCAGTCCAGCGCGACGGAACCAGCAGAAAGAATCGACCATAACTCTTGATTCACAAAAGCTATGAAGGTCCATGAGGACATTTTGGAAAGCTTATCAAGTCTATTTTCCAATGCAATAAGCCCCGACCAGATTGGAATTTCCCCCATAGCGTCTGACCAGATTTAGTGAGGACTAGTCAGGTGGTCAATAGCATGCATGTTGTTCAAGTTCCCGTGCAAAACTGTACCAGTCTACAACGTTACATGGTGCATGGCATATATGGATGGAAAGCTTGTTGAGTCTAGTTTCACACTCAAGAAACGGATCATCATTTGGACTTCCCACTAGGGAGTTATGACACTTTTAGTGGAGACTGCTTTGGAAACTGACAGCCGCGTGGACTCCTAGAAACTCATTTCGTGGAAGCCTTTTCATATTTTAGTCTTTTTATTTTCCATCTCGTGATCACACCTATATAGGAGGGTTGTTCCTTGTATAAATACTCCTATGCTTGTAAAGAAAAGAGACTTTTGGATAATCTGAATACAGACCACTTTGTTCAGCTGTGTGCTAACAAAAACCAGAGAGAGATCTCTACCCCTTTGCTCTTGTGTCTTCCTTCGCGGAGATTACAGAAGCGGCCGCGTCATCGGCACCCAATCCGTGCTCCTGGTCCATTGATTCTAGGTTGCATAGGTTGGTTTCTTTGAGAGTGTGGTTGGGCGAATCCTTGGTTCAGGCTGCCGTATAGAGACGGTGGTTGGCTCCTTGTGCGTGTCGTCAGGTTGCACTAGTTATCGCTGCTTGCAGCAAGTTATCGGCTGTTATCAGCTAGTTATCAAGATCAAGATCCTACGTCGTGAAGATCGGGACAACAACCTCATCATTTGGTATCAGAGCCTTTGTTGCCACGGTAGGAATCTTTACCCTTAGCTACGTATATATCGTGTTCGTCCTATCCACCAAAAAGCCAGAAAAATATTTTGCTATAGCCCTTTGTTTCATTCTGTTATTCTTGTGAGTTTTGTTAAGTTTCAGTTCATTAGAGTCTTTGTTTTAGTTGCTGATCATATTATCCTTCATGTGTCCTTTGTGCCTCTTTATTTTATATATCTCTGAATTTTCCCATATATATCAAAAAAATCAGAAACCTGTATCATCCTTCGCGTTAACTTTGATCCTATCAAGTTATAGCTGACGATTGTGTCTTGTTTCTACAAAAAAAAACAAGCGTGCACGTGTTATATCTGATCCTGTTCTTAGTTATATAAAAAAAAGTGTCAAAAAAAAGAAGAAAGAAAAGTTAAAAAAAAGAGAGTTGAGAAAATAGTGAAAGAATAGTTGAAAGATCAGTTTGTTATATGCACAAGTTCTGAAATTTTCATCAATTACACAACCAGATAGCTATCCTTTCTTTAGTGCAAAATTTTGCTTGGGTTTGATTGCAACACTTGCATCCTAAGCATACTCCTTGTTTGCATCAAATCTGAATTTTCTTTGCGTGTGTGTTTGATCCATTTACATCACTCATAACTTGTGGTCAGCACTAGGCATTGAACTTCTAGTTTGGACTGTGATTTAGCTTTACAATATCTAGAATTCAGATTGCATTCCTTGTGAATTTTTCCTCACCAAGCTCCACCTAAAAGCCACTGTCATAGGAAAACTGATCTTGTATTCGCTTAACCATCACTTTCTTGTTACCACCTCGCATTGGCCTTCTGTAATCCGCAGGAATTCATAAGAGCTTCGGTTGGTAAGAGAGGTGAGGTTGAGAGATTCCATATATATATATTTCCAATTCTACATATATTATTGTTTGGCCTAGCTAACTTTACAGGAAGATGAGTGGAATTGAGATTGAGGATTGTGTCACTATGGCACAATTTAATGAGCTGAAGCAAAGTTTGGAAGATAAGCAAGATCGATTGTCACGAAATTTTCAGACTCTTATGGCTGAAATCAGAGACCAACGCCAACCTCGTGATGGTGTAAGTAACCATGGAGAAGATGCTAATGAAGCTGAAGAAGAAGCTGCTGCTCGACTTGCAAGAGAACAACGGAGACGTAGAGAGCGAGCTGCTGTACATGTGAGAAGGCCTCCACCTCCAGGGCGTCGAGGAGGTGGTAGAGGTGCTGATCATGATCGTAGGAGTGTTGGCCTAGAAGAAAGTAGGACTGAACAAGAGGATGAAGAAGAAGAGGAGGAGGTTGAACAGCCCCATAATGATGGCCGTCGTCACCGAGGTAATCGTGGGCGTAATCGGCCCAATGAAGAGAGGTTTGGCAAATTAAAATTCAACATGCCTAAGTTTGATGGAGGATCTGATCCTGAAGCATATCTTACATGGGAGTTGAAGGTTGATAAAATTTTTCGCTTGCATAATTATTCTGAGCAAAAGAAGATGGCCATGGCTGCTCTTGAGTTTGATGGATATGCTCTAATCTGGTGGGAACAAATGCTCAATGACAGAGAAGAAGCTGGGCAAGGTGCAGTCCGTTCATGGGCTGAAATGAAAAGAGAAATGAGGGCAAGGTTTGTCCCCAAACATTACCGTCATGATTTATTTGACAAGCTGTAGAATCTGAAGCAAGGAAGCCTTAATGTTGATGAGTATTATAAAGAGATGGAGAAGGCAATGATTCGAGCCAATGTATATGAAGATGAAGAGCAAACTATTGCACGTTTTATGTCAGGGCTGCATCGCAATATTCAGCGCATTGTTGAATTTCAGCAGTACCATAATCTCATTGAATTGGTACATCAAGCTAGCAAGGCTGAGCGTCAATTGCAGCAGGACATGAAGTCCAACAGAGGAGTATCTTTTAGCACAAGAAGTACACCAAGTGGTAGCAAATTCACACCAAGAGGTAGTGCAAGCAGAGGTACAACTTCCAACTCAAGTGGTGGTACAAGATCAAATAATTTTAGTGCTTCTAGTGGGAAGGAGCTGGCTGCTCCAAATGAGAAGAACAAATCAGCAATCTCATCACCTACTTCAGTGGGTTCTTCAACCAAGAGTAGTGGAATTCAATGCTTCAAGTGTGGAGGTCATGGTCATGTTATACGAGAGTGTCCCAATAATAGAACCATCATTGTGAATGACCAAGGAGAATATGAATCTGCTAGTGATGAAGAACATGAAGATACTGAAGGAGAAGATAATCCTGAAAAGGAAGTCTGAGCATTTGAAACTGGTGCTGCTCTTGTTGTAACTCAAATTTTGAGTATGCAAATAAGTGAAGCTGAAAATGGACAGCGGCACAATCTTTTCCAAACTAGAGCCAAGGTTGAAGACAAGGTGTGCAAGGTAATCATTGATGGTGGAAGTTGCCACAATCTTGCTAGTAAAGAAATGGTTGACAAGCTTGGTCTAAAGCTGCTGAAACATCCTCATCCCTATCATGTCCAATGGTTAAATAATTCGGGTTCCATTAAGATTGCACAAAGAGTGAAAGTTCCTTTCAAGATTCGTGAATATGTTGACACTGTGGAATATGACGTGGCACCCATGACAGTGTGTCATATGCTGTTGGGAAGACCATGGCAATATGATCGGTCATCTCTACATTGTGGTCGGACCAATGAATACACCATCAAGTGGAAGGGAAAGGAGTTGATACTTAAACCCATGACACCACAGCAAATCCTAGCTGAGCACTTGCAAAAGAGCTCTATTGTGAGGAATGAGAGTGGAAAAGGAGAGAAAAAGAATTTGAGTGCCTTCCACAAATCGAAGAGTGAGAGCCACAAGCCAAACATGAGAGATAACAAAAAAAGAGAGGGAGAGAACTTAGTGATGATAGCCACCAAATCTAAAATGAGAGATGTGAGGAGAAACCCAGATCAAATATTAATCATACTTGTGTGCAAGGACACATTGCTTTCAGTTAATGACTTAACTTCTGTCCCTAGTGTTGTTGCACGTGTTTTGCAGGAATATGAAGATGTTTTTCCAGAAGAAACACCTGCTGGACTTCCTCCTTTGCGTGGCATTGAACATCAAATTGATTTCATCCCTGGAGCTGCACTCCCAAACCGTCCAGCATACTGCACCAACCCCGAAGAAACCAAGGAAATTCAAAGGCAAGTACAAGCACTTTTAGATAAAGGTTATGTGCGTGAAAGTTTAAGTCCTTGTGCTGTCCCTGTGATTTTGGTGCCAAAGAAGGATGGTTCATGGAGGATGTGTGTAGATTGCAGAGCCATCAATAACATCACTGTTCATTATCGTCATCCTATTCCTAGGCTAGATGATATGCTTGATGAATTGAGTGGATCTATGATATTTTCTAAAATTGATTTGAGAAGTGGTTACCATCAAATTAGAATGAAAATTGGAGATGAATGGAAAACTGCATTTAAAACAAAGTTTGGGCTGTACGAATGGTTAGTTATGCCTTTTGGTTTGACTAATGCACCTAGTACATTCATGAGATTGATGAACCATGTCTTGCGAGCATTCATTGGAAAATTTGTTGTTGTTTACTTTGATGATATCCTAATTTACAACAAGACATTGGAAGAACATGTTGATCATATTCAGCAAGTGTTAGACGTGCTCAGGAAAGAAAAATTATTTGCTAACCTAGAGAAGTGCACATTTTGTACAGGATCAGGTTGTGTTTCTTGGTTTTGTTGTTTCAGGTTTAGGAATTGAAGTTGATGAATCAAAGGTGAAAACAATCAAGGATTGGCCAACTCCTAAAAATGTAAGCCAGGTGAGAAGTTTTTATAGACTTGCTGGTTTTTACAGGAGATTTGTGAGAGATTTTAGCACAATAGCTGCTCCATTGAATGAGTTAACGAAGAAAGGTGTTGCCTTCCAATGGGGTGAGCCACAAGAGAAAGCTTTCCAAGAATTGAAGAAAAGATTGTCCGAAGCCCCCTTGCTTGTGTTGCCGGATTTCACAAAAACCTTTGAGGTTGAATGTGACGCAAGTGGGATTGGAATTGGAGGAGTTCTCATGCAAATTGGACAGCCTGTGGCCTACTTCAGTGAGAAGTTGGGAGGAGCACAACTGAACTATTCGGTGTATGACAAAGAATTGTATGCTTTGGTAAGAGCACTTGAGACTTGGTAACATTACTTATGGCCAAAAGAATTTGTTATTCATTCAGACCATGAGGCCTTGAAATATTTAAAAGGACAATTAAAACTAAACCGTAGACATGCTAAATGGGTTGAATTCATTGAAACTTTTCCATATGTTGTGAAATATAAGAAAGGTAAGGAAAACATTGTCGCTGATGCTTTATCTCGTAAAAATGTTTTGTTAAATCAACTCGATGTTAAAGTGCCAGGACTTGAACACATAAAAGAATTATACTCTGCTGATCATGACTTTTCAGAACCTTATGCAAAATGTACAATAGGTAAAGGTTGGGAAAAATATCATGTACATGATGGATTCTTGTTTAGAGCTAACAAATTGTGTGTTCCCAATTGCTCTGTTAGACTCTTGTTGTTACAGGAAACACATGCAGGTGGATTGATGGGTCATTTTGGATGGAAAAAGACATATGACATGTTGGCTGACCATTTTTATTGGCCAAAGATGAGAAGGGATGTTGAAAGATTTGTGCAAAGATGCATCACTTGCCACAAAGCTAAGTCAAAACTGAACCCCCATGGTTTATATACTCCCTTGCCTGTTCCTAGTGCTCCTTGGGAAGACATTAGCATGAATTTTGTTTTAGGTTTACCAAGGACAAAGAGGGGTAGGGATTCAATTTTTGTTGTTGTTGATCAGTTCTCTAAAATGGCACATTTTATACCATGTTATAAAAGCGATGATGCTTCCCACGTAGCCTCTCTATTTTTCAGGGAAATTGTGAGGTTGCATGGCATGCCCAAGACGATTGTTTCAGATCGTGACACTAAGTTTTTGAGCTACTTTTGGAAGACGTTATGGGCAAAACTCGGTACAAGGTTGTTGCTTTCTACCACTTGCCACCCTCAAATGGATGGGCAAACTGAAGTCGTGAATAGAACACTTTCTATGTTGCTGCGAGCCTTGATCAAGAAGAACTTGAAGGAATGGGAGGAGTGCTTGCCACATGTGGAATTCGCTTACAACAGGGCAGTACACTCTACAACTAATATGTGTCCTTTTGAAGTAGTATATGGTTTTAAACCACTTGCTCCGATCGATTTGTTGCCTTTGCCATTGCAGGAAAGAGCTAACATGGAAGCCTCCAAGCGTGCGTCTTATGTCAAGAAGATTCATGAGAAGACCAAAGAAACAATTGAGAAAAGGTCCAAGTACTATGCTGAATGGGCGAACAAGCATCGCAAGAAGGTGACATTTGAACCTGGAGATTTAGTTTGGGTACACCTTCGCAAAGACCGCTTTCCAGAGAAGCACAAATCCAAGTTGATGCCACGAGGAGATGGTCCATTCAAAGTGTTGTCCAAGATCAATGATAATGCTTACAAGATTGATCTCCCTGAAGATTATGGTGTTAGCAAATCCTTCAATGTTGCTGACTTGACACCATTCTTCAGACTAGAAGAATCAGAGTCGAAGACGACTCCTTTTCAAGAGGGGGAGGATGATGAGGACATCTCAGCCATACGTGCTTCCTCGAGTGACAATCATTCACCATCCAACATGAATATCACAAATCCAGGGCCACTTACAAGAAGTCGTGCTAAGAAACTACAAGAGCAGGTGAATTCGTTCCTAATTGATCTTAATTCTAACACTTGTGAGAATGTTATACTACCTAAGAGTGCTACTTTGGTTGTACTTAGGAAAATACATGAAGAGGAGGAAGAATCCGACCACCAGCTCGGACCAGACCACCGACCACCAGCTTGGGCCAGTCCAGCGCGACGGAACTAGCAGAAAGAATCGACCATAACTCTTGATTCACAAAAGCTATGAAGGTCCATGAGGACATTTTGGAAAGCTTATCAAGTTTATTTTCCAATGCAATAAGCCCCGACTAGATTGGAATTTTCCCCATAGCGTCCGACTAGATTTAGTGAGGACTGGTCAGGTGGTCAACAGCATGCATGTTGTTCAAGTTCCCGTACAAAACTGTACCAGTCTACGATGTTACATGGTGCATGGCATATATGGATGGAAAGCTTGTTGAGTCTAGTTTCACACTCAAGAAACGGATCGTCATTTGGACTTCCCACTAGGGAGTTATGACACTTTTAGTGGAGACTGCTTTGGAAACTGACAGCCGCGTGGACTCCTGGAAACTCATTTCGTGGAAGCCTTTTCACATTTTAGTCTTTTTATTTTCCATCTCGTGATCACACCTATACAGGAGGGTTGTTCCTTGTATAAATACTCCTATGCTTGTAAAGAAAAGAGACTTTTGGATAATCTGAATACAGACCACTTTGTTCAGCTGTGTGCTAACAAAAACCAGAGAGAGATCTCTACCCCTTTGCTCTTGTGTCTTCCTTCGCGGAGATTACAGAAGCGGCCGCGTCATCGGCACCCAATCCGTGCTCCTGGTCCATTGATTCCAGGTTGCGTAGGTTGGTTTCTTTGAGAGTGTGGTTGGGCGAATCCTTGGTTCAGGCTGCCGTATAGAGACGGTGGTTGGCTCCTTGTGCGTGTCGTCAGGTTGCACTAGTTATCGCTGCTTGCAGCAAGTTATCGGCTGTTATCAGCTAGTTATCAAGATCAAGATCCTACGTCGTGAAGATCGGGACAACAACCTCATCAATAAATGAAGAACCAAACAACCTCTTGACTCATCCTGATTAACTTAGCATGTTTAGTTCTTTAATCATTTCTTATGCTTCACTCTCTTGATCTCATAATATCAGCCAATGAGCTAAAATGTTGCGCATCCAACCTTTGGAAGATGATAATCACAATCCTAGACAATCCTTCCATGGGTTAAGCAATATGATCTATCAAATATTTTTGAAAAATGCAACTTTCATGCTCATCTTCTGATATTATCACCCATGTCATGGACTTCAACTTTATCTTGTTCACTATGCCTGAGGTTAGAGAAGAATGAACAAAACTTTTTGGTTATGTTGGTATTTTTCCACCAACAGAGCCCATGCACTTGATCTCTACCTTGTCTTTATGAGCAGGATACACTTTGAGCAAAACATGGAGTTGGTCAACCCCTAAATTCTACAAGTGAAGGTCCTGAATCTACAAGAACATGCACACTAAGTAAGGTACGGCTAGCTTCCACAATTAATGCTTCACTTCAAATGGCTGCTAGACGAATGAAGAACATGGGTGACATCATATCAAGAGGTGCAGTTATCAAGGTCTCCACCTTGGGATCAGATGATGCACCTAAGGAATGAACATGGTAAGAAGTCTTGTTCAGAGGACTTAAAACATTGAACCCTCGCCGGGAGATAAAATCGGTAGTTATCCATATTTGTCTTTTCTGCATAATCATTTTTCTTTAGCATATTTATCTTTTGGCATTAGCATTGCATTAGAAAAAGAAAATAAAAGAAATAAAAATATTTATTTGTTGCATCAATAATCCTAAAGCCTCGTGTGAGTAATTTTGTGGTGTGTAAGAACCCATAGGAATATTCACTGTGGTGGCATAAAAATAAAAATAAATATGCATGCATTTATCATGTTGCATTTTCTCTTGCATCATAGAAAATATAAAAATACAAAAATATTGAGAAAGTGATCGTATTGAAACTCTACTTAAACAATCTCAAAAGCTTTGGACAACTAAGGCTTAAATGGCCAACCACTAACGCTTAATCCGTTCCACAAGTTTTGTTATCCATTTGAGTTCCATAGGATTCGAAGAACCAAGAAGAGTTGATAAGCAAGTGGATGTTCTATCCACTGTTGGAGTACTATCTTATCAGTCATCAACATCAATTAATGCTCTAATAGAAGAAATATAGCTCCATTGCCAGTCTGCTACAATTCAAGATCTAATGACTATGTCAACATTCAGCTTGGGGGAGGGTACCCCTATGTATCCAGGTAAGTATCCTTATCCTCTTATGTTTTCTTTTTACATAAATTAATCTAAAAATAAAAAATGTGAGCACATGAAGGTTCACTTTATATATCTATGGAGTTTTCACTGTCTACTTTATCTAGTCGAGTATTTGTTCTATATTGTGTTATTTCATAATAATGTGTGTTAGTTAGAGTGTGTCAAGTTTTCTTAAATTAGTTTGTAAATAAAAAGAACCTGGTCAAATCTCTATGCATGGAAATGATGAATAGTTGCTCTGCCGTAATTTCTTTCAAGTGCCTAGTTTTTAACCTCAAACTCTCCTGAGTTTTGGAAATGATTGTTTTGACCTAATATTTACTCTAAACTTGAAACTTGTGGGTTGCGAATGCTTGATCTAAGTCTAGGTAATTGACAGATATGATATGAGAAGGTTTGAGCTATTGTTTATCTTGTTATGAGTGACACTAGAGTTCTAGAGATTTATCTTTTGAAAACTTAAAATTGCCACATAATGAGTTCCTGTATGACGAGAGCTTTAATTCCTACCACAGCCATATAAACATGCTTGCTAGACTAGGAAAACTAGCTCATAGGCTGCTTGCTTTGTGTTGAGTTTGGTCAACTCATGTGAGACCCTTGTCGAGAGGATGGTCATGCTCCCAAGATCAAGATCACTTACACCCACATATATCCTGCTGCTCTTACCCCGGGGGTACGCAAAAACATGCCTAGGAGAGGATCCAAAAAGATTGTTAGGTTTCCAAATAAATGCTCCAAGATTTTGATTTATCTCTTCTCTAAGTTCATTGTATCCTAAAGTAAGAGGTAGGAGATCCTTTGTAAGAAAAAAGAAAAAAGAAGAAAAAAGAAAGAAAAAAAGAGAGAGAAAAAGAAAAGTCTATGATCTCTATGCCTAGAAGTTCATTGTTGTCATCAAAGAAAGGAGAAAGAAGATATCCCAAGACCTCCACAACAAAGTTCATAAATTCTTCAGTTGGAGGCAGTCTCTCTAGGAGCAAAGTAGAATTAGGATAGCCACCAAATATATCCACACATATGCACATCTTGATCTAAGGGTATGACACTCCCCTCTGAGGATCCCGGTTTTGACTGAGCAACATATGCATGGTAAGTATGCTACATCCTTGAAATACCCTCAGCTCCAGATAAGCCTATTAGTTATAGGGTAAGAGAGAGAAGGCAGAACACCGTCATTTCCTTGGAAAGGATCCACAAATGCCACATATGAAAGACTAGAAAGGGTCATACAAAAAGGAATCTCTGAGTTTTATTTTAAAAACATACAAAAACTCCAGAATGAAAGTTGATTAAAGAACTCGAGACGCAGTGCTTGACTTGACTGTTCTGTCTTTCAACTACTCAAGACCTAAGTGAAGGCCAAAAGCTCCATGGTAGAAGGTAATACGGGTAAGTTTGAAAGTTAGAATGGTTTTCTCTAATCCGGAGGAGAATTCTTGATTGAATGCATGTGTACTTTTAAGGCATGAAAGCATTGAAGCAACTCCTGATCCATTGTTGAGATTAGCTTTGCTCAGGGACGAGCAAAGGTTAAGCTTGGGGGAACTTGTTGACGGTCACTAATGCTCATTTTCAATCATCAACTATTGCATGAAATAGAATGAAATGAACCACAAAGCATAGTTGTAGGGTTTGATTCTAACGAGTTCAACGAGTTGTGTTGTTCTCACTTGTTTTGCAGGATATTTAATATTTTACTATATAAAAGTATCTCAAGTAAAGAA
This sequence comes from Saccharum hybrid cultivar R570, assembly GCA_038087645.1. Classification (NCBI taxonomy): domain Eukaryota; kingdom Viridiplantae; phylum Streptophyta; class Magnoliopsida; order Poales; family Poaceae; genus Saccharum; species Saccharum hybrid cultivar. The sequence goes on along the minus strand of JAQSUU010000216.1, from coordinate 17,256,973 downwards.
TTTCAGCACACCATTGCGAAGAGCTCGTTGAGACGATTGAAACAGACATATCATTCGCTATATTTGGAGTTCTGGAGAGAAAGTCCCCGATGGATACGACTCGGAAGATTCTAGAAGACTCCAGAACCATCACCATGCAAGAGTTTTAGGGACTAACATAACAATTTCCACAACTTTGGTGAATTGTGAATTTTTAGGGATAAAAACAGAATAAGCCAAGAAGGAGTAGGAGTCAAGAAACCGGACCAAATCAAGTCAGAATTCCATGAAAATTGACGGGAAGGTTCTAGAGGACACGAGAAGACACAAGAATGAAGCAGGAGCCCAGAGGTTGACAGGTGGGGCCGGCCGGCCCCACATGTCAGGCCAGCTGGCCTGAGCCCACCCCCAAGTGAGACCAGCTTCGCGTGACAGCCTCCAACCGACCTCTATGACGCATCTCAACCATTGTTTCAAGTCGGTTTGATCCGAGGGCTGCGGTTCACCCCACCGGGCTATATAAGCAGGGGCAGACCCCCTCCCTCAGGCATCTCCATCTACATCTTCATTAGCTACATCCAGAGCAAAAACTAGGGTTTCACCCCTCCATTCAAGTAGAAGTAGAGATCCCTCTAAATGATTGTCTAGTTCTAGTTCTTCTAGTTCATCTTCTAGTTCTAGTTCTAGTTCATCTAGTTATAAACTAGAGAAGAGGGAGAGAGGAGAAGAGAGCTGAGGAGGAGCCAGATCTGTCGGATCTTCCTCGACATTGTACTTCTGCAGCATCTGGTTCATCTTGAGCAATCTCTAGGTTCTTCAACATTTATTTCTAAGTATTTTGTTTTAGTTCTTTCTTTATTGTATTTACTCGATCTCCGCTCGTATTGAGTGCTCTAGTTATCCTAGGTAATTAGAGTAGTAAGCGTTAGTGTAGACGTGGTGTCTAAACTAGGGTTTACCTAAGTTTACGCCCAATCCTCTAGATAGTTGTGGTAGCCCCAGAGGTGACAGCTCTATTAGGCCTTTGCAATCCACCACGTTAGGGTTGGTGTTTTCATAGAGCTTTTGACAACCTTCTCCCAACTACTATTTTCCTAGTCTTTTTCGAGAGTTGGAAAGGACCTGCTGCTCTGAAGTATGAAAAGTAGAGTAGGCCTTCGATAAGATAGAACCACTTAGAAAACTCTAAAAACCCTCTCTATCCTAATTACCCTTTCATTGGACATTCCTAATTCTTCTAGTACACTTCACGTTCCCTGTAGAAATCGATACTCTAGAATACTCCCGGATGAAAGCTACATCGGTATCCGTGCGCTTACGGATCTTTTCCTATTCGTGTTTAATATACCGAACACAAGCACAAAAAAATGGTGGAGAATACAATAAGAGAGGGGTTCAAAGAATTATACCAAACCACACTCTTGCCAACGTCAGGAATCTAAGCTTATAATCTACTTGCCTCCCTCTAGACCTAATCTAACTTGCTAAAGCTCTAAAACTAGAGAAACTCTAAGGAACTAGGGTTTCAGGCTCTGGATGGCTTGATCTCCAAATGACTTAATGACTTGATGCCTTTAGGGGGCTAGGGTCTCCTTATATAGCCCAAGGGGTCCCACGTGAGCCCTTGGATCAAACTGACTTGAGATACGACTAAGATGCATCCTAGGATGCGGTGGAAGAATTCTCTAGAAGCTCATGGAGGAATCCACTAGGGCGGCTATAACAGAACCGACCAATTTATACGGGCTCAAGTTAGAAAATCACCTGCCAAAGCAGATAAATTAACGTACTTGAGTCCATACAAACCCGGTAGTCCATGAAATCATGAATGATTTCAAACCAACCAACATACAAGCCAAGATCGTACAAGTTTAGCAGCCACAGTCACATATTACATAACGTTCACAATATCATTTCGAATACATCGGAGTTTAGAACATAAAGTTATTACAAACCAAGTTCATAATAAATAGCGGAAGCAATTAGTTTTGAAACCACATATGCACACTTAGTTCAGATACAGTGCCAGATAATGATCAAGTCCCACAAAACCAGTAGATGAGACATAAGAAATGACCATGCCCTTGGTCCTAGTTGTCGCCTATCGTGGGATATAGACAGTTGATGCAATATCTATAGTACATCTGGCCATCTGCAACAACAATGGGAACAATGCCCTGAGTACTAGAAAGTACTCAGCTAGATTTACCTGTCTTAAACTAAAATAAAGTGATACCAAGGAGTATGCAAGGCTTTTTTTAGTAGGCTAGCTGACTTATTTGTGAAAAGCATAAGTACCATGAATAAACTATTTTAAGTGCTTTGCATCATCTTTATTATAACCTGCCAACCTAGGTAAGCACCTATGCTATAGCAATCACTTGATTAATCATTAACATCAAGTTACCATCTTAGGTTTAGCATTTTCAACATCATCCACATATCCATCCATGTTCCATCATCATTACTACGATGTTGTAGCTCGAGTCAAGTGCTCACTATCTAGGAGCGATGATGATTCAAATCGATTACTAACCAGCTGGTGATTTATTCCTCACACAAACCATGCTTCCCCTGTCAGGGTCGCTTAGATCACCAATGACACTACTCTAGTAAACGTCACAGGACAAACTGGGACCGTACTACCCAGGGGCCTCTCGACTACCAGGAATTAGGTCGAGCCTGCCCTTGGGCGAACCCTTTGTGCCCTCGTCTTACTCCCTTCAACACCAGCCTGCCAGCCCATGTAGATCTTGGCCTAAATAGTGCCACTAGCTTCGCGGTAGAAAGATATTTTATTCGGCTAGCTAAATATGAGGCATGCGTTGAACATGACAAGAGGAACGAGCAACGATCGGTCCTTAACCAACACAGATGGAAACTATAAGCACCTCAGAACCCTGTCTGGCTGCCCAAACCGTTATTCCACCAGGTCTCCAATTATCCATCCATACTTGGTTATTTCCAGGATATCATCTATTCCATAGCTAAAGTATTTCGATAACCACCTATAGTTGCTGGTGATAGGAAATCATCGACTGCTACCAGTTTAAGCAAGGCTAAGCATCTATTTGATCCTAGACCTAGCAGGGTAATGGGTATAGCAAGTTAGACAAGGATATAATATATGCATGAATGGTTTCACTCAACTCCTATAACTTAATGCAATAATATATAGAACTTATATAATTAATTGCTTATAAAGTAGGAGACTTAGAATGCTCCAGGGCTTGCCTCTTTTGAATGAACTAGGCTAATGGTCCATGCACTCAGGCAGATCCTCTCCTTGCTCCTCGGCCTCGGACACCTCCTATGCCTGGATTTCTTGTGGGTTGGCCCTGGCCTGTTCCTCTTGTACCATTACTTGAACTTCCTCTTGCGATCTTGTATGATGCATATACCAGTGGTCATGAGAATGCAAGTGACAGCCAATAATAATGATGCTTATGGATTGATGCAGGTGAATGAACATGGTTAGTTACTTTTGACAGAGTATGTGCAAAATTCTTCTATTAGGTAATCAACATCATCCAAGGACATATACCATAAGCACATGTCATCTACTGCATTATCTTCTACCACTAACTACCATCATTCACCACTAACCACCATATAACCACAACCACAGGTACTACCACACTAACACCACAATGGCTACCCTATCATGCCAAGTCATACCAGCAAGTCAAGGTGCTTTAAAGATACACCAAATCACACTAATTACCCTAATCATGCATAAAGCAATATTAAACTAACTAATATAAACCGAGGCTACAACTATCACATATACTTTCTGAACTCCTAAAATTCTAAGAAAAATACAGTAGTATGCTTGTGCTCAGTAGAGCCTATCATAAAAATTTCACAGCAAGACCATACTTATTCTAGCCTACACAAAAATGACAAGCTATGATTGATAAATGAGCATGAAAATACTTTATACTGTGAAAAGTATCAAACAACAAATTTAATATTTTTCCCATGATCTACATAGTATAGAATCACTGTACAAAAAGTTTCACATGCATGTATTATTCATATTTTTAGCCCTAGCAATTTTACAAGAAAGCAACAATTAATACACATAAATTACTTAGCTATATTTTTTCATAGAACATGTATGTTATATATTTTTCACAGAAAGTGCATCACATGAAAAGATTAGCAAAATTGGAATCACATTTTTCTGATACATATTCTATTTACTATGCATTTTCCAAGAAATTAGCATATTAATCATTTAAATAAAGCTATGTAGAAAAGTATCACAGAATTGACATGCAACACTTTTAACATGTAGATCTGACAGCAAGGATCACAATAAAATTTGTTTCACATTTTTTTGAGCAATATTTACCAAGTTATGAATTAAACAAGCATTTAAATAAATTCTAGAAATCATTTAAAAACAAAACCAAACCCTATCGCTACGTGCACCCGATGCTGTGCACACACAAGCACCAATAGCTGGGCCTCAAGGTCAGCTCAGTCCCACCTATCGGTGGCATAGAGGCAGGGTGGCCGCTGACTGGCCGAGGGCTTGCCGGCAGCGAGCTCCCCGGCGGCCAGGCCGACACCCTGAGCATCCTCTCGACGACGCGAACCCAGTGGAGCAACTAGCGCGGGCGGAGATGGCCTATGGTGGCGACGCCACGTACACCGATGAGTAGCAGCGCATGCCGATGGCATGCGTGCTATTTCTGGCCATGGCACGGTGCGATGAGGTGCGCACGGGGTTTGCAAGGCCATGGTGAGCATGTGGCGCTACTCAGAGGGAAGAAAGGGGGAGCGGAGGAGCTCCGGCCATGACAAGGTGGGCTCTGGGGAGCAGTGGCAGAGGTAATTGCTGGCCAAAATCCGGCGGCTCACCTCATGATGACGGCCGCGAGTAGGTGCGACAGGAAGAGCACGCGAGGGCGGAGCCGCAGGCTAGATTGATCGGACGGAGGCGGAGAAGTGACAGCGAATGGCCCCGATGAAAGGAGCCTGCTCAGGCTTTTTGAAAATGGGAGAGAGAGTGAATGGAGAGGGAGAGGGCACTGCGGCTGGCTTGAAGGTGAGGCGAGGCTGCGGCAGGGGCCACGACATGCCACCCGGCGAGCGGTGCTGCACACCGCCAGCCACGCGGTGGCTAGGTTCTGTCATCGGTCGGGCACACGGCGTGGTGGGGTGAGGGAGCAAGTGGGCGAGGCTGAGCTGGGCTAGGCCGGCTTCGTAGGTGGGCCAGGAATGAAGGCGCGTGGCCTAGCAAGAAAAGAAAAGCTTTTTCTTTTTATTTTTCAATAAACAGCCCCAAAAATCCCATTTTGAGCACCAAAAATTCATTCTCAAAAGGTGACCCAAAAATAAAAGTGGTACATGATTTTATGCTCTACAATTTTGCCAAAAGAAGCAAAGTAAAATTCCAAAAGGATTTTGAACTATAGATTTAAAGTCAATTTAAATAAAAAACCCAAATTTTGAAGATTTTCTTTAAAAGCTTAATTTGAGAAAACTTTGAATATGAACTTTGCTCCAAATTGCAACCTAATTATTTCTAAATTGTTTAAGTGATCAAACAAGTACACACAAAGCATAACAAGCATCTACATAGCATTATATCTATTGAAACAACACATTGCATAATAAGCATCTTCTCTTGATGGCTAGCTATGGAGAGGAGATCCATTCGAGGGACCCCTCTCAGCTGATCCCAACTGGAGAAAATTAATTAGGGTTTAAGGGATGCCTCCTCCAGGGGCTAGGGACCTTGCTTATATAGCCCTCTAGGAAGTACCACAGCCGTTGGATCAAACCGACCTTGATCTATGATTAATATTGAACCTCAAAGGCGGTGGAGGCATGATCCACGAGACTTGACTTGATTGGTCCACGTAGGTGGGCGGGCGTCCTGCCACCGTGGCAAATCGGCCTCCTATTCGTTCTAGTGGCTTATCATGTCTTCTAGAGTCTTCCTTCATGTGCGTGGGTGGAGGCATGATCCGCGAGACTTGACTTGATTGGTCCACGTAGGTGGGCGGGCGTCCTACCACCATGGCAAATCGGCCTCCTATTCGTTCTAGTGGCTTATCATGTCTTCTAGAGTCTTCCTTCATGTGCGTGGGTCTTTTCTCTCTATGTAAACATGACATGTGGGGCCTTCCTTGGTTCTTTTTAGCTGACACCCTGCAGAAATAGATATTCACCAAAACTCATGGAATTCTATCAGTGAACCCCCTATATCTATGTGGTATTTTCTTTTTGGTCCTTTTTCATGTTTCATTAACGGTTAAAATTGACACTTATCTACTGTCAACAACTCCCCAAGCTTACCCTTTACTCATCCCTGAGCAAGGATAGACTCGGTGATGGATTAAGAATTACTACAATGCTTTCACGCCTCAAAAGAAACATGAGTTCAAACAAGAACTTTTCTCCAGATTAGAGTGAACTATTCCAACTTTCAAACTTACCCATATTACCTTCCACCATGGGGCTTGTAACCATCACTTGGGTCTTGAGTAGTTGAAAGACAGAACGGTTAAGTCAAGCGACATGTTTCAAGCTCTTTGATCAACTATTATTCTAGAGTTTTGCAAGATTTTCAAATAAAACTCAGAGATTCCTTTGTATGACCCTCTCAAGTCCCTCATTTGTGGTATTTGTGGATCCTTACTGTCGACGTCTGGTCCTGCGAGGGTCCTAAGCCAACGAGTGAATCGGTGCTGCGTGTCCCTAATCTGGATGGTGATGCAAGGAGAGTACACGGGGATTTATCCTGGTTCGGGCAAAAGAAGGCCCTACGTCCAGTGGGGAGGGGGAGTATTGTATTTCTTTGCACCTAAGTGCTTGCGTAGGGGCTACAAGCTGTGAGAGAGGGAGCTTATCCCAGGTCTTAGAGAGAAAAAGTGAGAGTACAAAGGAGATTGCTTGAGATGTTGATCTTCTACGGTGGGATGGTGACTGGCTTTTTGTTGTCCGTCTCCTCCTTTTTCGTAGAGTCTCCTGCCTGCCCTTTTATAGGGTCAAGAGGAGGCAGGGACGCAGGGGGTGCCTTAGGAGTTAAGTTTTGTCGAGCGCTGTAGAGGACGCTGTAGCGATGTGCCCCGAGAATGGCCGGCCATCCCCAGACACCACGGTGACGTAGAGGATGAGACAGTGAAAAGACTCCGGATCCTGTGGCATGTGAGCCTTGCTTTCTTGTTTGACCGACGGTTGGTCGATGCCGGGTCGAGGACGGGTTAAGGTGGGTCGATGGTGAATGGATAAGGCCGAGTCCCGGGAATCTCGGGGTATGATACTTGTCGTATTCACCCTCGAGGGTGATCAGTGGTGGAATAGTGCTCGGTATGGCGCGTACAGTGACAGGTTTTCATCGCCCATCCCGGGATGGGTAGTAAAAAGTGAGATTTGACACTAGTACTGCCTCCATGCCGGTTGTTGCTATAGCCATAGGGGTAGGAAGTGGTTGGCGGTTGCATTAAATGCTCTGACTTTTGTCTCTGAGTTGGTGAGTGAGGTGGGTCGACTGGCTCGACCCAGGGTCATGCGAGTCGGAGATTTCTCGGTGGTCGAGGTGTTTTGTGGAGCAAGCCTCGTGTGAATCGGAACGTGGTCGAGGTGTCCCGTCGAGCGAGCCTTGTGCGAGTCAGAATGTGGTCGTGGTGTTTCATTCATCATTTTGGCTCGTCCTATCTTTGTGAGCAGAGCTTTTGGCGTGGTTTTCTCAGGAGTTCGTTTTTCTTGATCGTTGATTGTGGGTAGCCCTTGTTTTGGTACCCGACAGTAGCCCCTGAGCCTTTGGGTGAGTGTGGCCACTCTCGCAGAGGCTCAGCGAGTCATGAACTAAAGTCGTAGCGTTGTAGCTTTTTTCGGTGGGTGCGTGCGAGCGCACGGGCCGGGTGTAGCCCCCGAGGCCTTGGTGGAGTGTTTTGACTCCTCCGAGGTCTTTAGTGCGTTATATCAAGGAATGCTCTTGCATCTGAGTCATCGTGACGTGTTTTGTCCTCTTTTGTTTGAGGTTTAGCCTTTTGCGGTCGAGCCCCCGAGCCTCGCCCGTGCGAGGTCGATCAGAGTCTTGGCCATCTTTTATCGTTTGACCCTCACGCTCCTTAGAAAAAAGGAGGAGGGGTGGGGAACATCGTACTACCCTCGTCGGGCGAGTTCCAACGGTCTTCGGTGAGCTGTTAGCGGAGAATTCGAGTGGGAGCCCGTGCTCCATTCGGTAGGAGTCGGCTAGCGGCCATGGAGGCGCTCTCAAAAAATGCCAAAGAGTAGTCGCGTGGATCTCGGTTCCATGCGATAGGATCCAAGGGCTCGATGCCTCCCTCCAAGGGGATTCCACCGTTGACCTCTCTTTTGGCCTTGAATACGTTTGGGGGTGCCTCGAGAGAGTGGCTCGAGCCCTGGCCTTGTACGGGCGCGTCCCTAGTTGTCCCTGACTCCGTTACTCGAGGGCAGTTGTCGAACCCTGGTTGAGGGCCAGCTTTCGATCACTCGAGGTTTATATCAAGCTCGGAGCCCATTACCCATTCGTCTAGGAATATCCGTCCGCGGATCCCCTTCTGGCCCGTTTGAGGCACGCCTTTTTAGGAGGAGAAGCGAGAATGGCGTGGTAGTGGGCGGCGTGGTGCGACGGTTACGCAGTGAATGGCGGACATGTGCCCTTACCTACGGGTTTTGAGGGAGCGGTTAGGTAAGGTCATTGAATGCAGAAACTATTCCTACCTTTTCGCCCGCCCGTTGGCCTTCCATCGAGGTATAAGTGTGAGGTCCAGGGTCCCGTGTGTCCCCCCTATAGGCCATTTGCGTTTCTGCCCTCTTTCTCCTTGTGCGCTCTCCAGCCGCCCTTCACTGCCACCGTCGCTTCTTCCTCTGCTGCCGCACGCCGTTTCCGACGGCCATGGCGGGAAAGAGCCAGATCCTTCCCGCGAACACATGGGCTCGTTCCTCGGTGATGGAGAGGAAGCTAGAGGAGTTGTTCCGCAATGGTCTTCTGCGACCGAGGGCAAGATGGAACTAGCCAGAATGGAGGGTGCCGCCGTCCGACCACCGGGAGCCGGTGCCCCCGGAGGGATACGTGGTGAGCTTCGTAGCTTTCCATGAGAGGGGGCTCGGCATGCCACCGAGCCGCTTCATGCGGGCACTCCTCCACTACTACAAGGTGGAGCTGCATCATCTCGCCCCCAACTCCATCTCGCAGGCTACCATTTTTGCGGCAGTCTTCGAGGGGTACCTGGGGATGGAGCCACACTGGAATCTATGGCTCCACCTCTTCAAGGCGGAGCATTTCGCTAAGAAGGCAGGTGACCGAGGAGTGCAGCGCGCGGTGCATGCAGGGAGTTGCACCCTCCAAGTCTGGGTGGGTCGAGGTGAGCAGTACATCCCAACGCAGCTCATCTCGTCGAACAGCGGCTGGCACAACGGGTGGTTCTACCTGCGCAATGACGATGAACGGCTGTCGAGGTTCTCCAGCCGGGTCCTGATGTCGCTTGAGGACAACTGGATGTACGGCGTCGTCGAGGAGGACAAGCCGAAACTACAGCCGCTCCTCGACGCGTTGATGAGGCTTCGACAGCGCGGGTTGACGGCAGGGATGGTGGCTGCCGCGTTCCACCGCCGGAGGGTGCTGCCGCTGATGTAGCGCTGACTCCGGATTGATGAGATGACGCCAGAGGCTTCGCTGGAGGGGAGTCGAATGTCGCACGAGTCCCTCCCCCTTGATGAAGTCGCCCAGCGTGCACGGTGGATGGTGGGGAGCTTCAAGCAGGAGGACATCGACAGGGTCTCGATGCTCCCCACTCAAGGCTTTGAGCCTCTGGTAAGTGTCGTTCTTGACAACCTTGGGCCTTTTGCTTCCCAGTTTCCTTGACTAAGTTAGTCGAGGCTTCCGTGCAGGATCTATCGGCGGTCAAGGAGTCACGGCCGCCGGTTCCAGAGGATTGGGCTGCACGAGAGGCGAGACGCCTCTCGGCGGCCCAGAAGAAGGAAGAGAAGGACGCTTGTCGGCGTTAGGTCCTGTGAGGGTCCTAAGCCAATGAGTGAGTGTTGCGTGTCCCTAATCTGGATGGTGATGCAAGGAGAATACACGGGGATTTATCCTAGTTCGAGCAAAAGAAGGCCCTACGTCTAGCGGGGAGGGGGGAGTATTGTATTTCCTTGCACCTAAGTGCTTGCGTAGGGTTACAAGCTGCGAGAGAGGGAACTGAGCCCAGGTCTCAAAGGAAGATGAGAGTACAAGGGAGATTGCTTGAGATGTTGATCTATGGGTTGTGTGCCTTTGCTTGCTGGCACTTGGATTCTGGCTTGTCTCTTGCCCCCCTTCCTTGTAGAGCCCTGGCCTGCCCTTTTATAGGGTAAGAGGAGACCGGGGCACCAGGGGTGCCTTGAGGTGAAGTTTTGTCGATCCCTGTAGAGGTGGCTACGTCGGGGATGAGACGGTGAAAAGACCCCGAGCCCTGTGCCACGTCGGCCTTTCCTCCCTGCTGACCGGTGGTGGATTGAGGCTGGGTCGAGGCTGGGTCGAGGATGGGTCAACGACGGGCAGATAAGGCCGAATCCCCGAGATCGTGGGGGTACGGACCTTGTCATATCCTCCCTCGAGGGTGATCGGTGGCAAAACAGTGCGCGGTAAGGTGTGTATAGTGACAGGTTTTCATCTCCCATCCCGGGATGGGCAGTAAAAAGTGAGACCTGACACCGGCATTGCTTCCACGTCGGTCACAGCTGTAGCCATGATGGTAGGAGGTAGTTGCATTAAATGCTCTGACTTTTGCCTCAGAGCAGGTAAGTAAGACAGGTTGAGTGATCTGACCCGGGGTCATGCAAGTCGGAGGTTTGCCGATAGTCGAGATGCCTTGTCGAACGGGCCTTGTACGAATCGGGATGCGGTCGGGGCGTTTCGTCGAGGGTGCCTCGTACGGGTCGGAACGTAGTCGAAGCGTCTCGTCGAGCTGGCCTCGTGCGAGTCAGAACGCAGTCGAGGTGTATCGTCCGCTATCTTTGGCTTTGTTGTGTTTGCGGATAGTGTTTTGTTCGCCTTAATCGTTGATTGTGGGTACCCCCAGTTTGTATGTACCGACAGTAGCCCCCGAGCCTTTGGGTGAGTGTGGGTCACTCTCTCAGAGGCTCAGCGGTTCATGAACTGGAGTCATAGCATTGCAACTTTTTTTGGTGGGGGCGCGCGAGCGCACCCGCCGGGTGTAGCCCCCGAGGCCTCGGTAGAGTATTTGGACTCCTCCGAGGTCTTTTACACGCTCTACTGAGGAACGGTCTCGTATCGTGGCGTGTTCTGTATTTTTTCATTCAAGGTTTGGTTTTTTGCGGTCGAGCCCCCGAGCCTCGTACGCGTGAGGTCGATCAGAGTCTTGACCATCTTTTATCGTTCGACCCTCACGCTCCTTCTTTTAGGAAAAAAGGAGGAGGGGTGGGGAACATTGTACTACCCTCGTTTGGGCAAGTTCCGACGGCCTCCGGTGAGCTACTAACGGGAGGATTTGAGTGTGAGCCCGTGCTCCATTCGGTAGGAGTCGGCTAGCGGCCACGGAGGCGCTCTCAAGAATGCCAAAGAGTAGTCGTGTGGATCTTGATTCCTTGCGATGGGATTCGAGGGCTCGATGCCTCCCTCCGAGGGGATTCCTCCATCGACCTTCTCTTCTAGCCTCAAATACGTCTTGGGGTGCCTCGAGAGCGCGGCTCGAGCCCTGGCCTTGTATGGGTGCATCCCTAGTCGTCCCTGACTCTGTTACTCGAGGGTAGCTGTCGAACCCTGGTCGAGGGCCAGCTTTTGATCCCTCGAGATTCATATCGGGCTCGGAGCCCGTTACCCATGCGTCTGGGAATATCCGTCCACGGATCCTTCTCCTACCCGTTTCGGGCGCGTCTTTTCAGGAGGGGAAGCGAGATCGGTGCGGTAGTGGGTGGCGTGGTGCGACGGTTATGGTGTGTATAGCGGTCATGTGCCCATATCCGCGGGTTTTGAGATAGCGGTTAGGTAAGGTCATTGAATGCAAAAACTGCTCCTACCTTTTCGCCTGCCCGTTGGACTTCCATCGGGGTATAAGAGCAAGACCCGGGGTTCCGTTTTCCCTTACAGGCCTTCTGCATTCTTGCCTTCCCTGCCCTACATCGCCCTCTTCGTCATCCTGCGCCCTTCAGCCACCGTTCAGCACCGCCATCGCTTTTTCTCGCCCGCATAGTTTTCCGACGACAATGGCAGGCAAGAGCCAGCTGCTCCCCGCTGATGCTTGGGCCAACACCTCAGTAACAGAGAGGTGGCTGGAAGAACTGGTCCGTGACGGGCTTTTGCGGCCGAAGACGAGTCGGACTCAGCCAGAGTGGAGAGCGCCACCGTCTAACCACCGGGAACTGGCGCCCCCAGAAGGCTACGTGGTGAGCTTCATATGCTTCCATGAGAGGGGGTTCGGCATGCCAGCCAGCCCCTTTATGCGAGCGCTTCTCCACTACTACAAGGTGGAGCTGCACCACCTCGCCCCCAACGCCATCTCACAGGCCGCTATTTTTGCGGAGGTCTGTGAGGGATACCTGGGGATGGAGCCGCAGTGGAATCTGTGGCTCCACCTCTTCAGGGCGGAGCTTTTTGCCAAGAAGGCGGGAGAGCGAGGGGCGCGGCACACGGTGCATGCGGGGAGCTGTGTCCTCCAAGTTCGGTCTGGTCGAGGCGACCAGTACATCCCGGCACAGTTAATCTCCTCGAACAGCGGCTGGCATGACGGCTGGTTCTACCTCTGTAATGATGGTGACCAGCTACCGAGGTACTCTAGCTGGGTGCTGGTCGCTCAAGAGGAGAACTGGGGGTACGGTGTTGTCGAAGATGAGAAGCCGAAGCTGGAGCCGCTGCTCGATGCGCTGTGGAGGCTCCGCCAGCGCGGACTGATGGCGGGGATGGTGGCCGCGGCGTTTCATCGCCGGAGAGTGATGCTGCTGACGCAGCATCGACTCCAGCTTGACCAGATGACACTGGAGGCGCCGTTGGAGGGGAGCAGGATGTCGCATGAGTCCCTCCCCCTCGACAGGGTCGCTCGACGTGCACGACGGATGGTGGGGAGTTTCAAGCAGGAGGACGTCGATAGGGTCCCGATGCACCCCACTCAAGGCTTTGAGCCTCTGGTGAGTGTTGTTCTTGGTGTTCTTGAGATTTTTCATTTCTGAATTCTTTCCACTGACTTAGTCAAGGTCTGTGTACAGGATCTATCGGCAGTTAAGGAAATGTGACCGCCGCTTCCGGAAGATTGGGTTGCTCGGGAGGCTCGATGCCTCTTGGCGGCCCAACAGAAAGAGGAGAAAGACGCCGCCAAGAAGCATCAAGTCCGCAAGGCCCTGGAGTAGGAGGCGCTGAAGAAGCGTCGACACCAGCAGAGCCTCGACGGGCTCCCACTTGAGGAGTCTCCCTACGAGATGGTCTCGGGGGAGAATGATGACGATGATGATGACGATGATGCCTTGTCACGATATGACTTGTCTGGCGGACCTCCCCGATGTGCGCCCCTTCTTGGTGCCCATTGGGGGGTCGACCTCCCAGGCGTCGAGGGCGGCCTCGGTGCCCGTCAAGGGAGAGGAGGATCTAGGAGAGATAGGGGCCGGAACGGGTCCCTCAACGGGAGGAGCCGCCTCGTCTGGGGCCCCGTAAGAAGGGTCGATGGCGCCGCCCCCACGAGCCCAAGCACCACGGGCTTAGACGGCGGCCGGGGCAGCCGTGTCGGCGTCGGCATCCGGGGCACCATCGACGGGCGTGAGGACCCGAGGCCAGCTAGCCTCGACGGCGTAGAGGACCCAGGATGCTCCGTCAACTAGGGCTCCGAGGAGCGCCCTGCCAGCAGGAGGCTCGACGGTAGGCCCCTGGTTCCCATATCTGGGTAAGCTATTCTGCCCTATTTTTTGTGATCGGTGATCCTATTTTTTTATTCTGACACATTTATTTGTTCCTCAGGCACAAACGCAAGGCGGAGCTCGTGGGTCTGACCCCCGTGAAGGTGCTCCGGTCGGGCGCCGCCGTAATAATGCGGACGGTGGCTGACGATGCCGCTTGGATCGCGAGGCTCTAGGATGCAACGGAGCGGCTAAAGCAGCGGGAGGCGGCTGCCCAGGCGGGGGCGGGTGCCCAGGAGGTCACCGGCTCTGACCCCGCCTCGCGGGGGTCATGGCCGGCGGAAGCGGTGGTGCCCAGCGGTGCCGGGCCCAAGGGGCCCAGCACTGGTGGGCTAGAGCCTGGGTCGACAGCAACCACCCAGGCATCCGTTGAGGCCACCGAGGCCGGACGGATGTTGAAGAAGAACAGGAGGTGGTGGAGGCCCCGCCGGAGGCGGGATAGGAGGCGGCGCAGCCGGAGGAGCCGCAACCGCAGCAGGACCGGCCGGCGGAGCCGATGGTAGAGGTGGAGAGAGGGGCGGACGCGCCACCGCCCATCGTCCCGGTGGTGGCGCCGGTGGTCGAGGTGGAGAGAGGGGTGGACGCGCCACCACCCATCGTCCCGGTGGTGGCGCCGGTGGTCGAGGTGCTAGCCCCACCGCAAGGGTCGACCCTGGCCCTGATCGACCTCACCCTCGACGACTCCCCTGTCGACAAGGGGAAGCAGGTGGCGGACGTCGGGGCGGCCGAGGCCGCAAATCGGGCCAGTACCTCTACGGCGTCGGAGGGTGACCAGGCTGAGGCGTCGGCTGGGTGGCCAGACATTGCTGGGCTGGCACTCGTGCGGGCGAAGGAGGAGCTTCCGCGCTGGGGGAGGTTGACCCTTGAATTTAGGGACGCGTCCAACCCTAGCGCCGAGCCCATCTTTGCGCTCGACGACAAGGATGAGGTGCACCACTATAAGTACCTCGAGGGACTCTAGAAGCACACGATGCAATCCCTGTGTGTGGTTTCGGATACCCTGGCATGGGGCATGTTGGAGGCCTTCGAGGTAAGACGGATTCGGTAGCTTTTTATTTTTCGTTTGCACTTTATCCCTTTCCTTGGTTCTGATTTTTGGGTTTTAACCATGGTCAGGAGCTCAAGGAGCGTTCCCGCCACAAGTCGCTCTTCATTCGTCATGAGAGTGGCGTGTGGGCGGCGCTCTCCCATCAACGGGCTCTGGTCGAGGAGGCTAACAAGCGGCTCTCCCAACAGAGCACCGAGACGGCCGAGCTTCGCGTCGCCTATGCGGCGGTCAAGGAGGAGGCGGCACAGGCCTGGGCGGCCGAGGCCACGGCGCGTGAAGACGCGGCAAGGGCCTAGGAGGAGGCTGCCAAAGCCCGCGAGGACCTCGCGCCACTGCTGGCACGTGTGAAAGAGCTCAAGGAGGACATCGCCTTGGTTAGTGGCCAGCGCGATGCCCTCAGCACCCAGGTTGGGATGGCGTCCGTCCGCATCAGAACCTTGGAGAGTGAGGTTGTGACATTGTCGGGGGACGTCCGAGAGAGGGACGAGGCTCTCTCAGGCGCCGGCCGGGAGGTTGAGGTGCTGAGGGCGGCGCTCCGCGATAGGGACGAGGCTCTCCGAGCATCTGAGAAGACGTGGGGGGATCTGCACGATGAGGTCGTGGGTTGGTAGACCCATTCTGAGGGTAAGCTTCTTGCTACACAGTGGCCTTAGCGTCGAGGTCTCAGGCTTGCGCTAACTTGATGTTTGTGTTCCAGAGTTGGAGAAGGAGCAGCAGGCGGCTCAGGCGACGGCCACCTCATTCCAGAACCTTTTCGTGGCTGAGACCCAGCGGACTCAGTTGCTTCAAGGCGCCATCTCCTCCGTGTGCGACAGCCTGGGGGTCGAGCTCAACGCCGATATTGAGGAGGACGCCCCGGGGAACTCCTTCGTCCGTCAGATGGTGGCGTTGGGCCGCCTTGTTCGCGAGAGGATACGAGGCAGCCTTCATCACGATGTGAAGAGGGCTCTGGCTGTCGTTCGATCTAGATTTGTGTATGACATGGAGCTCGTCGTTGATGGCTTCATCACGGATCCAGATCGGACGGACGAGGAGAATGAAAACACCTGCCTGGGCCTGATCGAAGCTGCTGAGGAGCCTGAAAGTCGCCTAGCCAAGCTCTTTGAGGTCGAGGTGGTTCCTCCTGCCGACGACAAGGGCCTGTGAGCCGAATCTGGGCATGGAGGACCATGTAATAAGTTAGTGTCTGTAACTTTGGTCATAGTGGCCTCGGAGGCCTTGGAACGCTTGAATGTAAACTTGTACTGATCGTTAAGTTTTGTTTGAGTTTTTTCTTCCCTTTATCGCTTGAATCATGTTCTTGTATGATTTACTTAGCGCGCGATCGCGCCCCTTGGCGTAAGGGAGCAAGTGGAGGTACCGTAGCCTCGGAGGCGTAAGTGATCTCGTGACTCGACTGCCCTCGAGCTTTTAGGGTGCGTTTGTGGCCTTGCAGATCGTGTAAGAACTTGATTTGAAGTGACCGGGGATGTACTCTTTTTCAAAGTTATGAATCGTTACTAGGTCTACTTAGCGTGCGGTCGCACCCCTAGGCGTGAGCGGTGAGTGGGGGTACTGTAGCCTCGAAGGCGTAAGTGATCTCACGGCTCGACGACCCTTTGAGCCTTAGGGTGCTCCCGCGGCGTTGTCGACTTAAGTGACAGCTCTCTTTTTTGAAAAAAAAAGAATGCGAGTTTTTTCAGGGACAGGGGGTTCCCCCTTGCAGCCCCTGAGGGAGGGTCGATTCTGAGAAAATAGAGTCGATCCTTCCTCGTTGTTATGAAAACAAAGCTTTGAACACTGTTGTCTTCTTTATTGATGAGATTGAGAAGAAATTACAGAGCCTCGAGGCCTTTTAAGGGAAAAAGTGACATTGCTGTTCAATGTTCCAAGCGTTGGTCAAGATTTCGCCCTTCTCGTTTGATAGCTTGTAGGTGCCGGGCTTTAATACTTCTACAATGATGTATGGCCCTTCCCACGGCTGCGTGAGCTTGTGTCGTCCCTTAGTGTTCTGGCTTCGCCATAGCACCAGGTCACCAACGTTGAGGTCGCGCCTGTGGACATGTCTGTCGTGGTAGCGTCAGAGACTCTACTGATACCTGGCAGAATGCAACAGAGCCACATCGCAGGCTTCCTCGAGCTGGTCGAGGGCGTCCTCTCTTATGGCATCGTTATTTTTTTGTTGTAGGCCTTCAGCCTCGAGGATCTGTATTCTACATCAGCTAGGAGCATAGCCTCGGATCCGTAGACTAAGAAGAACGGAGTGAACCCCGTGGCTCGACTCGGCATTGTTCTTAGGCTCCACAGGACCGAGGGAAGCTCGGCAGCCCATTTCTTGCCGTGTTTGTTTAGCTTGTCAAAGATTCTGGGTTTTAGGCCTTGTAGGACCATGTCGTTGGCATGTTCTACTTGGCCATTTGTTTTTGGATGAGCTATGGCCGACCAGAGCACACGGATGTGGTGGTTATCGTAGAAATCCAAAACCTTTTTACCAGTGAACTGGGTGCCATTGTCCATGATGATGCAGTTGAGAACCCCAAAGCGGTGGACGATGTCGGTAAAAAAGAGCACAGCTTGCTCGGACCTGATGCTGGTGATAGGACGGGCCTCGATCCACTTGGAAAATTTGTCAATGGCGACAAGCAAGTGGGTGAAGCCCCCAATTGTCCTTTTCAGGGGTCCGACTAGGTCGAGCCCCCAAACAGCGAACGGCCACATGATGGGGATAGTTTGCAGGGCGTGAGCCAGGAGATGGGTCTGTCTCGCATAGAACTGGCAGCCTTTGCAGGAGCGTACTAGCTTGACAGCGTCGGAGACTGCGGTTCGCCAATAGAAACCTTGTCGGAAAGCGTTTCCGATGAGGGTTCGAGGCGCTGCGTGATGACCACAAGCCCCCGAATGTAGATCATTGAGCAGGTTTCTGCCTTCCTCATTTGTGATACAGCGTTGGAGAACGCTAGTAGGGCTACGGCGGTACAGCTCCCTATTGTCGCCAAATATCACAAAGGACTTGGCCCGGCGAGCGATCCATCGAGCCTCGATCTTATCTGAGGGGAGGTCCCCTCGAATGAGATGGTCGAGGTATGGAATACGCCAGTCAGGCTCTGGGTCGGATGGTGGGGTCGAGCCTTCCACTTGCATGGCCTCAGCCCTGGTCGAGGGGGCTTCTGCCTCAGGTGGGGGGTCGAGTGACAGCCGTCGACCCCTCCGTCCACCCCGAGGTTGACGGATGGTTGGTGGAGATCCCTCGTGAAAACGTCTGGTGGAACCGTAGTTCAACTGGACGTGATTTTTGCGAGTTCATCGGCAGCCTCATTATACTTGCGTGCGATGTGGTTGAGCTCGAGGCCATGAAACTTGTCCTCAAGGCGTCATACCTCTTCACAATAGGCCTCCATCTTGGGATCACGGTAGCTCGAGCTCTTCATGACCTGGTCGATTACGAGAGTCACCTCGAACATCGAGGTGTCAGACCCCTAGTTCGATGGCGATTCGCAAGCCCAAGACAAGCGCCTCGTATTCGGTGATATTGTTGGAGGCAGGAAAATGAAGCCGGATGATATAGCTCATGTGGACTCCGAGGGGTGAGATGAAGAGCAAAACCGCAAGCCCCTGTTTTCATCAATGACCCGTCGAAGTACATGGTCCAAAGCTCAGCCTGGAGCTGAACCGAAGGAAGTTGAGTGTCGGTCCACTCCGCCAGGAAATCTGCTAGTACTTGGGATTTGATGGCCTTGCGTGGCGCATAAGAGAGGGTCTCGCCCATGAGCTCGACCGCCCACTTGGCAATCCTACCCGAGGCTTCCTGGTTCTGGGCTATCTCTCCTAGAGGGAAAGAAGAAACCACAGTCACCGGGTGGCCCTCGAAATAGTGACGGAGTTTGCGCCGCGTTAAGACAATGGCATACAACAACTTCTGGATCTGCGGGTAGCGAACCTTGGTTTCCGAGAGCACCTCGCTAATGAAGTAGATTGGTCTCTGGATGAGCAAGGTATGTCCTTCTTCTGCCCTCTCAACAATCAAGACCGCGCTGACTACTTGTGTCGTCGCGGCGACATAAAGTAGGAGCGGTTCCCCTGGGGTCGGAGGGACGAGGATCGGTGAGTTAGAGAGTATAGCTTTGAGCTTTGCAAGAGCTTCCTCGGCCTCGAGGGTCCACGAGAAGTGTTTTGATTTCTTTAGGAGACAATACAGTGGGAGTGCTTTTTCGCAAGGCAGCCCGTGACCCTCTGCACACCCTTCAGATCTCGGATAGGGCCCATCTTGGTTATTGCGGCGATTTTTTCCAGGTTGGCCTCGATGCCACGCTCGGAAACGATGAACCCTAGAAGCATGCCTCAAGGAACGCCAAAAACACATTTCTCGGGGTTGAGCTTGATGTTCTTTGCCCGGAGGCATTTGAACGCAACGTCGAGGTCGTTTATCAAATTATTGGCCTTTTTGGTTTTGACAACAATATCATCGACGTAAGCCTCGACGGTTGGTCCGATGTGTTCCCCAAAAACGTGTTGCATGCATTGCTGGTACGTAGCCCCTGCGTTCCGGAGACCGAAGGGCATAGTAACATAGCAATACATGCCGAATGGGGTGATGAACGAAGTCACGAGCTGGTCGGACTCCTTCATTTTGATCTGGTGGTAGCTGGAATATGCATCTAAGAACGAAAGAGTTTCACATCCCGCAGTGGAATCCACGATTTGATCAATGCGTGGCAAAGGAAAAGGAACTTTTGGACATGCTTTATTTAAACTAGTGTAGTTTGCACACATCCTCCACTTCCCACTCTTTTTCTTAACTAATACAGGATTAGCTAGCCACTCGGGTTGATGAACCTCCTTGATGAATCCGGCCTCCAGCAGTTTGTGTATCTCCTCACCGATGACTTTGCGCTTTTCCTTGTCGAAGCGGCGCAAGCGTTGCTTCACCAGTTTGGAGCCAGCTCGGATTTCCAAGGCGTGCTCGGTGACTTCCCTTGGTATGCCCGGCATATCCAAGGGACTCCACACAAAGATGTCGAAGTTTGTGCAGAGAAAGTCAACGAGCACTGTTTCCTATTTGGGATCGAGGGTGGCGCTGATGCTCAGTGCCTTTCCCTTTGGGTCGGCGGGGTCGAGGGGCACGAGCTTGACGTCTTCTGCGGGCTCGAAGCTGCCGGCGTGGCGCTTGGGGTCGGGGATCTTGTTGCCTAGACCGTCGAGGTCTGCCACCAGGGTCGCCGACTCCAAGACGGCTTCTCTGTGCTCGACGCACTCGACATCGCACTCGTAGGCGTGCTCGTATGAGGGCCCGACAATTATGACACCATTGGGGCCTGGCATCTTGAGCTTGAGATAGGTGTACTTTGGGACTGCCATGAACCGGGCATAACATGGGCGCCCAAGGATGGCGTGGTATGTTCCACGGAATCCGACCACTTCGAAAGTGAGAGTTTCCTTTCTGAAGTTGGTGGGAGTGCCAAAACAGACAGGTAGGTCGACCCGGGCGACGGGCTCTGCTCGCTTTCCTGGCACGACTCCATGGAAGCCCCGACGCTGGGTTGGAGGTGCGTCCTCTCGATCCCCAGGAGGTCGAGGGTCTGAGCATAGATGATGTTAAGGCTGCTACAGCCATCCATGAGCACCTTGGTGAGGCGTGTGTTGGCGATAATTGGATCGACAACAAGTGCGTAGACCCCAGGGTTGGGGACGTAGTCTGGGTGATCATCATGGTCGAAAGTGATGGCTACCTCAGACCAGTCAAGGAAGAGGGGGTCGCCAGTTGCATGGAGAAGACCTCTCGACGTTCTCGCTTGCGCTGGCGCACCGAAAGGCATGTCGAGGGTCCTCCGTATATCATGAAGCAGTCGTCGATCTCAGGGAACCACTCGTCCTTGTCGTCACCCTTGGGATCTTCCTTCTTGTCGTCCTTCTTGACGCCTATGCCTTCAAAATATCTTCGGAGCATGTGGCAGTCCTCGAGGTTGTGGTTCATGGGCCCCTTGTGGTAGGGGCACGACTCTTTTAGCATTTTGTCAAAGATGCCCCCGCCGGAGGGCCCTCAGGGTTTCTTGCGATCAGCAGCAGCGACAAGGTCGTCGGCCAGGGCTGGCTGGAGCTCGCGGGACCGTCCACCTTGTGCTTCCCCTTGTCCTGATCACCACCAAAGATGGCACCAACCGCCTCCTCACCGGCGACGAAGTTGGTGATGATGTCCATCAAACCGTTGGCAGTGATGGGGGTGTTGCGGCCCAGCTCTCGGACCAACTCTTTGCAGGTGGTGCCAGAGAGGACGACCATGATCACGTCGGAGTCGGTGATGTTGGGGAGCTCGGTGCCTCTAGGTTTTCAATACTAGTTGCATTTGTCTTTTTCATAACTGTGGTTGTAGGGCTCCAAATGAAGTGAAATTTTTGTGGCATGCTACTCATGTGATGTTTGATGTGTGGTAAAAATTTCATGAATTTTTGTTGCTGTATGAATGAGTTATTAGTGTATCTTGCTCTCACATGATTTATTGCAATAGCCATTTGTATTTTTCATCGAGGTTGATACACATGTACAAATGGCTTGAAATTTTGGCAGTAGACTATTGGGAGCATATGTAGGCCACTGTAATTTTGGTAGAATTTATTGTGCACTTTTGGTAGGTGTTCATAATTCCACCTAATTATCTAAATAAATTAAGAAAATACATTAAAAGAATTTATTTAGGAATGGACACTATGTTTTCTGGTGTTCATTAGTCATGTGTGACATGTTGGTAAAGTTGGTTTTGTCCAATTATATGTTTGCAACATAAGTTAATAATTATTTCTTGCAAATGAGGTTTCTGGACAGATCTGGAAACTTAGCAAAGTTCTTCATGATAATATGCTTTGTTGTAAAACTTGTTTATACAAAAGTTGTAGATAATTTATGTATCTAGCCTCTGTTCAAATTTGGTGGCATTTGGCCATGTGGTTTAGGAGTTATAGCTGTTTAAAGTTGGGTTACAGAATTGCTTGCTCTCTGTCTTGTTAGACCAGTTTCTGTGTTTGTGTAAATTCGACATGTTAAACTTTGGAATCATGCTCTGATGATTATAAATTAAATGTAGAGAATTTCATAAGCTTTCCATAATGTCTTCTTGCAAGTCATTTGGATTTGTAAAACTCTAGATATGATTGATTTACTCAGCTACTGCATGTATGTCCAGAAAGTGGCAAATTCTAGTTCTAGTGCTTTGATTAACTTTGCCATGCTAGTGTGTTGAAGTGTGACTCATATCTTTGATGGTACTTGGTTTAGTACCCTTTGATCTTGTGAGACTTGTTTCTTGATTGATGTGCTTGCAATCTTCTATGTTATGCCCTAATGAGGATTAAGTTAATTAGCTCTAGGTGTTTATGCGAACTTTGGTATGCTTGTTTGATTACTTTGTTTATTGCACTTCTATGCATTCATACACATGCATTATTGCACCTCATTTAGGTACGCTAGCTGAAGCACGTGAAGGACCTGATGTGGATCCATCCCGAAGATAGAAGGACTGGACAAGTGATAGATTGGAGGACGCTCGCCAAGTGAATTCATCTGACATACTCTAACTTGAGTCGGATCCCAGGCAAGCCCCGGAGCATTATAAGCCTCCTACCTTTAAAGCAATTAATTCTATATATGTTATAAGTATTGTTGCATTAAGTGGTAGGAGTTGGTTGGAAACCCTTGCTGCATTATATCATTCCTTGTCCAGTTATATGAATCCTTGAATCCTATATAGACTAGGATCGAATAGATGCTTAGCCCTGCTTTAAGCGGTAGAAGTCAGGTGATTTCCTGTCACCTATGAGATATAGGGATATTCATATATGGCACGGTTGGCTATATTTGCTATCATGGAATGGAACCATGTGTTAATAAAATGAAATGAGATCGGGCGGGATGACGATGTGAAGCAACAAGGCATGGAGGTCTTGGGTGTGGATCTATCCCTGTCTGAGTCATTTAAGGACCGATTCGTTGTACGTCCTTGAGTCATGTTGAACGCAGTCTAACACTTAGTTGGCCGGATAAGTCGTTTCGATCGCGAAGCCGAGTAATACGGTTCAGGCCGGGAATCGAATGGTAGGTCGCATCTTGGAGGAGAGAAAGGATGTGCTTGGGGACATTGGCGTGAGACCAAGGGGGGTTAGAGTCCCTATCACCTGGCAGAGTGTTGCCCTTGGGGATACGGCATCATTCGAACCCGTGACTCCTGAATTGTATGAAAGGTGGCTTGTGCGACCTTGGCAGGGGCCTGCGCGGTGAGTGTTAGAAATACCCCTCCAGCTGGATAGGAATTCGATTCGAATCGCCGTCGCTCCTAGTTAGTTAGCACTTGACTTGAGCAGCGGCAACGTAGATTCCATTAAATTGAATGGATGGTTAAATGGATAACGATGGAAAGGTTGCCTCAATTTATACCTGCTATGGTTAATATTGTTTGCTCCTAATAAAGTGAGTGCTCTAGTACAGGTTCTAATATAGATGACAGGTTAATGATAATTAACTTGATGCTTAAGCATTAATGATTACTTATCCATATTAAGCTTTTTATGCAAAATGTTGTCAAGCTAGCCCACTTTATATCAGCCTTGCATGATCCTTGGTGTCACTTTATTCCTAGTTTTGACGGGTAAGTCTAGCTGAGTACCTTGTCGTACTCAGGGTTTTATCCCCACTTGTTGCAGGTTGTGATGTATCATGGCGACTGCAAGAGTTGGTTGGCTCCTGCCTTAGTGGCGGAGTGTGATCACGGGCATGATCCTTCTGAGTTATCTTCTCTCTAATGCTTTTGTTGGAAGTCGACCTTGGTACTGGCATGTATTTGAAATCAGAGTAATGTTAGTTTCAAATTACTTTGCTTCCGCTACTTTTCAATTTAAGTTGTAATAACTATGTTGAACTCCGATGTATATTGAACTACTTGTAAAATGGATGTAACATGTGACTTGTTATGTTGAATCACTACGATCTTGGCTGGTATGTTGGTTGGTTTGAAATCCCTTGTGATTTCATTGGACTACCGGAGTTATATGGGCTCAAGTGTGAGAATTTGATCACTTCGGTGATTGTTTTTGTACTTGTGCTCTTATAATTTGGACGGTTCCGTTACAGCTGGCATCGGAGCAAGATTCAACATTAAACTTGTCGTATGTGTATTTAAAACAAAGGTTTTGTTTTATAAAATCAGTTTTATCAACTTATAGCTATATATAGGTTTGTGAAAACTGAATTATAAATCTAAGTATGCTAGTGGTCAATTTCCTTATGCCCATATAAGGATTATTAGGTGGCTTATATAAGTACTAACTTGGGGGTTTTCATTTATGCATCTACGCCCAGGCCAAGGTATGTATGTGTGATGACTCTCCCACACTATGCTACCCGGTGTTAGATTGGTGGTAGCCTTCATGTATGAGATAGTCATATATGTCGCTAGTTTACTTTTATGCAACATCGCACCTACGCTCAGGTAAGTGTGAGTTGTGAGAGCATGACCGTAGAAACTGCGGTCTAGGGGAGAGCTAGTTTTGGTTACTAGATTATTTACATGTTACACACATGTATATATGAAGGTACTTAATTGTGGGTGATCGAATGATTTGGGTAGTTTTGGTGCTACATGTATATATACGGGGGTATATGTATATGGGAGTACTTAGAATTTTACTTTCCTGCTTTCATTGTGTGCTATATTGGGGAATTGTTGGGCTGCAATGAAACTTTTCTACAAGTACGCTAACCACGAATGCGTAAGTCGAATGTAGCTATCGACTAGCTATATATCGAGAGAGTGCGTGTTATGCCACCGACATAGAACGTGATCGCCACCTTAGGTTGGCAATCTTGTGAGGACGAATAGGACGAAGCATGCATCTTCATGATTGTTGCTTTATGCATAGCTATGCTCCTCTCACCCTTGTTCTATAGTGTGTAACTTGTGATCAATGTGTTACACTATCTTTCTTGAGTGAAGCTAAATAAGAATGCCTTACTCCATGTTGTTTGAGAAAAGTGTGTGCTTAGCTTTGCTATAAATAAGTGTGGTTACATGCCGGAACCTATAGATGTCCTCTAGTCGAGCCAAGTGGTGGATGTGTTGTTCATACAAGCATCTGTAAATGCTTTAGACCATATTTCAGTAATTATGGATTCTCACGAATGAATTAAATTAGTGTTGGTCTAGGGTAACAAAATTTAGAGCTACTAGAATAACATGTTTGTGTGCTCTCTTGTTAAGTAGAACAAAGGCAAGCTTTGTTTTGCTTGTTGGACGTTGGCTGCTAGAACGATTCTGTTGTAGTGATATTTTTGTGGTCATAATGGTGTTTTCTGTAGTTATAGAGAATACCAAAGTTGTAGCTAACTTACTTATCTAGCTTATCCTAAAAATTCATGACCCTAGGTCTTAAAGTTTGAGAGTTATGAAATTTAGAAGTTTACTGTCAGGTTTTTCTTATGCTCTGAATAGATCTGAATGTTTGGTTTGT
Source organism: Saccharum hybrid cultivar R570 (assembly GCA_038087645.1). NCBI lineage: Eukaryota > Viridiplantae > Streptophyta > Magnoliopsida > Poales > Poaceae > Saccharum > Saccharum hybrid cultivar. The sequence goes on along the minus strand of JAQSUU010000216.1, from coordinate 17,231,611 downwards.
TTGACCTATGGGCATATGGAATCAGGTCTTGGAGATAATAGAAGAAGTATAGTACTTTTTCTAAGCTTTCCAAAATGTCCTATAGCACTAATTGTGGTGGTCTAAATCTCTACTTATGAGCTTGTAAAGTGGAATGACAGAATCTGTCCAAATCTGGGCAGAGATGTCTTCTTTGTCTTGTTTGGCCTTGTTAGATATAGAATCATCTTAATATGATAATAAGGTTATATACAACATAATAAGCTTTACATCAAGTTAAGGATCAGCCTTGTTGGATCCCTAGAACTCCAGTTACGCATTTTTGAAGTTCTTGTCAGTTTTCTGTCCATATTGGTACAGACCTGAAACATTAGCATTGTTGGTCATGTTAGTCTATGAATTAGCTTTTGGTATGAATAACTAAAGTGTAGTCATCTTCCTAAGATTTCTAGAAAGTCTAGGATCACCTTTGTGGGATGTCTATAACCTCAGTTATGGTTGAAACAAGTAACTACTGCGTTGCTGTCCAGATTCTGGGCACATGCTAAGTTGGCTTCCTTAGCTAACGTTTGTTTGGACTAAACTCGTAGTTAGTTCTTGCTTTAGATAAATGCTTGTTATGGGTGAGCCTAGTGATTAGAATGATTGCTATGTGTGAGCTTTTGCTTGGTAATAGTTGCTTGAGTTCATTTGTGTAAGCTTCTTCATGTGTTGCTTGAAGTTATGATGCGTGTATGTATGCTTGTATTCTAATTAGGGCCATCGTTGTCACCTCATTGTCCTCAGTGAGTATACGAGTGTCGAATAGCTTTATCTTAGAGCAATACTTGAGTTCTGCGAAACGAGCTCGTAGTGTCGTCTTCAATTAGGTTCTTTCCCTTAGGAGCCTGAGCCGGTGATGTGGTTGTTAGTCGTGAATGTTTTGCGTTTGTGCATCTGCTTGACCTAAAAAGCCTAAGCTTGTTTCATTATATGTTGCTTATGCTGTAGATGCCCATACCCTTTGGGGAACACCCTTATCGACTGACCAACCAAGTTAACTTTCATCAATGCTAGCCTTTGATCATGGTTCATACGTTGCCAATTGTGGAGACCATACCCAAATCCATGTTGGACCTTCCGGTTACCTCTCCCAAAGGTTAGCTTGTGTGACGCAATGTCTCTCTGCTATGGCCTCTAAATCGTGTGCTTGCAAATTCGTGCATCTACCATATCAACTCAATCTCTGACTACATATCGGTTTTCACCCTTGAAGTTTGCTTAATCCATCCTCAACCTTCCCAAGTCTCAGAATATTTATCAGTCTTGATCTCATGTTGTTGCTCAACATGATCGAATCTCCGTTAATTAATTATCTGGTAGTTTCCTTGGTCGACGCAAGTCGTGTGTGGAATTTAGCAAAAATCTCATGCTCAGTCACCTTGGCAATTGCGCTATGTTCTCTTGTGCTGTGTTTTGATCTTCGGATCACTTCCCTATTGATTCTAAACCTTGTGACTACCTTTGCTTGCTATCCCTCCTTGTATGGTGCTTGTTCTTACAACCCATTGGTGCAACTTGAAATTTCACTTTTGTTGTGCATTTAGTAATGGTGTTATGAGTAGCCGCAGATGGTGCCGCGACGAAACCAAGGGCCTCATGTGGCTGCAGACACATGGTTGGCTGCTTGGCACGCGCTGGTATCACGGTTTCTAGTCATAATCCATTATGAACCGATAGTCAATGTGTTATTTTCTCGTGTTCCTTTCTTGGCTATCTCTCCATATCGTATCGTAAGATCCATATCTTAGACCAAAAGTAGTGGAGTTTCTTTCTGAAGTTGCTAAGAGGATAACCTTTGAAGAACAGGTCACCGACATAAACATTAACAGACTGCAATAGGTGGTAGACAAGCGACTCTACTTAGTTGTCCCAATACTGACGACCACCATCTAGTGAGCGAAGTATCTCATTTCTGTGGGATAAAAAGGACACACAACACTTAATGTTGGACAAGTCATCTGTTGGATAAGAAACGATTGTCACCTTATGCAAATCTTAACCCTTGTGTGCATAATGACCATACAATCGAGATCAACCATCTCTGGTGTGACTCCTTATGTGCTGACCTCGATGGCAACCATTTGTTCTGCATCAACCACGATTATTGTGGTCAAGAGTGAAGATTTGGAATTTTTAGTGTTGAGAGACAACTAATTAGTTACCAATAGGAAGGTTAATCTCCAGCTAGGTAATGACTCCTTGGTAGTTACAAAGGCTATGTCTTACAGAGCAATAACCAATAAGAAGTCAATCAATTAGCCAACAACTTGAGTGCTACTCTATCTTCCACAGCCATTGTGACCAAGTCAATTGCATCTTGGACAATCACACAGATAGTGCAAGGTGTTCAATCAGCTGCGGTGAAGAATTAGAGAAATGCATGCCCTAATTTCAATCAGCATCTTTGTTCCCTAGGTGCCACAAATGGTTTTGTTCAGAACTCTATTGGATGAAGTGTTGAGGAATATTCGGAAATAGTTCATTATCTTTGTAGGAATGTCCTTCAGGTGGAGTATGCATTTTGCCTTGCAAAAGCAGCCGCAAGTTCAATGCGTGTGCATCATCGGATTTATAGGTAAAGGAATGGTTGAGGTTAATTCCCAAGAAGCATATGAGATAAGCCTTAGCCTCCATCCACACAGAGAAAGCTGCTACTGTGGTACGAAGAGTTAGAGAGTGCAAAACACACACCTCAACATGTGAAGCAAAGGAAAAGAAGAACAAGAAATATGTCCGGATTTTGTAGCACTAAACTAGTTATCTTCAAGCCACCGATTAGTGACACAAACATGGTTGGATTGACCCCAAACTTAGTAATATCATTCCTTATTTTAGGATACTTCAATATCTTAATTTGGTTTGAGAATTGGTTGAGTAAAGCATCGGAATCGAGAAAGTTTTGCCAGTTCGGTTTGCTGCAATTTCAGAATAGAGCAGTTTTGGCAAATTAATGGTTTGGATAGATGAACGGTGTCCGTTTGAGCTAAATTTTTGTCAGTATTTAGAATACTTATGGATCTATGGACCTACCAAAATTCATGCAAATTGGAGCAATAGTTTGTGAGATATGACCAGGAAACCGAAGAGTACAAAAATCTGCCATTTTCCAATAACTATGCTCATTCCTCGTATGAGAAAGTTACAATAGTGGTCGATGTTTCGGTGTGAAACATGGTCAAGATCTACTTTTGGATGGCCCTTTAGTGGTCTCAAGTATCCTAGTTTGCACTCTTTCGTTTTGCTCTTACTTTCTCGTATCAACAATGTACGAGTAGCCATGGTATTCGGCACATCAGTTTGCACCATCGCGAATCAGAAGCAATATGAAAGGTGTCAAACCACATATCTTTGATTAGGGGTTTAAGATATTCCTTGTCTTGGGATAGGAATATTGTAGTCACCTACTTAGTAGTGACTCATTCTCCTAGATTTGTGAATGCTTGCAACTCCTGTCACTTTCTGTACCTTACTATCATCTGTTTTTAGCAATAGTTGTTAATCATTGGTGATCATCAGTATCTTATGAGTGTTTTACCATGAGGTTGCATCTAATTCAACCTAGATAAGTGTTACTGCAGATAAGAGAATCTTCTTGGGTAGCATTTGGGTAGAAATACTGAGCCGACAGAGTCTGCTCTCACATTTGCTGTTCTCTCCATAGACTCAGATAGTACAGTGTGCCATCAAAGCAGGAGAACTGCACACAAGGAACCATATGTAGCTTTCCATTGGTTGCTGTCTGACTCATTGTACATTCATAACCAACACAGACCTAGTCTGATGGTTAGTCGATTCTTCTATCCTCTCTGAGGATGTTTGTCATCTGTGTTTCACTTATTTGGAGAGCTGTGCTCAAGCCACTATGGTAGAGGACTGCTTTTCGAACATTGTGAACATGGGGTCATTCAATGAGTACTTTTGAAGATTTTGGTATAGTGTAAAAGTTCACATGGTCTATGCTATGATTCCCTAGAGAAGGAAAGCCACTTGTGCATGGTTAGCTCGTGGACCAAATGATCTCCGTACACTAAGAAGAAAGTATTGTGTTGCTTTGGATTCCTCCCAAAGTAATAAGATTTCATGGGAGGCAATGAAGGAAATTCTTCAGACAAAAATTTACCATGAAAAGTGAGGACCAGAAAGTATCGCGAACTAAATCTAATGCTTGAAGTTTGATAGCTTAATGCTTTTGCAGATATTGGAATTTGGATAACAGGTTTCTCTGCCCTTAAAAATCTTTCGCCTTGAATCTCGGGGACGAGATTCTTTTTAAGGGGGGAGGGCTGTAACACCCGGGGTGTTATCTTGCCTCCTAATACACTTGCTTTACGTGAGCATAGAATTATCATGAGCCTCTTATCTTGTTGTTAAGTTAAGCTAAGGAAACATTGCTGTGAACTAATGCAACATTCTAATTGAACTAGTGCAACACCTTGTTTCATTAGTGGAATGTGATTGTTGTATGTTTCATTGCCTTGTAATGATAGGATCATGTGTACTAATGCAAGTGATGGCCATGAGTGTTTGTAAACACCTTAGGAGTACTTAATTAGTTTTTTGGAACATTTCTCATGTTGGGTGGTTATGCTAAGTAAGCACCCAAGTGCTGTTTTCCAAGTTGATTAGTGGAGTGATCCAAACTGATCCTTCTGAATCTCCAACTTAGGGTTTGAATCTGTGCAAGTCAACTATAACAAAGTTGTGGCAAATTTTATAAGCTCCCACTTTGTCAATTGGCTCATCTCATGATTCAGCCTCTAAGTCCCTCAAAAGTCCAATTTTCTGTTCTGCTGGAATTCCAATGTTTCCTCAAAACAGATTCTGTCCTTGCTCATTATCTCTCAAACTATGCTGATCTGGTCTTAGCTCATATTAACAAAGTTGTAGAGAATTTATTAAGCTCCAACATTGTCAATTGGCTCACGTCGAGATTCGGGTTGGATTCTGAGTTACAGAGCCAAGAAGTGGCTGCTGTTCTTGAAGAGCAGAAAATAATTTCAAGTCTGAATTCAGTTTTGATGTACCCTCCTTTACGACAGTATATATCTCAAACCAAGTCGAACCAAACCTAGATCCTTTAAGAAAAATTGTAGTCCTCATGTAGCTCTACAACTCTATGGAATTGGTTTAGTTTTTGCTTGCTCGGTTTGGGAGATGGAGATGGAAGAAAATTGCAGTTTCAGTCGGCTTGAAACTGAATTCAGTTTTCAAGTTTCGCCTACCCCACTTTGGAGCCTCGTATCTCTTGAACCAGGCCGAATCAAACTTTGGCACTATAAGAAAAGTTGGAGACCTCATGTAGCTCTACAACTTTGGTTACTACCACTTTTGCCAAGACGGAACAGATTCGGAGTTACAAAGGGAGGAAGTTTGGTGTTTCAGTGTATTTTTGTGGTGGTATTGTCAGCTCCTGAGTTGATTTTGAACTGGAGCTCGTCATGGCTGACCGTGCGCTGGTGCTGCAGGCCGCGTGGCGCCCTAGCTCACCCTCACACACTTGCATGCTCACCACCTCGCCCCCGTGCTCGACAAAAGGAAAAGAACCCGAGCCTCCTCCTTCGGTCTCCCTCACTCGCTCCCTCTCCATCCCTCTCTGTTCGCTTCCAGTCGAGCAGGAGCTCCACCACTGCTATTGCTGGCACTGCTCTTCTCCTCCCCTGCGTGGTGCTGCGGCCTCCTGCTCCACCTCTTGCGCCCTGCCCTGTGCCGCGTGGTCCTTCTTTGCCGGCCGCCGCGCCCACAGCGCCACTGCCGCAGCCGTCGTCGCCGATGCTCCCCAGCCGGTCGCCGGTGCTCATGCCAGGCAGTCTCGGCTCGCCTACAGCCATGCCGCGGCCTGCCTCGGGGCCGTGGGGATCCCACCCTGGGAGCCGGCCATGGCTTCGCCACCGTCACGCCCTTGCCTGCCGAAGTCGTCCGTCCCCTGTTTCTGTGCTCGTAAGGTTGAAGAAGGAGGGCGAAAACGAATTAGAAACTCTTCTCTGGGTCTAGTTGCGAAATACATGACTCATGTGAATAGTGCCTGCAGGGACTTGTTTGCTAGGATCTTTATTTGTGGAAAATACAGGGACCTCGAGGAAAAAGTGCTTTTCTTTTTCGGTTTTATATTTTTCTTTTGTAGGAAAAAGGCTGAAACTTTGAAAATTCATAGTAATTCATAGAAAAATCATAAATTAGCAAATGAGGACTTTTTGGAATCCTTGTGAAATTTTCTATGCAATAGATCTATAATATAGCATGTTTTAGTTTAAAGTTTTAGATTTAAAAATAGATTTATGCCTCTAGGTTTTCAATACTAGTTGCATTTGTCTTTTTCATAACTGTGGTTGTAGGGCTCCAAATGAAGTGAAATTTTTGTGGCATGCTACCCATGTGATGTTTGATGTGTGGTAAAAATTTCATGAAATTTTGTTGCTGTATGAATGAGTTATTAGTGTATCTTGATCTCACATGATTTATTGCAATAGCCATTTGTCTTTTTCATCGAGGTTGATACACATGTACAAATGGCTTGAAATTTTGGCAGTAGACTATTGGGAGCATATGTAGGCCACTGTAATTTTGGTAGAATTTATTGTGCAATTTGGTAGGTGTTCATAATTCCACCTAATTATCTAAATAAATTAAGAAAATGCATTAAAAGAATTTATTTAGGAATGGACACTATGTTTTCTGGTGTTCATTAGTCATGTGTGACATGTTGGTAAAGTTGGTTTTGTCCAATTATATGTTTGCAACATAAGTTAATAATTATTTCTTGCAAATGAGGTTTCTAGACAGATCTGGAAACTTAGCAAAGTTCTTCATGATAATGTGCTTTGTTGTAAAACTTGTTTATACAAAAGTTGTAGATAATTTATGTATCTAGCCTCTGTTCAAATTTGGTGGCATTTGGGCATGTGGTTTAGGAGTTATAGCTGTTTAAAGTTGGGTTACAGAATTGCTTGCTCTCTGTCTTGTTAGACCAGTTTCAGTGTTTGTGTAAATTCGACACGTTAAACTTTGGAATCATGCTGTGATGATTATAAATTAAATGTAGAAAATTCCATAAGCTTTCCATAATGTCTTCTTGCAAGTCATTTGTATTTGAAAAACTCTAGATATGATTGATTTACTCAGCTACTGCATGTATGTCCAGAAAGTGGCAAATTCTAGTTCTAGTGCTTTGATTAACTTTGCCATGCTAGTGTGTTGAAGTGTGACTCATATCTTTGATGGTACTTGGTTTAGTACCCTGTGATCTTGTGAGACTTGTTTCTTGATTGATGTGCTTGCAATCTTCTATGTTATGCCCTAATGAGGATTAAGTTAATTAGCTCTAGGTGTTTATGCGAACTTTGGTATGCTTGTTTGATTACTTTGTTTATTGCACTTCTATGCATTTATACACATGCATTATTGCACCTCATTTAGGTACGCTAGCTGAAGCACGTGAACGACCTGATGTGGATCCATCCCGAAGATAGAAGGACCGGACAAGTGATAGATTGGAGGACGCTCGCCAAGTGAATACATCTGACATACTCTAACTTGAGTCGGATCCCAGGCAAGCCCCGGAGCATTATAAGCCTCCTACCTTCAAAGCAATTAATTCTATATATGTTATAAGTATTGTTGCATTAAGTGGTAGGAGTTGGTTGGAAACCCTTGCTGCATTATATCATTCCTTGTCCAGTTATATGAATCCTTGAATCCTATATAGACTAGGATCGAATAGATGCTTAGCCCTGCTTTAAGCGGTAGAAGTCAGGTGATTTCCTGTCACCTGCGAGATATAGGGATATTCATATATGGCACGGTTGGCTATATTTGCTATCGTGGAATGGAACCATGTGTTAATAAAATAAAATGAGACTGGGCGGGATGACGATAGTGAAGTAACAAGGCATGGAGGTCTTGAGTGTGGATCTATCCCCGTCTGAGTCGTTTAAGGACCGATTCGCTATACGTCCTTGAGTCATGTTGAACGCAGTCTAACACTGAGTTGGCCGGATAAGTCATTCTAACCGCGAAGCCGAGTAATATGGTTCAGGCCAGGAATCGAATGGTAGGTCGCATCTTGGAGGAGAGAAAGGATGTGCTTGGGGACATTGGCGTGAGACCAAGGGGGGTTAGAGTCCCTATCACCTGGCAGAGTGTTGTCCTTGGGGATGCGGCATCATTCGAACCCGCGACTCCTGAATTGTACGAAAGGTGGCTTGTGCGACCCTGGCAGGGGCCTGCGCGGTGAGTGTTAGAAATACCCCTCCAGCTGGATAGGAATTCGATTCGAATCGTCGTCGCTCCCGGTTAGTGAGCACTTGACTTGAGCAGCGGCAACGTAGATTTCATTAAATTGAACGGATGGTTAAATGGATAACGATGGAAAGGTTGCCTCAATTTATACTTGCTATGGTTAATATTGTTTGCTCCTAATAAAGTGAGTGCTCTAGTACAGGTTCTAATATAGATGACAGGTTAATGATAATTAACTTGATGCTTAAGCATTAATGATTACTTATCCATATTAAGCTTTTCATGCAAAATGTTGTCAAGCTAGCCCACTTTATATCAGCCTTGCATGATCCTTGGTGTCACTTTATTTCTAGTTTTGACGGGTAAGTCTAGCTGAGTACCTTGTCGTACTCAGGGTTTTATCCCCACTTGTTGCAGGTTGTGATGTATCATGGCGACTGCAAGAGTTGGTTGGCTCCTGCCTTAGTGGCGGAGTGTGATCACGGGCATGATCCTTCTGAGTTATCTTTTCTCTAATGCTTTTGTTGGAAGTCGACCTTGGTACTGGCATGCATTTGAAATCAGAGTAATGTTAGTTTCAAATTACTTTGCTTCCGCTACTTTTCTACTTAAGTTGTAATAACTATATTGAACTCCGATGTATATTGAACTACTTGTAAAATGGATGTAACATGTGACTTATTATGTTGAATCACTACGATCTTGGCTGGTATGTTGGTTGGTTTGAAATCCCTCGTGATTTCATTGGACTACCGGGGTTATATGGGCTCAAGTGCGAGAATTTGATCACTTCGGTGATTGTTTTTGTACTTGTGCTCTTATAATTTGGACGGTTCCGTGACAATAAAGCTCAAAGTATCCCTTTTACTACTACCTCTATCCATATATCCAAAAGAGGCTTGGGTGCTTTAAAAAAAGAGAAAGAAAAAAAGAAGAAAAGAGAGAGAAAAAAGAAAAATAAAAGAAAGAGGACAAATGTCCCAACATAGAGAGATTTTAGCAGCCCAAGTTCTTCCCAAAATTCTTCAAAGATCAAGAGAGGTGTGTATTTCTTCAAAGGAGCAAAAGTAAAATCAGGTATTCACCATTATCATCCCTTTACCCCTTTATTTCTACATACATCTATCATCATCACCATTTGCCACTATCACCATATATCCACTCAAACCATATACGTAGGACCACACACATGCACATCTTGATTTGACTATATGGTTGGACTCATTCCTCTAGATCCATGGTTTGACTGTGCAATAGATGTTTGCAAGTATGTATTAGCTGTCTTCCCACCTATGAGCTCCACATAATCCTGTTAATTGTAGGATGAGAGAGAGAAGGCATATACCATTAATGCCTTGGTAAGTGTCAGGTACCAAAACAAGGGGTACCCACAATCAACGATCAAGAAAAATGAACTCCTGAGAAAACCACGCCAAAAGCTCTGCCCACAAAGACGGGACGAGCCGAAATGATGAACGAAATGCCTCGACCACGTTCCGACTCGCACGAGGCTCGCTCGACGGGATGCCTCCACCACGTTCCGATTTGCACGAGGCTTGCTCCACAAAACACCTCGACCACCGAGAAATCTCCGACTCGCACGAGCCTGGGTCGAGCCGGTCGACCCACCTCACTCACCAACTCTGAGACAAAAGTCAGAGCATTTAATGCAACCGCCAACCAGTTCCTACCCCCATGGCTACAGCAACAACCGGCATGGAGGTAGTACTAGTGTCAAATCTCACTTTTTACTGCCCATCCCGGGATGGACGGTGAAAACCTATCACTGTACGCGCCATACCGAGCACTATTCCACCACTGATCACCCTCGAGGGTGAATACGACAAGTATCGTACCCCGAGATTCCCGGGACTCGGCCTTATCCATTCACCATTGACCCACCTCGACCCGTCCTCGACCCGGCCCCGACCAACCGCCGATCAAACAAGAAAGCTAGGCTCGCATGCCACAGGATCTGGAGTCTTTTCACCATCTCATCCTCTACGTCACCATGGTGTCCGGGGATGGCCGGCCATTCTCGGGGCACGTCGCTACAGCGGCCTCTACAACGCTCGACAAAACTTCACTCATAAGGCACCCCCGATGTCCCTGCCTTCTCTTGACCCTATAAAAGGGCAGGCAGGAGACTCTACAAAAAAGGAGGACGACGGACAACAAAAAGCCAGTCACCATCCCACCGTAGAAGATCAACATCTCAAGCAATCTCCTTTGTACTCTCACTTTTTCTCTCTGAGACCTGGGATCGGCTCCCTCTCTCACAGCTTGTAACCCCTACACAAGCACTTAGGTGCAAGGAAATACAATACTCCCCCTCCCCGCTTGTTTATCTTGTCTCTAATGCTTTTGTTGGAAGTCGACCTTGGTACTCGCATGTATTTGAAATAAGATTAATGTTAGTTTCAAATTACTTTGCTTCCGGTACTTTTCAATGTAAGTTGTAATAATTATGTTGAACTCCGATGTATATTGGATTACTTGTGAAATGGATGTAACATGTGACTTGTTATGTTGAATCACTACGATCTTGGCTTGTATGTTGGTTGGTTTGAAATCCCTCATGATTTCCTTGGACTACCGGAGTTATATGGGCTCTAGTGCAAGAATTTGATCACTTCAGTGATTGTTTTTGTACTTGTGCTCTTATAATTTGGACGGTTCCGTGACATGGAACCCCTCGGTGAGGTGGGTCATGTGGAATCTTGTATCGATCCGTTTGGAGACAGTGTTTGTATAACTGCAAGATAGGTGTTCGGTTTGCGTCAAATGTACCTATGCTCAGAAATTGTTCTAGATGCACCCGATGGTACTCCTAGGTGATGCGGCTCAAGTGGAACCATGATTCAGTCCATTTGGAGATAGTGTCAGTGTCAGTGCAAGATAGATACATAGTTTACGCCAAACATACCATACACTCGGAAATCATTTTGGATGCACCTAATGGAACTCCTAGGTGACGAGGCTCAAGTGGAATCTCGATTCGGTCTAGTTAGAGACAGTGCTAATCTTGACGCAAGATAGGTGTATAGTTTGGGCTAAACGTATCATAGGCTTAGAAAACATTTTGGGTGCACCCAATAGAACTCCTAGGTGATGTGGGTCATGTTACCATTAGCTCAGAAATTGTTTTATACATACCCAATGGTACTCTTAGGTGATGAGGCTCAAGTGGAAGCTCGATTCGGACTATTTGAAGATAGTGCTAATCTCGACACAAGATGGGTGCACGGTTTGCTCTGAACGTACCATTGGCTCGGATGTCATTTTGGACGCACCCGATAAAACTCCTAGGTGGCACGGGTCATGTGGAATCTCGTTTCGGTCTGTTTGGAGATAGTGTTAGTATCGGTGCAAGATGGGTGTTCGGTTTGCGCCAAACATACCATCGGCTTAGAAATCATTTTGGACGCACCCGATGGTACTCCTAGGTGATGAGGCTCAAGTGGAAACTTGATTTTGTCTATTTGGAGATAGTGCTGCCCTTGACGCAAGATAGGTGCACGGTTTGCGCCAAACATACCATAGGCTCAAAAATTATTTTGGACGCACCCGATGGAACACCTAGGTGACGTGGGTCATGTGGAATGTTGTTTCAGTCTGTTTGGAGACAGTGTCAGTCTCCATGCAAGATAGGTGTACAGTTTATGCCAAACGTACCATCGGCTCAGAAATCATTTTGGACGCACCCAATGGTACTCCTTGTTCACGAGGTTCAAGTGGATGCTCATTTTGGGCCATTTGGAATAGTGCTAATCTTGATGTAAGATAGGTGCATAGTTTACGCTGAACGTACCACAACTCAAAAATCAATTTAGACTCCTAGGTGACGTGGGTAATGCAGAATCTCATTTCGGTCCGTTCAGAGACAGTGTTAGCATTGGTGCAAGATTGGTGCATGGTTTGTGCCAAACGTACCATTGGCTTAGAAATCATTTTGGATGCTACCGATGGTACTCCTAGGTGACGAGGTTCAAGTGGAAGCTCGATTCGGTCTGTTTGGAGATAGTGCTAATCTTGACGCATGATAGGTGCACGGTTTAAACATACCACAGGCTCAAAAATCATTTTAGACGCACCCGATGGAACTCCTTGGTGATGTGGGCCATGTGGAATCTCGTTTCGATCTATTCAGAGACACTGCTAGTGTCAGTGCAAGATAGGTGCTCGGTTTGCATCAAATGTACGTATGCTCAGAAATCGTTTTAGACACACTCGATGGTACTCCTAGGTGACAAGGCTCAAGTGGAAGCTCGATTCAGTCTATTTCGAGATATTGCTAATCCTAACATAGGATAGGTGCACAGATTGTGCCAAATGTACCATAGGCTTGAATGTCATTTTGGATGAACCAGATAGAACTCCTAGGTGATATGGGTATGTGGAATCTCATTTTAGTCCATTTGGAGACAATATTATTGCCGATGCAAGATAGGTGCGCGGTTTGCGAAAATGTACCATAGGCTCAGAAACTGTTTTGGACGCACCCAATGGTGCTCCTAGGTGACGAGGCACAAGTGGAATCCTGATTCGGCCAGTTTGGAGATAGTGCTAATCTTGAAGCAAGATAGGAGCACGGTTTGCATCGAATGTACCATAGGCCTAGAAATCATTTTGGGTGCACCCGATGGAACTCCTAGGTGATATGGTCATGTTACCATCGGGTCAGAAATCGTTTTGAACACACTGGATGGTACTCCTAGGAGACGAGGCTCAAGTGGAAGCTCGATTTGGTCTGTTTGGAGATAGTGCTAATCTTGACGCAAGATAGGTGCACGATTTGCATTGAACGTACCATAGGCTCAGATGTCATTTTGGACGCACCCGATGGAACTCCTAGGTGACATGGGTATGTGGAATCTCGTTTCAGTTCGTTTGGAGACAGTATTAGTGTCAGTGCAAGATAGGTGCACAGTTTGTGCTGAATGTACCATAAGCTCAGAAATCATTTTAGACGCAGGTACACCTAGGTGAGGAGGCTCATGTTGAAGCTTGATTCGGTCTGTTTGGAAACAGTGTTGGTGTCGATGCAAGATAGGTGCATGGTTTACGCCAAACATACCATCGGCTCAGAAATCATTTTGGATGCACCCAATAGTACTCCTAGGTGACGAGGCTCAAGTGGAAGCTCGATTCGATCTGCATGGAGATAGTGCTAATCTTGACATAAGATAGGTGCATGGCTTCGATGAACATATTGTGGTAGAACCATCTGAATCATATGGCCCACACGTGCTCAACATTGTCTTCCAGACTTCTAGTAGTAGCACATGAGTGCCCTATAACTCGATAGTCTGTCAGGTGTCCTCAGGAAACCCGAATCATCCATGTTTCATCTTTTGAGTAGGATCAATTACAATAGCATTGCAGGATTACAATAGTTATACAAATATACAAATTTATTACATCAGAGTACAATGAAAGTCTTACAATAACATAAGTTTACAAACCTATATTAAGATCTTACAAACCATTATTATTACAAACCATAGTTTTGCCATATAGGTAGTGGGTAGAAAAAGAGGTACCTATATTACATCACCAAAAGAACTTCACCTTGCCCAAGGGTGCACTCCAACACTCTCACTGCTGGGACTCTTCCTCAGGAACCAACATATAGCAGAGGCTAGTGCCAGCCTGCACATGTTGTTCACCTACAACAAGGTTTTAACAAACCCTAAGTACTGAGGGTACTCAACAAGACTTAAGCGATGAATAGGAAAGACTCCAAGGATATGCAAGGTAAGGGGAATCAAAGTGAGTCTATAGCAAGATCTAGAACACTTTTGCAGGAAACTGCACTAAAGTGGATCCTTACTTTCCAAATTTTATACTTCAATTTAATATTACACACTATTATTAGCATCATTCCAAAGTCCAAGCACTTCTTATAAACCATCACAATATGATCTCATCACTAAAGTTCTAGTTGATTAACTACAATGTAGCACAGTTGATCGAGTCTTCTTCATCAAGAAGCAACGGTGATTCGAATCGGTTCGGTCCAGCTGGGGTTTCCTTACCATACGATATGTGTTGGTTTGGGCCTAGACCCGTGCCTACATACATCAACCGTTACTCGGATCCTCCTATACAGGAATCGATCTAGCACTACCCGAGAGCCAGTATCCCACCTCTTGGAATCGTTCAAGCCTAACGCATTCACAAGCATGAGTACACAATACTCCCACCATCTCTCCACTCTAGTGCACGGTTATCGTTTCCCATACAAGAATAGCCCAGATGTTGGGCTTACCGGAGTATGTGGCCAGTACTGCAAGTCACGATCACAAACAGCTCTACAACGATTAGTCCCTGATCGACATAGGCGGGGTCACTATGTCTAGATCCATACTAGGCACAAGCCAAGATTCCGCCCAGTCTAGATTTATAAAACATGATCATTCTCATACTTCAGGTTCATCTTTAACTTTAGCAAAACCTACCTCTAGCATTTATATCTAAGCAACGCTAAGCATTTTAACAAATATTACTTAAACATAGGTACCATGGGTAAGAAAGGATAAATAAGGTAGTCATGCAGCAAAGTTTATCATACAACTCCTGATACTTAAATAAAACATTCGTAAGACTTATGTGATAAACATTTTATAAAACACAAGGAACGGTTTATGCTCTGGGGCTTGCCTGCAGTGTTAGGGTTGTCAGCTGTTTCAAGATTAACCCCACTTCCAACTCAACACCCTCTGAGTGAACACCTGCCTCAGAGGTCTGCTCAACTAATAGGTCTCCGCTTTCGTTCACTATACGTTAAGAGGATGCATGCTTAAGGATGACGCTAACATGGCTTTACATAAAAGAGACATTTAGAAAGGATAAACATTTTTATCTACTTGAGTACAACTTTCCTTCGCGGTATAGTTACAAGCAGTTATCATAAAATATTTCACTTTTTACCCAAGAGGTTGCATCTAAGAGTTAAATAGGTTCATTAACATTTATCTATCATTTACTTAAAAGCAAGTTAAATACTTCTCTTATAGCAACTATTAACATCTCAAAATTAAAAGGTAGTTATTATCTTAAGCAAGTAGAGACTATCATGAAGAAGCATATATTACTCAATCAATTTCCATTGCCTTGGAATAGTAGGGTAAAATATTCCAAGGTCCACAATCAATCCAAAAATACACATCATCATCTTAATTATATCTTTGAAATCATTTTCATAATTTTATTAATTCATAAATCAAGCCTTCTTAAATGAAACCATTATTTTAACTCAAAACAGTACCAAAATTTTTGTGTAGCTTCACAATAGTAGATTAAGGTTGCTCATAAATTTTTATGAATTTTGGAGATATATTTTAAGCTATAAAAATCATGGAAGTTACGTTTCTTAATTAAATCATGTAATTTTTAGTCATCCAAAACTTACTGTTTTTCTTAGATTTATATTTTTCCTATGTTCAACATACCAAGAATAGCTTACTCACAAAGTTTCATAATTTTAGCACCATTATTTATTTAGTTATGGAATTTACAAAATTCAGCATTGAATTCTTTTTAGAAAATAGAAAAGGAAAACTTTCTTTACTCTCCCTCTCTTGGCCCGGTCCAGCGACGCTGGCGGCCCAGCTACGGCCTCTGCCCAGCTGCTCTCTCTCTCTCTCCCTTTTCTCTCCCCGTGGCCCGAGCCGGCCTAGACCGAGGCCAAAGCCCAAGGTCGAGTCAGCCCGACTCGCTCTCTCCTTTCCCCTTCCTCTGCTCCTGCCTCCAACGGCGAGGGCACTTCGGCCGATGGAAGTTCATAGCCGGTGAACATTCTGACAAAGCCAAGGACGCACCTGTCATTGCCTCTCCCTTCCGCACTCCCTGGTACACCTTTTTCCTTCTTTGGTGATCGGTGGTGAGCGCACCCGTAGCTCCGATGGCATGGCAATGATGGTGATGACACTCCAATGAACGGTGGCTCCTCCGGTCATGCTATCTCCCTATTCTTTTCCCTTCTGCTCCACTAAGCCCTCTCCTAGCGAACCAAACAACCTAGAACACCATGGTTCCTTACTGGCGGGCATGGTGGCTTGGCGAAACTCCGACGAGGTCGGCTCCACTCCAAAGCACGCCTCCGAGCTGCTAAGAGCATTAGAACGTTCCTCTCTACCTCGCGTACCTGTTCGAGGGGTAAATCGAATGAATTCGAGCATGAAGGTCACTCACCGCGGCCATGGTGGTATGGCCGGGCGGTGCACGATGATGACTAGGAATTTCGCCCTATAGGGCGTGATAGCATCAAAATGAAACACACGAGTACCCTCAAGAGCTCACTGTTGACGGTTCTTAAGTATCAATTTTAATTATCCAATAAATAAGGAAAAGGACTTATATGCAAGCAACACCTAGAATTAGGGTTTGATCTGACAGAATTCCACGAGTTTTGTTGTTTATCTGTTTCTGCAGGGGGTTATCAGGAAATACAAAGGAAAGGCCCACACGTCGGAATTACATAGAGATATTAACGTGTTCACCGATTTTCTATCATCTAGAAGACTCCAGAAGCCACGGGATCGAACGGGAGGCCGAACGGGCCCGGGACCAGGGCGCCCACCCTGGACCCTGGGGCGCCCGCCCTAGGTTTGCAACCAATCAGGACGAGTCTCGCGGATTATGCCCCACCGACCTAAAGGATCAAGGAAAACCATGCGATTAATGTCGGTTTGATCCGACAGCCCAGGTTCACTTGAAGGGACTATATAAGCAGGACCCCTGGCCCCTGGAGAGGAGAATCCAAGTCCATTATTTTCATATTTTCCAGAGAGGATTCAGAGAGAGAGGTTCCCTTAGGGTTCCCACCTCATTAGGGCTTAGCATCCAATGTGAGATTAGACTTAGTTCTTCTAGATTGAGAGAGATAGAGTGGAGGTATAGATCGAAGGAAGCCCGGCCTGTCGGTGACTACTTCGAGGTTGTACCTGCGGGATCAAGTTCTCCTAACCCGAGGCTTGCTCCTAGGATTCTTCAGTATTTCGACTTCTAAATTCTAGTAAGTTCTTTGTTTTATTGTTCTCTGGTTTATGAGTTTACTTTAATCTCTTCGCGTAGAGTTTAGAGTAATCATCTCTAGCGTAAACGTGGTGTTTGGGCTAGGATACTCATAGATATCCCATGTCTAGCCGGACCGTGGTAGTAGCGAGGAACGTGACATTTCCGTAGCTACCTTTGTATTCCATATCCCGTTAGCAGGATCGATAGGGTTTATAGGTGCAGGTCGAACATCCTTTGAGGTGTCTAGATTCCGTGAGCCTCCCCAATAGAGCAGTAGATCATCCTTACCAAGGTTAGAACGAGAGTGCAGTTGCAGTCTTCTCTATACATCGCTCACATCAAATCACAGTGGTTGTAGCCTAAAGGTTAGTAGTAATAGATTTGGTTAGTCAGATGCACGCTTTCTCCTAGTGGTAAAAAAATAAATACGATACTCTGGATAACATCCCGGGTGAAGTGCTCACCGATATCCGTGCGCTTGCGGATCATTTCCTAATTGCGTTACCAAATATCAACAAGCATTTCTGGCGCCGTTGCCGGGGAGAAAGACGGTTTGCTGAGATAACCTTGAATCTTACTACTAGCTTGTACCTATACTTTTATCTTTCTTTATCTTTTTATTCCTTATCTTTTTATATTCTTTATTCTTACCTTATGGAGAACCAAGATTCTAAATCAATCTATCAATTTGCAACACCTTCGGAAACTGACCTTTTACCATGGGAGTCATCACAGCCTATCCAAACATCCCAGTATAGGTTAAGTTCAAGGTTAATTGCCATGATTGAGAACCTATCCTTTTCGGGAAAGGAAGACAAAAATCCTTACCTTCATATTAGAGATTTTGAGCAAACATGCGATTGTTTTCGCATTGAAGGCATTTCTGATAAGACTTTACGTTGGAAGCTTTTTCCTTTTTCCTTAAGAGGAGAAGCTAGACGATGGTATAGTCAGAAGGTAAGTCAACAACGAGGTGAATGGGGAGTCTTACGAGCCAACTTCTGTTTAGATTTTTATTCCCTCGATCGTATCGCCGACCTTAGACTCGAAGTTCTATCTTTTAAACAAAAAGAAAATGAAACTTTGGGAAAATCCTGGAAACGTTTTTCTGATCTTTTAGAATCTGGTCCAAAACTCAATATTGAAGACCCTATTCTCCTTTTTCATTTCTTTCGAGGTCTTCAGAAAGATCATAAACAAATGCTACATACAATGTCTAGAGGTTCTTTCTTTCGTATCCCTACTGATGAAGCTAGAGCGATCCTAGATAGAATCCTAGAAGCTGAGATGGATAATACCCTCCATGATGAAACCTACGAAGCCGAAGTAGACACTCTGCCGAATTCTTCACCTACTTCAGCTATCCCAAGTTTTGAGCCACAAAAGGAAGAAATTCCACCACCTGATTTCATGCTGGATATAGAATCCGATCTTTTTGCCGATTTTGGAAACATTTCAAACTACCATTCTATAGACAAACCCCAAAGCGGCCATTATAGCATTTGTTTACCAAGTGAATATCAATTGAGAGAGCTTATCTCAGTCATGAGTAGCGAATGGTTGGAGGAGTCAGAGCTTTCCTCTGAAGTGATCCGTTTGGATACACCTCCTATCACTATACGCTGTGCTTATGATTCTGATCAATTTGATGCTCTCTATAATCCTGTTGTGGGGATCAATATCATGTCTGAAGCTTTTGCACTTAAATTATTTGGAAAATTAATTTTAACCCCCACAACAAAGTTCATGAAGGAATCTTCGGGACGATTGGTCCCCAGTCTTGGAATTGTGAATGTCCTACCCTTTATGGTAGAAGGCTCCATGATTCATTTGAACTTTTATATCTTTGATACATGGGACTTCGACCTGTTGATAGGATAACCATTTAGAAGACTCCTTTATGAAGGTCAAACTAGAAAGCTACACATTTCTTTTGGAAAGGATTTTAAATTCCCTATGACAATTTCTCACTCCTTGAATAATAAGATCGAGTCATCTCTTTTGCCTGATCCTATGGAAGAGGTAAAAGCTGCGTCTCTAGAGCTTTTAAATGAATCAGACTTAGAAGAAGAAGCCCCTTTCTTCATAGAAGAGGAAGCTGAACCTTCTGAACCTGAACCTTTAGATGAGTTTGCAGAAACACCCAGACCTCCTATAGAGCTTAAAACTTTACCACCCGGTCTTATCTATGCTTTCCTAAACAATAATCCAGAGTTTCCTGTGATCATTAGTAATAAACTCACTCAGGAACAAACTCTGCGATTAATGACCGTTTTAGAAAAACATCACTCAGTCTTTGGCTACTCACTCCAAGATCTTACAGGAATCAGTCCTATGATTTGCACCCATCGCATTCCGACAGATCCTTCTGTTTCACCTTCTCAGGAACCCCAACGTAGACTCAACAACGCGATGAGAGAAGTAGTTAAAAAGGAAGTTATAAAGTTGCTGCATGCAGGGATTATATATCCTGTGCCGCATAGTGAGTGGGTGAGCCCTATTCAAGTTGTGCCTAAAAAGGGAGGCATGACTGTTGTTACAAATGAGAAGAACGAGCTAATTCCGCAACGCACCGTCACAGGGTGGCGGATGTGCATTGACTATAGAAAACTGAATAAAGCCACGAAAAAGGATCACTTTCCTTTACCTTTTATAGATGAGATGTTAGAGCGGTTAGCGAACCATTCGTTCTTTTGTTTCTTAGATGGGTATTCAGGGTACCACCAGATCCCGATCCATCCTGATGATCAAAGCAAAACCACTTTTACCTGTCCATACGGAACTTATGCTTATCGTAGAATGTCTTTTGGGCTTGTAATGCACCAGCTTCTTTTCAAAGATGCATGATGTCTATATTTTCTGATATGATTGAAGAGATTATGGAAGTTTTCATGGATGATTTTTCTGTTTATGGAAAAACTTTTGATAATTGTCTTGAAAACTTAGACAAGGTTTTGCAAATATGCAAAGAAAAGCACTTAGTCCTTAACTGGGAAAAATGTCATTTTATGGTTAGGGAAGGAATAGTGCTAGGACACCTAGTGTCTGAAAGAGGTATTGAGGTAGATAAAGCTAAAATTGAAGTAATAGAACAACTACCTCCACCTGTGAATATAAAAGGAATTCGAAGCTTTCTTGGCCATGCTGGTTTTTATCGCAGATTCATAAAAGATTTTTCATTTATTGCTAGACCACTCACTCTTTTGCTAGCCAAGGATGCTCCTTTCGAATTTGATGATGCATGTTTAAAAACTTTTGAATTATTAAAGAATGCACTCATCTCTGCACCAATCATTCAACCCCCTGATTGGTCGTTGCCTTTTGAAATTATGTGTGATGCTAGTGATTATGCTGTGGGGGCAGTTTTGGGGCAAACAAAAGACAAGAAGCATCATGCAATTGCTTACGCCAGTAAAACTTTGACAGGAGCTCAACTTAATTATGCAACCACTGAAAAAGAGCTTCTGGCTGTTGTCTTTGCCATTGATAAATTTAGATCTTACTTAGTAGGAGCTAAAATAATTGTTTACACTGATCATGCTGCACTAAAATATTTGCTCACTAAAAAAGATGCTAAACCTCGCCTAATTAGATGGATCTTGTTACTCCAAGAATTTGACTTAGAAATAAAAGATAAAAAGGGAGTAGAAAATTTTGTTGCTGATCACTTGTCTAGAATGCACTTTAAGGATCCACAGGAAACACCCATTAATGATTCACTCCAGGACGACATGCTCTATGGAATCAACAGGTCTGACCCCTGGTATGCAGATATTGTTAATTTTATGGTTTCAGGGTATGTACCACCAGGAGCGAACAAGAAGAAGCTTATTCAAGAAAGTCATTCACACATATGGGATGAGCCATACCTCTTCCGAGTATGCGCTGATGGCTTACTCAGAAGGTGTGTGACCACTGAGGAAGGGTGGAAGATCATCGACAGATGCCATTCATCACCATACGGAGATCATTATGGAGCATTCCGTACACATTCAAAGATCTGGCAATGTGGATTCTATTGGCCTACAATGTATGAAGACACAAGGCAATATATCAGAAGATGTGGGCCATGTCAAAGGCACGGAAACATAAATACAAGAGATGCTATGCCACTCACCAACAACCTTCAGATTGAGCTCTTTGATGTTTGGGGAATAGACTACATGGGTCCATTTCCTCCATCAAAGAAGTGTGAATTCATCTTGGTGGCAGTTGACTACGTCTCCAAGTGGGTAGAAGCACTACCTTGCAAGCGTGCCGACAATATTAATTCAAAGAGGATGTTTGAAGAGATTATATTTCCAAGATT
Source organism: Saccharum hybrid cultivar R570 (assembly GCA_038087645.1). Classification (NCBI taxonomy): domain Eukaryota; kingdom Viridiplantae; phylum Streptophyta; class Magnoliopsida; order Poales; family Poaceae; genus Saccharum; species Saccharum hybrid cultivar. The sequence continues at coordinate 17,210,025 of JAQSUU010000216.1, read as the reverse complement.
TGGAGTCCTTAGGGTGGTGATAAGTGATGGGGGATCACACTTCATTGACAAATGCTTTGAGCATTATCTAGCAAAACATGGAATCCGTCACAACGTTGCTACCCCATATCATCCTCAGACAAGTGGCCAAGCAGAGACTTCCAACAAGCAAATCAAGAACATTCTTCAGAAAACAGTAAATGAGATGGGAACAGCATGGAAGGAAAAGTTACCCGATGCACTCTGGGCATACCGGACAGTATACAAGACCCCAATTGGAATGACCCCATACCAATTGGTGTATGGGAAGACTTGCCACTTGCCTGTTGAACTAGAGTTCAAAGCACACTGGGCCATAAGAAGATGGAATATGGACCTAGATGTTGCTGGAGATCATAGAAGAATGCAACTATCAGAATTGGAAGAATGGCGAGAGAAATCATATCACAATTCGAAGATCTACAAAGAAAGAGTCAAAAGATGGCATGACAAGAGGATCAAGAAGAAGGAGTTCTCACCCGGAGATAAGGTATTACTTTTTAATTCCAGGGTGAAGCTTTTCGGGCATGGAAAACTCCGGAGTAAATGGGAAGGACCATACAAGGTAGTCAATTCATCATCCCACGGAGCTATTACACTTCAAAACGACGAAGGTACGTTATTCAAGGTAAATGGTCAACGTCTTAAATTATTTTTAGAACCCAATAAAGAATTAGAAGAAATAGATGTGATCCATTTTTACCTTCCGATAGAGAATTAAAGCCCGACCTTTTTAATCTGACGTTTTTGGGCCACGTATATATTTTTCGGGATAAAAATACTTCTAGAAACACGCTCGAGCAAGCGGGCCCTGCCCTGGAGTCCCCTCGGCCCCGGCCTTTTCCGACGTGCTTTCCTCATCTATGGTTATCCAGAAAATTCCGCGAATGGGTTGTTACGCACGCCCGGCGGCGGGATGGATCTATGGAAACCCTAGAGGCACTTTTTGACCCCTATATAAACAGACCCCTGACGTCAGCTTTCAACACCAATTCATTCAATCCTTCTCTCCTCCTCGATTAGAGCTTGTCTAGTTCCTTGCTTCTCCAATGGCCGACAAGACCCACCGCAACTGGGAGATCGTCCCTTACGACCTCAACCGCAAGCCCAAGGATGACCCCGACGCCTACGCTCTCGTCCCGGCCAACACAGAGCGACAGCTAGCAGCCCCACCATCAAACCAGCGCAGCTCAATCTCATCCTACTACGCCCAACCAGTTCTTACTGCACCATTGCAGCCCCTTCTTCTCATGAGACCGTCATCCAAGCAAGAAGCCATCGTCAAGGTACCAGCCGGCACGAAAATCCTGCCACCTAAACCCAATGAGCGGGTTGTAGGCGTCAAGACCAACCGGAGCGGCGAGATCAGCAGCGTCCACTACACTACGGAGAAGGAGAGGCCCCGCTTCGAAGGAGTTAGGACAGCAAAAGTTCGCTTTATCCCACCAAAGGAAGCTCCTAAGCACGCTCTCAATTCGTTTGAGACACCACCGAAGCGCCGCAGGACCAAAGCAGATGTGGATGAGGACATCAGGACAGCAAATAGACATATTATGGAACTTCAGTCCACAGTTAGCTCCCTTAGTAGGCAGGTCTCCAACCTGAACACTACTGTGCTCGCGCTTAAAACGTGACCTTTCTGATGCCCTTGCTAGGATCAGGGATTTAGAGCAACACTGAGCTATCTAGATTAGACCTTGAGGCAGTGTGTCTTAGTCTTCATCATTAGATTCAATTAGATTCGATTCAATTCAGTTTAGATTAGTTCGCTTCATTAGTCAGTGTAATAAATGCCTCAAGACAAATAAAGATTATTATTATTATGCCTCGTGTATCTCCACTTTATTTTTATGCAAGAAAGCAGGAAACAAGTATGGGGGAATCCCCTCGACATGGTAAAAGCACTTCGATTGCACCACTCCACGATTCAGGTACATACTCTGCACGCTTTATTTACATATATACAAATACATATTGGGCTGTGTAGAATATTGTTCCTAACATGATAATTTAAAAAGACAAAAATATTTCTAATCATGATCAATCTCACTCTGTGATATTTCTGAAAACCTGCATTTATTGAAAATCATTTTAAAAACCATGTGTTACTCAAGTCATTGTGGAATGTGAGATGGTAGAATATGAGTATCTTATTCTTGAAATCTTTGTCGCTTGGAGATTTTCTTTTCAAAAACTTCAAAAATATAGCTACCATCCTCAATATTTTATATGCCTGATAAACCTAAAAATATTAATTTGCTTTGTATTGAGTTTGTGCAAAACGAGTTAGACCCTTGTTGAGAGATTTATCATGCTCCCAAGATCAAGACATTTTTATTCAGAAAGATTCACTCTTCCGAAGTATTATTGCATTAGAGGCATGGGCTATGCAAAAATATATTTCGAGGAAATAAAAAGGAGCAAGTGCTCGACAACCTCGCAGAAAAAATGGACAAGTGTCCGGAAGTAGAATTAGGGGTACCTCAGTATCCACCTGAAAAAATGAGATGAAAAAAAATGATAGCCCATGGTCCCTCTAATAAGCAATATGCCAGTAGGAGTTGACAAGTTTTTAATTTTCAAAGTCTTTGATCTAAGAGTATGGCATTCCTCTCCTCGGATCCCGCTTTGACCCAGGCAATATATGCAAAGTAAGTATGCTTGAGAATTTCTACAAATTAAAACAGCCTCAGTGAGATATATAAAAGATAAATGAGTGATCTGAGAGCCCCTATGAGGATAAAGGTATGCTAAGTCTTCTATTCAAAAATATATAAAAGCTCCAAGTGACAGGATGAGAAGAAAGGATCTCTACTTCAACCATATATTTCCCTGACTACAGTGCACAATGGACATTCACAACACCCTGCAGGTATAAAAAGAATGCTTTACAATGTTTCAACCCCAGTTATTTTTCTGAACCATCCTTTTCTTGAGGACGAGTAAAAGCCTAAGTATGGGGGTGTTTGTTGACGGTTCTTAAGTATCAATTTTAATTATCCAATAAATAAGGAAAAGGACTTATATGCAAGCAACACCTAGAATTAGGGTTTGATCTGACAGAATTCCACGAGTTTTGTTGTTTATCTGTTTCTGCAGGGGGTTATCAGGAAATACAAAGGAAAGGCCCACACGTCGGAATTACATAGAGATATTAACGTGTTCACCGATTTTCTATCATCTAGAAGACTCCAGAAGCCACGGGATCGAACGGGAGGCCGAACGGGCCCAGGACCAGGGCGCCCGCCCTGGACCCTGGGGCGCCCGCCCTAGGTCTGCAACCAATCAGGACGAGTCTCGCGGATTATGCCCCACCGACCTAAAGGATCAAGGAAAACCGTGCGATTAATGTCGGTTTGATCCGACAGCCCAGGTTCACTTGAAGGGACTATATAAGCAGGACCCCTGGCCCCTGGAGAGGAGAATCCAAGTCCATTATTTTCATATTTTCCAGAGAGGATTCAGAGAGAGAGGTTCCCTTAGGGTTCCCACCTCATTAGGGCTTAGCATCCAATGTGAGATTAGACTTAGTTCTTCTAGATTGAGAGAGATAGAGTGGAGGTATAGATCGAAGGAAGCCCGGCCTGTCGGTGACTACTTTGAGGTTGTACCTGCGGGATCAAGTTCTCCTAACCCGAGGCTTGCTCCTAGGATTCTTCAGTATTTCGACTTCTAAATTCTAGTAAGTTCTTTGTTTTATTGTTCTCTGGTTTATGAGTTTACTTTAATCTCTTCGCGTAGAGTTTAGAGTAATCATCTCTAGCGTAAACGTGGTGTTTGGGCTAGGATACTCATAGATATCCCCTGTCTAGCCGGACCGTGGTAGTAGCGAGGAATGTGACATTTCCGTAGCTACCTTTGTATTCCATATCCCGTTAGCAGGATCGATAGGGTTTATAGGTGCAGGTCGAACATCCTTTGAGGTGTCTAGATTCCGTGAGCCTCCCCAATAGAGCAGTAGATCATCCTTACCAAGGTTAGAACGAGAGTGCAGTTGCAGTCTTCTCTATACATCGCTCACATCAAATCACAGTGGTTGTAGCCTAAAGGTTAGTAGTAATAGATTTGGTTAGTCAGATGCACGCTTTCTCCTAGTGGTAAAAAAATAAATACGATACTCTGGATAACATCCCGGGTGAAGTGCTCACCGATATCCGTGCGCTTGCGGATCATTTCCTAATTGCGTTACCAAATATCAACACTCACCCTAAGATGGAAACAACGGCTGGTTGGCTCTGAAAGATTGTGGTTAACAGTGGTTGTAGATGGCAGCAGCTCTGGTGGCATGAACCAGGGAAGGCGGCAGCGTTTCGAGACGTCTACGTGTGCACTGAGAGAATAAATGTGAGCGTGAGCATCAACATAATAATAAAGGCCGGAAACGAGCACAAGATGGAGTGGGGAGACTCTGTGGTGCTCCGACCATGTAGAGGGGCTCACGGCTGTGCGGTGATCTCCGATGGGGAAGATGCGGTCATGTGGCTAAACCGACCGGGGAGAGGTAGCTCTGGTGGGTTCAATCGAGACGAGGGGTTGTGGCGAACTTGGTGACAAACGGAATTTGAGAATGGTGGAGTATGGAGGGCAAATTGGAGCTTGAGCTCCAGTGGTGGTGGTGGATGCGAATAGGGGAAAGGAGAAGGAGACGGCGCTCTTGTGCTTAAGAGGAGGAAGGAGGGGTCACGGGTGGCTTCGAGATGGCCAGCAGCTGCTTCCTAAGGCGGTGGCGAGCTGCTGCATGTCCTCATGCGTGTGAACAGTGACGGCCGAGCGGTGGGCGGCAAGGAGGAGGAGGTGAGCTGCTGCTGCTCCTTGAAACAGAGAACTAAAACATGAAACATGTTTCCATGTTTCAGTAGAAACAGTAACTTGTTCCATCAATTAGAGCAAGATAGAGATGGAATTAGAAGACACTCCAATTATGAAAATTGTTGCTCAAGCCCTAAACTATAACTTTGCTAAAGAGACCAAGAACTAAAAAGTAACAGGGCAAGAGATAGAAGTAGGATCAGGTTAGGGCTATATATGAAACATCCATGTTTCAAAGCTGAAGCATGCATGTTTCACTAGTAGGTTTCAAAAGTAACAACTTAGTTTCTTAGGGATTTAATTGGTGATTACTTAATGAACAAACCACTCCACTAATTTCACCATTCCAAAGTATAAACTTTGTATCAACACATGGTGCCAAAAGTTGATCAAGTTATTTAACAAAATTCTTTTTAATTGAGCTCCCAAAATTGAACTTATTAATCCATTCCACACTTAATCAAAAGAGTTCAAGTATTGGAATTTCATTATACTTTCAAAGTTGGGACTCCATTTCTAATTAGTTGGACTTGGGATCATGCCCCACACTTGTTCGTAGTGTAATTACACTAATTACACTCCCAAGTTTATTAGGGCAAAAACACAAGTATTTTAATGGAATTTAAAAATAAAAGGTCAGAAAATACCTTGAAAGGATTTTTGATTTGAGCTCATTACATCATAACAATGCATTATAACAAAGTAATTAAATATTATTTTATTGAATGCATCACATGGTGATCTACTAAACATGGTGCATTGTGCATGATGATGACATGACCAGTTTGAGTTTGTTGCTTAACACCTAGGGTGTTATAGCTCTTCCCCACTTACAGAAATCTCATCCCGAGATTACAAAACTCCTAAAGCCTGGGGTTTAGTAATGGAAAAGGAAATGTTTCAAGCTAATCATTACTAGATTGTTTCCATAAAACAATAAGACCGAGTGGATTTTATTTAAACCATTTTTCAATAGAAAAGTTACTACTATTGAAAAGTAAATACTTAGCGAGAATTCAAAAGAATCCAGCTATTTTTCCATGTTTTTCCCAAACTTTTCTCTCATAACCTCTATACCCTAGGTTGATCTCATGTCATGCACTTGATATCAATACAGTAATTGTAGTGGATGAGATTAAAATACGTACCCAAGACGACGGGTTCTCCATCTAGAAAAGTTTCACCTTGAATAAAATGCACTCTAGCCATTCTAGTTCTAGTTCCTTTCTTCTGAGCACCTTGTTGACCAGACTGCTATTGAACATTGTACTATTGACTCACTGGGGGTCTTGGACTATTGTTTTGCTTCAGAAGTCGATATTCATGAGAGAAATGTCCCATTTTTCCACAACTGGAACATGGAAGTTTAGCCTAGTTGGGTGGGTTATTGGGATGGACACCAGTAGCATTTGACTGCTGTGGATTGATGGGGTTTACCACAGGTCGGGCATATGACTGTTGTTGGCCTTGTTGCTAAGGTGGACGATAAGAGGGCGATAAACAGATCGGAACATGAACCTCCGGTGTTGATTACTACCGCCAGAGAATCTGGTAGGTGCTATCTTCCATGTCTCAGCCTCAGTATTGGGACGATCAGCTATTGACGGTCACTAATTCTCATTTTTAACCATCAACTATTGCATGAAAAAGAATGAAATGAACCACAAAGCATAGTTATAGGGTTTGATTCTAACGAGTTCCATGAGTTGTGTTGTTCTCACTTGTTTTGCAGGATATTTAATATTTCACTATAGAAAAGTGTCTCAAGTGATGAATTAGAGCACATCACTACGAAGAGCTTGTTAAGACGATTGAAACGGACATATCATTTGCTATATTTAGAGTTCTAGAGAGAAAGTCCCCCGATGGATACAACTCGGAAGATTCAAGAAGACTCCGGAACCATCACCAAGCAAGAGTTTTAGGGACTAACATAACAATTTCCATAGCTTTGGTGAATTGTGAATTTTCAAGGATAAAAACAGAATAAGCCAAGAAGGAGTAGGAGTCAAGAGACCGAACCAAATCAAGTTGGAATTTTGTGAAAATTGATGGGAAGGTTCTAGAGTATACGAGAAGCTAAGGGAATGAAGCGGAAGCCCGGAGGCTGACAAGTGGGGCCGGGCGGCCCCACATGTCAGGTCGGTCGGCTTGGGCCCACCTCCAAGTAAGACCAACTTCGTGTGGTGGCCTCCAACAGACCTCTACGACGCATCTCAACTATTGTTTCAAGTCGGTTTGATCCGAGGGCTGCGGTTCACCCCACCGGGCTATATAAGCAGGGGCAGACCCCCCCTCCCTCAGGCATCTCCATCTTCATTAGCTACATCCAATGCAAAAGCTAGGGTTTCACCTCTCCATCCAAGTAGAAGTAGAGATCCCTCTAGATGATAGTCTAGTTCTAGTTCTTCTAGTTCATCTTCTAGTTCTAGTTCTTGTTCATCTAGTTGTAAACTAGAGATCTGGGAGAGAGGAGAGGAGAGAGCTGAGGAGGAGCCAAATCTGTTAGATCTTCCTTGACATTATACTTCTGCAGCATCTGGTTTGTCTTGAGCAATCTCTAGGTTCTTCAACATTTATTTCTAAGTATTTTGTTTAGTTTTAGTTCTTGGTTTATTGTATTTACTGGATCTCCGCTTGTATAGAGTGCTCTAGTTATCCTAGGTAATTAGAGTAGTAAGCGCTGGTGTAGACGTGGTGTCTAGACTAGGGTTTACCTAAGTTTGCGCCTAATCTTTCGGATAGTTGTGGTAGCCCCAGAGGTGACAGCTCTATTAGGCCTTTGTAATCCACGACGTTAGGGTTGGTGTTTTCGTAGAGCTTTTGGTAGCCTTCTCCCAACTACTGTTTTCCTAGTCTTTTTTGAGAGTTGGAAAGGACTTGCTGCTCCGAAGTAAGTAAAGTGGAGCAAGCCTTCAATAAGATAGAATCACTTAGAAAACCCTAAAAGCCCTCTCTACCCTATAATTACCCTTTCCTTGGACATTCCTAATTCTTCTAGTACACTTCACGTTCCCCATGGAAATTGATACTCTGGAATACTCCCGGGTGAAAGTTACATCGGTATCCGTGAGCTTGCGGATCTTTTTCTGTGTGCATTAAAATACCCAACAAGCTTTCTGGCACCGTTGCTGGAGAATGGTAGTTGTTCTAGAATCGAAACATGTTCATCCGAGTTTTCTTTTTCTTTTTACCACCTTTTTATCACCACCATCATACCATATGGATTTCACGCCTATTTATAAATTCTTTGCTCCAAAGGGTGACTTGTTGGAGCCACCACCATCATCACACCCAATTCTTACAGATGGCTATGAGCTTCGCCCTACTTTCATAGCTATGGTTTAGGAGAAATCCTTCTCTAGGTTAGCAGATGAAGATCCATACACCCACCTTAGGGAATTTGAGCCATTGTGTTCTTGCCTAACAATTGCTGGCATGACACAATAGACCCTTAAATGGAAATTATTTCCGTTCTCCCTATTGGGAAGAGTGAAAAAAGTGGTATGCTCATTCCATAAGAGACGTAAATGGAAATTGGGATGAACTCCGAGACAAATTTTGTCTTGTGTTTTTCCTCTTTTTTTAATCGCTGATCTTAGGATAGAAGTTTTTACATTTAAACAAAAAGAGGAGACTCTAGGAGCAGCTTGGCCTAGGTTCACAAGCCTTATCAATTCTAGTCCAAACATTACCTTGCCTGACCTTGTCCTACACTATCACTTTTATTGTGGTCTTAGCATGGAAGCTGCTCTACATCTCGACATCGTTTTAGGGGGTTCATTCTCACATAAACTCATTAGTGAAGGGAAAGCCATTCTAGAGAAAATCCTTGAAAACACCCCTTACACTAGCATTTTTGATGAGTTTCCCAAAGAAGAGAAAGAAATCGAGCCCAGCCCTGAACCAAAAGATAAGGAATCAATTCCTGGACAAGAAAAGGAAGTTTTGATAACCAAATCACAGCCACTCCAATCCCAAGATTTAGCTATCAATTCTAAACCATCACCCCAAGATCCTCCAAGGGCAGAAAAAATTCTACCTTTGGAAAGCTTTGATCTTTCTGATACTGATGGTTTAGACTTCCAGTTTCATAAGAGACCTTCAAGCGAATATAATTTAAATCCTCTCTAGAAGGGATCTCTTATAAAATGTCCTTATTCCCAATGGGAAGAATTCGAGGATGGCATGTCAAAGGATGCCATAGAAGGATAGCCTTGCCATACGGAAAATCCTATCTGCTGTCCTATTATGTTCATAGATGACACAAATTCTGGACCTATCTCTAAACCCATCCTTGTCTTCGAAGATCCCCCTTATGGTCGTCCATTTTAGTCTCATGATGATCCTAGAAATCCACTAAGACAACCAAACCATAGGAGTCATGAAGACCACGAGGATGACCAAGAGATGCTACGACAGTGTCTAGAATGTATAGAATGGATGGACAAGGAAGAAGCCTTAATGGAATCCAACCTTGACTTAGCTTCAAATGGTGAGGTTTCAACTCCCTTTGAAGATGAGACTCATCCATCTATGGAAGAGGCCCTAGACAAGACCAATTCAAGAGTTACTAATCCAAGCGAAAGTCTGAACATCCAAATTGGGGATGAAGATGACATCAATGAGCATGGGAATTACTTCCATGCTCATATGAGACATCTCCTAATTTAATTGGTCTCTCCAACCCCATCACATTCAAGATCTCCTACCCCCTTATCCTCTCTATTAGCAAAAACTTTAAAAGGGTGGTTGTCAATGCATATGTTTATCATAAATATTGCTAATCTTGTTATGTTGAATCTTGAGATAGGTACAATTAAGTTGGTGTTGGAGGGGAAACCACTTCACCAAATTGTTTTGAAGGTTTCCCAAGGACAAGCTTAGTGTCCTAAAACAAGCACTTTTCAGATCCTAACATGAGTGTTCACCTTTCTACTACACTGCCCTTGTGAAACGAGCTTAGGGATTTAATTATGAAAATATTCCTTCAAGTATTCTTGTCACTAACCTCTCTAGGATTGGAGCAAAAAGATCGAAGGAATAACAAGCACAAGGTATGTCCAACCAATCATCATGCAACATTGAATTAAATTCATCCAATCTCGATTTTACAAAAATTCAAGCTTGGGGGATAACTTTCTAAGAACATCCCCTGCCATGTTGCTATTCTGCTTGTCCCTACCTTTAAGACCTGCTCAATTTGCTATACACCAATCATGTTCTCTTCCATCACCATTTGAGTGAATCTCTATAATGCCTTCATGCTACCTTTGTCCATCATAAGTAAGTGTTGGTTTAGAAGTACTGGACATACTTCTATTGGCTTTTAACGTAAGCGTGGTGCTTAGGTTAAACAACCTTCCTTAATCGAATTAGACATGGAGTCTAGTTTGGTTATTGAACTAAAAACTGCTTATGTACACATTGTATATTTTTGTTGGACTAACTCCTGCAGGAAAAACTTTCAAAAGTCAAACAAGAAAGTCCTGAGATGAACTCACACGGAGAGAAAAGAGAGACATGAACTTCATCAACCTTGCATAAGGGAAACATAGCTCATGCATCATGGAGAGATCTATGGAACAAGAAGATGAGTGCCACAAAATAAGATCTACAGTCACTCCATGAAAGAGGGTGAACAAATCTCCATCAAGCCCCTTTGAGACAAAGGCCATCATGGGGAAATTCTCAAGACAATGAAGGGAGCACAAGGACTGTCAAGAATATCAAGATTAGGAGAACAAAAAGATGCTCCTATCACTAAAGCACACTATGAGATAAGCAAGAGAAGACAAGCCATTCACAAGCATAACCAGCTAAGCAAGAGAAGCTTCCACAAGGTGGTTCGGTACCATCACCCTTCAAATGATAAGGTAACCATCTTGAGGTACATAATTACTATTTAAAAAGCTTTTCTCGATCTTGGTATGCACATAAATGAAGAACCAAATATGTTTAAGTTGCAACCTCTTGACCCATCTTGATTAACTTAACATATTTAGTTCTTTAATCATTTCTTAGCTTCACTCTCTTGATCTCATAATATCACCCAATGAGCTAAAATGTTGCGCATCCAACTGTTGGAAGATGATAATCACAATCCTAGACAATCCTTCCATGAGTTAAGCAATCTGATCTGTCAAATATTTTTTTGAAATGCAACTTTCATGCTCATCTTCTGATCTTATCACCCATGTCATGGACTTCAACTTTATCTTGTTCACTATACCTAAGGTTAGAGAAGAATGAACAAAACTTTTTAGTTCTGTTGGTGTTTTTCCACCAACAAAGCCCATGCACTTGATCTTTACCTTGTCTTTATGAGCAGGATACACTTCGAGCAAAACATGGAGTTGGTCAACTCCTAAATTCTACAAGTGAAGGTCCTGAATCTATAAGAACATGCACACTAAGTAAGATACGGCCAGCTTCCACAATTAATGCTTCACTTCAAATGGCTGCTGGACGAATGAAGAACATTGGTGACACCATATCACGAAGTGCACATATCATGGTCTCCACCTTGGGGTCAAATGAGTCACCTAAGGAATAAACATGGTGAAAAGTCTTGTTCAGAGGACTTGTAATATTGAACCCTCGCCGGGAGGTAAAATCGATAGTTATCCATATTTGTCTTTTCTGCATAATCATTTTCCTTTAGCATAGTTACTTTTCTGCATTAGCATTGCATTATAAAAAGAAAATAAAAATATTTATTTGTTACATCATAAATCCTAAAGCCCCGTGTGAGTAATTTTGTGGTGTGTAAGGACCCATAGGAATATTCACCATGGTGGCACAAAAATAAAAATAAATATGCATGGATTCATCCTATTGCATTTTCTCTTGCATCATAGAAAATATAAAAATACAAAAATATTGAGAAAGAAATCCCACTGAAAGTCTGCCTAGAAGAAAAGCTTTTGACAACTGAGGCTTAAGTGGCCAACCACTAACGCTTAATCCATTCCACAAGTTTTGTTGTCTATTTGAGTTTCACAGGATTCGAAGAACCAAAAATAGCTAACAAGCAAGTGGATGTTCCATCCACTGTTGGAGCACTGTCTCATCTGTCATCAACATCAATCAATGCTTCGATAGAGGAAGTATAGCTCCACTGCCAGTCTGCTACATCACAAGATCGAACGACTATGTCAATATTCAGCTTGGGGGAGGGCACCCCCATGTATCTAGGTAAGTATCCTTATCCTCTTATGTTTTCTTGTTACATAAATTAATCCAAAAATAAAAAAAATGTGAGCACATGAAGGTTCACACTTATCCTATCGAGTATTCATTCTATATTGTGTTATTTCATAATAATGTGTGTTAGCTAGAGTGTGTCAAGTTTGCTTGAATTAGTTTGTAAATAAAAAGAACATGGTCAAATCTCTATGCATGGAAATGATGAATAGTTGCTCTGCCGTAATTCCTTTCAAGTGCCTATTTTTCAACCTCGAACTCTCCCGAGTTTTGGAAATGATTGTTTTGACCTAAGATTTACTCTGAACTTGAAACTTGTGGGTTGCGAATGCTTGATCTAAGTCTAGGTAATTGACGGATATGATATGAGAAGGTCTGAGTTATTGTTTATCTTGTTCTGTGTGACACTAGAATTCTGGAGATTTATCTGTTGAAAAACTTAAAATTGCCACATGATGAGTTCCTGTATGACGAGAGCTTTAATTCCTACCACAGCCATATACATGCTTGCTAGACTAGGAAAACCAGCTCATAAGCTGCTTGCTTTGTATTGAGTTTGGTCAACTCGTGTGAGACCCTTGTTGAGAGGATGGTCATGCTCCTAAGATCAAGATCACTTACACCCACATATATCCTGCTGCTCCAACCCTAGGAGTATGGAAAAACATGCCTTTTTCCACCCAAAAATCTATCTCCTACACTGGGAGAGGATCCAAAAAGATTGTTAGGTTTCCAAATAAATGCTCCAAGATTGTGATTTATCTCTTCTTTAAGTTCATTGTATCCTAAGTAAGAGGCAGAGGATCCTTTGTAAAAAAAAGAAAGAAGGAAAAAATGAAGAAGAAAAAAAGAGAGAGAAAAAGAGAAATCTATGATCTCTATGCCTAGAAGTTCATTATTGTCATCAAAGAAAGGAGAAAGAAGATATCCCAAGACCTCCACAACAAAGTTCTTCATAAATTCTTCAGTTGGATGCAGTCTCTCTAGGAGCAAAGTAGAATTAGGTTAGCCACCAAATATTCCCACACACATGCACATCTTGATCTAATTGTATGACACTCCCCTATGAGGATCCTGGTTTTGACTGAGCAACATATGCATGGTAAGTATGCTACATCCTTGAAATACCTTCAACTCCATATAAGCCTATTAGTTATAGGGTAAGAGAGAGGAGGCATGATGATACTCTACTTTTTTCCAAAAATACCACATACTCTGAGCAAAAGAGAGAAGGCAAAACACCATCATTGCCTTGGAAAGGATCCACAAATACCACATATGAGAGACTAGAAAGGGTCATACAAAGAGGAATCTCTGAGTTTTATTTTGAAAACCTACAAAAACTATAGAATGAAAGTTGATTGAAGAACTCGAGACGCAGTGCTTGACTTGATTGTTCTGTCTTTCAACTACTCAAGACCCAAGTGAAGGCTAAAAACTCCATGGTAGAAGGTAATACAGGTAAGTTTGAAAGTCAGAATGGTTTGCTTTAATCCAGAGGAAAATTCTTGTTTGAACGCATGTGTACAATTGAGGCGTGAAAGCATTGAAGCAACTCCTGATCCATTGTTGAGATTTGCTTTGCTTAGGGACTAGCAAAGGTTAAGCTTGGGGGAACTTGTTGATGGTCACTAATGCTCATTTTTAACCATCAACTATTGCATGAAAAAGAATGAAATGAACCACAAAGCATAGTTGTAGGGTTTGATTCTAACGAGTTCCAAGAGTTGTGTTGTTCTCACTTGTTTTGCAGGATATTTAATATTTCACTATATAAAAGTGTCTCAAGTGATAAATTAGAGCACATCATTGCAAAGAGCTCGTTGAGTTGATCGAAACGGACATATCATTTGCTATATTTAGAGTTCCAGAGAGAAAGTCCTCGATGGATACAACTCGGATGATTCAAGAAGACTTCGGAACCATCATCAAGCAAGAGTTTTAGGGACCAACATAACAATTTCCATAGCTTTGGTGAATTATGAATTTTCAGGGATAAAAACAGAATAAGCCGAGAAGGAGGAGTCAAGAGACTGAACCAAATCAAGTCAGAATTCCGCGAAAATTGATGGGAAGGTTCTAGAGGACACGAGAAGACACGGGAACAAAGCGGAATCCCAGAGGCTGACAAGTGGGGCCGGCCAGCCCCACATGTTAGGCCGGCCAGCCTGGGCCCACCTCCAAGTGAGACCAACTTCACGTGGCACCCTCCAACCAACCTCTACGACGCATCTCAACCATTGTTTCAAGTCAGTTTGATCCGAGGGCCGCGGTTCACCCCACCGGGCTATATAAGCAGGGGCAGACCCCCTCCCTCAGGCATCTCCATCTTCATTAGCTACATCCAGAGCAAAATCTAGGGTTTCACCTCTCCATCCAAGTAGAAGTAGAGATCCCTCTAGATGATCGTCTAGTTCTAGTTCTTCTAGTTCCTCTTCTAGTTCTAGTTCTAGTTCATCTAGTTGTAAACTAGAGATAAGGGTGAGAGGAGAGGAGAGAGTGGAGGAGCCAGATCTATCGGATCTTCCTTGACATTGTACTTCTGTAGCATCTGGTTTGTCTTGAGCAATCTCTAGGTTCTTCAACATTTATTTCTAAGTATTTTGTTTAGTTTTAGTTCTTGCTTTATTGTATTTACTAGATCTCCGCTCGTATTGAGTGCTCTAGTTATCCTAGGTAATTAGAGTAGAAAGCGCTGGTGTAGATGTGGCGTCTAGACTAGGGTTTACCTGAGTTTGCGCCCAATCCTCCGGATAGTTGTGGTAGGCCCAGAGGTGACAGCTCTGTTAGGCCTTTGTAATCCACCACGTTAGGGTTGTTGTTTTCATAGAGCTTTTGGCAGCCTTCTCCCAACTATTGTTTTTCTAGTCTTTTTTGAGAGTTGGAAAGGACCTGCTGCTCTGAAGTAAGTAAAGTAGAGTAAGCCTTCAACAAGATAGAATCACTTATAAAACCCTAAAAACCCTTTCTACCCTATAATTACCCTTTCCTTGGATGTTCCTAATTCTTCTAGTACACTTCACTTTCCCCATGGAAATCGATACTCTAGAATACTCCTAAGTAAAAGCTACATCGGTATCCGTGCGCTTACGGATCTTTTTCTGTGTGCATTAAAATAGCCAACATCAGCTTCTTGAAAAGTGATGGTGGCATTGACTATCTCATGAAAAGTTGCCTCTGGGATAGTGGATAACATCTTTACAATCTTGTTATCAAGACCATGCACATACCAACTCTTTTTCAGCTCATCAGTTCTGACCTACTCTGGGGCATACTGAGACAGATGATTAAACTGAGCAAGAAACTCCTAGATAGACATACCCTTCTGTTGTAGTTTGATGAACTGCTCAAGTTTTATTTTCATCACCCCCTTGGGAATATTATGTGCACAAAAAGCTTCACAGAAAGTAACCCATGGGATTTGATCTCTAACTAGTTGAGTTACGTGAAAGTTAGACCACCAAGCATCAACAGGGCCCTGGAGTTGTTGTGCAGCATACTGGGTTTTCTAGGCATCTATGCAGCGAATCAAGTCAAGCTTTTACTCTATAGTCCGGATCCAGTCATCTGCCTCAAGTGGCTCATTAGCTTTTAGGAAAACTGGAGGTTGGGTTTTCAGAAAATCAGCATAGTTGTTATTCCCTGATGGATTTTGGTTATGCTGCTGAGCAGGAATACGGTCTTGTGCTATGGCTTGCAGAAGACGGGCATTGTCAGCACTGACATTGATCAAGCTAGCGATAGCATCCGCTAAAGTAGGTGCTAGGGGTGGGTTAGGTGGTGGTGGCGTGGGCTAACGACCACGGGAAGAGCTAGGGGTATCCTCAGTGGCTCCAGAACAGGTCCTCATACTGTGGGGAATAGTAACTCTTTTACAGCTAGATTCCATAACAAGTTAAAATACATGTAAAACAGGCAGCAAGAATAGGATTGACAAATTACTTAACCCCAAACTTCAATAGTAAGCGGGAAGTTATTTAAAAGTTGTAATGACATGATGCATGAATGATCTTACAATACGTAATCCAAATTATACAACCTTTATTAAAACAACCTTTTTACATAAAGCAGTAACAAACAAAACACACTTAAAGGATTTACAACATAGGGCAATATAATCTTAAGTATACCCGCCACCCTCATGGTGGTACGGGATACGTGCAAAACGACAACGAGAAAAAGTAGTATGACCCCAATAGAAGGTAGGATGTCCATTGTCTCCTGGTGCTTCTGGATGAGTAAAGCTTGACGGTTCTCCCATGACCTACCTTAACTCAGCAAAAGGCATATGACTGGTAAAATGGGGAAGAGGTGCATATTGAACTCCTCTGATAGTAGTATGTAGATGTCTTGTAGGCAGAAGATCAGAAGGACGAACATGCTGGGGAGCTCCAGTCTGATATATGGAATGTGGTGGCACATATGAAGATTTTCTACGTGAGCCATCAAGATTCCTAAGTGTCTACGGGATGAGTTCAATTTAGAGGCATAGCAAAGGAAGGCAACATCTAGAGCTCGGGTAAGCTCAGACATTCTAATGCTACAAAGATCATCCTCATGTTCAGGATGTGGATAAAGCACTGCATTTGTGCCAGATTGCACATGGAATGGGAAATAAGTGAAAGTATCAAAATTGTTAAGCTTAGAATATCTGCGGCAAAGACAAGTGATAGCATTGTAAGCGCAGATTTGGATGGCATTTTCAGGAGAACATCCAACACTAGAAAAATGATGGGATCCTTTTGGGGAACCTTCCATAATACAGGGATGAAGAAGAACACAAGCATGAGTTTCAACTAGATGGTGGCCTATCTCAACAGAGTAGAGGAAATATTCCGGCTCATAAGAGAAGTTGGCACGCCACATCATCCCTCATAGTAAGGCGGGAAAACCTTCTATTCCTTCAGCTCGAGTCATGAGAAAAGGTAGACCACGTGATGGCATCCTAAGGAAGAATAAGGTTAAGTTAGATAGAAATTTGGACTCCAAATAGTCTTAAAATTAATTTGTTTGGTTTATTTTGAATGTTAGTTAGGTAACACCAAAATACTTTTGTAATAACCTAGCTCTAATACCAGCTGTGGCAGAACCATCTGAATCATATGGCCCACACGTGCTCAACATTGTCTTCTAGACTTCTAGTAGTAGCACACGAGTGCCCTATAACTCGATAGTCTATCAGGTGTCCTCGGGAAACCTGAATCATTGTTGGGTATTTTAAACACGAAAAGAAAAAGATCCGCAAGCGCACGAATACCGATGTAGCTTTCACCTGGGAGTATTCCAGAGTATCGATTTCCACGGGGAACATGAAGTGTACTAGAAGAATTAGGAATGTCCAAGAAAAGGGTAATTATAGGGTAGAGAGGATTTTTAGGGTTTTCTAAGTGGTTCTATCTTGTCGAAGGCTTACTCTATTTTACCTACTTCGGAGTAACAGACCTTTCTGACTCTCGAAAAAGATTGGGAAGGAAGTAGTCGGGGGAAGGCTACCAAAAAGCTCTATGAAACACCAACCCTAACATGGTGGATTACAAAGACCGGATAGAGCTGTCACCTCTGTGGGTTACCACAACTAACCGGAGGCTTGGGCGCAAACTCTGGTAAACCCTAGTCTAGATGCCACGTCTACACTAGCGCTTACTACTCTAATCTATCCTTACCCATATTTCTATAACCACTACCCCTCTCACAGATCACTGTACATTAACAGTAACGGGTACTTCCCTCTCTCACTTTCCTATTCATCTACAGTAATACCCATTACTATAGATCGACCCGTTAGTAAACAGTACCGACCCGTTAACCCAATAGTACCAAATCCTGTGAACAGTTTTCTTAACCCCCGTGAACAGTACCCTTACCCATTATTGTTCACATATACATATGTGTGTGTTTTTTTGCTCCTCTTCTCATCTTCCTTCCTGGAAAAAAACCCGTGCGAAGCATGGGTTCCCACACTAGTTACCTAGGATAACTAGAGTACTCAATATGAGCGGAGATCCAGTAAACAAAATACTTAGAAATAAATGTTGAAGAACCTAGAGATTGCTCAAGACGAACTAGATGCTGTAGAAGTACAATGTCGAGGAAGATCCGACAGATCCAGCTCCTCCTCAGCTCTCCCTATCCTCTCTCCCTGATCTCTAGTTTACAACTAGATGAACTAGAAGAACTAGAACTAGATGATCATCTAGAGGGATCTCTACTTCTACTTGGATGGAGAGATGAAACCCTAGCTTTTGCTCTGGATGTAGCTAATGAAGATGGTGATGCCTGAGGGGCGAGGTCTACCCCTGCTTATATAGCCCGGTGGGGTGAATCGCAGCCCTCGGATCAAACCGACATGAAACAGTGGTCAAGATGTGTTGTACAGGTGAAAGTCCCTAGTTTGGTTTTGGCTAATTGATGAAACCTAGGACTAACCTTTGTATCTAAGTGGATGATTTAGATAAAGGTGGTCATTGAATATGAGACATGACATTGACTCATGTGACCAAGATGGTGAAGACCAAGATGAGGCTTGGCTCGATGGACCGGTTGTGAAGGTGAAGGGCAAGTCGAGGCTTCGAAGCAAAGGACCATGCGATGGTGAAGCTTGAGCAAGACTTAGCCCCGACGGACCGATGCAACGGTGAAGGGCAAGTGAAGTCAAGGTCGATGGATCGAGACGGTCATGTGATGATATGAAGTGGATCATATCATTTGGAGAAACAAAATGGGCTCAAGGCAAAGGTATAACCATAGGGCCATTTTGTTTTACACTCAAGACACCATAGAGGGTGTGAGTGGTTTAGGGTCGATAGCCGAACTATTAAGAGGGGAAGTCTTATCGGTTATTCGACGCACGGGTGCCACTAGGTGAATTCATGAAGTGCATTGCATGTAGGGCCTAGTGAGCTAACTGGAAAACCTTTGAAAATGATTGAGAAAAAGCTAACACACAAGCACATAGAGATGTACACTTGATGGTGTTGGCACATTTGCAAAGGAGAAGGTGTTGGAGTTGATTTTGATCAACTTGGTGAAGAGAAAAAGGTTTTTCGGTGTTGTCCGGACACTAGGATGGCTCTTGGAGTGGAATACTGCTTTGATCCATTATGAACTGGATCAAGTGCTTTAGTGGGTTGTGTAGCCCTCTGAGTAAGCTTTCCAAAATGTCCAAGATCATCGAAATCGGAGTTCGAAGCTAAGAGATATCGTCGTTTTACCGGAGAGTGGTCTGTGACCGGACTCGTGACCACCGCGTCCGGTCAGTGTCGACCACCGCGTCCGGTCAGTGTTTTTCGTGGGCAAAAGTGACCGGACGCTGCAGCGAGTCCGGTCAGTGATGACTGGACGCGTCCGGTCACTTCGGGAGCTTACTGGAACCTCTCTGTTCACTATTTCGCTGCGACCACCGCGTCCGGTCTCGTTAGTGACCACCGCGTCCGGTCAAAACAAGTTTGTACGCACGAAAACTAGCCGTTGGAGCACGCTACTGACCACCGCGTCCGGTCAATTTTGACCACCGCGTCCGGTCGTCCCGAAAATTACTCAGTGGAGTGGCAACGGCTCTATTTGTATGGGATGCTTATAAATACTCGTTGGCCGGCCCTTGGGTAGGTCTCTTGGCATTTCTAACACTCTTGTGCATCCTTTGAGCTAAAGCTTCTCCTCCCACTCATCTCTCTTGCTTGATTGCAAATCAAAAGTGAGATTGAGTGATCCCAAAGTGCATTGCATAGCTTGAGGGCATCTAGTGGCACTTGTGGGTGGTTTAGCCGGTGGATTTCTTGTTACTCTTGGAGAGTACCGCTCCTAGCCGGCTTGGAGATTGTTGGAGGCGTTGGCAAGAGAAGGTGATTGTTCTTGGCCACCTCCGGTTGATTGTGAGAGGTTCTTGTGCTTTCCTCGGCGGGACGCCAAAAGCAACTCTAGTGGAATGCGTGTGTCATTGAGTTACCTCACTTGAGAGTGGTGTCTTGCGGTGCCTTGCGGGGCGTGCCTTGAGGGGCAAGTGACTTGAGGGTCACACCGGAAAACCATCTAAGTGTTGGTCGACACAACCGGTGACGTAGCTTGTCGGTGCACAAGTGAACACCGGGTGAACAAAAATATTGTGTCTCTTGTCTCCCGGTGATTGGTCTTCATATTGTGTTATTGTCAATATTGATTGATTGTATATCATCTTGGTGATTGGCAACATCTTCACTCCACCGTCGGTATAAGAATCACAATCCTCTCTTTTGCATTTACATTCACTAGATTATCTTGTGTAGCTCTAGTGGTACCTTTGCTAGTAGTGTTGTTAGCTTGTTCTCTAGTGTAAAATTAGTGACATAGCTCTTGTGTGAACTAGAGATCTTAATATACTAGACTTGTGGATAGGAGGCTTGCATCACAACCTTTGGCTAAGCAAAACTCGCTTTACGCCGTTTGTAATTCTAACAAGTTTGCTTAGTGGTATTTGTAGAATTTTTATAGGCTATTCACCCCCCCTCTAGCCATCTAGGACCTTACAAGAGGTTAGTTGGAGGCCGCCACGCGAAGCTGATCTCACTTGGAGGTGGACCTAGGCCGGCCGGCCTAACATGTGGGGCCGGCCGACCCCACTTGTCAGCCTTCAGGCTTTCACTTCGTTCCCGTGTCTTCTCGTGTCCTTTAGAACCTTCCCGTCAATTTTTTGTGGAATTTCAACTTGATTTGGTTCGGTTTCTTGACTCCTACTTCTCCTCGGCTTATTCTGTTTTTGTCCCTGAAAATTCATAATTCACCAAAGCTATGGAAATTGTTATGTTAGTCCCTAAAACTCTTGCTTGGTGATGGTTCTAGGTTCTTCTAGAATCTTTTGAGTCATATCCATCGGGGACTTTCTCTCCAGAACTCCAAATATAGCGAATGATATGTCCATTTCAATCATCTCAATGAGCTCTTCATAATGATGTGCTCTAATTCATCACTTGAGATACTTTTATATAGTGAAATATTAAATATCCGCAAAACAAGTGAGAACAACACAACTCGTGGAACTTTTTAGAATCAAACCCTATAACTATGCTTTGTGGTTCATTTCATTCTTTTTCATGCAATAGTTGATGGTTCAAAATGAGCATTAATGATCGTCAACAAGTTCCCCCAAGCTTAACCTTTGCTCGTCCCTAAGCAAAGCTAATCTCAACAATGTATCAGGAGTTGCTACAATGCTTTTATGCCTCAAAAGTACACATGTGCTCAAAACAAGAATTCTCCTCCGAATTAGAGCAAACCATTCTGACTTTTAAACTTACCCGTATTACCTTTAACCATGGAGCTTTTAGCCTTCACTAGGGTCTTGAGCAATTGAAAGATAGAACAATCAAGTCAAGCACTATATCTCAAGTTCCTCGATCAACCTTCATTCTGAAGTTTTTGTAGATTTTCAAAATAAAACTCAGAGATTCCTCTTGTATGACCCTTCCTGGTCTCTCATGTGTGGTATTTGTGGATTCTCACCAAGGCAATGATGGTGTTTTGCCTCCTCTCTCTTACCCTATAACTAATAGGCTTATATGGAGCTGAGGGTAATTCAAGGATGTAGCATACTTGCCTTGCATGTGTTGCCCAGTCAAAACCGGGATCCTCAGAGGGGAGACCATACCCTTAGATCAAGATGTGCATGTGTGTGGATATATTTGGTGGCTAACCTAATTCTACTTTGCTCCTCGAGAAACTGCCTCCAACTGAAAAAATTATGAAGAACTTTGTTGTGGAGGTCTTGAGATATCTTCTTCCTTCTTTTGATGACAATGATGAACTTCTATGCATAAAGATCATGGACTTCTCTTTTTCTCTCTCTTTTTTTTCTTTTTTTCTTCTTTTTTTTTCTTTTTTACAAAGGATCTCCTGCCCCTTACTTTAGGATGCAATGAACTTGGAGAAGAGATAAATCACAATCTTGGAGCATTTATTTGGAAACCTAATGTTGACGTTAGTTAACTCCAATTTTTAACCGTCAACTAACATAGGAAAAGGTCTGAAATAATGTGTGAAGTAGGGTTGTAGGGGTTTATTCTAAAGAGTTCCACGAGTTGTGTTGTTCTCACTTATTTTGCAGGATATTTGATATTTTGCCATATAAAAGTATCTCAAGTGAAGAATTTGAGTACATCATTATGGAGAGCTTGTCGAGACGATCAAGACGGACATACCATTTGCTATATTTGGAGCACCAGAGAAGAAGTCCTCGATGGGTACGACTTCGAAGACTCTAGAAGACCCTAGAACCATCATCATCACAAGACTATGGACTAAACCGACAAGATTCCACAGCTTTGTGAAATAATCTTTTCTAGGAATTTATCCAGAAGCTAGGAAAGGAAGAAGTCCACCCAAGACACGACTCATTACGCGAACGGACCAGAAGGTGGCACTAGAAGGATGTAGAAGACACCAGAAGTCACAAGAATGAAGCAAAGGCTCGACGGCTGTTAGGTGGGGCCGGCCGGCCCCACATGTTAGGCTGGCCGGCTTGGCTTCCCAACCAGGTGGGTCCCCCTTCTTGTGGCGGCCTCCAACCGACCTCTACGACGCATCATGACCATTGTTTCATGTCGGTTTGATCTGAGGGCTGCGGTTCATCCCACTGGGCTATATAAGCAGAGGCAGACCCCCCTGAGAAAATCATCTCATAATCATCCATATTGTTCAGTTCAGGGTAGTCCCTCGAAAGGATAACCTAGAGCTCCACCAGCTAGGGCATAGCTAGAATATAAGAATAGGAATTAGAGGAGGCAAGCAACGCTTGGATTCCAAATCTAGTCACGAGGAGGCTAGGTATAGCCTTATACTTCTCTCTTGTATTCGACATTATTAATCTATTTGTGCTATTTGTCTTCTAGTTCATTCTGTTCATCTTCTAGTTTGTCTACTTGTTCTTCTAGTTCATCTTGTTTATCTTATAGTTCATATTCTCATCTAATTCATCAGGTTCTTGTCTAGTTCGTGTAGATCCTTTAGTTCTTGTTCTAGTTTGTGAGTCAAATACTTGATAGGACTTGGTATAATTCTAGATTCATAATTATAATGTTCATTGCCTACGTTGATTATATGTTTAGTATAGTTGGAGTAGTTTTGTGTTTATACTCTTGTTCGTATAGTGCTCATTCCAATGATCAAGGGATGGGTGGTAGAAGTTGTGTAAGCATGGTGCTTAGACAATATCTATCTACGAGTGCTCCCTATATTCTGGGCCATATGGTAGATCACAAAGGTGACTATTATAGATTCGTTGAGTCCTCTATAGTCCACTCCTCGAATATAGGATTAGTAAGGCTGAGTTGCGAGGTGATATCTTGCTCTGTTCCTGATCCACCTTAGCAAAGTCTCTTGAGTATGAATATGAGGTTACCTTTGACCATGATTGCTAAATGTAATTGCACTAATCGATGTTGCTCAATGACCAATAGTTAGAATAACCCTAGGAGTTAGTCTCTATTTTCTAGTTCTTTCTAGAGTCATGCCCAAGTAGGAAAATGCTTGGTGGAACCCCTTTTAGGATTATTATGATATGTTATTAATTATCCTTTATTATGATATGATTGATCCCTGTTTTGAGACTAATCTAGTGGAACTCTTATCTCAAGTGTATGATATAGCTTTAATTCTTTATACCTCCAAGTACCTTCCTTGTGGTAGAATTATAAATAACGATACTTGGAACTTTCCTGGGTGAAATGCTACAACGGGTGTATTTTATCTGTGCGCTTGCGGATAACCTTTATTTGTATTTTATAAGTGCTATGATCAAATACAACCACATCTTTTGGTATTGTGTTGGGAATGACAACCTGGCTTAAGCAATGCTAAGAGATGTCCCGAACATTTCTAATGCCTTTGCTAAGGAAGGGTTTGACCTACCTTATTTGTAATCGTGTTAGAGATGTCAACAAGTATTTCTGGCACTGTTGCCAAGGAAGGCAAAGGAGGTTAAGAATAATACATATTGAATATCTAGGAATAATCTTACACATGTGATAATTGAGACACACTATTGATCTTTTACTCAAATAGGCTTACCCTGTCTTTCGTCTATTCATAAATATCTTATTACAGGGTAATGTATGTCTAGATATCTTCGTCCAACAAACTACGTTGAGGATCTAGAAGAGATAATTAGACAAGCCAGAGCCAAGCTCAGGAAAAAGAAATCCCCAACCACTTTGTCAAAAGAAGACTAGCCAAGAAGAAGTTTGACACTAGTGTTCGAAGCCATGGCCAACAAGACTCTCCATGAATTCTCTGCTCCAACCACTACCAACATTAGGACTGGACCAGTAGTCAATGTGGGAGAAGAAGGATTCGAGCTCAAGCCAGCCTTGATCAACATGGTGCAAGACAACCAGTTTTCTAGGAAAGCACATGAAGATGCAAGTGCCCATCTTCAACACTTCCTGGAGATCTGTAGCACATTCACCATCAAATGAGTTGAAAGAGATGCCATACTACTCCGCTTTTTTCCATTTTCACTCTTAAGAAGGGCAAAGCAATGGTTCTACGCCAACAGAGAGAAAAACACTACATGGAATATCCGCTCTACTGCTTTTCTAGCAAAGTTCTTTCCCACAGGAAAAACCAATGCCCTACGTGCAAAGATCTCAACTTTTCAGCAGCAGTACGATGAGTCTGTCCCTTAGGCATGGGAACGCTTTCAGGATTACATATCAGAATGCCATCACCATGAGATAGAGGATTGGTTACTCATGCAAACATTTTATCATGGGCTCACCACAAGTGCCCGTGAGAATATTGATGCAGGTGCTGGAGGATCATTCTTGTCACTCACTATTCGTGAATCCACCACTCTTGTTGAGAAGATAGCTTCAAACCAGGGATGGAACGAAGAACGCACTCAACCACAGAAGAGAGGAGGAATGCATCAAGTCAAGGAGGTGGATATGCTATCTGCCAAGATGGACTTGCTTATGAAGAAGCTTGACGAACGTGATCAACAAAAGAAGGAAGTTATCCACATCCATGATTCTCGCATGACTTGTGAAGAGTGTGGAGACACTGGCCACACAGGAAGCAACTGTCCTAAAGTCCAAGTTGATGTCAACTATATCAACAACAACACCAATTATCATCCTCAATAGAATCAAGGATGGAACCAACAGAATCAAGGGTGGAATCAGCAACAAAGATCTAACTACCTAGGTAACTACTTAGGTAACTACCAAGGTAACAATTTCAACCAACCACCTTTGAGAGAGATGATTATTAATCAGAATAAAGTTATTGATAATATGTCTAGAAAGATAGCTTCCAATGATAAAGTGCTTGAAACTATAAACAATAGAATGGATAGCTTTACTTCTGCCATAAAGAATCAACTTAGCTTTAATAAGATGATAGAATCACAAATCTCTCAGCTAGTCGCTTCAGTACCTGTGGCTGAAAGGTAAGATTCTGGGGAATCTAGAAGAATTAGAAACTATGAATCTTGTAGACATCTTCAATGCAGGAGAATACTTCATCACACCACCTAGACCACTGAGACCAATATGGGGAGAAGAGGACATGCCAGAAAAGAAAGGAGATCTAGGAAGACCCGTCATCCCCATCCGCATTGGAACTCACACTTTCGACGAAGCAGTCTGCGATTTGGGAGCAAGCGTCAACATTATGCCTAAGGTAATCTACAAGAAAATTCATGGTCAACCTTTGTTGTACACAACCATGTGTTTGCAGCTTGTAGATCAGACATTGTGCTACTCCAAGGGGATCCTTGAAAACATTCTTGTGGGATTTGGACACTCAGCTCTACGAGTAGACTTCGTGGTGACAAAAACAGGAGATGATAGAGCACCCATCATTTTGGGACGACCATTCCTCAACACAGTCAAAAGCCATCATCTACGCCGACACCACCAAGATCTGTTTCACCATTGGATACACCAAGGAGAGATTCAGCTTCAAGAATCGTACACTCACAATGCGAGTCCATCCTCAGCAACTGTACAATTACTTGGATTTTGACAAGATCCCAGAAAAGAAGAACAATATTTCAGAAAGGAAGGTTCCAGAAAAGAAGGCTCTAATCAAGAAGAACATCTACACTCATGAAGGCACCTTGCCTACTCCAAACAAGAACAACAACAAGAAGGGGAAGAGCAAAGCAAAGCAACCTGTTCAAGAACCAGTCTTAACGGTCAACACTATTGAACCACCTATTGACCCTGCTTTTCCTCCATCACACCTTGAAAAGAAGGAAGATCCTAAAGTACCTACCATTGATTGTATGATCGAAGGAAGTACATTCTACAAGACGTTCTACGACATCGGCTCAAGCATCAACATTATGTCTACAGTAACATATAAACATTTATATTATGATAGACCCTTGTGCCCAACATGTTTGTAGCTGCAGCTGGAGGACCAATCGTTCTGATTTCTAGAAGGAATAGCCAAGGACGTAATAGTCAAGATCAGGAATCAAGAAGTTCCCACTGACTTCATGGTTTTAGACATGGGTGAAGAAGATGACGTCCACCTTATCCTAGGGAGACCGTTCCTTCATACCACCAGCGTGATCATCTATATGAAGCAAGGGGAGATTCATTTCCACTTTCTTGGGGAGAAGGTACATTGTTACTTTAATAGCTATACTACTTATGAGAAGCCCAAAAAGAATAGGAATAGGAGGCACCGCTCTCAGCGTCTAAGATAGCAAGCCATCAAGGAAGAAGGGGCTGATCAGAATAAGGAAGCTATTAAGGGAGAAGCTGCCCTAGAGGTAAAAGAAGAAGAGAAGTTTCTAGACAAGGAACCACAGAAACAGAAGACCGAGAAAGTAGGAGAAAGAAAGAGATAAGATCACTAAGCACTCCCGCACAAGAAGAAGAATCGCTATCTCCCAACTCACCAGATACTCAGGTGCAACCAGAAGAGGAGAAATCAAGGGAGGACTCTGTCCCCTCAGACACCTCCTCGAGTGTGTGATCGAGCCAGAAGGTCTGGTTTGATGGACCTAAATCTCTGAACCTTCGCCGAAAGGTTACATCGGTACTTATCCTCATATTTACCTTCCTGCATAGTTTTACTTTAGCATATTTATTTTTTCGCATCTAGTCATAAGCATTTAGCATATTTATATTTCCTCCATTGCATAAAAAAGAAAAAAAATTAATTTATTTTGCATCATATCATTGCATCTTAAGCCCCATGTGAATAAGTCTCGGCTATTTACTATGGAGGCATAAAAATAATTTTTGCATCTGCATACAAAAATAGAAAATCCAAAAATATCAAGATCTTGTTGTAAAATGCTTAATTGGAAGTCCATAAGGTTCCAAAAATTGATAAAGCATAAATGGTTTTACCACTAACGCTTAATCTGTTCCACGAGCTTTGTTGCCTATTTTGAATTAAGCAGGATTCAATGAGAAGATTAGCCAGAAGTTTTCATCCACTCTGGAAGGACCTCTTCATCGACCATCCACTTTGGAGATCCAGAGGGACAAGGAACATCTACGCTATCAAGATTCAAGAGGAACGACTATGTCAACATCCAGCTTGGGGGAGGAGCATCCTCCATGTATCTAGCTAAGTATTTCTTTCCTTATGTGTGATTTATTTTAGAAAAGAAATAAAAAGATAAATAATTTAGAAAATAAAACATAAAGAATCTACTATCTATATTAGTTATTAAATGTTTAGGTAGTAAAGAGAGAGTGTACAAGTCTGTTTAACATGCCCTTAAAGGAATTGAGTTCTAGATAATCTGTTTGCATGGAAATGATGAATAGTTGCTCTGCCGTAATCCCTTTCAAGTGCCTAGTGTTCAACCTTAAATTCTCCTGAGTTTTAGGATAAGATTGTTTTGACATGAAGATTTGCCCTAAACCTAAAAATTGTGGGTTGCAAAAGCTTGATCTAAGTCTAGGTGTTTGATGAGTATGATATGAGAAGGTTTTGAGCTACTATTTATCTTGTTCCTAGTGATACCGAAGTTCTAGAGAATTATCTTTTGAAAACTTAAAATCGTTACATGATGAGTTCCTGTATGATGAGTGATTAAATTCCTACCATGGCTATATATTTGCTAGACTAGGAAAACCAGCTCATAGGCTATTTGCTTTGTATTGAGTTTGATCAACCCGTGTAAGACCCTTGTCGAGAGGTTAATCTTGCTCCCAAGATCAAGATATGCTACTTCTACCTTGGAAGTACACAACAACATGCTTTCCACTTAGATCCACCAAAAATCTTCTATTCCTACCATGAGAATGAACAACCAAAAATATTCCCTTTTTCCCATTTCATCCATTAAACCTTGTCATTGTCATTCAGTAAATTGCTCTAACAGTCCTTGTTATTTATCTCTTGATATGTAAAAGAAGCTTGGGTTCTAGTTCTAAAAAATGAAAAAAAGAGAAAGAAGAAAAATATTGAGCCCAAGTATTCTTCAAAGTTTTCAAAGTTCAAAAGAGAGAAGTATCCCCTCAAGGAGCAAAGTAAGATAAGGTTTCATGTTTTCACCCTCACCATGTTACACCCTGTATCGTCATTGTTCCACCATATATCCACCACCACATACATACCCATTCCACATACAAAGGTCCACACACATGCACATGATCTAAGGGTATGATTTTCCCTCCGAGGATCCCAGTTTTGATTAGGCAATATATACCAGGTAAGTATGCTACATCCTTGAAATACCTTCAGCTCCAAATAAGCTTGATAGTTATAGAGAGAGAAGAGGGAAGGTATGATGCTACTCTGCCTTATGCCAAAAATACCACAAATTTTGAGAGGAGAGAAGGTAGAACACCATTGTTGCCTTAGAGAGGAATCCGCAAATACCACATATGAGAGATTTGAAAGGATCATACGAAGGAATCTCTGAGTTTTATTTTGAAAACCTTGCAAAACTCCAGAATAAAGGTGATCGAAGAGCTTGAGACATAGTGCTTGACTTAATCATTCTGCTTTTCAACTACTCAAGACCCAAGTGAAGGTTACAAGCCCCATGGCTAAAGGTAATATGAGTAAGTTGGAAGTTGAAATGGTTTATTCAAACTCAAAGGAGAGTTTTTGTTTGAACATCTATGTACTTTTGAGGTGTGAAAGCATTGTAGCAACTCCTGATCCATCATATTAAACCAAACCACTATTTGCTAAGGGACTAGCAAAGGGTAAGCTTGGGGGAGTTTGTTGATGTTAATTAACTCCAATTTTTAACCATCAACTAACACAAAAAAAGGGCTGAAATAATGTGTGAAGTAGGGTTATAGGGGTTTATTCTAATGAGTTCCATGAGTTGTGTTGTTCTCACTTGTTTTGCGGGATATTTGATATTTTTCCATATAAAAGTATCTCAAGTGAAGAATCTAAGTACACCATTGCGGAGAGCTTGTCGAGACGATCAAGACAGACATATCATTTGCCATATTTGGAGCACCAGAGAAGAAGTCCTCTATGGGTACGACTTGGAAGACTCTAGAAGACCCTAGAACCATCATCATCACAAGACCACGGACTAAACCGACAAGATTCTACAGCTTTGTGAAATAATCTTTTCTAGGGATTTATCTAGAAGCTGGGAAAGGAAGGAATCCACCCAAGACACGACTCATTACGAGAACGGATCAGAAAGTGGCACTAGAAGGATGTAGAAGACACCAGAAGGCATGAGAACGAAGCGGAGGCTCGACGACTATCAGGTGGGGCCGGCTGGCCCCACATGTTAGGCCGACCGGCCTGGCTCCCCTACCAGGTGGGTCCCCCTTCGCATGGCGGTCTCCAACTGACCTCTACGACGCATCTTGGCCATTGTTCCATGTCGGTTTGATCCGAGGGCTGCGGTTCATCCTATCAGGCTATATAAGGAGAGGTAGACCCCCCTGAGAAAAACATCTCATAACCATCCAACATTGTTCAGTTCAGGGTAGTCCCTCAAAAGGATAACCTAGAGCTCCACTAGCTAGGGCATAGCTAGAATATAAGAATAGGAATTAGAGGAGGCAAGCAATGCTTGGATTCCAGATCTAGTCGCGAGGAGGCTAGGTATAGCCTTGTACTTCTCTCTTGTATTCAACATTAATAATCTATTTGTGCTATTTGTCTTCTAGTTCATTGTGTTCATCTTCTAGTTTGTCTACTTATTCTTCTAGTTCATCTTGTTTATCTTATAGTTTATCATATTCTCATCGAATTCATCGTGTTCTTGTCTAGTTCGTGTTGATCCTCTAGTTCTTGTTCTAGTTTGTGAGTCAAATACTTGATAGGACTTGGTATAACTCTAGATTCATAATTATAATGTTCATTGCCTACGTTGATTATATGTTTAGTATAGTTGGAGTAGTTTTGTGTTTATACTCTTGTTCATATAGCGCTCATTCCGATGATCAAGGGATGGGTGGTAGAAGTTGTGTAAGCATGGTGCTTAGACAATATCTATCTGCGAGTGATCCCTATGTTTCGGGCCATGTGGTAGATCACGAAGGTGACTATTATAGCTTCATTGAGTCCTCTGTAGTCCACTCCCCGAATATAGGATTAGTAAGGCTGAGTTGCGGGGCGATATCTTGCTCTGTTCCTGATCCACCTTAGCAATGTCTCTTGAGTATATGGTTACCTTTGACCATGATTGCTAAACATAATTGCACTAATCGATGTAGCTCAATGACTTATAGTTAAAATAACCCTTGGAGTTAGACTCTATTTTCTAGTTCTTTCTAGACTCATGTCCAAGTAGGAAAATGCTTGGTGGAACCCCTTTTAGGATTATTATGATCTATTATTAATTATCCTTTATTATGATATGATGGATCCCTGTTTTGAGACTGATCTAGTGGAACTCTTATCAGAAGTGTAAGATATAGCTTTCATTCTTTATACCTCTATGTGCCTTCCCAGTGGTAGAATTATAAATAATGATACTTGGAACTTTCCTGGGTGAAATGCTACAACATGTGTATTTTATCTGTGCGCTTGCAGATAGCCTTTATCTATATTTTATAAGTGCTATGATCATAAGTACAATCACATCTTTTGGTATTGTGTTGGGGATGACAACCTAGCTTAAGCAATGCTAAGAGATGTCCCGAACATTTCTAATGCCTTTGCTAAGGAAGGGTTTGACCTACCTTATTTGTAATCGTGTTAGAGATGTCAACACCTAACAATCTTTTTCAATCCTCTCCTAGTGTAGCAGATAGATTTTTTTTGGTGGAAAAGACATGTGTTTGCGTACTCCTAGGGTAGGAGCAGCAGGATATATGTGGGTGTAAGTGATCTTGATCTTGGGAGCATGACCATCCTCTCAACAAGGGTCTCACATGGGTTGACCAAACTCAACACAAAGCAAGCAGCCTATGAGCTGGTTTTCTGATTCTAGCAAGCATGTATGTATCGCTGTGGTAGGAATTAAAGCTCTCGTCATACAGGAACTCATCATGCGGCAATTTTAAGTTTTTCAAAAGATAAATCTCTAGGACTCTAGTGTCACTCAGAACAAGATAAACAATAACTCAGACCTTCTCATATCATATTTGTCAATTACCTAGACTTAGATCAAGCATTCGCAACCCACAAGTTTCAAGTTCAGAGTAAATCTTAGGTCAAAACAATCATTTCCAAAACTCAGGAGAGTTTGAGGTTGAAAACTAGGCACTTGAAAGAAATTACGACAGAGCAACTATTCATCATTTCCATACCAGAGATTATCTCCAGAGTCCATTTATTTAAACAGAAAAGCAAACTTTTATACACACTCTAATTAGCACACTAGTACAAAATAACACAATATAGAACGAATACTCGACAGGATAAGTGTGATCCTTCATGTGCTCACTTTTTTTTGAATTTATTTATAAAGAAAAAACTTTTAAGAGAGTAAGGATACTTACCTAGATACATGGGGGTGCCCTCCCCCAAACTGAATGTTGACGTAATCGCTCGATCTTGCAATGTGGCAGACTGACGTTTGAGATGTACTTCCTCTATCGAAGCATTGATTGACATTGATAGCTGCTGGGACAGTGCTCTAATAGTGGGTGGAACATCCACTTGCTTGTCAGCTTTTCTTAATAACTCTTGCACAACTCAAATAGACAACAAAACTCATGGAACTGATTAAGTGTTAGGCATATGAGTTTCAATTGTCTAGAACCTTGGTGATTGATTATTTTAGATAGGATCATTGAATTGTAAAAATTCAATCACGTCGATCTCTTCAGAGTTTTCAGGTTCAAGAAAAACTTTCAAACGTTGGCCATTTACCTTGAATATGTTATCTGTATCATCCTGAAGTGTGACGGCACCATGTGATGCAACATCAATCACCTTGAATGGCCCTTCCCATTTGCTTCTGAGTTTTCCATGACCGAATAACTTCAATCTTGAGTTGAACAGTAGGACTTTCTCTCCAGGCTTGAACTCCTTGTACTTGATTCTCTTGTCGTGCCACCTTTTTGTTCTCTCTTTATAAATCTTGGAGCTATGATAAGCTTTTTCTCTCCATTCTTCTAACTCTGAGATTTACATCTGATAGTTCCTGCCAGCTAGATGAAGATCCATGTTCCATTTCTTGATTGTCCAATGAGCTCTAAATTCCAATTCAACAGGTAAGTGGCATGTTTTTCCATATACAAGCTAATATGGTGACATGCCTATGGGTGTCTTGTATGCAGTTCGGTATGCCCATAGTGCATCAGGAAGCTTGAACTTCCATTTCTTTCCCATCTCATCAATAGTCTTTTGCAGAATGTTGTTGATTTGCTTATTTGATGTTTCAGCTTGACTGTTTGTTTGAGGATGGTATGGAGTTGCTATGTTGTGCTTAATTCCATATTCTGCTAGAAACTGTCTGAAGGACTTGTCAATGAAGTGTGATCTTCCATCACTTATGACCATTCTTGGCATTCCAAATCGTGGAAATATCACTTCATGAAACATCTTCTTGGCGTGCTTGGAATCGGCAGCTTGACATTGACGAGGACATCGTCAAGATGGAGTCGAGGACGACTCCAATTCAAGAAGGGGAGGATGATGAGGACATCGCCACGCTAGACACACCGACGCTATGGTCTTCTCCAAGTTGCAATTCGTCCCCAACTCAGCTTTTATGTCACCCTCGGATTCAGCAGACACGTCGTCACTGTTTCGGTCATAACTCTCTCATACGACATCAAAACGGGGCGTTCTTGGATGCGTTGGAAAGGGGACGATGACGCCATCGTTTTGGATCTAGTCCCAGCTCCAGAAGGTCCGTGGATCATTCTGTATGACCATGGCAAGGTGCTGCATCACCTATTTGGGCCAACTTGGCCATGTATCGTGTCGGGCCTTAAGCCCAAGTTGTGGGCGCCCAACCCCTGGCCATCCTCAACCCTAGGTCCAGTCTTAGACTATAAACACAGCCGCCGCCGCTGCTAGACAATTGGGTTTTGTTTAGAGTTTAGTTTTCCATCGAGAAACTGAATCATTCATGGTAACTGTGGTGACAAATCCTTTTACAGTGATCCAGGGCCCTTGTTCTTGATCTCCTCCACTGTGTCGATTAGTCCTTTGGAACCGAGTTCTTGAACCCTATTGATATTCACATCATTCATATTTACAATTTCAGATTGCGTGTTTTACCTTCTTGCTTGTGTTCTTCGATTCGCTTGCAGGAAAAACCTTCTTGGCGAGGTCAATCAAGTTGTGCTTGGTTGATAACCAACGAAGCAGTGGTGTAACGGTTGCAGGGTTCGAATCGTGTTTGATTTGAAGCCGGATCGCCAACGTCGAGATCTCCACAAATCAAACTTATCGGTTACCTCTCGGAAGATCGGGCCTGTATCTCATCAATTGGTATCAGAGCTTTTTGGTTTACAGCGAGGTATATTCTCGTTTGCCTTAGATTCATATTTGTTCATTACCTAGAGTCCACAAAAAGACCAAAAATATTTTAATTTCCGCTGTCCTATCACCTTTTGTGCCTTTGCAATTTTGTTTTAGATTCGCGTTGTTGAGTTTGTATCCGTGGTCGAGTCTTGTTGCTGGTTTAGGATTATGTTCGTGGTCGTAGTTCAATCACCCGTTGCTGTGATTTTTGTTTTCTGCCACTATCCCATCCACCGTTCCCAAACAACAAGTCGAAGCCACCACATTACTCGACTTTCCCCGCTAGCCGCCTTGTGTGACTTCTCACCGCCGCGCAAACCCTAGATAGGTTGCCAGCCGCTCTTATTTTGCCTGCATCGTAGCTCTCCTTACATCATCAGGCGAATACCTACTGTCGCTGTTGGAGTCACAGGGATGATCTTGTGATCGGTGTTGGAGTTTAGGGACGCTTTGCCCTAACTGCCGCTGCCGTGTTGTGCCTTCCGAAAAACATAACTTGAGATACCTTCGGTAAAACAGGCATAACTTTTCGCTCGCTTATCAGAAAAATCTAAAATTTTTACAGCAGTTTCTTGACACCATTTGGAGCCTGTAGTTAAAATAACCCTTGGCGTTAGTCTCTATTTTCTAGTTCTTTCTAGAGTCATGTCCAAGTAGGAAAATGCTTGGTGGAACCCCTTTTAGGATTATTATGATCTATTATTAATTATCCTTTATTATGATATGATGGATCCCTGTTTTGAGACTGATCTAGTGGAACTCTTATCAGAAGTGTAAGATATAGCTTTCATTCTTTATACCTCTATGTGCCTTCCCAGTGGTAGAATTATAAATAACGATACTTGGAACTTTCCTGGGTGAAATGCTACAACATGTGTAATTTATCTGTGCGCTTGCAGATAGCCTTCATCTATATTTTATAAGTGCTATGATAATAAGTACAATCACATCTTTTGGTATTGTGTTGGGGATGACAACCTGGCTTAAGCAATGCTAAGAGATGTCCCGAACATTTCTAATGCCTTTGCTAAGGAAGGGTTTGACCTACCTTATTTGTAATCATGTTAGAGATGTCAACACCTAACAATCTTTTTTGATCCTCTCCTAGTGTAGGAGATAGATTTTTTTTGGTGGAAAAGACATGTGTTTGCGTACTCCTAGGGTAGGAGCAGCAGGATATATGTGGGTGTAAGTGATCTTGATCTTGGGAGCATGACCATCCTCTCAACAAGGGTCTCACATGGGTTGACCAAACTCAACACAAAGCAAGCAGCCTATGAGCTGGTTTTCTGATTCTAGCAAGCATGTATGTATGGCTGTGGTAGGAATTAAAGCTCTCGTCATACAGGAACTCATCATGGGGCAATTTTAAGTTTTTCAAAAGATAAATCTCTAGGACTCTAGTGTCACTCAGATCAAGATAAACAATAACTCAGACCTTCTCATATCATATTTGTCAATTACCTAGACTTAGATCAAGCATTCGCAACCCACAAGTTTCAAGTTCAGAGTAAATCTTAGGTCAAAACAATCATTTCCAAAACTCAGGAGAGTTTGAGGTTGAAAACTAGGCACTTGAAAGAAATTACGACAGAGCAACTATTCATCATTTCCATACCAGAGATTATCTCCAGAGTCCATTTATTTAAATAGAAAAGCAAACTTTTATACACACTCTAATTAGCACACTAATACAAAATAACACAATATAGAACGAATACTCGACAAGATAAGTGTGATCCTTCATGTGCTCACTTTTTTTGAATTTATTTATAATGAAAAAACTTTTAAGAGAGTAAGGATACTTACCTAGATACATGGGGGTGCCCTCCCCCAAACTAAATGTTGACGTAATCGCTTGATCTTGCAATGTGGCAGACTGACGTTTGAAATGTACTTCCTCTATTGAAGCATTGATTGACATTGATAGCTGCTGGGACAGTGCTCTAATAGTGGGTGGAACATCCACTTGCTTGTCAGCTTTTCTTAATAACTCTTGCACAACTCAAATAGACAACAAAACTCATGGAACTGATTAAGTGTTAGGCATATGAGTTTCAGTTGTCTAGAACCTTGGTGATTGATTATTTTAGATAGGATCATTGAATTGTAAAAATTCAATCATGTCGATCTCTTCAGAGTTTTCAGGTTCAAGAAAAATTTCAAACGTTGGCCATTTACCTTGAATATGTTATCTGTATCATCCTGAAGTGTGACGGCACCATGTGATGCAACATCAGTCACCTTGAATGGCCCTTCCCATTTGCTTCTGAGTTTTCCATGACCGAATAACTTCAATCTTGAGTTGAACAGTAGGACTTTATCTCCAGGCTTGAACTCCTTGTACTTGATTCTCTTGTCGTGCCACCTTTTTGTTCTCTCTTTATAAATCTTGGAGCTATGATAAGCTTTTTCTCTCCATTCTTCTAACTCTGAGATTTACATCTGATAGTTCCTGCCAGCTAGATGAAGATCCATGTTCCATTTTTTGATTACCCAATGAGCTCTAAATTCCAATTCAACAGGTAAGTGGCATGTTTTTCCATATACAAGCTAATATGGTGACATGCCTATGGGTGTCTTGTATGCAGTTAGGTATGCCCATAGTGCATCAGGAAGCTTGAACTTCCATTTCTTTCCCATCTCATCAACAGTCTTTTGCAGAATGTTCTTGATTTGCTTATTTGATGTTTCAGCTTGACTGCTTGTTTGATTGTGGTATGGAGTTGCTATGTTGTGCTTAATTCCATATTCTGCTAGGAACTATCTGAAGGACTTGTCAATGAAGTGTGATCCTCCATCACTTATGACCATTCTAGGCATTCCAAATCGTGGAAATATCACTTCATGAAACATCTTCTTGGCATGCTTATCGGCAGCTTGACATTGATGAGGACATCATCAAGATGGAGTCGAGGACGACTCCAATTCAAGAAGGGGAGGATGATGAGGACATCGCCACGCTAGACACACTAACGCTATGGTCTTCTCCAAGTTGCAATTCGTCCCCAACTCAGCTGCCACGTCACCCTCGGATTCAGCAGACATGTCGTCACTGTTTCGGTCATAACTCTCTCATACGACATCGAAACGGGGCGTTCTTGGATGCGTTGGAAAGGGGACGACAACGCCGTCGTTTTGGATCTGGTCCCAGCTCCAGAAGGTCCGTGGATCATTCTGTGTGACCACGGCAAGGTGTTGCGTCATCTATTTGGGCCAACTTGGCCATGTAACGTGTCGGGCCTTAAGCCCAAGTTGTGGGCGCCCAACCCCTGGCCGTCCTCAACCCTAGGTCCAGTCTTAGACTATAAATAGCCACCGCCACTGCTAGACAATTGGGTTTTGTTTAGAGTTTAGTTTTCCATCGAGAAACTGAATCGTTCATGGTAACTGTGGTGACAAATCCTTTTACAGTGATCCAGGGCCCCTGTTCTTGATCTCCTCCACTGTGTCGATTAGTCCTTTGGAACCGAGTTCTTGAACCCTATTGATATTTGCATCATTCATATTTGCAATTTTAGATTGCGTTTTTTTACCTTCTTGCTTGTGTTCTTCGATTCGCTTACAGGAAAAACCTTCTTGGCGAGGTCAATCAAGTTCTGCTTGGTTGATAACCAATGGAGCAGTGGTGTAACGGTTGCAGGGTTCGAATCATGTTTGATTTGAAGCCGGATCGCCAACGTCGAGATCTCCACAAATCGAACTTATCGGTTACCTCTCGGAAGATCGGGCCTGTATCTCATCAGACATGGTAGTGCTTCTACCCACTTGGATACATAGTTGACTGCCACTAAGATGAATTCAGCATCTCTAGACTTCTAGAATGGTCCCATGTAGTCAATTCCCCAGATGTCAAACAACTATATTTGAAGGTTGTTTTGGAGTGGCATTGCATCCTGAGCATTGATGTTTTCATGTTTCTGACATCTGGCACATCTTCTAACAAACTCCTTTGTATCTTGATACATCATAGGCTAGAAGAATCTGCTTTGCCTGATCTTAGCATGTGTGCGACATGCTCCATAATGTCCTCCATAAGGTGATGCATGACATCTTTCTATGATTTTTATGGCTTCAACCATTGGGACACATCTCCATAGCAATCCATCAGCACAGATCCAATAAAGATATGGATCATCCCACAAGTGGCAACGAGCATCATATTTGAGCTTTCTCTTGTCCCCTCCAGGTGGAACATAACCTGCAACCATATAATTCACAATATCCACATACCAGGGGTCCGAGTGTGTTACCGCGAGGAGCGTGTCGTCCCTTAGATAGTTGTTAATGGGAAGCTCATGTGTTTCCCTATACTGAAGGCTAGACAAGTGATCGGCTACTAAATTCTCTACTCCTTTCTTATCTCTTATTTCTATATCAAACTCTTGGAGCAAAAGAATCCATCTTATAAGCCGAGGTTTAGCATCTTTCTTAGTGAGCAAGTATTTAAGTGCAGCATGATCTGAATAAATGATTACCTTTGCTCCAACTAAGTAGGATCTAAACTTGTCTATTGCAAAAACAACTGCCAACAACTCCTTTTTAGTGGTTGCATAATTGAGTTGTGGTCCAGTCAAGGTTTTGCTAGCATGGATATAGCATAATGCTTCTTATCCTTTGTTTGGCCGAGAACGGCTCCAACAGCAAAGTCGCTAGCATCACACATGATCTCAAAAGGTAGCGTCCAATTGGGTGGTTGGATGATTAGAGCTGAAATGAGTGTCTGCTTGAGGATTTGAAATGCTTCATGGCACTCATTGTTGAAGATGAAAGGTACATCTTTGGCTAAAAGGCTAGTCATGGGTCTAGCGATTTGAGAAAAGTTTTTGATGAACCACCTATAGAACCCTGCATGGCCTAGGAAGCTCTAATTCCTTTCACATTTGTGGGAGGTGGAAGTTGTTTAATTACTTCAATCTTTGCTCTATCCACTTCTATCCCCTGTTCGGACACCTTGTGTCCTAGCACTATTCCTTCCTGAACCATAAAGTGGCATTTTTCCTAGTTCAGGACTAAGTGCTTTTCTTCACACCATTGTAAGACTTTGTCTAAATTCTCTAAACAGTCACCGAAGGTTTTGCCATAGACAGTAAAGTCATCCATGAACACCTCCATGATTTTCTCGATCATCTCGGAGAAAATAGACATCATGCACCATTGGAAAAGAAGCTGGAGCATTACATAATCCGAACAACATTCGTCGGTATGCGTAAGTTCCATACGGGCATGTGAAAGTGGTCTTACTTTGGTCATCAGGGTGGATCGGGATTTGATGATGTCCGGAATACCCATCAAGAAAACAAAAGAAAGAGTGCTTTGCAAGCCGTTCCAACATTTCATCAATGAAGGGTAATGGGAAGTGGTCTTTCTTTGTAGCCTTGTTAAGTTTTCGGTAGTCTATGCACATTCGCCACCCTATGATAGTGCACTGAGAAATGAGTTCATTCTTATCATTTCTAACAACTGTCATTCCTCCTTTCTTTGGCACAACTTAGACAGGGCTTACCTACTCACTATGTGGCACAAGATAGATAATCTCGGTGTACAAAAGCTTCAAGACATCTTTCTTAACAACCTCTCGCATGGCATTGTTAAGTCTCCATTGTGGTTCCCTCAATGGTGATGAATCGGGATCCATAGGGATACGATGAGTGCAGAGAGCAGGGCAAATCCCTTTGAGGTCATGGAGTGAGTAGCCTATGGCTAATTTATGTCTTTCTAAAACAGTGACAAGCTTATAGGTTTCTTCTTGGGAGAGCTTGTCACTTATGATGACAGGAGTTTCTCGTTTATTATTAATAAAGACATATCTTAAGCAAGGAGGAAGAGGTTTAAGCTCAATTGAGGGTTGTGATGGCACCTCAAATGGGTCAAGTTCAATAGGTTCTGCCAGCTCTTCCTCTTCTTCATTGAAGTGTTCAACATCAAAAGTTGGTTGGGCCAAGTCTTCTAAAGATGCCACTAACACTTCCTCAATAGTATCTTGTTCAGGCTTGGGTTCTACTATCGTGTTATGTGAGCGTTCAAGTGAGACAACAATAAAAGAACTTTCTAGCCTTAAATTCAAAAGACCCTGATTTGGTCGTTTCTAAAATAGTGTTCCAAAAGGTACAACAATCAAGAGAGACATGTCTGAGATGTCATAGATGTGGAAATCTAGATGATACTCGGAGCCTCTTATGCGTATGGGAATCGACCTCATAACCCCATAACTTTCTAGAGTAACTCCAGAAGGAGTTCTTCAAAGCTTATGAGATGGGATCAAGGACTTGTTGGGGCAAAGTGCTTTAGCCCAAGCTTTAGAAATGATGTTCATCCAAACGGTAGGACTATAATAAGCCCATATGGTGGTTCCCATAAGGTTGCAAGATATAGTCTCTGAGGGGGCAGTGATTCGGGCTACCTCAATGGATAACTCCATTTCTACCAACCACTCATGGCTCATGATGGCTGAAAGGCCTTGAATGTGCTCCATTACGAACGAATCATTGTGTGGAACATCATTATCCTCAAGTTGTGTAAAGGGCCCTCGAGGCTTGAACTGGTAAATTCAAGGCATTCCCAAAATCTTCAAAAAGATCAACCTTGATTTCAGAGAGGAACATAGAAGGAAGGGGTTCATCACTCTCTAAGGTGTGATGTGTTCCCTCAGTGGGGGGTTCTGTGGCAACCAAATCATTAGAAGGATTTGAAGGAATTTCAGAGTCGGTTGTGTGTTCCTCATCTTTTGGTTCGGGGCTTGGCTCGACTTCTTTTTCTTCTTTGGGAAACTCATCATAAATGCCCGTGTGAGGGGTGTTTTCAAGGATTTTCTATAGAATGGCTTCCCCCTCGCTAAAGGACATGTGTGTGAACGAGCGTCCAGAAGATAGGTCAAGATGAAAAGCAGCTTCTTTGCTTAGACCATGGTAGAAGTGACTTAAAGGACGTGGTCAGGCAAAGAGAGGTATGGGCCCATGTTTTTAAGGCTTGTGAATCTAGCCTAGGCTGCTCCTAGAGTCTCCTTCTCCTTTTGTTGGAATGTAAGAATTTCTATTCGAAGGGCATTAACTTGGGATGTTGGGAAGAAGGTTAGACCAAAGTTTTTCTAAAATTTATCCCAATCTCCATTTATGCCTCATACAGAATGAGCGTACCACTATTTTGCTTTTCCCAAGAGTAAGAAAGGAAACAATTTGCATTTGATGGTCTCTTGTGTCATGCCAGCAATAGCAAGGCAAGAACACAAGTGCTCAAATTCCCTAAGGTGGGTGTATGGATTTTAGTCTTTTAGTCCAGAGAAGGATTGGTCCCAAACCATGGCTATGAAAGCAGGGTGAAGCTTATAGCCATCTATAAGAATGGGTTGTGAAGATTGTGGAGGCTCCAACATGTCACCCTTTGGAGCAGAATATTTATAAATAGGAGTGGAATCCATGTGGTAAGGTGATGGTGGTGACAAAAAGGTAAAAATAAAAAGGTGGTAAAAATGAAAAAGAAAACTCAGACGAACTTGGTTCGATTCTAGAACAGCTACCGTTCCCCAGCAACAACACCAGAAAGCTTGTTGGGTATTTTAAACGTGAACAGGAAAAGATCCGCAAGCGCATGGACACCAATGTAGCTTTCACCCGGGAGTATTCCAGAGTATCGATTTCCACGGGAAACGTAAAGTGTACTAGAAGAATTAGGAATATCCAAGGAAAGGGTAATTATAGGGTAGAGAGGGTTTTTAGGGTTTTCTAAGTGGTTCTATCTTGTCGAAGGCTTACTCTATTTTACCTACTCGGAGCAACAGTACCTTTCCACTCTCCAAAAAGATTGGGAAGGAAGTAGTCGGGGGAAGGCTGCCAAAAAGCTCTATGAAACACGAACCCTAACAAGGTGGATTACAAAGACCGGACAGAGTTGTCACCTCTGTGAGTTACCACAACTAACCGGAGGATTGGGCACAAACTCTAGCAAACCCTAGTCTAGACGCCACGTCTACACTAGCGCTTACTTCTCTAATTACCTAGGATAACTAGAGTACTCAATACAAGCGGAGATCCAGTAAATAAAATACTTAGAAATAAATGTTGAAGAACTTGGAGATTGCTCAAGATGAACCAGATGTTGTAGAAGTACAATGTCGAGGAAGATCCGACAGATCTGGTTCCTCCTCAGCTCTCTCCTCTCCTCTCTCCCTGGTCTCTAGTTTACAACTAGATGAACTAGAACTAGAACTAGAACTAGAAGATAAACTAGAAGAACTAGAACTAGATGATCATCTAGAGGGATCTCGAAACCCTAGCTTTTGCTCTAGATGTAGCTAATGAAGATGGAGATGCCTGAGAGGGAAGGACTGCCCCTACTTATATAGCCCGGTGGGGTGAACCGCAGCCCTCGGATCAAACTAACATGAAACAGTGGTCAAGATGCGTCGTAGAGGTCGGTTAGAGGCCACCACACGAAGCTGATCTCACTTGGAGGTGGACCCAGACTGGCCGGCCTGACATGTGGGGCCGGCTGGCCCCACTTGTCAGCCTCTGGGCTTCCGCTTCGTTCCCGTGTCTTCTCGTGTCCTCTAGAACCTTCCCATCAATTTTCGTGAAATTTCAACTTGATTTGGTTCAGTTTCTTGACTCCTACTTCTCCTCGGCTTATTCTGTTTTTATCCCTAAAAATTCATAATTCAACAAAGCTATGGAAATTGTTATGTTAGTCCCTAAAACTCTTGCTTGGTGATGGTTCTAGGTTCTTCTAGAATCTTCCGAGTCGTATCCATCGGGGACTTTCTCTCTGGAACTCCAAATATAGCGAATGATATGTTCGTTTCGATTGTCTCGACGAGCTCTTCACAATGATGTGCTCTAATTCATCACTTGAGATACTTTTATATAGTGAAATATTAAATATCCTATAAAACAAGTGAGAACAACACAACTCGTGGAACTCGTTAGAATCAAACCCTACAACTATGCTTT
Source organism: Saccharum hybrid cultivar R570 (assembly GCA_038087645.1). NCBI lineage: Eukaryota > Viridiplantae > Streptophyta > Magnoliopsida > Poales > Poaceae > Saccharum > Saccharum hybrid cultivar. The sequence continues at coordinate 17,167,198 of JAQSUU010000216.1, read as the reverse complement.
GTGGTTCATTTCATTTTTTCATGCAATAGTTGATGGTCAAAAATGAGCATTAGTGATCATCAACAATCATCCATGTTTCATCTTTTGAGTAGGATCAATTACAGTAGCATTGCAGAATTACAACAGTTATATAAATATACAAATTTCTTATATCAGAGTACAACGAAAGTCTTACAATAACATAAGTTTACAAACCAGTATTAAGATCTTACAAACCATTATTATTACAAACCATAGTTTTGCCATACAGGCAGTGGGTAGCAAAAGAGGTACCTATATTACATCACCAAAAGAACTTCACCCTGCCCAAGGGTGCACTCCATCACTCTCACAGCTTGGACTCTTCCTCAGGAACCAACATATAGCAGAGGCTAGTGCCAGCTTGCTCATGTTGTTCACCTGCAACAAGGTTTTAACAAACCCTGAGTACTAAGGGTACTCAATAAGACTTAACCGATGAATAGGAAAGACTCCAAGGATATGCAAGGTAAGGGGAATCAAGGTGAGTCTGTAGCAAGATCAAGAACACTTTTGTGGAAAACTGCACTAAAGTGGATCCTTACTTTCCAAATTTTATACTTCAATTTAATATTATGCACTATTATTAGCATCTATTCTAAAGTCCAAGCACTTCTTATAAACCATCACAATATGATCTCATCACTAAAGTTCTAGTTGATTAACTATGATGTAGCACAGTTGATCGAGTCTTCTTCACCAAGAAGCAACGGGGATTCGAATCGGTTCGATCTAGCTGGGGTTTCCTTACCACACGATATATGTAGGTTTGGGCCCAGACCCATGCCTACATACATCAACCCTCACTCGGATCCTCCTATACACGAATCGGTCCAGCGCTACCCGAGAGCTAGTATCCCACCTCTTGGAATCGTTCAAGCCTGACACATTAACAAGCATAGGTACACAATACTCCTGCCATCTCTCGACTCCTAGTGTGCGGTTATCGTTTCCCATACAAGAATAGCCCAAATGTTGGGCTTACTAGAGTATGTGGCCTGTACTGCAAGTCACGATCACAGACAGCTCTACAACGATCGGTCCTTGATGGACACAGGTGGGGTCACTATGTCCAGATCCATACTGGGCGCAAGCCAAGATTTTGCCTGGTCTAGATTTATAAAGCATGATCATCCTCATACTTCAGGTTCATCTTTAACTTTAGCAAAACCTACCTCTAGCATTTATATCTAAGCAACGCTAAGCATTTTAACAAATACTACTTAAACATAGGTACCATTGGTAAGTAAGGATAAACAAGGTAGTCATGCAGCAAAGTTTATCATACAACTCCTGATACTTAAATGCAACATTCGTAAGACCTATGTGATAAACATTTTATAAAATACAAGGAACGGTTTATGCTCCGAGGCTTGCCTGCAGTGTTGGGGTTGTCAGCTGTTTCAAGATTAACCCCACTCAACAACTCAACACCCTCTGAGTGAACACTCGCCTTAGAGGTCTACTCAACTAATGGGTCTCCCCTTTTGTTCACTATACGTTAAGAGGATGCATGCTTAAGGATGATGCTAACATGGCATAACATAAAAGAGACATTTAGAAAGGATAAACATTTTTTTATCTACTTGAGTACAACTTTCCTTCGCGGTATAGTTACAAGCAGTTATCATAAAACATTTCACTTTTTACCCAAGAGGTTGCATCTAAGAGTTAAACAGGTTCATTAACATTTATCTATCATTTACTTAAAAGCAAGTCAAATACTTCTCTTATAGCAACTATTAACATCTCAAAATTAAAAGGTAGTTATTATCTTAAGCAAGTAGAGACTATCATGAAGAAGCATATATTTAATCAATCAATTTCCATTGCCTTGGAACAGTAGGGTAAAATATTCCAAGGTCCACAATCAATCCAAAAATACACATAATCATCTTAATGATATCTTTGAAATCATTTTCATAATTTTATTAATTCATAAATCAAGCCTTCTTAAATGAAACCATTATTTTAACTCAAAATAGTACCAAACTTTTTGTGTAGCTTCACAACAGTAGATTAAGGTTGCTAATAAATTTTCATGAATTTTGGAGTTATATTTTAAGCTATAAAAATCATGGAAGTTACATTTCTTAGTTAAAGCATGTAATTTTTAGTCATCCAAAACTTATTGTTTTTCTTAGATTTATATTTTTCCTATGTTCAACATACCAAGAATAGCTTACTCACAAAGTTTCATAATGTTAGCACCATTATTTATTTAGTTATGGAATTTACAAGATTCAGCATTTAGTTCTTTTTAAAAAATAGAAAAGGAAAACTTTCTTTACTCTCCCTCTCTTGGCCCGATCCAGTGACGCTGGCGGCCCAGCTGCGGCCTCTACCCAGCTACTTTCTCTCTCTCCCTTTTCTCTCCTCCTAGCCCGAGCCAGCCTAGACTGAGGCCAAAGGCCGAGGCCGAGTCGGCCCGGCTCGCTCTCTCCTTTCCCCTTCCTCTACTCCCGCCTCCAATGGCAAGGGCACTCCGGCCAGCCGAAGTTCATAGCTGGTGAACATTCCAACGAAGCCAAGGACGCATCTGTCATTGCCTCTCCCTTCCGCACTCCCTGGTACACCTTTTTCCTTCTTTGGTGATTGGTGGTGAGCGCACCCGCAGCTCTGGTGGCATGGCAACGATGGCGATGACAGCTCCAACGAACGGTGGTTCCTCTGATCGTGCTATCTCCTTATTCCTTTCCCTTCTGCTCCACTAAGCCCTCTCCTAGTGAACCAAACAACTTAGAACAACATGGCTCCTTATTGGCGAGCATGGCGGCTTGGCGGAAGTCCGACGAGGTCGGCTCCACTCCAGAGCATGCCTCTGATGCTGCTAAGAGCATCAGAACGTTCCTCTCTACCTCACGTACCCGTCCGAGGGATAAATCAGATGAATTCGAGTGCTGGCATCATGGCCGGGTGGTGCACGACGACGACTAGGCATTCCGCCCTATAGGGCGCGATAGCATCAAAATTAAATAGATGAGTACCCTCAAGAGCTCACCCTATGATGGAAATAGCGGTTGGTTGGCTCTAGAAGACTGTGGTTGACAGTGGTCGTCGATGGCAGCAGCTCCGGTGGCATGAACCAGGGAAGGCGGTGGCGTTTCGAGATGTCTACACATGCACTAAGAGAATAAATGCGAGCATGAGCATCAACGTGATAACAAAGGCCAGAAACGAGCACAAGATGGAGTGGGGAGACTCTATGGTGCTCTGGCCACGTAGATGGGGCTCACGGTAGCGAGGTGACCTCCGATGGGCAAGATGTGGTTGCGCGGCTAAACTAATGGGGGAGAGATAGCTCTGGTGGGTTCAATCGGGACGTGGGGTTGTGGCGAACTTGGTGACAAATGGAATTTGAGAATGGTGGAGTGTGGAGGGAGAATTGGAGCTCAAGCTCCTGCAGTGGTGGTGGATGCGAACAGGGGAAAGGAGAAGGAGACGATGCTCTGGTGCTTAAGAGGAGGAAGGAGGGGTCACGGGTGGCTTCGAGATGGCCATCAGCTGCTTCCTGAGGCAGTGGCGAGCTGCTGCGTGGCCTCACACACGTGAACGGTGACGATCGAGCGGTGGGCGGCAAGGAGGAGGTGGTGAGCTGTTGCTGCTCCTTGAAATAGAGAACTGAAACATGAAACATGTTTCCATGTTTCAGTAGAAACAGTAACTTGTTCTATCAATTAGAGCAAGATAGAGATGGAATTAGGAGATACTCCAATTATGAAAATTGTTGCTCAAGCCCTAAACTACAACTTTGCTAAAGAGACCAAGAACTGAAAAGTAACAGGGCAAGAAATAGAAGTAGGATCAGATTAGGGCTATATATGAAACATCCATGTTTCAAAGCTGAAACATGCATGTTTCACTAGTAGGTTTCAAAAGTAACAACTTAGTTTCTTAGGGATTTAATTGGTGATTACTTAATGAACAAACCACTCCACTAATTTCACCATTCCAAAGTATAAACTTTGTATCAACACATGGTGCCAAAAGTTGATCAAGTTATTTAACAAAATTCTTTTTAATTGAGCTCCCAAAATTGAACTTATTAATCCATTCCACAATCAAAAGAGTTCAAGTATTGGAATTTCATTACTTTCAAAGTTGGGACTCCATTTTTAATTAGTTGGACTTGGGATCATGCCCCACACTTGTTCCTAGTGTAATTACACTAATTACACACCCAAGTTTATTAGGGCAAAAATACAAGTATTTTAATGGAATTTAAAAATAAAAGGTCACAAAATACCTTGAAAGGATTTTTGATTTGAGCTCATTACATCATAACAATGCATTATAACAAAGTAATTAAATATTATTTTATTGAATGCATCACATGGTGATCTACTAAACATGGTGCATTGTGCATGAGGATGACATGACCAGTTTGAGTTTGTTGCTTAACACCTAGGGTGTTACACATACCACAACTCAAAAATCATTTTGGACACACCTGATAGAACTCCTAGGTGACGTGGGTAATGTGGAATCTCATTTCGGTTCGTTCAGGTATAGTGTTAGCATCGGTGCAAGATAGGTGCATGGTTTGCGCCAAATGTAGGGATGAAAACGGAACAGAAATATTCCGAATTGACCGTTTTCGTTTTCTATATTATGAACCGTTTTTTAACATGAAAAATTGTCGGTTTCAATTGGTTTCACAACCATTTTCAACTATTTTTTGTACTCTTTAATTTCTAAATGTAGAAATATCTCGAACCGACCATTTTCGTTTTTCTATATCGTAAGTCCGTTTTCGACCGTTTCCGACCGTTTTCATTCTTAATTGTATCCTACTCTGCCGCCCACCATGGCCGGCGTTGCGCACGAACCGAGCCCTATTTCTTTCAACCAACTATCCTGGCTGGTGCGCGTCGGCATGGGGAGCATGTTGGTGTTGGTCCAGCCATCGGAGGCCTCACCATTAGCGGGCAGCATGGCCGACCCGCCAGCGGGGGCGTAGTCAAGGCCAGCCTGGGTCACGTTGACCCCGACCCCGGTTGTCAATGGGAGAAGGTGAAGGAGGAGTGGGTGAGAATAGGTAGGAGTTGGGTTGGCTACCTGCTGGGCTAGCATGCCTGTGAGTTAGGCCCGCGTTAGGCTGGTGTTGGGCAAAGAAAGTAGAGATGGGGGCTAAAGAGAAGAAAAGTGTTTTCCTTTTTCTAAAAATGTTAAATAGTGCTAAAATTGTTTATTTCGTAATAAAATAACTAGAGCTCCTAAAATCATGTAAATTTTTGTAGAGACTCTTTATGATGTATTTGACCTAGGAAAATATGAAATATCAATTTTGAGTACTTTTTGTATGTATTAAAATTAGCTCAATTAATTAATAAATGCAACTTCTGTTATTTTTCTAGGCTTAAATATTGGTCTAAAAATTATGAAATTTATTTTTCCTCTATTTTATGACCTTCATAAAAATTTTAGGCTCAATTGGACAAAGTTGATTTTATTCTTAATTTATGTATTATTAATTAATTAATAAGTCAAATAGTTAGGGCTTAATGATTTAGGGTTTGTGTGACTTTGAGATTGCTTGTTGACCTTGGATCATTAACATGTGATGATCCATGACATCTTATTGATTTGCTTGAGCTCATGATTAACTTGTTAATGATGTTTAAATATATCTTTAATTATAAATTTAAATATTAGTTAATAATTACCAAAATGATTAGATAAATCATATTATGCTTTGAATAGTGTTTGGAGTGGTTTGTGGACCTTGGAACACCTCCAACTCTGCTGTTCCTTGGCATTTGCTTACTCATGTACTTATGATAATGACAACTAAAAATGCTTTTTAGTTTAGATAAGTCTCTCTTTAGGGAATACAGGTATGTAATCATGATTGCTTATTAGATGGAACCTCTTAGGTAAAAAGGTTATGTTATACATGTGTCTCCCTGTCAATGTCTTAGATCACTGCCTTTGGTGGTCTAAAACTCAAGTTAGCACTGTTCAAAGGAGATTGATAGATTCTGTCGCAATTCAATATAGAGATGCTTTCTTAGTGTTGCTTGATCTTGTTCACTTTGGAATCACCTTTGTTGTATGTTTGGATCTCTAGTTATGGTTGAATGAAATTGTATGTATGCCAATGTCCTGGTTTAAGTTAGCTTATGTCAAGATCATGAATGATTCTTTAAGCTAAGATATGCTTGACTTTAAATACCGCTTGTACATGCCTTTTCGTAATGTAGCTTTGGTTAGTAAGTTTGTACGCCAAATGAATTCATAGCTTGTATGTTAAGTGTGAGATACTTTATAATCTTAGCATAATAAGTTGTGTAATGCTTGGTTGCCTAACTTAACCTTTAGTGCTTAAGTTAGGTTGATATGATCATAGCTTTGACTTGCTTAACTCTTATAATATGTGATATGCTTTACTCCTTGATAAGTTCATGGTTAACTTGTTATGATAATAATTAAAGATGCTTTAAGACAATTACTTGTAACTGTACCACGAAGGAAAGTTGTACTCAAGTAGATAACTAATGTTTATCCTTTCTAAATGTCTCTTGTATGCTATGCCTTGTTCATCATCATGTATCATGGCATCCAATCCATCATGTTAAGCATCGCATCATTTATATACGTGTAGTGCTTACGAGAGTGAGAAGGTTCGTGTTGAACAAGTGTTGATGAGATTGGTGTTGATCAATCTCCGGAAAGGTGTCGTCCACCCATGGTGTTAGAGAAGGTCATCCATCAACGGTGCTAGTGTCATCCCTCCGTGGAGTTGGTGCCAAGTCTAACTCATGTGATCCTCTGTGAAAACTAACCTCTGCTGCAACGCAGGCAAGCCCTGGACATACAACCACTCTTATGTTTTATAAATGCTTTATTACACCTTAAGTCTAGTGTAATGTGCATTAAGTTAGTAGGATTTGGTCAATACCATTATTGCATGATTATCTTGATCTACACTTATATCCGGATGATATCCCACCAGTACGTGTAAGTCGATCGCTTATGCTTAGTAATGCTTAGACTTTGGTAGAAGTCGAATGGTGATTTCATCATTCGTGAGAAATAGGTTTACCTTTGCTTCTCCTGACCTAATGATGGGTCATGAGAGAATATGAATATGAATATGGTGATATTAAGCCGAGACCGGGTGGGTAGCTTGCATCATGAAATGAATCGATGTAGTGCTCTGCCTGTGTCGATTAAGGACCGTTCGTTGTTGAACTATGTACGTCAAGACTTTATAGTACTAACCACATACCCGTGGTAAGCCCTATCTCGGCTAGTCTATCCCGTGAACAGCCGACGGCGCACTGGGAGTAGTGAGATGGCGAGAGTAGTGTGTACCCTCGTAGCCTAGGGGCTGGATTGAAGGTGTACTATGCTCTCGGGTGGCGCTGGACCCGGTCACATTTTGGAGGATCCCAGTGAAGGTTGATATAGGTGGGTTTGAGTCCCGCATATATCATGTGGTTAGGAAGCCCCAGCTTGGTAAATAAGCAATTCGAATTGTCATTGCTATTCGAATATGCAGACTCGATTTGCTGTTCATCATCTTAGTTAACAATGGAACATGGTGATTATGGAAATGAGGTAAAGAGATGGATATGAGAGGTGATGCTTAATACAAGTGATTGAGATAGAATAGGTGCAAATCTATCTATAATAAGCTTCACTAAAATTTATGCTAAAACTTAACTAAAACATTGAAAGTAAGGATCGACTTGTAGTAAGCTTTTCTACAAAACTTCTCTTTTCTAGCTCTACTATTTCCCTTAAAGCCAGCATATCCTTGGAGTCTTTTCTTTTCGTTGGGTAAGTCTTGCGGAGTACAATTGAGTACTCATGGTTTGTTAACCCCGATTGCAGGTACTAACTGGTGCTGCTAATCAGGTCATGTCTGTGGGCTCGACGTGATCTGGTTGTCCTCTCCTGACTTAGATGCTCTACCTAAGTTGTCTTCTGTAGTTCTACTCGACTTCCGCAATTAAAGTTAAGTTGTAAAAGTACTTATGTTTATATGTAAAATACTGTTTTGAATTCTTTCGCACTCTGATATAAAGATTTGTAGCAAATGATGTAACGTTGTAGTTACTCCATTGTTGATCCTATATGAGTTGTAAAATATGGATGATTTGGGTTTCCCGAGGACACCCGATAGACTTTTTAAGTTATCTGGAAAAATGCATAGTTGTCAGAGGTTGTCCGGACAATGACAGGTGCATGTGGGCCATATAATTTAGGAGGTTCTACCTCAGGTGGTATCAGAGCTCATATAATGGATTAGCTACAACATTACATTTGAAAACTTCAAAATGATTTTACAATATAAAAGTTTTTGAAGGTAATAAGTTAAAAATGGACTTCTATCTATCTTTTTGCTTGCTGGAAGTCTTCATGAAGAATTTCTGATGACTTAAGTAAAAAGGCTTCAAGGAGTTCTTCAACTCTTCATTGAAAGGGCAAGAGGAGAGTCAACTTCACCGATAAAGCTCTACGAAAGTACCTCTCAATAGTCCGTCTTGGGCAGTGAAGATAGTGTATAAATAAAGCCCTATAGTCTACTAACATGGTGAAGATGAAGCACTTCTAACGTTGAGAAGACATATAGGACGAGCATATCTCATATCATGCATAAAATGATAATATAATAATGACTAAAATTCCCTCTTTATATTCGGGGAGCAGCTATTGTTTGTTATAGCTGTTCTATTGATGAATCTCGTCATGTACCAGGCATTACCAAATACACTATTCTTAAAACAAACCTCGCTCCATGAGTTCCTAATTCTTGGGGAATTTCTAGATGCACTTATATATTATGCCAACTCCACACAGAAACCTGGTGTTACTCCTTGACTTCTAAGTACGAGTGTCATACTTTGTTTTTTCTATTCTGACACATGCTATTTCCTTGACTTTGATTAACTGACATGAGTTTGTTGAAAGCTATTGTAATTGTGATCTATGGTGTGATCTATGGTGGTACCATGATCCATGCCCTAGATACAGTGTCAAAACCTGGGGAATCCTATTTGACCACGGTCATAAAATAGATCTACTACTGGTTACTCACTATTATCGGTTTTGTGGTCATGATCCATTATAGCCTACAATTAATGTGCTATCTCACTCCTTGTTATCTCTTTAGATGATTCACAATCATACTTCTCTCGGATTCTTTTCTAAATCCCTTGTTAATTCTTGGACCAATCCTTGTTGCTTTGTGAACTTCTTACAAGTTAATGTGCTTGACACATTTCTTTTTTCCATTATTAGACCCACGGATTTTAGTACTCTAAAATCTTAGGACGAGATTTGTTTAAGGGGGAATGATTGTAACATCCCAGATGTTAAACAAGTAGTTAAAACCTAATCCTGAGCATCATCGTGCATGAGCATCAAGATATGTTGCATAAGTGTACCTTATGTTCCAAGTTAAGTACTCATATGTATCACATGGGGCATTTATAACACTACCATGTTGCATTTATAAGGATTCATATGTTGCCTAGAAATGTTTCACATATTATGTTTATGTTGCACAATAATGTTTCATTAGTATTACCATGTTTCATATGTTGCATTAAAGTGTTACATATGTTGCAAAAGTAGTGTTTCAAATGTTTCATACATGATGTTTCATATGCTGCCTTGCTATGTTTCACATGTTTCATGAAAGGATAATAACAATATTGTTTAGGGTTCTTTGTGATTTATATATATAAGATTTGGCTTAAGTAATTTAGATTTATTTAAAATAAAATTGGTAGTACAAAGTATGCTTTATAATGTAGAAGCAAGTTTTGATAAAGTTTTTAAGTTAAACATGATTAACTTGGAGCCCAAAGATTGAATCTTATGGCTGTTTTCTAACTTAGCTATTTTTGTCCAAGTCCATAAAAATTAGTTACAGATTCAATATTTAGGGGTTTATTAATTCAATTGTTATAAATAAAAGTGACCCAACTTGTGTTACTTTAACTGGTGCAATCAGTGAACTATGCTATTGTGTAATTAGTTATTATGCTTGAATGCTAATTGTTCATTAATTAATTGTCAAAGATGCTAAGCTAAAATAGTTTCAAAACCCTTAAATGAAAGTCTGTGTAACAGTTTTTAAAGTACCCTGTTTCTGTAACAAAAATCTTCAAAAGCAGTCATCCTTTGATGTTGATTCTTAAAGGGAAGTTGGAGTTGGTGGATCAGGGAACAACTTTGCTTTAAGAGGATCATCAAGTTATTTTGAAAATCTTGGAGAACAAGGGGGAGAAAGGGTTAGTTTTAGTCAGGTTCAGTTAGACCGGCAGTAGGAAGCTAGCTAGCTCACCGCCGATCGCCCGCCACCCTTGCACCGCCTCCTGCGCGCTTGCCATGCACCTGCTCATAGTGGTAGCGCAAGTAGCTGCTGTCCATGCCTAGACGCTTCGCTCGTGCTCTTCCCTCGCAGCTATAAGTGTAGCGCCGCCGATCATCTCTCTTCCTCTCTGTTCTGCCACCGCCGTCTGCCTCCGCTTCACTGGCGAAATTTGGTGTGCCTGCTACGCCCCAGTTCAATTCCCCACCCCTACAGCATCGCCTCACTCTCGCGCTTCACCCTAGCCCTTTAGTTCCATCCCTCATGACCTAACTTGCTCATGCGTGTCGTTCGCATCGCGATGGTCGCCATGGCCACCGAGGTCACCTCATGCATGGCTAGCTCATTACGCTGCATCCCTTGCTCCCTTTTCTTTTGCTCTGTGTTCGCCTCATGGCCATGATTCTAATCAGCTCTTTCTTTTGATCTCTACCACACAAGATGCGTGGAGACATGGCTTCATCGTTGGTTCGCAGCCGTCGTGCTCGCCTCTCCACGCCGGCAGCCATGCTAGAGCCGCCACCTCTTCTACCTTCAAGTCAAATGGGTCATTGTGAGCTCCGCCCTACTTTTCCCCACCTCATCACCGCCGGTCTCGTGCTAGAGCCACCAACCATAGCCACGCCGTCGTATCCTACTCCGCCGCCCGCCATGGCCAACGTTGCGCACGAACCGAGCCCTATTTATTTCAACCAACTATCCTGGCTGGTGTGCGGTGGCATGGGGAGCATGCTGGTGTCAGTTTGCCATTGGAAGTCTCACCGTCGGCGGGCAGCGTGGCCGACCCGCCAGCGGGGGCGTAGTCAAGGCTGGCCTAGGTCACGTTGACCCCGGCCCCGGTTGTCTGTGGGAGAAGGTGAAGGAGGAGTGGGTGAGAATAGGTAGGAGTTGGGCTGGCTGCCTGCTAGGCCGGCACGCCTGCGAGTTGTGCCGGCGTTGGGCTGGTGTTGGGCCAAGAAGGGAGAGATGGAGGCTGAAGAGAAGAAAAGTGTTTTCCTTTTTCTGAAAATGTTAAATAGTGCTAAAACTTGTTTATTTCATAACAAAATAACTAGAGCTCCTAAAATCATGTAAATTTTTGTAGAGACTCTTTATGATGTATTTGACCAAGGAAAAATATGAAATATCAATTTTGAGTACTTTTTTTATGTATTAAAATTAGCTCAATTAATTAATAAATGCAACTTCTATTATTTTTCTAGGCTTAAATATTGGTCTAAAAATTATGAAATTTATTTTGCCATTGTTTTATGATGCAACTGACCTTCATAAAAATTTTAGGCTCAATTGGACAAAGTTGATTTTATTCTTAATTTGTGTATTATTAATTAATTAATAAATCAAATAGTTAGGGCTTAATGATTTAGGGTTTGTGCGACTTTGAGATTGCTTGTTGACCTTGGATCATTAACATGTGATGATGCATGGCATCTTATTGAGTTGCTTGAGATCACGATTAACTTGTTAATGATGTTTAAATATATCTTTAATCATAAGTTTAAATATTAGTTAATATTTACCAAAATGATTAGATAAATCATATTATGCTTTGAATAGTGTTTGGAGTGGTTTGTGGACCTTGGAATACCTCCAACTCTGCTGTTCCTTGGCATTTCCTTACTCATGTACTTATGATAATGACAAGTGTTGATAAGATTGGTGTTGATCAATCTCTGGAAAGGTGTCATCCACTCGTGGTGTTAGAGAAGGTCATCCATCAACGGTGCTAGTGTCATCCCTCCGTGGAGTTGGTGCCAAGTCTGACTCCTATGATCCTCTATGAAAACTAACCTCTGCTGCAACGTAGGCAAGCCCCGGACATACAACCACTCTTCTGTTTTATAAATGCTTTATTACACCTTAAGTCTAGTGTAATGTGCATTAAGTTAGTAGGAGTTGGTCAATACCGTTGTTGCATGATTACCTTGATCTACACTTATATCCGGATGATATTCCACTAGTACGTGTAAGTCGATCTCTTATGCTTGGTAATGCTTAGACTTCGGTTGAAGTCGAATGGTGATTTCATCGTTCGTGAGAAACAGGTTTACCTTTGCTTCTCCTGACCTAATGATGGGTCATGAGAGCATATGAATATGAATATGGTGATATTAAGCCGAGACCGGGTGTGTAGCTTGCATCAAGAAATGAGTCGATGTAGTGCTCTGCTTGTGTCAGTTAAGGACCGTTTGTTGTTGAACTATGTACGTCGAGACTTTATAGTACTAACCACATACCCGTGGTAAGCCCTATCTCGGCTATTCTATCCCGTGAACAGCCGATCGCACACTCTTAGGTGAGGAGGCTCAAGTGGAAGCTCGATTCGGTCTGTTTAGAGATAGTGCTAATCTTGACGCAAGATAGGTGTATGATTTGTGCTAAACGTTCCATAGGCTCAGATGTCATTTTGGACACACCTGATGGAACTCCTATGTGACGTGGGTATGTAGAATCTTGTTTTAGTTCGTTTGGGGACACTGTTAGTGTCAGTGCAAGATAGGAGCAAGGTTTGCACCAAACGTATCATAAGCTCAGAAATCATGTTGGACGCACCTAATGGTACTCCTAGGTGATAAGGCTCATGTGGAAGCTCGATTCGGTCTGCATGGAGATTGTGCTAATCTTGACGTAAGATAGGTGCACGGTTTGCGATGAACATTCCATAGCTTGAAAATCATTTTGGACACACCCGATAGAACTCCTAAGTGACATGGATAATGTGGAATCTCATTTCAGTCAGTTTAGATACAGTGTTAGCCTCGGTGCAAGATCGGTGCACAGTTTGCGCTAAACGTACAGTAGGCTCAGAAATCATTTTGGACACTACCGATGGTACTCCTAGGTGACGAGGCTGAAGTGAAAGCTCGATTCGGTCCGTTTAGAGATAGTGCTAATCTTGACATGAGATGGGTGCATTGTTTGCGCTGAATGTACCACAGCTCGAAAATCATTTTAGACGCACCTAATGGAACTCCTCGGTGATGTGGGTCATGTGGAATCTCGTTTTGTTCTGTTTGGAGACAGTGTTAGTGTCAGTGCAAGATCGTTCCTCGGTTTACATCAAACATACCTACACATAGAAATCGATTTAGACGCACCCAATGGTACTCCTAGTTGACAAGGCACAAGTGGAAGCTCGATTCTGTCCATTTTGAGATAGTTATTCCTAAGATAGGATAGGTGTATGGTTTGCGTCAAACGTACCATAGGCTTGGATGTCGTGGTGGACGAACCCAATGGAACAACTAGGTGACATGGCCATGTGGAATCTTATTTTAGTCCGTTTGGAGATAGTGTTATTGTTGGTGCAAGATGGGTGCTCGGTTTGTGAAAACATACCATAGGCTCAGAAAATCATTTTGGATGCACCCGATGGTACTCGTAGGCGACGAGGCTCAAGTGGAAGCTCAATTCGACCAGTTTAGAGATAGTGCTAATCTTGATGCAAGATAGGTGCACAGTTTGCACCGAACGTACCATAGGCTCAGAAATCATTTTGGGCACTGTTGATATTGGTTACGCACATGAAAGTATCTAAGAGAAATAATCCGCAAGCGCACGGATATCGGTGAGCACTTCACCCGGGAGATATTTCTAGAGTATCGTATTTGTTTTATCCGCTAGGAGAAAGCGTGCGATGACTAACCTAAGTCTATACTTAACCCCTAGGCTGTACTACAAGGTAGCAAAGATATAAGCGATTAGAGAAGACTACTACGACAGTCTAGTTCCAACCTATGGCAAGCTATGAAACTACCATTCTATGGGGACATACCATTGGAAAAGAGACACCACAGAGGATGCTTAACCAGGGCTTGGGTCCTACCAAACCTTCTGACGGGAGGAGGCTCCAAAGGTAACAATGGGATTATCACATCCCATGCTACTACACACTGATCCGGCAGACAGGGGATATCTACGAGTATCCTAGCCCAAGGACCATGCTTACGCTACAATTGATTACTCTACCCTCTACCATGGAAGAGAATAGAGTAAACTCGTAAACCAAAGAACAATAATAACAACGTATTTACTTAGTGTTAGAAGTTGAATTACCAAAGAATATTAGAACCAAGCCTTGGGTTAGGAGACTTGATCCTGCAGGTACAAGCTGGAGAGGAGACACCAACATGTCGGACTTCCTCCAACTCATCCCTCCACTCTAACTCTCTCAATCTAGAAGAACTCTAATCTCACATAGAGACTCAAAGCTAATCTCTCTTGTATGTGCCCTAGGAGAGAAGATCCATTCAAGGCACCCCTCTAAGCTGATCCCAACTGGAGCAAATGAATTAGGGTTTCATGGGATGCCTCCTCCAGGGGCCAGGAGCCTTGCTTATATAGCCCTCTAGGAAGCACCACAGTCATCGGATCAAACCGACCTTAATGAACGATTATTATTCATCCTCAAAGGCGGTGGAGACAGGATCCACGAGCTTGCCTCTGATTGGCTCTGCTGGAGGGGTGCTCGCCCCCACCCTTGGGCGGCCGCTCGACTTCTGAGCCAGATTCGCCTCCCATTTGGTCCAAAGCCTTCTCGTACCTTCTAGATTACAGAAAAGTTGTGCGTAGCCCTTTTGTCTCTATGTAAACATGACATGTGGGCCTTCCTTGGTTCTTTTTAGCAGACACCCTGTAGAAACAGGCATTCACCAAAACTCATGGAATTCTATTAGTAGACCCCCTATATCTATGTAGTAATTATTGTTTAGGTCCCTTTTTAGGTTTTGTTGACGGTTAAAATTGGCACTTATCTACCGTCAACAAATCCCCCAAGCTTACCCTCTGCTTGTCTCTGAGCAAAGATAAACTCAGTGATGGATCCGGAGTTGCTACAATGCTTTCACGCCTCAAAAGTACACATGTGTTCGAAAGAACTCTCCTCTGGATTAAAGTGAACTATTGTGACCTTCAAACTTACCCATATTACCATCCACCATGGGGCTTGTAGCCATCACTTGGGTCTTGAGCAGTTGAAAGACAGAATGGTTAAGTCAAGCGCCATGTTTCTAGCTCTTTGATCAACCATTATTTCAGAGTTTTGTAGATTTTCAAATAAAACTCAGAGATTCCTTTGTATGACCCTCTCAAATCTCTCATTTGTGGTATTTGTGGATCCTTACCAAGGCATTAATGGTGTATGCCTTCTCTCTTCTCTCAAGATATGTGGTATTTTTGGTATAAGGCAGAGTAACATTGTGCCTTCTCTCTCTCACCCTATAACTAATAGGCTTATGTGGAGCTCATAGGTGGGGAGACAGCTAATACATACTTGCAAACATTTATTGCACAGTCAAACCATGGATCCAGAGGAATGAGTCTAGCCATACAGTCAAATCAAGATGTGCTTGTGTGTGGTCCTAAGTATATGGGTTAAATGGGTATATGGTGATAGTGGCAAATGGTGATTATGGTAGATGTATTTTGGAATGAAGGGGTAAAGGGATGGTGAATACCTAATTCTACTTTTGCTCCTTTGAAGAAACACATACCTCTTCTTTGAACTTTGAAGACTTTGGGGAGAACTTGAAATATTGATGGAGGTAGTAACAAAGGGATATTTGGTGCTTTATTGGATAACAAAAGGGCTAGCAATGAATGAAGGGAAATTTTTTATGCCCACTCCTAGTGTAGGAGTAGAACAATTATGGGATGTGTCTAAATGGAAAGTATGTGGATGCGTACTTCTAGGGTAGAAGCAGCATATATGGGTGGAGTGCACGTGATCTTGATTTTAACTACATGACAAATCCCTAAGGGTCGACATAGCTTGACCATACTCAATGCTCACAAGCAGTAAATATAAGTGAAAGTTTTCCTAGTCTAACAAAGCATGTATATATAGCTGTGGTAGGAATTCAAGCTCTCGTCATACAGGAACTCATCATGCAGCATTTTTATGTTTTTCAAAAGATAAAATCTCCAGAACTCTAGTATCTCTAGGAGCAGGATAAACAGCAACTCAGACCTTGCCATATCATATCCACCAACTACCTAGACCTAGATCAAGCATACGCTACCCACAAGTTTCAGGTTCAGAGCAAATCTTAGATCAAAACAGTTGTGTCTAAAACTCGGGAGAGTTTGAGGTTGAAAACTAGGTACTTAAAAGGAATTACGGTAGAGCAACTATTCATCATTTCCACGCAAGTGATTATTCAGAGACTCCTCTTTTATTATCAACTTCTTTAAGAACAAAAGCAAACTAGACACACCCTTTTTATTTTGTTCCTATTATTGTAGACTATCATTATTACTAAATAAGAAAACTCATAAAGAATAAGGTAAAACAGAGGAAAGAAAATACTTAGCTGGATACATGGGGGTGCTTTCCCCTAAGCTGGATGTTGACGTAGTCGTTCAATCTTATGAAGTAGCAGACTGGCAGCAGGGGTGTTCTTCCTCCTCTAGTGGAGCATTAATTAAAGTTGATGATTGTTGAGACAGTGCTCCAGTAGTGGATAGAACATCCACTTGTTGGCTCTTCTTGGTCCTTCAAATCCTAAGGAACTCAAATAGACAACAAAACTTGTGGAATAGATTAAGCGTTAGTGGTTGGCCACTCAAGCCTTAATTGTCCAGAGCTTTTGAAGTTTGTTCTTTATTCTTTCAAGCAGAGTTTCAACAGGATTTCTCTCAAATAATTTTTATATTTTTATAATGCTAAGAAAGTATAACAAGATGAATGTGTATTTATTTTTATTCTATGCCACCATAGTGAATATTCCTATGGGTTTTTACATGCCACAAAATTATTCACATGGGGCTTATAATTTATAATGCAGCAAAGCAAACAAATAAATATTTATTTTCTTTTCTAATGCAATGCTAATGCAGAAAAGTAAACACGCAAAAAAGGAAAATAATTATGCAAATGCTCGGAAGTAAATATGCAAAAAGGGAAACTCATTAATGCAATGATAAAAAGATAAATATGGATAACTACCGATTTTACCTTCCAGCAAGGGTTCAGTGTTTTAAGTCCATTGAACAGGACCTCTTACCATATTCATTCTATAGGTGCATCATCTGGTCCCATAGTAGAGACCTTGATAGCTTGCACCTCTTGAGATGGTGTCACCCATGTTTCTTGTTCTTCCAGCAGTTTGAAGTGAAGTACTAGTTGTGAAAGCTGGTAGCATCTTGCTCAGTGTGCATGTTCGTAGGTCTAGGACTTTCACTTGTAGGATTCTTGGGGAGTTGACAAACTCCTCCACTGTTTTGTTGAAAGTGTATCCTGCTCATAGAGACAAAGGTAGAGATCAAGTGCATGGGCTCTATTGGTGGAAAAACACCAACAGAACCAAAAGTTTATTCTTCTCTAACCTTTGGTGAATTGAGCAAGATAATTTTGATGTTTATGTGATTTGCTCGAACTTAACATGGGTGATAGGATTAATGAATAATTGTAGATGTAGCATTTAAAACATTTGGCAGATTAGATTACTCAACCTTATAGAAGGATAGTCTATCTATGCATATTGTGTAATGATTTTATGATTATGACTGTCATATTCCAAAGATAAGATGTGCAATATTTTTAACTCATTGAATTAAGACTGTGAGATCAAGAAATTGGTGACAGGAACAAAGATTAAAGAACTAAACATGTTGAGTTAATTAGGTTAGATCAAGAAAGGTTGTAACTCAAACATGGTTGGTTCTCTATTTATGTTATACCAGAATTGAAGAAAAGCTTTTTAAAGTACTGATCACTAACCTTGGGATATTACCTTTAATGTTGGATCATGCTTGTACTATGACACCTTGTGGAAGCTTTCCTTTATTGGTTGGTCTTGTGTCTTTGCTCCTGCATTGACTGTCTTCTGTTGCACTCCTTTTTTTCTTGTCTTTAGTCATGCCATCTTTTGTTTTCTCTTTAATTTGTGCTTGGACCTTTAGCTCTTCTTATTGTTTCATTCCTGCATATCATTAGTGGACAACACATACCTGAGGAATATACAAGCAATGACAAGGGCATTGTTGTCACAAAGCTAAGGGTCACTTTTCTATGCTACAAAAGAATTTGTTTGAACATGCTAGCACAGAACATTCACTATTACTTCCTTTCTAGAGGATTGATTTTATCTTATATTTGATTCTCATATATTGGCATTATGGAATAACTCAAACTTATAGAAATAAAGCAAAGTGAATTGAGAAATTACAGACTAGCGTGTGGAGTGATGAGAGCATGAGAGGAGGAGGAGCTTGATTGGTTCATCTTGAGGAGTTGGCCTTCCTTTCTCATGCATCAGCTTTTCAATCTAGGAAGTGAGGGTGCAGAAAGTTGCATGCTCTTCTCTTGTTAATCTCTTTTGATTCCCGATGATTAGTGGTTGACAAGAGAGTGCAACTAGAACTACAACTTGAATTCCTCCACGATGGTCCTTGTCTTCAAGTGGCATGATGGAAATTTGTTCACCTACTTCCATGGAGTGCTTTGACTGTGGATCTTATTTTGTGGCACTCTTCTTCTTTCTCTTTGGCTATGAATGAGTTGTGTCTCCCTTGTGCAAGATTATTGTGTCTCTCTTTATCTCCAGTATGAGTTCATCTCAGGGCTTTTCCCAATTTGAATTTGAGAGTTTCTCTGTAGGGGTTAGTCCAACAACATATAGCTTTGTTTATACTAGCAGTTTTTGGTTCAATAACCAAACTAGACTCCATGTCTAATTGAATTAAGGAAGGTTGTTTGACCTAAGCACCACGCTTAATTTAAAAACCAATAGAAGTATGTGCAGTACTTCCAAACCAACACTTACAAGGGTAGACAAGGGTAGCATGAAAGCATTATAGAGATTTACTCAAATAGTGATGAAAGAGCATGATTGTTGTTTAGCAAATTGAGCATGTCTTAAAGGTAGTGATAACCAAGACAATGTAGCAACATAGCCAAAGATGTATTATAGAAGTATATTCCCCCAAGCTTGAATTTTGCAAAAAAACAAGTTTGGATGAATGTAATTCAATGTTGCATAATGATGGGGTGGACATACCTTGCATTTGTCATTCCTTCGATCTTTTTGCTCCAAACTTGGAAAGTTAGTGACCAGAATACCCGAAGGAATATTTTCACAATTATAACTCTATGCTCATCTCACAAGGGCAAAAAAGTGAACACTCATATCAAGGTTTGAATAGTGCTTATTTTAGGACACTAAGCTTGTCCTTGGGAAACCCTCAAGATATGAATTGGTGAAGTGGTTCCCCCTCCAACACAAATTTATGTGTACTATCTCAAGATTCAACACAACGAGATCTACAATATCTATGATAAACATATGCGTCTACAGCCACCCTTTTAAAATTATTAGGAACAAGGAGCATGAGGGGGTTGAAGATCTTGTGTGGGGCAATGTTAGAGAGAGACTAAGTGAATCAGGAGATATCTCATAAGGATTTGATGGGGTCTTTATGAAGTAGCTTCCTGCTCATTGAAGCCTCCATCATTTTCAGCTTCCAAGGATGATTTGCCATAAATGTCCAAAATTTCCCTTGGCTTGCCTCTTGATCTAGTCTCATATAAGGACTCATCCACACATTCAATGGCAATAGCACATAGGTTTTTAATGCTCTTAAGCCATTGATGTTGCTCTTCTCGATCCTTCTTATGGTCTAGAAGATTCCTATATGTTGGATGTGTAGATGGATTTCTAGGATCATCATGAGTCTCAGGAGAAGGAGCATAGGAGGAGTCATAGGGGTCAAGGATGGGTTTGAATTTTATATCCGGTGTGGGCATAGAAGGGGAAATGATAGGAGTAGATTCTAGATGGCTTCGCTCTCCTTCTATGGCATCACTTGACATGCCATCCTTGAGACTTTCCAAGTGTCCTTTAAAGGGATTGGATTTGAAAAGCTTTCTAAGAGATCCCTTCTTGAGAAGATTCAAACTATATGTACTAAAAGGTCTCTTATGAAGGGGGAAGTTTATGCTCCTCCCAAAATCATCATTAGAAAGGATTTCCAAGGGTAGAATTTCTTCTTCCCTTAGAGGATTTTGGAGTGTAGCTGGTTTGGGATGGATATCCAAATCATGGGGTTGGAATGTTTGTAATGTGGCTATGAAAACTTCCTCTTCTTGTTTGGGGGACGCACGGTTTGTGCCGAACGTACCACAAGCTCGAAAATCATTTTAGACGCACGTGATGGAACTCCTTGGTGACGTGGGTCATGTAGAATCTTGTTTCAAACTATTTAGAGACAGTGTTAGTGTTCATGCAAGATAGGTGCTCAATTTGCATTTGAAATGTCCTTGACTTCCATGAAGGGAAATCCACAGAAACGAAGTGTAAAATGACGAAACAATCCGTCATTTTACCCAAATCTCAATGATACACAAAGTCATACATGAATATCAGAGTACAATAGAGAGTTTTACATAAATTATTCTCTTCGCTACGTAGGGCGGAACACACTCACACATAGCATCCAGAATAGCATCTGACGAAGATAGCAGCGGAAAACGATCTCCTGGAACTAGCTCGAGCGTAGAACAGACCCTCTAGTCCTCCCAATCATCGCCCTCATAGTCGTACTCGGGCTCAAAACCTGTCAAAAATCTATCAGTACACTTGGTACTAGCCACGCATCGCCCACCCTATGCTTGCATTGCTTTGTGGAAAGTGGAATGCATTGAGGAAAGTAGAAAGAGACCTATTTAGGCTGTGGGTTTCCTATGCAAGTAGTTAATATTTTAATAATAAGATGTTCATCAAATTTTAACCCATCTTAATCACACGTTTTTCCCCAAACCCATCACACACATCATGTCTCATCTCACTCTCTAGGCGATGAGATCAAGTCCCGCTCAGATCTCGCCTCAACGGCCAAAGCCGGGATCCAACACGAAACCCTAGGGAAAGGTAGAAAGGACTTCTCTCTCTAATCAAGTGAAGCGTAGGTCACGGGAATGTCCATATCCGCGGGCGCGGCTATACGTATAGATCGATCAACTCTGCAGAGCGTGTACACCTGGTAATCCACAAGATCGCCATCCTCAACGATTCGGCTCATCTAGGCTAATTCCAACTACCTCCCAACCGGTATAGTACCACCCTACCACTTAGCCCTGGGCCACCCCGGTGTCCACCGAAACACTGAGACTGTGAGACGTAGTACCGGGCCCCAAGGTCACTACACTGTCTTAGGAGGGTGTCGGTCCCTATGCCCGTACCTCCCTACACTATCACCTTCCAACCTAGTAGTAGTGGTACCACACGAGTCGGTCGGGCAATCATCCCCTGCCCATCGGGAGCGAGTGGTGTGCACGAAAGTCCTATGGTTTCGGTTCTCAAGACATACCAGTCCTTAGGGGGACCAGACAGGATATCTTCTCAAAAAGGGATCACCAACTCTCCCCAGTGCCACGACAGCACCTACACCAGGGATAACCAACACCCCAGTTCACCTCACAACATACCTGCCACAGGTAACTCTCATGAGGGATGCCCAGGTCACACCCCTCTAGCAAGACTTGCCCCAAAGACTCGTCATAGGATCTTGTCTAATCGACTCAACCCTCACCACTCACCCAAGACGCACGCCAAGATCTCCCTAGTTCTTTTATCAGGTTTACCAAGTTCTCGGCACTACATGCCTTATACATATACGCTTCTCACTCATCAGCATCACATCACAGATATAATGCGAGTAGAGTAAAAGCAGTAATATGTAACAAGTGAGCATCTAGCCTAATAGCAGGGTGAGCAGGAGTAAGGTTGCAACAAGGAAAAGGGCTCAAAGTAAAGCATCTACCATCCAACCTATCATCATAATATTGCATAAAAAGTAAAGCACTAGCAATTCTATAATTGCATGCATAATAGGTTCTATGGAAGTGGGTGGGGTGTGGCACCTAGCAGGTCATCACCCAAGTCCTTGCTGTAGTCGGGGTCATACTCCTCAGTCGGCAGTTCCTCCGGCTCTGTTAAACGTAACGTAGAGTCGCATTAACGACTCCTATAGAGGTGCACAAAGAAGCAACAGAAATTCAAAAGATCCAAATGCACTTAAACACAAGCCTAAGATGTAGAGCTCATTTTTAGAAAAATTTAGAAACTGGTTTGGTATTTTTCTGAGTTAAAATGAATTAGTTATGAATTTCTAAAGATTAAATGAATTACTGAAAAAGGAAAAAAAGAACTGAAAAACCCAGGCAATGACATGTGTCAAGCACTATCACCAAATAGACCGAATCTTCTTCCACTTGAGCCTCGTCACCTAGGAGTACCATCGGGTGTGTCCAAAATGATTTCTAAGCCGATGGTACGTTCGGTGTAAACCGTACACCTATCTTGCACCGATACTAATACTATCTCTAAACGTACCAAAAGGAGATTTGACAAGACCCCCGTCCCCTAGGTGTTCTACCGAGTGTATCTAAAATGATTTTTGAGCCAGTGGTACATTCGGCGCAAACCATGCTCCTGTCTTGTGTCAAGATTAGCACTATTTCTAACTGGACCAAAACACCCATCTTCTTGAGCCTCGTGACCGAGGAGTACTATTGGGTGCGTCCAAAATAATTTCTGAGCCTATGATACGTTTGGCGCAAACCAAGCACCTATCTTGAACCGACGCTAACACTATCTCAAATGGATCGAAATGAGATTCCGCAAGACCCACGTCATCGAGGAGTTCCATCGGGTGCGCCTAAAACAATTTTTGAGCCTGTGGTACGTACGGCGCAAACCATGCACCTATCTTGCGTCTAGATTAGCACTGTCTCCAAACAAACCGAATCAAGCTTCCACTTGAGCCTCGTCACCTAGGAGTACCATCAGGTGTGTCCAAAACGATTTCTAAGCCTATGGTACATTTGGCGCAAACTGTGCCCCTATCTTGCACCGATACTAACACTATCTCCAAACTTACCAAAATGAGATTCGACATGACCCATGTCACCTTGGTGTTCTATCAAGTGTGTCCAAAATAATTTTTAAGCCTGTGGTACGTTCGGCGTAAACCGTCCACCTATCTTGCATCAAGCTTTACACTCTCCAAACAGACCGAAACAAGCATCCACTTGAGCCTCTCACTATGAGTGCCATCAAGTGCGTCCAAAATGATTTCTATACCTATGGTACGTTTGGTGCAAACCATACACCTATCTTGCACTAACATTGACACTACCTCCAAATGGACTGAACCGATATTCCACATGACAAACGTCACCTAAGAGATCCATCGGGTGCGTCCAAAACGATTTTCCAAGCCTTTGGCACGTTGGACACAAACTGTGCACCTATCTTGCATCAGCATTTGTACTATCTCAAAACAGACCGAATCGAGCTTCCACTCTAGCCTTGTCTCCTAGGAGTACCATTGGGTGCGTCCAAAATGATTTCTGAGCCGATGGTATGTTCGTGGCAAACCGTGCACCTATGTTGCACCGATGCTAACCCTATCTCCAAAAGGATAGAAATGAGATTCCACATGACCCACATCACCTAGGAGTTCTATCGAGTGTATCAAAAATGAATTTTGAGCCTATGGTATCTTCGGTGCAAATCGTGCACCAATCTTGCGTCAAGATTAGCATAATCTTCAAACAGACCGAATCTAGCTTCCACTTGGGCCTCATCACCTAGAAGTACCATCGAGTGTGTCCAAAACTGATGAGATACAGGCCCGATCTTCCAGAGGTAACCGGTAAGTTTGACTTGTGGAGATCTCGACGTTGGCGATCCGGCTTCAAATCAGACACGATTCGTACCCTGCAACCATTACACCACTGCTCCATTGGTTATCAACCAAACACAACTTGATTGACCTCGCCAAGAAGACTTTTCCTGCAAGCAAATCGAAGAACACAAGCAAGAAGATAAAACACGCAATCTAAAATTGCAAATATGAATGATGCGAATATCAATTGAGGGTTCAAGAACTCGGTTCCAAAGGACTAATCGACACAGTGGAGGAGATCAAGAACAGGGGCCCTGGATCACTGTAAAAGGATTTGTCACCACAGTTACAATGAACGATTCAGTTTCTCGATGGAAAACTAAACTCTAAACAAAACCCAATTGTCTAGCAGCGGTGGTGGCTATTTTTATAGTCTAAGACTCGACCTAGGGTTGAGGACGGCTAGGGGTTGGGTGCCCACAACTTGGGCTTAAGGCCCGACACGATACATGGCCAAGTTGGCCCAAATAGGTGATGCAGCACCTTGCCATGGTCATACAGAATGATCCACGGACCTTCTGGAGCTGGGACTAGATCCAAAACGATGGCGTCATCGTCCCCTTTCCAACGCATCCAAGAACGCCCTGTTTTGATGTCGTATGAGAGAGTTATGACCGAAACAGTGACGACGTGTCTGCTGAATCCGAGGGTGACATAAAAGCTGAGTTGGGGACGAATTGCAACTTGGAGAAGACCATAGCGTCGGTGTGTCTAGCGTGGCGATGTCCTCATCATCCTCCCCTTCTTGAATTGGAGTCATCCTCGACTCCATCTTGACGATGTCCTCATCAAAAACGATTTCTAAGCCAGTGGTACATTCGGTGCAAACCTTGCACCTATCTTGCACTAATTCCAACCCTGTCTCTAAATAGACCAACCAAAAGGAGATTCCACATAACCCACATCACCTAGGAGTTCTACCGAGTTTGTCCAAAATGATTTTTGAGCCTGTGGCATGTTCGGCGCAAACCATGCACCTATCTTGCGTCAAAATTAGCACTATATTAACTGAACCAAAACATGCATCCACTTGAGCCTCATCACCTAGGAGTACCGTCGGGTGCGTCCAAAGCGATTTCTGAGTCTATGGTACATTTGGCGCAAATCAAGCACCTATCTTGCACCATCACTAACACTGTCTCCAAACAGATCGAAACGAGATTTCACATGACCCATGTTACCGAGGAGTTCCCTCGAGTGCGTCTAAAACAATTTTCGAGCCTGTGATACGTTCAGTGCAAACCATGCACCTATCTTGCGTCAATATTAGCACTGTCTCCAAATGGACCGAATTAAGCTTCCACTTGAGCCTCGTCACCTAGGAGTACCATCGGGTGCGCCCAAAATGATTTCTAAGCCTATGGTATATTTGGTGCCAACCGTGCACCTATCTTGCATCGACACTAACACTGTGTCTAAATGGACCGAAAGGAGGTTCCACATGACCCACGTCACCTAGGAGTTGTACCAAGTGTGTCAAAAATGATTTCTGAGCCTATGGTACATTTGGTGCAAACCGAGCACCTATTGTGCACCAAAGCTAACACTGTCTCCAAACGGATCGAAACAAGATTCCACATGACTCACATCACCAAGGAATTCCATCAGGTCTGTCTAAAATGATTTTTGAGCCTGTGATACGTTCGGCGCAAACTGTGCACTATCTTGCGTCAAGATTAGCACTGTCTCCAAACAAACCGAATCGAGCTGCCACCTGAGCCTTGTCACCTAGGAGTACCATCGGGTGCGTCCAAAATAATTTTTAAACCTATGGTATGTTCTATCAGGTGTGTCCAAAATGATTATCGAGCCTGTGGTATGTTCTACACAAACCATGCACCTATCGTCTGTCAAGATTAGCACTACCTCCAATTGGACCGAAACGTGCATCTACTTGAGCCTCGTCACCTAGGAGTACCATCGGGTGCATCAAAAATGATTTTTGAGCAAATTGTAAGCTCAGTGCCAACCGTGCACCTATCTTGCATCAAGATAAGCACTGTCTCCAAATGGACCAAATCAAGCTTCCACTTGAGCCTCGTCACCAAGGTGTACCATCACGTGCGTCCAAAATAATTTCTAAGCCTATGGTACTTTTGGCGCAAATCGTGCACCTATCTTGCACCGATACAAACACTATCTCCAAACTTACCGAAGTGAGATTCGACATGACCCACATCACCTAAGTGTTCTATCAAGTGTGTCCAAAATGATTTTTGAGCCTGGGTATGTTTGGGGCAAACCATGCACCTATCTTGCGTCAAGATTAGCACTATCTCCAAACGTACCGAAACGACCATCCACTTGAGCCTCGACACCTAGGAGTACCATCGGGAGCAACCAGAATGATTTCCAAGCCTATGGTACATTTGGCTAAAACCGTGCACCTATCTTGTACCGACACTAACACTGTCTCCAAACGCACTAAACCAAGATTCCACATGACAAATGACACCTAAGAGATCCAATGGGTGTGTCAAAAATGATTTCCAAGCCTATGGTACGTTCGATGCAAACTGTGCACCTATCTTGCGTCAAGATTAGCACTGTCTCTAAACAGACCAAATCAAGCTTCTACTTGAACCTCATCACCTAGGAGTACCATCTGGTGCATCCAAAGTGATTTCTGAGCCTATGGCATGTTCTATCAGGTGTGTCTAAAATAATTTTCGAGCCTGTGGTACGTTCTGCACAAACCATGCACCTATCTTCCGTCAAGATTAGCACTACCTCCAATCAGACCGAAATGCGCATCTACTTGAGCCTCGTCACCTAGGAGTACCATCCGGTGCGTCAAAAATGATTTTTGAGCCTGTGGTACATCTGGCACAAACCGTGCACCTATCTTGCACCGACACTACCACTGTTTCCAAACAGACCGAAAGGAGATTCCACATGACCCACATCACCTAGGAGTTCTACCGGGTTTGTCCAAAATGATTTTTGAGCCTGTGGCACATTCGGCACAAACCATGCAGCTATCCTGCGTCAAGATTAGCAATATTTCTAATCGGACCGCAATGTGCATCCACTTGAGCCTCGTCACCTAGGAGTACCATTGGGTCCATCCAAAACGATTTCTGAGCCTATGGTACGTTTGGCGTAAACCGAGCACCTATCTTGCACAGACACTAACACTGTCTCCAAATAGATCGAAATGAGATTCCACATGACCCAAGTCAACGAGGAGTTCCCTCGGGTGCGTCTAAAACAATTTTCGAGCCTATGGTACATTCAGCGCAAACCGTGCACCTATCTTGCGTCAAGATAAGCACTGTCTCCAAATGGACTGAATCAAGCTTCCACTTGAGCCTCGTCACCAAGGAGTACCATCACGTGCGTCCAAAATAATTTCTGAGCCTATGGTACTTTTGGTGCAAATCGTGCACCTATCTTGCACCGATACTAACACTGTCTCTAAACATACCGAAATGAGATTCGATATGACCCACGTCACCTAAGTGTTCTATCAAGTGTGTCCAAAATGATTTTTGAGCCTGTGGTACGTTCGACGCAAACCGTACACCTATCTTGCGTCATGATTAGCACTATCTCCAAACGTACCGAAACGAGCATCCACTTGAGCCTTGATACCTAGGAGTACCATCAGGAGCAACCAGAATGATTTCCAAGCCTATGGTACATTTGGCTGAAACCGTGCACCTATCTTGTATCGATGCT
Organism: Saccharum hybrid cultivar R570; assembly: GCA_038087645.1. NCBI lineage: Eukaryota > Viridiplantae > Streptophyta > Magnoliopsida > Poales > Poaceae > Saccharum > Saccharum hybrid cultivar. The sequence continues at coordinate 17,139,483 of JAQSUU010000216.1, read as the reverse complement.
AACACTGTCTCCAAACGCACTAAACCAAGATTCCACATGACAAACGACACCTATGAGATCCAACGGGTGTGTCCAAAATGATTTGCATGCCTATGGTACGTTCGACACAAACCGTGCACCTATCTTGCGTCAAGATTAGTACTGTCTCAAAACGGACTGAATCGAGCTTCCACTCTAGCCTTGTCTCCTAGGAGTATCATTGTGTGCGTAGAGTGTTCATTGCAAACCATGCACCTATCTTGCACCGGTACTAACACTGTCTCTAAATGGATTGAAATCAGATTCCGCATGACCTACGTCACCTAGGTGTTCTATCGAGTGTGTCCAAAATGATTTTTGAGCCTGTGGTATCTTCGGTGCAAACCATGCACCTATCTTGTGTCAAGCTTAGGAATATCTCCAAACGGACTAAATCCAGCTTTCACTTGAGCCTCGTCACCTAGGAGTACCATCAGGTGCGTCCAAAATGATTTCTGACCTGATGGTACATTTGGCGCAAACCAAGCACCTATATTGCACCAACGCTAACACTGTCTCCAAACGGATCAAAACGAGATTCCACATGACCCACGTCACCGAGGACTTCCATCGGGTGCGTCTAAAATAATTTTTAAGCCTGTGGTACGTTCAGCGCAAACCGTGCACCTATCTTGTGTCAAGATTGGCACTGTCTCCGAACGGACCGAATCGAGCTTTCACATGAGCCTCGTCACCTAGGAGTACCATCAGGTGCATCCAAAATGATTTTTGAGCCTATGGTATGTTCTATCAGGTGTGTCCAAAATTATTTTCTAGCCTGTGGTACATTTCGCACAAACCATGCACCTATCTTCCATCAAGATTAGCTCTACCTCCAATCAGACCGAAACGTGCATCTACTTGAGCCTTGTCACCAAAGAGTACCATCGGGTGCGTCCAAAACAATTTTTGAGCCTGTGGTAGATTTGGTGCAAATCGTGCACCTATCTTGCACCGACACTAACACTACCTCCAAACGAACTGAAACAAGATTCCACATAACCCACGTAACTTTGGAGTTCCATCGGTTGCGTCTAAAACTAATTCTATGCCTATGGTACGTTCGGCACAAACCGTGCACCTATCTTGCATCAAGATTAGCACTGTGTCTAAACGGACCGAATCGAGCTTCCACTTGAGCCCAATCACCTAGGCGTACCATTGGTGCATGTAAAGCGATTTGTGAGCCTATGGTACATTTGACGCAAACCGAGCACCTATCTTGCATCGACGCTAACACTGTCTCCAAACGGATCGAAACAAGATTCCACATGACCCATGTCACCGAGGATTTTCATCGGATGCTTCTAAAATGATTTTTGAGCCTTTGGTACGTTCAGCGCAAATAGTGCATTTATCTTGCGTTAAGTTTAACACTATCTCTAAAATGACCGAATCGAGCTTCCACTTAAGCCTTGTCTCCTAGGAGTACCATCTGGTGCATCCAAAATGATTTCTGACCCTATTGTATGTTTGGCGTAAACCGTGCACCTATCTAACATTGTCTCCAAAAGGATCGAAATGAGATTCCACATGACCCACATCACCTAGGAGTTCCATTGGGTGCGTCCAAAATGATTTTCTGAGCTGATGGTACGTTCGGTGCAAACCGTGCACCTATCTTGCACCAATACTAACAATGTCTCTAAACGGACCGAAAGGAGATTCCACATGACCCACATCACCTAGGAGTTCTAATGAGTGTGTCCAAAATGATTTTTGAGCCTATGGTACATTCGGCGCAAACCATGCACCTATCTTGCGTCAAAATTAGGACTACCTCCAATCGGACCAAAATACGCATCTACTTGAGCCTCGTCACCTAGGAGTACCATCTGGTGCATCCAAAACGATTTCTATGCCTATGGTATGTTCGGCACAAATTGTGTACGTATCTTACACCGACACTAATACTGTCTCCAAATGGACCAAAATGAGATTCCACATGACCCACGTCACCTAGGAGTTCCATCGGGTGCATCCAAAATGATTTCTGAGCCTATGGTACTTTCGACGCAAACCGTGTACCTATATTGTAAAAACATTAGCACTATCTTCAAACAAAACAAATTGAGCTTCCACTTGAGCCTCATTACCTAGGTGTACCATTGGGAGCATCCGAAACAATTTCTGTGCCTATGGCACGTTTGGTGCAAGCTGAGCACCTATCTTGCACCGACACTAACACTGTCTACAAATGGATCGAAACGAGATTCCACATGACCAACATCACCGAGGAGTTCCATCAAGTGCGTCTAAAAGGATTTTTGAGCCTGTGATTCGTTCGGCGCAAACCGTGCGCCTATCTTGCGTCAAGGTTAGCACTATCTCCCAATGGACTGAGTTGAGCTTCCACTTGAGCCTCGTCACTTAGGAGTACCATCGGGTGCATCCAAAACGATTTCTGAGACTATGGTACATTTGGCGCAAACCATGTAGCTATCTTGCACAGTAAATAACACTGTCTCCAAATAGACCGAAATGAGATTCGACATGACCCACGTCACCTAGGTGATCTATCAGGTGTGTCCAAAATGGGTTTTGAGGCTGTGGTACGTTTGGCGAAAATCATGCACCTATCTTGCGTCAAGATTAGCACTATCTCCAAATAGACCGAAACGAGCATCCACTTGAGTCTCATCACCTAGAAGTACCATTGGGTGCGTCCAAAATGATTTCCAAGCCTATGGTACGTTTGGCGCAAAACAAGCACCTACCTTGCACAGACACAAACACTGTCTCCAAATAGATTGAACCGAGATTCCACATGACCCACGTCACCAAGGAATTCTGTCAGGTGCATCTAAAAGGATTTTGAGCTTGTGGTATGTTCAGCTCAAACCATGCACCTATCTTGTGGCAAGATTTGCACTGTCTCAAAGCAGACCAAATCAAACTTCTACTTGAGCCTCATCACCTAGGAGTACCATTGGGTGCGTCCAAAACAATTTATGAGCCATGCTACGTTCATTGCAAATCGTGCACCAATCTTGCACCGATACTAACACTGTCTCCAAATGGATCGAAATTAGATTCCACATGACCCACGTCACCTAGGAGTTATATCAAGTGTGTCCAAAATGATTTTTGAGCCTGTGGTATCTTCGGCGCAAACCATGCACCTAATTTACGTCAAGATTAGCACTATCTCCAAACGAACTGAATCCAGCCTCCACTTGAGCCTCGTCACCTAGGAGTACCATTGGGTGTGTCCAAAACGATTGTAGAGCATATGGTATGTTTGGTGCAAACCGAGCACCTATCTTCAATGATGCTAATACTGTCTAGAAATGAATTAAAACGAGATTCCACTGACCCATGTCATTGAGGAGTTCCATCGGGTGCATCTAAAAGGATTTTCGAGCCTATGGTACGTTCGTTGCAAACCATGCACGTACCTTGCATCAAGATTAGAACTATTTCTAACCGGACCAAAACAAACAACTACTTGAGCCTTGTCACCTCACCTAGGAGTACAATCAGGTGTGTCCAAAATGATTTCTGAGCTTATGGTACGTGTGGCACAAACCGAGCACCTATCTTGCACCGACGCTAACACTGTATAGAATTGGATCGAAATGAGATTCTACATGACCCACGTCATCAAGGAGTTCCATCGGGTGCGTCTAAAAGGATTTTCGAGCCTATGGTACGTTTAGAGCAAACCGTGCACCTATCTTGTGTCAAGATTAGCACTATCTCCAAACAGACTGAAACGAGCATCCACTTGAGCCTCGTCACCTAGAAGTACCATCGGTGTTCAAAATGATTTCTAAGCCTATGGTACATTTGGCGCAAAATGTGCGCCTACCTTGCACCGACACTAACACTATCTCCAAATGAACTGAACTAAGATTTGACACAACCCACATCACCGAGGAATTCTGTTGGGTGCATCTAAAAGGATTTTGAGCTAGTGGTACGTTCGGTGCAAATCGTGCACCTATCTTGTGTCAAGATTAGCCCTGTCTCCATACGGACCGAACCGAACTTTCACTTGAGCCTCGTCACCTAGGAGCACCAACGGGTGCGTCTAAAATGATTTATGAGCCAATGCTACATTCGTTGCAAACCATGCACCTATCTTACGTCAAGATTAGCACTATTTCTAACCAGACCAAAACACACATCTACTTGAGCCTCGTCACCTAGGAGTACCATCGGGTGCGTCCAAAATGACTTCTGAGCCTATGGTATGTTTGGCGCAAGCCAAGCACCTATCTTTACGATGCTAATACTGTCTCAAAATGGATCGAAATGAGATTCCACAAGACCCACGTCACTAAGGAGTTCCATCGGGTGTGTCTGAAAGGATTTTCGAGCATGTGGTACGTTCGGCACAAACCATGCAGCAGTCTTGCATCAAGATTAGCACTGTCTCCAAACGTACTGAATTGAGCTTCTACTTGAGCCTCATCACCTAGGAGTACCATTGGGTGTGTCCAAAATGATTTCTGAGCCTATGGTATTTGGCGCAAACCGAGCAAGTATCTTGCACCGACACTAACACTGTCTCCAATTGGATAGAAATGAGATTCCACATGAGCCACGTCACCAAGGACCATTGGGTTCGTCTAAAAGGATTTTCAAGCCTATGGTATGTTCGGAGCAAACCGTGCTCCTATCTTGCTTCAAGATTAGCACTGTCTTGAAACAGAACGAATTGAGCTTTCACTTGAGCCTCGTCACCCAGGAGTACCATCAGGTGCATCCAAAATGATTTCTGAGCCTATGGTACGTTTGGAGCAAACCATTCACATATCTTGCACCGATACTAACACTATCTCCAAATAGACCGAAATGAGATTCGACATGACCCACGTCACCTAGGTGTTCTATCAGGTGTGTCCAAAATGATTTTTGTGCATGTGGTACATTCGGCGCAAACCGTGCACCTCTCTTGCATCAAGATTTGCACTATCTCCAAATGGACCGAAATGAGCATCCACTTGAGCCTCGTCACCTAGAAGTACCTTTGGGTGTGTCCAAAATGATTTCTAGGTCTATGGTATGGTTGGCGCAGATCGTGCACCTATCTTGCACCGACACTAACACTATCTCCAAACATATTGAACAGAGATTCCACATGACCAGCGTCACCTAGGAGATCCATCGTATGCGTTCAAAACGATTTCCATGCCTATGGTACGTTCGATGCAAACCGTGCACCAACTTGCGTTAGGATTTGCATTATCTCAAGATGGACCGAATCAAACTTTCGCTCTAGCCTCATCTCCTAGGAGTATCATTGGGTCCATCCAAAATGATTTCTAAGCCAATGGTATGTTCGTTGCAAACCGTGCACCTATCTTGTACTGATACTAACACTGTCTCCAAAAGGATCGAAATGAGATTCCACATGACAAACATCACCGAGGAGTTCCATCGGGTGCATCCAAAATGATTTTCGAGCCTATGGTACATTCGACACAAACCATGCACCTATCTTGCGTCAAGATTAGCACTATCCCCAAACGGACCGAATCCAGCTTCCACTTGAGCCTCACCTAGGAGTACCATCAGGTGCATCCAAAACGATTTCTAAGCCAATGCTACGTTCGTTGCAAATCGCGCACCTATCTTGCACCAATACTAACACTGTCTCAAAACGGATTGAAATGAGATTCCACATGACCCATGTCACCTAAGAGTTCTATCGAGTGTGTCCAAAATGTTTTCGAGCCTATTGTATCTTCGGCGCAAACCATGCACCTATCTTGTGTCAAGATTACCACTGTCTCCAAACGTTCCAAATTGAGCTTCTACTTGAGCCTCGTTACCTAGGAGTACCATCGGGTGGGTCCAAAACGATTTCTGAGCCTATGGTACGTTTGGCGCAAATGGTGCACCTATTTTCAATGACGCTAATACTATCTCCAGACGGATCGAAACAAAATTCCACATGACCCACGTCACCGAGGAGTTCCATCAGGTGTGTCTGAAAGGATTTTTGAGCCTGTGGTGCATTTGGCGCAAACCATGCACCTATCTTGCGTCAAGATTAGCACTATCTCCATATGTACCAAATGGAGCTTCCACGTGAGTGTCATCACCTAGGGGTACCATCAGGTGCATCCAAAATGATTTCTGAGCCTATGGTACATGTGGCGCAAACCGAGCACCTATCTTGCACCGACGCTAGCACTGTCTCCAGTTGGATTAAAATGAGATTCCACATGACCCACATCACCCAGGAGTTCCATTGGGTGCGTCTAAAAGGATTTTCAAGCCTGTGGTACGTTCAGAGCAAAATGTGCATCTATCTTGCGTGAAGATTAGCACTATCTCCAAACAGACTGAAACGAGCGTCCACTTGAGCCTCATCACCTCAAAGTACCATCGGTGTTCAAAATGATTTCTAAGCCTGTGGTATGTTTGGCGCAAAATGTGCACCTACCTTGCACCGACACAAACACTGTCTCCAAATAGACTGAACTGAGATTTGACATGACCCACGTCACCGAGGAATTCTGTCAGGTGCGTCTAAAAGGATTTCGAGTCTGTGGTACATTTGGCGCAAATCGTGCACCTATCTTGCATCAAAATTAGCACTGTCTCCATACAGAATAAATCGAACTTCCACTTGAGCCTCGTCACTTAGGAGTACCATCGGGTGTATCTAAAATGATTTCTGAGCCTATGCTACGTTCGCTGCAAACCATGCACCTACCTTGCATCAGGATTAGCACTATTTCTAACTGGACCAAAACGCACATCTACTTGAGGCTCGTCACCTAGGAGTACCATCAGGTGCGTCCAAAATGATTTCTGAGCCAATGGTACATTTGGCGCAAACTAAGCACCTATCTTCAACGACGCTAATACTGTCTCCCAACGTATCGAAATGAGATTCCACATGACCCACGTCACCGAGGAGTTCCGTCGGGTGCGTCCAAAAGGATTTTTGAGCCTATGGTACATTCGGCGCAAGCCTTGCACCTATCTTGCTCAAGATTAGCACCATCTCCAAATGTACCGAATTGAGCTTCCACTTGAGCCTCATTACCTAGGAGTACCATTGAGTGCGTCTAAAACGATTTCTGAGCCAATGGTACGTTTGGCGCAAACCGAGCACCTATCTTGCACCGACGCTAACACTGTCTCTCTAATTGGATCAAGATGAAATTCCACGTGACCCACATCACCGAGGAGTTCCATCAGGTGCGTCGAAAAGGATTTTCAAGCCTGTGGTACATTCGGAGCAAACCGTGCACCTATCTTGCTTCAAGATTAGTGCTGTCATGAAACAGAATGAATCAAGCTTCCACTTGAGCCTCATCACCTAGGAGTACCATCGGGTGCGTCCAAAATGATTTCTAAGCCTATGGTACGTTTGGCGCAAACTATGCACCTATCTTGCACTAATACTAACACTGTCTCCAAACAGACCAAAATGAGATTCGACATGACCCACTCACCTAGGTGCTCTATTAGGTGTGTCCAAAATGATTTTTGAGCCTATGGTACATTCGGCACAAACCGTGCACCTATCTTGCATCAAGATTAGCACTAGCTCTAAACAGACTAAAACGAGCATCCACTTGAGCCTCATCACCTAGAAGTACCTTTGGGTGCTTCCAAAACGATTTCTAGGTCTATGGTACGTTTGAAGCAAACCGTGCACCTATCTTGCACCGACACTAACACTATCTCCAAACGGACTGAATCGAGATTCCACATCACCAACGTCACCTAGGAGATCCATCGTGTGCATCCAAAATGATTTCCAAGCCTATGGTACGTTCGACGCAAACCACACATCTAACTTGCATAAATATTAGCACTTTCTCAAAACTGACCAAATCAAGCTTCCACTCCAGCCTCATCTCCTAGGAGTACCAATGGGTCTGTCAAAAAAGATTTCTAAGCCAACGGTATGTTCATTGCAAACCGTGCACCAATCTTGCACCATACTAACAATGTCTCCAAAAGGATCGAAATGAGATTCCACATGACCCATGTCACTTGGAGTTCCATCGGGTGCATCTAAAACAATTTCTGAGCCTATGGTACATTCAACACAAACCGCGCACCTATCTTGCATCAAGATTAGCACTATCTCCAAACGGACCAAATCCAGGTTCCACTTGAGCCTTGTCACCTAGGAGTACTATCGGGTGTGTCCAAAATGATTTCTAAGTCTATGCTACGTTCGTTACAACCGTGCACCTATCTTGCACCAATACTAACACTTTCTCCAAACGGATTGATTCCACATGACCCACGTCACCTAGGAGTTCTAGCGATTGTGTCTAAAATGATTTTTGAGTCTATGGTATCTTCGGCGCAAACCATGCTTCTATCTTGCGTCAGCATTAGCACTATCTCCAAACGGACCGAATCAAGCGTCCACTTGAGCCTCGTCACCTAGGAGTACCATCAAAGTTCCAGTTGAGCCTCGTCACCTAGGAGTACCATGCACCTACCTTGCACCAATACTAACACTATCACTAAACTAACCGAAAGGAGATTCCACATGACCCACATCACCTAGGAGTTCTAACAAGTGTGTCCAAAACAATTTTTGAGCCTATGGTATGTTTGACGCAAACCATGCACCTATCTTGCGTTAAGATTAGCACTATCACCAACCGGACTTAAACGCGCATCTACTTGAGCCTCGTCACCAAGGAGTGCCATCGAGTTCTTCTAAAATGATTTTGGAGCCTTTGGTACGTTTGGCGCGAACCGAGCACCTATCTTGCACCGACGCTAATACTGTCTCCAAACGGATCAAAACGAGATTCTACATGACCCACATCACCGAGGAGTTCCATTGGGTGCGTCTAAAAGGATTTTTGAGGCTGTGGTACGTTCGGCGCAAACCATTCACCTATCTTGCGTCAAGTTTAGCAAGGTCTCCATACGGACCAAATCGAGCTTCCACTTGAGCCTCATCACTTAGGAGTACCATCGGGTGCGTCCAAAATGATTGTTGAGCCTATGGTACATTCGTTGTAAATCGTGCACCTATCTTGCACCGATATTAACACTATCTCTAAATGGATCGAAATGAGATTCCACATGACCCACGTCATCAAAGAGTTCTATCGAGTGTGTCCAAAATGATTGTTGAGCCTGTGGTATCTTCAGCACAAACCATGCACCTATCTTACGTCAAGATTAGCACTATCTCCAAATGGACCGAATCTCGCTTTTACTTGAGCCTCCTCACCTAGGAGTACCATTGGGTGCGTCCAAAATGATTTCGAAGCAATGGTATGTTTGGCACGAAACAAGCACCTGTCTAGCACCGACGCTAACCCTGTCTCAAGACGGATCGAAACGAGATTCTACATGACCCATGTCATAGAGGAATTCCATCGGGTGCGTCCAAAACAATTTCTAAGCCTATGGAACGTTCGACCAAACTGTGCACCTATCTTGCGCCGACACTAACGCTGTCTCCAAACAGACTGAACAGAGATTCCACATGACCACGTCACCTTGGAGATCCATCGAGTGCGTCCAAAATGATTTCCAGGCCTATGGTACGTTTGACGCAAACCATGCACCTATCTTGCGTCAAGATTAGCACTATCTGCAAATGAAACAAAACGAGCTTCCACTTGAGCCATGTCACCTAGGAGTACCATCGGGTGCATCCAAAATAACTTTTGAGCCTATGGTTTGTTTGGTGCAAACCATGCACCTATGTTTCACCGACATTAAGACTGTCTCCAAACAGACTAAACCAAGATTCCACATGACCAACGTCACCTCAGAGATCCATTGGGTGCGTTCAAAACAATTCCAAGCCTATGCAACGTTCGATGGAAACCATGCACCTATCTTGTGTCAGGGTTAGCATTTTCTCAAAACAGACCGAATCGAGCTTCCACTCTAGCCACACCTAGGAGTACCATTGGGTGTGTCCAAAACAATTTTTGAGCAGATGGTGTGCTCGATGCAAACCATGCACCTATCTTGCGTCAAGATTAGCAGTATCTCCAAAGATACCGAAACAAGCATCCACTTAAGCCTCGTCACCTTAGAGTACTATTGGATGCGTCCAAAACGATTTCTAAGCGTATGGTACGTTTGGTGCAAACTGTGCACCTATCTAACACTGTCTCACAAAAGGATTGAAGTGAGATTCCACACGACCCACATCTCCTAGGAGCTCTATTGAGTGTGTCCAAAATGATTTTCGAGCCTAGGGTATCTTTGGCGCAAACCTTGCACCTATCTTGTGTCAAGAATAGCACTATCGCCAAACGGACCAAATCTAGCTTCCACTTCAGCCACATCACCTAGGATTACCATCGGGTGCATCTAAAATGATTTCTGAGCCAATGGTATGCTCGGTGCAAACCATGCACCTATCTTGCACCGATACAAACACTATCTCTAAACAGACCGAAAGGAGATTCCACATGACCCATGTCACCTAGGAGTTCTACCGAGTGTGTCCAAAACGAATTTTGAGACTGTCGTATGTTTGGCGCAAACCATGCACCTATCTTGCTTCAGGATTAGCACTATCTCTAACCAGACCAAAACGCCCATCTACTTGAGCCTTGTCACCTTGGAGTACCATTGGGTGCGTCCAAAATGATTTCTAAGCCTATTGTACTTTTGGTGGAAACCATGCACCTATCTTACACTGATACAAACACTATCTCCAAACAGACCGAAATTAGACTCCACATGACCTATGTCACCCAGGACTTCCATCGTGTGCGTCCAAAATGACTTCTGAGCTTATGGTACGTTCGGCACAAACCATGCACCAATCTTGCGTCAAGATTAGCAGTATCTCCAAATAGACCGAATCAAGCATCCACTTGAGCCTCATTAACTAGGAGTACCATCGGGTGTGTCCAAAATCATTTCTGAGCTTATGGTACATTTGGCACAAACCGTACACCTATCTAACACTCTCTCTAAACGGACCGAAATGAGATTCCACATGGCCCATGACACCTAGAAGTTCTATGGGGTGTGTCCAAAATGATTTCGGCGCTAATGGAATGTTCGGCGCAAACCGTGCACCTATCTTGTGTCAAGATTAGCACTATCTCCAAACAAACTGAATCAAGCTTCCACTTGATCCTCATCACCTAGGAGTACCATCGCATGTGTCCAAAATGATTTCTATGCCTATGGTATATTTGGCGCAAACCGTGCACGTATCTAACACTGTCCCCAAACAGACCGAAATGAGATTCCTCGTGACCCACATCACCTAGGAGTTCTATCAGGTGCGTCCAAGATGATTTCTGTGCCTATGGTACGTTTGGCACAAACCATGCACCTATATTGCGTCAAGATTAGCACTATCTCCAAATGGACCGGAACTAGCGTCCAAAATGGACTACCATCGGATGCGTCCAAAATGATTTCTGAGTCTATGGTACGTTCAGCGCAAACCGTGCACCAATCTTGCATTAGGATTAGCACTATCTCCAAATGGACTGAATTGAGCTTCTACTTGAGCGTCGTCACCAAGGAATACCATCGGTTTCGTCTAAAACCATTTCTTAGCCTATGATACATTTAACGCAAACCGAGCACCTATCTTGCACTGGCGCTAACACTGTCTCCAAATGGATCAAAACAAGATTAGACATGACCCATGTGACAAAGGAGTTCCATCGGGTACGTCCAAAACTATTTCTGAGCCTATAGAATGTTCGGCGCAAACTGTGCACCTATCTTGCACCGACACTAATATTGTCTCCAAACAGACTGAATCGAGATTCCACATGACCAACGTCACCTAGGAGATCAATCGGTGCATCCAAAATGATTTCCAAGTCTATGGTACGTTCAACGCAAATCGTGCACCTATCTTGCGTCAAGGTTAGCACTATCTCCAAATGGACCGAAACGAGCATTCACTTGAGCCATGTCACCTAGGAGTACCATCGGGTGCATCCAAAATAACTTTTGACCTATGGTATGTTAGGTGCAAACCGTGCACCTATGTTTCACCGACACTAAGATTGTCACTAAATGACTGAATCAAAATTCCACATGACCAATGTCAGCTAGGAGATCCATCGGGTGCATCCAAAATGATTCCAAGCCTATGCTGCGTTCATCGCAAACCGTACACCTATCTTGCATTAGGGTTAGCACTATATCAAAACAGACCGAATCGAGCTTCCACTCTACCCACACCTAGGAGTACCATTGGGTGTGTACAAAATGATTTCTGAGCCGATGGTATGTTCGTTGCAAACCATGCACCTATCCTACATAGATACTAACACTGTCTCCAAACGGATCGAAACAAGATTCTACATGACCCACGTCACTAAGTTCTATCGAGTGTGTCCAAAATGATTTTCGACGTATAGTATGTTCATTGCAAACCATGCACCTATCTTGCATCAAGATTAGCACCATCTCCAAACAGACCAAAACAAGCATCCACTTGAGCCTCATCAACTAGGAGTAATATCGGATGCGTCCAAAATGATTTCTAAGCATATGGTATGTTTGGCACAAACTGTGCACCTATCTAACACTGTCTCCAAAAGGACCAAAGTAAGATTCCACATGATCCACGTCACCTAGGAGTTCTATTAAGTGTGTCCAAAATGATTTTTGAGCCTGTAGTATCTTTAGCGCAAACTGTGCACCTATCTTGTGTCAAGAATAGCACTATCTCCAAACAGACCAAATCTAGCTTCCACTGAGCCACATCACCAAGGAGTACCATCGGGTGCATCCAAAATGATTTCTGAGACAATGGTACACTCAGTGCAAACCATGCACCTATCTTGCACTGATACTATCACTATCTCTAAATGGACCGAAAGGAGATTCCACATGACCCACGTCACCTAGGACTTCTACCAAGTGTGTCCAAAATGATTTTTGATGCTGTGGTATGTTCGGCTCAAACCATGCACCTATCTTGCTTCAAGATTAGCACTATCTCTAACCGGACCGAAACGCACATCTATGTGAGCCTCGTCACCTTGGAGTACCATCGGGTGTGTCCAAAATGATTTATGAGCTTATGGTATGTTTGGCGTAAACCATACACCTATCTAACACTCTGTAAATGGACTTAAATGAGATTCCACATGGCCCATGGCACCTAGAAGTTCTATTGGGTGTGTTTAAAATGATTTCGAAACCAATGGTATGTTCGGCGCAAACCATGCACCTACCTTGCACCGACACTAACACTATCTCCAAACGGACCAAAATTAGTCTCCACATGATCCACATCACCTAGGACTTCCATCGGGTGCATCCAAAATGATTTCTGAGCTTATGGTACGTTCGGCGAAAACCATACACCTATCTAACACTCTCTCTAAATGGACCGAAATGAGATTCCACATGGCCCACGGCACCTAGAAGTTCTATCGGGTGTGTCTAAAATGATTTCAGAGCCAATGGTACATTCGGCGCAAACCATGCCCCTGTCTTGCGTCAAGATTAGCGCTATCTCCAAACAGACTGAATCAAGCTTCCACTTGAGCCTCGTCACCTAGGAGTACCATCGCGTGTGTCCAAAATGATTTCTGATATGGTATGTTTGGCACAAATCGTGCACCTATCTAACACTGTCTCTAAACAGACCGAAATGAGCTTCCACATGACCCATGTCACCTCGGAGTTCCATCAGGTGCATCCACGATGATTTCTGAGCCTATGGTATGTTTGGCACAAACCATGCACCTATGTTGCGTCAAGAATAACACAATTTCCAAACAGACTGAATCGAGGTTCCACTTGAGCCTCGTCACTTAGGAGTACCATCGCGTGCGTCCAAATTGATTTACGAGCCTATGATATGTTTGGCGCAAACAGTGCACCTATCTAACACTATCTCAAAACAGACTAAACCAAGATTCCACATGACCAATGTCACCTAGGAGATCCATCGGGTGCGTCCAAAATGATTCCAAGCCTATGGCACGTTCGACGCAAACCGTGCACCTATCTTGCGTCAAGATTAGCTCTATCTCCAAATGGACCAAAACGAGCATCCACTTGAGCCATGGCACCTAGGAGTACCATCGGGTGCAACCAAAATAACTTTTGAGCCTATGGTATGCTTGGCGCAAACCGTGTGCCTATGTTTCACCGACACTAAGACTGTATCCAAATAGACTAAACCGAGATTCCACATGACCAACGTCACCTAGGAGATCCATCAGATGCGTCCAAAACGTTTCCAAGCCTATGCTACATTCGACGCAAACCATGCACCTATCTTGCATTAGGGTTAGCCACACCTAGGAGTACCAATGGGTGTGTCCGAAATGATTTCTGAGCTGATGGTATGTTCGTTGCAAACATGTGCCTATCCTGTGTAGATACTAACACTGTCTCCAAACGGATCGAAATAAGATTTTACATGACCCACATCACGGAGGAGTTGTATCGGGTGTGTCCAAAATGATTTTTGACCTGTAGTATGTTCGGCACAAACCATGCACCTATCTTGCATCAAGATTAGCACTGACTCCAAACAGACCGAAACAAGCATCCACTTGAGCCTCGTCACCTAGGAGTACTATCGAGTGCGTCCAAAATGCTTTCTAAGCCTATGGTACGTTTGGTACAAATTGTGCACCTATCTAAAACTGTCTCCAAAAGGATCGAAATGAGATTCCACATGACCCACGTCACCTAAGAGTTTTATTGAGTGTGTCCAAAATGATTTTGAGCCTGTGGTATCTTTGGCACAAACCGTGCACCTATCTTGTGTCAAGAATAGCACTATCTCCAAACAGACTAAATCTAACTTCCACCTGAGCCACGCACCGAGGAGAACCATCGGGTGCGTCCAAAATGATTTCTGAGCCGATGGTACGCTCGGTGCAAACCATGCACCTATCTTGCACTAATACTAACACTGTCTCTAAACAAACCGAAAGGAGATTCCACATGACCCACGTCATCTAGGAGTTCTACCTAGTGTGTCCAAAACATTTTTTAAGCCTGTGGTATGTTCGACGCAAACCAAGCACCTATGTTGCTTCAAGATGAGCACTATCTTGAACCGGACCGAAACACACATCAACTTGAGCCTCATCACCTTGGAGTACCATCAGGTGTGTCCAAAATGATTTTTGAGCCTATTGTACTTTTGGCGCAAACCATGCACCTATCTTGCACTGACACTAACACTGTCTCCAAACGCACCGAAATTAAACTCTGCATGACCCACATCACCTAGGACTTCCATCGAGTGTGTCCAAAATGATTTTTGAGCCTATGGTACATTCAGTGCAAACCATACACCTATCTTGCGTCAAGATTAGCAGTATTCCAAATAGACTGAATCGAGCATCCACTTGAGCCACGTCAACTAGGAGTACCATTGGGTGTGTCCAAAATAATGTCTAAGCTTATGGTACGTTTGGCACAAACCATACACCTATCTAATGCTCTCTCTAAATAGACGAAAATGAGATTTCACATGGCCCACGGCACCTAGAAGTTCTATTGGGTGTGTCCAAAAGGATTTCAGAGCCAAAATGATTTTCGAGCCTATGGTATGTTCGGCCAAAACCGTACACCAATGTTCTGTCAAGACTAGCACTATCTCCAAATGGACCAAAACAAGCATCCACCTGAGCCACGTCACCTAGGAGTACCATTGGGTGCGTCCAAAACGATTTATAAGCATATGGTACATTTGGCGCAAACTATGCACCTATCTAACACTGTCTCCAAAAGGACCGAAATGAGATTCCACATGACCCATCTCACCTAGGAGTTCTATCGGGAGTGTCCAAAATTAATTTTGAGCCCGTGGAATCTTCAGCGCAACCGTGCACCTATCTTGCGTCAAGACTAGCACTATCTCCAAACGGACCGATTCCAGCTTCCATTTGAGCCCCGTCACCTAGGAGTACCATCGGTGCATCCAAAACGATTTCTGACCTGATGGTATGTTAGGTGCAAACCATGCACCTATCTTGCATAGATACTAACACAGTCTCTAAATGGACCGAAAGTCGATTCCATATGACCCACATCACCTAGTAGTTCTTTCGAGTGTGTCCAAAATTATTTTTGAGCCTGCGATACGTTCGGTGCAAACCGTGCACCTATCTTGCGTCAATACTTACACTATCTCTAACCGGACCTAAACGTGCATCTACTTGAGCCTCGTCACCTAGGGGCACCATCGAGTGTGTCCAAAATGATTTCTAAGCCTATGGTATGTTTGGCGCAAACTATGTACTATTTTGCACCGACACTAATACTATCTCCAAACGGACCAAAATGAGATTCCACATGACCCACGTCACCTAGGAGTTCCTTCGGGTGTGTCCAAAATGATTTCTGAGCCTATCGTATGTTCGGCACAAACCATGCGCCTATCTTGCATCAAGATTAGAACTATCTCCAAACAGACCGAATCGAGCATCCACTAGAGCCTTATCACCTAGGAGTTCCTCTGGGTGCGTCCAAAATGATTTATAAGCTTATGGTACGTTCGGCGCAAACCGTGTACCTATCTTGCATTAAGATTAGCAATATCTCCAAACAAACCAAAATGAACATCCACTTGAGCCTTGTCACTTAGGAGTGCCATCGGATGCGTCCAAAACGATTTATGAGTCTATGGTACAATCGGTGCAAACCGTGCACCGATCTTGCGTTAGGCCTTGCACTATCTCCAAACGGATCGAATGAAGCTTTCACTTGAGCGTCATCACCTAGGAATAACATCGGTTCCATCTAAAACCATTTCTGTGCCTCTGGTACGTTTGGCGCAAACCGAGCACCTATCTTGCACCGGCGCTAACACTGTCTCCATATGGATCAAAACAAGATTCCACGTTTCCCATGTCACAAAGAAGTTCCATCGGGTGCGTCCAAAACTATTTTCTGAGCCAATGGAACGTTTGCAGCAAACCATGCACCTATTTTGCACCGACACTAACACTATCTCCAAATAGACTAAACCGATATCCACATGACCAACGTCACCTAGGAGATCCATCGGGTGCGTCCAAAATGATTTTCAAGCCTATGGTACGTTCGACGCAAACTGTGCACCTATCTTGCGTCAAGATTAGGTCTATCTCCAAACGGACCAAAACGAGCATCCACTTGAGCCATGTCACCTAGGAGTCCATCGGGTGCATCCAAAATAACTTTTGAGCCTATGGTATGTTTGGCGCAAACTGTGTACCTATGTTTCACCGACACTATGACTGTCTCCAAGTAGACTGAACCAAGATTCCACATGACCAACGTCACCTGGGAGATCCATCGGATGCGTTCAAAACGATTTCCAAGCCTATGCTACGTTCGACGCAAACCATGCACCTATCTTGCGTCAGGGTTAGCCACACCTAGGAGTACCTTTGGGTGTGTCCAAAATGATTTCTGAGCCAATGGTATGTGCATTGCAAACATGCGCCTATCTTGCATAGATACTAACATTGTCTCTAAACGGATCAAAATGAGATTTCACATGACCCACGTCATCGAGGAGTTGTATCATATGTGTCCAAAATGATTTTTGACCTATAGTATGTTCGGCACAAGCCGTGCACCTATGTTGCATCAAGATTAGCACTGACTCCAAACAGACCGAAACAAGCATCCACTTGAGCCTTGTCACCCAGGAGTACTGTCGGGTGCGTCCAAAACGATTTTTAAGCCTATGGTACGTTTGGCACAAACTGTGCACCTATCTAACATTGTCTCCAAAAGGATCGAAATGAGATTCCACATGACCCACGTCACCTAGGAGTTCTATGGAGTGTGTCCAAAATGATTTTTGAGCCTATGGTATCTTCGGCGCAACCGTGCAGCTATCTCGTGTCAAGAATAGCACTATCTCCAAACGGACCGAATCTAGCTTCCACTTGAGCCACGTCACCTAGGAGAACCATCGGGTGCAACCAAAATGATTTCTGTGCCGATGGTACGCTCGGTGTAGACCATGCACCTATCTTGCACTGATACTAACACTGTCTCTAAAAAGACCGAAAGGGGATTCCACATGACCCACGTCACCTAGGAGTTCTACCCAGAGTGTCCAAAACATTTTTTAAGCCTCTGGTTTGTTCGACGCAAACCATGCACCTATGTTGCTTCAAGATTAGCACTATCTTGAACCGGACCGAAACGCACATCTACTTGAGCCTCATCACCTTGGAGTACCATCGTGTGTGTCCAAAACGATTTCTAAGTCTATTATACTTTTGGTGCAAACCATGCACCTATCTTGCACCGACACTGACACTGTCTCCAAACGGACCGAAATTAAACTCTACATGACCCACGTAACCTAGGACTTCCATTAGGTGTGTCCAAGACGATTTCTGAGCCTATGGTACATTCGGTGCAAACCATGCACCTATCTTGCGTCAAAATTAGTATTATTCCAAACAGACTGAATCGAGCAACCACTTGAGCCACGTCAACTCGGAGTACCATCGGGTGTGTCCAAAATGATTTCTAGGCTTATAGTACGTTTGGCGCAAACCATACACCTATCTAACGCTCTCTCTAAATGGACCAAAATGAGATTTCACATGGCCCACGATACCTAGAAGTTCTATCGGGTGTGTCCAAAATGATTTCAGAGCCAAAATGACTTTTGAGCCTTTGGTATGTTTGGCCCAAACCGTGCACCAATGTTCTGTCAAGACTAGCACTATCTCCAAACGGACCGAAACAAGCATCCACCTGAGCCACGTCACCTAGGAGTACCATTGGGTGCGTCCAAAATGATTTATAAGCATATGGTACATTTGGCGCAAACTATGCACCTATCTAACAGTGTCTCCAAAAGGACGAAAATGAGATTCCAACTGACCCATCTCACCTAAGAGTTCTATCGGGAGTGTCCAAAATTAATTTTAAGCCCGTGCAATCTTCGGAGCAACCGTGCACCTATTTTGCATCAAGGGTAGCACTATCTCCAAACGGACTGATTCTAGCTTCCATTTGAGCCCCATCACCTAAAAGTAACATCAGATGCATCCAAAATGATTTCTGAGCTGATGGTACGTTCGGTGCAAACCATGCACCTACCTTGCATAGATACTAACATAGTCTCTAAACAGACCGAAAGTCAATTCCACATGACCCACATCACCTAGTAGTTCTTTCGAGTGTGTCCAAAATGATTTTTGAGCCTACGGTATGTTTGGTGCAAACCGTGCACCTATCTTGCGTCAATATTTGCACTATCTCTAATCAGACCTAACGCGCATCTACTTGAGCCTCATCACCTAGGGGTACCATCGAGTGTGTCCAAAATGATTTCTAAGCCTATGTTACGTTTGGTGCAAACCGTGTATCTATTTTGCACCGACACTAACACTGTATCCAAACGGACCAAAACGAGATTCCACATCACTCACTTCACCTAGGAGTTCCATCGAGTGCGTCCAAAATGATTTCTAAGCCTATGGTATGTTCGGCACAAACCATGTGCCTATCTTGCGTCAAGATTAGAACTATCTCCAAACAAACCGAATCGAGTATCCACTAGAGCCTCGTCACCTAGGAGTTCCTCTGGGTGCATCCAAAATGATTTCTGAGCCTATGGTACATTCAGCGCAAACCATGTACCTATCTTGCGTCAGGATTAGCACTATTTCCAAACAAACCGAAACGAGCATCCACTTGAGCCTTGTCACTTAGGGGTGCCATCGGATGTGTCTAAAACGATTTATGAGACTAGGTACGTTCGGCGCAAACCGTGCACCAATCTTGCATAAGGACTTGCACTATCTCTAAACGGACTGAATTGAGCTTTCACTTGAGTGTCGTCACCTAGGAATACCATCGGTTCCATCTAAAACCATTTCTAAGCCCATGGTACGTTTGACGCAAACCGAGCACCTATCTTGCACTAGCGCTAACACTGTCTCCAAATGGATCGAAACAAGATTCCACATTTCCCATGTCACAAGGGAGTTCCATCAGGTGCGTCCAAAACTATTTCTGAGCCTATGGAACGTTCACCTCAAACCATGCACCTATTTTGCACCGACACTAACACTATCTCCAAACAGACTAAACCGATATTCCACATGACCAACGTCACCTAGGAGATCCATCGGGTGCATCCAAAATGATTTCCATGCCTATGGTACATTCGATACAAACCGTGCACCTATCTTGCGTCAAGATTAGGTCTATTTCCAAACGGACCAAAATGAGCATCCACTTGAGCCATGTCACCTAGGAGTCCATCGGGTGCATCCAAAATAACTTTTGAGCCTATGGTATGTTTGGCGCAAACTGTACACCTAAGTTTCACTGACACTAAGACTGTCACCAAATGACTGAACCGAGATTCCACAAGACCAACGTCACCTGGACTTCCATCGGGTGCATCTAAAATGATTTCTGAGCTTATGGTACGTTCGGCGCAAACCATGCACCTATCTTGTGTCAAGATTAGCAGTATCTCCAAACAGACCGAATCGAGCATCCACCTGAGCCTCGTCAACTAGGAGTACCATCGGGTGTGTCCAAAACAATTTCTAAGCTTATGGTACGTTTGGTGCAAACCGTACACCTATCTAACACTCAATCTAAATGGATCGAAATGATATTCCACATGGCCCATGGCACCTAGAAGTTCTATCCGGTGTGTCCAAAATGATTTCGGCGCAAACCGTGCACCTATCTTGCATCAAGATTAGCACCATCTCCAAACAAACTGAATCGACCTTCCACTTGAGCCTCGTCACCTAGGAATATCATCATGTGCGTTTAAAATGATTTCTAAGACTATTGTATATTTGGCGCTAATGTCAACTAGGGTTCCCGATCTTCCAAAAGGTTCTGATAACTCTCAATTTGGTGGAGTCACGACACAATTCGATCCGGCTTCCGAACAACTCGGCTCTGAACCCCGCAATCGCAGCACCACGACTCCTCTGGTTATCGACCGGCGTTGCACGGTTGACCTCGCCAAGAAGGCTAAGTCCTTGCCTGTGAATCAAGAACACACGCAAGAACACAAAGGAATGCAACCAAATTGCAGATGAATGATTAATCTCACAAAGTTGGGGTCTCACAAACCGACAACGGCTGTGAAACTGTTATCAACAGAATAATCTAAGCAAAACACAACCCTAATGTAAGTGGCAACTAATGATTATATAGCCTAAGGGGCGTCCAAGGACCCCTATTCACGTCCCTGGGGAGCGCCGACACGTTACAAGGCCCAAACGGTCCAAAAGACGGCGACACAGCGCCCTGATAGATTCTGGATGGTGACTTGTTTCGATGATTCCCGTTGATTCCGAACAGCTTTTGATGTGGGACCACTTGGGTTGGCTTTCTTATCAAATAAGCTTTCTATCCATATATGGATCATCGAAAACGGAGTCCGGACGCGTCTTGGGTGACCAGTTTAAGGCAGACTGGTCCTAGATTCCGAGGTGGACTCGAACTTGATTTGGGCCTCCACCTTGGTGACTCGAACCGGATAAGCTTTGGGCCTTCTTCTCGATTTGGATGCCCTTGCTGATCTCCTTGGCCTCCATGTAATTCTCCAAGCATGGTCATATGTGTGGAGGCCATGTCCTCATCATCCTCCCCTTCTTGATGAAAAGCCATCCTCGGCGTCGATGTTGCTTGAAGTCCATTCTGCACAGCATGAAGACAAACAAGGTTGCCAAAATATTGGAAATTGACAATGTTGGGAGAAAGAATATGACCACATGTTTCGGTTTGCAGCACGTCTTCTCCTACAAACATGTAGTCTCCTCGATTAAAATACACACAATCTTTATCAATACTATCCTGCAAAAGATTAGTACTAACAAGAAATATATGCTCCCCTTCTTTGGATTCCACTTGGGATTGTAAAGCAAAACTAGAGGAATATGGCATGACAACATTGTTGATTTTATAGTCCTCTAATTGATCATTATTTTGCACAACAAAAGAAGAATTCATATTTGTACAAATGTAAACTCGTTGTACCATATATTGTCCTTGGTTGCTATATTTGCCAAAAACATGATATGTATGTCTAGATAACCATGGCAAATCAGCATATGCATAAAGTTTCTCCTCTATATAATTAAGATTGCAAAGAACATCAAATTCAATGTATCCCAAAGTATTTAATGAAGACACCAATTTCAACTCATCAACATTACTAACATTATGAATAACATGTCTATTTTCAGCAGTAGTGTTCGATTCCGACATATATATAGCATGTTCATTCATTAATGGTTGCATTGGAATAATATAAATATCATCATTCAAGTCATCTTTATCACAAGGAACATTAAGCAAATCATCTTGTGACAAAGGTAAATCAAGCGAAGGTTCCACTCATATTTGCTCTATCATAACATGATTGGTGGAAAAATTCAGCACATCAAGAGAACTCTCATCTTCTGTGAGATTAGCATCATTGGCATTACCTTTGCTCTCACTGTCAGCGGAAGTATCACGTGTTGAATTTTTACATGAGACTGGGAGCACCTCATTTTTTGTCATGTCATCCCCGCTCTTTTGTGCATTGTCCTGCAAAAGGTTAGGCACAGTAGGAGGAATAATAGGAGATTGGTCTAGTTGATGTTCCTCATCATACGAATTAATTAGAAGAGATGGATTAACAAAAGTTTCTCTCATAAGAATTTTCATATCGTTCCATGTATGAGGTTTATCTGAAGAACTTAAAGACTCCCACCAAATTGATGCTAAATGTCTCAAAACACTAGATGCATTCTTAATCTTCCTTCGTTCACACATATGACAGTGTGCAAAAATATTATCTATTTTACTTTCCCACTCAATGTACTCATCAGCACCAATACCATCATAAGTAGGTGGAGAAGAAAGAATAGAACGACCTGCGGAAGGAGGTGTAGCAGCAATAGTGCGTGGCTCACGCATCATTGATGTCTCGTATCGGTGAGTGTTGTAACCTGTCATTGTAGACACAAAACAGGAACAAACAGTGAAAGTTATCCCTAATAATCTACTAAGTAGGTGGAGTAGTGCCTCTCAAGATCACAGCAAAAGGAGACCCCTTCTCAAGCACTTACAAGGTTCTTACCAGCAAGGTCAAGGATACCTGGAAGGCGTAGCACTGCGATTACAGGGGTCAAAACTTATACTGTCCAGAAGAAGTATGTGGAGTTAAGGCAAGCAGGCCAAATATGTGAGTGGAACACAATTCAAAAACAGAAAGTAATGCTGAATTATAGTCCCAAATACTTGCTCTCGTTGCTGGTCTAACGTATTCCAAATACCAGATATGTGATAACAAAATGGAGAAACAAGTATGATGGATAGCAATGGAAATACGGACAAGGCAAAATGCACAACAAATAATAGAGCTATCGAGTGTTCCTTATGTGCTCCTTTTTGATCTCTTCTCTTCTCTTTTGCTATTTTTTTCTTTTCTTTTTTTTGGTCTAAATTTTTTTCCTTGCTTTTGCTCTTTTGATATTTTTTTCTCAGCAAGGAGCACACAACAATAAACACCAAAAAAAATTTGAGCTTAATTGGATAAAAGATGTGGCCTATAGAAAATTAGGATTGTGCTCCAAAAAGCATATCAAAACTTGTGGGCCTGGAAACTCGATTTTCCTGATCGAATTTCGCAAATCTAATTTTTACGAACCTAGTTTAGCTAGGATGAAACGGATCTAAAATTTTCTGGCATTCTCCGTAGATATAAAATTTGCCCTGTTTCGACTTTGGATACAAAAGTTATGACTGTTTTAAGAAAGCTGCTCAAATCCAGGTTTCAGTGGACACAAGATGCAAACTGATGGTGATACGGGATGACAGTGGGTGGAGGGATCAACACAAACTAGAAAAGAACACAATCTAAACCAGCAACAAGCCCTTGATCAGGACATAAACTCAACACGACGGAATCTGAAAAGAATTATGCAAAAGGCTAAACGTGGTTTCTATGATAGGGGAAAAACCTAACACTAATTTTTTTTGGCTTTTCTGTGGACTCTAGGACGAAGGCGAAATCAAACTAAACTAGGGTAAAATTGAACCTGACGGTATTCTTGAAGCTCCGATTACCAATTGATGTCAACTAGGGTTCCCGATCTTCCGAAAGGTTCTGATAACTCTCAATTTGGTAGAGTCACGACACAATTCGATCCGGCTTCCGAACAACTCGGCTCTGAACCCCGCAATCGCAGCACCACGACTCCTCTGGTTATCGACCAGCATTGCAGGTCGACCTCACCAAGAAGGCTAAGTCCTTGCCTGTGAATCAAGAACACACGCAAGAACACAAAGGAATGCAACCAAATTTCAGATGAATGATTAATCTCACAAAGTTGGGGTCTCACAAACCGACAACGGCGGCGAAACTGTTATCAACAGAATAATCTAAGCAAAACCCAACCCTAATGTAAGTGGCAACTAATGATTATATAGCCTAAGGGGCATCCAAGGACCCCTATTGACGTCCCTGGGGAGCGCCGACACGTTACAAGGCCCAAACGGCCCAAAAGACGGCGACACAGCACCCTGATAGATTCTGGATGGTGACTTGTTTCGACGATTTCCATTGATTCCGAATAGCTTTTGATGTGGGACCACTTGGGTTGGCTTCCTTATCAAATAAGCTTTCCATCCATATATGGATCATTGAAAACAGAGTCCGGACGCGTCCTGGGTGACCAGTTCAAGGCAGACTGGTCCTGGATTCCGAGGTGGACTCGAACTTGATTTGGGCCTCCACCTTGGTGACTCGAACCGGATAAGCTTTGGTCCTTCTTCTCGATTTGGATGCCCTTGC
Organism: Saccharum hybrid cultivar R570; assembly: GCA_038087645.1. Lineage (NCBI taxonomy): Eukaryota > Viridiplantae > Streptophyta > Magnoliopsida > Poales > Poaceae > Saccharum > Saccharum hybrid cultivar. The sequence continues at coordinate 17,114,765 of JAQSUU010000216.1, read as the reverse complement.
TGATCTCCTTGGCCTCCATGTAATTCTCCAAGCATGGTCATATGTGTGGAGGCCATGTCCTCATCAGGCGCAAACCGTGCACCTATCTAACATTGTCTCCAAACAGACCGAAATGAGATTCCTCATGACCCACGTCACCTAGGAGTTCCATCAGGTCCATCCAAGATGATTTCTGATCCTATGGTAAGTTTGGCACAAACCTTGCACCTATCTTGTGTCAAGATTAGCACTATCTCCAAACAGACTAAAACGAGGATCCGCTTGAGCCATGTCACCTAGGAGTACCATCAGGTGCATCCAAAATAACTTTTGAGCTGATGGTATGTTTGGCACAAACCATGCACCTATGTTTCACCGACACTAAGACTATCACCAAATGACTGAACCAAGATTCCACATGACCAACGTCACCTAGGAGATCCATTGGGTGCGTCCAAAACCATTTCCAAGCCTATGCTATGTTCGACGCAAACCGTACACTTATCTTGCGTCAAGGTTATCACAATATCAAAATGGACCGAATCGAGCTTCCACTCTAGCCACACCTAGGAGTACCATTGGTTGTGTCCAAAATGATTTCTGAGCCAATGGTAAGTTCGTTGCAAACAATGCACATATCTTGCACAAATACGAACATTGTCTCCAAACGGATCGAAACGAGATTCCACATGACCCAAGTCACCGAGGAGTTCTATCGGGTGTGTCCAAAATAATTTTTTACGTGTAGTATGTTCATTGCAAACCATGTACATATCATGCATCAAGATTAGCACTATCTCCAAACGGACCGAAACAAGCATCCACTTGAGCCTCGTCACCTAGAAGTACTATTAGATGCATCCAAAATGATTTCTAAGCCTATGGTACATTTGACGAAAATTGTGCACCTATCTAACACTATCTCCAAAAGGATCAAAGTGAGATTCCACATGACCCATGTTATCTAGGAGTTCTATTGAGTGTGTCCAAAATGATTTTTGAGCCTATGGTATCTTCGGCCAAACTGGGCACCTATCCTGTGTCAAGAATAGCACTACCTCCAAATGGACTAAATCAAGCTTCCACTTGAGCCACAACACCTAGGAGTACCATCGGGGCATCCAAAACGATTTCTGAGCCGATGGTATCTTTGGCCAAACCGTGCACCTATCTTGTGTCAAGACTAGCACTATCTCCAAACGGACCGAATCTAGCTTCCACTTGAGCCACGTCACCTAGGAGAACCATCGGGTGTGTCCAAAACAATTTCTAAGCCGATGGTACGTTCGGTGCAAACCATGCACCTATCTTGGACCAATACTAACACTGTCTCTAAATGGACGAAAAGATTTCACATGACACACGTCACCTAGGAGTTCTACCGAGTGTGTCCAAAATGATTTTTGAGCCTGTAGTATGTTTGGCGCAAACCATGCACCTATCTTGCTTCAAGATTAGCACTATCTCAAACGGGACCGAAACACACATCTACTTGAGCCTCGTCACCTTAGAGTACCATCGGGTGCATCCAAAACAATTTTCTGAGCCTATTGTACTTTTAGCACAAACCATGCACCTATCTTGCACCGACACTAACACTGTCTCTAAACGGACCAAAATTAGACTCCACATGACCCACGTCACCTAGGACTACCATCGGGTGTGTCCAAAATGATTTATGAGCTTATAGTACGTTCGGCACAAACCATGCACCTGTCTCACGTCAAGATTAGCAGTATCTCCAAACAGACAGAATCGAGCATCCATCTGAGCCTCGTCAACTACGAGTACCATCGGGTGTGTCCAAAACGATTTCTAAGCTTCTGGTATGTTTGGTGCAAACTGTACACCAATCTAACACTCTCTCTAAACGGACCGAAATGAGATTCCACATGGCCCATGGCACGTAGAAGTTCTGTCGAGTGTGTCCAAAAGGATTTCGGTGCCAATGGTACGTTCGGCGCAAACCGTACAGCTATCTTACGTAAAGAATAGCACTATCTCCAAACAAACTAAATCAAGCTTCCACTTGAGCCTCGTCACCTAGGAGTACCATTGTGTGCATCCAAAATGATTTCTAAGACTATGGTATATTTGGTGCAAACTGTGCACCTATCTAACACTATCTCCAAACAAACCGAAATGAGATTCCTCATGACCCACGTCACCTAGGAGTTCCATCAGGTGTGTCCAAGACGATTTTTGAGCCTATAGTATGTTTGGCATAAACCATGCACCTATCTTGCATCAAGATTAGCAGTATCTCCAAACAGACCAAAACGAGCATCCACTTGAGCCATGTCACCTAGGAGTACCATCGAGTGCATCCAAAATAACTTTTGAGCTAATGGTATGTTTGGCGCAAACCATGCACCTATGTTTCATTAACACTAAGACTATCACCAAACGACTGAACCGAGATTCCACATGACCAACGTCACCTAGGAGATCCATCGGGTGTGTCCAAAACGTTTTCCAAGCCTTTGCTACGTTCGACGCAAACCGTGCACCTATCTTGCGTTAGGGTTAGCACTATATCAAAATGGACCGAATCGAGCTTCCACTCTAGCCACACCTAGGAGTACCATTGGGTGTGTCCAAAATGATTTCTATGCCGATGGTGTGTTCGTTGCAAACAATGCACCTATCTTGCAATGAAACTAACACTGTCTCCAAACAGATCGAAACGAGATTCCATATGACCCACATCACCGAGTTATATCGAGTGTGTCCAAAATGATTTTTGACCTATAGTATGTTTGGCACAAACCGTGCATCTATATTGTATCAAGATTAGCACTATCTCTAAACGGCCCGGATCGAGCTTCCACTTGAGTGTCGTCAACTAGGACTACCATACAGTGCAAACCAAATGGACCGAATGGTAGTCCTAGTTGACGACAGTCAAGTGGAAGCTTGATCTGGTCCATTTAGAAATAGTGCTAATCCTAATGCCAGATATGTGCATGGTTTGCGTCGAATGTACCATAGGCTTGGAAGTTGTTTTAGATGCACCCGACGAAACTCCTAGGTGACCTCGGTCATGTGGAGTCTCGTTTCGGTCCGTTTGGAGACAACGTTAGCGTCGGTGCAAGATATGTGAACAGTTTGCGCCAAATGTACCAAAGGCTCAGAAATCATTTTGGACACACCCAATGTTACTCCTAGGTGACATGGCTTAAGTGGAAGCTCGATTTGGTCCTTTTGGAGATAATGCCAATCTTGACGCAAGATAGGGTGCACAGTTTGTGTTGAACGTACCACAGGCTCACAAATCATTTTAGATGCACTCGATGGAAATCCTATGTGATGTGGGTCAGGTGGAATCTTGTTTCGATCCGTTTGGAGACAGTGTTAGCGTCAGTGCACGATAGGTGCTCAGTTTGTGTCAAACGTACCATAGGCTCAAAAATCATTTTAGACGGAACCGATGGTATTCCTAGTTGACGACGCTCAAGTGGAAGCTCGATTCGATCCGTTTGGAGATAGGGGTAATCCTAACACAAGATAGGTGCATGTTTTGTGCCAAATGTACCATAGGCTCGGAAGTTGCTTTGGACGCAGCCGATGGAACTCCTAGGTGACGTGGGTCATGTGGAGTCTCGTTTCGGTCCGTTTGGAGACAGTGTTTGTGTTAGTGCAGAATAGGTGCATGGTTTGCGCCAAACGTACCATTGGCTTAGAAATCATTTTGGACGCACCCGATGGTACTCCTAAGTGACAAGGCTCAAGTGGATGCTCATTTCGGTCTGTTTGGAGATAGTGCTTATCTTGACGCAAGATAGGTGCATGGTTTGCGCCGAAAGTACCATAGGCTCAGAAATCATTGTGGACGTACCCGGTGGAACTCATAGGTGATGCGAGTCATTTGGAATCTCATTTCATTCCGTTTGGATACAGTGTTAGTGTCGGTGCAAGATAGGTGCACTGTTTTTGCCAAACGCACCATAGGCTCAAAAATCATTTTGGATGTAGCCATTGGTACTCCTAAGTGACAAGGCTCAAGTGGAAGGTCGATTCGGTCTGTTTGGAGATAGTGTAAATCCTGACACAAGGTAGGTACACGGCTTGCACCGAACGTACCATAGGCTCAGAAATTGTTTTGGACACACCCAATGGAACTCATAGGTGACGTGGGTCATTTGAAATCTCATTTCGGTCCGTTTAGAGACAATGTTAGATAGGTGCACGGTTTGCGCAAAACGTACCATAGGCTTAGAAATCATTTTGGACGCACCCGATGGTACTCCTAGGTGACGAGGCTCAAGTGGATGCTTGATTTGGTCTGTTTAGAGATAGTGCTAATCTTGACACCAGATAGGTGCACGGTTTGCGCAAAACATACAATAGCTCATTAATCATTTTGGACACACTCGATAGAAATCCTAGGTGACGTGGGTCATGTGGAATCTCATTTCAGTCTGTTTGGAGACATTGCTAGATAGGTGCATGGTTTGCGCCAAACGTACCATAGGCTCAGAAATCATTTTGGATGCACCCGATGGTACTCTTAGGTGACGAGGCTCATGTGGATGCTCGATTCGGTCTGTTTGGAGATAGTGCTAATGTTGATGCAAGATAGGTGCATGGTTTGCGCCGAACATTCCATAGGCTCGAAAATAGTTTTGGACGCACCCGATGGGTCGTGTGGAATCTCATTTTAGTCCGTTTAGACATAGTGTTAGTGTCGGTGCAAGATAGGTACACGTCTTGTGCCGAACGTACCATAGGCTCAGAAATCATTTTTGATGCACCCGATGGTATTCCTAGGTGTCAAGGCTCAAGTTAAAGTATGATTTGGTCTGTTTGAGATAGTGCTAATCTTGAAGCAAGATAGGTGCTTGGCTTGCACCGAACAAACAATAGACATGAAAATCATTTTGGACACACCCGATAGAACTCCTAGGTGATGTGGGTCATGTGGAATCACCTTTTGGTCCATTTAGAGTCAGTGTTAGTATCGGTCAAAGAAGGTGCAGGTTTGCGCCAAACATACCATAGGCACAGAAATCATTTTAGATGCACCTAATGGTACAACTAGGTGACATGGCTCAAGTGGAATCTCAATTCATTCTATTTGGAGATATTGCTAATCTTGATGCAAGATAGGTGCACGGTTTGCGCCGAACATACCATGGGCTCAGAAATCATTTTGGACAAACCCGATGCAACTCCTAGGTGACGTGGGTCATGTGGAATCTTATTTCGGTCCATCTGGAGACAGTGTTAAATAGGTGCACGGTTTACGCCAATCATACTAATGGCTCACAAATCATTTGGACGCACCCGATGGTACTCCTAGGTGACGAGGCTCAAGTAGAAGCATGTTTCGGTCCGGTCGGAGATAGTACAAATATTGACGTAAGATAGGTGCACGGTTTGCGCTGAACGTACCATAGGCTCAGAAATAGTTTTGGACAGACCCGATGGAACTGCTAAGTGACATAGGTTGTGTGGAATCTCATTTCAGTCCGTTTGGAGATAATGTTAGTGTTGGTGCAAGATTGGTCCACTGTTTGCACCAAATGTACCTAGGCTCATAATCATTTTGGATGCACCCGATTGTACTCCTAGGTGACGTGGCTCAAGTGGAAGATTGATTCGATCGGTTTGGTGATAGTGCTAATCTTGACGCAAGATAGGTGCACGGGTTGCGCCGATCTCGCCATAGGCTCAGAAATCGATTTGGACAGACCCAGTGGGACTCCTAGGTGACGTGGGTCATGTGGAGTCTTATTTCGGTCTATTTGGAGACACTGTTAAATAGAAGCACGGTTTACGCAAAACATACCATAGGTTCACAAATCATTTGGACAAACCCGATGGTACTCCTAGGTAATGAGGCTCAAGTGCATGCTCGATTCGGTCTGTTTGGAGATAGTGCTAATCTTGTTGCCATACAGGCGCATGGATTGTGCCAACATACCATAGGCTCAGAAATCGTTTTGGATGCATCCGATGGAAGTCCTAGGTGACGTTGGTCATGTGGAGTCTCATTTCAGTCCGTTTGGAGACAGTGTTAGTATCGGTGCAAGATAAGTGTCAGTGCACAGTTTGTGCCAAATGTACCATAGGTTGAGAAATCATTTTGGATGCACCCGATGGTACTCCTAGGTGACGAGGCTCAAGTAGAAGTGCATTTTGGTCCGGTCGAAGATAGTGCTAATCTTGATGCAAGATAGGTGCACGGTTTGCGCTGAACGTACCACAAGCTTGAAAATCATTTTGGACACACTCGATAGAACTCCTAGGTGACGTGGGTCATGTGGAATCTCCTTTCGGTCCATTTAGAGACAGTGTTAGTATTGGTGCAAGATAGGTGCACAGTTTGCAATGAACATACCATCGGCTCAGAAATCATTTTGGACGCACCCAATGGAACTCCTAAGTGATGAGGCTCAAGTGGAAGCTAGATTCGGTCTGTTTGGCGATAGTGCTAATCTTGATGCAAGATAGGTGCACGGTTTGTGCTGAATGTATCATAGGCTCAGAAATAGTTTTGGACGCACCCGATGGAACTCCTAAGTGACGTGGGTCGTGTGGAATCTCGTTTTAGTCCATCTGAGATAGTGTTAGTGTCGGTGCTAGATAGGTCCACGGTTTGCGCCAAACGTACCATAGGCTCAGAAATCATTTTGGATGCACACGATGGTACTCCTTGGTGACGTGGCTCAAGTGAAAGCTTGATTCGGTCTGTTTGGCGATAGTGCTAATCTCGCTTCTGTCCATTTGGAGACAGTGTTAGTGTCGATGCAAGATAGGTGCATGGTTTGCGACAAACGTACCATACGCTCAGAAAAAAATGTTTTGGATGCGCCTAGTGGTACTTCTAGGTGATGAGGCTCAAGCGGAAGGTTGACTCAGTCTGTTGGGAGATAGTGCTAATCCAAACGCAAGGTAGGTGCATGGTTTGTGCCATATGTGCCATAGGCTCAGAAATAGTTTTGGACGCACCCGATGGAACACCTAGGTGACGTGGGTCATGTGGAATCTCATTTCAGTCCATTTGGAGATAGTGTTACTGTCGGTGCAAGATAGGTGCACGGTTTGCGCCAAACGTACCATAGGCTTAGAAATCGTTTTGGACACACCCAATGGTACTTCTGGGTGATGAGGCTCAAGTGGAAGGTTGATTCGGTCTATTTGGAGATAGTCCTAATCCTGACACAAGATAGTTGCACGGTTTGAGCCGAACGTACCATAGGCTCAAAAGTTATTTTGGACGTACCCGATGGAACCCCTAGGTGACATGGGTCATGTGGAATCATGTTTCTGTCCGTTTGGAGGAAGTGTTAGTGTCGGTGCAAGATAGGTGCATCGTTTGTGTCAAACGTACCATAGGCTCAGAAAATGTTTTTGACGTGCCCAATGGTACTTCTCGGTGACGAGGTTCAAGTGGAAGGTCGACTCAGTCTGTTTGGTGATAGTGCTAATCCTAACGCAAGATAGGTGCACGATTTGCGCCGAACGTACCATAGGCTTAGAAATAGTTTTGGACGCACCTAATGGAACTCCTAGGTGACCTTGGTCATGTGGAGTCTCGTTCTGGTCCGTTTGGAGACATTGTTAGTGTCGCTGCCAGATAGGTGCATGGTTTGCGACAAACGCACCATAGGCTTAGAAAATGTTTTGGACGCACCCGATGGTACTTCTAGGTGACGAGACTCAAGTAGATGCTCGTTTTGGTCTGTTTGGAGATAGTGCTAATCTTGACGCAAGATAGGTGCACGGTTTGCGCCCAAAGTACCCTAGGCTTGAAAATCATTTTGGATGCACACGATGGAACTCCTAGGCGACGTGGGTTATGTCGAATCTTGTTTTGGTCTGTTTGGAGACAGTGTTAGTATTGGTGCAAGATATGTACATGGTTCCTGCCAAACATACTATAGGCACATAAATCATTTTGGACGCACTCGATGGTACTCCTAGGTGACGGGGCTCAAGTAGATGCGCGTTTTAGTCTATTTGGAGATAGTGCTAATCCTGACGCAAGATAGGTGCACAGTTTGCACCGAACGAACCATAGGCCTGAAAATCATTTTGGACATACCCGATAGAACTCCTAGGTGACACGAGTCATGTGGAATCTCCTTTCAGTACGTTTAGAGTCAGTGTTAGATAGGCGCACGGTTTGTGCAAAACGTACCATAGGCTCAGAAATCATTTTGGACACACCCGATGGTACTCCTAGGTGACGAGGCTCAAGTGGATGCTCGATTCGGTCTGCTTGGAGATAGTACTAATCTTGACGCAAGATAGGTGCACGGTTTGTGCTGAGCGTACCATAGGCTCAGAAATAGTTTTGGACGCACCCTATGGAACTCCTAAGTGATGTGGGTCGTGTGGAATCTCATTTCAGTCCGTTTGGAGATAATGTTAGTGTTAGTGCAAGATTGGTCCACTGTTTGCACCAAACGTACCACATGCTTAGAAATCGTTTTGGACGCACTTGATTGTACTCCTAGGTGACGTGCCTCAAGTGGAAGATTGATTCTGTTTGTTTGGTGATAGTGCTAACCTTGATACAAGATAGGTGCACGGTTTGCGCCGAACTTACCATAGGCTCAGAAATCATTTTGGACTCACCTGATGGAACTCCTAGGTGACGTGGGTCATGTGGAATCTTATTTCGGTCCGTTTGGAGACACTGTTAACACAGGTGCATGGTTTGTGCCAAACATACCATAGGCCCACAAATCATTTGAACACACCCAATGGTACTACTAGGTGAGGAGGCTCAAGTGCATGCTCGATTCGGTCTGTTTGGAGATAGTGCTAATCTTGTTGCAAGACAGGTGCATGGATTGCGCCAGATGTACCATAGGCTCAAAAATCATTTTGGACGCATCTGATGGAAGTCCTAGGTGACGGGGTCATGTGGAGTCTCATTTCAGTCTGTTTGGAGATAGTGTTAGTGTCGGTGCAAGATTGGTACACGGTTTGCGCCAAACGTACAAAAGGTTTAGAAATCATTTTGGACGCACCCGATGGTACTCCTAGGTTGGAGATAGTGCTAATCTTGACACAAGATAGGTGCATGGTTTGCGCCGAAGTACCATAGGCTCAAAAACCATTTTGGATACACTTGATGGAACTCCTAGGTGACCTGGGTCATGCGAAATCTCCTTTCGGTCCATTTAGAAACAGTGTTAGTGTCGGCGCAAGATAGGTGCATGGTTTGCAACGAACATACCATCAGCTCAAAAATCAATTTGGATGCACCCAATGGTACTCCTAGGTGATGGCGCTCAAGTGGAAGCTGGATTCGGTCTGTTTGGTGATAGCGCTAATCTTGACGCAAGATAGGTGCACGGTTTGCGCTGAATGTACCGTAGGCTTAGAAATAGTTTTGGACGCACCCGATGGAACTCCTAAGTGATGTGCATCATGCAGAATCTCATTTTAGTCCATCTGGAGATAGTGTTAGTGTCAGTGCCAGATAGGTCCATGGTTTGCGCCAAGCATACCATAGGCTCAGATATCATTTTGGACGCACCCGATGGCACTCCTAGGTGACGTGACTCAAGTGGAAGCTTGATTCAGTACGTTCAGTGATAGTGCTAATCTTGACGCATGATACGTGCACGATTTGTGCCGAAAGTACAATAGCCTCGAAAACTATTTTGGACACACCCGATAGAACTCGGTGACGTGGGTCATGTGGAATCTCATTTTGATCCATTTGAAGACAATGTTAGCATCGGTGCAAGATAGGTGCTCGGTTTGCATCAAACGTGTCGTAGGCTCAGAAATCATTTTGGACGCACCCAACGATACTCATAGGTGACAAGGCTCAAGTAGATGCGCATTTCGGTTCATTTGGAGATAGTGCTAATCTAGACACAAGATAGGTGCACGGTTTGCGCCGAACGTACCATTAGCTCGGAAGTCATTTTGGACGCACCCGATGGAACTCCTAGATGACGTGGATCATGTGGAGTCACATTTCTATCCATTTGGAGGCAATGTTATTGTCAATGCAAGATAGGTGCATCGTTTGCACTAAATGAACCATAGGCTTAGAAAACATTTTGACGTGCCCAATGGTACTTCTAGGTGACAAGGCTCAAGTGGAAGGTTGACTTAGTTTGTTTGTTGATAGTGCTAATCCTGATGCAAGATAGGTGCATGGTTTACGCCATACGTACCATAGGCTTAGAAAACATTTTGGACACACCCAATGGTACATCTAGGTGACGAGACTCAAGTGGATGCTCGTTTCGGTTTGTTTGGAGATAGTGCTAATCTTGATGCAAGATAGGTGCACGGTTTGCGCCCAAAGTACCCTAGGCTTAGAAATCATTTTGGACGCACACGATGGAACTCCAAGGCAATGTGGGTTATGTGGAATCTTGTTTTGGTCCGTTTGGAGACAGTGTTAGTGTTGGTGCAAGATACGTACACGGTTTGTGCCAAACATACCATAGGCATATGAATCATTTTGGATGCACTCGATGGTACTCCTAGGTGATGAGGCTCAAGTAGATGCACGTTTTAGTATGTTTGGAGATAGTGCTAATCCTGACACAAGATAGGGACACGGTTTGCACCAAACAAACCATAGGCATGAAAATCATTTTGGACACACCCGATAGAACTCCTAGGTGATGTGGGTCATGTGGAATCTCCTTTCGGTTCATTTAGAGTCAGTGTTAGTATCAGTCCAAGATAGGTGCACGGTTTGTGCCAAACTACCATAGGCTCAGAAAGCATTTTGGATGCACCCGATGGTACACCTAGGTGACATGAATCAGTGAAAGCTCAATTCGGTCCATTTAGAGACAGTGCTAATCTTAATGTAAGATAGGTACATGGTTTGTGCCGAACGTACCACAAGCTCAGAAATCAATTTGGACACACCCGATAGAATTCCTAGGTGATGTGGGTCATGTGGAATATCCTTTCAGCCTATTTAGAGTCATTGTTAGTATCAGTCTAAAATAGGTGCATGGTTTGCCCCAAACGTATGATAGGCTCAGAAAACGTTTCAGATGCACCCGATGGTACACCTAGATGGCATGGCTCAAGTGGAAGCTCAATTCAATCCATTTGGAGATAGTGCTAATCTTGATGCAAGATAGGTGCACGGTTTGTGCCGAATGTACCACAGGCCCAAAAATTGATTTAGATGCACCCAATGGAACTCCTCGGTGATGTGGGTCATGCGGAGTCTCGTTTCGATCCATTTGGAGACAGTGTTTGCGTCGGTGCAAGATAGGTACTCGGTTTGCATCTCAAACGTACCATAGGCTTAGAAATCATTTTGGATGTGCCCAATGGTACTTCTAGGTGACGAGGCTCAAGTGGAAGGTCAATTCGATTTGTTTGGAGATAGTGCTAATCCTGACGCAAGATAGGTGCACGGTTTGCGCTGAATGTACCATGGGCTTAGAAACAGTTTTGGATGCGCCTGATGGAACTCCTAGGTGACGTGGGTCATGTAGAGTCTTGTTTTAGTCTGTTTGGAGATAGTGTTAGTGTCGGTGCAAGATAGGTCCACGGTTCGCACCAAACGTACCATAGGCTTAGAAATCATTTTGGATGCACCCGATGGTACTCCTAGGTGACGTGGGTCAAGTGGAAGCTTGATTCGGTCTGTTTGGTGATAGTGCTAATCTTGTAGCAAGATAGGTGCACGATTTGCGCCGAAAGTACCAGAGCCTTGGAAATCGTTTTGGACGCACTCGATGGTATTCCTAAGTGACAAGGCTCAAGTGGATGCTCGTTTTAGTCCATTTGGAGATAGTGCTAATCTTGACGCAAGATATTAGCACGGTTTGCACCGAATGTAACATAGGCTTAGAAATCGTTCTGGATGTACCCGATAAAACTCATAGGTGGCGTGGCTCATTTGGAATCTCATTTCATTCCATTTGGATACAGTGTTAGTGTTGGTGCAAGATAGGTGCACTGTTTGCACCAAACGTATCATAGGCTCAGAAATCATTTTGGATGCACCCCATGGTACTCCTAGGTGACAAGGCTCAAGTGGAAGGTTGATTCGGTCTGTTTGGAGAAAGTGCTAATCCTAACACAAGATAGGTGCACAGTTTGCGTCGAACGAAGCACAGGCTCGAAAATCATTTTGGATACACCTGATAGAACTCCTATGTGACGTGGGTCATGTGGAATATCCTTTCGGTCTGTTTAGTCTTTGTTAGTATCAGTCTAAGATATGTGCACGGTTTGCGCCAAACATACCATAGGCTCTGAAATTATTTTGGATGTATCCGATGGTACTCCTAGGTGACGTGGCCCAAGTGGAACCTCGATTTGGTCTGTTTGGAGATAGTGCTAATCTCGATGTAAGATAGGTGCACACTTTGCACCGAATGTACCACAGGCTTGAAAATCATTTTAGACGCACCCGATGGAACTCCTAGGTGACCTGGGTCTTGTGGAATCTTGTTTCGATCCATTTGGATATAGTGTCAGGGCAAGATAGGTGCATAGTTTGCACCAAACGTACCATAGGCTCTGAAATCATTTTGGATGCAGCCCATGGTACTCCTAGGTGACGAGGATCAAGTGAAAGGTCAATTCGGTCTGTTTGGAGATAGTGCTAATCTTGACGCAAGATAGGTGCACGGTTTGCGCCGAACGAACCACAGGCTCGAATATCGTTTTGGACACAACTGATAGAACTCCTAGGTGAGGTGGGTCATGTGGAATGTCCTTTCAGTCTGTTTAGAGACAGTGTTAGCATCGGTGCAAGATAGATGCTCGGTTTGCGCCAAACGTACGATAGGCTCAAAACTCATTTTGGATGCACCCGATGGTACTCCTATGTGATGAGGCTCAAGTAGGTGCACATTTCGGTCCATTTGCAGATAGTGCTAATCCTGACGCAAGATAGGTGAATGGTTTGCGCCGAACGTACCATAGGTTCAGAAATCATTTTGGATGCACCTGATGGTATTCCTAGGTGACGAGGCTCAAGTGAAAGTTGTATTCGGTTTGTTTGGATATTGTGCAAATCTTGACACTAGATAGGTGAACGGTTTGCACCAAACGTATCATAGGCTCAGAAATTGTTTTGGATGCAACCGATGAAACTCCTAGGCGACGTGGGTCATGTGGAAACTCGTTTCCATCCATTTGGAGACAGTGTTAGTGTCGGTGTAAGATAGCTGCACGTTTTGCGTCAAATGGACCATAGGCTCAAAAATCACTTCAGGCGCACACAATGGAACTCCTAGGTGATGAGGCTCAAGTGGAAGCTTGATTCAGTCTGTTTGGAGATAGTGCTAATCTTAACGCAAGATAGATGCATGATTTACGCTGAACAAACCATAGGCTTGGAAAATGTTTTGGATGCACCTAATGGAAATCCTAGGTAATGTGGGTCATGTGGAATCTTGTTTTGGGGCTAGATAGGTGCACAGCTTGCGCCAAATGTACCATAGGCTCAGAAACTTTTTTGACACACTAGATGGTACTCCTAGGTGAGAGGCTCAAGTAGATGTGTGTTTTGGTCCGTTTGGAGATAATGCAAATCTTGACGCAAGATAGGTGCACGATTTGCACTGAACGTACCACAGGCTCAAAATTTATTTTGGACACACCCGATAGAACTCCTAGGTTACGTTTGTCTTGTGCAATCTCCTTTTAGTCCATTTAGAGATAGTGTTAGTATCGATGCCAGATAGGTGCATGGTTTGCGCTGAATGTACCATAGGCTTAAAAATCATTTTGGATGCACCCAATGGTACTCCTAGGTGATGTGGCTCAAGTGGAAGCCCGATTCTATCCGTTTAGAGATAGTGCTAATCTTGATGCAAGATAGGTGCTTGGTTTGCACCGAACATAGCACAGACTCAGAAATCGTTTTACACACACCCGATGGAACTCCTCGGTGATGTGGGTCATGTGGAATCTCGTTTTGATCCATTTGGAGACAGTGTTAGCGTCGATGCATGATTGGTGCTCAAATTGCATCGAACATACCATAGGCTCAAAAATCATTCTGGACGCACCCGATCGTACTCCTAGGTGGCACAGCTCAAGTAGATGCACATTTTGGTCCATTTGCAGATAGTGCTAATCCTGACGCAAGATAAGTGCATGGTTTGCACCGAATGTACCATAGGCTCGGAAGTCATTTTGGACGTAGCCGATGGAACTCCTAGGTGACGTGGGTCATGTGAAATCTTGTTTCAGTCTGTTTCAATTTAGTGTTACTATCGGTGCAAGATAGGTGCATGGTTTGCACCAAACATACCATAGGCTTAGTTTTAGACGCACCCGATGGAACTCCTAGGTGACGTGGGTCATCTGGAGTTAGTTTCAGTCTGTTTGGAGATAGTGTTAGTGTCGGTGCATGATAGGTGCACGGTTTGCGCCAAATGCACCATAGGATCAGAATTCATTTTTGACTTACCCAATGGTACTCCTAAGTGACAATGCTCAAGTGGATGCTCGTTTCGGTAAGTTTGGAGATAGTGCTAATCTTGACGGAAGATAGGTGCACGGTTTGCGCCGAACGTACCATAGGCTCAGAAATTATTTTGGACGCACCCATTGGAACTCATAGGTGACGTGGGTTATATGGAATCTCATTTCGGTGCATTTAGAGACCGTTTTAGATAGGTGCACGGTGTGCGCCAAAGGTACCATAGGCTCAAAAATCATTTTGGACGCACCCAATGTTACTCCTAGGTTATGAGGCTCAAGTGGATGCTCGATTTGGTCTGTTTAGAGATAGTGCTAATCTTTACGCAAGATAGGTGCATGGTGTGCTCCGAACGTACCATAGGTTAAGAAATCATTTTAGACACACCCGATAGAACTCCTAGGTGACGTGGGTCATGTGGAATCTCATTTTGGTTTAGAGACAGTGTTAGATAAGTCTACGATTTGCGCTAAATGTACCATAGGCTTAGAAATCATTTTAGACGCACCCGATGATCCCCCTAGGTGGTGAGGCTCATGTGGATGCTTATTCGGTCTATTTAGAGATAGTGCTAATCTTGACGCTAGACAAACCGTGCACCTATCTTGCACAGACATTAACACTGTCTCCAAACGGACTCAAACGAGAGTCCACACGACCCACGTCACTTACGAGTTCAATCAGGTGCGTCCAAAACTATTTATAAGCTTATGGTACGTTCAGTGCGAACCATGCACCTATCTTGCGTCAAGATTAGCACGACCTCCAAACAGACCGAACAGAGCTCCACCTGAGCCTTGTCACTTTGGAGATGCATCGGGTGCGTCCTAAATCATTTCCGAGCCTACGGTACGTTCGACACAAACCATGCACCTGTCTTGCGTCAAGATTAGCTCTATCTCCAAACGGACCGAATATAGCTTCCACTTGAGTGTTGTCACCTAAGAGTACCATCGGGTATGTCCAAAACGATTTCTGAGCAGATGGTACGTTTGATGCAAACCATGCACCTATCATGCACCGACACTAACACTATCTTCAAATGGACTAAAACGAGATTCCACATGACACACGTCACTTGGGAGTTCCTTTGGGTGCGTCCAAAACTATTTATGAGCCTATGGTACGTTCAGTGCAAACCATGCACCAATCTTGCATCAAGATTAGCACTATCTCTAAACGTACCAAACAGAGCTCCACCAGAGCCGCGTCACCTAGGGAGCCTATGGTACATTTGACGCAAACCGAGCACCAATCTTACATCGACACTAACACTATCTCTAAACAGATCAAAATGAGATTTCACATGACCCACGTCAACTAGGAGTTTCATCGGGTGCCTCCAACACTATTTCTGAGCCTATGGCACATTCGACGCAAAACCGTGCACTAATCTTGCATTAAGAGTAGCACTATCCCCAAACGGACCGAACCAAGCGTCCACTTGAGCCTCGTCACCTAGGAATCCCATCGAGTGCATCCAAAATGATTTCTAAGCATATGGTATGTTCGGTGCAAACCATGCACCTATCTTGCACCGATACTAACACTGTCTCCAAACAGACTAAAACAAGATTCCACACGACCCACGTCACTTACGAGTTCTATCAAGTGTGTCCAAAACTATTGATGAGCCTATGGTACGTTCAGTGCAAACTGCGCACCTATCTTGCGTCAGGATTAGCACTATCTCCAAACAGATCGAACAGAGCTCCACCTAAGCCTTGTCACTTAGGAGATACATCGGGTGCGTCCTAAATGATTTCTGAGCCTATGGTACATTTGACACAAATCGTGCACCTATCTTGCATCAAGATTAGCACTATCTCCAAACAGACCGAATCTAGCTTCCACTTGAGCCTCGTCACCTAGGAGTATGACCAGTTACGTCCAAAATGATTTTTGAGTAGATGGTATGTTTGGTGCAAACGGTGCACCTATCTTGCACCGACACTAACACTGTATCTAAACGGACTAAAATGAGATTCCACACAACCCACGTCACTTACGAGTTCCATTGGGTGTGTCCAAAATTATTTATAAGCCTATGGTACGTTTAGTGCTAACCGTGCACCTATCCTGTGTCAAGATTAGCACGACTTCAAAACAAACCGAACAAAGCTCCACCTGAGCCTCGTCACTTAGGAGATCCATCGGGTGCGTCCTAAATGATTTCCAAGCCTATGGTACGTTCGACAGAAACTTTGCACCTATCTTGTGTCAATATTAGCACTATCTCCAAACGAACCGAATCCAGCTTCTACTTGAGCCTCGTCACCTAAGAGTACCATCGGGTATGTCCAAAATGATTTCTAAGCAGATGGTACGTTTGGTGCAAACTATGCACCTATCTTGCCCGACACTAACACTATCTTTAAACAAACTAAAACTAGATTCCATACAACACACGTCAGTTAGGAGTTCCTTCGGGTGCGTCCAAAACTATTTATGAGCCTATGGTACATTCAGTGCAAAACCATGCACCAATCATGCGTCAAGATTAGCACTATCTCCAAACCGACTAAACAAAGCTCCACGAGAGCCTTGTCACCTAGGGAACCTATGGTATGTTTGATGCAAACCGAGCACAAGTCTTGCACCGACGCTAACACTATCTCCGAATAGATTGAAATGAGATTCCACATAACCCACGTCAACTAGGAGTTCCATCGGGTGCCTCCAATATTATTTCTGAAACTATAGCACATTCGACGCAAATCGTGCACTAATCTTGCATCAAGAGTAGCACTATCCCCAAACGGACCGAACCGAGCTTCCACTTGAGCCTCGTCATCTAGGAATCCCAATGAGTGCGTCCAAAATGATTTCTAAGCCTATGGTATGTTCGGCGCAAACCATGCACCTATTTTGCATCGACACTAACACTGTCTCCAAATAGACTAAAACGAGATTCCACGACCCACGTCACTTACAAGTTCCATCGGGTGCATCCAAAACTAATTATGAGCCTATGGTATGTTCAGTGCAAACCATGCACCAATCTTGCTCAAGATTAGCACTATCTATTAACACTTCTAACACCACATAAGCTAAGTTGTCATCCCTAGCATGGCGCCAGAAGTGTTGGTGTAGAACTGCTCTTCTTAGAATAAAAATGGGATCCGCAAGCGTACAGATAAAATACCATCGTATCACTTCACCGGGAAATATTCCAGGTATCGTTAATTTATATCTAGCTCAAGGGAAAGAACTAAGGACTTAAACCTAAAGGGATGGATTTACAAAATATGACTACTTATGAGAAATCAATCACACAGTCACTTACTTTGGCAGGGGGGATAAACCATGATAAATAAGTATAAATGAATTATAAAGCATAGGGATAAATCACGCAGAGATTAGAGATAGACTACTCATCATAAAGGTAGGTTGACGTCTGATTAGTTCAAGAGATTGAATTCTAGGTTGGTTCTAATCTACTAAGTCATTCATCTACTCTAGCAAACACACTATCATATATAGCATAAAAGACTTTTCATCTATGTATAAGGAATATTACTGAAGAAAGCCAGAACATAGCATGACTTCCTACATAACGTTGTTTCTACCTGTCCTATCAACGGGGGGTGGACTATATAAGACTCAATAGAACTGTCACTTCCACGATCTACCACATGACCCAGCCAATAGGGTGCATTTGCAGGTAAATAGCATCTAAGCACCACGCTTACATGTGATCTACCACTTAACCCCCTCGCGAAGAGAGCTAAGCGCTTTGCAAACATATGCATAAACTCATTATCAATCATAACCATATCAAATATACTACTAGAGCGAACTAGGAACATAAAAAATAGAAACATAATGATATTAGAATAAAGTCATAGAGCAATGATACAAAATAATACCAATACTTTGATGACGAAGATCCGAATCCCGAGCACAAGTTGCCTGACTCTTCCTCTATCTAGTCTAAACCTATGTAGAACTTAAAGAATTGGAGTAGCTATTCTAATTCTTTGGTGGAGAGAAACTCTCAAAACCCTAGCTCTGCTGATGGCTCCCTCTGCTAATAAATTGCTAAGGAATTCCAGGGTTTCTCCTGGGGTCAGGGGCCTTTCTTATATAGCCCTCTAGGAAGCACCACAGCCCTGGGATCAAACCGACCCTGATCTACGATTTTTATTCATCCTCAAAGGCGGTGGAGGCAGGATCGACGAGGTTGCACCTGATTGGCTCCATGACCTGGGCGGCCGCCCATGAGGTGGGGGCGAGCGCCCCACCTATCAGCCCAAATGGCCCTCCCCTTTGAGGGGTTGCCTTCTCGAGTCATCTAGATTATTCTTTTTCATAGTAAGGTTGATTTCTCTCTATGTAAATCTGACATGTGGGTCTCCTTTAATCTTTTCCTGATAACCCCCTACAGAAATAGACATTCACCAAAACTTGTGGAAATTATTAGTTTAAAACCCCTAAGTCTAAGGTGAAGCTCATTTTAACCCTTCTCTTGACTCTTGTTGTCTTATAAAATTGATGGTTAATTATCGTCAACAAACTCCCCAAGCTTACCTTTTGCTCGTCCCTAAGCAAACAGCTAAACCTAAGATGGATCAGGAGTTGCTGCAATGCTTTCACGCCTTAAAAGTACATATGCGTTCAAACAAGAATTCTTCTTTTGGACTAGAGTGGACTGCACTGACTTTCAAACTTACTCATGTTTCTTTCAACCATGGGGCTTTTACCTGCACTTAGGTCTTGAGCAATTGAAAGATAGAACAATTAAGTCAAGCACTATATCTCATGCTCTTTGTTCCACCTCTGTCCTGGAGTTTTGATAAATGTTTGCAAATAAAACTCAGAGTTCCTTAAATATGACTCTCACAAGTCTCTCAACATGTGGTATTTGTGGATCCTCACTAAGGCATTTGGAAGGTTATGCCTTATCTCTCTCACCCTATAACTAATAAGGCTTATGTGGAGTTCATGGGTATGGAGATAGCTCATACATACTTGCAATGCATATATTGCCTAGTCAAACTATGGATCCAGAGGAACTCATCATACAATCAAATCAAGAGGTGCATGTGTGGTTTGATATGGTGGCTAAAATGATGGGGAATAAATGAGATAAAAAAGAAAGAGGTGAAAGTCTAATTCTACAATGCTCCATACTTGAAAATAACTTCTCTCTTCTGAATCTTGAAAATAAATGGAAACTTGGCTGCATAAATATCTTTCTTTTCTTTCTTTCTTCTTTTTTCATTAGGACCCTTGTCCATCTTTTTCTTTTCCTTTTGCTTTTCTTATTTTTTTCTTTTAATAGAAAATAGATAACAAGTCTCTTATATGAAGAACTAAACTGATATGAGAGAAATGATGATGAAAACTTGGAGCAATTATAAAGGTATTTGGCTAGCAGAAAAGGATTCCTATGGGGAATATTTTTTATGTTCACTCTCAGTGTAAGAGTAGAACATTTTTTGGTGGATCTAAACGGGACAAATATGTGGTGTGTACTTCCAGGGTAGAAGTAGCAAGGATGCATGATGTAACACCCCAGGTGTTTGTCACTCACTAAGCAGTGGGTTTGAGCTCAAACATGATAGATTAAGTGGAGATGCCGATGTCAATGTCAACCTATGGAGATGAGCCTAACCTAAAGTTGGATGTTGCACCATTGCTTTACATATAGGCCCCTTTTCAAGATATATGTTTGGGTAGTGTTATTGCAATATCTTCATGTGTCTCACCTTAGTACCTATCTATATTGATCCCTGGAAAAGTTTCATGAAGTTTGGAATCAAAAAGTCACATGAAATGATAAGTTATATCCTGGTTGGAATGGTTTTACTAAGTGCTTGAATTGCACTATTAAGTGAATGGAATTATAGATCATCAACCAAACCTTGCAAACTTGTCCAAATGACTCTAGATGAACTCTTCAACAAAAGTTATGAAGGCTTCATGTTGAGCAAATGTCAAGAAAATGCCCCGATTGGCCTAAAACCCTAGTTTCGGCTTTATCGAGTTGCTACTTTGACCAAAGTGAAAGTTTGACTTCTGTACCAGTTATGAGGTTTGACCTTAAACAAAAGTTGTAGACCATCTTATGTAGAACAAACTTTGTTTAATGGTCAAGAGCCAGTTTGGCTTCTAGCTTGGTCAAATAGAGCTCACAAGATTGAATAAGCTGCTATTTTTTGGAAGATCAGAAATTTTTCTAAGTCCTTGAGTGGCAGCAATAAGTTGACATGTTTAGTAATCTTTATCTCCCTAACCATGCTGAACCAGTCCATGAACCTTTAATAAAAGATGAAGTTTAGTTTGTGTTCTACAAACTTTGTTGAGGAGCCCAAGCCTAAATCCATCTCTAAGCCTACCAAACAGGGATCACCATTTCAAATCTTCTAAATGTTTTCATACTTAGCAATATTTAAGTCTAAGTTAGCGACAACTTGAGTGGCATCTCGCGTTCTCGAGTTTTTGTTAAACAACTAGAGTTGAGCCAAATGTAGAAGTTGAAGATAATGTGATGGAGAAGAGTATGCAAAAAGTTGGACTTCGTTTGAGCAAGGTGGGCATCCCAAAATCATCAAAGACCAAGCTCTAACTTAAGCCTTATGAAGTCTTTGACACTGTCAACTTTGGGCTTAATTATCTCCTAATCTATGGTCCTAATGATCCAGGTGCCTTAATGACAATTGTAGATCCTTGCATGGGCTTCGACTTTGCCTTTGGGCCCATGTCCAAATTTGGCCCGGAGATGGCCCAAACACGACCTCCAAGTCAGGCAGCTTCACGCACACCACGTGCTCGAGAAATTGCGTGAATGGCCAACACGTCCTCCCCTGCGTGGCGGCCATATGCACCGTGCATCTCCACCATGGACGCCGCGTGTCCTCCTCTCTGCCACGTGCCCCTACACCTGCTCGAAGTGGAGAAGCACCAGAACACCTTCACTTGCCCTCCACTCCTCCATGCTCGCCAGCTCGAGCCGTGGAGCGCGGTCGCCGGAGCACGCCATCACCGAGCACCGCCATTGCCGAGCCAACCAAGCTCCATGCCGCCGTGCCCCTGTCCCCCCCCGTGCTCAATAGCTCGTGCCATCACCTTCGCCTCCTCCTCCTCCTCCACGCTCTGCGTGTCTCGGCTGGACCGGAACCCACTGAAGCAGTTCGGCCATGGGAGCCCCTCCGGCGCCGCCACCGACAACCGCGGCTGGACCACCTTTGGGCTGCCCTGGGATGGGCCGAGCAGCTCCGCGGGCGCGTGCGAGTCCCCTTGGGCTTCCCCGTCCCTCGTCTGCCACCGGCATTGCCTCCCCTCGCGCGAACGCGGCCGCTGCCGCCATTGCCGGCCGTCGGGTCACCGGTCATCGTGGCTGGCTCGCCTCGGGTCACCGTGGAGCATGCCAAGGTCACGAGCAGGTGCGCGCTGACCCAGGGGTACTGTGTTGCCCCTCCTTCGCCGCCGGTGAGCCGCTGGCGAGCCATCGCCAGCATCTCCTCCACTTCCCCTGCTCTGCCGACGGGAGGAAGAAGAGGAAGTCCATTTTCCCCCTCTTTGTGTCTCTCTGTTTGAGTGACTGACGACCGGGCTCGGCTGAACAGCGGGTCCCACATGTCGGGTTAAGTGGTGACAGAGATTGGGTGTATGTTTGGGTGCGCCTAGCAAATTCAGTCAGGGTTAGGTAATGCTGATTTATTTTGAATTTCAGATTTCATGTAAATCTTCTAAAATCCATATCTCATGCTAAGTAATTCCAAAAATAGCAAATGTAGACTTTTTGGAAACCTTGAGAAAATCTCTATGCAGTAGAAGCATAAAATGTTACTTGTTTCTAGAAAATTTCTGGTGTTTTGATTTAAGTTGGAAAAGAGCTCTAAAAATACTTATAAACTTGACCAGAGCCATATCTTCAGTTTTAGAACTCCAAAAATAGTGATTCTTATTTTGTTAATTTTATGATGACATGTACTTTCTAGTAAAAATATTAAACACACTAGTTGTTCACTATTTTCGTAAGGTTTTGATTTGACCTTGATAAATAAGGAAATCTACATTATATTGCTTGTCATTTTTATATCTTGATTTGTGTTGCCCTAAATAATATGAAATTTTTATGGTAGTCTTATCATGCTATGAATGTACTGTGGTATCAATTTCATAGTCATTGCTTACTGTATGATCAAGTTATTGATTTAACTTGTTTACGGCTTGATAAATAGCTTATAATTAATATATAAATGATAAAATGGAAAATGTTGTTCCATTACCTTAGTATGAGGTTTCTCTATCATTTTGATTCATACTATGGCCATGTGTTCATAGAAAATATTGAGTTTTAGGTTTAACTTGCTCTCACATGATTTATTGCAATAGCTATTTGTCTTTTTTATAGAGGTTGATATACTTGTCCAAATGGCTTAAAATTTGGAAAGTAGACTTTTGGGAGCATTTTTAGGACACTGTAATTTTGGTAGAATTTATTATGCACTTTTGATATGTGTTCATGATTCCACCTAATTATCTAAATAAATTAAGAAAATATATTAAAAAAATTTATTTAGGAATGGGCACTATGTTTTCTAGTGTTCATTAGTCATGTGTGAAGTGTTGGCAAAGTTGGTTTTGCACAATTATATGTTTGCAACATATGTTAATAATTATTTCTTGAAATTATTGGTTTCTAGACAGTTCTGGGGGCAATGTAAATTACCCCATGTTAATGGTGTTTTCTGAGCATATTGTCTATAGGAAAGTTGTATATAATTTATGTATCTAGCTTGTGGTAAAATTTGGTGGCATTTGGTCAAGTAGTTTTTGAGTTATAGATGTTTAAAGTCAGGTTCCAGATTTGGTTGCTCTCTGTTTGGAGCAGACTAGAGTCTTTAGTTTCATCTTTTTGACCTAGTAAACTTGGGAATCAGGCTTAGGTGATATTAAATGAATTATAGATAATTTCATATGCTTTCCAGATTATCCTCTTGCATGTCATTTGGAATTATTTAGCTCCTGGAATGATGTTATTTCTGGACTGTTCATGCTGATAGCAAATCTGAACTTTTCTGTTAAGCATAGTTTGAGTTACATAAGTATGTTGGTGTCACTACTTGATACTTGGGTGGTACCCGGTGATCTTGTGAGACTTGTTCTTGATTGATGTGCTTGCCCTCTTCTATGTCATGCCTTAATGAGGATTAAGTTAATTAGCTCTAGGTGCTTACGTGAACTTTGATATGCTTACTTGATTACTTTGTTTATTGCACTTCTATGCATTCATACATATGCATTATTGCACCTCATTTAGGTACGTTAGCTGAAGCACTGAAGGACCTAAGGCGGAGCCAAATCCAAAGACGGAGTTGGTGGATCCACCCCGAAGATAAAAGGATCGGACAAGTGCTAGATTGGAGGATGCTCGCCAAGCGGGTTTCATCTGACATACTCTAACTTGAGTCGGATCCCAGGCAAGCCCTGGAGCATTATAAGCCTCCTACCTTCAAAGCAATTAATTCTATATATGTTATAAGTATTGTTGCATTAAGTGATAGGAGTTGGTTGGAAACCCTTGCTGCATTATATCATTCCTTGTCCAGATATATGAATCCTTGAATCCTACATAGACTAGGCTCGAGTAGATGCTTAGCCCTGCTAAAAATGTAGAAGTCAGGTGATTTCCTATCACCTACGAGATGTAGGGATATTCATATATGGCACAGTTGGCTATATTTGTTATCGTGGAAAGGAACCATGTGTTAATAAAATAAAATGAGACCGGGCGGGATGACGATAGTGAAGCAACAAGGCATGGAGGTATTGGGTGTAGATCTATCCCCGTCTGAGTCGTTTAAGGACCGATTCGCTTTACGTCCTTGAGTCATGTTGAACGCAGTCTAACACTTAGTTGGCCGGATAAGTTGTTCTGACCGCAAAGCCGAGTAATACAGTTCAGGCTGGGAATCGAATGGTAGGTCGCATCTTGGAGGTAGTAAGGATGTGCTTCGGGACATTGGCATGAGACCAAGGGGGGGTTAGAGTCCCTATCACCTGGCAGAGTGTTGCCCCTAGGGATGCGGCATCTGTCGAATCCGCGACTCCTGAATTGTACGAAAGGTGGCTTGTGCGACCCTGGCAGGGGCCTGCGCGGTGAGTGTTAGAAATCCCCTCCAGTTGGATAGGAACTCGATTCGAATCGCCGTCGCTCCTGGTTAGTGAGCACTTGACTTGAGCAGCGGCAATGTAGATTCCATTAAATTGAACGGATGGTTAATTGGATGGCGATGGAAAGGTTGCCTCAATTTATACTTGCTATGGTTAATATTGTTTGCTCCTAATCAAGTGAGTGCTCTAGTATAGGTGCTAATATAGATGATAGGTTAATGATAATTAACTTGATGCTTAAGCATTAATGATTACTTATCTATATTAAGCTTTTATGCAAATGTTGTCAAGCTAGCCCACTTACATCAGCCTTGCATGATCCTTGGTGTCACTTTATTTCTGGTTTTTGGCGGGTAAGTGTAGCTGAGTACATTGTCGTACTCAGGGTTTTATCCCCACTTGTTGCAGGTTGTGATGTATCATGGTGACTGCAAGAGTTGGTTGGCTCCTGCCATAGAGGCGAAGTGTGATGACGGGCATGAACCTTCTGGGTTATCTTCTCTCTAATGCTTTTGTTGGAAGGCGACCTTGGTACTGGCATGTATTTGAAATAAGGGTGTTGTTAGTCTCAAATTTGTTTGCTTCCGCTACTTTCGAACTTAAGTTGTAATAACTATGTTGAACTCCGATGTATATTAAATTACTTGTGAAATGGTTGTAACATGTGACTTGTTATGTTGAATCACTACGATCTTGGCTTGTATATTGGTTGGTTTGAAATCCATCGTGATTTCATTGGACTACCAGAGTTATATGGGCTCAAGTGTGAGAATTTGATCACTTCGGTGATTGTTTTTATACTTGTGCTCTTATAATTTGGACGGTTCCGTTACACATGATGTGTGTGTAAATCTTGATTTTAACCGCATGACAAGCCCCTAGGGGTCGACACAGCCCAACCAAACTCAATACAATTACAAGCAGTAAATATATGGAAGGTTTCCTATTCTAATAATCATGTATGGCTGTGGTAGGAATTTAACACTCGTCATATAAGAAACTCATCATGTGGCAATTTAAGTTTTCAAAATAAATCTCCAGAATTTAGTGTCACTAGGAACAAAATAAACAGCAGCTCAGACTATATCATATCATGTCCGTCAATTACCTAGACTTAGATTAAGCATATGCTCCCATAGGTTTACAGTGTAGAGTAAATTCGTGTGTCAACAGTTTATCCAATCCTTGGGAGAATTCTAGGTTGAAAACTAGGTACTTGAAAAGAATTACAATAGAGCAACTGTTCATCATCTCCATCCTGCATTCTTCAAGTCTACATACTTATTAACAAATTAAAGCAACAAGATTAAAAGCATACTCTTATACACACTCTTTTTATTTAGTTTTCATATTTTTAGAACAAACTAAAATAGGCACACTAAAAAGCAGTAAATATTTTTTTGTTTTCAAGTTTTGCTGATTTTTTTAGATGCATAATGATAACAAAAGGAAATTGTAAAAAGGAAAAGAAAACTTACCTTGGGTAGTAGGGGTCCTCCCCCAAGCTAGATCTTGTCGTCATCATTTAGTCCATGCGAAGGTACCCCAATATTTCTTCCATAGTACGGGCATTCTATTCTTGCCCCTCTTGAATGCTAGTTAAGGTCTGGGTTGTGTTGTGGTTCCACTGGTGCTGTGCCTCCCACATCCGGGTGTTGTAGGCTTGGCCATCTATGAGTGTTTGGAGGGCGTTGTCGGTGCGCTGGTGAAATGCCACGTTTTCATGATAGTTCTGCTGTGGGGTGTAATGGAACCCAACAGCGTCAGATCTACATCCGCGCTCGAACTCTTCTCATGCTCCACCTGATGATGTTCCTGCTCCATAGGGGTCAAATGTGTGCCTTCCACCCCCTGATGAAGTTCCCTCTCCATGGGAATCAAATGGTTGTGTTGGTGGAGGTGGTTGCTCATAGCCCTCATGTGGCTGATGAGGAGGATACTCCCACGGGCTTATCACCCGATAGTTGTGATCCATCCAACTATCATAGCTAGCATGAGCTGGCTGTTCTTGGCTAGGGTCAGCTCTGCGCCAAATTGGTTTTTGACGATGTGTGATTCTTTCAGAGGCGGTTCTCTGAGGTGCTCGAGCATTCACTGGTTGAGCCTGTAACTCAACATGAAAAGTTCTAACAGAATAGAGGGCCAACTCTGGGTTAAGTAACCGGAGCTTGGTCTCACCATATGTCATAAAAAGTTCATTGTTTATTCTTTTTAAAAGGTGGGCATGAAAAAGATGATCATAACCAAAAGTATCACGATGCTCTTCAATAAATTCAAGGGAGGCACCTTGCAACATGTCTAAGTTTGAAGCAATGCTGCAGGTCCGCACTTCTAACTTTGCTTGTGTCATCACGAGGGATAAATGTGAAGCCTAGCCATTTGTGAAAGAACCTAAGGGTTGGATGTTCTATATTGCTAGTCCGATGAGAATTGAAAACAGAGTGTTTAGAAATCTCAGTCCAAAACTTATGCTTCTTAAAATCTTCTAAAGCATCATCCAAATCTAGCGGAATGTTGTTTGAAAAATTAAGGAGGATGCTAAGCTCTCTCCAAGTAGGATAAAACTCATGTGTGAAAAGCCTAAAATAGACTCCTGACTCGGTGATCCTTAAGGTGCAGAGAAATTCTATGGTTAAGAGCTTAGACCCTAACTCAGAGACATCCCAAGCAGACGTCCATCCTAATAATGAGAAAATAACATCGAATTCAGAACTCATAACTGCTTCTTGGAGTAGTGCGAGGTCAAATGCTGGTGTGTGGGTGAACTCCTTGTCTTTGATCTTCTTGTATACTTCTTTCTCATGAGAGTCTCTCAGTCCAAGCTAACTTGGCTTGCGAAGGATCTTTGGCGCAGGTGATGAAGAGGAAGTAGGTGTAGGAGCAGTAGGAGGGTCGACACTCATGTCGGAGCTGGCTCTTGATGATGCTCGTGTCGATCTCCTGGTTCTAACGCTCTTGACTACTCCCACAGCTCCCTTAGCAAACTTCTTCAATCCACTCATCCTGCAAAACTGACAAA
This sequence comes from Saccharum hybrid cultivar R570, assembly GCA_038087645.1. Lineage (NCBI taxonomy): Eukaryota > Viridiplantae > Streptophyta > Magnoliopsida > Poales > Poaceae > Saccharum > Saccharum hybrid cultivar. The sequence continues at coordinate 17,087,250 of JAQSUU010000216.1, read as the reverse complement.
GACAAAACTCGTGGAGAGAGTTAGGGAAGGGGTTAGTTGGTTAGCCGTCCAAAGTCAGCGGTCCAGAGGTTAGTCGTCTAAGAGATTATTTTTTAGTTGGTTTCCGACAGAACCTCCCTTCAAATTTTAATTTGTTCTAGCCTAACTTGGCAACACTACCACTAAATCAGATATGATAGCAGCACTAAAAACCTTCCTTCTCTCAACTCTAAGCTCGAAGACACTCTCCTCTCTTCTTTCTCTTCTTTCTTTCCACTCTCTTCCTTCTCTCCTATGCTCTTGCAGAAAACTCGAAACTGAGAACATCTTGTACACTAAAAATTCTGAGTCTTGGTGGTGCATAGAAGCAATGGGTGAAGGGGTTTTTATAGAGGAAGAGATGGCTGGGCGGGCGCCCAAGTGGAGAGGGCGGCCGCCCCACTTCTGTCCCCTTTTCTGGCTGAAATTTTCAACTCTCCACCTTGCTTAAGTGCCAAGTATGAAAAAGAGGTGTGTGGGTGGATTTGGAGGTGCAAAAGAGAAAATGGTGGAGGTGAGTGGAAGTGGATGAAAAAATGTGATGTGATGTATGTGAGGTGGAGTGTATGGCATGTGGGTCCCATGGTGGTGGGTCCACTATACACTATATATATAAATAAAATGCAGGAGATTAAAAGAGTAGAAACTAAAATGCTTAAAATGAATGGAGTAAATATTTTTGTACCACCACAGTAAATACTTTTAACGGTTTTTCACACACCGTAAAAATTATTTACATGGGGCTAGAATTTTTATAATGCAGTACTGTGAATGTAAATGCTTAAGAAAAATTATGCAGATAAATACCGAGTTACCTTCCAGTAAGGGTTCGAATTTTTAGAGTCCTTCGAACTGGACCTTCCAATATTTTATTCTTCTGACGATCCCAGAGATGATGGCTCTAGTGATTTTTCCATCTTGTCTTGATCAACCATCTTCGCAGAGGAATTGAGTTCCTGTTTTGACTTAAATGCAAATTGTTCTTCTTGCCCATTTATGGTGAACTTGATTTCTCCTTTCCCGACATTAATGTGTGCATTGGCGATGCTTAAAAAGGGTCTCCCGAGGATGAGTGACACTTTTGAGTCCGGATGCATATCCAGTACCACAAAGTCTACTAGAACAAAGAATTCTCGTATCTTGACTGGAATATTCTCGGCAATGCCCAATGGGTACCGAACTGATTGATCTGCTAACTGTAGACACATTGATGTTGGCTCGAGTGCCGAGTGGTCAAGCTTGTGATAGACTGCAGCAGGCATCACACTGACACTTGCTCCAAGGTCACATAGTGCATTGTTTGAAATGTTGATTTCCAATTGAGCAATCAATTGTGGGGCATCCTGGATCTTTCTTCTTTTCTGGTAATTTATTCAAGATAGCCGCACTACACTCTTCGATTAGCTTGATCACTTCAGTGGATGGCAGTGGTCTCTTCTTGTTCAAAATATCTCTGATATACTTGGCATATGTAGGAACTTGAATGGCATCCAATAGAGGTATGTTGACATATAACTTCTGAATAACCTCCACGAACTTGCTAAACTGCTCATCCGATTGTGGTCTTCTAATTATGCGAGGAAACGGTATGTAGTTCGTATCATGAAAATTCTGTCTCATTTCGTGATCTTGTAATGTGTCTTGAGGTTGCACATCTTGTTCAACTTCATTATTATTCTCTTCTTCTGCCACTGGTGGTACTACTGGTGCTCTTCTCGCTCCTTTTGGATAGGGAGGATCCTTGATGGATCTCCCTCCTCTCATAGTAATAGCTCTTACATGCTCAGGGTCAGTGGCAGTGGGCAATACGGTAGCTAGTTGTTTTATCCTCTCTTCTATCTTCTTATTAAACTTGAGCTAATCTTTGATGGCAGCTGAGAAACTATCCAATTTGACATTTATATCCTTCAGGATTCTATCGTTAGCAGCAAGCTTTACTTTGATTTCATTGTTCATTATCATCTGTTGCCCGACTAAATCCCTCAATGTTGGTTGTCGATTCAATTTTTGATTTGGCTAATACAAAGGCTTCTGGGCCGTGAAATTTATATCTTGTTTGTATGCTACTTCAATCGCCCTTTGATCTTCCTTATACTTAGCCATCTGGTCAAGCCAATTGAGAAGTCATCCATCTTGGTAGACAGTGCATTCACTTCTTCAATTGTTTCTTCACTCTGATGACAATGTTGAGTGTGGTCTTGGGACAAGCCTTGATTTTCTGATATTTTCTCCATAAGCAACTTGGCTTTCCCCAATGTATGTGACAAAAATGATCCTCCAGCAGTTGCATCTAGGTCCTCACATGCTTTCTAAGTTAATCCATGATAAAAGTCTTGCATGAGTAACCATTCTTCCATTCCATGATGAGGACAATCTGAGATGTATTCTTGCAAACGCTCCCATGCTTCTGAAATGGTTTCTATCTTCTACTGTTGAAAATTGGTAATCTTTCCTCTTAAGGCATTGGTCTTGCCTATTGGGAAGAATTTTGCTAGAAAGGCCTTTGAACACTTTGCCCATGTGTTGATGTCTTCTTTGTTGGCATAAAACCACTGCTTCGCTCTTCCCACTAGTGAGAATGGAAAAAGGTGAAGTAGTATAATATCTTGATTGACTTCTTTACTGACGATAGTGCTCCCAATTTCTAGGAAATTCTGAAATGTGCACTTGCATCTTCATGAATCTTTCCACTAAATTGGGTAGCTTGCACCATATTAATGAGGCTTGGTTTGAGCTCAAACTCAAGATTATTTGTTTCCAATGCTGGACCTGTACGGATATTCTCAACTGTAGGAGCAGAGAATTCACGTAGGGTTTTTGTAGCCATAGCTTTAGGAATTGGTGATAAGCTCCTTCTTGGGATGATCCAATTCTGATGATGGAGAGTTGAGTGAATCAGAACCAATCCTGCTAATACCCTATATAAAATACAAACATAGAAAAATAACAGGGGTGAACCTGCCAAAGTAGAGGTGCCTTGTTATGATTTATCATTTCCTAAGTATCTATTTACGCAATTTTTCTCAAAGGTTTATTCCTTTCCCTGGCAACGGCGCCAGAAATGCTTGTTGATACTTCTAACACCACTTAAGCTAAGTTGTCATCCCTAGCATGGCGCCAGAAGTGTTGGTATAGAACTGCTCCTCTTAGAATAAAAATGGGATCCGCAAGCGTACAGATAAAATGCCATCGTAGCACTTCACTGGGAAATATTCCAGGTATCATTAATTTATATTTAGCTCAAGGGAAAGAACTAAGGACTTAAACCTAAAGGGATGGATTTGCAAAATATGACTACTTATGAGAAATCAATCACATAGTCACTTACTTTGGCAGGGGGGATAAACCATGATAAATAAGTATAAATGAATTATAAAGCATAGGGATAAATTACGCAGAGATTAGAGATAGACTACTCATCATAAAGGTAGGTTGACGTCTGATTAGTTCAAGAGATTGAATTCTAGGTAGGTTCTAATCTACTAAGTCATTCATCTACTCTAGCAAACACACTATCATATATAGCATAAAAGATTCTTCATCTATGTATAAGGAATATTACTGAAGAAAGGCAGAACGTAGCATGACTTCCTACGTAACGTTGTTTCTGCCTGTCCTATCAACGGGGGGTGGACTATATAAGATTCAATAGAACTGTCACTTCCACGATCTACCACATGACCCGGCTAATAGGGTGCATTTGCAGGTGTTAACGGTAGATAAGTGTCAGTTTTAACCATCAACAAAACATGAAAAAGGACCTAAACATAATTATCTCTTAGATATAGAGGGTCTACTAACATAATTCCAAGAGTTTTGGTGAATCTATGTTTTGGAGGGGTTAAACTAAAAAAAGACCAGAATCACCAAATAGAAGTATCTCAAATGATGAAATAAAGTGGACCATTGCGTAGAGGTCATCGAGACACATGAAATAGAGTTTTGGTTCACCCAAATCGGAGTCCAGACGATAAAGTTATGTCTTCCGAAAGATTGTAAATGGGCTCCAAGAGTAGTCCGGAGTAAAACGGGCATATCTCCCTCATCCGAACTCCGTTTTAGGTGATCCACCAGGCGAATCAAAGCTAACAAAAAGATCAATTAGCCCATACTAAATATGTTACAATTTGGGCCAAGGGATGGGGTGACCGCCCAGCCCTTTGGGCGGGCACCCAGGTCCTACAGCCAATCAGGCTCCGTCTCGTGGATCGCCCCTCCATCGCCTTTGAGGATCAATAATAATCGTAGATCAAGGTCGGTTTGATCCAAGGACTGTGGTGCTTCCTAGAGGGCTATATAAGAAAGGCCCCTAGCCCTTGGAGGAGGCATCCCCATAAACCCTAATTTCATTATCTCTCAGCTGGGATCAAAGGCAGAGGTGTCCCATGAAAGGATGACCTCTCCTCCCTAGAGAGTTAGGGCTAGAATTCCAATGTAGTAGATTAGATCTAGATGAGAGTTAGGGCGAGCAGAGCTATGCTCCGTTCTAGAGAAGTCTTAAGAGATTTGGTATGTCTTTGTATATATTCTTTACAAGACTTATGCTTTATATATTTTCATCTTCTATATTTACTTTATGCCTTTATTATGTATGGTTAGTATAGTTGTTATACCTTGGCATGGGATCTTAGCTCGTATTGAGTGCTTTAGTTATTGCGCATAGCTAGACTAGTAATCGATAGTTTAGGCATGGTGTCTAGGCTATAGGTTACCTGTGGTTGCGCTCAACCCCACGTATAGTTGTGGTAGCCCCAGAGGTGACAGCTCTGTAAGGCCTTCGTAATCCACCACATTCAGGTTGATGTTCGTAGAGCTTTTGGCAGTCTTCCCCCGACTACTTTCTTCCCAGTCTCTTTCGAGAGTCGGAAAGGTACGGTTGCTCCAAAGTGTCATGTGTATGATCGCTATATATATTCATGCTTTAGTTATTAAAGAACCAAAGTAATAGAGAAGTACATAGGAACCTTGATCTCTCCTGTTGTATGCTAGCTACTCATTTATCATAGAATTATCCTATGTGTGCTTTTATTCATATACCTATCATATATCATTTACCCCCTGCTTTAGTCTAGTTGGTTTACTAAGTTAGTAGATACATGATGGTGAATTATCAGATTCTTTAACCCTTGCTTCCCTGTGATAAAATATAAATAAAGATACCTGGTTTACTCCCGGTAAAATGCTACAATGGTATATTCTGTGCGCTTGCGGAATCCTTCATATTTTAGTTGCACTTAATATCTGCCAACAGTAGGTAAATAACATCTAAGCACCACGCTTACATGTGATCTACCACTTAACCCTCTCGCGAAGAGAGCTAAGCGCTTTGCAAACAAATACATAAACTCATTATCAATCATAGCCATATCAAATGTACTACTAGAGCAAACTAGGAACATAATAAATAGAAACATAATGATATTAGAATAAAGTCGTAGAGCAATGATAAAAAATAATACCAATACTTTGATGATGAAGATCCGAATCCCGAGCACAAGTTGCCCTACTCTTCCTCTATCTAGTCTAAACCTATGTAGAACTTAAATAATTGGAGTAGCTATTCTAATTCTCTGGTGGAGCAAAACACTCTAAACCCTAGCTCTGTTGATGATTCCCTCTGCTAATAAATTGCTAATGAATTCTAGGGTTTCTCCTAGGGTCAGGGGCCTTGCTTATATAGCCCTCTAGGAAGCACCACAGCCCTTGTATCAAACCGACCTTGATCTATGATTTTTATTCATCCTCAAAGGCGGTGGAGGCAGGATCCACGAGGTTGCACCTGATTGGCTCCATGGCCTAGGTGGCTACCCATGAGGTGGGGGCGGGTGCCCCACCTGTCAGCCCAAATGGCCCTCGCCTTCGAGGGGGTGCCTTCTCGAGTCTTCTAGATTATTCTTTTTCGTTGTAAGGTTGCTTTCTCTCTATATAAATCTAACATGTGGGTCTCCTTTAATCTTTTCCTGATAACCCCCTGCAGAAATAGACATTCACCAAAACTCATGGAAATTATTAGTTTAAAACCCCTAAGTCTAAGGTGAAGCTCATTTTAACCCTTCTCTTGACTCTTGTTGTCTTATAAAATTGATGGTTAATTACCCACGTCAACTTGGAGTTCAATAGGGTGCCTCCAATACTATTTTCGAGCCTACGGTACATTCGACACAAACTATGCACTAATCTTGCATCAAGAGTAGCACTATCCCCAAATAGACCTCATCACCTAGGAATCCCATCGAGTGCATCCAAATCGATTTCTAAGCATATGGTACGTTCGGCGCAAACCATGCACCTATCTTGCACCGACACTAACACTGTCTCCAAACGGACTAAAACAAGATTCCACACAACCCACATCACTTACGAGTTCCATCGAGTATGTCCAAAACTATTTATAAGCCTATGGTTCGTTCAATGCAAACCGTGCACCTATCTTGCGTCAAGATTAGCACGACCTCCAAACGGACCGAATAGAGCTCCACCTGAGCCTCGTCACTTTGGAGATCCATCGGGTGCGTCCTAAATAATTTCCAAGCCTATGGTACGTTCGACACAAACCATGCACCTATCTTGTGTCAATATTAGCACTATCTCCAAACGGACTGAATCCAACTTCCACTTGAGCCTCGTCACCTAAGAGTATCATCGGGTACGTCCAAAATGATTTTCTAAGCAGATGGTACGTTCGGTGCAAACCGTGCACCTATCTTGCACCAACACTAACACTGTCTTCAAACGGACTAAAACTAGATTCCACCCAACACACGTCACTCAGGAGTTCCTTCGGGTGCGTCCAAAACTATTTATGAGCCTATGGTACGTTCAGCGCAAACCATGCACCAATCTTACGTCAAGATTAGCACTATCTCCAAATAGACCGAATAGGGCTCCACCAGAGCCTTGTCACCTAGGGAGCCTATGGTACGTTTGATGCAAACTGAGCACAAGTCTTGCACCGACACTAACACTATCTCCAAATAGATTGAAACGAGATTCCACATAACCCATGTCAACTAGGAGTTTCATCGGGTGCCTCCAATACTATTTCCGAGACTACGTTACATTCGACACAAACTGTGCACTAATCTTGCATCAAGAGTAGCACTATCCCCAAACGGGCTGAACCGAGCTTCCACTTGAGCCTCGTCACCTAGGAATCCCATCGAGTGCATCTAAAATAATTTATAAGCCTATGGTACGTTCGGCGCAAACCGTGCACCTATCTTGCACCAACACTAACACTGTCTCCAAACAGACTAAAATGCGATTCCACATGACCCACGTCACTTACGAGTTGCATCGGGTGCGTCCAAAACTAATTATGAGACTATGGTACGTTTAGTGCAAACCATGCTCCTATCTTGCATCAAGATTAGCTCTATCTCCAAACGGACCGAATAGAGCTCCACCAGACCCTTGTCACCAAGGAGTACCATCGGGTTTATCTAAAACAATTTATGAGCATATGGTACGTTTGATGCAAACCAAGCACCTATCTTGCGTCAAGATTAGCACTATCTCTCGACTGACCGAATCTAACTTCCACTTGAGCCTCATCACCTAGGAGTACCATTGGGTACGTCCAAAACAATTTCTGAGTAGATGGTATGTTCGGTGCAGACCGTGCACCTATCTTGCACCGATACTAACACTCTCTCCAAATGGACTAAAATGAGATTCCACACGACCCACGTCACTTACGAGTTCCATCGGGTGCGTCCAAAACTATTTATAAGCCTATGGTATGTTCAGTGCAAAACATGCACCTATCGTGCGTCAAGATTAGCACTATCTCCAAACAGATCGAACAAAGCTCCACCAGACCCTCGTCACCTAGGAGTGCCATCGGATGCGTCTAAAATGATTTGTGAGCCTATGGTATGTTTGACGCCAACCGAGCACCTATCTTGCTGTCACATCCCAAAATTGCTATTATGGGATGTGACTTAGAAAACACTAAATAACATTAAATGGTTTCATCATTTTCTAAAATTTTCTCAACTTTAGTTAAGTTGTTGACACTTTAGATAGTGGAAAATGTGGGTTTCTAAAATGTTTGCAATCCAATTTAGTGGTTTGTTGCATTCATACTGTTGCATTCCTTCACACCATGCATTTTCACCTTGGGAGCTTAAGCATAACCTAGCAACATAGGTTTAATAAATAAAATATGACCAACTTAAAATGTTTACCGCAGTTTAACCGTCTCAAGCCTTTTTGAGCCTTGCATCCCCTCATGTTATACTTATTGAGTATGGTGCGCTCACACTTGCTTTATATAAAATCAACAAAAATCCTGGATGGGTACCAGATGGTGGATTCAAATGATGAGTTACAGGAGATGTTCCAAGAATACTAGGCGAGTGCTCCCCCAGTCAACCGTCCCTGTGGAGTATGGAGTCCCGAAGAGAGGATATAGAATAGTTTCCGCTATGCTTTGTAATAGATATAATTCTTGATGTAACTATGTTTCGATATATAATAAAGTATTGTCCTTGATATTCTCCATATTTGTCGCTATATGTGTCGTGTGGACATCCTGGGCACACATATAGTTAGCGCTTGGTATTCTTTGGAAAACTGGGTGCGACAGATTGGTATCAGAGCAATGTTGACTGTAGGACGCTCATCCTAGTTAGAAATGGTCGATTTTATAAACTTATTTTAGTATCTTCCTCCACCTTGATGTTTTATTAAAAATAAAAATAATTCTTTATCGAAAGCCCCTTGTTTCTCCAAAAATCCATGAAGATGTCTAGGAAGATCAAGGTTCTACATCGACAAGGAGCATCTTTATTGAAAATGGAGAGTCGAAGTCCATCTACCACGATGCTTTTAGGAAGTTGTTATCCCCGAACACTTTTACGTTAGTAACGATGCTAAGGTGAGTGATAGTGTGCTTTCATAAGGACCCTATCATGTTAGTGTGCCCTAGAATGGTTAGAATGGTTGATTGTTTTGTTATTATGTCCATGTGTGATTTGGCTCTCTATAATGAGTGTAGCCTCAGCGAATCTCGGGGCGAGATTCCTATTAAGGGGGGTAGTTTGTCACATCCCAAAATTCCTATTATGGGATGTGACTTAGAAAACACTAAATAACATTAAATGGTTTCATCATTTTCTAAAATTTTCTCAACTTTAGTTAAGTTGTTGACATTTTAGATAGTGGAAAATGTGGGTTTCTAAAATGTTTGCAATCCTAGTGGTTTGTTGCATTCATACCGTTGCATAGTGTTTATGTTTGGAAAATGAATTTCGATGTTTACAAATACGTATAGGTTTTGATCTCAACTTCATCTTTCCAGACATCAAACCAACATCTATAACTCTAATCAAGTCCTTTGCCGGCATCCTATAAAAATCTAGCATGATTCGTTCTCTATTTCTCTTCTTTCTTTCCGCTAATGGATCAATACTCGACCCACACATCCAAATTTTATCTGAATCATGGGTCAAGCCTAATCCAGTCTCTCCACCTCTCTTATTAACAATGCTCATTTACACCATCACTTTATCTCTTTGTCTTCAATCCCATGCACGCAGCAACAATTTCTCCTTACTCTTTGTTTCACGTGGAGAAGACTTCCCTCTCCTATCTATGGTGTCTCCTCCATTCTCATGCAAAAAAATATGCACACATTCTTCCCTCTCATAATTTACTAGACACACATTGAGTACTCCTTTACTTCATCCCTTCAATGGTATGCATGCAGCAGCCATATTGCGTGAAAGATGCTGCCCTCTCTCCTCTCCTGGTTCTTCCTCCTTTTCTCTCATGCATATACTGCAGCATATAACTTCCTATCTTAATTTCTTAGTCGTAGCACATTTTTATTCCCTCAAATATTTACTTCTCTTATGCATGCAATGGCAGCCATAAGTCTTTTTCTCTCTTCTTCAGTGCCTATTTCATACGTAAAATAACAGCCGCACTTAATTCCTTAGCCCATAATTTCCCTGTCTCCATCATGTGGAGAAGTTTCCCCTCTCATCTCTATGGCGCCTCTCTCCTTCCTGTCATGCAAAAACTGAAGCACACATCTCATTCTTCCTCTTTTAATTCCCATGGTCACACCTCCCTCTTTATTTCTCTTTTAGCAATACTCCTTTACTCCATTGCATGCACATAATAGCAGCCATACTACCTCCTCTTTCTCTCACGCAGCAGCCATCTCCTCTCCCTTCTCATGCAAATAACAGCAGCCCTCGCCCTTAATTCCCTTTACAAGCTCTTTTTCATTCTCCTTTACCACTCCCTAAATGCAAGAGTGAAAGCTGATGAAACAGTCCCTTCCTCCTCTATTTTTCTCACGCCCACACCAGCAGACATCTCTCTTTATTTCCGTCTTGATAACCCCATTTTATCTCACTTCAATTGCATGCACCCATGCAACAAGTGGCACTATATTTCTCTCCTCTCCCTCACGCAAGCACCAGAAGGAGTCCCCTCATTTCCTCCTCTCTCTCCATCAGATGGTGCCTCCTCCCCTTCTCCTCTCTCCCCCACGCCAACATCAGAGCAGCAGCCCCATCTCCTTCCCATCCTTCACCATGGATGCAGTTCCAAATCCCTCTCATTTCTCTCCACAAAAATGGAGCCCCACGCAGCAGCGATCCCGATTTGCCGCTGCATGTTTCATCTCACCACTGGAATCCTTCACACCATGCTGTGGTAAGGAGGTTCATCTTCTATGTTCTTCGTAAAATTGATGTTCATCATCTCCTCTCTGTTGTGATAGTTCCCAGCAGTACAACGGTACATGGAGGCCATTCCGGTGTGCCTTGCCATCTCCCCAAACCCGCAGCAGCAGCAGTACCTCGCTGATCACTGTCTCCACCATTTCTATACAGCACATGGTGAGGTCGACCCTGCATATTCCCTCTCTGATCTTGATGCCCTTTCATCTCCCATTCATCTATTCGATCTCTCATGTGGCGCAGATCAGCACCAAGGTGGAATTGATGCTGTCCCGTTGACCGCACTCCCAATCGCCACCCTGTCATCGATGAAGGCTGCCGCTAAAATTCACCGAGTTGTGGTCGTTTTCGCCGCCATCGACGGGAACCACCCACCGCCGTCCGCCATGAGCGGTGATGAGGTAGTTTTGGTGCGGTAGAGGTTGGGAAAAGGGTGCGCCGTGGTGCCGGGTAACGTGGAGAGCGCGTAGGAGTGCTCGGCTTCGTCGGAGGGGTCAATGGCTGCGAGGAAACGCCGGCCGAAGCCGCTCCCCTGCCCTGCTCTCTCTGGCTCGGGGCCTGCCTATCGGCGTGGGATTTCCCCCTCTGTTTGGTTTCAGGCCGAGGTGGGCTGGCCACAGTAGTGGCCCAACGGTTGCGGCCTGTTTAGGTTTTTAGGTTTAGTCTTTTTCTGTAAATGCATATTTTGGTGTGCTGTTTTTATAAATTCATAGAAAATAGCAGAAAAATTATTAAAAGGAAAATGAGGACTTTTTGGAATCCTCATGAGGTGTACTTTATAGTAGTGTGATAAAATATGACATGTTAGTTTATGCTTTCTGGAGTTGGTAATTACTTTTACTAAGTGCATTATTTAATCATATGAATTTGGTGATTTTGTATCTCACTATATACTGCTCCTATTGCTATGAAATTATTGTGAGATGCTAAGCATGCTTTGGTGATGCTCTAGTTAAATTTTCATGAAATTTGGATGTCATATGCTCTAGTTATAAATGTTATTTGTATATGTTTTATAATGCTTATCCATTTGTTTATTTTGGTATCTCCTAAATTACTTGTTAACTTAAGCTGAAAATTTTGTGGTAGTCCCCTGGTGCCATGTAGGTGCCTCTTTAATTTTATTAAAAATTTTTGGGCACATTTTATAAGTAATGTTATTTGTGCCTAAGCATTTAAATAAATAGAAAAGTCTAATTAAATAAATGTTTCCATAAGTAACATGACTTGGTCTGGTGTTCTTTAGACATGTACTAAATAATGGTCAAGTTGGTTTGGCCATTTGCAATGTTTTTAGATTGTGTTATTATATAATTTTATAATTCATTGATTTCTGAACAGTTTTCATAGGATTACATTTTGACTAAGGCTAGGATGGTTTTCATGCTCTATGTTGTATACAAAAGTTGTAGTAAACTTAATGATGTAGTAGCTGTTCAAATTTGGTGCCATTTGGCCCCATAGTTTAGCATTTGTGCATGTTTTAAAAAGTGTCCGGTTGCAATTTGCTCTCTGTTTGCCCAGAACTGATTCTGGGAATGTTTGATTTCGACCTAGTAAACTTGTGAATTATGTTTTTGTATCTGAAGATGAAATGTAGGCAATTTCATAAGATTTCCAGAATGTCCTCATGCATATCCATTGGAGTTATAGAACTCCAGTTATGAATTCTATAAGTTGCTACTGTCAACATGTCAATGTGCTGAAATTTCTAGGAACTGGTTTAAGTGTGCTAAGTTTGAATCTTGTGGTACTTAGTGGTTACTTATGGATGTTTAAACATGTTAATACCAGAGAGGAGATTTTCACCTAAGCTTAAAGTGATTTGAATAGAGCACCATGCAACTTGACTTTTATTGCTTAGATTGTTGCATTGTTCATCACATTCATCATGCATACATGCTCATAAGCTCATCATGTCACATCTGTGCATACATGAAATTTATTGGTGCATACACATGCAATAGGTGTACCGAGGGACGTGATGAACGTGAAGCTACGCAAGACGTACACGGTGGAGTTGGAACTAGTTCGGGGGCAGGAGGCCCAGTCCGACAAAACTAGAGGAGACGAAGGAACCGTGGCTGAGCGCTAAACCCCGAGCCATCCTTGTTTGCTTAAGGCAAGCCCTAGAGCATTGTAAGCCTCCTACTTTTAAAGCAATTAATTATACCTATGTTATATGTATTGTTGCATTAAGTGGTAGGAGTTGGTTGGAAACCTTTGCTGCATTATATCATTCCTTGCCCAGATATATGAATCCATGAATCCTATATAGACAGGATCGTCTATATGCTTAGCCCTGCTTAATTAGAACACTAATGTTAGGTGATCTCCTAGCACCTGCAAGATATGAAGTATTTGGTCACGGTTGGCTATATTTGCTATCATGGAAAAGAACCAAGTGTTAATAATAAACTTAAACCAGGCGGGATATCGATAGTGAAGCAACGAGGCATGAAGGCTTGGGTGTGGAACTATCCTCGCCTGTGTCGGTTAAGGACTAATCCGCTATACTTCCTTTGTCATTTTGAACGCAGCCTAACACTTAGCTGGCTGGCCTGAGGTTGCCGACCATGAAGCCGAGTAGCTCAACTCAGGCTACGAAGCCAAAAGGTGTAAGTCGCCTCGGAGGGGAGCCAGGTGGGACCAAGGGTAGGTGAGTTAAAAGTCCTGAGCTTTATGGCCACTGGAATCCCTGAGAGTGTGGCACTGTTCGGGCCCATCCTGAGTTGTACCAAAGGTGACTGTTGACGACTCTTACAAAGTATGCCTGGTTGGTGTTAGGAATACCCCCTTAGCTGAGTTGGAATCGATTCGAATTGCTGTCTCTCTCGGATAGTGAGAAACTTAACAGAGCAGAGACAACGTAGATTTCACTAAATAACTTGATAGTTCAGGAATGATGATGATGATGATGGCCTTATTATACCGGCTATGGTTAATATTATTTGCTCCTAATAAAGTGATTGATATAGTATAGGTGCTAATCTAGTTGACAGGTTAATAATGATTAACTGGACGTTTAAAACAATTATGATTACTTATTTGTACTTAAGCTTTTATGCAAATGTGTCCAGCTAGCCCCACTTATATAAAGCCTCGCATACTCCTTGGTGTCACTTTATTTCTAGTTTTTGACGGGTAAGTCTAGCTGAGTACATTCTCGTACTCAGGGTTTATTCCCACTTGTTGCAGGTAGTTGATTCATGCATGTTGCCACAAGTATTGTCTGTGCCATGTGGGCATGAAGACTAGACCACTGGGCGTGGTCTCTGTAGTGTCTCTTATCTTGTGCTTTTGTAGGGTGTGAATATGTACTGGCAGTATTTGAACTTAAAATGGTTTCAGAAATTATGTTGCTTCCGCTAATCCTTACTTTGGTTTTGTAATAAAGTATTTGTACTCCGATGTATGAGATGTCATTGTGGACTATGGTAACAAGTGATGTGTATGTTGAATCACTACGATTTTGGCTCGTTATGGTTTGGTTTGAAATCTCTCGAGGTTTCATGGACTACCAAAGTTATACGAGCTCAAGTTTGAGAATTTGATCGCTTTGCCGATTTTTTTTGACTTGTGCTCTTATAATTTGGATGGTTTCGTGATAAACACAGTCTTAAAACAGATTGAAATAAGATTCCACAAGACCTATGTCACCTAGGAGTTCCATCAGGTGCCTCCAATACTATTTTTGAGCCTACGGTACGTTCGACACAAACCGTGCACTAATCTTGCATCAAGATTAGCACTATCTCCAAACAGACCGAACCGAGCTTCCACTTGAGCCCCGTCAGCTAGGAGTCCCATCGAGTGCATCCAAAATGATTTCTGCGACCCATCACTTATGAGTTCCATCGGATGCGTCCAAAACTATTTATGAGCCTGTGATATGTTCAGTGCAAACCGTTCACCTATCTCCAAATGGACCGAACAGAGCTCCACCAGACCCTCGTCTCCTAGGAGTACCATTGGGTGCGTCTAAAATGATTTATGGGCCTATGGTATGTTTGACGCAAACCGAGCACCTATCTTGCACCGACACTAACACTGTCTCAAAACAGATCAAAACGAGATTCCACTTGACCCACGTCACATAGGAGTTCCATCGGGTGCCTCCAATACTATTTCTGAGCCTACAGTACGTTCAACGCAAACCGTGCGCCAATCTTGCATCGACGCTAACAACAACAACAACATAGCCTTTTGTCCCAAGCAAGTTGGGGTAGGCTAGAGATGAAACCCAAAAGAGACGAGAAATAGGGAGACACATAAAGGGACATAAATGGCATAAGACAAAAAGAGATCACGGTTCAGGCACGTTGATTGCCAATCTCCAAGCGCTCCTGTCCATAGCTAAATCCTTGGAGATATTCCACTCCTTAAGATCTCTCTTAACAGACTCGTCACAAGTTAGTTTAGGTCGACCTCTACCGCTCTTTACGTTATCGGCCCGCTTTAGAACTCCACTATGCACCGGCGCCTCAAGAGGCCTTCGTTGGACATGTCCAAACCATCTCAATTGATGTTGAATCAATTTCTCCTCAATTGGTGTCACCCCAACCCTATCTCGAATATCGTCGTTCCAGACTCTATCCCTCCTTGTGTGCCCACAACACCATCGCAACATACACATCTCTGCTACACTCAATTGCTAGACATGTCGCCTTTTTGTAGGCCAACACTCAGCACCGTATAACATCGCTGGACGAATCACCATCCTATAGAACTTACCTTTCAGATTCTGAGGCACCCTTTTGTCACAGAGGACACCAGAAGCTTGACGCCATTTCAACCAGCCGGCTAAAATTCTATGCCTAACATCTTCATCAATGTCTCAATCCTTTTGTAGCATCGACCCTAAATACCGAA
This sequence comes from Saccharum hybrid cultivar R570, assembly GCA_038087645.1. Lineage (NCBI taxonomy): Eukaryota > Viridiplantae > Streptophyta > Magnoliopsida > Poales > Poaceae > Saccharum > Saccharum hybrid cultivar. The sequence goes on along the minus strand of JAQSUU010000216.1, from coordinate 17,071,663 downwards.
AAGTATCCTTCTTGGCCACCACTTGCCCATCGAGGCTAACGTCTCCCTCCTCATGCCTAGTCGCGCTGAAATCGCACCTCATGTACTCGGTCTTAGTCCTACTAAGTCTGAACCCTTTCGACTCTAATGTGTGCCTCCATAGTTCTAACTTCCTATTAACCCCTGCCCTACTGTCATCAACTAGCACCACATCATCAGCAAAGAGCATACACCAAGGGATATCACCTTGCACCGATGCTAACACTGTCTCAAAATAGATCGAGAGATTCCATATGACCCATGTCATCTAGGAGTTCCATCGGGCACCTCTAATACTATTTCTGAGCCTACGGCGTGTTCGACATAATCCGTGCACCAATCTTGCATGACAAGTAGCAATATCTCCAAACAGACCGAACTGAGCTTCCAATTAAGCCTCTTCACCTAGGAGTCCAATCGAGTGCTCTAAAACGATTTCTATGCCTATGGTATGTTCGGTGCAAACCGTGCACCTATCTTGTACTGACACTAACACTATCTCCAAACGGACTAAAACGATATTCCACATGACCCTTGTCACTTACAAGTTTGATCGGGTGCGTCCAAAACTATTGATGAGCCTACGGTACGTTCAGTGCAAACTGTGCACCTATCTTGTGTCAAGATTAGCACTATCTCCAAATGGACCGAACAGAGCTCCACCTGAGCCTCGTTACTTAGGAGATCCATCGGGTGCATCCTAAATGATTTCTGAGCCTATGGTACGATTGACGCAAACCATGCACCTATCTTGCATCAAGATTAGCATTATCTCCAAACGGACCGAATCTAGCTTCCACTTGAGCCTCATCACGTAGGGGTACTATCGAGTACATCCAAAATGATTTCTGAGCAGATGGTATGTTTGGTGCAAACCGTGCACCTATCTTGCACTGACACTAATATTGTCTCTAAACAAACTAAAATAAGATTCCACATGACCCACGTCACTTATGAGTTCCATCGAGTGATTCCAAAACTATTTATGATCCTACGGTACGTTCAGTGCAAACCACGCACCTATCTTGCGTCAAGATTAGCACGATCTCCAAATGGACCGAATAGAGCTCCACCAGAAGCTCGTCACCCAGGAGTACCATCGGGTGCGTCTAAAACGAGTTATGAGTCTATGGTACGTTTAACACAAACCGAGCACCTATCTTGCACTAACGCTACCACTATCTCAAAACAGATCAAAACGAGTTTCTACATGACCCATGTCACATAGGAGTTCAATCGGGTGCCTCTAATACTATTGCTGAGCCTATGGTACGTTCGACGCAAACCAAGCACTAAGCTTGCATCAAGGGTAGCACTATCTCTAAACGGTCCGAACTAAGCTTCCACTTGAGATTCGTCACCTAGAAGTCCCATCGAGTGCATCCAAACTGATTTCTCTGCCTATGGAATGTTCGGTGCAAGCCGTGTAGCTATCTTGCACTGACACTAACACTGTCTCCAAACGGACTAAAATCAGATTCCACGTGACCCACGTCACTTACAAGTTCCATCGGGTGCGTCCAAAACTATTTATGAGCCTATGGTACGTTCAGGGCTAACCATGCACCTATCTCCAAACGGACAGAACAGAGCTCTATGGGACCCTCGTCTCCTAGGAGTACCATCTGGTGTGTCTAAAACAATTTATGAGCCTGTGGTACGTTTGATGCAAACCGAGCACCTATCTTGCACCGACGCTAACACTATCTCAAAACAGATCGAAATGAGATTCCACATGACCCACGTCACCTAGGAGATCCATCTAGTGCCCCCAACACTATTTTCGAGCCTACAGTACGTTCGATGAAAATAGTGCTCCAATCTTCCACCGAAGCTAACACTGTCTCAAAATAGATCGAAAAAAGATTCCATATGACCCACGTCTCCTAGGAGTTTCATCGGGCGCCTCCAATACTATTTTCATGCCTGTGGTACGTTCGACGCAAATCGTGCACCAATCTTGCATCAAGAGTAGCACTATCTCCAAACGGACCGAACCAAGCTTCCACTTGAGCCTCGTCACCTAGGAGTCCCACTGAGTGCGTCCAAAACGATTTCTATACCTATGGTATGTTCGGTGCAAACCGTGTACCTATCTTGCACTAACACTAAAACTGTCCCCAAATGGACTAAAAGGATATTCCACACGACCCACACCACTTTTAAGTTCCATCGGGTGCGTCTAGAACTATTGATGAACCTATGGTACGTTCAGTGCAAACTATGCACCTATCTTGCGTCAAGATTAGCGCTATCTCCAAACGGACCCAACAGAGCTCCACCTGAGCCTCGCCATCTAGGAGTTCCATCGGGTGCCTCCAATACTATTTTTGAGCCGGCAAACCGTGCACTAACCTTGCATCAAGAGTAGCACAATCTCCAAACAGACCGAACCGAGCTTCCACTTGAGATTCGTTACCTAGGAGTCCCATCGGGTGCGTCCAAAATGATTTCTATGCCTATGGTATGTTCGGTGCGAGCCATGTAGCTATCTTGCACTGACACTAACACTGTCTCCAAACGGACTAAAATGAGATTCCACACGACCCATGTCACTTGTGAGTTCCATCAGGTGCGTCTAAAACTATTTATGAGCCTATAGTATGTTAAGTGCTAACCATGCACCAATCTCCAAACGGACCAAACAGAGCTCAACTAGACCCTCGTCTCCTATGAGTACCATCAGGTGCGTCTAAAATGATTTATGAGCCTATGGTACGTTTGACGCAAACCGAGCAGCAATCTTGCACTGACGCTAACACTATCTCAAAACAGATCAAAACAAGATTCCACATGACCCACATCATCTAGGAGTTCCATCAGGTGCCTCCAATACTATTTCCGAGCCTACAGTACGTTCGACGCAAAGCGTGCGCCAATCTTCCACCGGCGCAAACACTGTCTCAAAATAGATCGAAACGAGATTCCATATGACCCACGTCACCTAGGAGTTCCATCGGACACCACCAACACTATTTTTGAGCCTACGGTACGTTCGACGCAAACCATGCACCAATCTTGCATCAAGAGTAGCACTATCTCCAAACTGACCGAACCAAACTTTCACTTGAGCCTCGTCACTTAGGAGTCCCATCGAATACGTCCAAAACAATTTTTGTGCCGATGGTATGTTCGGTGCAAACCGTGCACCTATCTTGTACTGACACTAACACTCTCTCCAAACTGACTAAAATGATATTCCACACGACCCACGTCACTTACAAGTACCATCGGGTGCATCCAAAACTATTGATGAGCCTATGGTACGTTCAGTGCAAACTGTGCCCCTATCTCGTGTCATGATTAGCGCTATCTCCAAATGGACTGAACAGAGCTCCACCTAGGCCTCGTCACCTAGGGGTTCCATCGGGTGCCTCCAATACTATTTCTAAGCCTACAGTACATTTGACGCAAACTGTGCACTAATCTTACATCAAGAGTAGCACTATCTCCAAACAGACTGAACCGAGCTTCTAGTTGAGCCTCTTCACCTAGGAGTGCCATCGAGTGCGTCCAAAATGATTTCTATGCCTATGGTATGTTCGGTGCAAACCGTGCACCTATCTTGCACTAACACTAACACTATCTCCAAACGGACTAAAACGAGATTCCACACGACCCACGTCACTTACGAGTTCCATCAGGTGCGTTCAAAACTATTTATGAGCCTATGGTACATTCAGTGCAAACTAGGCACCTATCTTGCGTCAAGATTAGCACTATCTCCAAACGGTCCGAACAGAGCTCCAATAGACCCTCACCACCTAGGAGTACAATCGAGTGTGTCTAAAATGAGTTATGAGCCTATGGTATATTTGACGCAAACCGAGCACCTGTCTTGTACCGATGCTAACATTGTCTCAAAACATATCGAAACAAGATTCCACATGACCCACTTCGCCTAGGAGTTCCATCGGGTGCCTCCGATACTATTTTCGATCCTATGGTACGTTCAATGCAAACCGCGCACCAATCTAGCATCAAGGGTAGCACTATATCCAACCATATCGATCCGGGCTTCCACTTGAGATTCGTCAGCTAGGAGTCCCATCTAGTGCATTCAAAATGATTTCTATGCCTATGGTATGTTCGGTGCAAACCGTGCACCTATCTTGCACTGACACTAACACTGTCTCCAAATAGACTAAAACGAGATTCCACATGACCCACGTCACTTACGAGTTCCATCAGGTGCGTCTAAACTATTGTGAGCCTGTGGTACGTTCAGTGCAAAACTGTGCACCTATCTTGCGTCAAGATTAGCACTATCTCCAAACGGACCGAACAGAGCTCCACCTGAGCCTCATCACTTAGGAGATCCATCGGCTGCGTCCTAAACGATTTCTGAGCCTTTGGTATGTTTGACGCAAACCTTGCACCTATCTTGTATCAATATTAGCACTATCTCCAAATTGACTGAATCCAGCTTCCACTTGAGCCTCATCACCTAGGAGACCATCGGGTACATCCAAAATGATTTCTAAGAAGATGGAATGTTCAGTGCAAATAGTGCACCAATCTTGCACCGACACTAACACTGTCTACAAACAGACTAAGATGAGATTCCACACGACCCACGTCCCATATGAGTTCCATCGGGTGAGTCCAAAACTAATTATGAGCTTATGGTACGTTCAGTGCAAACCATACACCTATCTTGTGTCAAGATATCACTGTCTCCAAACAGACTGAACAGAGCTCCACTAGGCCCTTGTCACCTAGGAATACCATCGGGTGGATCTAAAATGATTTATGAGCCTATGGTACGTTTTACACAAACCGAGCACCTGTCTTGCACTGACACTAACATTATCTCAAAATAGATCGAAATGAGATTTCACATGACCCACCTCACCTACGAGTTCCATCGGGTGCCTCCAAAACTATTTTTGAGCCTACAGTATGTTCGATGCAAACCGTGAACTAATCTTGCATCAAGAGTAGCAATATCTCCAAACGGACTGAACCGAGCTTCTAATTGAGCCTCTTCACCTAGGAGCCCATCGAGTGCATCCAAAACGATTTCTATGTCTATGGTATGTTCAGTGCAAGACATGCAGCTATATTACACTAACACTAACACTGCCTCCAAACAGAACAAAATGAGATTCCACACGACCCACGTCACTTATGAGTTTCACCGGGTCCGTCCAAAACTATTTATGAGCCTATGGTACGTTCAGTGTAAACCGTGCACCTATCTTGTGTCAAGATTAGCATTATCTCCAAACAGACCGAATAGAGCTCCACTAGACCGTCATCTCCTAGGGGTACCATCGGGTGCATCTAAAACGATTTATGAGCCTATGGTACGTTTGACGCAAACCGTGCACCTATCTTGCACCGATGCTAACACTATCTCAAAACAGGTCGAAACGGGATTCCTTATGACCCACGTCACCTAGGAGTTCCATTGAGCGCCTCCAATACTATTTTCAAGCCTACGGTACATTCGACGCAAACTGTGCACCAATCTTGCATCAAGAGTAGCACTATCAACAAACGAACCGAACCGAGCTTCCACTTGAGCCTCGTCAGCTAGGAGTCCCATCGAGTGCGTCCTAAATGATTTCTATGCCTATGGTATGTTCGGTGCAAACCGTGCACATATCTTGCACTAACACTAACATTGTCTCTAAACGGACTAAAACAATATTCCACACGACCCATGTCACTTACAAGTTCCATCGGGTGCGTCCAAAACTATTGATGAGCCTATGACACATTCAGTGCAAACTGTGCACCTATCTTGCGTCAAGATTACCGCTATCTCCAAATGGACCAAACAGAGCTCCACCTGAGCCTTGTCACCTAGGAGTTCCATCGGGTGCCTCCAATACTATTTTTGAGCCTACGGTACATTCGACACAAACCGTGTACTAATCTTGCATCAAGAGTAGCACTATCTCCAAACGGACCGAACCGAGCTTCCACTTGAGATTCGTCACCTAGGAGTCCCATCGAGTGCATCCAAAACGATTTATATGCCTATTGTATGTTCGGTGCAAGCCGTGTAGCTATCTTGCACTAACACTAACACTGTCTCCAAACGGACTAAAACGAGATTCCACACGACCTATGTCACTTACGAGTTCCATCGGGTGTGTCCAAACCTATTTATGAGCGTATGGTACGTTAAGTGCTAACCGTGCACCTATCCCCAAACAGACTGAACAGAGCTCCAGCAGACCTTCGTCTCCTAGGAGTACCATCGGGTGGGTCTAAAATGATTTATGAGCCTATGGTACGTTTGACGCAAACCGAGCACCTATCATGCACCGACGCTCACACTATCTCAAAATAGATCCAAACGAGATTCCACATGACCCACATCACCTAGGAGTTCCATCAGGTGCCTCCAATACTATTTTCAAGTCTACAATACATTCGATGCAAACCGTGCCCCAATCTTCCACCGACGCTTACACTATTTGAAAACAGATCGAAACGAGATTCCATATGACCCACGTCACCTAGGAGTTCCATCGGGCACCTCCAATATTATTTTCAAGCCTACGGTACGTTCGACTCAAACCATGCACCAATCTTGCATCAAGAGCAACACTATCTCCAAACGGACCGAACTAAGCTTCCACTTGAGCCTCGTCACCTAGGAGTCCTATTGAGTGCGTCCAAAACAATTTCTATGCCTATGGTATATTCGGTGCAAACCGTGCACATATCTTGCACTGACACTAACACTGTCTCCAAACGGAGTAAAACGATATTCCACATGACCCACGTCACTTATAAGTTCCATGGGTGCGTCCAAAACTATTGATGAGCCTACGGTACGTTCAGTGTAAACTGTGCACCTAGCGTCAAGATTAACACTATCTCCAAACGGACCGAACAGAGCTCCATCTGAGCCTCATCACCTAGGAGTTCCATTTGGTGCCTCCAATACAATTTTTGAGCCTACAGTACATTCAACGCAAACCGTGCACTAATCTTGCATCAAGAGTAGCACTTTTTCCAAATATACCAAACCGAGCTTCCAATTGAGCCTCTTCACCTAGGAGTCCCATCGAGTGCGTCCAAAACGATTTCTAAGCCTATGGTATGTTCGGTGCAAATTGTGCAGCTATCTTGCACTGACACTAACACTGTCTCTAAACGGACTAAAATGAGATTCCACATGACCCACGTCCCTTACGAGTTCCATCTGGTGCGTCCAAAACTATTTATGAGCCTATGGTACGTTCAGTGCAATCCAAGCCCCTGTCTTGCGTCAAGATTAGCACTATCTCCAAACGGACCGAACAGAGCTCCAACAGACCCTCGCCACCTGGGAGTACAATCGGGTGTGTCTAAAATGAGTTATGAGCCTATGGTACGTTTGACACAAACTAAGCACCTATCTTGCACCGATGCTAACACTGTCTCAAAACATATTGAAATGAGATTCCACATGACCCACGTCACCTAGGAGTTCCATCGGGTGCCTTCGATACTATTTTTGAGCATACAGTACGTTCAACGCAAACCGTGCACCAATCTTGCATCAAGGCACTATATTCAAAGATACTGAACCGAGCTTCCACTTGAGCCTCGTCACTTAGGAGTCCCATCGAGTGCATCCAAAATGATTTCTATGCCAATGGTATGTTCGGTGCAAACCATGCACCTATCTTGTACTGACACAAACATAGTCTCCAAACAGACAAAAACGAGATTCCACACGACCCACATCACTTACAAGTTCCATCGGGTGCATCCAAACTATTGTGAGCTTGTGGTACTTTCAGTGTAAACCATGCACCTATCTTGTGTCAAGATTAACACTATCTCCAAACGGACTGAACAGAGCTCCACCTGAGCCTCATCACTTAGGAGATCCATCGGGTGCATCCTAAATGATTTCTAAGCCTATGGTACGTTTAACACAAACTGTGCACCTATCTAGTATCAATATTAGCATTATCTCCAAATGGACCGAATCCATCTTCCACCTGAGCCTCATCACCTAGGAGTACCATCGGGTACGTCCAAAATGATTTCTAAGCAGATGGTATGTTCGGTGCAAACGGTGCACCAATCTTGCACCGACACTAACACTGTCCAAAAAACAGACTAAAATGAGATTCCACATGACCCACATCCCTTTCGAGTTCCATAGGGTGAGTCCAAACCTAATATGAGCCTATGCTACGTTCAGTGCAAACCATGTACCTATCTTGTGTCAAGATTAACACTATCTCCAAATGGACCAAATAGAGCTCCACCAGACCCTTGTCACCTAGGAGTACCATCGGGTGCATCTAAAACGAGTTCTGAGCCTATGGTACGTTTGACGCAAACTAAGCACCTATCTTGCACCGACGCTAACACTGTCTCAAAACAGATCGAAACGAGATTTCACATGACCCACGTCACCAAGGAGTCCATCGGGTGCCTCCAATACTATTTCCGAGCCTATGATATGTTCAACGCAAACCGCATACTAATCTTGCATCAAGAGTAGCACTATTTCTAAATAGACCGAACCGAGCTTCCACTTGAGCCTTATCACCTAGGAGTCCCATCGAGTGCGTCCAAAACAATTTCTATGCCTATGGTCTGTTCGGTGCAAGCCGTGCAGCTATCTTGCACAGACACTAACACTGTCTCCAAACGGACTAAAACGAGATTCCATAAGACCCACGTCACTTACGAGTTCCATTGGGTGCGTCCAAAACTATTTATGAGCCTATGGTACGTTCAGTGCAAACCGTGCACCTATCCTAAAAAGGATGGAATAGAGCTCCATTAGAACCTTGTCTCCTAGGAGTACCATCGGGTGTGTGTAAAACGAGTTATGAGCCTATGGTATTGGTACCTTTGACGCAAACCGAGCACCTATCTTGCACCAATGCTAACATTGTCTCAAATCAGATCAAAATGAGATTTCACATGACCCACGTCACCTAGGAGTTCCATCTGGTGCCTCCAGTACTATTTCCAAGCCCACAACATGTTCGACGCAAACCACGCACTAATCTTGCATCAAGAGTAGCACTATCTCCAAACGGACCGAACTGAGCTTTCACTTGAGCCTCGTCACCTAGGAGTACCATCAAGTGCGACCAAAACAATTTCTATGCCTATGGTACATTCGGTGCAAACCGTGCACCTATCTTGCACCAACACTAACACTGTCTCTAAACAGACTAAAATGAGATTCGAGACGACCCACGTCACTTACGGGTTCTATCGGGTGCATCCAAAACTATTTATGAGCCTATGGTACGTTCAGTGCAAACCACGCACCTATCTTGCGTCAAGATTAGCACTATCTCCAAATGGACAGAACAGAGCTCTACTAGACGCTCGTCACCCAAGAGTATCATCGGGTGTGTGTAAAATGAGTTATGAGCCTAGGGTACATTTGGCGCAAACCGAGCACCTATCTTGCACCGACGCTAACACTGTCTCAAATCAGATCAAAACAAGATTTCACTGGACCCACGTCACCTAGGAGTTCCATCAGGTGCCTCCAATACTATTTCCGAGCCTAATTCACGTTCGGTGCAAACCGCGCACTAATCTTGCATCAAGTGTACCACTATCTCAAAATGGACCGAACTGAGCTTCCACTCGAGCCTCATCACCTAGGAGTCCCATCGAGTGCGTCCAAAACAATTTCTATGCCTATGGTATGTTCGGTGCAAACCGTGCACCTATTTTGCACTGACACTAACACTGTCTCCAAACAGACTAAAACAAGTGTCCAGACGACCCACGTCACTTAATTCTTCCATCAGGTGCGTCCAAAACTATTTGTGAGCCAATGGTACGTTCATTGCAAACCATGCAACTATCTTGTGTCAAGATTAGCACTATCTCCAAACGGACCGAACAGAGCTCCACCAGACCCTCGACACCTGGGAGTTCCATCGGGTGCGTCTAAAACAATTTATGAGCCTATGGTATGGTTGTCACAAACTGAGCACCGAACTTGCACCGACGCTAACACTATCTCAAAACAGATCAAAACAAGATTCCACATGACCCATGTCACCTAAGAGTTCCATCGGGTGCCTCCAATACTATTTTCGAGCCTATGGTACGTTCAACACAAACCGTGCACCAATCTTGCATCAAGAGTAGCACTATGTTCAAATGTACCGAACCGAGTTCCTACTTGAGCCTCATCACCTAGGAGTCCCACTGAATGCATCCAAAATGATTTCTATGCCTATGGTACGTTCGGTGCAAACCGTGTACCTATCTTGCACTGACACTAACACTGTCTCTAAACGGACTAAAACGAGATTCCACACGACCCACGTCACTTACGAGTTCCATTGGGTGCGTCCAAAACTATTTATGAGCCTATGGTACGTTCAGTGCAAACCATACACCTATCTTGCATCAAGATTAGCACATCTCCAAACGGACCAAACCGAGCTCTACCAGACCCTTGCCACCTAGGCATACCGTTGGATGCGTCTAAAACGATTTATGAGCCTATGGTACGTTTGACGCAAAACCGAGCACCAATCTTGCACCGACGCTAACACTATCTAAAAACATATCGAAACAAGATTCCACATGACCCACGTCACCTAGGAGTTCCATCTGGTGCCTCCAATACTACTTTCAAGCCTACGGTATGTTTGACGCAAACTGGGCACCAATCTTACACCAACGCTAACACTGTCTTAAAATAGATTGAAACGAGATTCCATATGACCCACGTCACCTAGGAGTTCCATCGGGTGCTCCAATACTATTTTCGAGCCTATGGTACGTTCAACGCAAACCGTGCACCAATCTTGCATCAAGAGTAGCACTATCTCCAAACGGACCGAACCGAGCTTCCACTTGAGCCTCGTCACCTAGGAGTCCCATCGAGTGCGTCCAAAACAGTTTCTATATGTTTGGTGCAAACCATGCACCTATCTTGCACTGACACTAACACTATCTCCAAACAGGCTAAAACAATATTCCACACGACCCACGTCACTTGCAAGTTTCATCAGGTGCGTTCAAAACTATTGATAAGCCTATGGTACGTTTAGTGCAAACTATGCACCTATCTTGCGTCAAGATTAGCACTATCTCCAAACCGACCGAACAGAGCTCCACCTGAGCCTCGTCACTTAGGAGATCCATCGGGTGCATCCAAAATGATTTCTGAGCCTATGGTACGATTGACACGAACCATGCACCAATTTAGCATCTAGAGTAGCACTATCTCCAAACAGACTGAACTGAGCTTCCACTTCAACCTCGTCACCTAGGTGTACTATCGAGTGCGTCCAAAATTATTTCTACGCCTATGGTATGGTACGTTCGGTGCAAACTGCGCGCCTATCTTCCACTAACACAAACACTGTCTCCAATCGAACTAAAATGAAATTCCACACGACCCATGTCACTTACGAGTTCCATCAGGTGCGTCCAAAACTATTTATGAGCCTATGGTACGTTCAGTGCAAACCATGCAACTATCTTGTGGCAAGATTAGCACTATCTCCAAACGGACCGAACAGAGCTCCACCAGATCCTCATCACCTGGGAGTACCATCGGTTGTGTGTAAAATGAGTTATGAGCCTATGGTACCTTTGACGCAAACCGAGCACCTATCTAGCACCGACTCTAACACTATATCAAAACATATCGAAATAAGATTCCACATGACCCACGTCACCTAGAACTTCCATCGAATGCCTAAAATACTATTTCCATTCCTACGGTACGTTCGACGCAAACCGTGAACCAGTCTTCCAACAATAGTTGCACTATCTCCAAACGGACTAAACCGAGCTTCCACTTGAGCCTCCTCACCTAGGAGTTCCATCGAGTACGTCCAAAATGATTTGTATGCCTATGGTACGTTCGGTGCAAACTGTGCACCTATCTTGCACTGACACAAACACTATCTCTAAACAGACTAAAATGAGATTCCACAAGACCCACTTCACTTACGAGTTCCATTGGGTGCGTCCAAAACTATTTATGAGCCTATGGTACATTCAGTGCAAACCATGCACCTATCTTGCGTTAAGATTAGCACTATCTCCAAACGGACCGAATAGAGCTCCACTAGACCCTCGTCACCTAGGAGTGCCATCGGGTGCGTCTAAAATGATTTATGAGCCTATGGTACGTTTGACACAAACCGAGCACCAATCTTGCACTGTCGCTAACAGTGTCTCAAAACAGATCGAAACGAGATTCCACAAGACGCACGTCACCTAGGAATTCTATCAGTAGCCTCCAATACTATTTTGAAGCCTACGGTACGTTCGACGCAAACGTGCACCAATCTTGCATCAAGAGTAGCACTATCTCCAAACGGACCGAACCGAGCATCCACTTGAGCCTCGTCACCTAGGAGTCCCATCGAGTGCGTCCAAAACGATTTCTATGCCTATGGTACGTTCGGTGCAAACCATGCTCCTATCTTGCACTAACACTAACACTGTCTCCAAATGGAATAAAACAAGATTCCACACGACCCACGTCACTTACGAGTTCCATTGGGTTCATCCCAAACTATTTATGAGCCTATGGTACATTCAGTGCAAACCATGCACCTATTTTGTGTCAAGATTAGCACTATCTCTAAACGAACCAAATAGAGCTCCACCAGACCATCGTCACCTAGGAGTACCATCGGATGCATCTAAAACGATTTATGAGCCTATGGTATGTCTGTTGCTTGCCGAGCACCAATCTTGCACCGACGCTAACACTGTCTCAAAACATATCAAAACGAGATTCCACATGACCCATGTCACCTAGGAGTTCCATCGGGTGCCTCCATTTCTATTTCCAAGCCTACGGTATGTTTGACGCAAATCATGCACCAATCTTGCATCAAGAGTAGCACTATCTCCAAACGGACCGAACCGAGCTTCCACTTGAGCCTCGTCACCTAGGAGTCCCATCGAGTGCGTCCAAAATGATTTCTATGCCTATGGTATGATCGGTGCAAACTGTGCACCTGTCTTGCACTAACACTAACACTGTCTCTAAACGGACTAAAACGAGATTCCACACGACCCATGTCACTTACGAGTTCCATCGGGTGCGTCCAAAACTATTTATGAGCCAATGGTACATTAAGTGCAAACCATGCACCTATCTTGTTTCTAGATTAGCACTATCTCCAAATGTACCGAACAGAGCTCCACCAGACCCTCGTCACTTAGGTGTATCATCGGGTTTGTCTAAAACGATTTATGAGCCTATCGTACGCAAGACGCAAACCGGGCACCTATCTTGCACCAATGCTAACACTGTCTCAAAACAGATCGAAATGAGATTCCAGAAGACCCACATCAACTAGGAGTTCCATCAGGTGCCTAAAATACTATTTTTGAGCCTACGGTACGTTTGACACAAACCGTGCACCAATCGTGCATCAAGAGTAACACTATCTCTAAACGGACCGAACCGAGCTTCCACTTGAGCCTCGTCACCTAGGAGTCCCATCGAGTGCGTCTAGGAGTCCCATCGAGTGCGTTCAAAATGATTTCTATGCCTATGGTATGTTCGGTGTAAACCGTGCACCTGTCTTGCACTAACACTAACACTGTCTCCAAATGGACTAAAACGAGATTCCACATGACACACGTCACTTACGAGTTCCATCAGGTGCGTCCAAAACTATTTATGAGCCTACGGTACCTTCCGTGCAAACCGTACACCTATCTTGTGTCAAGATTAGCACAACCTCCAAACGGACCGAATAGAGCTCCACCTTTCCCTTGTTACTTAGGTGTACCATCGGGTGCGTCAAAAATGATTTATGAGCCTATGGTACGTTTGACGCAAACCGAGCACTTATCTTGCACCGACACTAACACTGTCTCAAAATAGCTCGAAACAAGATTCCACAAGACCCACATCAACTAGGAGTTCCATCGGGTGCCTCCAATACTATTTCTGAGCCTATGGTACGTTTGACGCAAACCATGCACCAATCAAGCATCAAGAGTAGCAATATCTCCAAACGGATCGAACCAAGCTTCCACTTGAGCCTCATCACCTAGGAGTACCATCGAGTGTGTCCAAAACGATTTCTATGCGTATGGTATGTTCGGTGCAAATTGTGCACCTATCTTGCACTAACACTAACACTATCTCCAAATGGACTAACACGAGATTCCACATGACCCACGTCACTTACGAGTTCCATCGGGTGCGTCCAAAACTATTTATGAGCCTATGGTACGTTCAGTGCAAACTGTGCACCTATCTTGCACAAAGATTAGCACTATCGCCAAACGGACCGAGCAGAGCTCGACCAGTCCCTCGTCACCTAGGAGTACCATGGGGTGCTTCTAAAATGATTTATGAGCCAATGCTATGTTTGACACAAACCAAGCGCCTATCTTGCACCAACGCTAACATTGTCACAAAAATAGATCAAAACGAGATCCCACAAGGCCCACGTCAACTAGGAGTTCCATGGGGTGCCTCCAATACTATTTCTTTGCCTACGGTACGTTGACGCAAACCATGCATCAAGAGTAGCACTATCTCTAAATGGACCGAATAGAGCTCCACCAGACCACATCATCTAGGTGTACCTCGGGTGCGTCTAAAAGGATTTATAAGCCTATGGTACGTTTGATGCAAACCGAGCACCTATCTTGCACCGATGCTTACACTATCTCAACACAGATCGAAATGGGATTCCACATGACTCACGTCACCTCGGAGTTCCATCGGGTGCTTCCAATACTATTTCCAAGCCTACGGTCCAATCGACGCAAACCGAGCACCAATATTTCAGAAACGAGCTTCCACTTGAGGCTTGTCCAAAACGATTTTTATGCCTATCGTATGCTCGGTGCAAACCGTGCACCTATCTTGCACTGACACTAACACTGTCTCCAAACGGACTAAAACGATATTCCACATGACCCACGTCACTTACGAGTTCCATCGGGTGCATCCACGACTATTTATTAGCCCATGGTACCTTCAGTGCAAACCATGCACCTATCTTGCATCAGGATTAGCACTATCTCCAAACGGACCGAACAGGGCTCCACCAGACCCTCATCACTTAGGAGTACCATCGGCTGCCTCTAAAACAATTTATGAGCCTATGGTACGTTTGACGCAAATCGAGCACCTATCTTGCACCGACGCTAACACTGTCTCAAAACAGATCGGAACAAGATTCTACAAGACCCACGTCAACTAGGAGTTCCATCGAGTGCCTCCAATACTATTTCTGAGCCTACGGTACATTTGATGCAAACCATGCACCAATCATGCATCAAGAATAGCACTATCTCCAAACGAACCGAACCGAGCTTCCACTTGAGCCTTGTCACCTACGAGTCCCATCAAGTGCGTCCAAAATGATTTCTATGCCTATGGTATGCTTGGTGCAAACCGTGCACCTATCTTGCACTGACACTAACACTGTCTCCAAATGGACTAAAATGAGATTCCACACGACCCATGTCACTTACGAGTTCCATTGGGTGCGTCCAAAACTATTTATGAGCCTGTGGTACCTTCAGTGCAAACCGTGCACTTATCTTGCATCAAGATTTGCACTATCTCCAAATGAACTGAGCAGAGCTCCACCAGACCCTCGTCACCTAGGAGTACCATCGGGTGCGTCTAAAATGATTTATGAGCCTATGGTAGTTTGACACAAACCGAGCACCTATCTTGCACCGACTCTAACACTATCTCAAAACAGATCAAAACGACATTCCACATGACCCACATCACCTAAAGTTTCATCGGATAACTCTAATACTATTTCTAAGACTACGGTATGTTCGACGCAAACCGTGCACCAATCTTGCATCAAGAGTAGCACTATCTCCATACGGACCGAACCGAGCTTCCACTTGAGCCTCATCACCGAGGAGTCCCATTGAGTGCGTCCAAAATGATTTCTATGCTTATGGTATGTTCGGTGCAAACCGTGCTCCTATCTTGCACTAACACTAACAGTTTCTCCAAACAGACTAAAATGAGATTCTACACGACCCACGTCACTTACGAGTTCCATCGGGTGCGTCCAAAGCTTTTTATGATGTATAGGTACGTTTAGTGCAAACCGTGCACTTATCTTGCGTCGAGATTTGCACTATTTCTAAACGTACTGAACAGAGCTCCAACAGACCCTCGTCACCTAGGAGTACCATCGGGTGCGTCTAAAACGACTTATGAGTCTATGTTACGTTCAGTGCAAACCATGCACCTATCTTGCGTCAAGATTAGCACTATCTCCAAACGGACCGAACGGAGCTCCACCTGAGCCTCGTCACTTAGGAGAGCCATCCGGTGCGTCCTAAATGATTTACATGCCTATGGTATGTTTGACGCAAACCGTGCACCTATCTTGCAACAGGATTAGGACTATCTCCAAACGTAACGAATCTAGCTTCCACTTGAGCCTCATCACCTAGGAGTACCATCGGGTACGTCCAAAACGATTTCTGAGCAGATGGTATGTTCGGTGCAAACCGTGCTCCTATCTTGCACTAACACTAACACTTCTCCAAATAGACTAAAATAAGATTCCACACGACCCACGCCACTTACGAGTTCCATCGGGTGCGTCCAAAGCTATTTATGATGTATTGGTATGTTCAGTGCAAACCGTGCACCTATCTTGCGTCAAGATTTGCACTATCACCAAACGGACCGAACAGAGCTCCACCAGACCATCATCACCAAGGAGTGCCATTGGGTGCATCTAAATTGATTTATGAGCCTATGGTACGTTCGACACAAACCGTGCACCAATCTTTTAGAACCAAGCTTCCACTTGAGCCTTGTCACCTAGGTGTCCCATCAAGTGCGTCCAATATGATTTCTATGCCTATGGTACGCTCAGTGCAAACCGTGCACCTATCTCGTGTCAAGATTAGCACTATCTCCAAACGGACCGAACAGAGCTTCACTAGACCCTCGTCACCTAGGAGTACCATCGGGTGCATCTAAAATGATTTGTGATCCCACGGTACCTTTGATGCAAACCGAGCACCTATCTTGCACCGACGCTAACACTGTCTCAAAACAGATCGAAACGAGATTCCACAAGACCCACGTTAGCTAGGAGTTCCATCGGGTGCCTCCAATACTATTTTTGAACCTATGGTACGTTCGACGCAAACGGTGCACCAATCTTCCATCAAGAGTAGTACTATCTCCAAACGGACCGAACCGAGCGTTCACTTGGGCCTTGTCACCTAGGATTCCCATCGAGTGCGTCCAAAATGATTTCTATGCCTATGGTATGTTTTGGTGCAAACCATGCACCCATCTTACACTGACACTAACACTGTCTCCAAACGAACTAAAACAAAATTCCACATGACCCACATCACTTATGAGTTCCATTGGGTGCGTCCCAAACTATTGATGAGCCTACGGTACGTTAAGTGCAAACCGTGCACCTATCTTGCGTCAAGATTAGCACTGTCTCCAAACGGACCGGACAAAGCTCCACCAGACCCTCGTCACCTTGCTGTACCTCGGGTGCATCTAAAAGGATTTATGAGCCTATGGTACGTTTGATGCAAACCGAGCACCAATCTTGCACCAACGCTAACACTATCTCAAAACAGATCAAAACAATATTCCACATGACCCACGTCGCCTAGGAGTTCCATCGGGTGCCTCCAATACTATTTCTGAGCCTATGGTACGCTCAACACAAACCGTGCACCATTCTTCCATCGAGAGTAGCACTATCTCCGAACGGACTGAACCGAGCTTTAACTTGAGCCTCGTCACCTAGGATTCCTACCGAGTGCGTCCAATGCCTATGGCATGTTCACTGCAAACCATGCACCTATCTTGCACTTACACTAACAATGTCTCCAAATGGACTAAAATGAGATTCCACATGACCCACATTACTTACAAGTTCCATCGGGTGCGTCCAAAACTATTTATGAGCCTATGGTACGTTCAGGGCAAACCGTGCACCTATCTTGCATCAAGCTTAGCACTATTTCCAAACGGAACAAATAGAGCTCCACCAGACCCTCGTCACCTAGTAGTACCATTGGTTGTGTTTTAAATGATTTATGAGCCTGTGGTATGTTTGACGCAAACCAAGCACCTATCTTGCACCGACGCTAACACTGTCTCAAAATAGATCGAAATGAGATTCCACGTGACTCACGTCTCCTAGGAGTTCCATCGGGTGCCTCTAAAACTATTTCCAAGCCTACGGTACGTTCAACCCAAACCGTGCAACAATCTTGCATCAAGAGTAGCACTATCTCCAAGCGGACCAAACCGAGCTTTCACTTGGGCCTCGTCACCTAGGAGTCCCATCGAGTGTGTCCAAAACGATTTCTATGCCTGTGGTATGTTCAGTGCAATCCATGCACCTATCTAACACTGACACTAACACTATCTTGAAATGGACTAAAACGAGATTCCACACGACCCACGTCCCTTACGTGTTCCATCGAGTGCGTCCAAAACTATTTATGAGCCTATGGTACGTTCAGTGCAAACCGTGCACCTATCTTGTGTTAAGATTTGCACTATCTCCAAACGGACCCAACAGAGCTCCACTAGACCCTCATCACCAAGGAGTACCATCGGGTGCGTCTAAAATAATTAATGAGCCTACGGTACGTTTGATGCAAACCGAGCACCTATCTTGCACCGACGCAAACATTGTCTCAAAACAGGTCAAAACGAGATTCCACAAGACCCACCTCACCTACAAGTTCCATCGGTGCCTCCAATACTATTTCTGAGCCTATGGTACGTTTGACGCAAAAATATGCACCAATCTTGCATCCAAAGTAGCACTATCTCCAAACAGACCGAACCAAGCTTCCACTTGAGCCTCGTCACCGAGGAGTCCCATCGAGTGCGTCCAAAATGATTTCTATGCCTATGGTATGTTTGGTGTAAACAATGCTCCTATCTTGCACAAAATCTAACACTGTCTTCAAATGGACTAAAACAAGATTCCACACAACCCACATCACTTACGAATTCCATCAGGTGCGTCCAAAGCTATTTATGATGTATTGGTACATTCTGTGCAGACCGAACAGAGATCCACCATACCCTCGTCACTTAGCAGTACCATCGGGTGCATCTAAAACGATTTTTGAGCCGATGGTACGTTTGACGCAAACCGAGCACCTATCTTGCACCGACGCTAACACTGTCTCAAAACAGATCGAAACGAGATTCTACAAGACCCACGTCACCTAGGAGTTCCATCGGGTGCCTCCAATACTATTTCCGAGCCTATGGTACGTTGGACGCAAACCGTGCACCAATCATGCATCAAGAGTAGCACTATCTCCAAACGGACCAAACCGAGCTTCCACTTGAGCCTTGTCACCTAGGAGTCCTATTGAGTGCATCCAAAACGATTTCTATGCCTATGGTATGTTTGGTGCAAACCATGCACCTATCTTGCACTGACACTAACACTGTCTCGAAACAGACTAAAATGAGATTCCACATGACCCACATCACTTACGAGTTCCATCAGGTGCATCCAAAACTATTTATGAGCCTATGGTACGTTCAGTGCAAACTGTGCACCTACGTTGCGTCAAGATTAGCACTATCTCCAAATAGACCAAGCAGAGCTCCACCAGACCCTCGTCAGCTAGGAGTACCATCGGGTGCCTCCAATACTATTTCTAAGCCTACAGTACGTTTGATGCAAACCATGCATCAATCATGCATCAAGAGTAACACTGCCTCCAAACGGACTAAAATGACATTCCACATGACCCACGTCAGTTATGAGTTCCATCGTGTGCGTCCAAACTATTTATGAGCCAAAGGTACGTTCAGTGCAAACTGTGCACCTATCTTGCGTCAAGATTAGCACTATCTCCATACAGACTGAGCAGAGCTCCACCAGACCCTCGTCACCTAGGAGTACCATCGGGTGCATCTAAAATGATTTATGAGCCTGTGGTACATTTGATGCAAATTGAGCACCTATCTTGCCCCAACGCTAACACTATCTCAAAACAGATCGAAACAAGATGCCACAAGACCCACATCACCTTGGAGTTCCATCGTGTGCCTCCCATACTATTTCTGAGCCTATGGTACCTTTGACACAAACCGTGCACAAATCATGCATCAAGAGTAGCATTATCTCCAAATAGACCGAACCGAGCTTCCACTTGAGGCTCGTCATCTAGCAGTCCCATCGAGTGCATCCAAAACGGTTTCTATGCCTATGGTATGATCGGTGCAAACCGTGCACCTGTCTTGCACTAATACTAACACTGTCTCTAAACAGACTAAAACGAGATTCCACACGACCGATGTCACTTACGAGTTCCATCGGGTGCGTCCAAAACTATTTATGAGCCTATGGTACATTCAGTGCAAACCATGCACCTATCTTGTGTCAAGATTAGCACTATCTCTAAACGTACCGAACAGAGCTCCACCAGGCCCTCATCACTTAGGTGTATCATTGGGTGCCTCTAAAATGATTTATGAGCCTATCGTACGCTTGACGCAAACCGGGCACCTATCTTGCACCGATGCTAAAATTTTCTCAAAACAGATTGAAATGAGATTCCGCCAGACCCACATCAACTAGGAGTTCCATCAGGTGCCTAAAATACTATTTTCGATCCTACGGTACATTTGACGCAAACCGTGCACCAATCGTGCATTAAGAGTAGCATTATCTCCAAACGGACCGAACCAAGCTTCCACTTGAGCCTCGTCACCTAGGAGTCCCATCGAGTGCGTCCAAAATTATTTCTATGCCTATGGTATGTTTGGTGCAAACAATGCTCCTATCTTGCACAAACTCTAACACTGTCTCCAAACGGACTAAAACGAGATCCCAGACAACCCACGTCACTTACAAGTTCCATCAGGTGCGTCCAAAGCTATTTATGATGTATTGGTACGTTCAGTGCAAACCGTGCACCTATCTTGCTTCAACATTTGCACTATCTCCAAACAGACCGAACGAAGATCCAGCATACCCTCGTCACTTAGGAGTACCATCAGGTGCGTCTAAAACGATTTTTGAGCCGATGGTACGTTTGACGCAAATTGAGCACCTATCTTGCACCGACGCTGACACTGTCTCAAAATAGATCAAAACGAGATTCCACAAGACCCACGTCACCTAGGAGTTCCATCGGGTGCCTCCAATACTATTTCCGAGCCTATGGTATGTTTGACGCAAACCGTGCGTCAATCGTGCATCAAGAGTAGCACTATCTCCAAACGAACCAAACCGAGCTTCCACTTGAGCCTTGTCACCTAGGAGTCCCATCGAGTGCATCCAAAACGATTTCTATGCCTATGGTATGTTTGGTGCAAACCATGCACCTATCTTGCACTGACACTAACATTGTCTCCAAACGGACTAAAACGAGATTCCACATGACCCACATCACTTATGAGTTCCATCGGGCGCATCCAAAACTATTTATGAGCCTATCGTACGTTCAGTGCAAACTGTGCACCTACGTTGTGTCAAGATTAGCACTGTCTCCAAATAGACCAAGCAGAGCTCCACTAGACCCTCGCCAGCTAGGAGAACCATCGGGTGCATTCTAAATAATTTATGAGCCTATGGTACATTTGACGCAAACCGAGCTCCTATCTTGCACCGACACTAACACTATCTCAAAACAGATCAAAACGAGATTCCACGTGACCCACATCACCTTGGAGTTCCATCAGGTGCCTCTAATACTATTTCTAAGCCTACAGTACGTTCGACGCAAACCGTGCACCAATCGTGCATTAAGAGTAGCACTATCTCCAAACGGACCGAACCAAGCTTCCACTTGAGCCTCGTCACCTAGGAGTCCCATCGAGTGCGTCCAAAATGATTTCTATGTATATGGTATGTTTGGTGCAAACAATGCTCCTATCTTGCACAAACTCTAACACTGTCTCCAAACGGACTAAAACGAGATTCCAGACAACCCACGTCACTTACGAGTTCCATCAGGTGCGTCCAAAGCTATTTATGATGTATTGGTACGTTCAGTGCAAACCGTGCACCTATCTTGCTTCAACATTTGCACTATATCCAAATAGACCGAGCGGCGATCCACCATACCCTCGTCACTTAGGAGTACATCGGGTGCGTCTAAAACGATTTTTGAGCCAATGGTACGTTTGACGCAAACCGAGCACCTATCTTGCACCGACGCTAACACTGTCTCAAAATAGATCGAAACGTGATTCCACAAGACCCACGTCACTTATGAGTTCCATCGGGTGCATCCAATACTATTTCCGAGCCTATCGTACGTTCAGTGCAAACTGTGCACCTACATTGCGTCATGATTAGCACTATCTCCATACAGACCAAGCAGAGCTCCACCAGACCCTCGTCACCTAGGAGTACCATCGGGTGCATTCTAAATGATTTATGAGCCTATGGTACATTTGACGCAAACCGAGCACCTATCTTGCACCGACGCTAACACTGTCTCAAAACAGATCAAAATGAGATGCCACAAGACCCACATCTCCTTGGAGTTCCATCGTGTGCCTCCCATACTATTTCTGAGCCTACGATATGTTTGACACAAACCGTGCACCAATCATGCATCAAGAGTAGCATTGTCTCCAAACAGACCGAACCGAGCTTCCACTTGAGCCTCGTCACCTTGGAGTCCCATCGAGTGCGTCCAAAACGATTTCTATGCGTATGGTATGATCGGTGTGAACCGTGCACCTGTCTTGCACTAACACTAGCACTGTCTCTAAACAAACTAAAACGAGATTCCACACGACCCATGTCACTTACGAGTTCCATCGGGTGCGTCCAAAACTATTTATGAGCCTATGGTACATTTAGTGCAAACCATGCACCTATCTTGTGTCAAGATTAGCACTATCTCCAAACGTACCGAACAGAGCTCCACCAGAACCTCGTCACTTAGGTGTATCATCAGATGCGTCTAAAATGATTTATGAGCCTATCGTCCGCTTGACGCAAACCTAGCACCTATCTTGCACCGATGCTAGCACTGTCTCAAAATAGATTGAAATGAGATTACACAAGACCCACATCAACTAGGAGTTCCATCAGGTGCCTAAAATACTATTTTCGAGCCTACGGTACGTTTGACGCAAACCGTGCACCAATCGTGCATCAAGAGTAGCACTATCTCCAAATGGACCGAACCGAGCTTCCACTTGAGCCTCGTCACCTAGGAGTCCCATCGAGTGCGTTCAAAACGATTTCTATGCCTATGGTATGTTCGGTGTAAACCGTGCACCTTTCTTGCACTGACACTAACACTGTCTCCAAACGGACCAAAACGAGATTCCACACGACACACGTCACTTACGAGTTCCATCGGGTATGTCCAAAACAATTTATGAGACTATGGTACCTTCAGTGCAAACCATACACCTATCTTGTGTAATGATTAGCACAACCTCCAAACAGACTGAATAGAGCTCCACCTTTCCCTCGTTACTTAGGTGTACCATCGGGTGCGTTTAAAACAATTAATGAGCCTACGGTACGTTTGACGCAAACCGAGCACCTACCTTGCACCGACACTAACACTGTCTCAAAATAGCTCGAAACGAGACTCCACAAGACCCACGTCAACTAGGAGTTCCATCGGGTGCCTCCAATACTATTTCTGAGCCTACGGTACGTTTGACGCAAACCGTGCACCAATCAAGCATCAAGAGTAGCACTATCTCCAAACGGACCGAACCGAGCTTCCACTTGAGCCTCATCACCTAGGAGTACCATCGGGTGTGTCCAAAACGATTTCTATGCTTATGGTATGTTCGGTGCAAACCGTGCACCTGTCTTGCACTAACACTAACACTGTCTCTAAACAGACTAAAATGAGATTCCACACGACCCATGTCACTTACGAGTTCCATCGGGTGCGTCCAAAACTATTTATGAGCCTATGGTACATTCAGTGCAAACCATGCACCGATCTTGTGTCAAGATTAGCACTATCTCCAAACGTACCGAACAGAGCTCCACCAGAACCTTGTCACTTAGGTGTATCATCGGGTGCGTCTAAAATGATTTATGAGCCTATCGTACGCTTGACTCAAACCTAGCACCTATCTTGCACCGATGCTAACACTGTCTCTAAAGAGATCAAAATGAGATTCCGCAAGACCCACATCAACTAGGAGTTCCATCAGGTTCCTAAAATACTATTTTCGAGCCTACGGTACGTTTGATGCAAACCGTGCACCAATCGTGCATCAAGAGTAGCACTATCTCCAAACGGACCGAACCGAGCTTCCACTTGAGCCTTGTCACCTCAGAGTCCCATCGAGTGCGTTCAAAATGATTTCTATGCCTATGGTATGTTCGGTGTAAACCGTGCACCTGTCTTGCACTGACGCTAACACTGTCTCCAAACGTACCAAAACGAGATTCCTCACCACACACGTCACTTACGAGTTCCATCGGGTACGTCCAAAACTATTTATGAGACTATGGTACCTTCAATGCAAACCATACACCTATCTTGTGTCATGATTAGCACAACCTCCAAACAGACCGTACAGAGGTCCACCTTTCCCTCGTTACTTAGGTGTACCATCGGGTGCGTCTAAAATGATTAATGAGCCTATGGTACATTTGACGCAAACCGAGCACCTACCTTGCACCGACGCTAACACTGTCTCAAAATAGCTCAAAACGAGATTCCATAAGACCCACGTCAACTAGGAGTTCAATCGGGTGCCTCCAATACTATTTTCTGAGCCTATGGTACGTTTGACGCAAACCGTGCACCAATCAAGCATCAAGAGTAGCAATATCTCCAAACGGACCGAACCGAGCTTCCACTTGAGCCTCATCACCTAGGAGTACCATCGGGTGTGTCCAAAACGATTTCTATGCGTATGGTATGTTCGGTGCAAACCGTGCACATGTCTTGCACTAACACTAATATTATCTCCAAATGGACTAACACGAGATTCCACATGACCCACATCACTTACGAGTTCCATCGGGTGTGTCCAAAACTATTTATGAGCCTATGGTACGTTTAGTGCAAACTGTGCACCTATCTTGCATAAAGATTAGCACTATCTCCAAATGGACCGAGCAGAGCTGCACCAGTCCCTCTTCACCTAGGAGTACCATCGGGTGCTTCTAAAACGATTTATGAGCCAATGGTACGTTTGACACAAACCAAGCGTCTATCTTGCACCAACGCTAACACTGTCACAAAATAGATCAAAACGAGATTCCACAAGGCCCACGTCAACTAGGAGTTCCATCGGGTGCCTCCAATACTATTTCTGAGCATACGCTACGTTTGACGGAAACCATGCACCAATCATGCATCAAGAGTAGCACTATCTCCAAACAGATCGAACAGAGCTCCACCAGACCCTCGTCACCTAGGTGTACCTCAGGTGCGTCTAAAAGGATTCATAAGCCTATGGTATGCTCGGTGCAAACCGTGCACCTATCTTGCACTGACACTAACACTGTCTCCAAACGGACTAAAACGAGATTCCACATGACCCACGTAACTTACGAGTTCCATCGGGTGCATCCACGACTATTTATTAGACCATGGTACCTTCAGTGCAAACCATGCACCTGTCTTGTGTCAAGATTAGCACTATCTCCAAATAGACCGAACAGGGCTCCACCAGACCCTCATCACCTAGGAGTACCATTGGGTGCCTCTAAAACAATTTATGAGCCTATGGTACGTTTGACGCAAATCGAGCACCTATCTTGCACCGACGCTAACACTGTCTCAAAACCGATCGAAACAAGATTCTACAAGACCCACGTCAACTAGGAGTTCCATCGAGTGCCTCCAATACTATTTCCGAGCCTACGGTATGTTTGATGCAAACCATGCACCAATCATGCATCAAGAGTAGCACTATCTCCAAACGAACCGAACCGAGCTTCCACTTGAGCCTTGTCACCTACGAGTCCCATCTATTGCGTCCAAAATGATTTCTATGCCTATGGTATGCTCGGTGCAAACCGTGCACCTATCTTGCACTGACACTAACACTATCTCCAAATGGACTAAAATGAGATTCCACATGGCCCATGTCAGTTACAAGTTCCATTGGGTGCGTCCAAAACTATTTATGAGCCAATGGTACCTTCAGTGCAAACCGTGCACTTATCTTGCATCAAGATTTGCACTATCTCCAAATGAACCGAGCAGAGCTCCACCAGACTCTTGTCACCTAGGAGTACCATCAGGTGTGTCTAAAATCATTTATGAGCCTATGGTAGTTTGACACAAACCGAGCACCAATCTTGCACCGACTCTAACACTATCTCAAAACAGATCAAAACAACATTCCACATGACCCACATCACCTAGGAGTTCCATCGGGTAACTCTAATACTATTTCTGAGCCTACGATATGTTCGACGCAAACTGTGCACCAATCTTGCATCAAGAGTAGCACTATCTCCAAACGGATTGAACCGAGCTTCCACTTGAGCCTCATCACCGAGGAGTCCCATTGACTGCGTCCAAAATGATTTGTATGCCTATGGTATGTTCGGTGCAAACCGTGCTCCTATCTTGCACTAACACTAATAGTTTCTCCAAACAGACTAAATGAGATTCCACACGACCCACGTCACTTACGAGTTCCATCAGGTGCGTCCAAAGCTATTTATGATGTATAGGTATGTTTAGTGCAAACCGTGCACCTATCTTGCGTCAAGATTTGCACTATTTCTAAACGTACTGAACAGAGCTCCAACAGACCCTCGTCACCTAGGAGTACCATCGGGTGTGTCTAAATCAACTTATGAGCCTATGTTACGTTTGATGCAAACCGAGCACCTATCTTGCACCGACGCTAACACTATCTCAAAATAGAACGAAATGAGAATCCACAAGACCCACATCACTGAGGGGTTCCATCGGGCGACTCCAATACTATTTCCGAGCCTACAGTACGTTCGACACAAATGTGCACCAATCTTGTATCAAGAGTTGCTCTATCTCCAAATGGACCGAACCGTGCTTCTACTTGTGCCTCATCACCGAGGAGTCCCATCGAGTGCGTCCAAAATGATTTCTATGGCTATGGTATGTTCGGTGCAAACTGTGCTCCTATCTTGAACTAACAGTAACACTTTCTCCAAACAGACTAAAATGATATTCCACACTACCCACGCCACTTATGAGTTCCATCAGGTGTGTCCAAAGCTATTATTGATGTATTGGTACGTTCAGTGCAAACCGTGCAACTATCTTGCGTCAAGATTTGCACTATCTCCAAACGGCCAAACAGATCTCCACCATACCCTCGTCACCTAGGAGTGCCATCCGGTGTTTCTAGAACGATTTATGAGCCTATGCTACGTTCGACGCAAACCATGTACCAATCTTTCAGAACCGAGGTCCCACTTGAGCCTTGTCACCTAGGAGTCCCATCAAGTGCGTCCAAAATGATTTCAATGTCTATGGTATGTTCGGTGCAAACCGTGCACCTATCTTGCACTGACACTAACACTGTCTCCAAATGGACTAAAATGAGATTGCACACGACCCACGTCACTTACGAGTTCCATCGGGTGCATCCAAAACTATTTATGAGCCTACGGTACATTCAGTGCAAACCATGCACCTATGTTGTGTCAAGATTAGCACTATCTCCAAACGGACCCAACAGAGCTCCACTAGACCCTTGTCACCTAGGAGTACCATCGGGTGCGTCTAAAACAATTTATGAGCCGATGGTACGTTTGACGCAAACTGAGCACCTATCTTGCACCGACGCTAACACTGTCTCAAAACAGATCGAAACGAGATTCCACAAGACCCACGTCACCTAGGAGTTCCATCGGGTGCCTCTAATACTATTTCCGAGCCTATGGTACGTTTGAGGCAAACCATGCACCAATCGTGCATCAAGAGTAGCACTATATCCAAACGGACCGAACTGAGCTTCCACTTGAGCCTCGTCACCTAGGAGTCCCATCGAGTGCGTCCAAAACGATTTCTATGCCTATGGTATGTTCGGTGCAAACCGTGCACTATCTTGCACTGACACTAACACTGTCTCCAAACGGACTAAAACGAGATTCCACTTGACCCATGTCACTTACGAGTTCCATCGAGTTAGTCCAAAACTATATTTGAGCCTGTGGTACCTTCAGTTCAAACCGTTCACCTATCTGGTGTCAAGATTGATACTATCTCCAAACGGACTAAACAGGGCTCCACTCGACCCTCGTCACTTAGAAGTACCATCGGGTTCATCTAAAACGATTTATGAGCCTATGGTACGTTTGACACAAACCGAGCACCTATCATGCACCGACGCTAACACTGTCTCAAAACAGATCAAAACAAGGTTCCACAAGACCCACATCACCTTGGAGTTCCATCGAGTGCCTCCAGTACTATTTCTGAGCCTATGGTATGTTTGACACAAACCGTGCACCAATCATGCATCAAGAGTAGCACTGTCTCCAAACGGACCAAACTGAGATTCCACACAACCCAAGTCACTTACGAGTTCCATCGGGTGCGTTCAAACTATTTATGAGACAATGGTACATTTAGTGCAAACCGTGCACCTATCTTGCGTCATGATTACCACTATCTCCATACAGACCGAGCAGAGCTCCACCAGACCCTCGTCACCTAGGAGTACCATCGGGTGCGTCTAAAATGATTTATGAACCTATGTACTTTTGACGCAAACTGAGCACCTATCTTGCACCGACGCAAACAATATCTCGAAATAGATCGAAACGAGATGCCACAAGACCCACATCACCTTGGAGTTCCATCATGTGCTTCCCATACTATTTCTGAGCCTACGGCACATTTGATGCAAACCGTGCACCAATCGTGCATCAAGAGTAGCATTACCTCCAAACAGACCGAACCGAGCTTCCACTTGAGCCTCGTCACCTAGGAGTCCCATCGAGTGCGTCCAAAATGATTTCTATGCCAACGGTATGATCGGGGCAAACCGTGCACCTGTCTTGCACTAACACTAACACTATCTCTAAACGGACTAAAACGAGATTCCACACGACCCATGTCACTTACGAGTTCCATCGGGTGCGTCCAAAACTATTTATGAGCCTATGGTACATTCAGTGCAAACCATGCACCTATCTTGTGTCAAGATTAGCACTATCTCCAAACGGACCGAACAAAGCTCCACCAGACCCTCGTCACTTAGGTGTATCATCGGGTGCATCTAAAATGATTTATCAGCCTATCGTACGCTTGATGCATACCGGGCACCTATCTTGCACCGACGCTAACACTATCTCAAAACTTATCGAAATGAGATTCTGCAAGACCCACGTCAACTAGGAGTTCTATCAGGTGCCTAAAATACTATTTTTGAGCCTACAATATGTTTGACACAAACCGTGCACGAATCGTGCATCAAGAGTAACACTGTCTCTAAACGGACTAAAATGAGATTGCACACGACCTATGTCACTTACGAGTTCCATCGGGTGCGTCCAAAACTACTTATGAGCCTATGGTACCTTCAGTGCAAACCGTGCACCTATCTTTGGTCAACATTAGCACAACCTCCAAACGGACCGAACAGAGCTCCACCAGACCCTCGTCACTTAGGTGTACCATCGGCTGCGTCTAAAACGATTTATGAGCCTATGGTATGTTTGACGCAAACCAAGCACCTATCTTGCACCGACGCTAACACTGTCTCAATATAGCTCGAAATGAGATTCCACAAGACCCATGTCAACTAGCAGTCCCATTGGGTGCCTCCAATACTATTTCTAAGCCTACGGTACGTTTGACACAAACCCTGCACCAATCAAGCATCAAGAGTAGCAATATCTCCAAACGGACCGAACCGAGCTTCCACTTGAGCCTCGTCACCTAGGTGTACCTCGGGTGCATCTAAAAGGATTTATAAGCCTATGGTACGTTTGATGCAAACCGAGCACCTATCTTGCACCGATGCTAACACTGTCTCAACACAGATCAAAATGGGATTCCACATGACTCACGTCACCTCGGAGTCCCATCGAGTGCGTCCAAAACGATTGCTATGCCTTTGGTATGTTTGGTGTAAACCATGCACCTGTCTTGCATTGACACCAACACTGTCTCTAAACGGACTAAAATGCGATTCCACACGACCCACGTCACTTAAGAGTCCATCGGGTGCGTCCAAAACTATTTATGAGCCTTTGGTATGTTCAGTGCAAATCGTGCACCTATCTTGTATCAAGATTAGCACAATCTCCAAATGGACCGAACAGAGCTCCACCAGACCCTCGTCACTTAGGAGTACCATCGGGTGAGTCTAAAATGATTTATGTGCCTATGGTATGTTTAACGCAAATCATGCACCTATCTTGCACCGACGCTAACACTATCTCAAAACAGATCGAAACAAGATTCCACAAGATCCACGTCAACAAGGAGTTCCATCGGGTGCCTCCAATACTATTTCCAAGCCTATGGTACATTTGAAGCATCGTGCATCAAGAGTTGCACTATCTCCAAATGGACCGAACCGAGCTTCAACTTGAGCCTCATCACCTAGGAGTCCCATCGTGTGCGTCCAAAACAATTTCTATGCCTATGATATGTTCAGTGCAAACTGTGCACCTGTCTTGCACTGACACTAACACCGTCTCTAAACGGACTAAAATGAGATTCCACACGACCCACGTCACTTACAAGTCCATCGGGTTCGTCCAAAACAATTTATGAGCCTATGGTACGTTCATTGCAACCCGTGCACCTATCTTGTGTCAAGATTGGCACTATCTCTAAACGGACTGAACAAAGCTCCACCAGACCCTCATCACTTAGGAGTACCATCGGGTGCGTCTAAAATGATTTATGACCCTATGGTACGTTTGACGCAAATCGTGCACCTATCTTGCACCGAAGCTAACACTGTCTCAAAATAGATCAAAACAAGATTCCACAAGACCCACGTCAACTAGGAGTTCCATCGGTTTCCTCAAATACTAATTTTGAGCCTACAGTACGTTTGACGCAAACCGTGCACCAATCATGCATCGAGAGTAGCACTATCTCCAAACAACCTGAACCGAGCTTCCGCGTGAGCCTCGTCACCTAGGAGTCCCATTGAGTGCATCCAAAATGATTTCTATGCCTATGGTATGTTCGGTGCAAACCAGGCATCTATCTTGCACTAACACTAACATTGTCTCCAAATGGACTAAAACGAAATTTCACACGTCCCACGTCACTTAAGAGTTCCATCGGGTGCGTCCAAAACTATTTAGGAGCCTATGGTACGTTCAGTGCAAACCGTGCACCTATCTTACGTCAAGATTAGCACTATCTCCGAATGGACCGAGCAGAGCTCCACCAGACCCTTGTCACCTAGGAGTACCATCGGGTGCGTCTAAAATGATTTATGAGCCTATGGTACGTTTGACACAAACTGAGCACCTATCTTGCATCGACGCTAACATTATCTCAAAACAGATCAAAATGAGATTCCACATGACCCTCATCACCTAGGAGTTCCATCGGGTGCCTCCAATACTAATTTTGAGCCTACAGTATGTTCGACGCAAACCCTGCACCAATCTTGCATCAAGAGTAGCACTATCTCCAAACAGACCGAACCAAGCTTACACTTGAGCCTCATCACCGAGGAGTCCCATCGAGTTGGTCCAAAATGATTTCTATGCCTATGGTATGTTCGGTGCAAACCGTGCTCCTATCCTGCACTAACACTAACACATTTCCAAATAGACTAAAATGAGATTCCACACGACCCACGTCACTTACGAGTTCCATCGGCTGCGTCCAAAGCTATTTATGATGTATTGGTACATTCAGTGCAAATGGCGCACCTATCGTGCATCAAGATTTGCACTATCTCCAAACAGACCGAACAGAGCTCCACCCAACCCTTGTCACCTAGGAGTACCATCGGGTGCGTCTAAAACGATTTATGAGCCTATGGTACATTTGATGCAAACCGAGCACCTATCTTGCACCGACACTAACGCTGTCTCAAAACAGAACGAAACGAGATTCCACATGGCCCATGTCACGTAGGAGTTCCATTGGGTGCCTCCAATACTATTTCTGAGCCTACGGTATGTTCGACGCAAACCATGCACTAATCTTGCATCAAGAGCAGCACTATCTCCAAATGGACCGAACCGAGCTGCCACTTGACCCTCATCACCGAGGAGTCCCATTGAGTGCATCCAAAATGATTTCTATGCCTATGGTATGTTCGATGCAAACCGTGCTCCTATCTTGCACTAACACTAACACTTTCTCCAAACAGACTAAAATGAGATTCCACACGACCCACGTCACTTATGAGTTGCATCGGGTGCATCCAAATCTATTTATGATGTATTGGTATGTTCAGTGCAAACCGTGCACCTACCTTGCTTCAAGATTTGCACTATCTCCAAGCGTACAGAACAGAGCTCTACCAGACCCTCGTCATCTAGGAGTACCATCGGGTGCGTCTAAAACGATTTATGAGCCTAAGCTACGTTTAACGCAAACCGAGCACCTATCTTGCACCAACTCTAACACTGTGTTAAAACAAATTGAAACGATATTCCATAAGACCCACGTCACCTAGGAGTTCCATCGGGTGCCTCCAATACTATTTCCGAGCCAACGGTACGTTCGACGCAATTGTGCACCAATCTTGCATCAAAAGTAGCTCTGTCTCCAAATGAACCGAATCGAGCTTCCACTTGAGCCTCATCACCGAGGAGTCCTATCGAGTGCGTCCAAAACGATTTCTATGCATATGGTATGTTCGGTGCAAACCTTGCTCCTATCTTGCAATAACACTAACACTATCTCCAAACGGACTATAATGAGATTCCACACGACCCACGTTAGTTAAGAGTTCCATCGGGTGCATCCAAAGCTATTTATGATGTATTGGTACGTTCTGTGCAAACCGTGCACCTATCTTGCGTCAAGATTTGCACTATCTCCAAATGGACCAAACAGAGCTCCACCAGACCCTCGTCACCTAGGAGTACCATCGGGTGCATCCAAAACGATTTATGAGCCTATGGTACGTTTAACACAAACCGAGCACCTATCTTGCACCGACGCTAACACTGTCTCAAAACAGAACGAAATGAGATTCTACATGTCTCACGTCACCTCAGAGTTCCATTAGGTGCCTCCAATACTATTTCCGAGCAAACGGTACGTTCGACGCAAACCGCGCACCCATCTTGCAGAACCAAGCTTCCACTTGAGCCTCGTCACCTACAAGTCCCATCGAGTGCGTCCAAAATGATTTCTAAGCCTATGGTATTTCGGTGCAAACCGTGCACCTATCTTGCACAGACACTAACACTGTCTCCAAATGGACTAAAACGGGATTCCATACGACCCACGTCACTTACGAGTTCCATCGGTTGTGTCCAAAGCTGTATATGATATATTGGTACGTTTAGTGCAAACTGCGCACCTATCTTGCGTCAAGATTTGCACTATCTCCAAACAGACCAAACAGAGCTCCACCAGACCCTCGTCACCTAGGAGTACCATCGGGTGCGTCTAGAACGATTTATGAGCCTATGGTACGTTTGACGCAAACAAAGCACCTATCTTGCACTGACGCTAACACTGTCTCAACATAGATCAAAATGGGATTTCACATGACTCACATCACCTCGGAGTTCCATCGGGTGCCTCTAATACTATTTCTGAGCCTACGGTACGTTCGACGCAAGCCGTGCACCAATCTTTCAGAACCAAGCTTCCACTTGAGCCCTGTTACCTAGGAGTCCCATCGAGTGCGTCCAAAATGATTTCCATGCCTATGGTATATGTTCGGTACAAACCATGCACCTATCTTGCACTAACACTGTCTTCAAATGGACTAAAACGAGATTCCACATGACCCACGTCACTTATGAGTTCCATCGGTAGCGTCTAGAACTATTTATGAGCCTATGGTTCATTCAGTGCAAACCGTGCACCTATCTTGCATCAAGATTAGCACTATCTCTAAACAGACCGAGCAGAGCTCCACTAGACCCTCGTCACCTAGGAGTACCATCAGGTGCGTCTAAAATGATTTATGAGACGATGGTACGTTTGACACAAACTGAGCACCTATCTTGCACCGACGCTAACATTGTCTCAACATAGATTGAAACAAGATTCCACATGACCCTCGTCACCTAGGAGTTCCATCAGGTGCCTCTAATACTATTTCTGAGCCTATAGTATGTTCGACGCAAACCCTGCACCAATCTTGCATCAAGAGTAGCACTATCTCCAAACAGACCGAACCAAGCTTACACTTGAGCCTCATCACCGAGGAGTCCCATCAAGTTGGTCCAAAATGATTTCTATGCCTATGGTATGTTCGGTGCAAACCGTGCTCCTATCCTGCACTAACACTAACACATTTCCAAATAGACTAAAATAAGATTCCACATGACCCACGTCACTTACGAGTTCCATCGGGTGCGTCCAAACCTATTTATGATGTATTGGTACGTTCAGTGCAAACGGCGCACCTATCTTGCGTCAAGATTTGCACTATCTCCAAACGGACCAAACTGAGCTCCACCAGACCCTTGCCACCTAGGAGTACTATCGGGTGCGTCTAAAACGATTTATGAGCCTATGGTACGTTTGACGCAAACCGAGCACTTATCTTGCACCGACACTAACACTGTCTCAAAACAGAACGAAACGAGATTCCACATGGCCCAAGTCACCTAGGAGTTCCATTGGGTGCCTCCAATACTATTTCTGAGCCTACGGTATGTTCGACGCAAACCGTGCACTAATCTTGCATCAAGAGCAGCACTACCTCCAAACGGACCGAACCGAGCTGCCACTTGACCCTCATAACTGAGGAGTTCCATTGAGTGCATCCAAGATGATTTCTATGCCTATGGTATGTTCGATGCAAACCATGCTCCTATCTTGCACTAACACTAACACTTTCTCTGAACAGACTAAAATGAGATTCCACACGACCCACGTCACTTATGAGTTGCATCGGGTGCGTCCAAAGCTATTTATGATGTATTGGTATGTTCAGTGCAAACCGTGCACCTATCTTGCATAGACACTAACACTGTCTCCAAATAGACTAAAACGGGATTCCATACGACCCACGTCACTTACGAGTTCCACCGGGTGCTTCTAAAACGATTTATGAGCCTATGGTATGTTTGACGCAAACCGAGCACCAATCTTGCACCGATGCTAACACTGTATCAAAACTGATCGAAACGAGATTCCACATGACTCACGTCACCTAGGAGTTCCATCGGGTGCCTCCTATACTCTTTCCAAGCCTATGGTACGTTCGACGCAAACCGTACACCAATCTTGCATCAAGAGTAGCACTATCTCCAAACAGACCCAACCGGGCTTCCACTTCAGCTCGTCACCTAGGAGTCCCATCGAGTGCGTCCAAAATGATTTCTATGCCTATAGTATGTTCGGTGCAACCCGTGCACCTATCTTGCACTCACACTAACATTGTCTCCAAATGGACTATAACGAGATTCCACACGACACACGTCAGTTATGAGTTCCATCGGGTGCGTCCAAAACTATTTATGAGCCTATGGTACGTTCAGTGCAAACCGTGCACCTATCTTGTGTAAAGATTAGCACTATCTCCAAATGGACCAAACAGAGCTCCACCAGACCCTCGTCACCTAGGAGTTCAAATGGGTAAAACGATTTATGAGCCTATGGTATGTTTGACGCAAACCGAGCTCCTATCTTGCACCAACGCTGACACTGTCTCAAAACAGATCGAAACGAGATTCCACATGACTCACGTCTCCTCGGAGTTCCATCGGGTGCCTCCAATACTATTTCTGAGCCTATGGTACGTTCGACGCAAACCGTGGACCAATCTTGCAGAACCGAGGAGTACCATCGGGTATGTCCAAAACGATTTCTGAGCAGATGGTATGTTCGGTGCAAACCATGCTCCTATCTTGCACTAACACTAACACTGTCTCCAAATGTACTAAAACGAGATTCCACACGACCCACGTCACTTATGAGTTCCATCGGGTGCGTCCAAAGCTATATATGATGTATTGGTACGTTCAGTGCTAACCGTGCACCTATCTGGCGTGAAGATTTGCACTATCTCCAAACGGACCGTATAGAGCTCCACCTCACTCTCGTCACCTTGGAGTACCATCGGGTGCGTCTAAAACGATTTATGAGCCTATGGTTCATTTGACGCAAACTGAGCACCTATCTTGCACCAACGCTAACACTATCTCAAAACAGATCAAAACGAGATTCTACGTGACTCACGTCACCTCAGAGTTCCATCGGGTGCCTCCAATACTATTTCTGAGCCTACGGTAAGTTCGACGCAAAC
Organism: Saccharum hybrid cultivar R570; assembly: GCA_038087645.1. NCBI lineage: Eukaryota > Viridiplantae > Streptophyta > Magnoliopsida > Poales > Poaceae > Saccharum > Saccharum hybrid cultivar. Next base: position 17,035,377 of record JAQSUU010000216.1, on the reverse strand, counting down.
GTGCAGCAATCTTGCATCAAGAGTAGCTCTATCTCCAAATGAACCGAATCAAGCTTCCACTTGAGCCTCGTCACCGAGGAGTCCCATCGAGTGTGTCCAAAATGATTTCTATGCACATGGTATGTTCGGTGCAAACCATGCTCCTATCTTGCAATAACACTAACATTGTCTCCAAACGGACTAGAACGAGATTCCACACAAACCACGTTAGTTAAGAGTTCGATCGGGTGCGTCCAAAGCTATTTATGATGTATTGGTACGTTTAGTGCAAACCGTGCACCTATCTTGCATCAAGATTAGCACTATCACCAAATGGACCAAACAGAGCTCCACCAGACCGTCGTCACCTAGGAGTACCATCGGGTGCATCTAAAACGATTTATGAGCCTATGGTACGTTTGACGCAAACCGAGCATCTATCTTGCACCGATGCTAACACTGTCTCGAAATAGATCGAAACGAGATTCCACATGACTCACGTCACCTCAGAGTTCCATCAGGTGCCTCCAATACTATTTCTGAGCCTGTGGTACGTTCAACGCAACCCGTGGACCAATCTTGCAGAACCAAGCTTCCACTTGAGCCTCATCACCTAGGAGTACCATCAGGTAAGTCCAAAACGATTTCTGAGCAGATGGTATGTTCGGTGCAAACCATGCTCCTATCTTGCACTAACACTAACACTGTCTCCAAACGTACTAAAACGAGATTCCACACAACCCACGTCAGTTACGAGTTCCATCGGGTGCATCCAAAGCTATATATGATGTATTGGTACGTTCAATGCAAACCGTGCACCTATCTTGCGTCAAGATTTGCACTATCTCCAAACGGACTGAACAGAGCTCCACCAGACCCTCGTCACCTAGGAGTACCGTCGAGTGCGTCCTAAACGATTTATGAGCCTATGGTACATTTGACGCAAACCTAGCACCTATCTTGTATCGACACTAACACTGTCACAAAACAGATCGAAACGACATTCTACATGACTCACATTACCTCAGAGTTCCATTGGGTGCCTCCAATACTATTTTCGAGCAAACGGTATGTTCGACGCAAACCGTGCACCAATCTTGCAGAACCGAGCTTCCACTTGAGCCTCATCACCAAGGAGTCCCATCGAGTGCATCCAAAACGATTTCTAAGCCTATGGTATGTTCGGTGCAAACCGTCCACCTATCTTGCACAGACACTAACACTGTCTCCAAATGGACTAAAACATGATCCCACGACCCACGTCATTTACGAGTTCCACCGGGTGCGTCCAAAACTATTTATGAGCCTATGCTACGTTCAGTGCAAACCATGCACCTATCTTTTGTCAAGATTAGCACTATCTCCAAACAGACTGAACAGAGCTCCACCAGACCCTCGTCACTTAGGAGTACCATCGAGTGTGTCTAAAACGAGTTATGAGCTTATGGTACGTTTGACGCAAACCGAGCTCCAAACTTGCACCGATGCTAACATTGTCTCCAAACAGATTGAAACGAGATTCGACATGACTCACGTCACCTCAGAGTTCCATCGGGTGCCTCCAATACTATTTCTGAGCCTACGGTACGTTCGACGCAAACTGTGGACCATTCTTGCAGAACCGAGCTTCCACTTGAGCCTCATCACCAAGGAGTACCCTCGGGTACATCCAAAACGATTTGTGAGCAGATGGTATGTTCGGTGCAAACTATGCTCCTATCTTGCACTAACACTGTCTCCAAATGTACTAAAACAAGATTCCACACGACCCACGTCACTTACGAGTTCCATCGGGTGCGTCCAAAGCTATATATATGATGTATTGGTACGTTCAATGCAAACCGTGCACCTATCTTGCGTCAAGATTTGCACTATCTACAAATGGACTGAACAGAGCTCCACCAAACCCTCGTCACCTAGGAGTACCATCGGGTGTGTCTAAAACGATTTGTGAGCCTATGGTACATTTGACGCAAACCGAACACCTATCTTGCACCGAAGCTAACACTATCTCAAAACATATCAAAATGAGATTCTATAAGACTCACATCACCTCAGAGTTCCATCGGGTGCCTCCAACACTATTTCTAAGCAAACGGTACATTCGATGCAAATCGTGCACCAATCTTACAGAATCGAGCTTCCACTTGAGCCTCACCACCTAGGAGTCCCATCGAGTGCATCCAAAATGATTTCTAAGCCTATGGTATGTTCGGTGCAAACCGTGCACCTATCTTGCACAGACACTAACACTGTCTCCGAATGGACTAAAACGTGATTCCACACGACCCACGTCATTTACGAGTTCCACCGGGTGCGTCCAAAACTATTTATGAGCCTATGGTACGTTTAGTGCAAACCGTGCACCTATCTTTTGTCAAGATTAGCACTATCTCCAAACAGACCGAATAGAGCTCCACCAGAACCTCGTCACTTAGGAGTACCATCGAGTGCGTCTAAAACAATTTATGAGCTTATGGTATGTTTGACGCAAACCGAGCTCCTATCTTGCACCGACGCTAACGCTGTGTCAAAACAGATCGAAACGATATTCGACATGACTCACGTCCCCTCAGAGTTCCATCGGGTGCCTCCAATACTATTTCTGAGCCTACGGTACGTTCGACGCAAACCATGGACCAATCTTGCAGAACCGAGCTTCCACTTAAGCCTCATCACCTAGGAGTACCATCGGGTACGTCCAAAACGTTTTCTAAGCAGATGGTATGTTCGGTGCAAATCGTGCTGCTATCTTGCACTAACACTAACACTGTCTCCAAATGTACTAAAACGAGATTCCACACGACCCACGTCACTTACGAGTTCCATCTGGTGCGTCCAAAGCCATATATGATGTATTGGTACATTCAATGCAAACCGTGCACCTATCTTGCGTCAAGATTTGCACTATCTACAAACGGACTGAACAGAGCTCCACTAGACCCCCGTCACCTAGGAGTACCATCTGGTGTGTCTAAATTGATTTGTGAGCCTATGGTACATTTGATGCAAACTGAGCACCTATCTTGCACTAACGCTAACACTGTCTCAAAACATATCGAAACGAGATTCTACATGACTCACATCACCTCAGAGTTCCATGTGGTGCCTCCAATACTATTTCCGAGCAAACGGTACGTTCGACGCAAACCGTGCACCAATCTTGTAGAACCGAGCTTCCACTTGAGTCTCGTCAACTAGGAGTCCCATCGAGTGCATCCAAAATGATTTCTAAGCCTATGGTATGTTCGGTGCAAACCGTGCATCTATCTTGCACAGACACTAACACTGTCTCCAAATGGACTAAAACGTGATTCCACACGACCCACATCATTTACGAGTTCCACCGGGTGCGTCCAAAACTATTTATGAGCCTATGGTACGTTCAGTGCAAAGCGTGCACCTATCTTTTGTCAAGATTAGCACTATCTCCAAACAGACCGAATAGAGCTCCACCAGACCCTCGTCACTTAGGAGTACCATCGAGTGCGTCTAAAACGATTTATGAGCTTATGGTACGTTTGACGCAAACCGAGCTCCTATCTTGCACCGACGCTAACGCTGTGTAAAACAGATCAAAACGAGATTCAACATGACTCACGTCACCTCGGAGTTCCATCGGGTGCCTCCAATACTATTTCTGAGCCTACGGTACGTTCGACGCAAACCGTGGACCAATCTTGCAGAACCGAGCTTCCACTTGGGCCTGATCACCTAGGAGTACCCACGGGTACGTCCAAAACGATTTCTGAGCAGATGGTACGTTCGGCGCAAACCGTGCTCCTATCTTGCACTAACACTAGCACTATCTCCAAATATACTAAAATGAGATTCCACACAACCCACGTCACTTACGAGTTCCATCGAGTACGTCCAAAGCTATATATGATGTATTGGTACGTTCAATGCAAACCGTGCACCTTTCTTGCATCAAGATTTGCACTATCTGCAAATGGACCGAATAGAACTCCACCAGACCCTCGTCACTTAGGAGTACCATCCGGTGTGTCTAAAACGATTTGTGAGCCTATGGTACATTTGACGCAAACCGAGCACCAATCTTGCACCGATGCTAACACTGTCTCAAAACATATTGAAACAAGATTCTTTATGACTCACATCACCTCAGAGTTCCATCGGGTGCCTCCAATACTATTTCCAAGCAAACAGTACGTTCGACGCAAACGTGCAGCAATCTTGCATCAAGAGTAGCTCTATCTCCAAATGAACCAAATCAAGCTTCCACTTGAGCCTCGTTACCGAGGAGTCCCATCGAGTGTGTCCAAAATGATTTCTATGCACATGGTATGTTCGGTGCAAACCATGCTCCTATCTTGCAATAACACTAACATTGTCTCCAAACGGACTAGAACGAGATTCCACACAAACCACGTTAGTTAAGAGTTCGATCGGGTGCGTCCAAAGCTATTTATGATGTATTGGTACGTTCAGTGCAAACCGTGCACCTATCTTGCGTCAAGATTAGCACTATCACCAAATGGACCAAACAGAGCTCCACCAGACCGTCGTCACCTAGGAGTACCATCGGGTGCATCTAAAACAATTTATGAGCCTATGGTACGTTTGACGCAAACCGAGCATCTATCTTGCACCGATGCTAACACTGTCTCAAAATAGATCAAAACGAGATTCCACATGACTCACGTCACCTCGGAGTTCCATTGGGTGCCTCCAATACTATTTCTGAGCCTGCGGTACGTTCAACGCAAACCGTGGACCAATCTTGCAGAACCAAGCTTCCACTTGAGCCTCATCACCTAGCAGTACCATCGGGTAAGTCCAAAACGATTTCTGAGCAGATGGTATGTTCGGTGCAAACCATGCTCCTATCTTGCACTAACACTAACACTGTCTCCAAACGTACTAAAATGAGATTCCACACGACCCACGTCAGTTACGAGTTCCATCGGGTGCATCCAAAGCTATATATGATGTATTGGTACGTTCAGTGCAAACCGTGCACCTATCTTGCGTCAAGATTTGCACTATCTCCAAACGGACCGAACAGAGCTCCACCAGACCCTCGTCACCTAGGAGTACCGTCGAGTGCGTCCTAAACGATTTATGAGCCTATGGTACATTTGACGCAAACCTAGCACTTATCTTGTATCGACGCTAACACTGTCACAAAATAGATCGAAACGACATTCTACATGACTCACGTTACCTCAGAGTTCCATTGGGTGCCTCCAACACTATTTTCGAGCAAATGGTATGTTCGACGCAAACCGTGCACCAATCTTGCAGAACCGAGCTTCCACTTGAGCCTCATCACCAAGGAGTCCCATCGAGTGCATCCAAAACGATTTCTAAGCCTATGGTATGTTCGGTGCAAACTGTCCACCTATCTTGCACAGACACTAACACTGTCTCCAAATGGACTAAAACATGATCCCACGACCCACGTCATTTACGAGTTCCACCGGGTGCGTCCAAAACTATTTATGAGCCTATGCTATGTTCAGTGCAAACAGTGCACCTATCTTTTGTCAAGATTAGCACTATCTCCAAACAGACTGAACAGAGCTCCACCAGACCCTCGTCACTTAGGAGTACCATCGAGTGTGTCTAAAATGATTTATGAGCTTATGGTACATTTGACGCAAACCGAGCTCCAAACTTGCACCGATGCTAACATTGTCTCCAAACAGATTGAAACGAGATTTGACATGACTCACGTCACCTCAGAGTTCCATCGGGTGCCTCCAATACTATTTCTGAGCCTACGGTACGTTCGACGCAAACCGTGGACCAATCTTGCAGAACCGAGCTTCCACTTAAGCCTCATCACCTAGGAGTACCATCGGGTACGTCCAAAACGTTTTCTAAGCAGATGGTATGTTTGGTGCAAACTATGCTGCTATCTTGCACTAACACTAACACTGTCTCCAAATGTACTAAAACGAGAGTCCACACGACCCACGTCACTTACGAGTTCCATCAGGTGCGTCCAAAGCCATATATGATGTATTGGTATGTTCAATGCAAACCGTGCACCTATCTTGCGCCAAGATTTGTACTATCTACAAACGAACCGAACAGAGCTCCACTAGACCCTCGTCACCTAGGAGTACCATCTGGTGTGTCTAAATTGATTTGTGAGCCTATGGTACATTTGACGCAAACCGAGCACCAATCTTGCACCGACGCTAACACTGTCTCAAAACATATTGAAACAAGATTCTTTATGACTCACATCACCTCAGAGTTCCATCGGGTGCCTCCAATACTATTTCCAAGCAAACAGTACGTTCGACGCAAACGTGCAGCAATCTTGCATCAAGAGTAGCTCTATCTCCAAATGAACCAAATCAAGCTTCCACTTGAGCCTCGTTACCGAGGAGTCCCATCGAGTGTGTCCAAAATGATTTCTATGCACATGGTATGTTCGGTGCAAACCATGCTCCTATCTTGCAATAACACTAACATTGTCTCCAAACGGACTAGAACGAGATTCCACACAAACCACGTTAGTTAAGAGTTCGATCGGGTGCGTCCAAAGCTATTTATGATGTATTGGTACGTTCAGTGCAAACCGTGCACCTATCTTGCGTCAAGATTAGCACTATCACCAAATGGACCAAACAGAGCTCCACCAGACCGTCGTCACCTAGGAGTACCATCGGGTGCATCTAAAACGATTTATGAGCCTATGGTACGTTTGACGCAAACCGAGCATCTATCTTGCACCGATGCTAACACTGTCTCAAAATAGATCAAAACGAGATTCCACATGACTCACGTCACCTCGGACTTCCATTGGGTGCCTCCAATACTATTTCTGAGCCTGCGGTACGTTCAACGCAAACCGTGGACCAATCTTGCAGAACCAAGCTTCCACTTGAGCCTCATCACCTAGGAGTACCATCGGGTAAGTCCAAAACGATTTCTGAGCAGATGGTATGTTCGGTGCAAACCATGCTCCTATCTTGCACTAACACTAACACTGTCTCCAAACGTACTAAAATGAGATTCCACACGACCCACGTCAGTTACGAGTTCCATCGGGTGCATCCAAAGCTATATATGATGTATTGGTACGTTCAGTGCAAACCGTGCACCTATCTTGCGTCAAGATTTGCACTATCTCCAAACGGACCGAACAGAGCTCCACCAGACCCTCGTCACCTAGGAGTACCGTCGAGTGCATCCTAAACGATTTATGAGCCTATGGTACATTTGACGCAAACCTAGCACTTATCTTGTATCGACGCTAACACTGTCACAAAACAGATCGAAACGACATTCTACATGACTCACGTTACCTCAGAGTTCCATTGGGTGCCTCCAACACTATTTTCGAGCAAATGGTATGTTCGACGCAAACCGTGCACCAATCTTGCAGAACCGAGCTTCCACTTGAGCCTCATCACCAAGGAGTCCCATCGAGTGCATCCAAAACGATTTCTAAGCCTATGGTATGTTCGGTGCAAACCGTCCACCTATCTTGCACAGACACTAACACTGTCTCCAAATGGACTAAAACATGATCCCACGACCCACATCATTTACGAGTTCCACCGGGTGTGTCCAAAACTATTTACGAGCCTATGCTATGTTTAGTGCAAACAGTGCACCTATCTTTTGTCAAGATTAGCACTATCTCCAAATAGACTGAACAGAGCTCCACCAGACCCTCGTCACTTAGGAGTACCATCGAGTGTGTCTAAAATGATTTATGAGCTTATGGTACGTTTGACGCAAACCGAGCTCCAAACTTGCACCGATGCTAACATTGTCTCCAAACAGATTGAAACGAGATTTGACATGACTCACATCACCTCAGAGTTCCATCGGGTGCCTCCAATACTATTTCTGAGCCTACGGTACGTTCGACGCAAACCGTGGACCAATCTTGCAGAACCGAGCTTCCACTTAAGCCTCATCACCTAGGAGTACCATCGGGTACGTCCAAAACGTTTTCTAAGCAGATGGTATGTTTGGTGCAAACTGTGCTGCTATCTTGCACTAACACTAACACTGTCTCCAAACGTACTAAAACGAGAGTCCACACGACCCACGTCACTTACGAGTTCCATCAGGTGCGTCCAAAGCCATATATGATGTATTGGTACGTTCAATGCAAACCGTGCACCTATCTTGCGCCAAGATTTGTACTATCTACAAACGGACCGAACAGAGCTCCACCAGACCCTCGTCACCTAGGAGTACCATCTGGTGTGTCTAAATTGATTTGTGAGCCTATGGTACATTTGACGCAAACCGAGCACCTATCTTGCACCGACGCTAACACTGTCTCAAAACATATCGAAACGAGATTCTACATGACTCACATCACCTCAGAGTTCCATCGGGTGCCTCCAATACTATTTCCAAGCAAACGGTACGTTCGACGCAAACCATGCACCAATCTTGTAGAACCGAGCTTCCACTTGAGCCTCGTCACCTAGGAGTCCCATCGAGTGCATCCAAAACGATTTCTAGGCCTATGGTATATTCGGTGCAAACCGTGCACCTATCTTGCACAGACACTAACACTGTCTCCAAATGGACTAAAACGTGATTCCACACTACCCATGTCATTTACGAGTTCCACCGGGTGCGTCCAAAACTATTTATGAGCCTATGGTACAATCAGTGCAAACCGTGCACCTATCTTTCGTCAAGATTAGCACTATCTCCAAACAGACCGATCAGAGCTCCACCAGACCCTCGTCACTTAGGAGTACCATCGGGAGCATCTAAAACGATTTATGAGCCTATGGTACGTTTGACGCAAACTGAGCACCAATCTTGCACCGACGCTAACACTGTCTCAAAACTGATCGAAACGAGATTCCACATGACTCATGTCACCTAGGAGTTCCATTGGGTGCCTCCAATACTATTTCTGAGCCTACGGTACGTTCGACGCAAACCGTACACCAACCATGCATCAAGAGTAGCACTATCTCCAAATGGACCCAACCGAACTTCCACTTGAGCCTCATCACCTCAGAGTCCCATCGAGTGAGTCTAAAATGATTTCTATGCCTATGGTTTGTTTGGTGCACCTATCTTGCACTCACACTAACACTGTCTCCAAACAGACTAAAACGAGATTCCACACGACACACGTCAGTTACGAGTTCCATCGGGTGCGTCCAGAACTATTTATGAGCCTATGGTATATTCAGTGCAAACCATGCATCTATCTTGTGTCAAGATTAGCACTATCTCCAAACGGACCGAACAAAGCTCCACTAGATGCTCGTCACCTAGGAGTACCATCGGGTGCGTCTAAAACGGTTTATGAGCCTACGGTACGTTTGATGCAAACCGTGCACCTATCTTGCACCGACGCTAACATTGTCTCAAAACACATCGACACGAGATTCCACAAGACCCACATCACCTTGGAGTTTCATCAGGTGCCTCCAATAATATTTTCAAGCCTATGGTACGTTCGACACAAACGTGCACCAATCTTGCATCCAGAGTAGCACTATCTCCAAACTGACCGAACCGAGCTTCCACTTGAGCCTCATCACCGAGGAGTCCCATCGAGTGCGTCCAAAATGATTTCTATGCCTATGGTATGTTCGGTGCAAACTGTGCACCTATCTTGCACTAACACTAACACTGTCTCCAAACGGACTAAAACGAGATTCCATATGACCCACGTCACTAACGAGTTCCATCGGCTGCGTTGAAAGTTATGTATGATGTATTGGTATGTTCAGTGCAAATCATGCACCTATCTTGCATCGAGATTTGCACTATCTCCAAACGGACCGAACAGAGCTCCACCAGACCCTCGTCACCTAGGACTACCATCGGGTGCGTCTAAAACGATTTATGAGCCTATGGTACATTGGACGCAAACCGAGCACCTATCTTGCACCAATGCTAACACTATCTCAAAACAGATCGAAACAAGATTCCACATGACCCATGTCACCTCAAAGTTCCATCGGGCGCCTCCAATACTATTTCTGAGCAAACGGTACGTTCGACGCAAACTGTGCACCAATCTTGCATCAAGATTAGCACTATCTCCAAACGGACCGAACCGAGCTTCCACTTGAGCCTCGTCACCTAGGAGTCCCATCGAGTGCGTCCAAAACGATTTCTATGCCTATGGTATGTTTGGTGCAAACTGTGCACCTATCTTGCAAAAACACTAACACTATCTCCAAATGGACTAAAACGAGATTCCACACAACCCACGTCACTTACGATTTCCATCAGGTGCGTCCAAAACTATTTATGAGTCTATGGTACGTTCAGTGCAAACAGTGCACCTATCTAGTGTCAAGATTAGCACTATCTCCAAACAGACCGAACAGAGCTCCACAGACCCTCGTAACCTAGGAGTACCATCGGGTGCGTCTTAAATGATTTATGAGCCTATGGTACGTTTGACGCAAATCGAGCACCTATCTTGCACCGACGATAACACTGTCTCAAAACAGATCGAGATGAGATTCCACATGACTCACGTCACCTAGGAATTTCACCGGGTGCCTCCAATACTACTTCTAAGCCTATGGTATGTTCGACGCAAACCGTGCACCAATCTTGCAGAACTGAGCTTCCACTTGAGCCCTGTCACCTGGAGTCCCATCGAGTGTGTCTAAAATGATTTCTGTGCCTATGGTATGTTTGGTGAAAACCATGCACCTATCTTGCACTAACACTAACACTGTCTCCAAGTGAACTAAAACGAGATTCTGCACGACCCCCGTCACTTACGAGTTCCATCGGGTGCGTCCAAAACTTTTATGAGCCTATGGTATGTTCAGTGCAAACCATGCACTTATCTTACGCCATGATTAGCTCTATCTCTAAACATGCCGAGCAGAGCTCCACCAGACCCTCGTCACCTAGGAGTTCCATTGGGTGTGTCCAATACCATTTATGAGCCTATGGTACGTTCAGTGCAAACCGTGCACCTATCTTGTGTCAAGATTAGCACTATCTCCAAATGGACCGAACAGAGCTCCTCTAGACCCTCGTCACTTAGGAGAACCATCGGGTGCGTTTAAAATGATTTATGAGCCTATGGTTCGTTTGACGCAAACCGAGCACCTATCTTGCACCGAAGCTAACACTATCTCAAAATAGATGGAAATGAGATTCCACCAAATTCACATCACCTAGGAGTTCCATCGGGTGCCTCCAATACTATTTGTAAGCCCATGGAACGTTCAACGCAAATGTGCACCAATCTCGCATCAAGTGTAGCACTATCTCCAAACGGACCGAACCGAGCCCCCAGTTGAGCCTCGTCACCGATGAGTCCCATTGATTGCGTCCAAAACAATTTCTATGCCTATGGCATGTTCGGTGCAAACTGTGCACCTATCTTGCACTGAAATTAACACTATCTCCAAATGGACTAACGCGAGATTCCACACGACCCACGTCACTTACAAGTTCCATCAGGTGCGTCCAAAATTATTTATGAGCCTATGGTACATTCAGTGCAAACCATGCACCTATCTTGTTTCAAGATTGACCCTATCTCCAAATGGGCCGAATAGAGCTCCACCAGACCCTCTTCACTTAGGAGTACCATTGGGTGCGTCTAAAATGATTTATGAGCCTATGGTACGTTTGACGCAAACCGAGCACCTATCTTGTACTGACACTAACACTATCTCAAAATAGATCGAAACGAGATTCCACAAGACCCATGTCACCTAGGAATTCCATCGGGTGCCTCCTTACTACTTCTGAGCCTAAGGTATGTTCGACGCAAACGTGCTCCAATCTTGCATCAAGAGTAGCACTATCTCTAAATGGACCGAACTGAGCTTCCACTTGAGCCTCATCACCGAGGAGTCCCATCGAGTGCATCCAAAACGATTTCTATGCCTATTGTATGTTCGGTACAAACCATGCACCTATCTTGCACTGACACTAACACTGTCTCCAAACGGACTAAAACGAGATTCCACACGACCCACATCACTTACAAGTTCTATCGGGTGCATCCAAAACTATTTCTGATGTATTGGTATGTTCAGTGCAAACCATGCACCTATCTTGTGTCAAGATTTGCACTATCTCCAAGCAGACCGAACAGAGCTCCACTAGACCCTCGTCACCTAGGAGTACCATCGGGTGCGTCTTAAACGATTTATGAGCCTATGGTACATTTGACGCAAACCGAGCACCTATCTTGCACCGATGCTAACACTGTCTTAAAACAAATCGAGACGAGATTCCACATGACTCACGTCACCTCAGAGTTCCATCGGGTGCCTCCTATACTATTTTTGAGCCTATGGTACGTTTGACGCAAACCGTGCACCAATCTTACAGAACCGAGCTTCCACTTGAGCCTTGTCACCTGGAGTCCCATCGACTGCATCTAAAATGATTTCTATGCCTATGGTATGTTTGGTGAAAACCATGCACCTATCTTGCACTGACACTGTCTCCAATTGAACTAAAACGAGATTCCGCACAACCCCCATCACTTACAAGTTCCATCGGGTGCGTCCAAAACTATTTATGAGCCAATGGTATGTTCAGTGCAAACCATGCACCTATCTTGCATCATGATTAGCTCTATCTCTAAACATGCCGAGCAGAGCTCCACCAGACCCTCGTCACCTAGGAGTTCCATTGGGTGTGTCCAATACCATTTATGAGCCTATGGTACGTTCAGTGCAAACCGTGCACCTATCTTGTGTCAAGATTAGCACTATCTCCAAATGGACCGAACAGAGCTCCTCCAGACCCTCGTCACTTAGGAGAACCATAGGGTGCGTTTAAAATGATTTATGAGCCTATGGTTCGTTTGACGCAAACCGAGCACCTATCTTGCACCGACGCTAACACTATCTCAAAACAGATGGAAATGAGATTCCACCAGATTCACATCACCTAGGAGTTCCATCAGGTGCCTCCAATACTATTTGTAAGACCATGGAACGTTCAACGCAAATGTGCACCAATCTCGCATCAAGTGTAGCACTATCTCCAAACGGACCGAACCGAGCCCCCAGTTGAGCCCCGTCACCGATGAGTCCCATTGATTGCGTCCAAAACAATTTCTATGCCTATGGCATGTTCGGTGCAAACTGTGCACCTATCTTGCACTGAAACTAACACTATCTCCAAATGGACTAAAGCGAGATTCCACACGACCCACGTCACTTACAAGTTCCATCAGGTGCGTCCAAAATTATTTATGAGCCTATGGTACATTCAGTGCAAACCATGCACCTATCTTGTTTCAAGATTGACCCTATCTCCAAACGGGCCGAATAGAGCTCCACCAGACCCTCTTCACTTAGGAGTACCATCAGGTGCGTCTAAAATGATTTATGAGCCTATGGTACGTTTGACGCAAACCGAGCACCTATCTTGTACTGACACTAACACTATCTCAAAACAGATCGAAACGAGATTCCACAAGACCCATGTCACCTAGGAATTCCATCGGGTGCCTCCTTACTACTTCTGAGCCTAAGGTATGTTCGACGCAAACGTGCTCCAATCTTGCATCAAGAGTAACACTATCTCTAAATGGACCGAACTGAGCTTCCACTTGAGCCTCATCACCGAGGAGTCCCATCGAGTGCATCCAAAACGATTTCTATGCCTATTGTATGTTCGGTACAAACCATGCACCTATCTTGCACTGACACTAACACTGTCTCCAAACGGACTAAAACGAGATTCCACACGACCCACATCACTTACAAGTTCTATCGGGTGCATCCAAAACTATTTCTGATGTATTGGTATGTTCAGTGCAAACCATGCACCTATCTTGTGTCAAGATTTGCACTATCTCCAAGCAGACCGAACAGAGCTCCACTAGACCCTCGTCACTTAGGAGTACCATCGGGTGCGTCTTAAACAATTTATGAGCCTATGGTACATTTGACGCAAACCGAGCACCTATCTTGCACCGATGCTAACACTGTCTCAAAACAAATCGAGACGAGATTCCACATGACTCACGTCACCTCAGAGTTCCATCGGGTGCCTCCTATACTATTTTTGAGCCTATGGTACGTTTGACGCAAACCGTGCACCAATCTTACAGAACCGAGCTTCCACTTGAGCCTTGTCACCTGGAGTCCCATCGACTGCATCTAAAATGATTTCTATGCCTATGGTATGTTTGGTGAAAACCATGCACCTATCTTGCACTAACACTATCTCCAAGTGAACTAAAACGAGATTCCGCACAACCCCCATCACTTACAAGTTCCATCGGGTGCGTCCAAAACTATTTATGAGCCAATGGTATGTTCAGTGCAAACCATGCACCTATCTTGCATCATGATTAACTCTATCTCTAAACGGACCGACCAGAGCTCCACCAGACCCTCGTCACCTAGGAGTTCCATCGGGTGCGTCCAATACCATTTATGAGCCTATGGTACGTTCAGTGCAAACCGTGCACCTATCTTGTGTCAAGATTAGCACTATCTCCAAATGGACCGAACAGAGCTCCTCCAGACCCTCATCACTTAGGAGAACCATCGGGTGTGTTTAAAACGATTTATGAGCCTATGCTTCGTTTGACGCAAACCGAGCACCTATCTTGCATCGATGCTAACACTATCTCAAAACAGATGGAAATGAGATTCCACGAGACCCACGTCACCTATGAGTTCCATCGGGTGCCTCCAATACTATTTGTAAGCCCACGGAACGTTCAACGCAAATGTGCACCAATCTCGCATCAAGTGTAGCACTATCTCCAAATGGACCGAACCGAGCCTCCAGTTGAGCCTCGTCAATGATGAGTCCCATTGAGTTCGTCCAAAACAATTTTTGTGCCTATGGTATGTTCGGTGCAAACCATGCACCTATCTTGCACTGAAACTAACACTATCCCCAAACGGACTAAAGCGAGATTCCACACAACCCACGTCACTTACAAGTTCCATCGGGTGCGTCCAAAACTATTTATGAGCCTATGGTACATTCAGTGCAAACCGTGCACCTATCTTGTGTCAAGATTAGCCCTATCTCCAAACGGGCCGAATAGAGCTCCACCAGACCCTCGTCACTTAGGAGTACTATCGGGTGCGTCTAAAATGATTTATGAGCCTATGGTACGTTTGACGCAAACCGAGCACCTATCTTGCACTGACACTAACACTATCTCAAAACAGATCGAAACAAGATTCCACAAGACCCATGTCACCTAGGAATGCCATCGGGTGCCTCCATTACTACTTTTGAGCCTACGGTATGTTCGACGCAAACGTGCTCCAATCTTGCATCAAGAGTAGCACTATCTCCAAATGGACTGAACTGAGCTTCCACTTGAGCCTCGTCACCGAGGAGTCCCATCGAGTGCGTCCAAAACGATTTCTATGCCTATGGTGTGTTTGGTACAAACCATGCACCTATATTGCAGTGACACTAACACTGTCTCCAAACAGACTAAAACGAGATTCCACACGACCCACATCACTTACAAGTTCCATCGGGTGCATCCAAAACTATTTCTGATGTATTGGTATGTTCAGTGCAAACCGTGCACCTAACTTGTGTCAAGATTTGCACTATCTACAAACAGACCAAACAGAGCTCCACCAGACCCTCGTCACCTAGGAGTACCATCGGGTGCGTCTTAAACGATTTATGGGCCTATGGTATATTTGATGTAAACTGAGCACCTATCTTGCAACGACACATTGTCTCAAAATAGATCGAGACGAGATTCCACATGACTCACATCACCTCGGAGTTCCATCGGGTGCCTCCAATACTATTTTTGAGCCTACCGTACGTTTGACGCAAACCGTGCACCAATCTTACAGAACCGAACTTCCACTTGAGCCTTGTCACCTGGAGTCCCATCGAGTGTGTCTAAAATGATTTATGTGCCTATGGTATGTTTGGTGAAAACCATGCACCTACCTAGCACTGACACTAACACTGTGTCCAAGTGAACTAAAACAAGATTCCGCGCGACCCCCGTCACTTACGAGTTCCATCGGGTGCGTCCAAAACTATTTATGAGCCTATGGTATGTTCAGTGCAAACCATGCACCTATCTTGCATCAAGATTAGATCCCTCTCTAAACAGACCGAGCAGAGCTCCACCGGACCCTCATCACCTAGGAGTTCCATCGGGTGCGTCCAATACTATTTATGAGCCTATGGTACGTTCAGTGCAAACCGTGCACCTATCTTGCGTCAAGATTAGCTCTATCTCCAAACAGACCGAGCAGAGCTCCACCAGACCCTCGTCACCTAGGAGGTCCATCGGGTGTGTCCAAAATGATTTATGAGCCTATGGTACGTTTGATGCAAACCGAGCACCTATCTTGCTTCGATGCCAACACTATCTCAAAACAGATCAAAACAAGATTCCACAAAACCCACATCAGCTAGGATTTCCATCGGGTGCGTCCAATTCTATTTTCGAGCCTATGATACGTTCGATGCAAACGTGCACCAATCTTGCATCTAGAGTAACACTATCTCTAAACGGACCAAACCGAGCTTCCACTCAAGCCTCGCCACCGAGGAGTCCTATCGAGTGCGTCCAAAACGATTCCTATGCCCATGGTATGTTCAGTGCAAACCGTGCTCCTATCTTGCACTAACAGTAATAGTGTCTCCAAACGGACTAAAACGAGATTCCACACGACCCACGTCCCTTATGAGTTCCATCAGGTGCATCCAAAGGTATTTACATTGTATTGGTACGTTCAGTGTAAACCGTGCAGTTATCTTGCGTCATGGTTTGCACTATCTCCAAACGGACCGAATAGAGCTCCACTAGACCCTCATCACCTAGGAGTACCATCGGGTGCGTCTAAAATGATTTATGAGCCTATGGTATGTCTGATGCAAACTGAGCACCTATCTAGCACCGACGCTAACACTGTCTCAAAACAGATCAAAACGAGATTCCAGAAGACCAACATCACCTAGGAGTTCCGTCGGGTGCCTCCAATACTATTTCAGAGCCTACGATACATTCAACGCAAACGTGCACCAATCTTGCATCAAAGAGTAGCACTATCTCCAAACGTACCGAACCAAGCTTCTACTTGAGCCTCGTCACCTAGGAGTCCAATCGAGTGCGCCCAAAATGATTTATATGCCTTGGTATGTTCGGTGCGAACTGTGCACCTATCTTGCACTGACACTAACACCGTCTCCAAACTATTTATGAGCCTATGGTACGTTTCGAGCAAACCGTGCACCTATCATGCGTCAAGATTAGCACTATCTCCAAACGGACTGAACAGAGCTCCACCAGACCCTCGTCACCTAGGGTACCATCGGGTGCGTCTGAAACGATATATGAGCCTGTGTTACATTTGACGCAAACCGGGCACCTATCTTGCGCTGATGCTAACACTGTCTCAAAACAGATCAAAACGAGATTCCCTCCGACCCACATCACCTAGGAGTTACATCAGGTGCCTCCAATACTATTTTCGAGCCTACGGTACGTTCGACGCAAACTGTGCACCAATCTTGCATCAAGAGTAGCACCGTTTCCAAATGGACCGAACCGAGCTTCCACATGAGCCTTGTTGCCTAGGAGTCCCATCGAGTGCGTCCAAAATGGTTTTTATGCCTATGGTATGTTCGGTGCAAACCATGCACCTATGTTGCACTGACAATAACATTGTCTCCAATCGTAATAAAATGAGATTCCGCACGACCCACGTCACTTACGAGTTCCATCGGGTGTGTCCAAAACTATTTATGAGCCAATGATACATTCAGTGCAAACCGTGGACCTATCTTGCATCAAGATTAGCACTATCTCCAAATGGACCGAAAAGAGCTCCACCAGACCCTCGTCACCTTGGGTACCATTGGGTGCATCTGAAACGATTTATGAGCCTGTGTTACGTTTGACACAAACCGAGCACCTATCTTGCACTGATGCTAACACTATCTCAAAATAGATCCAAACGAGATTCCATCTGACCCACATCACCTAGGACTTACATCGGGTGCCACCAATACGATTTCTGAGCCCTTGGTACGTTTGACGCAAACCGTGCAACAATCTTGCATTAATAGTAGCACTATCTCCAAACGGACTGAACCGAGCTTCCACATGAGCCTCGTCGCCAAGGAGTCCCATCGAGTGCGTCCAAAACGATTTCTATGCCTATGGTATGTTCGGTGCAAAACCGTGCAACTATCTTGCACTGACAATAACATAGTCTCCAAATGGACTAAAACGAGATTCCGCACGACCCACGTCACTTACGAGTTTCATCGGGTGCGTCCAAAACTATTTACGAGCCTATGGTACATACAGTGCAAACTGTGCACCTATCTTGCGTCGAGATTAGCACTATCTCCAAATGGACTGAACAGAGCTCCAACTGAGCCTCGTCACTTAGGAGATCCATCGGGTGCATCCTAAACGATTTCTGAGCCTATGGTACATTCAACGCAAACCATACACCAATCTTGCATCAAGATTAGCATTATCTCCAAACGGACCGAACAGAGCTCCACCAGACCCACATCACCTAGGAATACCATCTAGTGTGTCTAAAATGATTTATGAGCCTATGGTACATTTGACGCAAATCGAGCACCTATCTTGCACCGACCCTTACACTATCTCTAAACAGATTGAAACGAGATTCCATCTCACCCACATCACTTAGGAGTTGCATCGGGTGCCTTCAATACTATTTCTGAGCCTACGGTACGTTCTACACAAACCGTGCTCCAATCCTGCATCAATAGTAGCACTATCTCCAAACGGACCGAACCGAGCTTCCACTTGAGCTTCGTCACCTAGGAGTCCCATCGAGTGCGTCCAAAATCATTTCTATGCCTATGGTATGTTCGGTGCAAACTATGCACCTATCTTGCACTGACACTAATACTATCTCCAAACAGACTAAAATGAGATTCCACAAGACCCACGTCACATACGAGTTCCATTGGGTGCGTCCAAAACTAGTTATGAGCCTATGGTATGTTCAGTCCATACCGTGCACCTATCTTGTGTCAAGATTTGCACTATCTCCAAATGGGCCGAACAGAGCTCCGCTAGAACCTCATCACCTAGGAGTACCATCGGGTGTGTCTAAAATGATTTATGAGCCTGTGTTTGACGCAAACTAAGCACCTATCTTGCACCGATTCTAACACTATCTCAAAAGAGATCGAAACAAGAGTCCTGATGACCCACATCACCTAGGAGTTCCATAAGGTGCCTTCAATACTATTTTTGACACTACGATACGTTCGACGCAAACCATGCACAAATCTTGCATCAAGAGTAGCACTATCCCCAAACAGACTGAAACGTGCTTCCACTTGAGCCTCATCACCTAGGAGTCCCACCGAGTGCATCCAAAATGATTTCTATGCCTATGGTATGTTCGCTGCAAACCATGCACCTATTTTGCACTGACACTAATATTGTCTCCAAACAGACTAAAACGAGATTCCACATGACGCACGTCACTTACGAGTTCCACCGGGTGGATCCAAAACTATTTATGAGCCTGTGGTACGTTTAGTGCAAACCGTGTAGCTATCTTGCGTCATGAGTAGCACTATCTTCAAATGGACCGAACAGAGCTCCACCAGACCCTCGTCACCTACGAGTACCATCGGGTGCGTCTAAAACCATTAATGAGCCTGTGGCACGTTTGACACAAACTGAGCCCCTATCTTGCACCAACGCTAACACTATCTCAAAACAGAGCGAAACGAGATTCCACATGACCCACATCACCTAGGAGTTGCATTAGGTGCCTCCAATACTATTTTCGAACCCACGGTACGTTCAACGTAAACCATGCACCAATCTTGCATCAAGAGTATCACTATCTCCAAACGGACCAAACCGAGCTTCCACTTGAGCCTTATCATCTTGGAGTCACATCGGGTGCGTCCAAAACAATTTATGAGCCTATGGTACGTTCAATGCAAAACGTGCACCTATCTTGCGTCAAGATGAGCACTATCTCCAAACCGACCAAACAGAGCTCCACCAAACCCTCATCACCTAGGAGTACCATCAGGTGCTTCTACAACGATTTATGAGCCTTTGTTTGACGCAAACCGTGCACCTATCTTGCACCGATGCTAACACTATCTCAAAAGAGATCAAAACGAGAGTTCACATGACCCACATCACCTAGGAGTTCCATTAGGTGCCTTCAATACTATTTTCGAGCCTACAGTACGTTTGACGCAAACCATGCACCAATCTTACATCAAGAGTAGCACTATCTCCAAACAGAACGAACAGAGCTTCCACTTGAGCCTCGTCACCTAGGAGTCCCACCGAGTGCGTCCAAAATGATTTCTATGCCTATGGTATGTTCGGTGCAAACCATGCACCTATCTTGAACTGACACTAACATTGTCTCTAAATGGACTAAAACGAGATTCCACATGACCCACGTCACTTACGAGTTCCACCGGGTGCATCCAAAACTATTTATGAGCCTATGGTACGTTTAGTGCAAACCGTGCAACTATCTTGCGTCATGAGTAGCACAATCTTCAAACAGACCGAACAGAGCTCCACTAGACCCTCGTCACCTAGGAGTATCATAGGGTGCGTCTAAAACCATTTTTGAGCCTATGGTACGTTTGACACAAACCGAGCACCTATCTTGCACTGGCACTAACACTATCTCAAAACAGATCGAAACGAGATTCCACATGACCCACATCACCTGGAGTTCCATTGGGTGCCTCTAATACTATTTTCGAGCCTACGGTATATTTGACTGCGTCCAAAACGATTTCTATGCCTATGGAATGTTCGGTGCAAACCCTGCACCTATTTTGCACTAACACTAACACTGTCTCCAAACGGACTAAAACGAGACTCCACACGACCCACGTCACATACGAGTTCCATCGGGTGCATCCAAAACTATTTATGAGACTATTGTACGTTCAGTGCAAACCGAGCACCTATCTTGCGTCAAGATTAGCACTATTCCAAATGGACCGAACAAGGCTCCACCAGACACTCGTCACCTAGGAGTACCATCGGGTGCATCTAAAACGATTTATGAGCCTATGGTACTTTTGATGCAAACCGAGCACCTATCTTGCACCGACGCTAAAAACATATCGAAACAAGATTCCACATGACCCACGTCACCTTGGAGTTCCATCGGGTGCCTCAAATACTATTTCTGAGCCTATGGTACTTTCGACGCAAACCGTGCACCAATCTTGCATAAAGAGTAGCACTATCTCCAAACGGACTGAACTAAGCTTCCAATTGAGCCTCATCGCCTAGGAGTCCCATCGAGTGCGTCCAAAATGATTTATATGCATATGGCATATTCAGTGCAAACCGTGCACCTATCTTGCATTGACACAAATACTGTCTCCAAACCGACTAAAACGAGATTCCACACGACCCACATCACTTACAAGTTCCATCAGGTGCATCCAAAACTATTTATGAGCCTATTGTACGTTCAGTGCAAACCATGCACCTATCTTGCGTCAAGATTAGCACTATCTCCAAACGGACCGAACAGAGCTCCATCAGACCCTCGTCACCTAGGAGTACCATCGGGTGCGTCTAAAACAATTTCTGAGCATATCTTTGACGCAAAGTGAGCACCTATCTTGCACCGATGCTAACACTATCTCGAAAGATTTCTATGCCTATGGTATGTTCGGTGCAACCCACATCACCTAGGAGTCCCACCGAGTGCATCCAAAATGATTTCTATGCCTATGGTATGTTCGGTGCAACCCATGCAACTATCTTGCACTAACACTAACATTGTCTCCAAACGGAGTAAAACGAGACTCCAAATGACCCACATCACTTACGAGTTCCACCGGGTGTGTCCAAAACTATTTTTGAGCCCGTACATTCAGTGCAAACCGTGCACCTATCTTGTGTCAAGAGTAGCACATCTTCAAACAGACCAAATAGAGCTCCACCAGACCCTCGTCACCTAGGAGTACCATCGAGTGCGTCTAAAACGATTTATGAGCCTATGGTATGTTTGATGCAAACCGAGCACCTATCTTGCACCGATGCTAAAACTATCTCAAAATAGAACAAATAGGGCTCCACCAGACCCTTGTCACCTAGGAGTACCATCGGGTGCGTCTAAAACCATTAATGAGCCTATGGTACGTTTGACACAAAGCGAGCACCTATCTTGCACCGACGCTAACACTATCTCAAAACAATCGAAACAAGATTCCACATGACCCACATCACCTTAGGGTTCCATTAGGTGCCTTCAATACTATTTTCAAGCCTATGGTACGTTTGACACAAACCATGCACCAATCTTGCATCAAGAGTAGCACTATCTCCAACTAGACCGAACCGAGCTTCCAGTTGAGTCTTGTCACCTAGGAGTCCCACCGAGTGCGTCCAAAATGATTTCTATGCCTATGGTATGTTCGGTGCAAACCATACACCTTTCTTGCACTGAAACTAACATTGTCTCCAAAAGAACTAAAACAAGATTCCACATGACCCACGTCACTTACGAGTTCCACCGGGTGCGTCCAAAACAATTTAAGAGCCATGGTATGTTCAGCGCAAACCGTGCACCTATCTTGCGTCATGAGTACCACTATCTTCAAACGGACCGAACAGAGCTCCACCAGACTTTCATCACCTAGGAGTACCATCGGGTACGTCTTAAACCATTAATGAGCCTATGGTACGTTTGACACAAACTGAGCACCTATCTTGCACCGACACTAACACTGTCTCCAAACGGACTAAACCGAGCTTCCACTTGAGCCTCGTCCACTAGGAGTCCAATTGAGTGCATCCAAAACGATTTTTATGCCTATGGTATGTTCGGTGCAAACCGTGCATCTATCTTGCACTAACACTAACACTGTCTCCAAACCGACTAAAATGAGATTCCACATGACCCACGTCACTTATGAGTTCCATCGGGTGCGTCCAAAACTATTGGTGAGCCTATGGTACGTTCAGTGCAAACTGTGCACCTATCTTTCGTCAAGATTAGCATTATCTGCTAACGGACCAAACAGAGCTCCACCTGAGCCTTGTCACTTAGGAGATCCATCGGGTGCGTCCTAAATGATTTCCGAGCCTATGGTACATTTAATGCAAACCGTGCACCTATCTTGCGTCATGATTGGCATTATCTCCAAACGGACCCAACAGAGCTCCAACAGACCCACATCACCTAGGAGTACCATCGGGTGCGTCTAAAACGATTTATGAGCCTATGGTACGTTTGACGCAAATCGAGCACCTATCTTGCACCAACCCTAACACTATCTCAAAACAGATTAAAACAAGAATCCATCTCACCCACATCACCTAGAAGTTCCCTCGGGTGCCTCCAATACTATTTCTGATCCTACGGTACGTTCGACACAAACATGCACCAATCTTGTATCAAGAGTAGCACTATCTCCAAACGGACCAAACCGAGCTTCCACTTGAGCCTCGTCCCCTAGGAATCCCATCGAGTGCGTCCAAAATGATTTCTATGCCTATGGTATGTTCGGTGCAAACCATGCACCTATCTTGCACTGACACTAACACTCTCTCCAAACCGAGTAAAACGAGATTCCACATGACCCACGTCACTTACGAGTTCCATCAGGTGCGTTCAAAACAATTGATGAGCCTATGGTACGTTCAGTGCAAACCGTGAACCTATCCTGCGTCAAGATTAGCACTATCTCCAAACGGACCGAACAGAGCTCCACCTAAGCCTGGTCGCTTAGGAGTCCATCGAGTGCGTCCTAAACGATTTCCGAGCCTATGGTACGATTAACGCAAACTGTACACCTATCTTGCATCAAGATTGGCAATATCTCCAAACAGACCAAACAGAGCTCCACCAGACCCACATCACCAAGGAGTACCATTGGGTGCGTCAAACGATTTATGACCCTATGGTACGTTTGATGCAAATCGAGCACCTATCTTGCACCGACACTAACACTATATCAAAACAGATTGAAATGAGATTCCATCTCACCCACATCACCTAGGAGTTCCATCAGGTGCCTTTAATACTATTTCCAAGCCTACGGCACGTTTGACGCAAACCATGCACCAATCTTGCAACAAGAGTAGCACTATCTCCAAACAGACCGAACCGAGCTTCTAGTTGATCCTAGTCACCTAGGAGTCCCACCGAGTGCGCCCAAAATGATTTCTATGCCTATGGTATGTTCGGTGCAAACCATGCACCTATCTTGCACTAACAGTAACATTGTCTCCAAACGGACTAAAACGAGATTCCACACGACCCACGTCACTTACGAGTTCCACCGGGTGCACCTATATTGCGTCAAGAGTAGCACTATCTTCAAATAGACCGAACAGAGCACCACGAGACCCTTATCACCTAGGAGTACCATCGGGTGCGTCTAAAATGATTTATGAGCCTACAGTATGTTTGATGCAAACCGAGCACCTATCTTGCACCGATGCTAACACTATCTCAAAAGACACCGAAACGAGTGTCCACATGACCCACATCACCTAGGAGTTCCATCAGATGCCTTCAATACTATTTTTGAGCCTATGGTACATTCGACACAAACCATCCACCAATCATGCATCAAGGTAGCACTATCTCCAAATGGACCGGACCGAGCTTCCACTTGAGCCTCGTCACCTAGGAGTTCCACCGAGTGCGTCCAAAATGATTTCTATGCCTATGGTATGTTCGGTCCACACCATGCACCTATCTTGCACTAATACTAACGCTGTCTCCAAACAGACTAAAACGAGATTCCACATGACCCATGTCACATACGAGTTCCACCAGGTGTGTCCAAAACAATTTATGAGCCTATGGTACGTTCAGTGCAAACCGCGCACCTATCTTGCGTCATGAGTAGCACTACCATCAAACGGACCAAACACGTCTCCACTAGACCCTCATCACCTAGGAGTACCATCGGTGCGTCTAAAACCATTAATGAGCCTATGGTACGTTTGACACAAACCGAGCACCTATCTTGCAACGATGCTAACACTATCTTAAAACAGGTCGAAACGAGATTCCACATGACCCACATCACCTAGGAGTTCCATTGGGTGCCTTTAATACTATTTATGAGCCTACGGTACGTTTGACGCAAACCATGCACCAATCTTGCATCAAGGGAGAACTATCTACAAACGGACGGAACCGAGCTTCCACTTGAGCCTCATCACCTAGGAGTCTCACCGAGTGCGTCCAAAATGATTTCACGCCTATGGTATGTTTTGTGCACACCATGCACCTATCTTTCACTGACACTAACATTGACTCCAAACAGATTAAAATGAGATTCCACAGGACCCACGTCACTTATGAGTTCCACCGGGTGTGTCCAAAACTATTTATGATCATATGGTATGTTCAGTGCAAACCGTGCACCTATCTTGCGTCATGTGTAGCACTATCTTCAAACGGACCAAATAGAGCTCCACCAAACCCTCGTCACCTGGGAGTACCATCGGGTGCGTCTAAAACCATTAATGAGCCTATGGTACGTTTGACACAAACCGAGCACCTATCTTGCACCGATGCTAACACCATCTCAAAACAGATCGAAACGACCCACAACACCTAGGGGTCCCATTGGGTGCCTCTAATACTATTTCCGAGCCTATGGTACATTCGACGCAAATTGCGCACCAATCTTGCATCAAGAGTAGCACTATCTCCAAATGGACCGAACCAAGCTTCCACTTGAGCCTCGTCACCTAGGAGTCCCATCGAGTGCGTCCAGAATGATTTCTATGCCTATGGTATGTTTGGTGCAAACCGTGCACCTGTTTTGCACTAACACTAACACTGTCTCCAAATGGACTAAAACAAGATTCCACATGACCCACGTCACTTACGAGTTCCAACGGTTGCATCCAAAACTATTTATGAACCTATTGTACGTTCAGTGTAAACTGTGCACCTATCTTGCGAGAAGACTAGCACTATCTCCAAATGGACCGAACAGAGCTCCACCAGAACCTCGTCACCTAGGAGTACCATCGGTTGCGTCTAAAACGATTTATGAGCCTATGTTTGACGCAAACCGAGCACCTATCTTGCACAGATGCTAACACTATCTCAAAAGACATCGAAACGAGAGTCCACATGACCCACATCACCTAGGAGTTCCATCAGGTCCCTTCAATACTATTTTTGAGCCTATGGTACGTTCGACACAAACCATCCACCAATCTGCCATCAAGGTAGCACTATCTCCAAACGGACCGAACCGAGCTTCCACTTGAGCCTCGTCACCTACGAGTCCCAGGGAGTGCGTCCAAAATGATTTCTAAGCCTATGGTATGTTCGGTGCACACCATGCACCTATCTTGCACTGACATTAACATTGTCTCCACATAGATTAAAACAAGATTCCACACGACCCGTCTCACATACGAGTTCCACCGAGTGTGTCCAAAACTATTTATGAGCCCATGATACGTTCAGTGCAAACCGTGCACCTACCTTGCTTCATGAGTAGCACTACCTTCAAACGGACAGAACAGATCTCCACCAGACCCTCATCACCTAGGAGTACCATCGGTGTGTCTAAAACCATTAATGAGCCTATGGTACGTTTGACACAAACCGAGCACCTATCTTGCACCGACGCTAATACTATCTTAAAACAGATCGAAATGAGATTCCACATGACCCACATCACGTAGGAGTTCTATTCGGTGCCTTCAATACTATTTTCAAGCCTACGGTATGTTCGACGCAAACCATGCACCAATCTTGCATCAAGGTAGCACTATCTACAAACGGACCGAACCGAGCTTCCACTTGAGCCTCGTCACCTAGGAGTCTCATCGAGTGCGTCCAAAATGATTTCATAACTATGGTATGTTCGGTGCACACCATGCACCTATCTTGCACTAACACTAACATTGTCTCCAAACAGACTAAGTTGAGATTCCACACGACCCACGTCACTTACGAGTTCCACCGGGTGTGTCCAAAACTATTTATGAGTCTATGGTACGTTTAGTGCAAACCATGCACCTATCTTGTGTTAAGATTAGCACTATCTCCAAACGGATCGAACAGAGCTCCACCTGACCCTCGTCGCCTAGGAGTACCATCGGGTGCATCTAAAATGATTTATGAGCCTATGGTACGTTTGACACAAACCGAGCACCTATCTTGCACCAACACTAGCACTGTCTCAAAATAGATCAAAACGAGATTCCACAAGACTCATGTCACCTAGGATTTCCATCGAGGGCCTCCAATACTATTTCTGAGCCTACGGTACGTTCGACCCAAACCATGCACCAATCTTGCATCAAGAGTAGCACTATCTCCAAACGTACCGAACCGAGCTTCTACTTGAGCCTCGTCACCTAGGAGTCCCATCGAGTGCGCTCAAAATAATTTAATATGCCTATGGTATGTTCGGTGCAAACTGTGCACCTATCTTGCACTGACACTAACACTGTCTCCAAACTATTTATGAGCCTATGGTACGTTCAGAGCAAACCGCGCACCTATCATGCGTCAAGATTAGCATTATCTCCAAACAGACCGAACAGAGCTCCACCAGACCCTCGTCACCTAGGGTACCATCGGGTGCGTCTGAAACGATTTATGAGCCTGTGTTACGTTTGACGCAAACCGAGCACCTATCTTGCGTTGACGCTAACACTGTCTCAAAATAGATCGAAATGAGATTCCCTCTGACCCACATCTCCTAGGAGTTGCATGAGGTGCCTCCAATACTATTTCCTAACCCATGGTACGTTCGACGCAAACCGTGCACCAATCTTGCATCAAGAGTAGCACCATTTCCAAATGGACCGAACCAAGCTTCCACATGAGCCTTTTCACCCAGGAGTCCCATCGAGTGCGTCCAAAATGGTTTCTATGCCTATGGTATGTTTGGTGCAAACCATGCACCTATGTTGCACTGACAATAACATCGGGTGTGTCCAAAACTATTTACGAGTTCCATCGGGTGTGTCCAAAACTATTTATGAGCCAATGATACGTTCAGTGCAAACCGTGGACCTATCTTGCGTCAAGATTAGAACTATCTCCAAGTGGACCGAAAAGAGCTCCACCAGACCCTCGTCACCTAGGGTACCATTGGGTGCATCTAAAACAATTTATGAGCCTGTGTTACGTTTGACGCAAACCGAGCACCTATCTTGCACTGACGCTAACACTGTCTCAAAATAGATCGAAACGAGATTCCATCTGACCCACATCACCTAGGACTTACATCGGGTGCCACCAATACGATTTCTGAGCCTATGGTACGTTTGACGCAAACCGTGCAACAATCTTGCATCAAGAGTAGCACTATCTCCAAACGGACCGACCGAGCTTCCACATGAGCCTCATCGCCAAGGAGTCCCATCGAGTGCGTCCAAAACGATTTCTATGCCTATGGTATGTTCGGTGCAAACCGTGCACCTATCTTGCACTGACACTAACATAGTCTTCAAACGGACTAAAACGAGATTCCGCACGACCCACGTCACTTACGAGTTTCATTGGGTGCGTCCAAAACTATTTACGAGCCTATGGTACGTTCAATGCAAACCGTGCACCTATCTTGCGTCGAGATTAGCACTATCTCCAAACAGACTGAACAGAGCTCCACCTGAGCCTCGTCACTTAGAAGTACCATCAGGTGCGTCTAAAATGATATATGAGCCTATGGTACGTTTGACGCAAATCGAGCACCTATCTTGCACCGACCCTAACACTATCTCTAAACAGATTGAAATGAGATTCCATCTCACCCACATCACCTAGGAGTTCCATCATGTGCCTTCAATACTATTTCCGAGCCTACAGTACATTCTATGCAAACCGTGCTCCAATCCTGCATCAAGAGTAGCACTATCTCCAAACGGACCGAACCGAGCTTCCACTTGAGCTTCGTCGCCTAGGAGTCCCATCGAGTGCCTCCAAAATCATTTCTATGCCTGTGGTACGTTCGGTGCAAACCGTGCACCTATCTTGCACTAACACTAACACTATCTCCAAACGGACTAAAATGAGATTCCACACGACCCACGTCACATACGAGTTCCATTGGGTGCGTCCAAAACTAGTTATGAGCCTATGGTACGTTCAGTCCATACCGTGCACCTATCTTGCGTCAAGATTTGCACTATCTCCAAATGGGCCAAACAGAGCTCCGCTAGAACCTCATCACCTAGGAGTACCATCGGGTGTGTCTAAAATGATTTATGACCCTATGTTTGATGCAAACCGAGCACCTATCTTGCACCGATGCTAACAGTATCTCAAAAGAGATCGAAACAAGAGTCCTGATGACCCACATCACCTAGGAGTTCCATAAGGTGCCTTCAATACTATTTTTGACACTACAGTACGTTCGACGCAAACCATGCACAAATCATGCATCAAGAGTAGCACTATCTCCAAACAGACCGAACTGTGCTTCCACTTGAGCCTCATCACCTAGGAGTCCCACCGAGTGCGTCCAAAATGATTTCCATGTCTATTGTATGTTCACTACAAACCATGCACCTATCTTGCACTGACACTAACATTGTCTCCAAACGGACTTAAATGAGATTCCACACGACCCACGTCACTTACGAGTTCCACCGGGTGCATCCAAAACTATTTATGAGCCTGTGGTATGTTTAGTGCAAACCGTGTAGCTATCTTGCGTCATGAGTAGCACTATCTTCAAACAGACCGAACAGAGCTCCACTAGACCCTCGTCCCCTACGAGTACCATCGGGTGCGTCTAAAACCATTAATGAGCCTATGGTACGTTTGACACAAACCGAGCACCTATCTTGCACCGACGCTAACACTTTCTCAAACAGAGCGAAACGAGATTCCACATGACCCGCATCACCTAGGAGTTGCATTAGGTGCCTCCAATACTATTTCCAAACCCACAGTACGTTCGATGCAAACCGTGCACCAATCTTGAATCAAGAGTATCACTATCTCCAAACGGACCGAACCGAGCTTCCACTTGAGCCTCATCATCTAGGAGTCCCATCGAGTGCGTCCAGAATGATTTCTCTGCCTATGGTATGTTCATTGCAAATCGTGCACCTATCTTGCACAAATACTAACACTGTCTCCAAATGGACTAACACGAGATTCCGCACGACCCTCGTCACTTACGAGTTCCATCGGGTGCGTCCAAAACAATTTATGAGCCTATGGTACGTTCAGTGCAAACTATGCACCTATCTTGCATCAAAATGAGCACTATCTCCAAACCAACCGAGCTCCACCAGACCCTCATCACCTAGAAGTACCATCGGGTGCTTCTAAACGATTTATGAGCCTATGTTTGACGCAAACCGTGCACCTATCTTGCACTGATGCTAACACTATCTCAAAAGAGATCAAAACGAGAGTTCACATGACCCACGTCACCTAGGAGTTCCATCAGGTGCCTTCAATACTATTTTTGAGCCTACGGTACGTTTGACGCAAACCATGCACCAATCTTACATCATGAGTAGCACTATCTCCAAACGGACCGAACAGAGCTTCCACTTGAGCCTCGTCACCTAGGAGTCCCACCGAGTGCGTCCAAAATGATTTCTATGCCTATGGTATGTTCGGTGCAAACCATGCACCTATCTTGAACTGACACTAACATTGTCTCCAAACAGACTAAAACGGGATTCCACATGACCCACGTCACTTACGAATTCCACCGGGTGCATCCAAAACTATATATGAGCCTGTGGTACGTTCAGTGCAAACCGTGCGCCTATCTTGCGTCATGAGTAGCACAATTTTCAAACGGACCGAACAGAGCTCCACTAGACCCTCATCACATAGGAGTACCATAGGGTGCGTCTAAAACCATTTTTGAGCCTATGGTACGTTTGACACAAACCAAGCACCTATCTTGCACCGGCGCTGACACTATCTCAAAACAGATCGAAACGAGATTCCACATGACCCACATCACCTAGGATTTCCATTGTGTCTCTAATTCTATTTTCGAGCCTACGGCATATTCGACGCAAACTGTGCACCAATCTTGCATCAAGAGTAGCACTATCTCTAAATGGACCGAACCGAGCTTCCACTTAAGCCTCGTCACCTAGGAGTCCCGTCAAGTGCGTCCAAAACGATTTCTATGCCTATGGAATGTTCGGTGCCA
The DNA here is from genome assembly GCA_038087645.1 of Saccharum hybrid cultivar R570. Classification (NCBI taxonomy): domain Eukaryota; kingdom Viridiplantae; phylum Streptophyta; class Magnoliopsida; order Poales; family Poaceae; genus Saccharum; species Saccharum hybrid cultivar. Next base: position 17,004,339 of record JAQSUU010000216.1, on the reverse strand, counting down.
ACCCTGCACCTATTTTCCACTAACACTAACACTGTCTCCAAACGGACTAAAACGAGACTCCACGCGACCCACGTCACTTACGAGTTCCATCGGGTGCATCCAAAACTATTTATGAGACTATTGTACGTTCAGTGCAAACCGAGCACCTATCTTGCGTCAAGATTAGCACTATTTCCAAACGGACCGAATCGGGCTCCACCAGACCCTCGACACCTAGGAGTACCATCGGGTGCATCTAAAACGATTTATGAGCCTATGGTACTTTTGACGCAAACCGAGCACCTATCTTGCACCGACGGTAAAAACATATCGAAACGAGATTCCACATGACCCACCTCACCTAGGAGTTCCATCGGGTGCCTCCAATACAATTTCTAAGCCTATGGTACTTTCGACACAAACCGTGCACCAATCTTGCATAAAGAGTAGCACTATCCCCAAACGGACCGAACCAAGCTTCCAATTGAGCATCATTGCCTGGAGTCCCATCTAGTGCGTCCAAAATGATTTATATGCATATGGTATGTTTGGTGCAAACCATGCACCTATCTTGCATTGACACAAACATTGTCTCCAAACCGACTAAAACAAGATTCCACATGACCCACGTCACTTACAAGTTCCATCGGGTGCATCCAAAACTATTTATGAGCCTATTGTACGTTCAGTGCAAACTGTGCACCTATCTTGCGTCAAGATTAGCACTATCTTCAAATAGACCAAACAGAGCTCCACTAGACCCTCATCACCTAGGAGTACCATCGGGTGCGTCTATAATGATTTATGAGCCTACGGTATGTTTTACGAAAACCGACCACCTATCTTGCACCGATGCTAACACAATCTCAAAAGAGATCGAAACGAGAGTCCACGTGACCCACATCACCTAGGAATTCCATTAGGTGCCATCAATACTATTTTTGAGCCTAGTCACATAGGAGTCCAATCGAGTGCGTCCAAAATGATTTCTATGCTTTTGGTATGTTCGGTGCAAACCGTGCACCTATCTTGCACTAATACTAACACTATCTCCAAACGGACTAAAACGAGATTCCACACAACCCACGTCACTTACGAGTTCCATCGGGTGCGTCCAAAACTATTGGTGAGCCTATGGTACGTTCAGTACAAATCGTGCACCTATCTTGCGTCAAGAATAGCACTATCTGCTAACGGACCGAACAGAGCTCCACCCTTGTCACTTAGGAGAACCATCGGGTGCGTCCTAAACGATTTCTGAGCCTATGGTACGTCTATCTTCAAACAGACCAAACAGAGCTCCACTAGACCCTCATCACCTAGGAGTACCATCGGGTGCGTCTATAATGATTTATGAGCCTACGGTATGTTTTACGGAAACCGACCACCTATCTTGCACCGATGCTAACACAATCTCAAAAGAGATCGAAACGAGAGTCCACGTGACCCACATCACCTAGGAATTCCATCAGGTGCCATCAATACTATTTTTGAGCCTAGTCACCTAGGAGTCCAATCGAGTGCGTCCAAAATGATTTCTATGCTTTTGGTATGTTCGGTGCAAACCGTGCACCTATCTTGCACTAATACTAACACTATCTCCAAACGGACTAAAACGAGATTCCACACAACCCACGTCACTTACGAGTTCCAACGGGTGCGTCCAAAACTATTTTATGAGCCTATTATACGTTCAGCGCAAACCGTGCACCTATCTTGCGTCAAGAGTAGCACTATCTCCGAACGGACCGAACAGAGCTCCATCAGACCCTCGTCACCTAGGAGAATCATCGGGTGCGTCTAAAACGATTTATGAGCCTATGTTCGACGCAAACCGAGCGCCTATCTTGCACCGATGCTAACACTATCTCGAAAGAGATCGAAATGAGAGTCCACATTACCCACATCACCTAGGAGTCCCACTGAGTGCGTCCAAAATGATTTCTATGCCTATGGCATGTTTGGTGCAAACCATGCACCTATCTTGCACTAACACTAACATTGTCTCCAAACGGAGTAAAACGAGACTCCACACGACCCACATCACCTACAAGTTCCACCGGGTGCGTCCAAAACTATTTTTGAGCCTATGGTACATTCAATGCAAACCGTGCACCTATCTTGCGTCAAGAGTAGCACTATCTTCAAACAGACCAAATAGAGCTCCACCAGACCCTCATCACCTAGGAGTACCATCGAGTGCGTCTGAAATGATTTATGAGCCTACGGTATATTTGATGCAAACCAACCACCTATCTTGCACCGATGCTAACACAATCTCAAAAGAGATCGAAACGAGAGTCCATGTGACCCACATCACCTAGGAATTCCATCAGGTGCCATCAATACTATTTTTGAGCCTAGTCACCTAGGAGTCCAATCGAGTGCGTCCAAAATGATTTCTATGCTTTTGGTATGTTCGGTGCAAACCGTGCACCTATCTTGCACTAATACTAACACTATCTCCAAACGGACTAAAACGAGATTCCACACAACCCACGTCACTTACGAGTTCCATCGGGTGCGTCCAAAACTATTTTATGAGCCTATTATACGTTCAGCGCAAACCGTGCACCTATCTTGCGTCAAGAGTAGCACTATCTCCGAACGGACCGAACAGAGCTCCATCAGACCCTCGTCACCTAGGAGAATCATCGGGTGCGTCTAAAACGATTTATGAGCCTATGTTCGACGCAAACCGAGCGCCTATCTTGCACCGATGCTAACACTATCTCGAAAGAGATCGAAATGAGAGTCCACATTACCCACATCACCTAGGAGTCCCACTGAGTGCGTCCAAAATGATTTCTATGCCTATGGTATGTTTGGTGCAAACCATGCACCTATCTTGCACTAACACTAACATTGTCTCCAAATGGAGTAAAACGAGACTCCACACGACCCACATCACCTACAAGTTCCACCGGGTGCGTCCAAAACTATTTTTGAGCCTATGGTACATTCAATGCAAACCATGCACCTATCTTGCGTCAAGAGTAGCACTATCTTCAAACAGACCAAATAGAGCTCCACCAGACCCTCATCACCTAGGAGTACCATCGAGTGCGTCTGAAACGATTTATGAGCCTACGGTACGTTTGATGCAAACCGAGCACCTATCTTGCACCGATGTAAACACTATCTCAAAATAGATCGAAACGAGAGTCCACATGACCCATATCACCTTGGGGTTCCATTTGGTGCCTTCAATACTATTTTTGAGCCTATGGTACATTCGACGGAAACCATGCACCAATCTTGCATCAAGAGTAGCACTATCTCCAACTAGACCGAACCGAGCTTTCAGTTGAGCCTCGTCACCTAGGAGTCCCACCGAGTGCATCCAAAATGATTTCTATGCCAATGGTGAGTCCCACCTAGGAGATTCCACATGACCCACGTCACTTACGAGTTCCACCGGGTTTATGAGCCTATGGTACGTTCAGCGCAAACAGTGCACCTATCTTGCGTCATGAGTACCACTATCTTCAAACGGACCGAACAGAGCTCCACCAGACTCTCATCACCTAGGAGTACCATCGGGTACGTCTAAAACCATTAATGAGCCTATGGTACGTTTGACACAAACTGAGCACCTATCTTGCACTGACACTAACACTGTCACCAAACGGACTAAACTAGGCGTCCACTTGAGCCTCGTCCACTAGGAGACCAATCGAGTGCATCGAAAACGATTTTTACGCCTATGGTATGTTCGGTGCAAACCGTGCATCTATCTTGCACTAACACTAACACTGTATCCAAACCGACTAAAATGAGATTCCACACAACCCACGTCACTTATGAGTTCCATCGGGTGCGTCCAAAACCATTGGTGAGCCTATGGTATGTTCAGTACAAACTATGCACCTATCTTGCATCAAGAATAGCACTATCTGCTAACGGACCGAACAGAGCTCCACCTGAGCCTTGTCACTTTGGAGATCCATCGGGTGCATCCTAAACGATTTCCGAGCCTATGGTACATTTAACACAAACCGTGCAGCTATCTTGCGTCATGATTGGCATTATCTCCAAACGGACCCAACAGAGCTCCACCAGAACCACATCACCTAGGAGTACCATCGGGTGCGTCTAAAACGATTTATGAGCCTATGGTACGTTTGACGCAAATCAAGCACTTATCTTGCACCAACCCTAACACTAGCTCAAAACAGATTAAAACAAGATTCTATCTCACGCACATCACCTAGAAGTTCCCTCGGGTGCCTCCAATACTATTTCTGAGCATACGGTACATTCGACGCAAACGTGCACCAATCTTGTATCAAGAGTAGCACTATCTCCAAACGGACCAAACCGAGCTTCCACTTGAGCCTAGTCACCTAGGAGTCCCACCGAGTGCGTACAAAATGATTTCTATGCCTATGGTATGTTCGGTGCAAACTATGCACCTATCTTGCACTAACAGTAACATTGTCTCCAAACGGACAAAAACAAGGTTCCAGACGACCCACGTCACTTACGAGTTCCACCAGGTGCGTCCAAAACTATTTATGAGCCTACGGTACGTAAAGTGCAAATCGTGCACCTATCTTGCGTCAAGAGTAGCACTATCTTCAAACAAACCAAACAGAGCTCCACCAGACCCTCATCACCTAGGAGTACCATCGGGTGCGTCTAAAATGATTTATGAGCCTATGTTTGACGCAAACCGAGCACCTATCTTGCACCAATGCTAACACTATCTCAAAAGAGATCGAAATGAGATTCCACATGACCCACATCACCTCGGAGTTCCATCAGATGCCTTCAATACTATTTTTGAGCCTAGGGTATGTTTGACGCAAACCATCCACCAATCTTGAATCAAGGTAGCACTATTTCTAAACGGACCGAACCGAGCTTCCACTTGAGCCTCGTCACCTACGAGTCCCACCGAGTGCGTCCAAAATGATTGCTGTGCCTATGGTATGTTCGGTGCACACCATGCACCTATCTTTCACTGACACTGACATTGTCTCCAAATAGACTAAAACGAGATTGCACACGACCCACGTCACTTACGAGTTCCACCGGGTGCGTCCAAAACTATTTATGAGCCTACGGTACATTCAGTGCAAACTGTGCACCTATCTTGCGTCATGAGTAGCACTATCTTCAAACGGACTGAACAGAGCTCCACCAGACCCTCGTCACCTAGGAGTACCATCGGTGCGTCTAAAACCATTGATGAGCCTATGGTACGTTTGACACAAACCGAGCTCCTATCTTGCACCAACGCTAACACTATCTTAAAACAGATCGAAACGAGATTCCACATGATCCACATCACCTAGGAGTTTCATTGGGTGGCTTTAATACTATTTTTGAGCCTATGGTAAGTTCAACGCAAACCATGCTCCAATCTTGCATCAAGGTAGCACTATCTACAAACGGACCGAACCGAGCTTCCACTTGAGCCTCATCGCCTAGGAGTCTCATGAACTGCGTCCAAAATGATTTCATGCCTATGGTATGTTCGGGGCACACCATGCACCTATCTTGCACTAACACAAAAATTGTCTCCAAATAGACTAAAACGAGATTCCACACGACCCACGTCACATACGAGTTCCACCGGGTGTGTCCAAAACTATTTATGAGCCTATGGTACATTCAGTGCAAACCGTGGACCTATCTTGCGTCATGTGTAGCACTATCTTCAAACGGACCAAATAGAGCTCCACCAGACCCTTGTCACCTAGGTGTACCATCGGGTGCGTCCAAAACCATTAATGATCCTATGGTACGTTTGACACAAACCGAGCGCCTATCTTGCACCGATGCTAACACTATATCAAAACAGATCGAAACGAGATTCCACATGACCCAGATCACCTAGGAGTTCCATCAGGTGCTTTCAATACTATTTCTGAGCCTACAGTACGTTCAAAGCAAACCGTGCACCAATCTGGCATAAAGAGTAGCCCTATCTCCAAACGGACCGAACCGAGCTTCCACTTGAGCCTCGTCACCTAGGGGTCCCATCGAGTCCGTCCAAATCGATTTCTATGCCTATGGTATGTTCGGTGCAAACCGTGCACCTATCTTGCACGAATACTAACGCTGTCTCCAAATGGACTAAAACGAGATTCCATACGACCCACGTCACTTACGAGTTCTATCGGGTGCGTCCAAAACTATTTATGAGCCCATGGTACCTTCAGTGCAAACCGTGCACCTATCTTGTGTCATGAGTAGCACCATCTTCAAACGGACTGAACAGAGCTCCACCAAACCCTCGTCACCTAAGAGTACCATCGGGTGCGTCTAAAACCATTAATGAGCATATGGTACGTTTGACACAAACCGAGCACCTATCTTGCACCGATGCTAACACTATCACAAAATAGATCGAAATGAGATTCCACATGACCCAGATCATCTAGGAGTTTCATTAGGTGCCTTTAATACTATTTCCGAGCCTACGGTACGTTCGACGCAAACCGTGTACCAATCTGGCATCAAGAGTAGCACTATCTCTAAACGGACCGAACCGAGCTTCCACTTGAGCCTCATCACCTAGGGGTCCCATCGCGTGCGTCCCAAACGATTTCTATGCCTATGGTATGTTCGGTGCAAACCGTGCACCTATCTTGCACTAATACTAATGCTGTCACCAAACAGACCAAAACGAGATTCCACATGACCCACATCACTTACGAGTTCCATCGGGTGCGTCCAAAACAATTTTTTGAGCCTATGGTACGTTCAGTGCATACCGTGCACCTATCTTGCGTCAAGATTAGCACTATCTCTGAACGGACCGAACAGAGCTCCACCAGACCCTCGTCACCTAGGAGTACCATCGGGTGCGTCTAAAATGATTTACGAGCCTATGTTTGACACAAACCGAGCACCTATCTTGCACCGATGCTAACACTATCTCAAAAGAGATCGAAACGTGACTCCGCATGACCCACATCACCTAAGAGTTCCATCAGATGCCTTCAATACTATTTTTGTGCCTACGGTACGTTCGGCACAAACCGTCCACCAATCTTGAATCAAGGTAGCACTATCTCCAAACGAACCGAACCGAGCTTCCACTTGAGCCTTGTCACCTACGAGTCCCACCGAGTGCGTGCAAAAAGATTTCTATGCCTATGGTATGTTTGGTGCACACCATGCACCTATCTTGCCCTGACACTAACATTGTCTCCAAATGGACTAAAATGAGATTCCACACGACCCACGTCAATTACGAGTTCTATCGGGTGCGTCCAAAACTATTTATGAGCCTATGGTACGTTCAGTGCAAACCGTGCACCTATCTTGTGTCATGAGTAGCACTATCTTCAAATGGACTGAACAGAGCTCCACCAGACCCTCGTCACCTAGGAGTACCATCGGTGCGTCTAAAACCATTAATGAGCCTATGGTACGTTTGACAAAAACTGAGCACCTATCTTGCACCGACGTTAACCCTATCTGAAAATAGATCGAAACGAGATTCTACATGACCCAGATCACCTAGGAGTTCCATTGGGTGCCTTTAATACTATTTCTAAGCCTACGGTACGTTCGACACAAACTGTGCACCAATCTGTTATCAAGAGTAGCTCTATCTCCAAACGGACCGAACCGAGCTTCCGCTTCAGCCTCATCACCTAGGAGTCCCATCGAGTGCGTCCAAAATGATTTCTATGCCTATTGTATGTTCGGTGCAAACCGTGCACCTATCTTGCACTAATACTAATGTTGTCTCTAAATGAACTAAAACTAGATACCACAAGACCCATGTCACTTACGAGTTTGATCGGGTGCGTCCAAAACAATTTTATGAGCCTATGGTACGTTCAGCGCAAACCGTGCACCTATCTTGCGTCAAGATTAGCACAATCTCCAAACTGATCGAACAGAGCTCCACCAGTCCCTCGTCACCTAGGAGTACCATCGGGTGCGTCTAAAACAATTTATGAGCCTATGTTTGACGCAAACCGAGCACCTATATTGCACCGATGCTAACACTATCTCAAAAGAGATTGAAACGAGAGTCCACATGACCCACATCATCTGGGGGTTCTATCAGGTGCCTTCAATACTATTTTCGAGCCTACGGTACGTTCGACGCAAACCATGCACCAATCTTGCATCAGGAGTAGCACTATCTCCAAATGGACCGAACCGAGCTTCCACTTGAGCCTCATCACCTAGGAGTCCCGCCGAGTGCGTCCAAAATGATTACTATGCCTATGGTATGTTTGGTGCAAACCATGCACCTACCTTGCACTGACACTAACATTGTCTCCAAACGGACTAAAACAAGATTCCACACGACCCACGTCACTTACCAGTTCCACCGGGTGCGTCTAAAACTATTTATGAGCCAACGGTACATTCAGTGCAAACCGTGCAACGATCTTGCGTCATGAGTACCAGTATCTTCAAACAGACCGAACAGAGCTCCACCAGACCCTCATCACCTAGGAGTACCATTGGGTGTGTCTGAAACCATTAATGAGCCTATGGTACGTTTGACACAAACAGAGCACCTATCTGGGCACCGACGCTAACACTATCTCAAAACAGATCAAAACGAGATTCCACATGACCCACAACACCTAGGAGTCCCATTGGGTGCCTCTAATACTATTTCCGAGCCTGCGGTACATTTGACACAAACTGTGCACCAATCTTGCTTCAAGAGTAGCACTATCTACAAACGGACCGAACCGAGCTTCCACTTGAGCCTCGTCACCTAGGAGTACCATCGGGTGCGTCTAAAACTATTTATGAGCCTATTGTACGTTCAGTGTAAAATGTGCAAATATCTTGCGTCAAGATTAGCACTATCTACAAATGGACCGAACAGAGCTCCACCAGACCCTCATCACCAAGGAGTACCATCGGGTGCATCCAAAACTATTTATGAGCCTACTGTACGTTCAGTGTAAACTGTGCAACTATCTTGCGTCAAGATTAGCACTATCTACAAATGGACCGAACAGAGCTCCACCAGACCCTCGTCACCTGGGAGTACCATCGGTTGCGTCTAAAAGCATTAATGAGCCTATGGTATGTTTGACACAAACCGAGCACCTATCTTGCACCGACGCTAACACTATCTCAAAACAGATCGAAACGAGATTCCACATGACCCACAACACCTAAGAGTCCCATTGGGTGCTTCTAATTCTATTTCCGAGCCTATGGTACGTTCGACGCTAACCGTGCACCAATCTTGCATCAAGAGTAGCACTATCTCCAAACGGACTGAACCGAGCTTCCACTTGAGCCTCGTCACTAAGGAGTCCTATCGAGTGTGTCCAAAACGATTACTATGCCTATGGTATGTTTGGTGCAAATCGTGCGCCTATTTTGCACAAACACTAACACTGTCTCCAAACGGACTAAAACGAGATTCCACATGACCCACGTCACATACAAGTTCCAATGGGTGCATCCAAAACTATTTATGAGCCTGTTGTATGTTCAGTGCAAACTGTGCACCTATCTTGTGTCAAGATTAGCTCTATCTCCGAACGGACCATACAGAGCTCCACCAGACCCTCGTCACCAAGGAATACCATCAGGTGCGTCTAAAACGATTTGCGAGCCTATGTTTGACGCAAACCGAGCACCTATCGTGCACCGATGCTAACACTATCTCAAAAGAGATCGAAACGAGAGTCCACTTGACCCACATCACCTAGGAGTTCCATTAGATGCCTTCAATACTATTTTTGAGCCTACGATACGTTCGACGCAAACCATGCTCCAATCATGCATCAAGGTAGCACTATCTACAAACGGACCGAACCGAGCTTCCACTTGAGCCCGTCACCTAGGAGTCCCACCGAGTGCGTCCGAAATGATTTCTATGCCCGTGCTTTGTTTGGTGCACACCATGCACCTATCTTGCACTGACACTAACATTATCTCCAAACAGACTAAAATGAGATTCCACATGACCCACGTCACTTACGAGTTCCACCAGATGTGTCCAAAACTATTTATGAGCCTATGGTACGTTCAGTGCAAACTGTGCACCTATCTTGCGTCATGTGTAGCACTATCTTCAAACGAACCGAACAGAGCTCCACCATACCCTCGTCACCTAGGAGTCCCATTGGGTGCGTCTAAAACCATTAATGAGGCTATGGTACGTTTGACACAAACTAAGCACCTATCTTGCACCGACGCTAACACTATCTCAAAATATATCGAAACGAGATTCCACATGACCCAGATCACCTAGGATTTCCATTGGGTGCCTTTAATACTATTTCTAAGCCTACTGTACGTTCGACGCAAACCGTGCACCTATCGTGCCTCAAGATTAGCACTATCTCCAAACGGAATGAACAGAGCTCCACCAGACCCTCGTAACCTAGGAGTACCATCGGGTGCATCTAAAACGATTTATGAGCCTATGTTTGACGCAAACCGAGCACCTATTTTGCACCGATGCTAACACTATCTCAAAAGAGATTGAAATGAGAGTCCACATGACCCACATCACCTAAGAGTTCCATCAGGTGCCTTCAATACTATTTTCGAGCCAACGGTACGTTCGACGCAAACCATGCACCAATCTTGCATCAAGAGTAGCACTATCTCCAAACGGACCGAACCGAGCTTCCACTTGAGCCTCATCACCTAGGAGTCCCACCGAGTGCGTCCAAAATGATTTCTATGCCTATGGTATGTTCGGTCAAGCCATGCACCTATCTTGCACTGACACTAACATTGTCTCCAAATGGACGAAAATGAGATTCCACATGACCCACGTCACTTACGAGTTCGACCGGGTGCATCCAAAACTATTTATGAGCCTATGGTACGTTCAGTGAAAACCGTGCGCCTATCTTCCATCATGAGTAGCACTATCTTCAAACGGACCAAACAGAGCTCCAACAGACCCACGTCAAATGGGAGTACCATCGGGTGCATCTAAAACCATTGATGAGCCTATGGTACGTTTGACACAAACTGAGCACCTGTCTTGCACCGACACTAACACTATCTCAAAACAGATCGAAACGAGATTCCACATGACCCACAACACCTAGAAGTCCCATTGGGTGCCTCTAATACTATTTCCGAGCCTACGGTACGTTCGACGCAAACCGTGCACCAATCTTACATCAAGACTAGCACTATCTCCAAATGGACCGAACCGAGCTTCCACTTCAGCCTCGTCACCTAGGAGTCCCACCGAGTGCGTCCAAAATGATTTCTATGCCTATGGTATGTTCGGTGCAAACCATGCACCTATCTTGCACTGAAACTAACATTGTCTCCAAACAGACTAAATCGAGATTCCACACGACCCACGTCACTTACGAGTTGCATCGGGTGCGTCCAAAACAATTTATGAGCCTATGGTACGTTCAGTGCAAACCGTGCACCTACCTTGCGTCAAGAAAAGCACTTTCTCCAAATGGACCGAACAGAGCTCCACCTGACCCTCGTCACCTAGGAGTACCATCGGGTGCGTCTAAAATGATTTAGGAGCCCATGTTTGACGCAAACCAAGCACCTATCTTGCACCGATGCCAACACTATCTCAAAAGAGATCGAAACGAGAGTCCACATGACCCGCATCACCTAGGAGTTCCATGAGTTGCCTTCAATAATATTTTTGAGCCTACGGTACGTTCGACGCAAACCATGCACCAATCTTGCATCAAGTGTAGCACTATCTCCAAACGGACCGAACCGAGCTTCCACTTCAGCCTCGTCACCTAGGAATCCCACCGAGTGCGTCCAAAATGATTTCTATGCCTATGGTATGTTCGGTGCAAAACATGCACCTATCTTGCACTGACACTAACATTGTCTCCAAATGGACTAAAACGAGATTCCACACGACCCACGTCACTTACGAGTTCCACCGGGTGCGTCCAAAACTATTTACGAGCCTATGGTACGTTCAGTGAAAACCGAGCACCCATCTTCCGTCATGAGTAGCACTATCTTCAAACGGACCGAACAGAGCTCCACCAGACCCTCCTCACCTAGCAGTCCCACCGAGTATGTCCAAAATGATTTCTATGCCAATGGTATGTTCGGTGCAAAACATGCACCTATCTTGCACTGACACTAACATTGTCTCCAAACGAACTAAAACGAGATTTCACGCGACGCACGTCACTTATGAGTTCCACCGTGTGCGTCCAAAACTACTTATGAGCCTATGTTATGTTGAGTGCAAACCGTGCACCTATCTTGCGTCATGAGTAGCACTATCTACAAACGGACCGAACAAAGCTCCACCAGACCCTCATCACCTAGGAGTACCATCGCTGCGTCAAAAACCATTAATGAGCCTATGGTACGTTTGACACAAACCAAGCACCTATCTTGCATCGACACTAACACTATCTTAAAACAGATTGAAACGAGATTCCACATGACCCACATCACCTAGGAGTTCCATCAGGTGCCTTCAATACTATTTTTGAGCCTACGGTATGTTCCACGCAAACCATGCACCAATCTTGCATCAAGAGTAGCACTATGTCCAAACGGACCGAACCGAGCTTTCACTTGAGCCTCATCACCTAGGAGTCCCACCGAGTGCGTCCAAAATGATTTCTGTGCCTATGGTACGTTTGGTGCAAACCATGCACCTATCTTGCACTGACACTAACATTGTCTCCAAACGGACTAAAACGAGATTTCACATGACCCACGTCACTTACGAGTTCCGCTAGGTGCATCCAAAACTATTTATGAGCCTATGGTACGTTCAGTGCAAACCGTGCACCTATCTTGCGTCATGAGTAGCAATATCTTCAAATGGACCGAACAGAGCTCCACTAGACCCTCATCATCTAGTAGTACCATCGGGTGCGCCTGAAATGATTTGTGAGCCTATGGTACGTTTGACACAAACCGAGCACCTACTTGCCCCTACGCTAACACTATCTTAAAATAGATCGAAACGAGATTCCACATGACCCATAACACCTAGGAGTCCCATTGGGTGCCTCTAATGCTATTTTTGAGCCTATGGTACGTTCGACGCAAACCATGCACCAATCTTACATCAAGAGTAGCACTATCTCCAAATGGACCGAACCGAGCTTCCACTTCAGCCTCGTCACCTAGGAGTCCCACCGAGTGCGTCCAAAATGATTTCTATGCCTATGGTATGTTCGGTGCAAACCATGCACCTATCTTGCACTGAAACTAACATTGTCTCCAAACAGACTAAATCGAGATTCCACATGACCCACGTCACTTACGAGTTGCATCGGGTGCGTCCAAAACAATTTATGAGCCTATGGTACGTTCAGTGCAAACCGTGCACCTACCTTGCGTCAAGAAAAGCACTTTCTCCAAATGGACCGAACAGAGCTCCACCTGACCCTCGTCACCTAGGAGTACCATCGGGTGCGTCTAAAATGATTTAGGAGCCCATGTTTGACGCAAACCAAGCACCTATCTTGCACCGATGCTAACACTATCTCAAAAGAGATCGAAACGAGAGTCCACATGACCCGCATCACCTAGGAGTTCCATGAGTTGCCTTCAATAATATTTTTGAGCCTACGGTACGTTCAACGCAAACCATGCACCAATCTTGCATCAAGTGTAGCACTATCTCCAAACAGACCGAACCGAGCTTCCACTTCAGCCTCGTCACCTAGGAATCCAACCGAGTGCGTCCAAAATGATTTCTATGCCTATGGTATGTTCGGTGCAAAACATGCACCTATCTTGCACTGACACTAACATTGTCTCCAAATGGACTAAAATGAGATTCCACACGACCCACGTCACTTACGAGTTCCACTGGGTGCGTCCAAAACTATTTACGAGCCTATGGTACGTTCAGTGAAAACCGAGCACCCATCTTCCGTCATGAGTAGCACTATCTTCAAACGGACCGAACAGAGCTCCACCAGACCCTCCTCACCTAGCAGTCCCACCGAGTATGTCCAAAATTATTTCTATGCCTATGGTATGTTCGGTGCAAAACATGCACCTATCTTGCACTGACACTAACATTGTCTCCAAACGAACTAAAACGAGATTTCACGCGACGCACGTCACTTATGAGTTCCACCGTGTGCGTCCAAAACTACTTATGAGCCTATGTTATGTTGAGTGCAAACCGTGCACCTATCTTGCGTCATGAGTAGCACTATCTTCAAACGGACCGAACAAAGCTCCACCAGACCCTCATCACCTAGGAGTACCATCGGTGCGTCAAAAACCATTAATGAGCCTATGGTACGTTTGACACAAACCAAGCACCTATCTTGCATCGACGCTAACACTATCTTAAAACAGATTGAAACGAGATTCCACATGACCCACATCACCTAGGAGTTCCATCAGGTGCCTTCAATACTATTTTTGAGCCTACGGTATGTTCCACGCAAACCATGCACCAATCTAGCATCAAGAGTAGCACTATGTCCAAACAGACCGAACCGAGCTTTCACTTGAGCCTCATCACCTAGGAGTCCCACCGAGTGCGTGCAAAATGATTTCTATGCCTATGGTACGTTTGGTGCAAACCATGCACCTATCTTGCACTGACACTAACATTGTTTCCAAACAGACTAAAACAAGATTTCACATGACCCACGTCACTTACGAGTTCCGCTGGGTGCATCCAAAACTATTTATGAGCCTATGGTACGTTCAGTGCAAACCGTGCACCTATCTTGCGTCATGAGTAGCAATATCTTCAAATGGACCGAACAGAGCTCCACTAGACCCTCATCATCTAGTAGTACCATCGAGTGCGCCTGAAACGATTTGTGAGCCTATGGTACGTTTGACACAAACCGAGCACCTATCTTGCCCCTACGCTAACACTATCTTAAAATAGATCGAAACGAGATTCCACATGACCCATAACACCTAGGAGTCCCATTGGGTGCCTCTAATGCTATTTTTGAGCCTACGGTACGTTTGACGCAAACCATGCACCAATCTTACATCAAGAGTAGCACTATCTCCAAATGGTCCGAACCGAGCTTCCACTTCAGCCTCGTCACCTAGGAGTCCCACCGAGTGCGTCCAAAATGATTTCTATGCCTATGGTATGTTCGGTGCAAACCATGCACCTATCTTGCACTAAAACTAACATTGTCTCCAAACAGACTAAATCAAGATTCCACACGACCCACGTCACTTACGAGTTGCATCGGGTGCGTCCAAAACAATTTATGAGCCTATGGTACGTTCAGTGCAAACCGTGCACCTACCTTGCGTCAAGACTAGCACTTTCTCCAAATGGACTGAACAGAGCTCCACCTGACCCTCGTCACCTAGGAGTACCATCGGGTGCGTCTAAAACGATTTATGAGCCCATGTTTGACGCAAACCAAGCACCTATGTTGCACCGATGCTAACACTATCTCAAAAGAGATCGAAACGAGAGTCCACATGACCCGCATCACCTAGGAGTTCCATGAGGTGCCTTCAATACTATTTTTGAGCCTACGGTACATTCGACGCAAACCATGCACCAATCTTGCTTCAAGTGTAGCACTATCTCCAAACCGACCGAACCGAGCTTCCACTTCAGCCTCGTCACCTAGGAATCCCACCGAGTGTGTCCAAAATGATTTCTATGCCTATGGTATGTTCGGTGCAAAACATGCACCTATCTTGCACTGACACTAACATTGTCTCCAAATGGACTAAAACAAGATTCCACACGACCCAAGTCACTTACGAGTTCCATCGGGTGCGTCCAAAACAATTTATGAGCCTATGGTACGTTTGACACAAAGCAAGCACCTATCTTGCACCGACGCTAACACTATCTTAAAATAGATCGAGACAAGATTCCACGTGACCCACATCACCTAGGAGTTCCGTTGGGTGCCTTTAGTACTATTTTCGAGCCTACGGTATGTTCGCCGTAAACCGTGCACCAATCTCGTATCAAGAGTAGCACTATCTCCAAACAGACCAAACTGAGCTTCCACTTGAGCCTCGTCACCTAGGAGTCCCATCGAGTGCGTCTAAAATGAATACTATGCCTTTGGTATGTTCGGTGCAAACCGTGCACCTATATTGCACTAATACTAACGCTGTCTCCAAATGGACTAAAACAAGATTCCACACGACCAAGTCACTTACGAGTTCCATCGGGTGCGTCCAAAACAATTTATGAGCCTATGGTACGTTCAGTGCAAACCATGCACCTATCTTGCGTCAAGATTACCACTATCTCCAAACGGACCAAATATAGCTCCACCAGACCCTCGTCACCTAGGAGTACCATCGGGTGCATCTAAAATGATTTATGAGCCTATGTTTGATGCAAACCGAGCACCTATGACATGTTCGGTGCACACCATGCACCTATCTTGCACTGACACTAACATTGTCTCCAAACAGACTAAAATGAGATTCCACACGACCCACATCACCTACGAGTTGCACCGGATGTGTCCAAAACTATTTACGAGCCTGTGGTACGTTCCGTGCAAACCGTGCAACTATCTTGCGTCATGTGTAGCACTATCTTCAAACGGACCGAACAGAGCTCCATCAGACCCTCGTCACCTAGGAGTACCATCGGTGCGTCTAAGACCATTAATGAGCCTATGGTACGTTTCACACAAACCGAGAACGTATTTCGCACCGACGCTAACACTATCTTAAAACAGATCGAAACGAGATTCCACATGACCCACAACACCTAGGAGTTCCATTGGGTGCCTATAATACTATTATTGAGCATACGGTATGTTCGACATAAACCGTGCACCAATCTGGCATCTAGATTACCACTATCTCCAAACGGACCGAACCGAGCTTCCACTTGAACCTCGTCACCTAGGAGTCCCATCGAGTGCGTCCAAAACGACTTCTTTGCCTATGGTATATTTGGTGCAAACCGTGCACCTATCTTGCACTAGCACTAACACAGTCTCCAAATGGACTAAAATGAGATTCCACACGACCCACGTCACTTACGAGTTCCATCGGGTGCGTCGAAAACAATTTATGAGCCTATGGTATGTATAGCGTCAAGATTAGCACTATCTCTAAATGAACCAAACATAGCTCCACCAGACCCTCATCACCTAGGAGTACCATCAGGAGCGTCTAAAACGATTTATGAGCCTATGTTTGACACAAACCGAGCACCTATCTTGCACCGATGCTAACACTATCTCAAAAGAGATCGAAACGAGAGTCCACATGACCCACATCACCTAGGAGTTCCATCAGGTGCCTTCAATACTATTTTTGAGCCTACAGTACGTTCGATGCAAACCATGCACTAATCTTGCATCAAGGTAGCACTGTCTCCAAACGGACCGAACCGAGCTTCCACTTGAGCCTGGCCACCTAGGAGTCCCACCGAGTGCGTCTAAAATGACTTCTATGCCTATGGTATGTTCGGTGCACACCATGCACCTATCTTGCACTGACACTAACATTGTCTCCAAACGGAGTAAAACGAGATTCCACACGACCCACGTCACTTACGAGTTCCACCGGGTGCGTCCAAAACTATTTATGAGCCTATGGTACGTTCAGTGCAAACCGGGCACCTATCTTGCGTCATGAGTAGCACTATCTTCAAATGGACCGAATAGATCGCCACCAATCCGTCGTCACCTAGGAGTATCATCGGGTGCGTCTAAAACCATTAATGAGCCTATGGTATGTTTTACACAAACCAAGCACCTATCTTGCACCGACGCTAACACTAGCTCAAAACAGATCGAAACGAGATTCCACATGACCCACAACACCTAGGAGTTCCATTGGGTGCCTCTAATACTATTTTCGAGCTTACGGTACGTTCGACGCAAACTATGCACCAATCTGGCATCAAGATTAGCACTATCTCCAAACGGACCGAACCGAGCTTCCACTTGAGCCACTCCACCTAGGAGTCCCATAGATTGCCTACTCGCTTTGCCTATGGTATATTCGTTGCGAACCATGCACTTATCTTGCACTAGTACTAACACAGTCTCCAAACGGACTAAAATAAGATTCCACATGACCCACGTCACTTACGAGTTCCATTGGGTGCGTCCAAAACAAATTATGAGCCTATGGTACGTATAGTGCAAACTGTGCACCTATCTTGTGTGAAGATTAGCACTATCTCCAAACAGACCGAACTGAGCTCCACCAGACCCTCGTCACCTAGGAGTCCCATCGAGTGCGTCCAAAATGATTTCTATGCCTATAGTATGTTCGGTGCAAACCATGCACCTATCTTGAACTGACACTAACATTGTCTCCAAATGGACCAAAACGAGATTCCATACGACCCACGTCACTTACGAGTTCCACCGGGTGCGTCCCAAACTATTTATGAGCCTATGGTACGTTCAGTGCAAACTGTGCATCTATCTTGTGTCATGAGTAGTGCTATCTTCATTTGGACCGAACAGAGCTCCACCAGACCCTGGTCACCTAGGAGTACCATCGGGTGTGTCTGAAACCATTAATGAGCCTATGCTACGTTTGACACAAACCAAGCACCTATCTTGCACCGATGCTAACACTATCTCAAAATAGATTGAAACGAGATTCCACATGACCCACATCACCTAGGAGTTCCTTTGCGTTCCTCTCACACTATTTCTTAGCATACGGTACGTTCGACCAAACCGTGCACCAATCTTGCATCAAGAGTAGCACTATCCCCAAACGGACCGAACCGAGGTTCCACTTGAACCTCGTCACCTAGGAGTCCCATCGAGTGCGTCCAAAATGATTTCTAAGCCTATGGTACGTTCGGTGCAAACCATGCACCTATCTTGCACTGACACTAAAACTGTCTCCAAACGGACTAAAACGAGATTCCACACGAACCATGTCACTTACAAGTTCTATCGGGTGCGTCCAAAACTATTTATGAGCCTATGGTACGTTCAGTGCATACCGTGCACCTATCTTGCGTCAAGATTAGCACTATTGCCAAAAGGACCAAATAGAGCTCCACCAGACCCTCGTCACCTAGGTGTACCATCGGGTGCGTCTAAGATGATTTATGCGCCTACATTTGACGCAAACCGAGCACCTATCTTGCACCGACGCTAACACTATCTCAAAAGAGATCAAAACAAGAGTCCATATGACCCACATCACCTAGGTGTTCCATCAGGTGACTTTAATACTATTTTTGAGCCTATGTACATTTGACGGAAACCATGAACCAATCTTGCATCAAGAGTAGCACTATCTCCAAATAGACCGAACCGAGCTTCCACTTGAGCCTAATCACCTAGGAGTCCCACCGAGTGCGTCCAAATTGATTTCTATGCCTATGGTTTGCTCGGTTCAAACCGTGCACCTATCTTGCGTCATGAGTAGCACTATCTTCAAATGGACCGAATAGAGCTCCACCAGACACTCGTCACCTAGGAGTACCATTGGGTGCATCTAAAACAATTAATGAGCCTATGTACGTTTGACACAAACCGAGCACCTATATTGCACCGACGCTAACACTATCTCAAAACAGATCGAAACGAGATTCCACATGACCCACATCACCTAGGAATTCCATTGGGTGCCTCTAGTACTATCCCGAGCCTATGGTATGTTCGACGTAAACCATGCACCAATCTGGCATCAAGAGTAGCGCTATCTTCAAATGGACCGAACCGAGCTTCCACTTGAGCCTCGTCACCTAGGTGTCCCATCGAGTGCGTCCAAAATAATTTCTATGCCAATGGTATGTTCGGTGCAAACCATGCACCTATCCTACACTAATACTGACACTGTGTCCAAACGGACGAAAACGAGATTCCACACGACCGACGTCACTTACGAGGTCCATCGGGTGCATCCAAAACAATTTATGTGCCTACGGTACATTCAGTGCAAACCGTGCACCTATCTTGCGTCAAGATTAGCACTATGTCCAAACGGACGGAACAAAGCTCCACTAGACACTCGTCACCTAGGAGTACCATCGGGTGCATCTAAAACAATTTATGAGCCTATGTTTGACGCAAACCGAGCACCTATTGAAAGGTCCTTGTTTGGTTTTGGTAATTGAGTGACAACTTTAGGTGGACTAATTGTACTTAATGTGAGATACACAGGGATTAGTCCACAGGTAATGGTGTCATGAAGGAGCTCATTGCATATGAGACATGACATGGAGTCATGTGACCAAGGTGGCAAAGATCAAGATGAGGCTTGGCTCAACGGACCGGTTGCAAGTGTGAAAGGCAAGTCAGAGGCTTTGGAGCATTGGACCGTGAGGCGGTGAAGCTTGAGCAAGACTTGGCGCCGATGGACCGACGCAATGGTGAAGAGCAAGTGAGGTCAAGATCGATGGACCAAGGTCACATGATGATATGAAGTGGATCATATCATTTGTGATATGGTTGGTGCATGTGTTGCATCAACGTCGGAGGAGATGGAGTGGAATGCGCAAGGCAAAGGTATAACCTAGGGCTTTTCCATTTCACCGGTCATAGGTGTGTAGAGAAGTGGATGACTGGGTTTAGGATAGATGGCCGTACTATCAAGAGGGGCAAACTTGTTTGCATATCGGTCATCTAGTGCCACTTGAGCGATCTAACTTTGCATACGTGCTAGGATCGAGTGGCGAGGCAAGTTGAGTGCCTAACTTCTTCGAGAAAATGATTGTGAAAATGCTAACACACATGCACATGGTTTTTTACACATGGTGGTGTTGGCACATTTGCAAAGGAGAAGGTGTTGGAGTTGGTGTTGATCAACTTGGAGAAGAGAGAAAGGTTTTTCGGTGTTCTTCGGACACTAGGATGGCCCTTGGAGTGGAATACTGCTTTGATCCATTATGAATTGGATCAAGTGCTTTAGTGGGTTGTGTAGCCCTCTGAGTAAGCTTTCCAAAATGTCCAAGATCATCGAAATCGGAGTTCAGAGCTAAGAGTTATCGCCATTTTACCGAAGAGTGGTCTGTGACCGGACGCGTCCGGTCAGCACCTGCGCGTCCGGTTAGTGTTTTTCGTGGGCGAAAGTGACCGGACGCTGCAGCGAGTCCAGTCAGTGATGACCGGACGCGTCTGGTCGCGTCGGGAGCTTGCTGGAACCTCTCTGTTCGCTGTTTCGCTGCGACCTGCGCGTCCGGTCCCGTTAGTGACCTGCGCGTCTGGTCAATACAAGTTTATACGCGCGAAAACTAGCCGTTGGAGCACGCTACTGACCTGCGCGTCCGGTCCGTTTGACCGGCGCGTCCGGTCGACCCGAAACTTGCCCAGTGAGGGGACTAACGGCTCTATTTCGTTGTGGAGCTATAAATAGATGTTGTGGCCGGCCTTGGCCGGTAGCTGAGCACCCTTAGGCCTTGGTGGCTTGTGTTGGTGTGCTTGGGAGCCCTCTAACTCACTTGAGCCTGATAGTATCATCCGATCGAGTGAGAGAGC
This sequence comes from Saccharum hybrid cultivar R570, assembly GCA_038087645.1. NCBI lineage: Eukaryota > Viridiplantae > Streptophyta > Magnoliopsida > Poales > Poaceae > Saccharum > Saccharum hybrid cultivar. The sequence continues at coordinate 16,983,040 of JAQSUU010000216.1, read as the reverse complement.
GATTCTAGTGCGTTGCATCGTGAGGATTGCATCGAGTGGCACTAGGTGATCGAGTTGCAAGCCGGTGGTGCTTGTTACTCTTGGAGGTTGCCACCTCCTAGACGGCTTGGTGGCTTGCGACTCCGTTGACGCACGCGTGGAGATTGTGCGTGGCTCTGGAGGAGGATTTGTGAGGGGGATTGTGCTCACCTCGCGGGGATCGCGAAGAGCAATTCTAGTAAAGCTCGTGGCTTGGAAGATCCCCATCTTGAGAGTGGATGTGCGGCACCCGCTGAGGGTTTGACTCTTGATAGTCAATTAGCTTGTGATCCATCAAGTGGGTGTATCGCCACAACGGGGACTAGCTTGGTGGCAACCAAGTGAACCTCGGTGAAAAACCGCCGTGTCAACATTGTGTACATCTTCTCGGTGGTTTGCTTTCGATTCACAAGCTTGTATTTACATTCATATACTTGTGCTTGTGTAGTTGCTCTTGTAACTAGTTTGCTTGTGTAGTTAGCTAGTTAGCTTCTTGCTTGTGTAGCATAGAAGTAGCTCCCTTTGCGTGGCTAATTTGGTTTGTGTAACCTTATTAGTCATATTGCTTAGTTTGTGTAGCTAAGTAATTTGCACTCGCTAGTTTGGCATTAGTTGCCTTGCTATTGAGCATTGCTAGTGAGCATAGGTGGCTTCATGCTTTTGCTTACTAGACTTGTGTATGAGCTCCCCGGCTTTGCTAAAGTACTAGTGCATAGGTTTGTGTGACCTTGCTCTAGAATTGTTTCGGAGAGCTCTTGCTAAGGAAAGCACCTTAGTTACATAATTAGGATCTTTGTGAGGTGCTTGTGAACTTAGATAGAGGGGTGTAGTCTTGGCTAGACCGGTAGTTTTAATTCCGCATTTGTTTCGGTTTGCCGACGCGATTAATTTGAGAAAGGACTATTCACCCCCCCTCTAGTCCGCCATCTCGACCCTTCAATTGGTATCGGAGCCGGGTCTCTCTTTTGTGGTCTTCACCGACCCGAGAGGATGGCGGAATATGGGCTAGATGTTGAGTGTCCACACATTTTTAATGGCACACACTTTGCACGATGGAGAAATTGGATGACTTGCAATTTTAAGTTTATTTCTCCTCAATTGTGGTGGATGGTAGATGTAGGCTTTTCTCATGTGTTGGATGAAGAGAATATAACTCAAGCACAAGAGAAATGCCTAGATCTCGACACCCAAGCTATTGATATCATTTTTAGATCTTTTGATGATAGTGTCTTCGGAGAGATCATGGACATGAAAACCGCCCATGAGATTTGGAGTTATCTCAATGAGAAATATGGGACAGTCTCTGATGATTATGATGAGGATGATGAGCCTAAGGAGGAGGCACATGAGGATGTTGAGCATGACCACAACATGGTGGTTGTGGAGGATTGCTCCACCTCATGGTCAAGTGATGATAATGATCGATTTACCACAAGTTCACTTGACAAGGATGGTGATGATGCATCAAGTGTTGCAAGTGACGTTTCTACCCCAAGCACACTTGATGGTGATGAAAGTTCATGCTCGGGCCTTGATAATGATGCTACTACAAGCCCATCCACTACACCACATTGCTTCATATCACAAGGTGACACTAAGGTATCAAATGATAATGTGGTTGATCATGTTGATTCATATGATGAGCTTGTTAGTAGACTTGCTAGCATGACCACGTCTTTAGAAAATGAGAAAGCTAAAACCATGAAATTGGAAAATGAGAACTCATTTCTAAAAACCACATGTGAACAACAAAAGCATCTACTTTATGTTACTACTTGTTCACATGAGGAGCTAAAATTGGCTCATGAGGAACTTAGTGTTGCTCATGATAATTTGGCACAAGAACATGCTTTACTCACTAAGAAGTTTTCTAATGAAGAAACCAAAACTAGTGAGAGCTCATCATTTGGGTCAAATGATCAATCACATATTACTAACCCTTGTGATGTAGGCAAGAAGCATGTATCCACCTCTTATGATGATTTGCTAGATATGCCATGTTCTTCACACATAGATACTTGTTCTACTTCTATGTCTTGTGAGACTAACCTTTTGAAGGAGAACAATGAGCTCAAAAAGGAAGTGAAGAATTTGAGCAACAAGTTAGAGAGGTGCTACAACTCAAAAGTCACCTTTGAGCACATGTTGAACAACAAAAGAAGTTACGGTGACATGAGCGGCATTGGCTTCAACAAGAGCAATATCAAAGGCAAAAGATGTGGGAAGAGAAGATATGAAAGAGAGATGAAGAAACAAGAACAAGAGAAGCTCTCTCATTTTATGTGCTTTAAATGCCATAAAATGGGACATCTTGCAAATGGTTGCCCTAATGAAGAAAAGCTCAAGTTGAAGAAAGAAGAAGAGAGGCTCAAGCATGTCGAGTGCTTCAAGTGTCGCACTTGGGGTCATCTCACCTCAATGTGCCCAACCAAGAAACTAGTGAAGCAACAAAAAGATCCTCAACCAAAGCCACAAGTTGAGCAAGAAACCACACCCCAAGCTCAAATCAAGATCAACCATGAAGATGGTGGTGACTTGATAATAAAGAAGAAGAAAACAAGAAGGGGTGGAAGAGGAAGGCATCCAATGCAAATCCAAGATGCCAAGATGATGAGCAAGATTCAAGATAAGAAGAGAGATTTGGCTCACATCAAGTGCTTCAAGTGTAAAGATATGGGACAGTTTGCCTCGGGGTGTCCTACCAAGCTTGAGAGGAAGGCTCAAGCAACTCATGAGAGGCAAGGCAATGAAGAGCATCACATGATCAAGGAAGAAAAGGCTCAACCAAAGAGAAGATGCTATTCATGCCGGGAAAGGGGACACATGGCTCATTCATGTCCTCTAGGTAATAATTCTAAGCCTAGTTCAATTAATGATACTAACATGCTTAGAAAGGATGGCAATGGTACCTCATTGGTTGGAATTACAAAACATCCCGCTACCCATACTAAGGCTTTGCCTAAGTATGTTGCTCCTAACTTGAGAGGACCCAAACTTGTTTGGGTACCATCAAAAAGTGGATGATTGTTTGTAGGTACCATCGGCATTGGAGGCTTGATTCATTTGGATTCATATTGGTCATCATATGTTGAATCAAGTTTTAAAGCTTAGTGCATATTCTATCCCAATGCCAAGTCAAAATAAGTGGAGTCCAAATGCTACAACATACAAGTGCAACATTCAAGATTGTGGTGATTTATTGGATATATTTGATGGCTTGCAAATATTTGAGTTGGAGCTTGCTAAGTGGATGATCATGTGATAACCAAGGTATATCTCCAGTTGATCATTTTATTTGGGTGCATATGAGTTGATTGAATTGGATATATATGCAATGTTGCTTGCTATGAGATGATTGAATGGATTAAATGCCTAGCAATCAAATTTGGATTGATTTGTGTTGGATAAATTCATGAGATGACATTTAGTAAGTGGATTGAATGGATATATGTCTTATGAAAGTGTTCAAACAAGTTAGTTTCAAGTTTGATTCAATTTGGTGAAGTATAGCTGAGATGTATTGAAATCTGTCCATTATTAAAAATCTGAGCTAGCTGAGATCAAGTCTGAGTTTGAGTGACCAAATCATATTGGATTGGCTTGAAATTTGGTATGCATGCTCTAGACTTATGATATGAGATGCTTTATAAATTTCATGATAATTGGATGAGAAATGCTATGGTATTAGAGCACATCTTGTCAGCTATAGTGCAGCAGTTTTCAGCATATATCAGTGGTGGAAGATTTGAAATCTAGTAGCAATCTAGAAGTCAAATGAAGCTCAAATTTTTACAGTTGCTAGATGACTTAGTAATTCACATCTCCACCAAATTTTGTGGCATTTGGACCTGTACATTGGGAGATATGAATTATTCTTTGAAGGGTATAGAATCTGCCAGAAAAGTGACAATTATTGGATTGATCTAGAGTCACTTTAAGTGAAAGGTCCTCAAGTTGGAAACATATTTATAAGTGTTTGAGGTACCTAAGTTTGGTTTTGAATTGATCTAGAAGCATGACAAGAAATGAGTACAAGGGAATTGATTGTGGAATGTACTTAGTGTACAAATTTGGTACTCAAATTTGAAAATGAAGATCAAACTCAAGATGAAGATGAGGTTCAAGTTCTAGTAATGATTGGAGATCATTTGGTAGAAAGAAAAGGACTTAAAGAATAATTCAAGGTTACTCATCAAGTTAAGTCCATAGATCAATCAATCAAAGGCAATTCAAGTAAGTGTCAAGGATGGTTCTTTGGAGAGAGGTCACTTCTCCCTGCTGAGGGGGCTTGCCGCCCATGGGTGGGTAAACCGAGCACCGGCTTGGAAGGCTAACATGGAAGTGATGAATTCAAAGGACATTTGAGATGCTTAATTGAAGCAATCAATAGGGTTGATCAAGAAAAGCAAGCAACACCCAAAAGAGAGCTAGTCATGGTTATAAAATTGGTATCATAAGTACTTCTCTGATGCAAGCATTGATCAAAGAGAAAAAAAACAAGCCAACCACAACAAGAGATAATGCACTTGATTATTAGTGGTTCTCATTTCATATGGGTGAAGAATGGATTTCTCTATAATGATTGGTCTTCACTAAGCTTATAAATTGGACTTCACATTGCTATTGGAGTAATGAATTGGAATCTATGTGACTATCCTCTACTCCAACATAACAAAGGTATCATTGAAATGTGCATGATCATTTCATCCCTTACTAGTATGCGATTAGTGCATATAGTACATGCTTACTAGGATCATGCATAACAAATGAAATGTTTAAATTCATAGCCTACCACTATTGCTTGAATTGTTTAAATGATCTAGTGGTATGTGTTTGAATTTGTTCATGAGCTAGTGAACCCAAGTACTTGATCTAGTTTAGATTGCTAACAAGTGACAAGTACAACATTGGCAAGATAACCCTTAGTATAAGGAGTGAAGAAGCTTGTCATTGGATCAAACCGGACTTAGAATCTTAGGCAAATCAACTTAGTTTAAGTCATACTAGAAGCTCATGACAATGATATGGGTACAAGCACAAGACAACAATGCAAATGGATATCTAGGGTGTTTCAAATGGTATCTAGACTCAAAGTATTTCTTCAAGTGGTATTTACAAGTGGTGTCTAGATCATGATCTACAAGTGATATCCTACAAGTGGTACTCATAAAGATAGCAAATGTTCAAGAAAAGATCATATTGACAAATCCTACAAGTGGTTCCATGATAGAGGATTCTTCAAATTGGTATTACACCCTTATTCGTGGTATTTCTACACATGATATCATATATACAAGACGGTGGTTCCACAAGTGATCCTCAACTTTAAGTGATCATCGAATGAAGAAAGTTCCCTCACACACAAGAGCTCAAGATTATCAAGTGAATGACCCATGCTATGACATAGGGGGAGGAGCCCCACCTAATGGTATCAAGGTCAAAGATCCTAAGTGGTATCTCAAGAGCAACATACAAGTAATGTCATTCCAACATGTGTGGTGATGTCCATAAAAATGCAATATTCAAGTCTCAACCATCTACCCTAATGCAAGCCTTTGTATCAATTGAGAAGAACACCTTTTATGGAAATTGATGACAAAGGGGGAGAGATTGTACAAAGATATGAGTATAGGGGAGAGATAAAAGATGAAAAGTATGGGGGAGAGATGGAAGATAAAAGATGGACATGGACAAAGAGGGAGCAACATTGAAGAAATGGGAGCAACATTGAAGAAATGAGAAGGATCAAAATTCTTGGACAAAAGAAGCACACTAGGGGGAGCAAGCTCATGAACATTGATTGGTTGCATTTGATATGTGCATATTCATGTGCTTGCTTGCATTGCATAAGTTTTATATGCAATATGCATGCTTGTGTGGTGTATGCTAGTTATAGAACTTGAATGATGATTTGATAACTAGCATGCATAGGATGATAGCTAGACTTGTATTTCTACACGTGGTACTAGAACCTTGCTTATAATGTTGATCTCACGGGGTTTCTAGTATTTTTTATGTCTAGCTACTCATGATGCTAAGGATGATGGCAAACTTGTGATTTTCAAATGGTATCGAGCTATCAAATGGTATCGAACTACAAAGGTTTATTCTATACACCTTAGCATCACTTAGTAGTGCTAACCCTCCCACAAATTTCATATTTATGCATATGTGCAAGCTTGAAACCAAACCATTTGAGCACATATGTAGGGAGAGTTATCACTACCAAGTCAGATTTTATGATGCTTATCCAAATCCTAACATAGAGCTTAAAATGTTGGATAAGTGGCATAAAGTCCAAAAGAACTTAATTTCCATATCTTTGTAGAGTTGTCATCAATTACCAAAAAGGGGGAGATTGAAAGGTTCTTGTTTGGTTTTGGTAATTGAGTGACAACCTTAGGTGGACTAATTGTATTTAATGTGAGATACATAGGGATTAGTCCACAGGTAATGGTGTCATGAAGGAGCTCATTGCATATGAGACATGACATGGAGTCATGTGACCAAGGTGGCAAAGATCAAGATGAGGCTTGGCTTGACGGACCGGTTGCAAGTGTGAAAGGCAAGTCAAAGGCTTTGGAGCGATGGACCGTGAGGCGGTGAAGCTTGAGCAAGACTTGGCGCCGATGGACCGACGTAATGGTGAAGAGCAAGTGAGGTCAAGATCGATGGACCAAGGTCACATGATGATATGAAGTGGATCATATCATTTGTGATATGGTTGGTGCATGTGTTGCATCAACGTCGGAGGAGATGGAGTGGAATGCGCAAGGCAAAGGTATAACCTAGGGCTTTTCCATTTCACCGGTCATAGGTCTGTAGAGAAGTTGATGACCGGGTTTAGGATAGATGGCCGTACTATCAAGAGGGGCAAACTTGTTTGCATATCGGTCATCAAGTGCCACTTGAGCGATCTAACTTTGCATACGTGCTAGGATCGAGTGGCGAGGCAAGTTGAGTGCCTAACTTCTTCGAGAAAATGATTGTGAAAATGCTAACACACATGCACATGGTGTTTTACACATGGTGGTGTTGGCACATTTGCAAAGGAGAAGGTGTTGGAGTTGGTGTTGATCAACTTGGAGAAGAGAGAAAGGTTTTTCGGTGTTCTTCATACACTAGGATGGCCCTTGGAGTGGAATACTGCTTTGATCCATTGTGAATTGGATCAAGTGATTTAGTGGGTTGTGTAGCCCTCTGAGTAAGCTTTCCAAAATGTCCAAGATCATCGAAATCGGAGTTCAGAGCTAAGAGTTATCGCCGTTTTACCGAAGAGTGGTCTGTGACCGGACTCGTGACCGGACGCGTCCGGTCAGCACCTGCGCGTCCGGTCAGTGTTTTTCGTGGGCGAAAGTGACCGGACGCTGCAGCGAGTCCGGTCAGTGATGACCGGACGCGTCCGGTCGTGTCGGGAGCTTGCTGGAACCTCTCTGTTCGCTGTTTCGCTGCGACCTGCGCGTCCGGTCCCGTTAGTGACCTGCGCGTCCGGTCAATACAAGTTTATACGTGCGAAAACTAGCCGTTGGAGCACGCTACTGACCTGCGCATCCAGTCCGTTTGACCGGCGCGTCCGGTCGACCCGAAACTTGCCCAGTGAGGGGACTAACGGCTCTATTTCGTTGTGGAGCTATAAATAGATGTTGTGGCCGGCCTTGGCCGGTAGCTGAGCACCCTTAGGCCTTGGTGGCTTGTCTTGGTGTGCTTGGGAGCCCTCTAACTCACTTGAGCTTGATAGTATCATCCGATCGAGTGAGAGAGCGATTCTAGTGCGTTGCATCATGAGGATTGCATCGAGTGGCACTAGGTGATCGAGTTGCAAGCCGGTGGTGCTTGTTACTCTTGGAGGTTGCCACCTCCTAGACGGCTTGGTGGCTTGCGACTCCGTTGACGCACGCGTGGAGATTGTGCGTGGCTCCGGAGGAGGATTTGTGAGGGGAATTGTGCTCACCCCGCGGGGATCACGAAGAGCAACTCTAGTAAAGCTCGTGGCTTCGAAGATCCCCATCTTGAGAGTGGATGTGCGGCACCCGCTGAGGGTTTGACTCTTGATAGTCAATTAGCTCGTGATCCATCAAGTGGGTGTATCGCCACAACGGGGACTAGCTTGGTGGCAACCAAGTGAACCTCGGTGAAAAACCGCCGTGTCAACATTGTGTACATATTCTCGGTGGTTTGCTTTTGATTCACAAGCTTGTATTTACATTCATATACTTGTGCTTGTGTAGTTGCTCTTGTAACTAATTTGCTTGTGTAGTTAGCTAGTTACCTTCTTGCTTGTGTAGCATAGAAGTAGCTCCCTTTGCGTGGCTAATTTGGTTTGTGTAACCTTGTTAGTCATATTGCTTAGTTTGTGTAGCTAAGTAATTTGCGCTCTCTAGTTTGGCATTAGTTGCCTTGCTATTGAGCATTGCTAGTGAGCATAGGTGGCTTCGTGCTTTTGCTTACTAGACTTGTGTAGGAGCTCCCCGGCTTTGCTAAAGTACTAGTGCATAGGTTTGTGTGACCTTGCTCTAGAATTGTTTCGGAGAGCTCTTGCTAAGGAAAGCACCTTAGTTACATAATTAGGATCTTTGTGAGGTGCTTGTGAACTTAGATAGAGGGGTGTAGTCTTGGCTAGACCGGTAGTTTTAATTCCGCATTTGTTTCGGTTTGCCGACGCGATTAATTTGAGAAAGGACTATTCACCCCCCCTCTAATCCGCCATCTCGACCCTTCACCTATCTTGCACCGATGCTAACACTATCTCAAAAGAGATCGAAACGAGAGTCCACACGACCCGCATCACCTAGGAGTTCCATCAGGTGCCTTCAAAACTATTTTTGAGCCTACGGTACGTTCGATGCAAACCATGCACCAATCTTGCATCAGGAGTAGCACTATCTCCAAACGGACCGAATCGAGCTTCCACTTGAGCCTCGTCACCTAGGAGTCCCACCGAGTGCGTCCAAATGATTTCTATGCCTATGGTATGTTCGGTGCAAAACATTCACCTATCTTGCACTGACACTAACATTGTCTCCAAACGAACTAAAATGAGTTCTATCGAGTGTGTCCAAAACTATTTATGAGCCTATGGTACGTTCAGTGCAAACCGTGCACATAACTTGCGTCATGAGTAGCACTATCTTCAAATGGACCGAACAGAGCTCCACCAGACCCTCATCACCTAGGAGTACCATCGGGTGTGTCTGAAACGTTTTATGAGCCTGTGGTACTTTTGACGCAAACTGAGCACCTATCTTGCACCGACGCTAAAAACATATCTAAACGAGATTCCACATGACCCATGTGACCTAGGTGTTCCATCGGGTGCCTCCAATATTATTTCTGAGCCTATGGTACATTCGACGCAACCATACGCCAATCTTGCATCAAGAGTAGCACTATCTCCAAACGGACCGAACCGAGCTTCCACTTGAGCCTCGTCACCTAGGATTCCCATCGAGTGTGTCCAAAATGCTTTCGAAGCCTATGGTACGTTCGGTGCAAACCATGCACCTATCTTGCACTAACACTAAAACTTTCTCCAAACGGACTAAAACGAGATTCCACACGGCCCACGTCATTTACGAGTTCTATCGAGTGCGTCTAAAACTATTTATGAGCCTATGGTACGTTCAGTGCAAACCACGCACCTATCTTGCGTCATGAGTAGCACTATCTTCAAATGGACCGAACAGAGCTCCACCAGACCCTCATCACCTAGGAGTACCATCGGGTGCGTCTAAAACGATTTATGAGCCTGTGGTACTTTTGACGCAAACCGAGCACATATCTTGCACCGATGCTAAAAACATATCGAAACGAGATTCAACATGACCCACGTGACCTAGGAGTTCCATCGGGTGCCTCCAATACTATTTCTGAGCCTATGGTACGTTCGACGCAAACCATGCACCAATCTTGCATCAAGAGTAGCACTATCTCCAGACGGACCGAACCGAGCATCCACTTGAGCCTCGTCACCTAGGAGTCCCATCGAGTGCATCCAAAATGCTTTCTGAGCCTATGGTACGTTCGGTGCAAACCATGCACCTATCTTGCACTGACACTAAAACTTTCTCCAAACGGACTAAAACAAGATTCCACATGGCCCACGTCATTTATGAGTTCTATCGAGTGCGTCCAAAACTATTTATGAGCCTATCGTACGTTCAGTGCAAACCGTGCACCTATCTTGTGACATGAGTAGCACTGTCTTCAATTGGACCGAACAGAGCTCCACCAGACCCTCATCACCTAGGAGTACCATCGGGTGCGTCAGAAACGATTTATGAGCCTCTGGTACTTTTGACCCAAACCGAGCACCTATCTTGCACCGACGCTAAAAACATATCGAAACGAGATTCCACATGACCCACATGACCTAGGAGTTCCATGGGGTGCCTCCAATACTATTTCTGAGTCTATGGTACGTTCGACACAAACCATGCACCAATCTTGCATCAAGAGTAGCACTATCTCCAAACGGACCGAACCGAGCATCCACTTGAGCCTCGTCACCTAGGAGTCCCATCGAGTGCGTCCAAAATGCTTTTCTGAGCCTATGGTACGTTCGGTGCAAACCATGCACCTATCTTGCACTGACACTAAAACTTTCTCCAAACGGACTAAAACAAGATTCCACACGGCCAACGTCATTTACGAGTTGTATATAGTGCGTCCAAAACAATTTATGAGCCTATGGTACATTCAGTGTAAACCGTGCACCTATCTTGCATCATGAGTAGCACTATCTTCAAATGGACCGAACAGAGCTCCACCAGACCCTCATCACCTAGGAGTACCATCGGGTGTGTCTGAAACGATTTATGAGCCTATGGTACTTTTGACGCAAACCGAGCACCTATCTTGCACCGACGCTAAAAACATATCGAAACGAGATTCCACATGACCCATGTGACCTAGGTGTTCCATCGGGTGCCTCCAATACTATTTCTGAGCCTATGGTACATTCGACGCAAACCATGCGCCAATCTTGCATCAAGAGTAGCACTATCTCCAAACGGACCGAACCGAGCTTCCACTTGAGCCTCGTCACCTAGGATTCCCATCGAGTGTGTCCAAAATGCTTTCTGAGCCTATGGTATGTTCGGTGCAAACCATGCACCTATCTTGCACTGACACTAAAACTTTCTCCAAACGGACTAAAACGAGATTCCACACGGCCCACTTCATTTACGAGTTCTATCGAGTGCGTCTAAAACTATTTATGAGCCTATGGTACGTTCAGTGCAAACCACGCACCTATCTTGCGTCATGAGTAGCACTATCTTCAAATGGACCGAACAGAGCTCCACCAGACCCTCATCACCTAGGAGTACCATCGGGTGCGTCTAAAACGATTTATGAGCCTGTGGTACTTTTGACGCAAACCGAGCACATATCTTGCACCGATGCTAAAAACATATCGAAACGAGATTCAACATGACCCACGTGACCTAGGAGTTCCATCGGGTGCCTCCAATACTATTTCTGAGCCTATGGTACGTTCGACGCAAACCATGCACCAATCTTGCATCAAGAGTAGCACTATCTCCAAACGGACCGAACCGAGCATCCACTTGAGCCTCGTCACCTAGGAGTCCCATCGAGTGCATCCAAAATGCTTTCTGAGCCTATGGTACGTTCGGTGCAAACCATGCACCTATCTTGCACTGACACTAAAACTTTCTCCAAACGGACTAAAACAAGATTCCACATGGCCCACGTCATTTACGAGTTCTATCGAGTGCGTCCAAAACTATTTATGAGCCTATCGTACGTTCAGTGCAAACCGTGCACCTATCTTGTGACATGAGTAGCACTGTCTTCAATTGGACCGAACAGAGCTCCACCAGACCCTCATCACCTAGGAGTACCATCGGGTGCGTCAGAAACGATTTATGAGCCTCTGGTACTTTTGACCCAAACCGAGCACCTATCTTGCACCGACGCTAAAAACATATCGAAACGAGATTCCACATGACCCACATGACCTAGGAGTTCCATGGGGTGCCTCCAATACTATTTCTGAGTCTATGGTACGTTCGACACAAACCATGCACCAATCTTGCATCAAGAGTAGCACTATCTCCAAACGGACCGAACCGAGCATCCACTTGAGCCTCGTCACCTAGGAGTCCCATCGAGTGCGTCCAAAATGCTTTTCTGAGCCTATGGTACGTTCGGTGCAAACCATGCACCTATCTTGCACTGACACTAAAACTTTCTCCAAACGGACTAAAACAAGATTCCACACGGCCAACGTCATTTACGAGTTGTATATAGTGCGTCCAAAACAATTTATGAGCCTATGGTACATTCAGTGTAAACCGTGCACCTATCTTGCATCATGAGTAGCACTATCTTCAAATGGACCGAACAGAGCTCCACCAGACCCTCATCACCTAGGAGTACCATCGGGTGCGTCTGAAACGATTTATGAGCCTATGGTACTTTTGACGCAAACCGAGCACCTATCTTGCACCGACGCTAAAAACATATCGAAACGAGATTCCACATGACCCACATGACCTAGGAGTTCCATCAGGTGCCTCCAATACTATTTCTGAGCCTATGGTACACTCGACGCAAACCATGCACCAATCTTGCATCAAGAGTAGCACTATCTCCAAACGGACCGAACCGAGCTTCCACTTGAGCCTCGTCACCTAGGAGTCCCATCGAGTGCGTCCAAAATGCTTTCTGAGCCTATGGTACGTTCGGTGCAAACCATGCACCTATCTTGCACTGACACTAAAACTTTCTCCAAACGGACTAAAACGAGATTCCACACGGCCCACTTCATTTACGAGTTCTATCGAGTGCGTCCAAAACTATTTATGAGCCTATGGTACGTTCAGTGCAAACCGTGCACCTATCTAATGTCATGAGTAGCACTATCTTCACTTGGACCAAACAGAGCTCCACCAGACCGTCATCACCTAGGAGTACCATCGGGTGCGTCTGAAACGATTTATGAGCCTATGGTACTTTTGATGCAAACCGAGCACCTATCTTGCACCGACGCTAAAAACATATCAAAACGAGATTCCACATGACCCACGTGACCTAGGAGTTCCATCAGGCGGCTCCAATATTATTTCTGAGCCTATGGTACATTCGACGCAACCATACGCCAATCTTGCATCAAGAGTAGCACTATCTCCAAACGGACCGAACCGAGCTTCCACTTGAGCCTCGTCACCTAGGATTCCCATCGAGTGCGTCCAAAATGCTTTCGGAGCCTATGGTACGTTCGGTGCAAACCATGCACCTATCTTGCACTGACACTAAAACTTTCTCCAAACGGACTAAAACAAGATTCCACACGGCCAACGTCATTTACGAGTTGTATATAGTGCGTCCAAAACAATTTATGAGCCTATGGTACATTCAGTGTAAACCGTGCACCTATCTTGCATCATGAGTAGCACTATCTTCAAATGGACCGAACAGAGCTCCACCAGACCCTCATCACCTAGGAGTACCATCGGGTGCGTCTGAAACGATTTATGAGCCTATGGTACTTTTGACGCAAACCGAGCACCTATTTTGCACCGACGCTAAAAACATATCGAAACGAGATTCCACATGACCCACGTGACCTAGGAGTTCCATCGGGTGCCTCCAATACTATTTCTGAGCCTATGGTACGTTCGACGCAAACCATGCACCAATCTTGCATCAAGAGTACCACTATCTCCAAACGGACCGAACCGAGCATCCACTTGAGCCTCGTCACCTAGGAGTCCCATCGAGTGCGTCCAAAATGCTTTTCTGAGCCTATGGTACGTTCGGTGCAAACCATGCACCTATCTTGCACTGACACTAAAACTTTCTCCAAACGGACTAAAACAAGATTCCACACGGCCAACGTCATTTACGAGTTGTATATAGTGCGTCCAAAACAATTTATGAGCCTATGGTACATTCAGTGTAAACCGTGCACCTATCTTGCATCATGAGTAGCACTATCTTCAAATGGACCGAACAGAGCTCCACCAGACCCTCATCACCTAGGAGTACCATCGGGTGCGTCTGAAACGATTTATGAGCCTATGGTACTTTTGACGCAAACCGAGCACCTATCTTGCACCGACGCTAAAAACATATCGAAACGAGATTCCACATGACCCACATGACCTAGGAGTTCCATCAGGTGCCTCCAATACTATTTCTGAGCCTATGGTACACTCGACGCAAACCATGCACCAATCTTGCATCAAGAGTAGCACTATCTCCAAACGGACCGAACCGAGCTTCCACTTGAGCCTCGTCACCTAGGAGTCCCATCGAGTGCGTCCAAAATGCTTTCTGAGCCTATGGTACGTTCGGTGCAAACCATGCACCTATCTTGCACTGACACTAAAACTTTCTCCAAACGGACTAAAACGAGATTCCACACGGCCCACTTCATTTACGAGTTCTATCGAGTGCGTCCAAAACTATTTATGAGCCTATGGTACGTTCAGTGCAAACCGTGCACCTATCTAATGTCATGAGTAGCACTATCTTCACTTGGACCAAACAGAGCTCCACCAGACCGTCATCACCTAGGAGTACCATCGGGTGCGTCTGAAACGATTTATGAGCCTATGGTACTTTTGATGCAAACCGAGCACCTATCTTGCACCGACGCTAAAAACATATCAAAACGAGATTCCACATGACCCACGTGACCTAGGAGTTCCATCAGGTGGCTCCAATATTATTTCTGAGCCTATGGTACATTCGACGCAACCATACGCCAATCTTGCATCAAGAGTAGCACTATCTCCAAACGGACCGAACCGAGCTTCCACTTGAGCCTCGTCACCTAGGATTCCCATCGAGTGCGTCCAAAATGCTTTCGGAGCCTATGGTACGTTCGGTGCAAACCATGCACCTATCTTGCACTGACACTAAAACTTTCTCCAAACGGACTAAAACGAGATTCCACACGGCCCACGTCATTTACGAGTTCTATCGAGTGCGTCCAAAACAATTTATGAGCCTATGGTACGTTCAGTGCAAACCATGCACCTATCTTGCGTCATGAGTAGCACTCTCTTCAAATGGACCGAACAGACCTCCACCAGACCCTCATCACCTAGGAGTACCATCGGATGTGTCTGAAACGATTTATGAGCCTATGGTACTTTTGAAGAAAACCGAGCACCTATTTTGCACCGACGCTAAAACATATCGAAACGAGATTCCACATGACCCACGTGACCTAGGAGTTCCATCGGGTGCCTCCAATACTATTTCTGAGCCTATGGTACGTTCGACGCAAACCATGCACCAATCTTGCATCAAGAGTACCACTATCTCCAAACGGACCGAACCGAGCATCCACTTGAGCCTCGTCACCTAGGAGTCCCATCGAGTGCGTCCAAAATGCTTTTCTGAGCCTATGGTACGTTCGGTGCAAACCATGCACCTATCTTGCACTGACACTAAAACTTTCTCCAAACGGACTAAAACAAGATTCCACACGGCCAACGTCATTTACGAGTTGTATATAGTGCGTCCAAAACAATTTATGAGCCTATGGTACATTCAGTGTAAACCGTGCACCTATCTTGCATCATGAGTAGCACTATCTTCAAATGGACCGAACAGAGCTCCACCAGACCCTCATCACCTAGGAGTACCATCGGGTGCGTCTGAAACGATTTATGAGCCTATGGTACTTTTGACGCAAACCGAGCACCTATCTTGCACCGACGCTAAAAACATATCGAAACGAGATTCCACATGACCCACATGACCTAGGAGTTCCATCAGGTGCCTCCAATACTATTTCTGAGCCTATGGTACACTCGACGCAAACCATGCACCAATCTTGCATCAAGAGTAGCACTATCTCCAAACGGACCGAACCGAGCTTCCACTTGAGCCTCGTCACCTAGGAGTCCCATCGAGTGCGTCCAAAATGCTTTCTGAGCCTATGGTACGTTCGGTGCAAACCATGCACCTATCTTGCACTGACACTAAAACTTTCTCCAAACGGACTAAAACGAGATTCCACACGGCCCACTTCATTTACGAGTTCTATCGAGTGCGTCCAAAACTATTTATGAGCCTATGGTACGTTCAGTGCAAACCGTGCACCTATCTAATGTCATGAGTAGCACTATCTTCACTTGGACCAAACAGAGCTCCACCAGACCGTCATCACCTAGGAGTACCATCGGGTGCGTCTGAAACGATTTATGAGCCTATGGTACTTTTGATGCAAACCGAGCACCTATCTTGCACCGACGCTAAAAACATATCAAAACGAGATTCCACATGACCCACGTGACCTAGGAGTTCCATCAGGCGGCTCCAATATTATTTCTGAGCCTATGGTACATTCGACGCAACCATACGCCAATCTTGCATCAAGAGTAGCACTATCTCCAAACGGACCGAACCGAGCTTCCACTTGAGCCTCGTCACCTAGGATTCCCATCGAGTGCGTCCAAAATGCTTTCGGAGCCTATGGTACGTTCGGTGCAAACCATGCACCTATCTTGCACTGACACTAAAACTTTCTCCAAACGGACTAAAACAAGATTCCACACGGCCAACGTCATTTACGAGTTGTATATAGTGCGTCCAAAACAATTTATGAGCCTATGGTACATTCAGTGTAAACCGTGCACCTATCTTGCATCATGAGTAGCACTATCTTCAAATGGACCGAACAGAGCTCCACCAGACCCTCATCACCTAGGAGTACCATCGGGTGCGTCTGAAACGATTTATGAGCCTATGGTACTTTTGACGCAAACCGAGCACCTATTTTGCACCGACGCTAAAAACATATCGAAACGAGATTCCACATGACCCACGTGACCTAGGAGTTCCATCGGGTGCCTCCAATACTATTTCTGAGCCTATGGTACGTTCGACGCAAACCATGCACCAATCTTGCATCAAGAGTACCACTATCTCCAAACGGACCGAACCGAGCATCCACTTGAGCCTCGTCACCTAGGAGTCCCATCGAGTGCGTCCAAAATGCTTTTCTGAGCCTATGGTACGTTCGGTGCAAACCATGCACCTATCTTGCACTGACACTAAAACTTTCTCCAAACGGACTAAAACAAGATTCCACACGGCCAACGTCATTTACGAGTTGTATATAGTGCGTCCAAAACAATTTATGAGCCTATGGTACATTCAGTGTAAACCGTGCACCTATCTTGCATCATGAGTAGCACTATCTTCAAATGGACCGAACAGAGCTCCACCAGACCCTCATCACCTAGGAGTACCATCGGGTGCGTCTGAAACGATTTATGAGCCTATGGTACTTTTGACGCAAACCGAGCACCTATCTTGCACCGACGCTAAAAACATATCGAAACGAGATTCCACATGACCCACATGACCTAGGAGTTCCATCAGGTGCCTCCAATACTATTTCTGAGCCTATGGTACACTCGACGCAAACCATGCACCAATCTTGCATCAAGAGTAGCACTATCTCCAAACGGACCGAACCGAGCTTCCACTTGAGCCTCGTCACCTAGGAGTCCCATCGAGTGCGTCCAAAATGCTTTCTGAGCCTATGGTACGTTCGGTGCAAACCATGCACCTATCTTGCACTGACACTAAAACTTTCTCCAAACGGACTAAAACGAGATTCCACACGGCCCACTTCATTTACGAGTTCTATCGAGTGCGTCCAAAACTATTTATGAGCCTATGGTACGTTCAGTGCAAACCGTGCACCTATCTAATGTCATGAGTAGCACTATCTTCACTTGGACCAAACAGAGCTCCACCAGACCGTCATCACCTAGGAGTACCATCGGGTGCGTCTGAAACGATTTATGAGCCTATGGTACTTTTGATGCAAACCGAGCACCTATCTTGCACCGACGCTAAAAACATATCAAAACGAGATTCCACATGACCCACGTGACCTAGGAGTTCCATCAGGTGGCTCCAATATTATTTCTGAGCCTATGGTACATTCGACGCAACCATACGCCAATCTTGCATCAAGAGTAGCACTATCTCCAAACGGACCGAACCGAGCTTCCACTTGAGCCTCGTCACCTAGGATTCCCATCGAGTGCGTCCAAAATGCTTTCGGAGCCTATGGTACGTTCGGTGCAAACCATGCACCTATCTTGCACTGACACTAAAACTTTCTCCAAACGGACTAAAATGAGATTCCACACGGCCCACGTCATTTACGAGTTCTATCGAGTGCGTCCAAAACAATTTATGAGCCTATGGTACGTTCAGTGCAAACCATGCACCTATCTTGCGTCATGAGTAGCACTCTCTTCAAATGGACCGAACAGACCTCCACCAGACCCTCATCACCTAGGAGTACCATCGGATGTGTCTGAAACGATTTATGAGCCTATGGTACTTTTGAAGAAAACCGAGCACCTATTTTGCACCGACGCTAAAACATATCGAAACGAGATTCCACATGACCCACGTGACCTAGGAGTTCCATCGGGTGCCTCCAATACTATTTCTGAGCCTATGGTACGTTCGACGCAAACCATGCACCAATCTTGCATCAAGAGTACCACTATCTCCAAACGGACCGAACCGAGCATCCACTTGAGCCTCGTCACCTAGGAGTCCCATCGAGTGCGTCCAAAATGCTTTTCTGAGCCTATGGTACGTTCGGTGCAAACCATGCACCTATCTTGCACTGACACTAAAACTTTCTCCAAACGGACTAAAACAAGATTCCACACGGCCAACGTCATTTACGTGTTGTATATAGTGCGTCCAAAACAATTTATGAGCCTATGGTACATTCAGTGTAAACCGTGCACCTATCTTGCATCATGAGTAGCACTATCTTCAAATGGACCGAACAGAGCTCCACCAGACCCTCATCACCTAGGAGTACCATCGGGTGCGTCTGAAACGATTTATGAGCCTATGGTACTTTTGACGCAAACCGAGCACCTATCTTGCACCGACGCTAAAAACATATCGAAACGAGATTCCACATGACCCACATGACCTAGGAGTTCCATCAGGTGCCTCCAATACTATTTCTGAGCCTATGGTACACTCGACGCAAACCATGCACCAATCTTGCATCAAGAGTAGCACTATCTCCAAACGGACCGAACCGAGCTTCCACTTGAGCCTCGTCACCTAGGAGTCCCATCGAGTGCGTCCAAAATGCTTTCTGAGCCTATGGTACGTTCGGTGCAAACCATGCACCTATCTTGCACTGACACTAAAACTTTCTCCAAACGGACTAAAACGAGATTCCACACGGCCCACTTCATTTACGAGTTCTATCGAGTGCGTCCAAAACTATTTATGAGCCTATGGTACGTTCAGTGCAAACCGTGCACCTATCTAATGTCATGAGTAGCACTATCTTCACTTGGACCAAACAGAGCTCCACCAGACCATCATCACCTAGGAGTACCATCGGGTGCGTCTGAAACGATTTATGAGCCTATGGTACTTTTGATGCAAACCGAGCACCTATCTTGCACCGACGCTAAAAACATATCAAAACGAGATTCCACATGACCCACGTGACCTAGGAGTTCCATCAGGCGGCTCCAATATTATTTCTGAGCCTATGGTACATTCGACGCAACCATACGCCAATCTTGCATCAAGAGTAGCACTATCTCCAAATGGACCGAACCGAGCTTCCACTTGAGCCTCGTCACCTAGGATTCCCATCGAGTGCGTCCAAAATGCTTTCGGAGCCTATGGTACGTTCGGTGCAAACCATGCACCTATCTTGCACTGACACTAAAACTTTCTCCAAACGGACTAAAACAAGATTCCACACGGCCAACGTCATTTACGAGTTGTATATAGTGCGTCCAAAACAATTTATGAGCCTATGGTACATTCAGTGTAAACCGTGCACCTATCTTGCATCATGAGTAGCACTATCTTCAAATGGACCGAACAGAGCTCCACCAGACCCTCATCACCTAGGAGTACCATCGGGTGCGTCTGAAACGATTTATGAGCCTATGGTACTTTTGACGCAAACCGAGCACCTATTTTGCACCGACGCTAAAAACATATCGAAACGAGATTCCACATGACCCACGTGACCTAGGAGTTCCATCGGGTGCCTCCAATACTATTTCTGAGCCTATGGTACGTTCGACGCAAACCATGCACCAATCTTGCATCAAGAGTACCACTATCTCCAAACGGACCGAACCGAGCATCCACTTGAGCCTCGTCACCTAGGAGTCCCATCGAGTGCGTCCAAAATGCTTTTCTGAGCCTATGGTACGTTCGGTGCAAACCATGCACCTATCTTGCACTGACACTAAAACTTTCTCCAAACGGACTAAAACAAGATTCCACACGGCCAACGTCATTTACGAGTTGTATATAGTGCGTCCAAAACAATTTATGAGCCTATGGTACATTCAGTGTAAACCGTGCACCTATCTTGCATCATGAGTAGCACTATCTTCAAATGGACCGAACAGAGCTCCACCAGACCCTCATCACCTAGGAGTACCATCGGGTGCGTCTGAAACGATTTATGAGCCTATGGTACTTTTGACGCAAACCGAGCACCTATCTTGCACCGACGCTAAAAACATATCGAAACGAGATTCCACATGACCCACATGACCTAGGAGTTCCATCAGGTGCCTCCAATACTATTTCTGAGCCTATGGTACACTCGACGCAAACCATGCACCAATCTTGCATCAAGAGTAGCACTATCTCCAAACGGACCGAACCGAGCTTCCACTTGAGCCTCGTCACCTAGGAGTCCCATCGAGTGCGTCCAAAATGCTTTCTGAGCCTATGGTACGTTCGGTGCAAACCATGCACCTATCTTGCACTGACACTAAAACTTTCTCCAAACGGACTAAAACGAGATTCCACACGGCCCACTTCATTTACGAGTTCTATCGAGTGCGTCCAAAACTATTTATGAGCCTATGGTACGTTCAGTGCAAACTGTGCACCTATCTAATGTCATGAGTAGCACTATCTTCACTTGGACCAAACAGAGCTCCACCAGACCGTCATCACCTAGGAGTACCATCGGGTGCGTCTGAAACGATTTATGAGCCTATGGTACTTTTGATGCAAACCGAGCACCTATCTTGCACCGACGCTAAAAACATATCAAAACGAGATTCCACATGACCCACGTGACCTAGGAGTTCCATCAGGCGGCTCCAATATTATTTCTGAGCCTATGGTACATTCGACGCAACCATACGCCAATCTTGCATCAAGAGTAGCACTATCTCCAAACGGACCGAACCGAGCTTCCACTTGAGCCTCGTCACCTAGGATTCCCATCGAGTGCGTCCAAAATGCTTTCGGAGCCTATGGTACGTTCGGTGCAAACCATGCACCTATCTTGCACTGACACTAAAACTTTCTCCAAACGGACTAAAACAAGATTCCACACGGCCAACGTCATTTACGAGTTGTATATAGTGCGTCCAAAACAATTTATGAGCCTATGGTACATTCAGTGTAAACCGTGCACCTATCTTGCATCATGAGTAGCACTATCTTCAAATGGACCGAACAGAGCTCCACCAGACCCTCATCACCTAGGAGTACCATCGGGTGCGTCTGAAACGATTTATGAGCCTATGGTACTTTTGACGCAAACCGAGCACCTATTTTGCACCGACGCTAAAAATATATCGAAACGAGATTCCACATGACCCACGTGACCTAGGAGTTCCATCGGGTGCCTCCAATACTATTTCTGAGCCTATGGTACGTTCGACGCAAACCATGCACCAATCTTGCATCAAGAGTACCACTATCTCCAAACGGACCGAACCGAGCATCCACTTGAGCCTCGTCACCTAGGAGTCCCATCGAGTGCGTCCAAAATGCTTTTCTGAGCCTATGGTACGTTCGGTGCAAACCATGCACCTATCTTGCACTGACACTAAAACTTTCTCCAAACGGACTAAAACAAGATTCCACACGGCCAACGTCATTTACGAGTTGTATATAGTGCGTCCAAAACAATTTATGAGCCTATGGTACATTCAGTGTAAACCGTGCACCTATCTTGCATCATGAGTAGCACTATCTTCAAATGGACCGAACAGAGCTCCACCAGACCCTCATCACCTAGGAGTACCATCGGGTGCGTCTGAAACGATTTATGAGCCTATGGTACTTTTGACGCAAACCGAGCACCTATCTTGCACCGACGCTAAAAACATATCGAAACGAGATTCCACATGACCCACATGACCTAGGAGTTCCATCAGGTGCCTCCAATACTATTTCTGAGCGTATGGTACACTCGACGCAAACCATGCACCAATCTTGCATCAAGAGTAGCACTATCTCCAAACGGACCGAACCGAGCTTCCACTTGAGCCTCGTCACCTAGGAGTCCCATCGAGTGCGTCCAAAATGCTTTCTGAGCCTATGGTACGTTCGGTGCAAACCATGCACCTATCTTGCACTGACACTAAAACTTTCTCCAAACGGACTAAAACGAGATTCCACACGGCCCACTTCATTTACGAGTTCTATCGAGTGCGTCCAAAACTATTTATGAGCCTATGGTACGTTCAGTGCAAACCGTGCACCTATCTAATGTCATGAGTAGCACTATCTTCACTTGGACCAAACAGAGCTCCACCAGACCGTCATCACCTAGGAGTACCATCGGGTGCGTCTGAAACGATTTATGAGCCTATGGTACTTTTGATGCAAACCGAGCACCTATCTTGCACCGACGCTAAAAACATATCAAAACGAGATTCCACATGACCCACGTGACCTAGGAGTTCCATCAGGTGGCTCCAATATTATTTCTGAGCCTATGGTACATTCGACGCAACCATACGCCAATCTTGCATCAAGAGTAGCACTATCTCCAAACGGACCGAACCGAGCTTCCACTTGAGCCTCGTCACCTAGGATTCCCATCGAGTGCGTCCAAAATGCTTTCGGAGCCTATGGTACGTTCGGTGCAAACCATGCACCTATCTTGCACTGACACTAAAACTTTCTCCAAACGGACTAAAACGAGATTCCACACGGCCCACGTCATTTACGAGTTCTATCGAGTGCGTCCAAAACAATTTATGAGCCTATGGTACGTTCAGTGCAAACCATGCACCTATCTTGCGTCATGAGTAGCACTCTCTTCAAATGGACCGAACAGACCTCCACCAGACCCTCATCACCTAGGAGTACCATCGGATGTGTCTGAAACGATTTATGAGCCTATGGTACTTTTGAAGAAAACCGAGCACCTATTTTGCACCGACGCTAAAACATATCGAAACGAGATTCCACATGACCCACGTGACCTAGGAGTTCCATCGGGTGCCTCCAATACTATTTCTGAGCCTATGGTACGTTCGACGCAAACCATGCACCAATCTTGCATCAAGAGTACCACTATCTCCAAACGGACCGAACCGAGCATCCACTTGAGCCTCGTCACCTAGGAGTCCCATCGAGTGCGTCCAAAATGCTTTTCTGAGCCTATGGTACGTTCGGTGCAAACCATGCACCTATCTTGCACAGACACTAAAACTTTCTCCAAACGGACTAAAACAAGATTCCACACGGCCAACGTCATTTACGAGTTGTATATAGTGCGTCCAAAACAATTTATGAGCCTATGGTACATTCAGTGTAAACCGTGCACCTATCTTGCATCATGAGTAGCACTATCTTCAAATGGACCGAACAGAGCTCCACCAGACCCTCATCACCTAGGAGTACCATCGGGTGCGTCTGAAACGATTTATGAGCCTATGGTACTTTTGACGCAAACCGAGCACCTATCTTGCACCGACGCTAAAAACATATCAAAACGAGATTCCACATGACCCACATGACCTAGGAGTTCCATCAGGTGCCTCCAATACTATTTCTGAGCCTATGGTACACTCGACGCAAACCATGCACCAATCTTGCATCAAGAGTAGCACTATCTCCAAACGGACCGAACCGAGCTTCCACTTGAGCCTCGTCACCTAGGAGTCCCATCGAGTGCGTCCAAAATGCTTTCTGAGCCTATGGTACGTTCGGTGCAAACCATGCACCTATCTTGCACTGACACTAAAACTTTCTCCAAACGGACTAAAACGAGATTCCACACGGCCCACTTCATTTACGAGTTCTATCGAGTGCGTCCAAAACTATTTATGAGCCTATGGTACGTTCAGTGCAAACCGTGCACCTATCTAATGTCATGAGTAGCACTATCTTCACTTGGACCAAACAGAGCTCCACCAGACCGTCATCACCTAGGAGTACCATCGGGTGCGTCTGAAACGATTTATGAGCCTATGGTACTTTTGATGCAAACCGAGCACCTATCTTGCACCGACGCTAAAAACATATCAAAACGAGATTCCACATGACCCACGTGACCTAGGAGTTCCATCAGGTGGCTCCAATATTATTTCTGAGCGGTACATTCGACGCAACCATACGCCAATCTTGCATCAAGAGTAGCACTATCTCCAAACGGACCGAACCGAGCTTCCACTTGAGCCTCGTCACCTAGGATTCCCATCGAGTGCGTCCAAAATGCTTTCGGAGCCTATGGTACGTTCGGTGCAAACCATGCACCTATCTTGCACTGACACTAAAACTTTCTCCAAACGGACTAAAACGAGATTCCACACGGCCCACGTCATTTACGAGTTCTATCGAGTGCGTCCAAAACAATTTATGAGCCTATGGTACGTTCAGTGCAAACCATGCACCTATCTTGCGTCATGAGTAGCACTCTCTTCAAATGGACCGAACAGACCTCCACCAGACCCTCATCACCTAGGAGTACCATCGGATGTGTCTGAAATGATTTATGAGCCTATGGTACTTTTGAAGAAAACCGAGCACCTATTTTGCACCGACGCTAAAACATATCGAAACGAGATTCCACATGACCCACGTGACCTAGGAGTTCCATCGGGTGCCTCCAATACTATTTCTGAGCCTATGGTACGTTCGACGCAAACCATGCACCAATATTGCATCAATAGTAGCACTATCTCCAAACGGACCGAACCGAGCATCCACTTGAGCCTCGTCACCTAGGAGTCCCATCGAGTGCATCCAAAATGCTATATGAGCCTGTGGTACGTTCGGTGCAAACCATGCACCTATCTTGCACTGACACTAAAACTTTCTCCAAACGGACTAAAACGAGATTCCACATGGCCCACGTCATTTACGAGTTCTATCGAGTGCGTCCAAAACTATTTATGAGCCTATGGTACGTTCATTGCAAACCGTGCACCTATCTTGCGACATGAGTAGCACTGTCTTCAAATGGACCGAAGAGAGCTCCACTAGACCCTCATCACCTAGGAGTACCATCAGGTGCGTCAGAAACGATTTATGTGCCCCTGGTACTTTTGACCGAAACCGAGCACCTATCTTGCACCGACGCTAAAAACATATCGAAACGAGATTCCACATGAATCACATGACCTAGGAGTTCCATCGGGTGCCGCCAATACTATTTCTGAGTCTACGGTACGTTCGACACAAACCATGCACCAATCTTGCATCAAGAGTAGCACTATCTCCAAACGGACCGAACCGAGCTTCCACTTGAGCCTCGTCACCTAGGAGTCCCATCGAGTGCGTCCAAAATGCTTTCTGAGCCTATGGTACGTTCGGTGGAAACCATGCACCTATCTTGCACTGAGACTAAAACTTTCTCCAAACGGACTAAAACGAGATTCCACACGGCCCATGTCATTTACGAGTTCTATCGAGTGCGTCCAAAACAATTTATGAGCCTATGGTACGTTCAGTGCAAACCGTGCACCTATCTTGCATCATGAGTAGCACTATCTTCAAATGGACCGAAGAGAGCTCCACCAGACCCTCATCACCTAGGAGTACCATCGGATGCGTCTGAAACGATTTATGAGCCTATGGTACTTTTGACGCAAACCGAGCACCTATTTTGCACCGACGCTAAAAACATATCGAAACGAGATTCCACATGACCCACGTGACCTAGGAGTTCCATCGGGTGCCTCCAATACTATTTCTGAGCCTATGGTACGTTCGACGCAAACCATGCACCAATCTTGCATCAAGAGTAGCACTATCTCCAAACGGACCGAACCGAGCATCCACTTGAGCCTCGTCACCTAGGAGTCCCATCGAGTGCGTCCAAAATGCTTTTCTGAGCCTATGGTACGTTCGGTGCAAACCATGCACCTATCTTGCACTGACACTAAAACTTTCTCCAAACGGACTAAAACGAGATTCCACATGGCCCATGTCATTTACGAGTTCTATCGAGTGCGTCCAAAACTATTTATGAGCCTATGGTACGGTCAGTGCAAACCGTGCACCTATCTTGCGACATGAGTAGCACTGTCTTCAAATGGACTGAAGAGAGCTCCACCAGACCCTCATCACCTAGGAGTACCATCGGGTGCGTCAGAAACGATTTATGTGCCCCTGGTACTTTTGACCGAAACCGAGCACCTATCTTGCACCGACGCTAAAAACATATCGAAACGAGATTCCACATGAATCACATGACCTAGGAGTTCCATCGGGTGCCGCCAATACTATTTCTGAGTCTACGGTACGTTCGACACAAACCATGCACCAATCTTGCATCAAGAGTAGCACTATCTCCAAACGGACCGAACCGAGTTTCCACTTGAGCCTCGTTACCTAGGAGTCCCATCGAGTGCGTCCAAAATGCTTTCTGAGCCTATGGTACGTTCGGTGGAAACCATGCACCTATCTTGCACTGAGACTAAAACTTTCTCCAAACGGACTAAAACGAGATTCCACACGGCCCACGTCATTTACGAGTTCTATCGAGTGCGTCCAAAACAATTTATGAGCCTATGGTACATTCAGTGCAAACCGTGCACCTATCTTGCATCATGAGTAGCACTATCTTCAAATGGACCGAAGAGAGCTCCACCAGACCCTCATCACCTAGGAGTACCATCGGATGCGTCTGAAACGATTTATGAGCCTATGGTACTTTTGACGCAAACCGAGCACCTATTTTGCACCGACACTAAAAACATATCGAAACGAGATTCCACATGACCCACGTGACCTAGGAGTTCCATCGGGTGCCTCCAATACTATTTCTGAGCCTATGGTACGTTTGACGCAAACCATGCACCAATCTTGCATCAAGAGTAGCACTATCTCCAAACGGACCGAACCGAGCATCCACTTGAGCCTCGTCACCTAGGAGTCCCATCGAGTGCGTCCAAAATGCTTTTCTGAGCCTATGGTACGTTCGGTGCAAACCATGCACCTATCTTGCACTGACACTAAAACTTTCTCCAAACGGACTAAAACGAGATTCCACACGGCCCATGTCATTTACGAGTTCTATCAAGTGCGTCCAAAACTATTTATGAGCCTATGGTACGTTCAGTGCAAACCGTGCACCTATCTTGCATCATGAGTTTCACTGTCTTCAAATGGACCGAAGAGATCTCCACCAGACCCTCATCACCTAGGAGTACCATCGGATGCGTCTGAAACGATTTATGAGCCTATGGTACTTTTGAAGAAAACCGAGCACCTATTTTGCACTGACGCTAAAAACATATCGAAACGAGATTCCACATGACCCACGTGACCTGGGAGTTCCATCGGGTGCCTCCAATACTATTTCTGAGCCTATGGTACGTTCGACGCAAACCATGCACCAATCTTGCATCAAGAGTAGCACTATCTCCAAACGGACCGAACCGAGCATCCACTTGAGCCTCGTCACCTAGGAGTCCCATCGAGTGCATCCAAAATGATTTCTGAGCCTATGGTACGTTCGGTGCAAACCATGCACCTATCTTGCACTGACACTAAAACTTTCTCCAAACGGACTAAAACGAGATTCCACATGGCCCATGTCATTTACGAGTTCTATCGAGTGCGTCCAAAACTATTTATGAGCCTATGGTACGTTCAGTGCAAACCGTGCACCTATCTTGCGACATGAGTAGCACTGTCTTTAAATGGACCGAAGAGAGCTCCACCAGACCCTCATCACCTAGGAGTACCATCGGGTGCGTCAGAAACGATTTATGTGCCCCTGGTACTTTTGACCCAAACTGAGCACCTATCTTGCACCGACGCTAAAAACATATCGAAACGAGATTCCACATGAATCACATGACCTAGGAGTTCCATCGGGTGCCTCCAATACTATTTCTGAGTCTACGGTACGTTCGACACAAGCCATGCACCAATCTTGCATCAAGTGTAGCACTATCTCCAAACGGACCGAACCGAGCTTCCACTTGAGCCTCGTCACCTAGGATTCCCATCGAGTGCGTCCAAAATGCTTTCTGAGCCTATGGTACATTCGGTGCAAACCATGCACCTATCTTGCACTGACACTAAAACTTTCTCCAAACGGACTAAAATGAGATTCCACAAGGCCCACGTCATTTACGAGTTCTATCGAGTGCGTCCAAAACAATTTATGAGCCTATGGTACGTTCAGTGCAAACCGTGCACCTATCTTGCATCATGAGTAGCACTATCTTCAAATGGACCGAACAGAGCTCCACCAGACCCTCATCACCTAGGAGTACCATCGGGTGCGTCAGAAACGATTTATGTGCCCCTGGTACTTTTGACCCAAACCGAGCACCTATCTTGCACCGACGCTAAAAACATATCGAAACGAGATTCCACATGAATCACATGACCTAGGAGTTCCATCGGGTGCCTCCAATACTATTTCTGAGTCTACGGTACGTTCGACACAAACCATGCACCAATCTTGCATCAAGAGTAGCACTATCTCCAAACGGACCGAACCGAGCTTCCACTTGAGCCTCGTCAACTAGGAGTCCCATCGTGTGCGTCCAAAATGCTTTCTGAGCCTATGGTACGTTCGGTGCAAACCATGCACCTATCTTGCACTGACACTAAAACTTTCTCCAAACGGACTAAAACGAGATTCCACACGGCCCATGTTGACGGTCCTTAAGTATCAATTATAACTATCAAATAAATAGAGAAAAGGATCCAAATGAAACCAACACCTAGACTTAGGGTTTTATCTGACAGAATTCCACGAGTTTTGCTGTTTATCTATTTCTGCAGGGGGTTATCAGGAAATATGGAAGAAAGGCCCACATGTCGGATTAATGACGGGATATTAACCGAACACGTAATTATCTTACATCTAGAAGAGTCCAGAAGCCACGAGAACGAACGGGAGGCGTAACAGAGCCGGGGACAGGGCGCCCGCCCTAGTCCCTAGGGCGCCCGCCCTGCTGGCTCAGCCAATCAGGCTCCGCCTCGAGGATTATGCTCCACCGACCTAGAGGATCAAGGAAAACCGCACGATCAATGTCGGTTTGATCCAACGGCCCAGATTCATCCGAAAGGGCTATATAAGCAAGGCCCCTGCCCCTGGAGGAGAGGCCCTCGTCTCATACTTCAAACCCTAATTCAGGAGGAGAGCCTCTGATCAAGCCCTAGAGCCACCACATCAACTAGATCTCTAGTTAGCATAGCTACATAGGATTAGAACTAGAAGGAGTCAATCTTCGATTGGTTCCCGGATCTGTCAAGAGGATTCTTGGTAATTCCTCTATTGTTCTTCAATTGTTCATCATTGTTCTTCAATATTATGAATATGACTTTGTTCTATTTCAATATATTGATTATGACTTTGCTCAACTTGATTATATTTGCAATTATATTGTTCTTAGTTTATCATAGTTATATGCTTGGCTTAGTTAGATTGGAATTATATACATGCCTAGGATCGTATAGCGTTTATCCATGTGTACAGTGGGTGAATGATAACTATTGTGTAGACGTGGTGTCTATACCGTATTTATCTGCGATTGCACCCTATATGCCGGATTGTGGGGTAGTTCGCGATAGTGACAGCTTCATTGATTCTTATATAGTCCCCCTCTCGTGTATAGGGCAGGCAGAGCAACACTATTACAGGGGAGTGATTGCTATGTTCTTCATCTTCCTTGCTAATATTCACTATGCATGGATATAGTCTTTTCTCACCATGATTGCCAAGTATAATTGCACTAACTATGATATGCTAGACTTTATAGTTAATAATAACTTAGGGAATATCTTTGTAGTTCATCCTAATTCCATGCTAATGACTTGCTAGAATATCTGTTGAGGTGCTTATCATTATTATATGTGGCTAGCTGATCAGATTAATTATCTTTGTCACCATTATCACTTTACCTTTACTTGATGTGACATTTATACCTGTATAAAGAGATTGATAAATACTCTCGGTTATACATGCAATGATGTGTACTCAGTTCCATATTCTCATTCCATTATCAACCATGATACTTAGAAATCCCTTCCCAGTGGTAAAAATATAAATAACGATACCTGGAATACTTCCCGGTTAAAATGCTACATCGGTATTAATCTGTGCGCTTGCAGATCCCTTTTATTATTTATCTTGATGAGCAAATGCATATTTCAATACCGCGTCTCTCATGTCATGCTGGGGATGACAACTTGGCTTAAGTGGCATGAGGGATAGGTTTGGCATTTTTGGCGCCGTTATCAGAATTAGAAAACTAAGTCTACTTTTGGTAGTGACGTTAACAATGCCCAACAAGCATTTTTGGCGCCGTTGCCGGGGAAGGTTGATTACTAAGTAGGAATGAATACGGAACTTTGAGTCATCATTTGCATCACTAATCTGATCGAGCTTATCAATTCTCTTATACAGTTTTACCCCTGTATTTTCCATTTTGATTATTTATTGCAGGGTGATGCATGAATAGAAGACATCTTCCAGACAACTTTGTTGACGATCCCGAAGCCTTATTCAGAAGAACAAGAGCCAAGCTCAAGAAGACATCGTCAACACTTCAGCACAAAGCTTCATCCAAATCCGAAGACCGCCGAAGTTTCATCCAGAATTTGTCGACTGAATTCGAAGCCATGGCGAACAAGTCGATCCGCGAGTTCTCAGCTCCCACTACGGACAACATCCGCACTGGACCTGCTGGGGAGATCGACCGCAACTTCGAGCTCAAGCCTGGGCTCATCAACATGGTGCAAGCTAACCAGTTCTGTGGGAAGCCACATGAAGACGCTAGTGCTCATCTTCAACACTTCCTGGAGATCTGCAGCACTTTCACCATGGCTGAAGTCCCCAGAGACGCCATACTACTTCGCCTTTTCCCATTCTCACTGTTGGGGAGAGCGAAGCAGTGGTTCTACGCTACAAAGGAGAAGAACACTACGTGGGCACTCTGCTCCACGAACTTTCTGGCCAAATTCTTTCCCATGGGCAAGACCAATGCTCTCCGTGGGAAGATTACAAGTTTTCAGCAACAACATGATGAATCCATTCCAGAAGCATGGGAGCGTTTCCAAGACTACATCCTAGAATGTCCCCATCATGGAATGGAAAGCTGGCTACTGATGCAGACATTTTATCATGGGCTCATTAACAGTGCCCGTGAAACCATGGATGCTGCAGCTGGAGGAGCATTCCTATCACTCACCATACCTCAAGCCACAGCTCTTGTGGAGAAGATGGCATCCAACCAAGGTTGGAATGAAGAAAGAACTCAGACACGCAAGAGAGGTGGAGGTATGCACCAGCTCAAGGAGGTAGACATGCTGTCTGCCAAGCTAGACTTACTCATGAAGAAGCTCGATGATCGAGCTGGAGAAAAGAAAGAAGTCATGCACGTCTACGACTCCCACATGACTTGTGAGGAGTGTGGAGGTACTGGACACTCGGGCAATCACTGTCCTGAGTTGCTGGAGGACGTGAACTACATCAACAATAACAACAACAACTACTACAACCGTCCTCAGCAGAATCAAGGTTGGAATCAACAGAGGCCTAACTACTCAGGTAATTACCAAGGTAACAATTCTTTCAATAATAATAACAATTATCCACCTTTGAGAGAGTTAGTGTCCAACCAAGGAAAGCTAATGGATAACCTGTCTAAGAAATTGGCATCTAATGATAAAATACTAGAAAATATAAATAATAGAATGGATAATTTCTCTACTGCCATCAAGAACCAGATTAGCTTTAATAAAATGATTGAATCTCAGTTGAATCAAATAGCTGCTGCTGTTCCTGCTACTAACCCCGGTATACCATCACAACCGGAAGGACTAGAATCTGCAATCTTGTAGACATGTTTGATGCAGGAGATTACTGGAGTAACCCTATCGTGGAAGTAAGTACTGACCGTCTGCCGGTCAAGAGAGGCGATCCAGGACGCCCCGTCATCCCGATCTCCATCGGCATGCGAGACTTCCCAGAAGCACTCTGTGACTTTGGCTCCAGCGTCAACATCATGCCCAGGGTACTCTATGAAAAACTCTTTTCACAACCATTATTAGAAACAACCATGTATTTGCAGCTTGCAGATAGGACACTGAGTTTCCCGAGAGGAATATTGAAGAACATCTGTGTCCGAGTGGGTTCCTCGTACGCTCCAGCAGACTTCGTAGTGATAGAGACCGGTTCTGATGAGAGGGCTCCCGTCATCCTAGGGAGACCATTCCTAAACACCGCGGGAGCTGTCATCTATGCTAGTGCTGCCAAGATCAGTTTCTACATCAAGGGGAGGAAGGAAACGTTTTCCTTCAAGAACAAGACCGCACAAATCCCAGAGCAACCCCAATATGAACCAAGGAAGAGGACCAACAGGAGGAACAAGAGCAAGAAGCAAGTATGGACCGAGACAGCTAAGATGGTCACTGCCGTGCACAAAGGTCAAGATCGCCAACTCAAGTCACCGTTTTTGCCTAAGAAGGACGACCCAGGTATGCCAAGCATTTATTGCTCCATTAATGGGTCCCACTTCTACAAGACACTTTGCGACACTGGG
Source organism: Saccharum hybrid cultivar R570 (assembly GCA_038087645.1). NCBI lineage: Eukaryota > Viridiplantae > Streptophyta > Magnoliopsida > Poales > Poaceae > Saccharum > Saccharum hybrid cultivar. The sequence continues at coordinate 16,950,236 of JAQSUU010000216.1, read as the reverse complement.
TCGGGCGTCAACATAATGGCCAAGGTCACCTATGAACTTCTGTTCGGAACCATGCCCTTAAACCCAACATATATTCAGCTCCAGATGGCAGATCAGACATTCCGACAGGTCGAAGGTACAGTAACTAACGTCCCTGTCAAGATAGACGATCACTTTGTCCATACAGACTTTCAGGTTATTGACATGGGAGAAGATGAATATGATCCACCCATCATCCTTGGAAGACCATTCCTAAGTACTGTCAAAGCAATCATTTACATTGGAACTGGAGAAGTCCACATGCACTTCCCCTCTGAGAAGGTACGTCTTTACTTTACTGACCCTAACTATGTATTTGAAGAATCCAAGCAGGTCAGGACAAGAAGAAGGCGGCGTAACCACAATCAGAAGCAACAGGTCATCAAGGACAGATGGCAGATTATGAAGGAGAAGTGGTAAGATCTGAAGACATACCACTCAACCAACACTGTCCTGAGGAGACCAAAGCACCGAGACAAGTATGGAAAGAAAAGACAGTTGCACATGAAGAAGAGGCGCTGCCGGAACCACCGACTACGCCATCCACCAAGTCCCAGGACGACTGAACGAATAAGAGTCTCGTTCGGAGGACTTAAAAACACCGAACGCCTTGCCAAGAGGTAACTTGGTAGTTATCCTTTCCTTTTAATTATTTACTTTATCTTAAATAGTTTGCTTAGTTAATCATATTCATACTATCTTAAAAAGAAAATAAAAATGTTAAAAACCCTAAAGCCCCATGTGAGTATGCGAGTGGCATAAAACCCATAAGTACATTCACTGTGGTGGCATAAAAAATATATATATATATAATAAATACATAAATATTTTCTTCTGCTTTATAAAAAAAACAACATAAAAAAATCAAGGAGGCTCAGCATGATAAAGGCTAGATATTTATGCTAACACTTAATCAGTTCCACAAAGCTTTGTTGTCTATTTGAGCTTCACAGAATTCAAGGAGACTAGCAGACAGAGGACATTCTAATCGCTGTCAGGGTGCTGCCGACTTTCAAATACACCTCCGCCATCTGCTAGCTACATCAGAAGAGATTATGTCAAGATCCAGCTTGGGGGAGAGCACCTCCATTATCTTGCTAAGTATTTCTATCTTTATCTTTATATTTATATATACTTCTACCTTATAAAAATAAAAATATACATAACTATGAAAAAACCAAATAAAGATTTTGTGCTTATATATATACCTATATCTTTTGCTTAGTGTGTTTTAATAAAATAAATAAAGTGGCTATGCTAAACTGAATCTAGATAATAATAAAACTCTAGCATGGATATGATGAATAGTTGCTTTGCCTAACTTTCAAATTTGAAGTCCTCTCTCTAAGTCTACATAACTGTTATCATTTAAAGCTTGCTCTAAACCTGAACTTGTGGGAAGAGAACTTGATCTAAAGTCTAAGTTGTTAACAGATATGATATGGGAAGGTTGAGCTGCTGTTTATCTATTCCTAGAGATGCTAGAATTCTGGAGAATTTTATCTTTGAAAATCTTAAAATGCTACATGATGAGTTCCTGTATGATGAGAGTTTAAGTTCCTACCACAGCCATACATACATGCTTGCTAGACTTTAAGCCATACCTTTACTTTTTACTGCTTATGAGCATTGAGTGTAGTCAAGCTGTGTAGACCCTTAGGAGCTTGTCATGCGGTTAAAATCAAGATTCACTTGCACGATCACTCATACATGCTGCTTCTACTCCAGAAGTACGCATCCACATATATCCACTCATTCTCATCTCCAGATCCACATAAAATTATTCTACTCCTAATCCGGGAGAGAATAGCCAAAAATATTTTCCCATTCTTGTTATCCCCTGTGAAATAAATGCTCAAGCTATTTTGGTTACTACCACTTGCTATATTGTTCTAAGGAGATGAGTGCTCTATACGAGGAAATAAAAAGGGGCAAGTGCCCGGAACCTCGAAAAGAAAAAGATACGAGGAAATAAAAAGGAGCAAGTGCTCGGAACCTCGATGAAAAAAAAAAGAAAAAATGTGAGAAGAGAGGTAAAAATGGACAAGTGTCCGACAGTAGAATTAGGGGTACAAGATGCCCACCTAAGAGGAAAAAAAAAGAAAAAAAGAAAATATAGAGCACCTCATTCTCCTCAAGAGCTTTAGAAAGCAAGAAAGGTACGTATCCCCTCAAAAGAGCAAAAGTAGAATTAGACTTTCATCATTGTTATCATCACTACCACCATACACCATTTATTCGCCACACATGCACATCTTGATTTGACTTATTGGCTTGTTTCTCTGGATCCATGGTTTGACTATGCAATAAATGTCTTGTAAGTATGTATACTTTATCTCCCACCGATGAGCTCCAGATATCAAAAGCCTTATTAGAATAGGATGAGAGAGAAGGCAATGTCACTCTGCCTTATACCACAAATACTACATACTTTGCTTTGAGAGAAGGTAGACATCATTACTGCCTTGGTGAGGATCCAGAAATACCACAAAAGAGAGACCTGAGAGAGTCATACAAGGAATCTCTGAGTTTTATTTGAAAATCTACAAAAAACTCCAGAGCTATAGCTAATCAAGAATAAGAGACATGGCGCTTGACTAGACTGTTCTATCTTTTAACCGCTCAAGACAAAGGTGACGGTTGCAAGCCCCATGGTGAAAGGTATAATGAGTAAGTTTTACGTCTTGACAGTTTACTTTAACTCAGAGATGAGACTCTATTTGAAAGCATGTGTACCGTCAAAATTCAAAGGCATTTCAGCAACTACTGAGTCTCTCCTTGCTCAAGGACGAGCAAGAGGTAAGCTTGGGGGAGTTTGTTGACGGTCCTTAAGTATCAATTATAACTATCAAATAAATAGAGAAAAGGATCCAAATGAAACCAACACCTAGACTTAGGGTTTTATCTGACAGAATTCCACGAGTTTTGCTGTTTATCTATTTCTGCAGGGGGTTATCAGGAAATATGGAAGAAAGGCCCACATGTCGGATTAATGACGGGATATTAACCGAACACGTAATTATCTTACATCTAGAAGAGTCCAGAAGCCACGAGAACGAACGGGAGGCGTAACAGAGCCGGGGACAGGGCGCCCGCCCTAGTCCCTAGGGCGCCCGCCCTGCTGGCTCAGCCAATCAGGCTCCGCCTCGAGGATTATGCTCCACCGACCTAGAGGATCAAGGAAAACCGCACGATCAATGTCGGTTTGATCCAACGGCCCAGATTCATCCGAAAGGGCTATATAAGCAAGGCCCCTGCCCCTGGAGGAGAGGCCCTCGTCTCATACTTCAAACCCTAATTCAGGAGGAGAGCCTCTGATCAAGCCCTAGAGCCACCACATCAACTAGATCTCTAGTTAGCATAGCTACATAGGATTAGAACTAGAAGGAGTCAATCTTCGATTGGTTCCCGGATCTGTCAAGAGGATTCTTGGTAATTCCTCTATTGTTCTTCAATTGTTCATCATTGTTCTTCAATATTATGAATATGACTTTGTTCTATTTCAATATATTGATTATGACTTTGCTCAACTTGATTATATTTGCAATTATATTGTTCTTAGTTTATCATAGTTATATGCTTGGCTTAGTTAGATTGGAATTATATACATGCCTAGGATCGTATAGCGTTTATCCATGTGTACAGTGGGTGAATGATAACTATTGTGTAGACGTGGTGTCTATACCGTATTTATCTGCGATTGCACCCTATATGCCGGATTGTGGGGTAGTTCGCGATAGTGACAGCTTCATTGATTCTTATATAGTCCCCCTCTCGTGTATAGGGCAGGCAGAGCAACACTATTACAGGGGAGTGATTGCTATGTTCTTCATCTTCCTTGCTAATATTCACTATGCATGGATATAGTCTTTTCTCACCATGATTGCCAAGTATAATTGCACTATGATATGCTAGACTTTATAGTTAATAATAACTTAGGGAATATCTTTGTAGTTCATCCTAATTCCATGCTAATGACTTGCTAGAATATCTGTTGAGGTGCTTATCATTATTATATGTGGCTAGCTGATCAGATTAATTATCTTTGTCACCATTATCACTTTACCTTTACTTGATGTGACATTTATACCTGTATAAAGAGATTGATAAATACTCTCGGTTATACATGCAATGATGTGTACTCAGTTCCATATTCTCATTCCATTATCAACCATGATACTTAGAAATCCCTTCCCAGTGGTAAAAATATAAATAACGATACCTGGAATACTTCCCGGTTAAAATGCTACATCGGTATTAATCTGTGCGCTTGCAGATCCCTTTTATTATTTATCTTGATGAGCAAATGCATATTTCAATACCGCGTCTCTCATGTCATGCTGGGGATGACAACTTGGCTTAAGTGGCATGAGGGATAGGTTTGGCATTTTTGGCGCCGTTATCAGAATTAGAAAACTAAGTCTACTTTTGGTAGTGACGTTAAGAATGCCCAACAAGCATTTTTGGCGCCGTTGCCGGGGAAGGTTGATTACTAAGTAGGAATGAATACGGAACTTTGAGTCATCATTTGCATCACTAATCTGATCGAGCTTATCAATTCTCTTATACAGTTTTACCCCTGTATTTTCCATTTTGATTATTTATTGCAGGGTGATGCATGAATAGAAGACATCTTCCAGACAACTTTGTTGACGATCCCGAAGCCTTATTCAGAAGAACAAGAGCCAAGCTCAAGAAGACATCGTCAACACTTCAGCACAAAGCTTCATCCAAATCCGAAGACCGCCGAAGTTTCATCCAGAATTTGTCGACTAAATTCGAAGCCATGGCGAACAAGTCGATCCGCGAGTTCTCAGCTCCCACTACGGACAACATCCGCACTGGACCTGCTGGGGAGATCGACCGCAACTTTGAGCTCAAGCCTGGGCTCATCAACATGGTGCAAGCTAACCAGTTCTGTGGGAAGCCACATGAAGACGCTAGTGCTCATCTTCAACACTTCCTGGAGATCTGCAGCACTTTCACCATGGCTGAAGTCCCCAGAGACGCCATACTACTTCGCCTTTTCCCATTCTCACTGTTGGGGAGAGCGAAGCAGTGGTTCTACGCTACAAAGGAGAAGAACACTACGTGGGCACTCTGCTCCACGAACTTTCTGGCCAAATTCTTTCCCATGGGCAAGACCAATGCTCTCCGTGGGAAGATTACAAGTTTTCAGCAACAACATGATGAATCCATTCCAGAAGCATGGGAGCGTTTCCAAGACTACATCCTAGAATGTCCCCATCATGGAATGGAAAGCTGGCTACTGATGCAGACATTTTATCATGGGCTCATTAACAGTGCCCGTGAAACCATGGATGCTGCAGCTGGAGGAGCATTCCTATCACTCACCATACCTCAAGCCACAGCTCTTGTGGAGAAGATGGCATCCAACCAAGGTTGGAATGAAGAAAGAACTCAGACACGCAAGAGAGGTGGAGGTATGCACCAGCTCAAGGAGGTAGACATGCTGTCTGCCAAGCTAGACTTACTCATGAAGAAGCTCGATGATCGAGCTGGAGAAAAGAAAGAAGTCATGCACGTCTACGACTCCCACATGACTTGTGAGGAATGTGGAGGTACTGGACACTCGGGCAATCACTGTCCTGAGTTGCTGGAGGACGTGAACTACATCAACAATAACTACAACAACTACTACAACCGTCCTCAGCAGAATCAAGGTGCCTCCCAAACCATGCACCAATCTTGCATCAACTCCAAACGGACCGAACCGAGCTTCCACTTGAGCCTCGTCACCTAGGAGTTCCATCGAGTGCGTCCAAAATGCTTTCTGAGCCTAGGGTACGTTCGGTGCAAACCATGCACCTATCTTGCACTGACACTAAAACTTTCTCCAAACGGACTAAAACGAGATTCCACATGGCCCACGTCATTTACGAGTTCTATCTAGTGCGTCCAAAACTATTTATGAGCCTATGGTACGTTCAGTGCAAATCATGCACCTATCTTGCGACAAGAGTAGCACTATCTTCAAATGGACCGAAGAGAGCTCCACCAGACCCTCATCACCTAGGAGTACCATCGGGTGCGTCAGAAACGATTTATGTGCCTCTGGTACTTTTGACCCAAACCGAGCACCTATCTTGCACCGACGCTAAAAACATATCGAAACGAGATTCCACACGGCCCACGTGACCTTGGTGTTCCATCGGGTGCCTCCAATACTATTTCTGAACCTATGGTACGTTCGACGCAAACCATGCACCAATCTTGCATCAACTCCAAACGGAATGAACCGAGCTTCCACTTGAGCCTCGTCACCTAAGAGTTCCATCAAGTGCGTCCAAAATGCTTTCTAAGCCTATGGTACGTTCGGTGCAAACTATGCACCTATCTTGCACTGACACTAAAACTTTCTCCAAATGGACTAAAACGAGATTCCACACGGCCCACATCATTTACGAGTTCTATCGAGTGCGTCCAAAACTATTTATGATCCTATGGTACGTTCAGTGCAAACCGTGCACCTATCTTGCGTCATGAGTAGCACTATCTTCAAATGGACCGAACAGAGCTCCACTAGACCCTCATCACCTAGGAGTACCATCGGGTGTGTCTGAAACGATTTATGAGCCTGTGGTACTTTTGACGCAAACTGAGCACCTATCTTGCACCGACGCTAAAAACATATCGAAACGAGATTCCACATGACCCACGTGACCTAGGAGTTCCATCGGGTGCCTCCAATACTATTTCTGAGCCTATGGTACGTTCGACGCAAACCATGCACCAATCTTGCATCAAGAGTAGCACTATCTCCAAACGGACCGAACCGAGCTTCCACTTGAGCCTCGTCACCTAGGAGTCCCATCGAGTGCGTCCAAAATGCTTTCTGAGCCTATGGTACGTTCGGTGCAAACCATGCACCTATCTTGCACTGACACTAAAACTTTCTCCAAACGGACTAAAACGAGATTCCACACGGCCCACGTCATTTACGAGTTCTATCGAGTGCGTCCAAAACTATTTATGAGCCTATGGTACGTTCAGTGCAAACCGTGCACCTATCTTGCATCATGAGTAGCACTATCTTCAAATGGACTGAACAGAGCTCCACCAGACCCTCATCACCTAGGAGTACCATCGGGTGCGTCTGAAACGATTTATGAGCCTATGGTACTTTTGACGCAAACCGAGCACCTATCTTGCACCGACGCTAAAAACATATCGAAACGAGATTCCACATGACCCACGTGACCTGGGAGTTCCATCGGGTGCCTCCAATACTATTTCTGAGCCTATGGTACGTTCGACGCAAACCATGCACCAATCTTGCATCAAGAGTAGCACTATCTCCAAACGGACCAAACCGAGCTTCCACTTGAGCCTCGTCACCTAGGAGTCCCATCGAGTGCGTCCAAAATGCTTTCTGAGCCTATGGTACGTTCGGTGCAAACCATGCACCTATCTTGCACTGACACTAAAACTTTCTCCAAACGGACAAAAACGAGATTCGACACGGCCCACTTCATTTACGAGTTCTATCGAGTGCGTCGAAAACTATTTATGAGCCTATGGTACGTTCAGTGCAAACCATGCACCTATCTAACGTTATGAGTAGCACTATCTTCACTTGGACCGAACAGAGCTCCACCAGACCGTCATCACCTAGGAGTACCATCGGGTGCGTCTGAAACGATTTATGAGCCTATGGTACTTTTGATGCAAACTGAGCACCTATCTTGCACCGATGCTAAAAACATATCAAAACGAGATTCCACCTGACCCATGTGACCTAGGAGTTCCATTGGGTGCCACCAATATTATTTCTGAGCCTATGGTACATTCGACGCAACCATACGCCAATCTTGCATCAAGAGTAGCACTATCTCCAAACGGACCGAACCGAGTTTCCACTTGAGCCTCGTCACCTAGGATTCCCATCGAGTGCGTCCAAAATGCTTTCGGAGCCTATGGTACATTCGGTGCAAACCATGCACCTATCTTGCACTGACACTTAAACTTTCTCCAAATGGACTAAAACGAGATTCCACACGGCCCACGTCATTTACGAGTTCTATCGAGTGCGTCCAAAACTATTTATGAGCCTATGGTACGTTCAGTGCAAACCGTGCACCTATCTTGCGTCATGAGTAGCACTATCTTCAAATGGACCGAACAGAGCTCCACCAGACCCTCATCACCTAGGAGTACCATCGGGTGTGTCTGAAACGATTTATGAGCCTGTGGTACTTTTGACGCAAACCGAGCACCTATCTTGCACCGATGCTAAAAACATATCGAAACGAGATTCCACATGACCCACGTGACCTAGGAGTTCCATCGGGTGCCTCCAATACTATTTCTGAGCCTATGGTACGTTCGACGCAAACCATGCACCAATCTTGCATCAAGAGTAGCACTATCTCCAAACGGACCGACCGAGCATCCACTTGAGCCTCGTCACCTAGGAGTCCCATCGAATGCGTCCAAAATGCTTTCTGAGCCTATGGTACGTTCGGTGCAAACCATGCACCTATCTTGCACTGACACTAAAACTTTCTCCAAACGGACTAAAACGAGATTCCACATGGCCCATGTCATTTACGAGTTCTATCGAGTGCGTCCAAAATAATTTATGAGCCTATGGTACGTTTAGTGCAAACCGTGCACCTATCTTGCATCATGAGTAGCACTATCTTCAAATGGACCGAACAGAGCTCCACCAGACCCTCATCACCTAGGAGTACCATCGGGTGTGTCTGAAACGATTTATGAGCCTGTGGTACTTTTGACGCAAACCGAGCACCTATCTTGCCCCGACGCTAAAAACATATCGAAACGAGATTCCACATGACCCACGTGACCTAGGAGTTCCATCGGGTGCCTCCAATACTATTTCTGAGCCTATGGTACGTTCGACGCAAACCATGCACCAATCTTGCATCAAGAGTAGCACTATCTCCAAACAGACTGAACCGAGCTTCCACTTGAGCCTCGTCACCTAGGAGTCCCATCGAGTGCGTCCAAAATGCTTTCTAAGCCTATGGTACGTTCGGTGCAAACCATGCACCTATCTTGCACTGACACTAAAACTTTCTCCAAACGGACTAAAACGAGATTCCACACGGCCCACGTCATTTACGAGTCCTATCGAGTGCGTCCAAAACTATTTATGAGCCTATGGTACGTTCAGTGCAAATCATGCACCTATCTTGCGTCATGAGTAGCACTATCTTCAAATGGACCGAACAGAGCTCCACCAGACCCTCATCACCTAGGAGTACCATCGGGTGTGTCTGAAAGGATTTATGAGCCTATGGTACTTTTGACGCAAACCGAGCACCTATCTTGCACCGACGCTAAAAACATATCGAAATGATTTATGAGCCTATGGTACTTTTGACGCAAACCGAGCACCTATCTTGCACCGACGCTAAAAACATATCAAAACGAGATTCCACATGACCCACGTGACCTTGGAGTTCCATCGGGTGCCTCCAATACTATTTCTGAGCCTATGGTACGTTCGACGCAAACCATGCACCAATCATGCATCAACTCCAAATGGACCGAACCGAGCTTCCACTTGAGCCTCGTCACCTAGGAGTTCCATCGAGTGCGTCCAAAATGCTTTCTGAGCCTATGGTACGTTCGGTGCAAACCATGCACCTATCTTGCACTGACACTAAAACTTTCTCCAAACGGACTAAAACGAGATTCCACACGGCCCACGTCATTTACGAGTTCTATCGAGTGCATCCAAAACTATTTATGAGCCTATGGTACGTTCAGTGCAAACCGTGCACCTATCTTGCGTCATGAGTAGCACTATCTTCAAATGGACCGAACAGAGCTCCACCAGACCCTCATCACCTAGGAGTACCATCGGGTGTGTCTGAAACGATTTATGAGCCTGTGGTACTTTTGACGCAAACCGAGCACCTATCTTGCCCCGACGCTAAAAACATATCGAAACGAGATTCCACATGACCCACGTGACCTAGGAGTTCCATCGGGTGCCTCCAATACTATTTCTGAGCCTATGGTACGTTCGACGCAAACCATGCACCAATCTTGCATCAAGAGTAGCACTATCTCCAAACAGACCGAACCGAGCTTCCACTTGAGCCTCGTCACCTAGGAGTCCCATCGAGTGCGTCCAAAATGCTTTCTAAGCCTATGGTACGTTCGGTGCAAACCATGCACCTATCTTGCACTGACACTAAAACTTTCTCCAAACGGACTAAAACGAGATTCCACACGGCCCACGTCATTTACGAGTTCTATCGAGTGCGTCCAAAACTATTTATGAGCCTATGGTACGTTCAGTGCAAATCGTGCACCTATCTTGCGTCATGAGTAGCACTATCTTCAAATGGACCGAACAGAGCTCCACCAGACCCTCATCACCTAGGAGTACCATCGGGTGTGTCTGAAACGATTTATGAGCCTATGGTACTTTTGACGCAAACCGAGCACCTATCTTGCACCGACGCTAAAAACATATCGAAACGAGATTCCACATGACCCACGTGACCTTGGAGTTCCTTCGGGTGCCTCCAATACTATTTCTGAGCCTATGGTACGTTCGACGCAAACCGTGCACCAATCTTGCATCAACTCCAAACGGACCGAACCGAGCTTCCACTTGAGCCTCGTCACCTAGGAGTTCCATCGAGTGCGTCCAAAATGCTTTCTGAGCCTATGGTACATTCGATGCAAACCATGCACCTATCTTGCACTGACACTAAAACTTTCTCCAAACGGACTAAAACGACATTCCACACGGCCCACGTTATTTACGAGTTCTATCGAGTGTGTCCAAAACTATTTATGAGCCTATGGTACGTTCAGTGCAAACCGTGCACCTATCTTGCGACATGAGTAGCACTGTCTTCAAATGGACCGAAGAGAGCTCCACCAGACCCTCATCACCTAGGAGTACCCTCGGGTGCGTCAGAAACGATTTATGTGCCCCTGGTACTTTTGACCCAAACCGAGCACCTATCTTGCACCGACGCTAAAAACATATCGAAACGAGATTCCACATGACCCATGTGACCTAGGAGTTCCATCGGGTGCCTCCAATACTATTTCTGAGCCTATGGTACGTTCGACGCAAACCATGCACCAATCTTGCATCAAGAGTAGCACTATCTCCAAACGGACCGACCGAGCATCCACTTGAGCCTCGTCACCTAGGAGTCCCATCGAATGCGTCCAAAATGCTTTCTGAGCCTATGGTACGTTCGGTGCAAACCATGCACCTATCTTGCACTGACACTAAAACTTTCTCCAAACGGACTAAAACGAGATTCCACATGGCCCATGTCATTTACGAGTTCTATCGAGTGCGTCCAAAATAATTTATGAGCCTATGGTACGTTTAGTGCAAACCGTGCACCTATCTTGCATCATGAGTAGCACTATCTTCAAATGGACCGAACAGAGCTCCACCAGACCCTCATCACCTAGGAGTACCATCGGGTGTGTCTGAAACGATTTATGAGCCTGTGGTACTTTTGACGCAAACCGAGCACCTATCTTGCCCCGACGCTAAAAACATATCGAAACGAGATTCCACATGACCCACGTGACCTAGGAGTTCCATCGGGTGCCTCCAATACTATTTCTGAGCCTATGGTACGTTCGACGCAAACCATGCACCAATCTTGCATCAAGAGTAGCACTATCTCCAAACAGACTGAACCGAGCTTCCACTTGAGCCTCGTCACCTAGGAGTCCCATCGAGTGCGTCCAAAATGCTTTCTAAGCCTATGGTACGTTCGGTGCAAACCATGCACCTATCTTGCACTGACACTAAAACTTTCTCCAAACGGACTAAAACGAGATTCCACACGGCCCACGTCATTTACGAGTCCTATCGAGTGCGTCCAAAACTATTTATGAGCCTATGGTACGTTCAGTGCAAATCATGCACCTATCTTGCGTCATGAGTAGCACTATCTTCAAATGGACCGAACAGAGCTCCACCAGACCCTCATCACCTAGGAGTACCATCGGGTGTGTCTGAAAGGATTTATGAGCCTATGGTACTTTTGACGCAAACCGAGCACCTATCTTGCACCGACGCTAAAAACATATCGAAATGATTTATGAGCCTATGGTACTTTTGACGCAAACCGAGCACCTATCTTGCACCGACGCTAAAAACATATCAAAACGAGATTCCACATGACCCACGTGACCTTGGAGTTCCATCGGGTGCCTCCAATACTATTTCTGAGCCTATGGTACGTTCGACGCAAACCATGCACCAATCATGCATCAACTCCAAATGGACCGAACCGAGCTTCCACTTGAGCCTCGTCACCTAGGAGTTCCATCGAGTGCGTCCAAAATGCTTTCTGAGCCTATGGTACGTTCGGTGCAAACCATGCACCTATCTTGCACTGACACTAAAACTTTCTCCAAACGGACTAAAACGAGATTCCACACGGCCCACGTCATTTACGAGTTCTATCGAGTGCATCCAAAACTATTTATGAGCCTATGGTACGTTCAGTGCAAACCGTGCACCTATCTTGCGTCATGAGTAGCACTATCTTCAAATGGACCGAACAGAGCTCCACCAGACCCTCATCACCTAGGAGTACCATCGGGTGTGTCTGAAACGATTTATGAGCCTGTGGTACTTTTGACGCAAACCGAGCACCTATCTTGCCCCGACGCTAAAAACATATCGAAACGAGATTCCACATGACCCACGTGACCTAGGAGTTCCATCGGGTGCCTCCAATACTATTTCTGAGCCTATGGTACGTTCGACGCAAACCATGCACCAATCTTGCATCAAGAGTAGCACTATCTCCAAACAGACCGAACCGAGCTTCCACTTGAGCCTCGTCACCTAGGAGTCCCATCGAGTGCGTCCAAAATGCTTTCTAAGCCTATGGTACGTTCGGTGCAAACCATGCACCTATCTTGCACTGACACTAAAACTTTCTCCAAACGGACTAAAACGAGATTCCACACGGCCCACGTCATTTACGAGTTCTATCGAGTGCGTCCAAAACTATTTATGAGCCTATGGTACGTTCAGTGCAAATCGTGCACCTATCTTGCGTCATGAGTAGCACTATCTTCAAATGGACCGAACAGAGCTCCACCAGACCCTCATCACCTAGGAGTACCATCGGGTGCGTCTGAAACGATTTATGAGCCTATGGTACTTTTGACGCAAACCGAGCACCTATCTTGCACCGACGCTAAAAACATATCGAAACGAGATTCCACATGACCCACGTGACCTTGGAGTTCCTTCGGGTGCCTCCAATACTATTTCTGAGCCTATGGTACGTTCGACGCAAACCGTGCACCAATCTTGCATCAACTCCAAACGGACCGAACCGAGCTTCCACTTGAGCCTCGTCACCTAGGAGTTCCATCGAGTGCGTCCAAAATGCTTTCTGAGCCTATGGTACATTCGATGCAAACCATGCACCTATCTTGCACTGACACTAAAACTTTCTCCAAACGGACTAAAACGACATTCCACACGGCCCACGTCATTTACGAGTTCTATCGAGTGTGTCCAAAACTATTTATGAGCCTATGGTACGTTCAGTGCAAACCGTGCACCTATCTTGCGACATGAGTAGCACTGTCTTCAAATGGACCGAAGAGAGCTCCACCAGACCCTCATCACCTAGGAGTACCCTCGGGTGCGTCAGAAACGATTTATGTGCCCCTGGTACTTTTGACCCAAACCGAGCACCTATCTTGCACCGACGCTAAAAACATATCGAAACGAGATTCCACATGACCCATGTGACCTAGGAGTTCCATCGGGTGCCTCCAATACTATTTCTGAGCCTATGGTACATTCGACGCAAACCATGCACCAATCTTGCATCAAGAGTAGCACTATCTCCAAACAGACCGAACCGAGCTTCCACTTGAGCCTCGTCACCTAGGAGTCCCATCGAGTGCGTCCAAAATGCTTTCTGAGCCTATGGTACGTTCGGTGCAAACCATGCACCTATCTTGCACTGACACTAAAACTTTCTCCAAACGGACTAAAACGAGATTCGACACGGCCCACTTCATTTACGAGTTCTATCGAGTGCGTCCAAAACAATTTATGAGCCTATGGTACGTTCAGTGCAAACCGTGCACCTATCTTGCGTCATGAGTAGCACTATCTTCAAATGGACCGAACAGAGCTCCACCAGACCCTCATCACCTAGGAGTACCATCGGGTGTGTCTGAAACGATTTATGAGCCTATGGTACTTTTGACGCAAACCGAGCACCTATCTTGCACCGACGCTAAAAACATATCGATACGATTTATGAGCCTATGGTAGTTTTGACACAAACCGAGCACCTATCTTGCACCGACGCTAAAAACATATCGAACGAGATTCCACATGACCCACGTGACCTTGGAGTTCCATCGGGTGCCTCTAATACTATTTCTGAGTCTATGGTATGTTCGACGCAAACCATGCACCAATCTTGCATCAACTCCAAACGGACCGAACCGAGCTTCCACTTGAGCCTCGTCACCTAGGAGTTCCATCGAGTGCGTCCAAAATGCTTTCTGAGCATATGGTACGTTCGGTGCAAAAAATGCACCTATCTTGCACTAACACTAAAACTTTCTCCAAACGGACTAAAACGAGATTCCACACGGCCCACGTCATTTACGAGTTCTATCGAGAGCGTCCAAAACTATTTATGAGCCTATGGTACGTTCAGTGCAAACCGTGCACGTATCTTGCGACATGAGTAGCACTGTCTTCAAATGGACCGAACAGAGCTCCACCAGACCCTCATCACCTAGGAGTACCCTCTGGTGCGTCAGAAATGATTTATGTGCCCCTGGTACTTTTGACCCAAACCGAGCACCTATCTTGCACCGTCGCTAAAAACATATCAAAACGAGATTCCACATGACCCACGTGACCTAGGAGTTCCATCGGGTGCCTCCAATACTATTTCTGAGCCTATGGTACGTTCGACGCAAACCATGCACTAATCTTGCATCAAGAGTAGCACTGTCTCCAAATGGACCGAACCGAGCTTCCACTTGAGCCTCGTCACCTAGGAGTCCCATCGAGTGCGTCCAAAATGCTTTCTGAGCCTATGGTATGTTCGGTGCAAACCATGCACCTATCTTGCACTGACACTAAAACTTTCTCCAAACGGACTAAAACGAGATTCGACACGGCCCACTTCATTTACGAGTTCTATCGAGTGCGTCCAAAACTATTTATGAGCCTATGGTACGTTCAGTGCAAACCGTGCACCTATCTTGCGTCATGAGTAGCACTATCTTCAAATGGACCGAACAGAGCTCCACCAGACCCTCATCACCTAGGAGTACCATCGGGTGTGTCTGAAACGATTTATGAGCCTATGGTACTTTTGACGCAAACCAAGCACCTATCTTGCACCGACGCTAAAAACATATCGAAACGATTTATGAGCCTATGGTAGTTTTGATGCAAACCGAGCACCTATCTTGCACCGACGCTAAAAACATATCGAAACGAGATTCCACAGGACCCACGTGACCTTGGAGTTCCATCGGGTGCCTCCAATACTATTTCTGAGCCTATGGTACGTTCGACGCAAACCTTGCACCAATCTTGCATCAACTCCAAACGGACCGAACCGAGCTTCCACTTGAGCCTCGTCACCTAGGAGTTCCATCGAGTGCGTCCAAAATGCTTTCTGAGCCTATGGTACGTTCGGTGCAAACCATGCACCTATCTTGCACTGACACTAAAACTTTCACCAAACAGACTAAAACGAGATTCCACACGGCCCACGTCATTTACGAGTTCTATCGAGTGCGTCCAAAACTATTTATGAGCCTATGGTACGTTCAGTGCAAACCGTTCACCTATCTTGCCTCATGAGTAGAACTATCTTCAAATGGACCGAACAGAGCTCCACCAGACCCTCATCACCTAGGAGTACCATCGGGTGTGTCTGAAATGATTTATGAGCCTGTGGTACTTTTGATGCAAACCGAGCACCTACCTTGCACCGACGCTAAAAACATATCGAAACGAGATTCCACATGACCCACGTGACCTAGGAGTTCCATCGGGTGCCTCCAATACTATTTCTGAGCCTATGGTACGTTCGATGCAAACCATGCACCAATCTTGCATCAAGAGTAGCACTATCTCCAAACGGACCGAACCGAGCTTCCACTTGAGCCTCGTCACCTAGGAGTCCCATCGAGTGCGTCCAAAATGCTTTCTAAGCCTATGGTACGTTCGGTGCAAACCATGCACCTATCTTGCACTGACACTAAAACTTTCTCCAAACGGACTAAAACGAGATTCCACATGGCCCACGTCATTTACGAGTTCTATCGAGTGCGTCCAAAACAATTTATGAGCCTATGGTACGTTCAGTGCAAACCGTGCACCTATCTTGCATCATGAGTAGCACTATCTTCAAATGGACCGAACAGAGCTCCACCAGACCCTCGTCACCTAGGAGTACCCTTGGGTGCGTCGGAAACGATTTATGTGCCCCTGGTACTTTTGACCCAAACCGAGCACCTATCTTGCACCGACGCTAAAAACATATCGAAACGAGATTCCACATGACCCACGTGACCTTGGAGTTCCATCGGGTGCCTCCAATACTATTTCTGAGCCTATGGTACGTTCGACGCAAACCATGCACCAATCTTGCATCAACTCCAAACGGACCGAACCGAGCTTCCACTTGAGCCTCGTCACCTAGGAGTTCCATCGAGTGCGTCCAAAATGCTTTCTGAGCCTATGGTACATTCGATGCAAACCATGCACCTATCTTGCACTGACACTAAAACTTTCTCCAAACGGACTAAAACGAGATTCCACATTGCCCACGTCATTTACGAGTTCTATCGAGTGCGTCCAAAACTATTTATGAGCCTATGGTACGTTCAGTGCAATCCGTGCACCTATCTTGCGACATGAGTAGCACTGTCTTCAAATGGACCGAAGAGAGCTCCACCAAACCCTCATCACCTAGGAGTACCCTCGGGTGCGTCAGAAACGATTTATGTGCCCCTGGTACTTTTGACCCAAACCGAGCACCTATCTTGCACAGACGCTAAAAACATATCAAAACGAGATTCCACATGACCCACGTGACCTAGGAGTTCCATCGGGTGCCTCCAATACTATTTCTGAGCCTATGGTACGTTTGACGCAAACCATGCACCAATCTTGCATCAAGAGTAGCACTATCTCCAAACGGACCAAACCGAGCTTCACCAGACCCTCATCACCTAGGAGTACCATCGGGTGCGTCTGAAACGATTTATGAGCCTGTGGTACTTTTGACGCAAACCGAGCACATATCTTGCACCATCGCTAAAAACATATCGAAATGAGATTCCACATGACCCACGTGACCTAGGAGTTCCATCGGGTGCCTCCAATACTATTTCTGAGCCTATGGTACGTTCGACGCAAACCATGCACCAATCTTGCATCAACTCCAAACGGACCAAAACGAGCTTCCACTTGAGCCTCGTCACCTAGGAGTCCCATCGAGTGCGTCCAAAATGCTTTCTGAGCCTATGCTACGTTCGGTGCAAACCATGCACCTATCTTGTACTGACACTAAAACTTTCTCCAAACGGACTAAAACGAGATTCCACACGGCCCACGTCATTTACGAGTTGTATCGAGTGCGTCCAAAACTATTTATGAGCCTATGGTACGTTCAGTGCAAACCGTGCACCTATCTTGCGACATGAGTAGCACTGTCTGCAAATGGACCGAAGAGACCTCCACCAGACCCTCATCACCTAGGAGTACCATCAGGTGCGTCTGAAACGATTTATGAGCCTGTGGTACTTTTGACGCAAACCGAGCACATATCTTGCACCGTCGCTAAAAACATATCGAAATGAGATTCCACATGACCCACGTGACCTAGGAGTTCCATTGGGTGCCTCCAATACTATTTCTGAGCCTATGGTACGTTCGACGCAAACCATGCACCAATCTTGCATCAAGAGTAGCACTATCTCCAAACGGACCGAACCGAGCATCCACTTGAGCCTCGTCACTTAGGAGTCCCATCGAGTGCGTCCAAAATGCTTTCTGAGCCTATGGTACGTTCGGTGCAAACTATGCACCTATCTTGCACTGACACTAAAACTTTCTCCAAACGGACTAAAACGAGATTCCACACAGCCCACGTCATTTACGAGTTCTATCGAGTGCGTCCAAAACTATTTATGAGCCTATGGTACGTTCAGTGCAATCCGTGCACCTATCTTGCGACATGAGTAGCACTGTCTTCAAATGGACCGAAGAGAGCTCCACCAAACCCTCATCACCTAGGAGTACCCTCGGGTGCGTCAGAAACGATTTATGTGCCCCTGGTACTTTTGACCCAAACCGAGCACCTATCTTGCACTGACGCTAAAAACATATCAAAACGAGATTCCACATGACCCACGTGACCTAGGAGTTCCATCGGGTGCCTCCAATACTATTTCTGAGCCTATGGTACGTTTGACGCAAACCATGCACCAATCTTGCATCAAGAGTAGCACTATCTCCAAACGGACCGAACCGAGCTTCCACTTGAGCCTCATCACCTAGGAGTCCCATCGAGTGCGTCCAAAATGCTTTCTGAGCCTATGGTACATTCGGTGCAAACCATGCACCTATCTTGCACTGACACTAAAACTTTCTCCAAACGGACTAAAACGAGATTCGACACGGCCCACTTCATTTACGAGTTCTATCGAGTGCGTCCAAAACTATTTATGAGCCTATGGTACGTTTAGTGCAAACCGTGCACCTATCTAACGTCATGAGTAGCACTATCTTCACCTGGACCGAACAGAGCTCCACCAGACCGTCATCACCTAGGAGTACCATCGGGTGCGTCTGAAACGATTTATGAGCCTATGGTACTTTTGATGCAAACCGAGCACCTATCTTGCACCGACGCTAAAAACATATCGAAACGAGATTCCACCTTTCCCACGTGACCTAGGAGTTCCATCGGGTGCCACCAATATTATTTCTGAGCCTTTGGTACATTCGACGCAACCATACGCCAATCTTGCATCAAGAGTAGCACTATCTCCAAACGGACTGAACCGAGCTTCCACTTGAGCCTCGTCACCTAGGATTCCCATCGAGTGCGTCCAAAATGCTTTTGGAGCCTATGGTACATTCGGTGCAAACCATGCACCTATCTTGCACTGACACTAAAACTTTCTCCAAACGGACTAAAACGAGATTCCACACGGCCCACGTCATTTACGAGTTCTATCGAGTGCGTCTAAAACTATTGATGAGCCTATGGTACGTTCAGTGCAAACCGTGCACCTATCTTGCGTCATGAGTAGCACTATCTTCAAATGGAGCGAATAGAGCTCCACCAGACCCTCATCACCTAGGAGTACCATCAGGTGCGTCTGAAACGATTTATGAGCCTGTGGTACTTTTGACGCAAACCGAGCACATATCTTGCACCGTTGCTAAAAACATATCGAAATGAGATTCCACATGACCCACGTGACCTAGGAGTTCCATCGGGTGCCTCCAATACTATTTCTGAGCCTATGGTACGTTCGACGCAAACCATGCACCAATCTTGCATCAAGAGTAGCACTATCTCCAAACGGACCGAACCGAGCATCCACTTGAGCCTCGTCACCTAGGAGTCCCATCGAGTGCGTCCAAAATGCTTTCTGAGCCTATGGTACGTTCGGTGCAAACCATGCACCTATCTTGCACTGACACTAAAATTTTCTCCAAACGGACTAAAATGAGATTCCACACGGCCCACGTCATTTACGAGTTCTATCGAGTGCATCCAAAACTATTTATGAGCCTATGGTACGTTCAGTGCAAACCGTGCACCTATCTTGCGTCATGAGTAGCACTATCTTCAAATGGACCGAACAGAGCTCCACCAGACCCTCATCACCTAGGAGTACCATCGGGTGCGTCTGAAACGATTTATGAGCCTTTGGTACTTTTGACGCAAACCAAGCACCTATCTTGCACCGACGCTAAAAACATATCGAAACGAGATTCCACATGACCCATGTGACCTTGGAGTTCCATCGGGTGCCTCCAATACTATTTCTGAGCCTATGGTACGTTCGACGCAAACCATGCACCAATCTTGCATCAACTCCAAACGGACCGAACCGAGCTTCCACTTGAGCCTCGTCACCTAGGAGTTCCATCGAGTGCGTCCAAAATGCTTTCTGAGCCTATGGTACATTCGATGCAAACCATGCACCTATCTTGCACTGACACTAAAACTTTCTCCAAACGGACTAAAACGACATTCCACACGGCCCACGTCATTTACGAGTTCTATCGAGTGTGTCCAAAACTATTTATGAGCCTATGGTACGTTCAGTGCAAACCGTGCACCTATCTTGCGACATGAGTAGCACTGTCTTCAAATGGACCGAAGAGAGCTCCACCAGACCCTCATCACCTAGGAGTACCCTCGGGTGCGTCAGAAACGATTTATGTGCCCCTGGTACTTTTGACCCAAACCGAGCACCTATCTTGCACCGACGCTAAAAACATATCGAAACGAGATTCCACATGACCCATGTGACCTAGGAGTTCCATCGGGTGCCTCCAATACTATTTCTGAGCCTATGGTACGTTCGACGCAAACCATGCACCAATCTTGCATCAAGAGTAGCACTATCTCCAAACGGACCGACCGAGCATCCACTTGAGCCTCGTCACCTAGGAGTCCCATCGAATGCGTCCAAAATGCTTTCTGAGCCTATGGTACGTTCGGTGCAAACCATGCACCTATCTTGCACTGACACTAAAACTTTCTCCAAACGGACTAAAACGAGATTCCACATGGCCCATGTCATTTACGAGTTCTATCGAGTGCGTCCAAAATAATTTATGAGCCTATGGTACGTTTAGTGCAAACCGTGCACCTATCTTGCATCATGAGTAGCACTATCTTCAAATGGACCGAACAGAGCTCCACCAGACCCTCATCACCTAGGAGTACCATCGGGTGTGTCTGAAACGATTTATGAGCCTGTGGTACTTTTGACGCAAACCGAGCACCTATCTTGCCCCGACGCTAAAAACATATCGAAACGAGATTCCACATGACCCACGTGACCTAGGAGTTCCATCGGGTGCCTCCAATACTATTTCTGAGCCTATGGTACGTTCGACGCAAACCATGCACCAATCTTGCATCAAGAGTAGCACTATCTCCAAACAGACTGAACCGAGCTTCCACTTGAGCCTCGTCACCTAGGAGTCCCATCGAGTGCGTCCAAAATGCTTTCTAAGCCTATGGTACGTTCGGTGCAAACCATGCACCTATCTTGCACTGACACTAAAACTTTCTCCAAACGGACTAAAACGAGATTCCACACGGCCCACGTCATTTACGAGTCCTATCGAGTGCGTCCAAAACTATTTATGAGCCTATGGTACGTTCAGTGCAAATCATGCACCTATCTTGCGTCATGAGTAGCACTATCTTCAAATGGACCGAACAGAGCTCCACCAGACCCTCATCACCTAGGAGTACCATCGGGTGTGTCTGAAAGGATTTATGAGCCTATGGTACTTTTGACGCAAACCGAGCACCTATCTTGCACCGACGCTAAAAACATATCGAAATGATTTATGAGCCTATGGTACTTTTGACGCAAACCGAGCACCTATCTTGCACCGACGCTAAAAACATATCAAAACGAGATTCCACATGACCCACGTGACCTTGGAGTTCCATCGGGTGCCTCCAATACTATTTCTGAGCCTATGGTACGTTCGACGCAAACCATGCACCAATCATGCATCAACTCCAAATGGACCGAACCGAGCTTCCACTTGAGCCTCGTCACCTAGGAGTTCCATCGAGTGCGTCCAAAATGCTTTCTGAGCCTATGGTACGTTCGGTGCAAACCATGCACCTATCTTGCACTGACACTAAAACTTTCTCCAAACGGACTAAAACGAGATTCCACACGGCCCACGTCATTTACGAGTTCTATCGAGTGCATCCAAAACTATTTATGAGCCTATGGTACGTTCAGTGCAAACCGTGCACCTATCTTGCGTCATGAGTAGCACTATCTTCAAATGGACCGAACAGAGCTCCACCAGACCCTCATCACCTAGGAGTACCATCGGGTGTGTCTGAAACGATTTATGAGCCTGTGGTACTTTTGACGCAAACCGAGCACCTATCTTGCCCCGACGCTAAAAACATATCGAAACGAGATTCCACATGACCCACGTGACCTAGGAGTTCCATCGGGTGCCTCCAATACTATTTCTGAGCCTATGGTACGTTCGACGCAAACCATGCACCAATCTTGCATCAAGAGTAGCACTATCTCCAAACAGACCGAACCGAGCTTCCACTTGAGCCTCGTCACCTAGGAGTCCCATCGAGTGCGTCCAAAATGCTTTCTAAGCCTATGGTACGTTCGGTGCAAACCATGCACCTATCTTGCACTGACACTAAAACTTTCTCCAAACGGACTAAAACGAGATTCCACACGGCCCACGTCATTTACGAGTTCTATCGAGTGCGTCCAAAACTATTTATGAGCCTATGGTACGTTCAGTGCAAATCGTGCACCTATCTTGCGTCATGAGTAGCACTATCTTCAAATGGACCGAACAGAGCTCCACCAGACCCTCATCACCTAGGAGTACCATCGGGTGCGTCTGAAACGATTTATGAGCCTATGGTACTTTTGACGCAAACCGAGCACCTATCTTGCACCGACGCTAAAAACATATCGAAACGAGATTCCACATGACCCACGTGACCTTGGAGTTCCTTCGGGTGCCTCCAATACTATTTCTGAGCCTATGGTACGTTCGACGCAAACCGTGCACCAATCTTGCATCAACTCCAAACGGACCGAACCGAGCTTCCACTTGAGCCTCGTCACCTAGGAGTTCCATCGAGTGCGTCCAAAATGCTTTCTGAGCCTATGGTACATTCGATGCAAACCATGCACCTATCTTGCACTGACACTAAAACTTTCTCCAAACGGACTAAAACGACATTCCACACGGCCCACGTCATTTACGAGTTCTATCGAGTGTGTCCAAAACTATTTATGAGCCTATGGTACGTTCAGTGCAAACCGTGCACCTATCTTGCGACATGAGTAGCACTGTCTTCAAATGGACCGAAGAGAGCTCCACCAGACCCTCATCACCTAGGAGTACCCTCGGGTGCGTCAGAAACGATTTATGTGCCCCTGGTACTTTTGACCCAAACCGAGCACCTATCTTGCACCGACGCTAAAAACATATCGAAACGAGATTCCACATGACCCATGTGACCTAGGAGTTCCATCAGGTGCCTCCAATACTATTTCTGAGCCTATGGTACATTCGACGCAAACCATGCACCAATCTTGCATCAAGAGTAGCACTATCTCCAAACAGACCGAACCGAGCTTCCACTTGAGCCTCGTCACCTAGGAGTCCCATCGAGTGCGTCCAAAATGCTTTCTGAGCCTATGGTACGTTCGGTGCAAACCATGCACCTATCTTGCACTGACACTAAAACTTTCTCCAAACGGACTAAAACGAGATTCGACACGGCCCACTTCATTTACGAGTTCTATCGAGTGCGTCCAAAACAATTTATGAGCCTATGGTACGTTCAGTGCAAACCGTGCACCTATCTTGCGTCATGAGTAGCACTATCTTCAAATGGACCGAACAGAGCTCCACCAGACCCTCATCACCTAGGAGTACCATCGGGTGTGTCTGAAACGATTTATGAGCCTATGGTACTTTTGACGCAAACCGAGCACCTATCTTGCACCGACGCTAAAAACATATCGATACGATTTATGAGCCTATGGTAGTTTTGACACAAACCGAGCACCTATCTTGCACCGACGCTAAAAACATATCGAACGAGATTCCACATGACCCACGTGACCTTGGAGTTCCATCGGGTGCCTCTAATACTATTTCTGAGTCTATGGTATGTTCGACGCAAACCATGCACCAATCTTGCATCAACTCCAAACGGACCGAACCGAGCTTCCACTTGAGCCTCGTCACCTAGGAGTTCCATCGAGTGCGTCCAAAATGCTTTCTGAGCATATGGTACGTTCGGTGCAAAAAATGCACCTATCTTGCACTAACACTAAAACTTTCTCCAAACGGACTAAAACGAGATTCCACACGGCCCACGTCATTTACGAGTTCTATCGAGAGCGTCCAAAACTATTTATGAGCCTATGGTACGTTCAGTGCAAACCGTGCACGTATCTTGCGACATGAGTAGCACTGTCTTCAAATGGACCGAACAGAGCTCCACCAGACCCTCATCACCTAGGAGTACCCTCGGGTGCGTCAGAAATGATTTATGTGCCCCTGGTACTTTTGACCCAAACCGAGCACCTATCTTGCACCGTCGCTAAAAACATATCAAAACGAGATTCCACATGACCCACGTGACCTAGGAGTTCCATCGGGTGCCTCCAATACTATTTCTGAGCCTATGGTACGTTCGACGCAAACCATGCACTAATCTTGCATCAAGAGTAGCACTGTCTCCAAATGGACCGAACCGAGCTTCCACTTGAGCCTCGTCACCTAGGAGTCCCATCGAGTGCGTCCAAAATGCTTTCTGAGCCTATGGTATGTTCGGTGCAAACCATGCACCTATCTTGCACTGACACTAAAACTTTCTCCAAACGGACTAAAACGAGATTCGACACGGCCCACTTCATTTACGAGTTCTATCGAGTGCGTCCAAAACTATTTATGAGCCTATGGTACGTTCAGTGCAAACCGTGCACCTATCTTGCGTCATGAGTAGCACTATCTTCAAATGGACCGAACAGAGCTCCACCAGACCCTCATCACCTAGGAGTACCATCGGGTGTGTCTGAAACGATTTATGAGCCTATGGTACTTTTGACGCAAACCAAGCACCTATCTTGCACCGACGCTAAAAACATATCGAAACGATTTATGAGCCTATGGTAGTTTTGATGCAAACCGAGCACCTATCTTGCACCGACGCTAAAAACATATCGAAACGAGATTCCACAGGACCCACGTGACCTTGGAGTTCCATCGGGTGCCTCCAATACTATTTCTGAGCCTATGGTACGTTCGACGCAAACCTTGCACCAATCTTGCATCAACTCCAAACGGACCGAACCGAGCTTCCACTTGAGCCTCGTCACCTAGGAGTTCCATCGAGTGCGTCCAAAATGCTTTCTGAGCCTATGGTACGTTCGGTGCAAACCATGCACCTATCTTGCACTGACACTAAAACTTTCACCAAACAGACTAAAACGAGATTCCACACGGCCCACGTCATTTACGAGTTCTATCGAGTGCGTCCAAAACTATTTATGAGCCTATGGTACGTTCAGTGCAAACCGTTCACCTATCTTGCCTCATGAGTAGAACTATCTTCAAATGGACCGAACAGAGCTCCACCAGACCCTCATCACCTAGGAGTACCATCGGGTGTGTCTGAAATGATTTATGAGCCTGTGGTACTTTTGATGCAAACCGAGCACCTACCTTGCACCGACGCTAAAAACATATCGAAACGAGATTCCACATGACCCACGTGACCTAGGAGTTCCATCGGGTGCCTCCAATACTATTTCTGAGCCTATGGTACGTTCGATGCAAACCATGCACCAATCTTGCATCAAGAGTAGCACTATCTCCAAACGGACCGAACCGAGCTTCCACTTGAGCCTCGTCACCTAGGAGTCCCATCGAGTGCGTCCAAAATGCTTTCTAAGCCTATGGTACGTTCGGTGCAAACCATGCACCTATCTTGCACTGACACTAAAACTTTCTCCAAACGGACTAAAACGAGATTCCACATGGCCCACGTCATTTACGAGTTCTATCGAGTGCGTCCAAAACAATTTATGAGCCTATGGTACGTTCAGTGCAAACCGTGCACCTATCTTGCATCATGAGTAGCACTATCTTCAAATGGACCGAACAGAGCTCCACCAGACCCTCGTCACCTAGGAGTACCCTTGGGTGCGTCGGAAACGATTTATGTGCCCCTGGTACTTTTGACCCAAACCGAGCACCTATCTTGCACCGACGCTAAAAACATATCGAAACGAGATTCCACATGACCCACGTGACCTTGGAGTTCCATCGGGTGCCTCCAATACTATTTCTGAGCCTATGGTACGTTCGACGCAAACCATGCACCAATCTTGCATCAACTCCAAACGGACCGAACCGAGCTTCCACTTGAGCCTCGTCACCTAGGAGTTCCATCGAGTGCGTCCAAAATGCTTTCTGAGCCTATGGTACATTCGATGCAAACCATGCACCTATCTTGCACTGACACTAAAACTTTCTCCAAACGGACTAAAACGAGATTCCACATTGCCCACGTCATTTACGAGTTCTATCGAGTGCGTCCAAAACTATTTATGAGCCTATGGTACGTTCAGTGCAATCCGTGCACCTATCTTGCGACATGAGTAGCACTGTCTTCAAATGGACCGAAGAGAGCTCCACCAAACCCTCATCACCTAGGAGTACCCTCGGGTGCGTCAGAAACGATTTATGTGCCCCTGGTACTTTTGACCCAAACCGAGCACCTATCTTGCACAGACGCTAAAAACATATCAAAACGAGATTCCACATGACCCACGTGACCTAGGAGTTCCATCGGGTGCCTCCAATACTATTTCTGAGCCTATGGTACGTTTGACGCAAACCATGCACCAATCTTGCATCAAGAGTAGCACTATCTCCAAACGGACCAAACCGAGCTTCACCAGACCCTCATCACCTAGGAGTACCATCGGGTGCGTCTGAAACGATTTATGAGCCTGTGGTACTTTTGACGCAAACCGAGCACATATCTTGCACCATCGCTAAAAACATATCGAAATGAGATTCCACATGACCCACGTGACCTAGGAGTTCCATCGGGTGCCTCCAATACTATTTCTGAGCCTATGGTACGTTCGACGCAAACCATGCACCAATCTTGCATCAACTCCAAACGGACCAAAACGAGCTTCCACTTGAGCCTCGTCACCTAGGAGTCCCATCGAGTGCGTCCAAAATGCTTTCTGAGCCTATGCTACGTTCGGTGCAAACCATGCACCTATCTTGTACTGACACTAAAACTTTCTCCAAACGGACTAAAACGAGATTCCACACGGCCCACGTCATTTACGAGTTGTATCGAGTGCGTCCAAAACTATTTATGAGCCTATGGTACGTTCAGTGCAAACCGTGCACCTATCTTGCGACATGAGTAGCACTGTCTGCAAATGGACCGAAGAGACCTCCACCAGACCCTCATCACCTAGGAGTACCATCAGGTGCGTCTGAAACGATTTATGAGCCTGTGGTACTTTTGACGCAAACCGAGCACATATCTTGCACCGTCGCTAAAAACATATCGAAATGAGATTCCACATGACCCACGTGACCTAGGAGTTCCATTGGGTGCCTCCAATACTATTTCTGAGCCTATGGTACGTTCGACGCAAACCATGCACCAATCTTGCATCAAGAGTAGCACTATCTCCAAACGGACCGAACCGAGCATCCACTTGAGCCTCGTCACTTAGGAGTCCCATCGAGTGCGTCCAAAATGCTTTCTGAGCCTATGGTACGTTCGGTGCAAACTATGCACCTATCTTGCACTGACACTAAAACTTTCTCCAAACGGACTAAAACGAGATTCCACACAGCCCACGTCATTTACGAGTTCTATCGAGTGCGTCCAAAACTATTTATGAGCCTATGGTACGTTCAGTGCAATCCGTGCACCTATCTTGCGACATGAGTAGCACTGTCTTCAAATGGACCGAAGAGAGCTCCACCAAATCCTCATCACCTAGGAGTACCCTCGGGTGCGTCAGAAACGATTTATGTGCCCCTGGTACTTTTGACCCAAACCGAGCACCTATCTTGCACTGACGCTAAAAACATATCAAAACGAGATTCCACATGACCCACGTGACCTAGGAGTTCCATCGGGTGCCTCCAATACTATTTCTGAGCCTATGGTACGTTTGACGCAAACCATGCACCAATCTTGCATCAAGAGTAGCACTATCTCCAAACGGACCGAACCGAGCTTCCACTTGAGCCTCATCACCTAGGAGTCCCATCGAGTGCGTCCAAAATGCTTTCTGAGCCTATGGTACATTCGGTGCAAACCATGCACCTATCTTGCACTGACACTAAAACTTTCTCCAAACGGACTAAAACGAGATTCGACACGGCCCACTTCATTTACGAGTTCTATCGAGTGCGTCCAAAACTATTTATGAGCCTATGGTACGTTTAGTGCAAACCGTGCACCTATCTAACGTCATGAGTAGCACTATCTTCACCTGGACCGAACAGAGCTCCACCAGACCGTCATCACCTAGGAGTACCATCGGGTGCGTCTGAAACGATTTATGAGCCTATGGTACTTTTGATGCAAACCGAGCACCTATCTTGCACCGACGCTAAAAACATATCGAAACGAGATTCCACCTTTCCCACGTGACCTAGGAGTTCCATCGGGTGCCACCAATATTATTTCTGAGCCTTTGGTACATTCGACGCAACCATACGCCAATCTTGCATCAAGAGTAGCACTATCTCCAAACGGACTGAACCGAGCTTCCACTTGAGCCTCGTCACCTAGGATTCCCATCGAGTGCGTCCAAAATGCTTTTGGAGCCTATGGTACATTCGGTGCAAACCATGCACCTATCTTGCACTGACACTAAAACTTTCTCCAAACGGACTAAAACGAGATTCCACACGGCCCACGTCATTTACGAGTTCTATCGAGTGCGTCTAAAACTATTGATGAGCCTATGGTACGTTCAGTGCAAACCGTGCACCTATCTTGCGTCATGAGTAGCACTATCTTCAAATGGAGCGAATAGAGCTCCACCAGACCCTCATCACCTAGGAGTACCATCAGGTGCGTCTGAAACGATTTATGAGCCTGTGGTACTTTTGACGCAAACCGAGCACATATCTTGCACCGTTGCTAAAAACATATCGAAATGAGATTCCACATGACCCACGTGACCTAGGAGTTCCATCGGGTGCCTCCAATACTATTTCTGAGCCTATGGTACGTTCGACGCAAACCATGCACCAATCTTGCATCAAGAGTAGCACTATCTCCAAACGGACCGAACCGAGCATCCACTTGAGCCTCGTCACCTAGGAGTCCCATCGAGTGCGTCCAAAGTGCTTTCTGAGCCTATGGTACGTTCGGTGCAAACCATGCACCTATCTTGCACTGACACTAAAACTTTCTCCAAACGGACTAAAATGAGATTCCACACGGCCCACGTCATTTACGAGTTCTATCGAGTGCATCCAAAACTATTTATGAGCCTATGGTACGTTCAGTGCAAACCGTGCACCTATCTTGCGTCATGAGTAGCACTATCTTCAAATGGACCGAACAGAGCTCCACCAGACCCTCATCACCTAGGAGTACCATCGGGTGCGTCTGAAACGATTTATGAGCCTTTGGTACTTTTGACGCAAACCAAGCACCTATCTTGCACCGACGCTAAAAACATATCGAAACGAGATTCCACATGACCCATGTGACCTTGGAGTTCCATCGGGTGCCTCCAATACTATTTCTGAGCCTATGGTACGTTCGACGCAAACCATGCACCAATCTTGCATCAACTCCAAACGGACCGAACCGAGCTTCCACTTGAGCCTCGTCACCTAGGAGTTCCATCGAGTGCGTCCAAAATGCTTTCTGAGCCTATGGTACGTTCGGTGCAAACCATGCACCTATCTTGCACTGACACTAAAACTTTCTCCAAATGGACTAAAACGAGATTCCACACGGCCCACGTCATTTACGAGTTGTATCGAGTGCGTCCAAAACTATTTATGAGCCTATGGTACGTTCAGTGCAAACCGTGCACCTATCTTGCGACATGAGTAGCACTGTCTTGAAATGGACCGAAGAGACCTCCACCGGACCCTCATCACCTAGGAGTACCATCAGGTGCGTCTGAAACGATTTATGAGCCTGTGGTACTTTTGACGCAAACCGAGCACATATCTTGCACCGTCGCTAAAAACATATCGAAATGAGATTCCACATGACCCACGTGACCTAGGAGTTCCATTGGGTGCCTCCAATACTATTTCTGAGCCTATGGTACGTTCGACGCAAACCATGCACCAATCTTGCATCAAGAGTAGCACTATCTCCAAACGGACCGAACCGAGCATCCACTTGAGCCTCGTCACCTAGGAGTCCCATCGAGTGCGTCCAAAATGCTTTCTGAGCCTATGGTACGTTCGGTGCAAACCATGCACCTATCTTGCACTGACACTAAAACTTTCTCCAAACGGACTAAAACGAGATTCCACACGGCCCACGTCATTTACGAGTTCTATCGAGTGCGTCCAAAACGATTTATGAGCCTATGGTACTTTTTAAGCAAACCGAGCACCTATCTTGCACCGACGCTAAAAACATATCGAAACGAGATTCCACATGACCCACGTGACCTTGGAGTTCCATCGGGTGCCTCCAATACTATTTCTGAGCCTATGGTACGTTCGACGCAAACCATGCACCAATCTTGCATCAACTCCAAACGGACCGAACCGAGCTTCCACTTGAGCCTCGTCACCTAGGAGTCCCATCGAGTGCGTCCAAAATGCTTTCTGAGCCTATGGTACGTTCGGTGCAAACCATGCACCTATCTTGCACTGACACTAAAACTTTCTCCAAACGGACTAAAACGAGATTCGACATGGCCCACTTCATTTACGAGTTCTATCGAGTGCGTCCAAAACTATTTATGAGCCTATGGTACGTTCAGTGCAAACCGTGCACCTATCTAACGTCATGAGTAGCACTATCTTCACTTGGACCGAACAGAGCTCCACTAGACCGTCATCACCTAGGAGTACCATCGGGTGCGTCTGAAACGATTTATGAGCCTATGGTACTTTTGATGCAAACCGAGCACCTATCTTGCACCGACGCTAAAAACATATCGAAACGAGATTCCACCTGACCCACGTGACCTAGGAGTTCCATCGGGTGCCACCAATATTATTTCTGAGCCTATGGTACATTCGACGCAACCATACGCCAATCTTGCATCAAGAGTAGCACTATCTCCAAACGGACCGAACCAAGCTTCCACTTGAGCCTCGTCACCTAGGATTCCCATCGAGTGCGTCCAAAATGCTTTCGGAGCCTATGGTACGTTCGGTGCAAACCATGCACCTATCTTACACTGACACTAAAACTTTCTCCAAACGGACTAAAACGAGATTCCACATGGCCCACGTCATTTACGAGTTCTATTGAGTGCGTCTAAAACTATTTATGAGCCTATGGTACGTTCAGTGCAAACCTTCCACCCATCTTGCGTCAAGAGTAGCACTATCTTCAAATGGAGCGAACAGAGCTCCACCAGACCCTCATCACCTAGGAGTACCATCGGGTGCGTCTGAAACGATTTATGAGCCTGTGGTACTTTTGACGCAAACCGAGCACATATCTTGCACCGACGCTAAAAACATATCGAAACGAGATTCCACATGACCCACATGACCTAGGAGTTCCATAGGGTGCCTCCAATACTATTTCTAAACCTATGGTATGTTTGACGCAAACCATGCACCAATCTTGCATCAAGAGTAGCACTATCTCCAAATGGACCGAACCGAGCATCCACTTGAGCCTCGTCACCTAGGAGACCCATCGAGTGCATCCAAAATGCTTTCTGAGCCTATGGTACGTTCGGTGCAAACCATGCACCTATCTTGCACGGACACTAAAACTTTCTCCAAACGGACTAAAACGAGATTCCACATGGCCCACGTCATTTACGAGTTCTATCTAGTGCGTCCAAAACTATTTATGAGCCTATGGTACGTTCAGTGCAAATCATGCACCTATCTTGCGACATGAGTAGCACTATCTTCAAATGGACCGAAGAGAGCTCCACCAGACCCTCATCACCTAGGAGTACCATCGGGTGCGTCAGAAACGATTTATGTGCCTCTGGTACTTTTGACACAAACCGAGCACCTATCTTGCACCGATGCTAAAAACATATCAAAACGAGATTCCACATGACCCACATGACCTTGGAGTTCCATCGGGTGCCTCCAATACTATTTCTGAGCCTATGGTACGTTCGACGCAAACCATGCACCAATCTTGCATCAAGAGTAGCCCTATCTCCAAACGGACCGAACCGAGCTTCCACTTGAGCCTCGTCACCTAGGAGTCCCATCGAGTGCGTCCAAAATGCTTTCTGAGCCTATGCTACGTTCGGTGCAAACCATGCACCTATCTTGCACTGACACTAAAACTTTCTCCAAACGGACTAAAACGAGATTCGACACGGCCCACTTCATTTACGAGTTCTATCGAGTGCGTCCAAAACAATTTATGAGCCTATGGTACGTTCAGTGCAAACCGTGCACCTATCTAACGTCATGAGTAGCACTATCTTCACTTGGACCGAACAGAGCTCCACCAGACCGTCATCACCTAGGAGTACCATCGGGTGCGTCTGAAACGATTTATGAGCCTATGGTACTTTTGATGCAAACCGAGCACCTATCTTGCACCGACGCTAAAAATATATCGAAACGAGATTCCACCTGACCCACGTGACCTAGGAGTTCCATCGGGTGCCACCAATATTATTTCTGAGCCTATGTTACATTCGACACAACCATATGCCAATCTTGCATCAAGAGTAGCACTATCTCCAAACGGACCGAACCGCGCTTCCACTTGAGCCTCGTCACCTTGGAGTCCCATCGAGTGCGTCCAAAATGCTTTCTGAGCCTATGGTACGTTCGGTGCAAACCATGCACCTATCTTGCACTGACACTAAAACTTTCTCCAAACGGACTAAAACGAGATTCGACATGGCCCACTTCATTTACGAGTTCTCTCGAGTGCGTCCAAAACTATTTATGAGCCTATGGTACGTTCAGTGCAAACCGTGCACCTATCTAACGTCATGTGTAGCACTATCTTCACTTGGACCGAACAGAGCTCCACCAGACCGTCATCACCTAGGAGTACCATCGGGTGCGTCTGAAACGATTTATGAGCCTATGGTACTTTTGATGCAAACCGAGCACCTATCTTGCACCGACGCTAAAAACATATCGAAAAGAGATTCCACCTGACCCACGTGACCTAGGAGTTCCATCGGGTGCCACCCATATTATTTCTGAGCCTATGTTACATTCGACGCAACCATACGCCAATCTTGCATCAAGAGTAGCACTATCTCCAAACGGACCGAACCGAGCTTCCACTTGAGCCTCGTCACCTAGGATTCCCATCAAGTGCGTCCAAAATGCTTTCGGAGCCTATGGTACATTCGGTGCAAACCATGCACCTATCTCGCACTGACACTAAAACTTTCTCCAAACGGACTGAAACGAGATTCCACACGGCCCACGTCATTTACGAGTTCTATCGAGTGCGTCTAAAACTATTTATGAGCCTATGGTACGTTCAGTGCAAACCGTGCACCTATCTTGCGTCATGAGTAGCACTATCTTCAAATGGACCGAACAGAGCTCCACCAGACCCTCATCACCTAGGAGTACCATCGGGTGCGTCTGAAACGATTTATGAGCCTGTGGTACTTTTGACGCAAACCGAGCACATATCTTGCACCGACGCTAAAAACATATCGAAACAAGATTCCACATGACCCACATGACCTAGGAGTTCCATCGGGTGCCTCCAATACTATTTCTGAGTCTATGGTACGTTCGACACAAACCATGCACCAATCTTGCATCAAGAGTAGCACTATCTCCAAACGGACCGAACCGAGCTTCCACTTGAGCCTCGTCACCTAGGAGTCCCATCGAGTGCGACCAAAATGCTTTCTGAGCCTATGGTACGTTCGGTGCAAACCATGCACCTATCTTGCACTAACACTAAAACTTTCTCCAAATGGACTAAAACGAGATTCCACACGGCCCACGTCATTTACGAGTTCTATCGAGTGTGTCCAAAACAATTTATGAGCCTATGGTACGTTCAGTGCAAACCGTGCACCTATCTTGCATCATGAGTAGCACTATCTTCAAATGGACCGAACAGAGCTCCACCAGACCCTCATCACCTAGGAGTACCATCGGGTGCGTCTGAAACGATTTATGAGCCTGTGGTACTTTTGACGCAAACCGAGCACCTATCTTGCACCGATGCTAAAAACATATAGAAACGAGATTCCACATGACCCACGTGACCTTGGAGTTCCATCGGGTGCCTCCAATACTATTTCTGAGCCTATGGTACGTTCGACGTAAACCATGCACCAATCTTGCATCAACTCCAAACGGACCGAACCGAGCTTCCACTTGAGCCTCGTCACCAAGGAGTTCCATCGAGTGCGTCCAAAATGCTTTCTGAGCCTATGGTACGTTCAGTGCAAACCATGCACCTATCTTGCGACATGAGTAGCACTGTCTTCAAATGGACCGAAGAGAGATCCAAAAGACCCTCATCACCTAGGAGTACCATCGGGTGCGTCTGAAACGATTTATGAGCCTATGGTACTTTTGATGCAAACCGAGCACCTATCTTGCACCAACGCTAAAAACATATCGAAACGAGATTCCACCTGACCCATGTGACCTAGGAGTTCCATCAGGTGCCACCAATATTATTTCTGAGCCTATGGTACATTCGACGCAACCATACGCCAATCTTGCATCAAGAGTAGCACTATCTCCAAACGGACCGAACCGAGCTTCCACTTGAGCCTCGTCACCTAGGATTCCCATCGAGTGCGTCCAAAATGCTTTCGGAGCCTATGGTACATTCGGTGCAAACCATGCACCTATCTTGCACTGACACAAAAACTTTCTCCAAACAGACTAAAACGAGATTCCACATGGCCCACGTCATTTACGAGTTCTATCGAGTGCGTCTAAAACTATTTATGAGCCTATGGTACGTTCAGTGCAAACCGTGCACCTATCTTGCGTCATGAGTAGCACTATCTTCAAATGGACCGAACAGAGCTCCACCAGACCCTCATCACCTAGGAGTACCATCGGGTGCGTCTGAAACGATTTATGAGCCTGTGGTACTTTTGACGCAAACCGAGCACATATCTTGCACCGACGCTAAAAACATATCGAAACGAGATTCCGCATGACCCACGTGACCTAGGAGTTCCATAGGGTGCCTCCAATACTATTTCTAAACCTATGGTACGTTCGACGCAAACCATGCACCAATCTTGCATCAAGAGTAGCAATATCTCCAAACGGACCGAACCTTGCATCCACTTCAGCCTCGTCACCTAGGAGTCGCATCGAGTGCATCCAAAATGCTTTCTGAGCCTATGGTACGTTCGGTGCAAGCCATGCACCTATCTTGCACGGACACTAAAACTTTCTCCAAATGGACTAAAACGAGATTCCACATGGCCCACGTCATTTACGAGTTCTATCTAGTGCGTCCAAAACTATTTATGAGCCTATGGTACGTTCAGTGCAAATCATGCACCTATCTTGCGACATGAGTAGCACTATCTTCGAATGGACCGAAGAGAGCTCCACCAGACCCTCATCACCTAGGAGTACCATCGGGTGCGTCAGAAATGATTTATGTGCCTCTGGTACTTTTGACCCAAACCGAGCACCTATCTTGCACCGACGCTAAAAACATATCGAAACGAGATTCCACATGACCCACGTGACCTAGGAGTTCCATTGGGTGCCTCCAATACTATTTCTGAGCCTATGGTACGTTCGACGCAAACCATGCACCAATCTTGCATCAAGAGTAGCACTATCTCCAAACGGACCGAACCGAGCTTCCACTTGAGCTTCGTCACCTAGGAGTCCCATCGAGTGCGTCCAAAATGCTTTCTGAGCCTATGGTACGTTCGGTGCAAACCATGCACCTATCTTGCACTGACACTAAAACTTTCTCCAAACGGACTAAAACGAGATTCGACATGGCCCACTTCATTTACGAGTTCTATCGAGTGCGTCCAAAACAATTTATGAGCCTATGGTACGTTCAGTGCAAACCGTGCACCTATCTAACGTCATGAGTAGCACTATCTTCACTTGGATCGAACAGAGCTCCACCAGACCGTCATCACCTAGGAGTACCATAGGGTGCGTCTGAAACGATTTATGAGCCTATGTTACTTTTGATGCAAACCGAGCACCTATCTTGCACCGACGCTAAAAACATATCGAAACGAGATTCCACCTGACCCACGTGACCTAGGAGTTCCATCGGGTGCCACCAATATTATTTCTGAGCCTATGTTACATTCGACGCAACCATACGCCAATCTTGCATCAAGAGTAGCACTATCTCCAAACGGACCGAACCGAGCTTCCACTTGAGCCTCATCACCTAGGAGTCCCATCGAGTGCGTCCAAAATGCTTTCTGAGCCTATGGTACGTTCGGTGCAAACCATGCACCTATCTTGCACTGACACTAAAACTTTCTCCAAACGGACTAAAACGAGATTCGACACGGCCCACTTCATTTACGAGTTCTATCGAGTGCGTCCAAAACTATTTATGAGCCTATGGTACGTTCTGTGCAAACCGTGCACCTATCTAACGTCATGAGTAGTACTATCTTCACTTGGACCGAACAGAGCTCCACCAGACCGTCATCACCTAGGAGTACCATTGGGTGCGTCTGAAACGATTTATGAGCCTAGGTACTTTTGATGCAAACCGAGCACCTATCTTGCACCGACGCTAAAAACATATCGAAACGAGATTCCACGTGACCCACGTGACCTAGGAGTTCCATCGGGTGCCACCAATATTATTTCTGAGCCTATGTTACATTCGACACAACCATACGCCAATCTTGCATCAAGAGTAGCAATATCTCCAAACGGACCGAACCGAGCTTCCACTTGAGCCTCGTCACCTAGGAGTTCCATCGAGTGCGTCCAAAATGCTTTCTGAGCCTATGGTACGTTCGGTGCAAACCACGCACCTATCTTGCACTGACACTAAAACTTTCTCCAAACGGACTAAAACGAGATTCCACATGGCCCACGTCATTTACGAGTTCTATCGAGTGCGTCCAAAACTATTTATGAGCCTATGGTACGTTCAGTGCAAACCGTGCACCTATCTTGCGTCATGAGTAGCACTATCTTCAAATGGACCGAACAGAGCTCCACCAGACCCTCATCACCTAGGAGTACCATCGGGTGCGTCCGAAACGATTTATGAGCCTGTGGTACTTTTGACGCAAACCGAGCACATATCTTGCACCGACGCTAAAAACATATCGAAACGAGATTCCACATGACCCACGTGACCTAGGAGTTCCATAGGGTGCCTCCAATACTATTTCTGAACCTATGGTACGTTCGACGCAAACCATGCACCAATCTTGCATCAAGAGTAGCACTATCTCCAAACGGACCGAACCGAGCATCCACTTGAGCCTCGTCACCTAGGAGTCCATCGAGTGCATCCAAAATGCTTTCTGAGCCTATGGTACGTTCGGTGCAAACCATGCACCTATCTTGCACGGACACTAAAACTTTCTCCAAACGGACTAAAACGAGATTCCACATGGCCCACGTCATTTATGAGTTCTATCGAGTGCGTCCAAAACTATTTATGAGCCTATGGTACGTTCAGTGCAAATCGTGCACCTATCTTGTGACATGAGTAGCACTATCTTCAAATGGACCGAAGAGAGCTCCACCAGACCCTCATCACCTAGGAGTACCATCGGGTGCGTCAGAAACGATTTATGTGCCTCTGGTACTTTTGACCCAAACCGAGCACCTATCATGCACCGACGCTAAAAACATATCAAAACAAGATTCCACAAGACCCACATGACCTAGGAGTTCCATCGAGTGCCTCGAATACTATTTCTGAGTCTATGGTACGTTCGACACAAACCATGCACCAATCTTGCATCAAGAGTAGCACTATCTCCAAACGGACCGAACCGAGCTTCCACTTGAGCCTCGTCACCTAGGAGTCCCATCGAGTGCGTCCAAAATGCTTTCTGAGCCTATGGTACGTTCGGTGCAAACCATGCACCTATCTTGCACTAACACTAAAACTTTCTCCAAATGGACTAAAACGAGATTCCACATGGCCCACGTCATTTACGAGTTCTATCGAGTGCGTCCAAAACAATTTATGAGCCTATGGTACGTTCAGTGCAAACCGTGCACCTATCTTGCATCATGAGTAGCACTATCTTCAAATGGACCGAACAGAGCTCCACCAGACCCTCATCACCTAGGAGTACCATTGGGTGCGTCTGAAATGATTTATGAGCCTATGGTACTTTTGACGCAAATTTAGCACCTATCTTGCACCGATGCTAAAAACATATCGAAACGAGATTCCACATGACCCACGTGACCTTGGAGTTCCATCGGGTGCCTCCAAAACTATTTCTGAGCCTATGGTACGTTCGACGTAAACCATGCACCAATCTTGCATCAACTCCAAACGGACCGAACCGAGCTTCCACTTGAGCCTCGTCACCTAGGAGTTCCATCGAGTGCGTCCAAAATGCTTTTCTGAGCCTATGGTACGTTCGGTGCAAACCACGCACCTATCTTGCACTGACACTAAAACTTTCTCCAAACGGACTAAAACGAGATTCCACACGGCCCACGTCATTTACGAGTTCTATCGAGTGCGTCTAAAACAATTTATGAGCCTAAGGTACGTTCAGTGCAAACCGTGCACCTATCTTGCGTCATGAGTAGCACTATCTTCAAATGGACCGAACAGAGCTCCACCAGACCCTCATCACCTAGGAGTACCATCGGGTGCGTCTGAAACGATTTATGAGCCTGTGGTACTTTTGACGCAAACCAAGCACATATCTTGCACCGACGCTAAAAACATATCGAAACGAGATTCCACATGACCCACGTGACCTAGGAGTTCCATCGGGTGCCTCCAATACTATTTCTGAGCCTATGGTACGTTCTACGCAAACCATGCACCAATCTTGCATCAAGAGTAGCACTATCTCCAAACGGACCGAACCGAGCATCCACTTGAGCCTCGTCACCTAGGAGTCCCATCGAGTGCATCCAAAATGCTTTCTGAGCCTATGGTACGTTCGGTGCAAACCATGTACCAATCTTGCACTAACACTAAAACTTTCTCCAAACCGACTAAAATGAGATTCCACATGGCCCACGTCATTTACGAGTTCTATTGAGTGCGTCCAAAACTATTTATGAGCCTATGGTATGTTCAGTGCAAACCGTGCACCTATCTTGCGACATGAGTAGCACTGTCTTCAAATGGACCGAAGAGAGCTCCACCAGACCCTCATCACCTAGGAGTACCATCAGGTGCGTCAGAAACGATTTATGTGCCTCTGGTACTTTTGACCCAAACCGAGCACCTATCTTGCACCGACGCTAAAAATATATCGAAACGAGATTCCACATGACCCACATGACCTAGGAGTTCCATCGGGTGCCTCCAATACTATTTCTGAGCCTATGGTACGTTCGACGCAAACCATGCACCAATCTTGCATCAAGAGTAGCACTATCTCCAAACAGACCGAACCGAGCTTCCACTTGAGCTTCGTCACCTAGGAGTCCCATCGAGTGCGTCCAAAATGCTTTCTGAGCCTATGGTACGTTCGGTGCAAACCATGCACCTATCTTGCACTGACCCTAAAACTTTCTCCAAACGGACTAAAACGAGATTCGACACGGCCCACTTCATTTACGAGTTCTATCGAGTGCGTCCAAAACAATTTATGAGCCTATGGTACGTTCAGTGCAAACCGTGCACCTATCTAACGTCATGAGTAGCACTATCTTCACTTGGACCGAACAGAGCTCCACCAGACCGTCATCACCTAGGAGTACCATCGGGTGCGTCTGAAACGATTTATGAGCCTATGGTACTTTTGATGCAAACCGAGCACCTATCTTGCACCGACGCTAAAAACATATCGA
Organism: Saccharum hybrid cultivar R570; assembly: GCA_038087645.1. NCBI lineage: Eukaryota > Viridiplantae > Streptophyta > Magnoliopsida > Poales > Poaceae > Saccharum > Saccharum hybrid cultivar. The sequence goes on along the minus strand of JAQSUU010000216.1, from coordinate 16,910,275 downwards.
AACGAGATTCCACCTGACCCACGTGACCTAGGAGTTCCATCGGGTGCCACCAATATTATTTCTGAGCCTATGTTACATTCGACGCAACCATACGCCAATCTTGCATCAAGAGTAGCACTATCTCCAAAAGGACCGAACCGAGCTTCCACTTGAGCCTCATCACCTAGGAGTCCCATCGAGTGCGTCCAAAATGCTTTCTGAGCCTATGGTACGTTCGGTGCAAACCATGCACCTATCTTGCACTGACACTAAAACTTTCTCCAAACGGACTAAAACGAGATTCGACACGGCCCACTTCATTTACGAGTTCTATCGAGTGCGTCCAAAACTATTTATGAGCCTATGGTACATTCAGTGCAAACCGTGCACCTATCTAACGTCATGAGTAGCACTATCTTCACTTGGACCGAACAGAGCTCCACCAGACCGTCATCACCTAGGAGTACCATCGGGTGCGTCTGAAACGATTTATGAGCCTATGGTACTTTTGATGCAAACCGAGCACCTATCTTGCACCGACGCTAAAAACATATCGAAACGAGATTCCACCTGACCCACGTGACCTAGGAGTTCCATCGGGTGCCACCAATATTATTTCTGAGCCTATGTTACATTCGACGCAACCATACGCCAATCTTGCATCAAGAGTAGCAATATCTCCAAACGGACCGAACCGAGCTTCCACTTGAGCCTCGTCACCTAGGAGTTCCATCGAGTGCGTCCAAAATGCTTTCTGAGCCTATGGTACGTTCGGTGCAAACCACGCACCTATCTTGCACTGACACTAAAACTTTCTCCAAACGGACTAAAACGAGATTCCACATGGCCCACGTCATTTACGAGTTCTATCGAGTGCGTCCAAAACTATTTATGAGCCTATGGTACGTTCAGTGCAAATCGTGCACCTATCTTGTGACATGAGTAGCACTATCTTCAAATGGACCGAAGAGAGCTCCACCAGACCCTCATCACCTAGGAGTACCATCGGGTGCGTCAGAAACGATTTATGTGCCTCTGGTACTTTTGACCCAAACCGAGCACCTATCATGCACCGACGCTAAAAACATATCAAAACAAGATTCCACATGACCCACATGACCTAGGAGTTCCATCGGGTGCCTCCAATACTATTTCTGAGTCTATGGTACGTTCGACACAAACCATGCACCAATCTTGCATCAAGAGTAGCACTATCTCCAAACGGACCGAACCGAGCTTCCACTTGAGCCTCGTCACCTAGGAGTCCCATCGAGTGCGTCCAAAATGCTTTCTGAGCCTATGGTACGTTCGGTGCAAACCATGCACCTATCTTGCACTAACACTAAAACTTTCTCCAAATGGACTAAAACGAGATTCCACACGGCCCACTTCATTTACGAGTTCTATCGAGTGCGTCCAAAACAATTTATGAGCCTATGGTACGTTCAGTGCAAACCGTGCACCTATCTTGCATCATGAGTAGCACTATCTTCAAATGGACCGAACAGAGCTCCACCAGACCCTCATCACCTAGGAGTACCATCGGGTGCGTCTGAAACGATTTATGAGCCTATGGTACTTTTGACGCAAATCGAGCACCTATCTTGCACCGATGCTAAAAACATATCGAAACGAGATTCCACATGACCCACGTGACCTTGGAGTTCCATCGGGTGCCTCCAAAACTATTTCTGAGCCTATGGTATGTTCGACGTAAACCATGCACCAATCTTGCATCAAGAGTAGCACTATCTCCAAACGGACCGAACCGAGCTTCCACTTGAGCCTCGTCACCTAGGAGTCCCATCGAGTGCGTCCAAAATGCTTTCTGAGCCTATGGTACGTTCGGTGCAAACCATGCACCTATCTTGCACTGACACTAAAACTTTCTCCAAACGGACAAAAACAAGATTCCACACGGCCCACGTCATTTACGAGTTCTATCGAGTGCGTCCAAAACAATTTATGAGCCTATGGTACGTTCAGTGCAAACCGTGCACCTATCTTGCATCATGAGTAGCACTATCTTCAAATGGACTGAACAGAGCTACACCAGACCCTCATCACCTAGGAGTACCATCGGGTGCGTCTGAAATGATTTATGAGCCTATGGTACTTTTGACACAAACCGAGCACCTATCTTGCACCGATGCTAAAAACATATCGAAACGAGATTCCACATGACCCACGTGTTCCATCTGGTGCCTCCAATACTATTTCTAAGCCTATGGTACGTTCGACGTAAACCATGCACCAATCTTGCATCAACTCCAAACGGACCGAACCGAGCTTCCACTTGAGCCTCATCACCTAGGAGTTCCATCGAGTGCGTCCAAAATGCTTTCTGAGCCTATGGTACGTTCGGTGCATACCATGCACCTATCTTGCACTAACACTAAAACTTTCTCCAAACGGACTAAAACGAGATTCCACAAGGCCCACGGCATTTACGAGTTCTATCGAGTGCGTCCAAAACTATTTAGAGCCTATGGTACGTTCAGTGCAAACAGTGCACCTATCTTGCATCATGAGTAGCACTGTCTTCAAATGGACAGAACAGAGCTCCACCAAACCCTCATCACCTAGGAGTACCATTGGGTGCGTCAGAAACGATTTATGTGCCCCTGGTACTTTTGACCCAAACCGAGCACCTATCTTGCACCGACGCTAAAAACATATCGAAACGAGATTCCACATGACCCACGTGACCTAGGAGTTCCATCGGGTGCCTCCAATATTATTTCTGAGCCTATGGTACATTCAACACAACCATACGCCAATCTTGCATCAAGAGTAGCACTATCTCCAAACGGACCGAACCGAGCTTCCACTTGAGCCTCGTCACCTAGGATTCCCATCGAGTGCGTCCAAAATGCTTTCGGAGCCTATGGTACGTTCGGTGCAAACCATGCACCTATCTTGCACTGACACTAAAACTTTCTCCAAACGGACTAAAATGAGATTCCACACGGCCCACGTCATTTACGAGTTCTATCGAGTGCGTCTAAAACTATTTATGAGCCTATGGTACGTTCAGTGCAAACCGTGCACCTATCTTCCGTCATGAGTAGCACTATCTTCAAATGGACCGAACAGAGCTCCACCAGACCCTCATCACCTAGGAGTACCATCGGGTGCGTCTGAAACGATTTATGAGCATGTGGTACTTTTGACGCAAACCGAGCACATATCTTGCACCGACGCTAAAAACATATCGAAACGAGATTCCACATGACCCACGTGACCTAGGAGTTCCATCGGGTGCCTCCAATACTATTTCTGAGCCTATGGTATGTTCGACGCAAACCATGCACAAATCTTGCATCAAGAGTAGCACTATCTCCAAACGGACCGAACTGAGCATTCACTTGAGCCTCGTCACCTAGGAGTCCCATCGAGTGCATCCAAAATGCTTTCTGAGCCTATGGTACGTTCGATGCAAACCATGCACCTATCTTGCACTGACACTAAAACTTTGTCCAAACGGACTAAAACGAGATTCCACATGGCCCACGTCATTTACGAGTTCTATTGAGTGCGTCCAAAACTATTTATGAGCCTATGGTACGTTCAGTGCAAACCGTGCACCTATCTTGCGACATGAGTAGCACTATCTTCAAATGGACCGAAGAGAGCTCCACCAGACCCTCATCACCTAGGAGTACCATCAGGTGTGTCAGAAACAATTTATGTGCCTCTGGTACTTTTGATCCAAACCGAGCACCTATCTTGCACCGACGCTAAAAACATATCGAAACGAGATTCCACATGACCCACATGACCTAGGAGTTCCATCGGGTGCCTCCAATACTATTTCTGAGTCTGTGGTACGTTTGACACAAACCATGCACCAATCTTGCATCAAGAGTAGCACTATCTCCAAACGGACCGAACCGAGCTTCCACTTGAGCCTCGTCACCTGGGAGTCCCATCAAGTGCGTCCAAAATGCTTTCTGAGCCTATGGTACGTTCGGTGCAAACCATGCACCTATCTTGCACTGACACTAAAACTTTCTCCAAACGGACTAAAACGAGATTCCACACGGCCCACGTCATTTACGAGTTCTATCGAGTGCGTCCAAAACAATTTATGAGCCTATGGTACGTTCAGTGCAAACCGTGCACCTATCTTGCATCATGAGTAGCACTATCTTCAAATGGACCGAACAGAGCTCCACCAGACCCTCATCACCTAGGAGTACCATCGGGTGCGTCTGAAATGATTTATGAGCCTATGGTACTTTTGACGCAAACTGAGCACCTATCTTGCACCGACGCTAAAAACATATCGAAAACGAGATTCCACATGACCCACGTTACCTAGGAGTTCCATCGGGTGCCTCCAATACTATTTCTAAGCCTATGGTACATTCTATAACACCTCAGGTGTTTAGCTTCCATAATGGCATTGCATTTCATAAGCATGAGCATCAATCATCTCATTCATGTCTTAATTTTGTTTGCAACATGAGTATGCAACATACCCTAATGTGCTTGTTTCACAATTTACTTGCTTATGAAATGTGAGTGGTGCAACTTGTAGATACAACATGGATCTCATACTTTGAAACATGACAATGTTGTTAGTGCACCATGGTAGGCTCAATGGATGCAACAAAGTCTTGAAACATGTGCAACATGATATTGCAACATTTTGGTGGAATTATTGTTTTGCTTGTTTCAACTTATGTGGCACTAGTATTTTGGTGTAACCAAGGTGTGGAATGGCTAATTATGTCTTATAACACCTTAATTACAATTGGGGTAACTAGTGGAGCAATGTTCATGTTGACCTAAATGACCAAAATGCCCTCCAATGTGCTGTTGACCAACCTTTGACTCTAGAATGCTTTGGTTTGACCAATTAAAAAGTCTAGCTTAGAGATCTTGCATGGAGGAGCAACCCTAAGCAAAGTTGTAGAGAATTTCCTAAGGAACAAAAGTTCCAATATGGCCATCTCATGAAAATGACCAGAACATTCTCGAAAATGGCCCACAAGTTGTTTAAGGGACTGTCCAACACTTGGAAAATTTTCTAAGTCTGAAAACCTGAATTTCAGTTTCAATGTGCCTCACTTCGACGCCATATAACTCATAAACCAGGCCGAACCAGTCCTTTTGTAGTTCGCATTTAGTTCTACAATTTTGATATTATCATCTTCTGCTAAATCGAGCTGGATTAGGAGATATTTAGTGCCAAAGTTACCCTGTTAGTCATCTAATGCCGGCCTTGATTCAGTTCGTCAGGCCCTCGGTGGCCGACCGGCCACAGGCCCACACCGACGCATGGACGCGCGGTGGTGGCCGTACGCTGGCCGTGGCCCCACCGGTCAGGTCGCGGGCATCTACAGGTCGCCACGACGTCCACAGCTCGCTTCTCCCTTCACTCCTCCCTTCTTCCTCCCTCCGTGCACGCCGAGGCGGAAAAGAGGTCCGCTGACGTTGCCGCAAGCTCCGCCGCCATTGTGTGAGCTCACCGCCGCGTTGCAGCCGCCCAGACTCCGTCCACAGCTCCGCCAGGGACACCACCACCTCCTCCATCCCTTACTTGAGCCAATTGCGCGGAGGTAAGGGCACATTGCTGTTTCCGCCACCGCGAGAGCTCGCTGGCGTTCGTCCGCGCGACGGCTCACCGTGGCCAGCACAGCACTATGCATCTCCGTTTTCCCTAGTGCGTGTTCTTTCTTCCCTACCACCCGTAGATGCTCTAGTGATGACGCTACCGCAGATGCCGGCTAGGCCGGACCGGAACGCGGCCACGCAGTGTCGCGCCATGGCCGCCGATGAGGTGCTCACGCAGCCACGCTACTCCACTCCATCCCGCCCCTCTTTAGTAGCCTCGTTAGGTCCGCCAAGGCTCCAGGGAGCTGACGCACCCCTCTGCCAGCCATCTAGCGGTTGGAGCTCGCCGGCGCACCACCGCGCGCCATCACCTAGCTGCCGCCACCATGGCCGAGGGAGCTAGGGTCGGGTAGGGTCCACGGTTTAGGGGTCAGGCGATGTGGAAGGTCGAGAGGAACCTAGTGGTGCCCTTCCCCTCGCCGGAGATGCCGCCGTCGACGAGCTGGAGCTCGCCGGAGCTGCGGCTCCTCCTTCTCTGTTCCCGTCTCTCTGACTAGCGGGTCCCGCCTATCAGACGCAGGGGTGGGCAGGAGTCTGAGCTGGGCCGCGCTGGCGGGTTAGGCCGGCCCAGTAGCCCTTTTTGATTTTGAAATTTTGGTTTTCTTTATTTATTTCACAGTTTTGAATGCTATTTGTGATTTTCATATCTAGGGTTTGACTTGTCCAAAAATTGTGATTTAAATTTTGTTGGGCTCTAGATGAAGTGTAGTATTTAGGAAAAATATCAAATGCATATGTGATGTTTATTTTCTAGAAGAATTAATTAGGGCTTTGAAATGTGTTTTAAATTGAATGCAAACTTGTTAAATGGATAACTTGAGTTGTATTGCTCCAAAAATTATGAAATTTGGTGGGTAGGTTATTTTATGTATGTGCTAGCTCTGGTAAAAAATTTGGGTACTAGTATTTGAGTATTTTTTTAAGTTATAATGCTATCATGTTATATTAGAAGATACTTGAATGAATTTTAGTAATTTTTCTATATGTGCAATGCTCATGAAAATTTATGGAGAGTGTCCTAGTACCCTGAGGTTGTTAAGAAAATATAGTTTCTATTGTTTGATACTTTTCAATGTGATTTGTTATTTATGCAAAAATCAGCCTTTTTGGCTTGTGAATTTTGTGTATGGAGTTTCTGTGGATAACTTTAGTTCAAGTTTTTACAGTAGCCTCCTTGTAGGGCAGAGAGCCTCTTGTAATTTTTGTAGAATTTTCTAAGCAACTTGCATATAAGTTTAATTTCCCACTTAATTAATTAAGTAAATTAAGAAAGGTGTGAAAATAAATGTTTTGGTTTGGCACACCTTACTTTCTGGTGTTTTCATGAAATGTGTGAACTAATAGTGTCATTGGTTTGGTCATAGAGGAAGTTGGACACGTGAATAAATAATTAATTTTTCACATTTCTAGGTTCTCTGGACAGCTGGTAGTATTTTTAGATTTGATCCTTGATAAAAATGTTTGCTGGGAAACTTGTGAATACCAAAGTGATACTAAGCTTGATAATCTAGCTTGTATCAAAATTTGGTGGCATTTGGCCTCGTAGTCTAGGAGTTATAGCTGTTTAAAGTGGCTGTCCAGAAATAGCTGCTCTCTGTTTGGAGAGGACAGATCTCTGAAATTTTAGAATTTCGACTAGGTAAACTTGGGAATTAAATGTTGAGATCTGAAAGTGAATTGTAGAGCATTTTATAAGCTTTCCAGATTGTCTTGTATCATGCCTTTAGGATTTGGGAATCTACAGTTATGATAGGAATAATTAGCTGCTGTTCAGAATGTGTTGCTGTGATATTTTGTGCTTGGTTGGTGGTAACCTAAGTGAGGTTGTTCTTGTGATTGTTAGGTGTTAGGGACTTAACTGAGGAGGAACATCTATACATTAGGTTGTGTAGATTAGGTAAGTACTTCTCTACCGGAGAAGAGATTTGCACTTATTATTGAAGTGATTTGAATAGAGCACTAGGGTTTACTGTGGTGCATTTCATTCCGAGCATGCTGCATTCCTTCTTATGCATCCGTGAAATTTATTGTGCATTCATGCAATAGGTGTTCTGGAGGGAGTGACACTCCTCGAGTTCGAGGGAGCGATTCCCAAGGAGGAGTAGGAGCAGCCGAAGGAGCCCGAGGACCCAGCCGGCGAAGGAGTTCCCATAGAAGATCTACCTGAGTGCCTGGATCATCGTCCGTCCTCATTCCTAAAAGGCAAGCCCCGGTGCATGCTGACCCAATTGTTTTATAAATCAATCTTGAGTACCTTTACTTGTTTACTGCATTAAGTTGTAGGAGTTGTGTGAAAACACTTGTTGCATTATACCTGTCCTTATCCAGATATCGTACTTAAATCCTTAATTAGGTTTAGGCACGTGTCAATGCTTAGCCCTGCTTAGTCCGGTAGAAGTCAGGTGATTTCCGGTCATCCGTGAGATGTAGGAATGGGTCACGAGTGGCTATGTTGGCTATCGTGGATGGAACCATGCCTTAAAATGAAATTGAGACCGGGCAGGAGTTTGATAGTGCAGCAGCAAGACACTTCACGTCTTGGGTGCGGAGCTATGCCCGTCTGAGTCGTTTAAGGACCGATTCGCTGTACGTCCTTGAGTCATGTTGAACGCAGTCTAACACTTAGTTGGCCAGATAAGTCGTTCCGACCACGAAGCCGAGTAATACAGTTCAGGCTAGGAATTGAATGGTAGGTCGCATTTTGGAGGAGAGTAAGGATGTGCTTGGGGACATTGGCGTGAGACCAAGGGGGGGTTAGAGTCCCTATCACCTGGTTGAGTGTCGCCCTTGGGGATGCGGCATCATTCGAACCCACGACTCCTGAATTGTACGTAAGGTGGCTTGTGCGACTCTGACAGGGGCCTGCACGGTGAGTGTTAGAAATACCCCTCCAGCTGGATAGGAATTCGATTCGAATCGCCGTCGCTCCCGGTTAGTGAGCACTTGACTTGAGCAGCGGCAACGTAGATCTCATTAAATTGAACAGATGGTTAAGCGAATGATACAATGTTGCCGCAATTTATACCTGCTATGGATATAATGATATTATTGTTTGATTATAATCAAGTGATTGCTTAGTACAAGTGCTAAGATAGATGACAGGTAAATGCTAAAAAAATTACTGCTAGTATAGGTTAAAAGAGTTTCACTTACTTATGCTTTTCCGCAAATGTGATGTCAGCTAGCCCCACTTATGAAAGCCTTGCATAATCCTTGGTGTCATCTTATTTCTGGTTTTTGACGGGTAAGCCTAGCTGAGTACATTCCAGTACTCAGGGTTTATTCCCTCCTATCGCAGATGACATGCTTTATCAGGGCTTCTGCAAGAACTGCCTCCACCCCGCGGGTGACGAGGACTAGATCACTCGGGCGTGATCGTCTGTTAAGTACTTTCCTTAATGCTTTTGTGGAATGTTGATCTGTAAGACTGGCAGTAGTATTTGAACAATGTGCGTGTGTTATGCTTTCGCTACTTTATGAACTCAGTTTGTAATAATTTGTGACTCCGTGTGTTGTAAGTGGATTTTAGAACTACTTGTGAAATGTAACGTGTGATGTGTTATGTTGAACGATGCGATCTTGGTGTAAGCAAGTTGGTTTGAAATCCTTCGTGGTTTTGATTGACTACCGAGATTATATGGGCTCAAGTTCAAAATTTGAGCGTTTCAGCGCTTGTTCTTGTACTTGTGCTCTTATAATTTGGTCGGTTCTATTATAGCTGGTACTGGAGCATAATTCAACATTAGACACATCATACGAGTATTTGAAAACAAAAGTATTTGTTTGCGAAAAGTGTTAAAAATCTGAAATTTATTTCTATAGGTATGCCAGTGATCACATCCCTTAGCCCAAATAAGGACTCTTAGGTGGCCCATTAAAAGACTAACTTGGGGGTCTTGTTTGTTTTTGTTTCGTCGTCCATACGGCGTGATATTGTATGGATGCCATCCACTTGGGTGGAAATGCATGGATCAAATACCTCGACGCTCTGGTAAGTGTGAGTTGTGAGAGCATGATCGTCCAATCGACGATCTAGGGGAGAGTAGTTGTGGTTACTTGCATACTTACATGTTCAAACCATGTAATTATGAAAGTACTTAATTGTGGGTATATCTGTCGGGTAGTTGTGATACTGAAGTATATACATCGGGGATGTGTATATGGAAAGTATTTAGTTTACTGCTTACTTGTGTGCTTATATTGGGAAACTAATGAACTGAAATGAGATTTTCTGCAGGTACACTAACAGCGCAAACGAGCAGATCGATAGTTTCGCCTATATGAGAGAACGTATGTATGCCACCGCCTAGCGTTAGAAGTTTATCTTTCTACTAGGGTGAGAGGGCGTACGAAACGTGCATGCATCATGTTTAATTCATGTCATACATTTCATTTTACTATCTCCTTAAAAATTTCAATGGTCCCGACTAAATTAAATCTCGTATCCCCTAAATTATCCTCACTTTCAATCATATCTTGTTGCTACAGATGGCACACACCAAGAGGACCGCTCGCAAGTCAACTGGAGGCAGGGTCCCTTGCCACCAGCTTGCTCCACGTGAGCCCCGCCCTGAGCCCACCGAGGTGGAAAGGTTGAGGGCCAAGTTGGCTGAGGTGACTGCTGCTAGAAATGTGGCACAGCAACAGCTGGAGCAAGTGATACATGACAGAGATCAAGAGACACTTGCAGTCCATAGGTTGACTGTGGCTAATCGCAACTGTCAGTGCATGCTGATCCACGTGATGAACCAGCGGGATGAAGCCTGGCACGAAGAGAACATCCTGAGAGCTCGTCAGGTGGAGCTGGAGCAACAGTTAGAAGATGCACAAGAATACAATGACAATCTTCATGAAGAAGTGCATCGCCTGAACAATCAGCTCAATCCTCTGCTGCCTCATGACAATGACGAGGATGAGGAAATGGGCTCTGAAGACTTCATGGCTGAAGGTGATGACAAGGTGGAGGTCAATGGACCACAGGATGCCCCACTAGAAGAAGAAGAAGAAGAAGAAGAAGAAGAAGAGGATGAGGAGTTAGAGCCTGCTAGTGATGAGGATGGCGGGGAGATCTTTGACACTGACTCTGAGGACGATGCTTAGAGTAGTCATCGCATAGCTATGATGCTAGAGTATCTTTTGTGCCCTCCATGTGTGGGAGTGGGGCTTTGTAATAGCTTAGCTTTTGGGATGTAACATCGAACCCTATGTTATCTTGGATGTTAGTTTGAATATGTTAAATTTCGGTCACAAATGGATGTCTCATTGTGTTGTGTTCAGTGATGGTGTCACGATTAGCACCCTTTGGTGCCGCAACGAAACCGAGGGCCTCTTGTGGCGCGTGACATAAGGCTGTGCTGCTTGGCACGCGCTGGTATCGAGGTGGCTAGTCATGATCCACCATGGAACTCTACTAATGGGATGTCTCCTTGTGGTCATTTCTTAGTAGCCTTTCCTATTTGGCTAGAAGTTTAGATCGAATCAGGACACCTGTTACGTAAGGTTGAAGTTCTGTTGATCTTGATGTAAACGGTTTTGTCACATTTGTGCTCCCTGGATGTGAGCCTTTAATAAGTTCCACCTTTCATTGGAAGATATCTTGTTTGTTATGTCCATTGCATGATTGCGTCAATTGATGCACTTGATGAGATTGTGCGGTTGTGATGAATTACCATGCCTTGGTTGTTTGCGAATTCATTTCTAATGAAGTCAGTTTGGCATATTTACACAATTCATCTACAAATTTCCCACATCGTCAGTACTCATTGGCTATGCATTTTACAGATGGCGTACAACCTCCATCGTGGTCGTGGCGTTGAGGAGGAACAGCCACCCCCTCCACCACCACCCACCCCGGCAGAGCTGATGCAGACGGTGGTTGAAGGTCAGTGCATGTTAGCAGACCCTATGTGCCAACTAGTCAACCGGGATGCTCGGTATGGTCGTCAAGGGCCGGAACCAAATCAATATAGTCACTTCAAGGATTTTCTTGACACCAAGCCCCTGCTCTTTAAGGAGGCGGGGGAACCTCTGCAAGCTGATGAGTGGTTGAATACCATTGAGCAGAAGTTCCGTCTACTTTGTCTGACTAAGGAGCTGAAGACTGAGTATGCATCCCATCAACTACATGGCTCGACGGGTATTTGGTGGAGTCACTACCGCTCCATGTTGCCTCCTAATGTCTCGATTGCTTGGGACCAGTTTAAAATGGCTTTCCGTGGGAATTACATTCCTCCAGGTTTGATGGCTATAAAGCACACTGAGTTCATGAGGTTAACCCAAGGCAATAAGAGTTTGACAGAATACCTGCAATCCTTTAACAACCTTACGAGGTATGGAACTGAGTTTGTGGATACCGATGCTAAGAAGATTGCTAGCTTTAAGCGTGGCCTCGGTCCAAAGCTGATGAAGACCATGGGCACTAGCAAGTGTGCTACCTTCAATGATTTTATCAGTGATGCTCTGACTCAAGAAAACAATAATGCTATCTATGCTGCTTCTAAGAGCCGCAAGAGGGCCCTTGAGGCGAGTGCTTCACAGTCCAGAACTCCAGCTGCACCGAGGGCTCCCCCTCGCCCACTTGCCCTGAATGCTAAGTTCTGTCCCCTGCAGAAGAAGACTACAACTAAGACTGGGTTTCGCAAAGCATATACAGTGTCTCTGCCAAAGGGTAGTTCTGGTCAAGGCAGCTCCAGTGTTCCTCCCAGCAACATGCCTTGCTAGAACTACAACAAACCAGGTCATTGGTCTAGGAACTGTCCATATCCTAAGAAGAATGCAAATCAAGGTGGCCGTCAGGGGCATGTTCACTATAATAGTATTGAAGAAATTCTATCTGGTGAGGTTGTCACTGCTGGTAAGTTCCTAGTTGACCAACATTCTACAGTTGTATTATTTGATTCAGGTGCTTTGCATTCCTTTATCAGTCCTATGTTTGCATCGAAGTTTGCACACAAATTACATACTGTTGAAGGTGGGGGTTATTGCATTAGTGCGGCAAGTGGGAACATTTCCACAAATCAAGTAGTAAGAGATCTAGAATTTGAAATAGAAGGGCGAAAGTACTCGCTTACCTTAGTGGTTTTGCCTGGATTAGGCATAGATGTTATTTTGGGCATGCATTGGATGAGTCAGAATGGGGTACTCATTGATACATCCACCTGGGTAGTTATGCTCAGAGATCCTACTGATCAAAAAGGTTTTCTAGTGCAACTTCCTAGAAAAATTGATCTTTCTAGTGAAGTTCATGCAGTGCAAGCGAAGGCATTAGCTGATATTCCCGTTGTGAGTGAGTTTCCTGACGTTTTTCCTGATGATTTGCCGGGACTACCTCCGGATCAGGATGTGGAGTTTAAAATCGAGTTGTTGCCTGGCACGACACCCCTCTCTAGAAGAACCTATAGGATGCCTCCGAATGAACTAGCTGAACTTAAGGTGTAGTTGAATGAACTTTTGAAGAAGGGGCTGATTCGTCCTAGTTCGTCTCCGTGGGGATGTCCTGCTATCTTTGTGAAGAAGAAGGACCAGTCGTTGCGGATGTGTGTAGATTATAGGCCTCTAAATGCAGTCACTGTCAAAAATAAGTATCCTCTACCTCGCATTGACATCTTGTTTGATCAGTTGTCTAAAGCTAAAGTCTTTTCCAAGATTGATCTGAGGTCTGGTTACCATCAAATTAAAATCCGTCCTGAAGATATTCCAAAAATAGCTTTCTCTACAAGATACGGTCTTTATGAGTATCTTGTTATGTCCTTCGGCTTGACCAATGCCCCTATGCTTGATGAATTCGGTGTTTATGCCCGAATTGGACAAGTTCATGGTGGTATTTATTGATGAAATCTTGATATATTCTAAAAACGAGGAAGAACGCGCTGAACATCTGTGTATAGTCCTCACAAGACTGCGTGAACATCAACTGTATGCAAAGTTCAGTAAGTGCGAATTCTGGCTTCGTGAAGTACCTTTCCTTGGGCATGTGTTGTCCGATGGGGGAATTATGGTGGATCCCACCAAGGTACAAGAAGTATTGAACTGGAAGGCTCCTACCTCGGTTCACGAGGTCTGAAGTTTTCTTGGATTGGCTAGCTATTATCGTCGCTTCATCCCGGATTTCTCTAAAATAGCCAAGCCAATGACTCGGTTGCTACAAAAAGACACCAGGTTTGTCTAGACTCCTGAGTGTGATGCGGCTTTTCACAAACTGCGAACCCTCCTAACCTCGGCTCCGGTTTTGGCACAACCGGATATCGAGAAACCATTTGATGTTTATTGTGATGCCTCAGGCATAGGTTTGGGTGGTGTTTTGATGCAGGAAGGCCGAGTGATTGCATATACCTCTCGACAACTTCGGAAGCATGAGGTGAATTATCCAACGCATGACTTAGAACTCGTTGCAGTTGTTCATGCTTTGAAAGTTTGGTGACATTATCTGTTGGGCAATGTTTGCAATATCTATACTGACCATAAAAGCCTCAAATATATCTTCACCCAACCTGAGTTGAATATGCACCAAAGAAGATGGCTTGAGTTGATTAAGGATTATAATCTTCAAGTGCACTATCATCCTGGCAAGGCAAATGTGGTTGCCGATGCTTTAAGCCGTAAGTCTCATTGCCACTCCTTAGTTGAAACTGATTTTCATCGGTCTCGCCTTCTACACCCAGCAATTCTGTACAACATCATTGTCAGTTGCACTCTCAAGAGCAGAATTATTGAGCTCCAAAAGACTAACACTGGTATATTTCACATCAAGCGTAAGATGAAAGAGCAAGAAACTAAACATTTTAGGGTAGATGAAGAGGGTGTGCTGTGGTTTAAAGATAGGTTAGTGGTGCCTAAGGACCGAGAGCTTAGAAATCAGATCCTGTCTGAAACACATTCCTCTAAGTAGTCCATCCATCCTGGTAGCAATAAGATGTATTATGATTTGAAGCCATACTATTGGTGGACCAAAATGTGGAAAGAGATAGCTGCATATGTTGCTAGGTGTGATACCTACTGTAGAGTTAAGGCTGTGCACATGAAAGCTGGATTGCTTCAACCACTTTCTATCCTAGGTTGGAAATGGGAGGAGATAAGCATGGATTTCATTGTTGGACTTCCTCCTACTGTCAAGAATCATAACTCTATCTGGGTAATTGTAGATCATTTAACTAAGTTGGCTCACTTCATTCCTGTCCGAGCAGACTATCGTCCCACCGACTATGTTGAGTTGTACTTCAATCAGAAGTCTGGCTCCATGGGGTACCTCATACTATCGTTTCTGACCATGGTCCACAGTTCACTGCTCATTTTTGGGAGCACTTGCATCATCTTATGGGAACCAAGTTAGTGAGAAGCTCTGCTTATCACCCCCAGACGTCAGGTCAGACTGAACGAGTTAACCAAATCTTGGAGGATATGTTACAGACATGTGTTATTTCATCCAAGGGTTCATGGGAGAAATGGTTGCCTCTAGCTGAGTTTTCGTATAATAATAGTTACCAAGAGAGTATTAATATGGCCCCATTCGAAGCCTTGTACGGTCGTAAGTGTAGAACCCCACTAAACTGGATAGAAGCTGGCGAAAGAAGGTATTATGGTATTGATTTTGTCAAGGAAGCTGAGGAACAAGTTCGTACCATCAAAATACATATGGCTACAGCTCAATCTAGATAGAAAAGTTACGTTGATCGCCGTAGAAAACCGATCGAGTTTGAAGTGGGAGACTTCGTCTATCTGAAAGTTTCTCCGATGAAGAGTGTACAACGTTTTGGTGTGAAGCGGAAGCTTGCACCGAGATACGTGGGTCCTTTCCAGATCATAGGCAAGAGTGGAGCTGTCGCGTATAAGGTCCAGTTACCTCCTGAAATGAGCGCTATTTTCAATGTTTTCCATGTTTCTCAGTTAAAGAAGTGTCTTCGGGTTCCTGAAGAAAGAGTTCCATTAGGGGATATCCGGCTAGAATCTGATCTAACTTACGAAGAAAAGCCAGTCCGTGTGATTGACACTCAAGAGAGGGTAACTAGAAGTCGAGTGGTTAAGTGGTATAAAATAATGTGGAGTAATCAGGGTAGTGAGAGTGATGCTACGTGGGAGCGAGAAGACTATTTACGTGATGGTTATAAGGAATTCTATCAACAATGGTACGCTTTCCAAATCTCGGGATGAGATTTTTATAAGGGGGAGGGCTGTAACACCTCAGGTGTTTAGCTTCCATAATTGCATTGCATTTCATAAGCATGAGCATCAATCATCTCATTCATGTCTTAATTTTGTTTGCAACATGAGTATGCAACATACCCTAATGTGCTTGTTTCACAATTTACTTGCTTATGAAATGTGAGTGGTGCAACTTGTAGATACAACATGGATCTCATACTTTGAAACATGACAATGTTGTTAGTGCACCATGGTAGGCTCAATGGATGCAACAAAGTCTTGAAACATGTGCAACATGATATTGCAACATTTTGGTGGAATTATTGTTTTGCTTGTTTCAACTTATGTGGCACTAGTATTTTGGTGTAACCAAGGTGTGGAATGGCTAATTATGTCTTATAACACCTTAATTACAATTGGGGTAACTAGTGGAGCAATGTTCATGTTGACCTAAATGACCAAAATGCCCTCCAATGTGCTGTTGACCAACCTTTGACTCTAGAACGCTTTGGTTTGACCAATTAAAAAGTCTAGCTTAGAGATCTTGCATGGAGGAGCAACCTTAAGCAAAGTTGTAGAGAATTTCCTAAGGAACAAAAGTTCCAATATGGCCATCTCATGAAAATGACCAAAACATTCTCAAAAATGGCCCACAAGTCGGTTAAGGGACTGTCCAACACTTGGAAAATTTTCTAAGTCTGAAAACCTGAATTTCAGTTTCAATGTGCCTCACTTTGATGCCATATAACTCATAAACCAGGCCGAACTAGTCCTTGAGCCAATTGAAAAAGTTGCAGTCTGCATTTAGCTCTACAATTTTGATATTATCATCTTCTGCTAAATCGAGCTAGATTAGGAGATATTTAGTGCCAAAGTTACCCTGTCAGTCATCTGATGCCGGCCTCGATTCAGTTCGTCAGGCCCTCGGTGGCCGACCGGCCGTGGCCCCACCGATCAGGTCACGGGGGTCTACAGGTCGCCACAACGTCCACAGCTCGCTTCTCCCTTCACGCCTCCCTTCTTCCTCCCTCCGTGCACGCCGAGGCGGAAAAGAGGTCCGCTGCCGTTGCCGCGAGCTCCGCTGCCGTCGTGTGAGCTCGCCACCGCGTTGCAGCCGCCCAGACTCCGTCCACAGCTCTGCCAGGGACACCACCACCTCCTCCATCCCTTACTTGAGCCAATTGCGCGGAGGTAAGGGCACATTTCCGTTTCCGCCACCACGAGAGCTCGCCGGCGTTCGTCCGCGCGACGGCTCACCATGGCCAACACAGCACCGTGCATCTCCGTTTTCCCTAGCGCATGTTCTTTCTTCCCTACCACCCGTAGATGCTCTAGTGATGACGCTACCGCCAATGCCGGCCAGGCCGGACTGGAACGTGGCCACGCACTGCCGCGCCATGGCCGCCGATGAGGTGCTCACGTAGCCACACTACTCCACTCAATCCCGGCCCTCTTTAGTAGCCTCGTTAGGTCCGCTAAGGCTCTAGGGAGCTAACGCACCCCTCTGCCGGCCATCTAGCGGTCGGAGCTCACTGGCGCACCACCGCGCGCCATCACCTAGCCGCCGCCATGGCCGAGGGAGCTAGGGTCGGGTAGAGTCCACGGTTTAGGGGTCAGGCGATGCGGAAGGTCGAGAGGAACCTAGTGGTGCCCTTCCCCTCACCGGAGATGCCGCCGTCGACGAGCTGGAGCTCGCCGGAGCTGTGGCTCCTCCTCTGTTCCCCACTCTCTGACTAGCGGGTCCGCCTGTCAGACGTAGGCGCGGGCGGGAGTCTGAAGTAGGCCGCGCTGGCGGGTTAGGTCGGCCCAGTAGCCCTTTTTGATTTTGAAATTTTGGTTTTCTTTATTTATTTCACAGTTTTGAATGCTGTTTGTGATTTTCATATCTAGGGTTTGACTTGTCCAAAAATTGTGATTTAAATTTTGTTGGGCTCTAGATGAAGTGTAGTATTTAGGAAAAATATCAAATACATATGTGATGTTTATTTTCTAGAAGAATTAATTAGGGCTTTGAAATGTGTTTTAAATTGAATGCAAACTTGTTCAATGGATAACTTGAGTTGTATTGCTCCAAAAATTATGAAATTTGGTGGGTAGGTTATTTTATGTATGTGCTAGCTCTGGTAAAAAATTTGGGTACTAGTATTTGAGTATTTTTTAAGTTATAATGCTATCATGTTATATTAGAGGAGACTTGAATGAATTTTAGTAATTTTCCTATATGTGCAATGCTCATGAAAATTTATGGAGAGTCTAAGAAAAATATGGTTTCTGTTGTTTGATACTTTTCAATGTGATTTGTTATTTATGCAAAAATCAGCCTTTTTGGTTTGTGAATTTTGTGTATGGAGTTTCTGTAGATAACTTTAGTTCAAGTTTTTACAGTAGCCTCCTTGTAGGGCAGAGTGCCTCCTGTAATTTTTGTAGAATTTTCTAAGCAACTTGCACATAAGTTTAATTTCCCACTTAATTAATTAAGTAAATTAAGAAATGGGTGAAAATAAATGTTTTGGTTTGGCACACCTTACTTTCTGGTGTTTTCATGACATGTGTGAACTAGTAGTGTCATTGGTTTGGTCATAGAGGAAGTTGGACACGTGAATAAATAATTAATTTTTCACATTTCTAGGTTCTCTGGACAGCTGGTAGTATTTTTAGATTTGATCCTTGATAAAGTGTTTTTTGGGAAACTTGTGAATACCAAAGTGATAGTAAACTTGATAATCTAGCTTGTGTCAAAATTTGGTGGCATTTGGCCTAGTAGGCTAGGAGTTATAGTTGTTTAAAGTGGCTGTCTAGAAATAGCTGCTCTCTGTTTGGAGAAGATAGATCTCTGGAATTTAAAATTTCGACTAGGTATACTTGGGAATTAAATGTTGAGATCTCAAAGTGAACTGTAGAGCATTTTATAAGCTTTCCAAATTGTCTTGTATCATGCCTTTAGGATTTGGGAATCTATAGTTATGATAGAAATAATTAGCTGCTGTCCAGAATGTGTTGCTGTGATATTTTGTGCTTGGTTGATGGTAACCTAAGTAAGGTTGTTCTTGTGATTGTTACGTGTTAGGGACTTAACTGAGGAGGAACATCTATACATTAGGTTGTGTAGATTAGGTTAGTACTTCTCTACCGGAGAAGAGATTTGCACTTATTATTGAAGTGATTTGAATAGAGCACTAGGGTTTACTATGGTGCATTTCATTCAGAGCATGTTGCATTCCTTCTTATGCATCCATAAAATTTATTGTGCATTCATGCAATAGGTGTTCCGGAGGGAGTGACTCTCCTCAAGTTCGAGGGAGCGATTCCCGAGAAGGAGCAGGAGTAGCCGAAGGAGCCCAAGGACCCAGCCGGCGAAGGAGTTCCCATAGAAGATCTACCTGAGTGCCCGGATCATCGTCCATCCTCATTCTTGAAAGGCAAGCCCCGGTGCATGCTGACCCAATTGTTTTATAAATCAATCTTGAATACCTTTACTTGTTTACTGCATTAAGTTGTAGGAGTTGTGTGAAAACACTTGTTGCATTATACCTGTCCTTGTCCAGATATCGTACTTAAATCCTAAATTAGGTTTAGGCACGTGTTAATGCTTAGCCCTGGTTAGTCCGATAGAAGTCGGGTGATTTTCGGTCATCCGTGAGATGTAGGAATGGGTCACGAGTGGCTATGTTGGCTATCGTGGATGGAACCATGCCTTAAAATGAAATTGAGACCGGGCGGGAGTTCGATAGTGCAGCCGCAAGACACTTCACTTCTTGGGTGCGGAGCTATGCCCGTCTGAGTCATTTAAGGACCAATTCGCTGTATGTCCTTGAGTCATGTTGAACGCAGCCTAACACTTAGTTGGCTGGATAAGTCGTTCCGACCGTGAAGCCGAGTAATACAGTTCAGGCCAGGAATCGAATAGTAGGTCGCATCTTGGAGGAGAGTATGGATGTGCTTGGGGACATTGGCGTCAGACCAAGGGGGGTTAGAGTCCCTATCACCTGGCAGAGTGTCGCCCTTGGGGAAACGGCATCATTCGAGCCCACGACTCCTGAATTGTATGAAAGGTGGCTTGTGCGACCCTAGCAAGGGCCTGCGCGGTGAGTGTTAGAAATACGCCTCCAGCTGGATAGGAATTCGATTCGAATCGCCGTCGCTTCCGGTTAGTGAGCACTTGACTTGAGCAGCGGCAACGTAGATCTCATTAAATTGAACAGATGGTTAAGCAAATGATACAATGTTGCCGCAATTTATACCTGCTATGGATATAATGATATTATTGTTTGATTATAATCAAGTGATTGCTTAGTACAGGTGCTAAGATAGATGACAGGTAAATGCTAAAAAAATAACTGCTACTACAGGTCAAAAGAGTTTCACTTATGCTTTTCCGCAAACGTGATGTCAGCTAGCCCCACTTGTGAAAGCCTTGCATAATCCTTGGTGTCATCTTATTTCTGGTTTTTGACGGGTAAGTCTAGCTGAGTACATTCCAGTACTCAGGGTTTATTCCCTCCTGTTGCAGATGACATGCTTTATCAGGGCTTCTGCAAGAACTGCCTCCACCCCGCTGGTGATGAGGACTAGATCACTCGGGCGTGATCGTCTGTTAAGTACTTTCCTTAATGTTTTTGTGGGATGTTGATCTATAAGACTGGCAGCAGTATTTGAACAATGTGCGTGTGTTATGCTTCCACTACTTTATGAACTCGGTTTGTAATAATTTACGACTCCGTGTGTTGTAAGTGGATTTCAGAACTACTTGTGAAATGTAACGTGTGATGTGTTATGTTGAACGATGCGATCTTGGTTGTAAGCAAGTTGGTTTGAAATCCTTCATGGTTTTGATTGACCACCAGGATTATATGGGCTCAAGTTCGAAAGTTTGAGAGTTTCGACGCTTGTTCTTATACTTGTGCTCTTATAATTTGGTCGGTTCTGTTACACGTTCGACGCAAACTGATGAGATACAGGCCTGATCTTCCGAGAGGTAACCGGTAAGTTCGACTTATGGAGATCTCGACGTTGGCGATCCGGCTTCAAATCAGACACGATTCGAACCCTGTAACCATTACACCACTGCTCCGTTGGTTATCAACCAAGCACAACTTGATTGACCTCGCCAAGAAGGCTTTTCCTGCAAGCGAATCGAAGAACACAAGCAAGAAGGTTAAACACGCAATCTGAAATTGCAAATATGAATGATGCTAATATCAATTGAGGGTTCAAGAACTCGGTTCCAAAGGACTAATCGACACAGTGGAGGAGACCAAGAACAGGGGCCCTGGATCACTGTAAAAGGATTTGTCACCACAGTTACAATCAACGATTCAGTTTCTCGATGGAAAACTAAACTCTAAACAAAACCCAATTGTCTAGCAGCGGTGGTGGCTGTGTTTATAGTCTAAGACTCGACCTAGGGTTGAGGACGGCCAGGGGTTGGGCGCCCATAACTTGGGCTTAAGGCCCGACACGATACATGGCCAAGTTGGCCCAAATAGGTGACGCAGCACATTGCCGTGGTCACACAGAATGATCCACGGACCTTCTGGAGTTGGGACCAGATCCAAAACGATGGCGTCGTCGTTCCCTTTTCAACGCATCCAAGAACGCCCCGTTTTGATGTCGTATGAGAGAGTTATGAATGAAACAGTGACGACGTGTCTACTGAATCCGAGGGTGACATGGCAGCAGAGTTGGGGACGAATTGCAACTTGGAGAAGACCATAGCGTCGGTGTGTCCAGTGTGGCGATGTCCTCATCACAAACCATACACCAATCTTGCATCAAAAGTAGCACTATCTCCAAACGGACCGAACCGAGCTTCCACTTGAGCCTCGTCATATAGGAGTCCCATCGAGTGCGTCCAAAATGCTTTCTGAGCCTATGGTACGTTCGGTGCAAACCATGCACCTATCTTGCACTGACACTAAAACTTTCTCCAAACAGAATAAAACGAGATTCCACACGGCCCACGTCATTTACGAGTTCTATCGAGTGCATCCAAAACTATTTATGAGCCTATGGTACGTTCAGTGCATACTGTAAACCTATCTTGCGTCAAGATTAGCAATATCTCCAAATGGACCGAACAGAGCTCCACCAGACCCTCGTCACCTAGGAGTACCATCGGGTGCATCTAAAACCATTAATGAGCCTATGGTACGTTTGACAAACACCGAGCACCTATCTTGCACCGATGCTAACACTATCTCAAAACAGATCGAAACGAGATTCCACATGACCCACATCACCTAGGAGTTCTGTTGGGTGCCTCTAATACTATATCCGAGGCTATGGTATGTTCGATGCAAACCATGCAGCAATCTTGCATCAAGAGTAGCACTATCTCCAAACGGACTGAACCGAGCTTCCACCTGAGCCTCGTCACCTCGGAGTCGCATCGAGTGCGTCCAAAACGATTTCTATGCATATGGTATGTTCGGTGCAAACCGTGCACCTATCTTGCACTAATACTAACACTGTCTACAAACATACTAAAATGAGATTCCACATGACCCACGTCACTTACGAGTTCTATCGGGTGCGTCCAAAACTATTTATGAGCCTATGGTACGTTCAGTGCATACCGTGCACCTATCTTGCGTCAAGATTAGCACTATCGCCAAATGGACCCAACAGAGCTCCACCAGACCCTCGTCACTTAGGAGTCCCACCGAGTGCGTCCAAAATGATTTCTATGCCTATGGTATGTTCAGTGCAAAACATGCACCTATCTTGCACTGACACTAACATTGTCTCCAAACGAACTAAAACGAGATTTCACACAATGCACGTCACTTATGAGTTCCACCGGGTGCGTCCAAAACTACTTAAGAGCCTATGGTATGTTGAGTGCAAACCGTGCACCTATCTTGCATCATGAGTAGCACTATCTTCAAACGGACCTAACAGAGCTCCACCAGACGCTCGTCACCTAGGAGTACCATCGAGTGCGTCTGAAACGATTTATGAGCCTATGGTACTTTTGATGCAAACCGAGCACCTATCTTGCACCGACGCTAAAAACATATCCAAACGAGATTCCCCATGACCCACGTGACCTAAGAGTTCCAACGAGTGCCTCCAATACTATTTCTAACCCTACGGTACGTTCGACGCAAACCGTGCACCAATCTTGCATCAAGAGTTGCTCTATATCCAAACGGACCGAACCGAGCATCCACTTGAGCCTCGTCACCTAGGAGTCCCATCGAGTGCGTCCAAAATGATTTCTAAGCCTATGGTACATTCGGTGCAAACCTTGCACCTATCTTGCACTGACACTAAAACTGTCTCCAAACAGACTAAAACAAGATTCCACACGACCCACATTACCTACGAGTTCTATCAGGTGCGTCCAAAACTATTTATGAGCCTATGGTACGTTCAGTGCATACCGTGCACCTATCTTGCGTCAAGATTAGCACTATCGCCCAATGGACCCAACAGAGCTCCACCAGACCCTCGTCACCTAGGGGTACCATCGGGTGCGTCTAGGACAATTTATGCGCCTTTGTTTGACGCAAACCGAGCACCTATCTTGCACCGACGCTAACACTATCTCAAAAGAGATCGAAACGAGAGTCCATATGAACCACATCACGTAGGCGTTCAATCAGGTGACTTTAGTACTATTTTCGAGCCTACAATACGTTTGACGCAAACCATGCACCAATCTTGCGTCGAGAGTAGCACTATCTCCAAACGGACCGAACCGAGTTTCCACTTGAGCCTCATCACCTAGGAGTCCCACCGAGTGCGTCCAAAATGATTTCTATGCCTATGGTATGTTCAGTGCAAACCATGCACCTGTCTTGCACTGACACTAAAATTGTCTCCAAACGGACTAAAACGAGATTTTACACGACCCACGTCACTTACGAGTTCCACCGGGTGCGTCCAAAACTATTTATGAGCCTATGGTACGTTCAGTGCAAACCGTGCACCTATCTTGCATGATGAGTAGCACTATCTTCAAATGGACCGAACAGAGCTCCACCAGACCCTCATCACCTTGGAGTACCATCGGGTGCGTCTGAAACGATTTATGAGCCTATGGTACTTTTGACGCAAACTGAGCACCTATCTTGCACCTACTCTAAAAACATATCGAAACGAGATTCCACATGACCCACGTGACCTAGGAGTTCCATCGGGTGCCTCCAATACTATTTCTGAGCCTATGGTACGTTCGACGCAAACCTTGCACCAATCTTGCATCAAGAGTAGCAATATCTCCAAACGGATCGAACCGAGCTTTCACTTGAGCCTCGTCACCTAGGAGTCCCATCGAGTGCGTCCAAAATGCTTTCTGAGCCTATGGTATGTTCGGTTCAAACCATGCACCTATCTTGCACTGACACTAAAACTTTCTCCAAACGGACTAAAACGAGATTCCACACGGCCCACGTCATTTACGAGTTCTATCGAGTACATCCAAAACTATTTATGAGCCTATGGTACGTTCAGTGCATACCGTAAACCTATCTTACGTCAAGATTAGCAATATCGGAAAACGGACCGAACAGAGCTCCACCAGACCCTCGTCACCTAGGAGTACCATCGGGTGTGTCTAAAACCATTAATGAGCCTATGGTACGTTTGACAAACACCGAGCACCTATCTTGCACCGATGCTAACACTATCTCAAAACAGATCGAAACGAGATTCCACATGACCCACATCACCTAGGAGTTCTGTTGGGTGCCTCTAATACAATTTCCGAGCCTATGGTACGTTCGACGCAAACCGTGCAGCAATCTTGCATCAAGAGTAGCACTATCTCCAATCGGACCGAACCGAGCATCCACTTGAACCTCGTCACCTAGTAGTCCCATCGAGTGCGTCCAAAATGATTTCTAAGCCTATGGTATGTTTGGTGCAAACCTTGCACCTATCTTGCACTAACACTAAAACTGTCTCCAAACAGACTAAAACGAGATTCCACACGACCCACATCACCTACGAGTTCTATCGGGTGCGTCCAAAACTATTTATGAGCCTATGGTACGTTCAGTGCATATCGTGCACCTATCTTGATTCAAGATTAGCACATCACCCAATGGACCCAACAGAGCTCCACCAGACCCTCGTCACCTAGGAGTACCATCGGGTGCGTCTAGGACGATTTATGCGCCTACGTTTAACGCAAATCGAGCACCTATCTTGCATCGACGCTAACACTATCTCAAAAGAGATCGAAACGAGAGTCCATATGAACCACATCACGTAGGTGTTCCATCAGGTGACTTTAATACTATTTTTGACCCTACAGTACGTTTGACGCAAACCATGCACCAATCTTGCATCAAGAGTAGCACTATCTCCAAATGGACCGAACCGAGTTTCCACTTGAGCCTCATCACCTAGGAGTCCCACCGAGTGCGTCCAAAATGATTTCTATGCCTATGGTATGTTCAGTGCAAACCATGCACCTATATTGCACTGATACTAACATTGTCTCCAAACGGACTAAAATGAGATTTCACACGACCCACGTCACTTACGAGTTCCACCGGGTGCGTCCAAAACTATTTATGAGCCTATGGTACATTCAGTGCAAATCGTGCACCTATCTTGCGTGATGAGTAGCACTATCTTCAAATGGATCGAACAGAGCTCCACCAGACCCTCATCACCTAGGAGTACCATCGGGAGCGTCTGAAACGATTTATGAGCCTATGGTACTTTTGACGCAAACCGAGCACCTATCTTGCACCAACGCTAAAACCATATCGAAATGAGATTCCACATGACCCATGTGACCAAGCAGTTCTATCGGGTGCCTCCAATACTATTTCGGAGCCTATGGTACGTTCGACGCAAACCATGCACCAATCTTGCATCAAGAGTAGCAATATCTCCAAACGAATCGAACCGAGCTTCCACTTGAGCCTCGTCACCTAGGAATCCCATCGAGTGCGTCCAAAATGCTTTCTGAGCCTATGGTACGCTCGGTGCAAAATATGCACCTATCTTGCACTGACACTAAAACTTTCTCCAAACGGACTAAAATGAGACTCTAACCGGCCCACGTCATTTACGAGTTCTATCGAGTGCGTGCAAAACTATTTATGAGCCTATGGTACGTTCAGTGCATACCGTAAACCTATCTTGCGTCAAGATTAGCAATATCTCCAAACGGACCCAACAGAGCTCCACCAAACCCTCGTCACCTAGGAGTACCATCGGGTGCATCTAAAACCATTATTGAGCCTATGGTACGTTTGACAAACACCGAGCACCTATCTTGCACCGATGCTAACACTATCTCAAAACAGATCGAAACGAGATTCCACATGACCCACATCACCTAGGAGTTCTGTTGGGTGCCTCTAATACTATTTCCGAGCCTACGGTACGTTCGACGCAAATCGTGCAGCAATCTTGCATCAAGAGTAGCACTTTCTCCAATCGGACCGAACTGAGCATCCACTTGAGCCTCGTCACCTAGGAGTCCCATCGAGTGCAACCAAAATGATTTTCTAAGCCTATGGTACGTTCGGTGCAAACCTTGCACCTATCTTGCCCTGACACTAAAACTGTCTCCAAACAGACTCAAACGAGATTCCACACGACCCACATCACCTACGAGTTCTATCGGGTGCGTCCAAAACTATTTATGACCCTATGGTACGTTCAGTGCATACCGTGCACCTATCTTGCGTCAAGATTAGCACTATCGCCAAATGGACCCAACAGAGGTCCACCAGACCCTCGTCACCTAGGAGTACCATCGGGTGCGTCTAGGACGATTTATGCGCCTACGTTTGACGCAAACCGAGCACCTATCTTGCACCGTCGCTAACACTATCTCAACAGAGATCGAAACGAGAGTCCATATGAACCACATCACTTAGGTGTTCCATCAAGTGACTTTAATACTATTTTTGAGCCTACAGTACCATGCACCAATCTTGCATCAAGAGTAGCACTATCTCCAAATGGACCGAACCGAGTTTCCACTTGAGCCTCATCACCTAGGAGTCCCACCGAGTGCGTCCAAAATGATTTCTATGCCTATGGTATGTTCAGTGCAAACCATGCACCTATCTTGCACTGACACTAACATTGTCTCCAAATGGACTAAAACAAGATTTCACATGACCCACGTCACTTACGAGTTCCACCGGGTGCGTCCAAAACTATTTATGAGCCTATGGTACGTTCAGTGCAAACCATGCACCTATCTTGCGTGATGAGTAGCACTATCTTCAAATGGACCGAACAGAGCTCCACCAGACCCTCATCACCTAGGAGTACCATCAGGTGCGTCTAAAACGATTTATGAGCCTATGGTACTTTTGACGCAAACCGAGCACCTATCTTGCACCGACGCTAAAAACATATCGAAACGAGATTCCACATGACCCACGTGACCTAGGAGTTCCATCAGGTGCCTCCAATACTATTTCTGAGCCTATGGTACGTTCAACGCAAGCCATGCTCCAATCTTGCATGATCTGGGTGTTTGGATCCATGATCACGAAGGAAAAGCTAGATTATTGTGGAACTCTTTCAGAAATCGAATGGGTATTAGTGCCAATCCGCCTATGCTTTTTGACCTAGCAAATCTTATAGCGCCAGCGAACGGCCTACAAGATTTGGCTGAACTGTTTCAACAGTTGGAGATCGATCTCATTGTCAAACGTTTGCCAACTGACAAAGCACCGGGGCCAGATGGTTTCAATGGCTTATTTATGAAGAAGTGCTGGTACATCATAAGGAATGATTTCTATAACTTTTGTAATGATTTCTATCTGGGGTCAGCCTGTCTTGAGTGTATTAACACATCCTTCATTACATTGGTCCCGAAGATTGATAGCCCTGAAACAGTCAGTGATTATAGACCAATCTCGCTCATGAATTCTAGTCTCAAGCTGGTTACCAAAATTCTGGCAGACCGCCTGTAATCAGTTATCATTGGGCTGATTCACCGTAATCAGTATGGATTCATCAAAACACATACCATTCAGGACTGCTTGGCATGGAGTTTTGAATATATTCACCAGTGTCATCAGTCTAGGAGGCAGGCTATCATCCTAAAGCTAGATTTTGAGAAGGCGTTTGACTCTATTGAGCACTCAGTCATCCTTCAGGTCATGGAGCATCTGGGTTTTCCTACTAGATGGCTGAACTAGGTCAGTAGCATTTTGGGATTAGGCACTTCTGTAGTCCTACTAAATGGAGTCCCGGAAAAAATTTTAAGTGCAAACGAGGTGTGCGTCAGGGCAATCCCTTGTCACCGTTGCTTTTTGTGCTTGCTGCAGAGTTGCTACAAGTTCTAGTCAACAGAGCTGCCACCATGAATCTGCTCAAGGCACCAATCCCACAACCTACTAATGATTTTCCGATTGTTCAGTATGCCGATGACACGCTATTGATCATGTAGGCTGATGCACGCCAGTTAGTCTTTCTCAAAGCACTGCTCAATAGCTTTTCGGAATCAACGGGTCTCAAAGTGAATTATAGAAAGTCTCAGATGCTACCGATCAATGTACCATTGGATAGAATGGAGTGTTTGGCCAACACCTTTGGCTGCTCAGTTGGCACGTTGCCTTTTACGTATCTTGGGTTGCCCATGGGCACAACCAAGCCATGTATGGAGGACCTCACTCCAATGATGGATAGGATAGAGAGACGTCTATCTGCATGCTCAACCTGGTTATCATATTCTGGTAGGCTTCAAATGTTGAACTCGGCAATTACACCCATCACCACCTATGCCCTCTGTACCATCAAATTGCCCAAAGGAGTTATAGAGAACATTGATCACGCTCGAAAGCAATTCTTGTGGCGTGGCAATTCAGAGCAGAAGAAAGGCAGTAACTTGGTGGCATGGCAAACGATTTAGATGCCGAAAGATAAAGGTGGTCTTGGAGTCATCAATCTACACCTTCAGAATGATGCATTGCTGTTGAAGCACCTTGATAAGTTTTACAATAAGGTGGATGTACCATGGGTGCAGTTAGTTTGGTTCAAATATTACTCCAACAAGGTGCCGCATGCTGCTCATGAAGTTGGCTCCTTCTGGTGGAAGGATGTTCTAAGACTAAGCTCGTTGTACCGCGCTGTAGCCCGCTGCACAGTTGGTGATGGCTCCACAGTTTGTTTTTGGGATGATCAGTGGTCTGGCCTATACTAAAACATGTTTACCCAAGAATTGCCTCCTACTCAAGATCAGAAAGCATATCAGTCTTTGATGTAATGCAAGCTGAAGACCTTGATACACTATTTTTTCTGCCATTGTCGCAACAGGCCTTGGAGGAACTTGAGCAATTACAGAATCACATACAGGATATACCCTATGACGAGCATTCTCAGGATCGTTGGACTCCAACATGGGGGAACTCCTACACTTCAAAAAGGTTTTACTCTTATATTTTTGGGACAGTGGAGGCACACCTAATTTTCAAGGAGGTGTGGAAGTCAAGTTGCACCCCGAGGATCCAATTCTTTGCTTGGCTTGTCCTGATAGATCGGCTCAATACCAAGACAATGTTAACAAGAAGGCACCTCCACGTTCATGATGATGATTTTTGTGTCATGTGTGAGACAAGGGAAGAAGAAACCATTGAGCATCTCTTTTTCACATGCCCTTTTGCAAGCCAATGTTGGGCCTCAATCAACTTTGTCTCGGATCACTCAATCAACCTACAGGATCAGTTCATTCAAGCTAGACAATCCCACGGACACAGTTTCTTTACTGAAGCTTCATTGATTGCTGCATGGGAAATTTGGAAAAAGCGTAATGACAAGGTGTTTGAAAGAAGGGAGCCATGTCAAGCCAGATGGCTTTATAATTTCAAAAATCAACATTTTCTCCAGTCTGTTAGATCCAAGACTGACCTTAGGTTGGCTTTTTGCTTTTGGTTAGATGCTCTCAGTTAATTCCCTTTGTAAGTATCTTGGACTCCTTTAATTTTATAAAAAGTTCTTCGACACTGTGGGGATCTCCCCCACAGTTTTTGCCATAAAAAAGAGTAGCAATATCTCCAAACGGATCGAACCGAGCTTCCACTTGAGCCTCGTCACCTTGGAGTCCCATCGAGTGTGTCCAAAATGCTTTATGAGCCTATGGTACATTCGGTGCAAACCATGCACCTATCTTGCACTGACACTAAAACTTTCTCCAAACGGACTAAAACGAGATTCCACACGGCCCACATCATTTACGAGTTCTATCGAGTGCGTCCAAAACTATTTATGAGCCTATGGTACGTTCAGTGCATATCGTAAACCTATCTTGCGTCAAGATTAGCAATATCTGTAAACGGACTGAACAGAGCTCCACCAGACCCTCGTCACCTAGGAGTACCATCGGGTGCGTCTAAAACCATTAATGAGCCTATGGTACATTTCACAAACACCGAGCACCTATCTTGCACCAATGCTAACACTATCTCAAAACAGATCGAAACGAGATTCCACAAGACCCACATCACCTAGGAGTTCTGTTGGGTGCCTCTAATTCTATTTCCAAGCCTACGGTACGTTCGACGCAAACCGTGCAGCAATCTTGCATCAAGAGTAGCACTATCTCCAAACGGACCGAATCGAGCTTCCACCTGAGCCTCGTCACCTCGGAGTCCCATCGAGTGCATCCAAAATGATTTTCTATGCCTATGGTATGTTCGGTGCAAACCATGCACCTATCTTGCACTAATACTAACACTGTCTCCAAACATACTAAAACGAGATTCCACACGACCCACGTCACTTACGAGTTCTATCGGGTGTGTCCAAAACTATTTATGAGCCTATGGTACGTTCAGTGCATACCGTGCACCTATCTTGCGTCAAGATTAGCACTATCGCCAAATGGACCCAACAGAGCTCCACCAGACCCTCGTCACCTAGGAGTCCCACCGAGTGCGTCCAAAATGATTTCTATGCCTCTGGTATGTTCGGTGCAAAACATGCACCTATCTTGCACTGACACCAACATTGTCTCCAAATGAACTAAAACAAGATTTCACACGACGCATGTCACTTATGAGTTCCACCGGGTGCATCCAAAACTACTTATGAGCGTATGGTATGTTGAGTGCAAACCGTGCACCTATCTTGCGTCATGAGTAGCACTATCTTCAAACGGACCTAACAGAGCTCCACCAGACCCTCGTCACCTTGGAGTACCATCGGGTGCATCTGAAACGATTTATGAGCCTATGGTACTTTTGATGCAAACCGAGCACCTATCTTGCACCGACGCTAAAAACATATCGAAACGAGATTCCCCATGACCCACGTGACCTAAGAGTTCCAACGGGTGCCTCCAATAGTATTTCTAAGCCTACGGTACGTTCGACGCAAACCGTGCACCAATCTTGCATCAAGAGTAGCTCTATATCCAAACGGACCGAACCGAGCATCCACTTGAGCCTCGTCACCTAGGAGTCCCATCGAGTGCGTCCAAAATGATTTCTAAGCCTATGGTACATTCTGTGCAAAGCTTGCACCTATCTTGCACTGACACTAAAACTGTCTGCAAACAGACTAAAACGAGATTCCACACGACCCACGTCACCTACGAGTTCTATCGGGTGCGTCAAAAACTATTTATGAGCCTATGGTACGTTCAGTGCATACCGTGCAAATATCTTGCGTCAAGATTAGCACTATCGCCAGATGGACTCAACAGAGCTCCACTAGACCCTCGTCACCTAGGAGTACCATCGGGTGCGTCTAAGATGATTTATGCGCCTACGTTTGATGCAAACCGTGCGCCTATCTTGCACCGACGCTAATACTATCTCAAAAGAGATCGAAACGAGAGTCCATATGAACCACATCACGTAGGTGTTCCATCAGGTGGCTTTAATACTATTTTTGAGCCTACAGTACGTTTGACGCAAACCATGCACCAATCTTGCATCAAGAGTAGCACTATCTCCAAACGGACCGAACCGAGTTTCCACTTGAGCCTCATCACCTAGGAGTCCCACCGAGTGCGTCCAAAATGATATCTATGCCTATGGTATGTTCAGTGCAAACCATGCACCTATCTTGCACTGACACTAACATTGTCTCCAAATGGACTAAAACGAGATTTCACACGACCCACGTCACTTACGAGTTCCACCGGGTGTGTCCAAAACTATTTATGAGCCTATGGTACGTTCAGTGCAAACCGTGCACCTATCTTGCGTGATGAGTAGCACTATCTTCAAATGGATCGAACAGAGCTCCACCAGTCCCTCATCACCTAGGAGTACCATTGGGTGCGTCTGAAACGATTTATGAGCCTATCGTACTTTTGACGCAAACCGAGCACCTATCTTGCACCGACGCTAAAAACATATCGAAACGAGATTCCACATGACCCACGTGACCTAGGAGTTCCATCGGGTGCCTCCAATACTATTTCTGAGCCTATGGTACGTTCAACGCAAACCATGCACCAATCTTGCATCAAGAGTAGCACTATCTCTAAACAGATCTGAAAAGATTCCGTAGGGTTCGCTAGCCGATCTTTCGATGAGAGATGGTGGATAACTCGATTTGTGGATGGAGACGACGTTCAT
The DNA here is from genome assembly GCA_038087645.1 of Saccharum hybrid cultivar R570. NCBI lineage: Eukaryota > Viridiplantae > Streptophyta > Magnoliopsida > Poales > Poaceae > Saccharum > Saccharum hybrid cultivar. The sequence goes on along the minus strand of JAQSUU010000216.1, from coordinate 16,878,023 downwards.
GGCCCGACTACAACCGTCCAAGGATGCTGCGCCTTAGCAACCGATACACCTCCTCCGATGGCTGCCGTGATCTTATGGCGCGACAACCAGCCACTAGGGCACCCGTCCTACAAGCAATCGAAGAACCAGCAAGAACAAGAAGAACAAGCACTTAATTGCCAAATAAATATGAAGGTTTCAATCTAAAAACACAAGATGGTGAGGTTCTGAAAACAATTAGTCAGGCTGTTGATCCAACACGCGCGCTGAAAGGCGGTAGCAATAGCTAACTCGATGAAACAAAACCTAATCTGTTTGTGGCGGCCCTAGAGGCATATAAGTAGATGGGAGGACGACCACAAGGGTGTTTGAGTCGTTCTCCAACCCTAGGACGCGTCCCTAATGGACCCAACTTGATACATGGGCCATCGGCCCAAAATAAGGTGACACAGCACCGTTGACAGAAAAGGTCTCGGTACAAAAATAGTTACTGCAGAAGCATCTGATAAAATATATCCATGAGGCTAGATCCGTTGGAAAGTAGACTTGATAAGCTTTCCAAAAAGTGCTAGAACGTCCCAATCCGAGTCCGTATGAAGTCGTGGCATGCATCACAAGTTGGTGCTATCCTGCAGTCCAAATCCAGCCGGCGCCAATCCCCTGCCCTTCTGATCCTCTCCATCATTCCTAAGTAAAACAAGAGTGCACGTGTTTCCATTGTCTAAATATGATGGACAAGAGTTTAAGAATAAACTTACTTGATGGTTGAGTTGACGGGCACGAGCACGAGTAAGAGGACCAAGTGGTGCTAGCGATGGTGTAGGTGTGGTGTTGATGTCCTCATCATCCTCCCCTTCTTGCATTTGAGTCGTCCTCGACTCAAGCTCAACGTCCTCACCCAAATATGGCTTTAAATCTGCAATGTTGAATGTGGGACTAACCCCAAAATTTGCAGGCAGATCCAGCTTATATGCATTATCATTAATTTTCTCTAACACTTTAAATGGTCCATCAGCCCTAGGCATCAATTTAGACTTTCTCAATTCAGGAAACCTATCCTTTCTCAAATGCAACCAAACTAAATCTCCAGGTTCAAATATTAGTTCCTTTCTACCTTTATCACTAGCAAACTTATATTTAGCATTCATACGCTCTATGTTTTCTTTAGTTGTTTCATGCAGTTTTAACATCAATTCAGCACGCTTAGTAGCGTCAAAATTTAGTTTTTCAGAAGATGGCAAAGGCATCAAATCAATAGGAGCACAAGGCAAGAAACCATATATAATCTGAAATGGGCACATCTTTGTAGTAGAATGCAGTGAATGATTATAAGCAAATTCAATATGAGGCAAACAATCTTCCCACATCTTAATGTTCTTCTTTAAAACAGCCCTTAACATAGTAGACAAAGTTCTATTGACAACTTCAGTTTGACCATCAGTTTGGGGATGACATGTAGTAGAAAACAAAAGCTTAGTTCCTAGTTTTCCCCCATAAAGTCTTCCAAAAATGACTAAGAAATTTAGCATCACGATCAGAAACAATTGTGTTGGGTACACCATGCAAACGAACAATTTCTCGAAAGAACAAATCAGCAATATGAGTAGCATCATCAGTTTTACGACATGGTATGAAATGTGCCATCTTAGAAAATCTATCAACAACCACAAACATACTATCATGTCCCTTTCTAGTCCTTGGCAAACCCAACACAAAATCCATAGAAATATCTTCCCAAGGGGCACTAGGAACAGGTAGAGGCAAATACAAACCGTGTGGATTTAACCGTGACTTAGCCTTTTGACATGTCGTGCAACGAGCAACAAATCTCTCCACATCTCTTCTCATCTTTGGCCAAAAGAAATGACCAGCAAGTATGTCCTTTGTTTTCTTGGCTCCAAAATGCCCCATCAAGCCACCTCCATGTGCCTCCTGCAGCAACAACAAACGAACGGAGCTAGCTGGAATGCATAGCTTGTTAGCTCTAAACACAAATCCATCACTAAAGATGAATTTGTTCCATCCTTTCCCATCTTTACAATGCAGCAACATTTCTTTAAAATCAGCATCATTAACATATTGGTCTTTAATTGTTTCTAATCCAAAGATTTTGCAATCAAGTTGATTCAGCAAAGTATATCTCCTAGACAAAGCATCAGCAATAATATTCTCTTTCCCTTTCTTGTGCTTAATAACATAAGGAAAAGATTCAATAAATTCAACCCACTTAGCATGTCTACGGTTCAATTTCCCTTGACTACGAATATGCTTCAAAGATTCATGATCAGAATGAATAACAAACTCTTTGGGCCACAAGTAATGCTGCCATGTTTCTAATGTGCGAACAAGAGCATACAATTCCTTATCATAAGTAGAATAATTTAGAACAGGCCCACTCAATTTTTCACTAAAATACGCAACAGGTTTGCCTTCTTGTAACAAAACACCACCCAATCCAATTCCACTAGCATCACATTCAAGCTCAAAAGTCTTATTAAAATCAGGAAGTTGGAGGAGGGGTGCATGTGTCAACTTATCTTTCAGCATGTTGAAGGAGTTCTCGTGTACTTTGCCCCAACTAAAAGGCACTCCCTTCTTCGTAAGCTCATTCAAAGGTGCAGCAATGGTGCTGAAGTCCTTCACAAAACGGCGATAGAAACCAGCAAGTCCTAAGAAACTTCGCACTTGGGTGATAGTCTTTGGTACAGGCCATCCCTGTATAGCTTCTACCTTGGCTTGATCAACCTCAATTCCCTGTGAAGTCACAACATAACCAAGAAAAGACACTCGATCGGTGCAAAAGGTGCACTTCTCAAGGTTACCAAATAAACGTGCATCTCGTAAAGCATTAAAAACAGCACGTAAATGATCAAGATGTTCATCCATAGATTTGCTGTAAATCAATATATCATCAAAGTAGACTACAACAAATTTTCCAATGAAAGCACGCAAAACCTCGTTCATTAATCTCATGAAAGTACTTGGTGCATTAGTTAACCCAAAAGGCATGACTAACCACTCATATAAACCAAATTTAGTTTTGAAAGCAGTTTTCCATTCATCTCCCAATTTCATACGAATCTGGTGGTACCCACTACGCAAATCAACTTTAGAAAACACAACAGCACCACTCAGTTCATCAAGCATATCATCCAAACGTGGAATAGGGTGTCGATATCGAATGGTGATATTATTAATAGCTCTACAATCAACACACATGAGCCATGTACCATCTTTCTTAGGCACTAAAATAACAGGAACAGCACAAGGACTAAGGGACTCACGCACATAACCTTTGTCGAGTAGTTCTTGCACTTGTCGCTGTATTTCCTTCGTTTCTTCTGGATTTGTCCTGTATGGCGCACGATTTGGCAAAGATGCACCAGGAATAAGATCAATTTAGTGCTCAATCCCTCGTATTGGTGGCAACCCCGCTGGTATCTCACTTGGAAAAACATCGGAATACTCCTGCAAAATGTTAGCAACAGCAGGGGGCAAAGAATGCTGCATCGTGAATTGAAATCAAAATGTCCTTGCACACCAAAGCATAGGCAACAGAAGTGGAAGCAACCAATTCATTAATATCAGATTTAGTAGCAAGCAAGCAATGTCCTTTCAATCTTATCTCATCTTTCTTACTACTCACAGATTTGGCATTTTTATCGCTCTCACTTTTAGCTTTTGCAGCTTTAGCAAGATCATTTTGCATAATAGCTTCAGGAGACATAGGATGCAACACAATTTTTCTATCATGGTATAGAAAAGAATACTGATTTGCTCTACCATGATGCATAGAATCTCTATCAAATTGCCAAGGTCTACCTAGCAGAATATTACAAGCTTGCATAGGCACAACATCACATTCAACAACATCTTTATAGGATCCAATGGAAAAATTGATTCGCACAAGTCTAGTTACCTTTGCCTTACCACTGTTGTTCAGCCATTGAATGTAATATGGATGTGGGTGTGGTTTGGTGGTAAGCGCAAGCTTCTCCACCATGTCGCTGCTAGCCAAGTTGTTGCAACTACCTCCATCAATGATCATGTAGCACGAACACTCTTTGATGACACACTTTGTTTGAAACAATGTGTGTCGCTGATTTTGCTCCGCCTTCTCCATTTGGACGCTAAGCACACGCTGCACAATGAGGCTCTCATAATGATCTGCATTCTCTGCACCAATCTGCTCTTCTGGTTGTTCGTCACTACCTGCATGGTCAGCAGCAAGCAAAGCAAATGCATCTTCATCAAAATCACTAGCAGAGGAATACTCACCATCATCTTTGACGACCATAACACGCTTGCTTGGACAGTCACGCATCACATGTCCATACCCCTTGCACCGGTGACACTGAATGTCTCTTGTTCTACCAGTAGATGCCATGGATGAAGCGCTTGCAGCAGGCTTCTGGATCGTCTTGGCCACTGAATTTGCGGGAGTAGCACGTGGCTTGTCGCTGGATCATGGCATAGGAGTACGTGTAGTCAGAGTAGTACTCATGCGGGGCTGCCATGAATTAGTCTTCCCTGCAGAAAAATTATTCTTGGTACTGGCACGTCGCCCCTGCACTTTCCTTTCAGCTTTACAAGCAAGATGAAACAAACAGGTTACGTTAGTGTATTCTTTATAAGCAAGGATGTCCTGAATTTCTCGATTTAACCCACCCAAAAATCTTGCCATAGCAGGTTCGTCATCCTCATCTAAATTACAACACAACATACCCATTTGCAATTCTTGATAATATTCTTCTACACTTTTAGTACCCTGTCTCAGTTGTTGTAATTTATGTAACAAATCACGTGCATAGTAAGAAGGAACAAATCTAGCCCTCATGATTCGTTTCAAAGCATTCCAAGTTTGTGGTATGTTATTAGGATTTTTCTTGCCATGTTCTATCCACCAAACAGTAGCAAAGTCAGTAAACTCACTAGTAGCAGCCCTAACACGTGTATTCTCAGGAAATTCATGACAAGCAAACTTCTGGTCAACAGCAATTTCCCAAGAAAGGTATGCATCAGGATCATACTTACCATCAAAAGGAGGTATCTTAAATTTAATCTTACTAAAAGCATCATTATTATTGGGTACCTCGTGTCGGCGGTGGCCACCCATACCTCTACGATTATGGCGTAGACGACGCCGATCACGAGTGTAATGATCATCCTGTTCAGTATCAGCAGTATAGTCATCATTAAAATTATCTTCGAGTTGCTCTTCGTCCTTGTTGTCTTCATTATGCTGCTCTTTGTCTTTCGTGTGGAAGTCATCAAAATGCTGCAGAAGAGCAGCAAGGCTTCTGTCCACACGAGCAACAGATGCCTCCAATCCTGCAAGCTTGGTGTTGGTGGCAAGTTGGGTGGCCTCCAATTGCCCAATCTTGTCATTGGTCACCTGTAAATCTTGATCAAGTCCTTCTGTATGCAGCTGCACTTGCCTTGTAAAATGTTGAATGATGCCCTTGGTGCGAGGAGATTGTGGAATCTTGTTACTGTCCTCTGATCCTGACATGGTTCAACAAAACAAAGTGAAAACAAGATAACAGGTGAAGAAATAAAAGCCCTACAACTACTAGGATGTAGCTACAGCAAGGCGCTAACTCTCAACCTATTTATCAAGCTCTTACCAGTTCTTACCTTGCTCAACAAGAGGGGTCAACAACCAGCAAGTCTGCAACCTTGGAAGAGAATGTATCGGTACCGCAGCAACGACACCTGTCAAGCTGTAGTCGTATATGTGGAGCTGTAGGTGGGACAAATGCTATGCACAAGGAAAGATACTAGCACCACGTTAGTCAGAAAAGTGAGCTGAATAATCGTTCAACGGTTGTACTGTGCTGGTCCTAGCCTAGACCGTGCTGGAGACGCGAGCCTGGACACAAAGGAAATCACAAACTCCACCTAATAAAATGAGACAACACAAAGATCAGCCCCTTTTCTTTTTTTTTCTTTTTTTTCTTTTTTTCTTTTTTTTTCCTTTTTTTCTTCTTTTTTTTGAATCCTCAAAACTGATTATATGATCAGAGAGATATCAAATGAGCAATTCACCACACACACTTTTTCTGAAAAAAAACAGGGGTATTCTAGTAAAAAAAGATACTCTCTCTCTAGAGTAAAAACGAGCCAAAATGTATACGCAAGACGTGGAGAGTTTGAGTATAGGTAGGACTACGCTGCACAAAGATGTACTCAGATTCAGACTCAAAATAGCAACAAGGCAGCTGTCAATTCGGACTCTAAACCAATTCCAACTCGAACTCAACCCCACGTGCAATTCGGTCTGAAAACAACTCAGATTCCTACTCGGACTTGAACACAAGGATGTATTCAGATTTAGCTAACAAAAGGTTTATATGGTAGCACACGGCTGTGACTATAACGTGACAAGAACTCGAAACTCGAAAGGACTAAAACTAAGACCAGCAACTCGACGCAACCGATGCAACCAATGACTCAACAAGCCCTACTAAGCAGTGCTAGCAAAGGCTCAAAAGGTCTATAGGATTACGGAACCCTAATCTACTAATTGTTTTTGGCTTTTCTGGACTATAGGAAATTAAAAACAGCGAAGGATTGGAAGTCTCTCACCGATCAACCTTGCTCTGATTACCAACTGAAAAGATCCCATAGGGTTCGCTGGCCGATCTTTCGATGAGAGATGGTGGATAACTCGATTTGTGGATGGAGACGATGTTCATGGCCCGACTACAACCGTCCAAGGACGCTGCGCCTTAGCAACCGATACACCTCCTCCGATGGCTGCCGTGATCTTGCGGCGCGACAACCAGCCACTAGGGCACCCGTCCTGCAAGCAATCGAAGAACCAGCAAGAACAAGAAGAACAAGCACTTAATTTCCAAATAAATATGAAGGTTTCAATCTAAAAACACAAGATGGTGAGGTTCTGAAAACAATCAGTCAGGCGGTTGATCCAACACGCACGCTGAAAGGCGGTAGCAATAGCTAACTCGATGAAACAAAACCTAATCTGTTTGTGGCGGCCCTAGAGTCATATAAGTAGATGGGAGGACGACCACAAGGGTGTTTGAGTCATTCTCCAACCCTAGGACGCGTCCCTAATGGACCCAACTTGATACATGGGCCATCGCCCCAAAATAAGGTGACGCAGCACCGTTGACAGAAAAGGTCTCGGTACAAAAATAGTTACTGTAGAAGCATCTGATAAGATATATCTATGAGGCTAGATCCGTTGGAAAGTAGACTTGATAAGCTTTCCAAAAAGTGCTAGAACGTCCCAATCCGAGTCCGTATGAAGTCGTGGCATGCATCACAAGTTGGTGCTATCCTGCAGTCCAAATCCAGCCGGTGCCAATTCCCTGCCCTTCTGATCCTCTCCATCAATCCTAAGTAAAACAAGAGTGCACATGTTTCCATTGTCTAAATATAATGGACAAGAGTTTAAGAATAAACTTACTTTATGGTTGAGTTGACGGGCACGAGCACGAGTAAGAGGACCAAGTGGTGCTAGCGATGGTGTAGGTGTGGTGTTGATGTCCTCATCAGGATCGAACCGAGCTTAAACTTGAGCCTCATCATCTAGGAGTCCCATCGAGTGCGTCCAAAATGCTTTCTGACCCTATGGCACGTTCGGTGCAAACCTTGCACCTATCTTGCACTGACACTAGAACTTTCTCCAAATAGACTAAAACAAGATTCCATACGGCCCACGTCATTTACGAGTTCTATCTAGTACGTCCAAAACTATTTATGAGCCTATGGTACGTTCAATGCAAACCGTGCACCTATCTTGCGTCATGAGTAGCATTATCTTCGTATGGACCGAATAGAGCTCCACCAGACCCTCATCACCTAGGAGTACCATCGGATGTGTCTGAAATGATTTATGATCCTATGGTACTTTTGACGCAAACCGAGCACCTATCTTGCACTGATGCTAAAAACATATCGAAATGAGATTCCACATGATCCACGTGACCTAGGAGTTCCATCGGGAGCCTCCAATACTATTTCTAAGCCTATGGTACGTTCGACGCAAACCATGCACCAATCTTGCATCAAGAGTAGCACTATCTCCAAACGGACCGAACCGAGCTTCCACTTGAGCCTCGTCACCTAGGAGTCCCATCGAGTGCGTCTAAAATGCTTTCTGAGCCTATGGTACGTTCGGTGCAAACCATGCACCTGTCTTGCACTGACACTAAAACTTTCTCCAAATGGACTAAAACAAGATTCCACACGGCCCACGTCATTTACGAGTTCTATCGAGTGCGTCCAAAACTATTTATGAGCCTATGGTACGTTCAATGCATACCGTAAACCTATGATGAGTCAAGATTAGCAATATCTCCAAACGGACCGAATAGAGCTCCACCAGACCTCGTCACCTAAGAGTACCATCAGGTGCGTCTAATAAAACCATTAATGTGCCTATGGTACGTTTGACAAACACCGAGCACCTATCTTGCACCGACGCTAACACTATCTCAAAACAGATCGAAACGAGATTCAACATGACCCACATCACCTAGGAGTTATGTTGGGTGCCTCTAATACTATTTCTGAGACTACGGTATGCTCGATGGAAACTTTGCAGCAATCTTGCATCAAGAGTAGCACTATCTCTAAATGGACCGAACCGAGCTTCCACCTGAGCCTCGTCACCTCGGAGTCCCATCGAGTGTGTCCAAAACGATTTCTATGCCTATGGTATGTTCGTGTCAAACCGTGCACCTATCTTGCACTAATACTAACACTGTCTCCAAACATAGTAAAACAAGACTCCACACGACCCACGTCACTTACGAGTTCTATCGGGTGCATCCAAAACTATTTATGTGCCTATGGTACGTTCAGTGCATACCGTGCACCCATCTTGCGTCAAGATTAGCACTACCGCCAAATGGACCCAACAGAGCTCCACTAGACCCTCGTCACCTAGGAGTCCCACCCAGTGCGTCCAAAATGATTTCTTTGCCTATGGTATGTTCGGTGCAAAACATGCACCTATCTTGCACTGACACTAACATTGTCTCCAAACGAACCAAAATGAGATTTCACACGACGCACGTCACTTATGAGTTCCACCGGGTGCGTCCAAAACTACTTATGAGCCTATGGTATGTTGAGTGCAAACTGTGCACCTATCTTGCGTCATGAGTAGCACTATCTTCAAACAGACCTAACAGAGCTCCACCAGACCCTCGCACCTAGGAGTACCATCGGATGCGTCTGAAACAATTTATGAGTCCCATCGAGTGCGTCCAAAATGATTTCTAAGCCTATGGTACGTTCGGTGCAAACCTTGCACCTATCTTGCACTGACACTAAAACTGTCTCCAAACAGACTAAAACGAGATTCCACAAGACCCACGTCTCCTACGAGTTCTATTGGGTGCATCCAAAACTATTGATGAGCCTATGGTACGTTCAGTGCATACCGTGCACCTATGTTACGTCAAGATTAGCACTATCGCCAAATGGACCCAACAGAGGTCCACCAGACCCTCGTCACCTAGGAGTACCATCGGGTGCATCTAGGACGATTTATGCGCCTACGTTTGATGCAAACCGAGCACCTATCTTGCACCGAAGCTAACACTATCTCAAAAGAGATTGAAACAAGAGTCCATATGAACCAAATCACTTAGGTGTTCCATCAGGTGACTTTAATACTATTTTTGAGCCTACAGTATGTTTGACGCAAACCATGCACCAATCTTGCATCAAGAGTAGCACTATCTCCAAACGGACCGAACCGAGGTTCCACTTGAGCCTCATCACCTAGGAGTCCCACCGAGTGCGTCCAAAATCATTTCTATGCCAATGGTATGTTCAGTGCAAACCATACACCTATCTTGCACTGACACTAACATTGTCTCGAAACGGACTAAAACGACATTTCACACGACCCACGTCACTTACGAGTTCCACCGAGTGCGTCCAAAACTATTTATGAGCCTATGGTACGTTCAGTGCAAACCGTGCACCTATCTTGCGTGATGAGTAGCACTATCTTCAAATGGATCGAACAAAGCTCCACCAGACCCTCATCACCTAGGAGTACCATGGGGTGCGTCTGAAATGATTTATGAGCCTATCATACTTTTGACGCAAATCAAGCACCTATCTTGCACCGACGCTAAAAACATATCGAAACGAGATTCCACATGACCCACGTGACCTAGGAGTTCCATCGGGTGCCTCCAATACTATTTCTGAGCCTATGGTACGTTCAACGCAAACCATGCACCAATCTTGCATCAAGAGTAGCACTATCTCTAAACGGATCGAACTGAGCTTCCACTTGAGCCTCATCATCTAGGAGTCCCATCGAGTGCGTCCAAAATGCTTTCTGACCCTATGGCACATTCGGTGCAAACCTTGCACCTATCTTGCACTGACACTAAAACTTTCTCCAAATGGACTAAAACGTGATTCCACACGGCCCACGTCATTTACGAGTTCTATCGAGTGCGTCCAAAACTATTTATGAGCCTATGGTACGTTCAATGCATACCGTAAACCTATGATGCGTCAAGATTAGCAATATCTCCAAACAGACCGAATAGAGCTCCACCAGACCTCGTCACCTAAGAGTACCATTGGGTGCGTCTAATAAAACCATTAATGTGACTATGGTACGTTTGACAAACACCGAGCACCTATCTTGCACCGACGCTAACACTATCTCAAAACAGATCGAAACGAGATTCCACATGACCCACATCACCTAGGAGTTCTGTTGGGTGCCTCTAATACTATTTCTGAGCCTACGGTATGCTCGACGGAAACTATGCAGCAATCTTGCATCAAGAGTAGCACTATCTCCAAACGGACCGAACCGAGCTTCCACCTGAGCCTCGTCACCTCGGAGTCCCATCGAGTGCGTCCAAAACGATTTCTATGCCTATGGTATGTTCGTGTCAAACCGTGCACCTATCTTGCACTAATACTAACACTGTCTCCAAACATAGTAAAACGAGACTCGACACGACCCACGTCACTTACGAGTTCTATCGGGTGCGTCCAAAACTATTTATGAGCCTATGGTACGTTCAGTGCATACCGTGCACCTATCTTGCGTCAAGATTAGCACTACCGCCAAATGGACCCAACAGAGCTCCACTGGACCCTTGTCACCTAGGAGTCCCACCCAATGTGTCCAAAATGATTTCTATGCCTATGGTATGTTCGGTGCAAAACATGCACCTATCTTGCACTGACACTAACATTGTCTCCAAACGAACCAAAACGAGATTTCACACGACGCACGTCACTTATGAGTTCCACCGGGTGCGTCCAAAACTACTTATGAGCCTATGGTATGTTGAGTGCAAACTGTGCACCTATCTTGCGTCATGAGTAGCACTATCTTCAAACAGACCTAACAGAGCTCCACCAGACCCTCGCACCTAGGAGTACCATCGGATGCGTCTGAAACAATTTATGAGTCCCATCGAGTGCGTCCAAAATGATTTCTAAGCCTATGGTACGTTCGGTGCAAACCTTGCACCTATCTTGCACTGACACTAAAACTGTCTCCAAACAGACTAAAACGAGATTCCACAAGACCCACGTCTCCTATGAGTTCTATCGGGTGCGTCCAAAACTATTTATGAGCGTATGGTACGTTTAGTGCATACCGTGCACCTATCTTGCGTCAAGATTAGCACTATCGCCAAATGGACCCAACAGAGGTCCACCAGACCCTTGTCACCTAGGAGTACCATCGGGTGCGTCTAGGACGATTTATGCGCCTACGTTTGAGGCAAACCGAGCACCTATCTTGCACCGAAGCTAACACTATCTCAAAAGAGATTGAAAGAGAGTCCATATGAACCAAATCACTTAGGTGTTCCATCAGGTGACTTTAATACTATTTTCGAGACTACAGTACGTTTGACGCAAACCATGCACCAATCTTGCATCAAGAGTAGCACTATCTCCGAACGGACCGAACCGAGTTTCCACTTGAGCCTCATCACCTAGGAGTCCCAACGAGTGCGTCCAAAATCATTTCTATGCCTATGGTATGTTCAGTGCAAACCATGCACCTATCTTGCACTGACACTAACATTGTCTCGAAACAGACTAAAACGACATTTCACACGACCCACGTCACTTACGAGTTCCACCGGGTGCGTCCAAAACTATTTATGAGCCTATGGTACGTTCAGTGCAAACCGTGCACCTATCTTGCGTGATGAGTAGCGCTATCTTCAAATGGACCGAACAGAGCTCCACCAGACCCTCATCACCTAGGAGTACCATGGGGTGCGTCTGAAACGATTTATGAGCCTATGGTACTTTTGACGCAAACCGAGCACCTATCTTGCACCGACGCTAAAAACATATCGAAACAAGATTCCACATGACCCACGTGACCTAGGAGTTCCATCGGGTGCCTCCAATACTATTTCTGAGCCTATGGTACGTTCAACGCAAGCCATGCACCAATCTTGCTTGATCAGGGTGTTTGGATCCATGATCACGAAGGAAAAGCTGGATTATTGTGGAACTCTTTTAGAAATCGAATGGGTATCAGTGCCAATCCGCCTATGCTTTTTGACCTAGCAAATCTTATAGCACCAGTGGGCGGCCTACATGATTTGGCTAAACTATTTCAACAGATGGAGATCGATCTCATTGTCAAACGTTTGCCAACTGACAAAGCACCGGGGCCAGATGGTTTCAACGGCTTATTTATGAAGAAGCGCTGGCACATCATAAGGAATGATTTCTATAACTTTTGTAATGATTTCTATCTGGGGTCAGCCCGTCTTGAGTGTATTAACACATCCTTCATTACATTGGTCCCGAAGATTGATAGCCCTGAAACAGTCAGTGATTATAGACCAATCTCGCTCATGAATTCTAGTCTCAAGCTGGTTACCAAAATTCTGGCAGACCGCCTGTAATCAGTTATCATTGGGCTGATTCACCGTAATCAGTATGGATTCATCAAAACACATACCATTCAGGACTGCTTGGCATGGAGTTTTGAATATATTCACCAGTGTCATCAGTCTAGGAGGCAGGCTATCATCCTAAAGCTAGATTTTGAGAAGGCGTTTGACTCTGTTGAGCACTCAGTCATCCTTCAGGTCATGGAGCATCTGGGTTCTCCTACTAGATGGCTGAACAGGGTCAGTAGCATTTTGGGATTAGGCACTTCTGTAGTCCTACTAAATGGAGTCCCGGAAGAAAATTTTAAGTGCAAACGAGGTGTGCGTTAGGGCGATCCCTTGTCACCGTTGCTTTTTGTGCTTGCTGCAGAGTTGCTACAAGTTCTAGTCAACAGAGCTGCCACCATGAATCTGCTCAAGGCACCAATCCCACAACCTACTGATGATTTTCTGATTGTTCAGTATGCCGATGACACGCTATTGATCATGCAGGCTGATGCACGCCAGTTAGTCTTTCTCAAAGCACTGCTCAACAGCTTTTCGAAATCAACAGGTCTTAAAGTGAATTATAGAAAGTCTCAGATGCTACCGATCAATGTACCATTGGATAGAATGGAGTGTTTGGCCAACACCTTTGGCTGCTCAGTTGGCACGTTGCCTTTTACGTATCTTGGGTTGCCCATGGGCACAACCAAGCCACGTATGGAGGACCTCACTCCGTTGATGGATAGGATAGAGAGACGTCTATCTGCATGCTCAACCTGGATATCATATTCTGGTAGGCTTCAAATGTTGAACTCGGCAATTACACCCATCACCACCTATGCCCTCTGTACCATCAAATTGCCCAAAGGAGTTATAGAGAACATTGATCGCGCTCGAAAGCAATTCTTGTGGCGTGGCAATTAAGAGCAGAAGAAAGGCAGTAACTTGGTGGCATGGCAAACGGTTTAGATGCCGAAAGATAAAGGTGGTCTTGGAGTCATCAATCTACACCTTCAGAATGATACATTGCTGTTGAAGCACCTTGATAAGTTTTACAATAACGTGGATGTACCATGGGTGCAGTTAGTTTGGTTCAAATATTACTCCAACAAGGTGCCGCATGCTGCTCGTGAAGTTGGCTCCTTCTGGTGGAAGGATGTTCTAAGACTAAGCTCGTTGTACCGCGCTGTAGCCCGCTGCACAGTTGGTGATGGCTCCACAGTTTGTTTTTGGGATGATCAGTGGTCTGGTCCTATACTAAAACATGTTTACCCAAGAATTGCCTCCTACTCAAGATCAGAAAGCATATCAGTCTTTGATGTAATGCAAGCTGAAGACCTTGATACACTATTTTTTCTACCATTGTCACAACAGGCCTTGGAGGAACTTGAGCAATTACAGAATCACTTACAGGATATACCCTATGATGAGCATTCTCAGGATCGTTGGACTCCAACATGGGGGAACTCCTACACTTCAAAAAGGTTTTACTCTTATATTTTTGGGACAGTGGAGGCACACCTAATTTTCAAGGAGGTATGGAAGTCAAGTTGCACCCCGAGGATCAAATTCTTTGCTTGGCTTGTCCTGATAGATCGGCTCATTACCAAGACAATGTTAACAAGAAGGCACCTCCACATTCATGATGATGATTTTTGTGTCATGTGTGAGACAAGGGAAGAAGAAACCATTGAGCATCTCTTTTTCACATGCCCTTTTGCAAGCCAATGTTGGGCCTCAATCAACTTTGTCTAGGATCACTCAATCAACCTACAGGATCGGTTCATTCAAGCTAGACAGTCCCACGGACACAGTTTCTTTACTGAAGCTTCATTGATTGTTGCATGGGAAATTTGGAAAAATTGTAATGACAAGGTGTTTGCAAGAAGGGAGCCATGTCAAGCCAGATGGCTTTATAATTTCAAAAATCAATGTTTTCTCCAGTCTGTTAGATCCAGGACTGACCTTAGGTAGGCTTTTTGCTTTTGGTTAGATGCTCTCAGTTAATTCCCTTTGTAAGTATCTTGGACTCCTTTAATTTTATAAAAAGTTCTTCGACACTGTGGGGATCTCCCCCACAGTTTTTGCCATAAAAAAAGAGTAGCAATATCTCCAAACGGATCGAACCGAGCTTCCACTTGAGCCTCGTCATCTAGGAGTCCCATCGAGTGCGTCCAAAATGCTTTCTGAGCCTATGGTACGTTCGGTGCAAACCATGCACCTATCTTGCACTGACACTAAAACCTTCTCCAAACGGACTAAAACGAGATTCCACACGGCCCACGTCATTTACGAGTTCTATCGAGTGCGTCCAAAACTATTTATGAGCCTATGGTACATTCAGTGCATACCGTAAACCTATCTTGCGTCAAGATTAGCAATATCTGCAAACAGACCGAACAGAGCTCCACCAGACCCTCGTCACCTAGGAGTACCATCGGGTGCGTCTAAAACCATTAATGAGCCTATGGTACGTTTGACAAACACCGAGCACCTATCTTGTACCAATGCTAACACTATCTCAAAACAGATCAAAACGAGATTCCACATGACCCACATCACCTACGAGTTCTGTTGGGTGCCTCTAATACTATTTCCGAGCCTATGGTACGTTCGACGCAAACCGTGCAACAATCTTGCATCAAGAGTAGCACTATCTCCAAACGGACCGAAACGAGCTTCCACCTGACCTCGTCACCTCGGAGTCCCATCGAGTGCGTCCAAAATGATTTTCTATGCCTATGGTATGTTCGGTGCAAACCGTGCACCTATCTTGCACTAATACTAACACTGTCTCCAAACATACTAAAACGAGATTCCACAAGACCCACGTCACTTACGTGTTCTATCGGGTGTGTCCAAAACTATTTATGAGCCTATGGAACGTTCAGTGCATACCGTGCACCTATCTTGCGTCAAGATTAGCACTATCGCCAAATGGACCCAACAGAGGTCCACCAGACCCTCATCACCTAGGAGTCCCACCGAGTGCGTCCAAAATGATTTCTATGCCTATGGTATGTTCGGTGCAAAACATGCACCTATCTTGCACTGACACCAACATTGTCTCCAAACAAACTAAAACGAGATTTCACACGACGCACGTCACTTATGAATTCCATCGGGTGCGTCCAAAACTACTTATGAGCCTATGGTATGATGAGTGCAAACCGTGCACCTATCTTGCGTCATGAGTAGCACTATCTTCAAACGGACCGAACAGAGCTCCACCAGACCCTCATCACCTAGGAGTACCATCGGATGTGTCTGAAACGATTTATGAGCCTATGGTACTTTTGACGCAAACCGAGCACCTATCTTGCACCGACGCTTAAAACATATCAAAACGAGATTCCACATGACCCACGTGACCTAGGAGTTCCATCGGGTGCCTCCAATACTATTTCTAAGCCTATGGTACGTTCAACGCAAGAAATGCACCAATCTTGCATGATCAGGGTGTTTGGATCCATGATCACGAAGGAAAAGCTATATTATTGTGGAACTCTTTCAGAAATTGAATGGGTATCAGTGCCAATCCGCCTATGCTTTTTGACCTAGCAAATCTTATAGCGCCAGTGGACGGCCTACAAGATTTGGCTGAACTGTTTCAACAGATGGAGATCGATCTCATTGTCAAACGTTTGCCAACTGACAAAGCACCGGGGCCAGATGGTTTCAACGGCTTATTTATGAAGAAGTGCTGGCACATCATAAGGAATGATTTCTATAACTTTTGTAATGATTTCTATCTGGGGTCATCCCGTCTTGAGTGTATTAACACATCCTTCATTACATTGGTCCCGAAGATTGATAGCCCTGAAACAGTCAGTGATTATAGACCAATCTCGCTCATGAATTCTAGTCTCAAGCTGGTTACCAAAATTCTGGCAGACCGCCTGTAATCTGTTATCATTGGGCTGATTCACCGTAATCAGTATGGATTCATCAAAACACATACCATTCAGGACTGCTTGGCATGGAGTTTTGAATATATTCACCAGTGTCATCAGTCTAGGAGGCAGGCTATCATCCTAAAGCTAGATTTTGAGAAGGCGTTTGACTCTGTTGAGCACTCAGTCATCCTTTAGGTCATGGAGCAACTGGGTTTTCCTACTAGATGGCTGAACTGGGTCAGTAGCATTTTGGGATTAGGCACTTCTGTAGTCCTACTAAATGGAGCTCCGGAAAAAAATTTTAAGTGCAAACGAGGTGTGCGTCAGGGCGATCCCTTGTCACCGTTGCTTTTTGTGCTTGCTGCAGAGTTGCTACAAGTTCTAGTCAACAGAGCTGCCACCATGAATCTGCTCAAGGCACCAATCCCACAACCTACTGATGATTTTCCGATTGTTCAGTATGCCAATGACACGCTATTGATCATGCAGGCTGATGCACGCCAGTTAGTCTTTCTCAAAGCACTGCTCAACAGCTTTTCGGAATCAACGGGTCTCAAAGTGAATTATAGAAAGTCTCAGATGCTACCGATCAATGTACCATTGGATAGAATGGAGTGTTTGGCCAACACCTTTGGCTGCTCAGTTGGCACGTTGCCTTTTACGTATCTTGGGTTGCCCACGGGCACAACCAAGCCATGTATGGAGGACCTCACTCCGATGATGGATAGGATAGAGAGACGTCTATCTGCATGCTCAGCCTGGTTAGCATATTCTGGTAGGCTTCAAATGTTGAACTCGGCAATTACACCCATCACCACCTATGCCCTCTGTACCATCAAATTGCCCAAAGGAGTTATAGAGAACATTGATCGTGCTCGAAAGCAATTCTTGTGGCGTGGCAATTAAGAGCAGAAGAAACGCAGTAACTTGGTGGCATGGCAAACGGTTTACATGCCGAAAGATAAAGGTGGCCTTGGAGTCATCAATCTACACCTTCAGAATGATGCATTGCTGTTGAAGCACCTTGATAAGTTTTATAATAAGGTGGATGTACCATGGGTGCAGTTAGTTTGGTTCAAATATTACTCCAACAAGGTGCCGCATGCTGCTCGTGAAGTTGGCTCCTTCTGGTGGAAGGATGTTCTAAGACTAAGCTCGTTGTACCACGCTGTAGCCCGCTGCACAGTTGGTGATGGCTCCACTGTTTGTTTTTGGGATGATCAGTGGTCTGGTCCTATACTAAAACATGTTTACCCAAGAATTGCCTCCTACTCAAGGTCAGAAAGCATATCAGTCTTTGATGTAATGCAAGCTGAAGACCTTGATACACTATTTTTTCTGCCATTGTCGCAACAGGCCTTGGAGGAACTTGAGCAATTACAGAATCACATACAGGATATACCCTATGACGAGCATTCTCAGGATCGTTGGACTCCAACATGGGGGAACTCCTACACTTCAAAAAGGTTTTACTCTTATATTTTTGGGACAGTGGAGGCACACCTAATTTTCAAGGAGGTATGGAAGTCAAGTTGCACCCCGAGGATCAAATTCTTTGATTGGCTTGTCCTGATAGATCGGCTCAATACCAAGACAATGTTAACAAGAAGGCACCTCCACGTTCATGATGATAATTTTTGTGTCATGTGTGAGACAAGGGAAGAAGAAACCATTGAGCATCTCTTTTTCACATGCCCTTTTGCAAGCCAATGTTGGGCCTCAAATAACTTTGTCTAGGATCACTCAATCAACCTACAGGATCGGTTCATTCAAGCTAGACAGTCCCACGGACACAGTTTCTTTACTGAAGCTTCATTGATTGCTGCATGGGAAATTTGGAAAAAGCGTAATGACAAGGTGTTTGAAAGAAGGGAGCCATGTCAAGCCAGATGGCTTTATAATTTCAAAAATCAATGTTTTCTCCAGTCTGTTAGATCCAAGACTGACCTTAGGTTGGCTTTTTGCTTTTGGTTAGATGCTCTCAGTTAATTCCCTTTGTAAGTATCTTGGACTCCTTTAATTTTATAAAAAGTTCTTCGACACTGTGGGGATCTCCCCCACAGTTTTTGCCATAAAAAAAGAGTTGCACTATCTCCAAACGGACTAAACCGAGTTTCCACTTGAGCCTCATCACCTAGGAGTCCCACCGAGTGCGTCCAAAATGATTTCTATGCCTATGGTATGTTCAGTGCAAACCATGCACCTATCTTGCACTGACACTAACATTGTCTCCAAATGGACTAAAACGAGATTTCACACGACCCACATCACTAACGACTTCCACCGGGTGCGTCCAAAACTATTTATGAGCCTATGGTACATTGTGTGCATACCGTAATCCTATCTTGCGTCAAGATTAGTAATATCTCCAAACGGACCGAACTGAGCTCCACCAGACCCTCGTCACCTAGGAGTACCATCGGGTGCGTCTAAAACCATTAATGAGCCTATGGTACGTTTGACAAACACCGAGCACCTATCTTGCACCGATGCTAACACTATCTCAAAACAGATCGAAACGAGATTCCACATGAACCACATCACCTAGGAGTTCTATTGGGTGCCTCTAATACTATTTCTGAGCCTACGGTACGTTCGATGCAAACCGTGCAGCAATCTTGCATCAAGAGTAGCACTATCTCCAAACGGACCAAACCGAGCTTCCACCTGAGCCTCGTCACCTCGGAGTCCCATCAAGTGCGTCCAAAACGATTTCTATGCCTATGGTATGTTCGGTGCAAACCGTGCACCTATCTTGCACCAATACTAACACTGTCTCCAAACATACTAAAATGAGATTCCACACGACCCACGTCACTTACGAGTTCTATCGGGTGTGTCCAAAACTATTTATGAGCCTATGGTACGTTCAGTGCATACCGTGCACCTATCTTGCGTCAAGATTAGCACTATTGCCAAATGGACCCAACAGAGCTCCACCAGACCCTCGTCACCTAGGAGTCCCACCGAGTGCGTCTAAAATGATTTCTATGCCTATGGTATGTTCGGTGCAAAACATGCACCTATCTTGCACTGACACTAATATTGTCTCCAAACGAACTAAAACGAGATTTCACACGACGCATGTCACTTATGAGTTCCACCGGGTGCGTCCAAAACTACTTATGAGCTATGGTATGTTGAGTGCAAACCGTGCACCTATCTTGCTTTATGAGTAGCACTATCTTCAAATGAACCTAACAGAGCTCCACCAGACCCTCGTCACCTAGGGGTACCATCGGGTGTGTCTGAAACGATTTATGAGCCTATGGTACTTTTAATGCAAACCGAGCACCTATCTTGCACCAATGCTAAAAACATATCAAAACAAGATTCCCCATGACCCACGTGACCTAAGAGTTCCAACGGGTGCCTCCAATACTATTTCTAAGCCTACGGTACGTTCGACGCAAACCGTGCACTAATCTTGCATCAAGAGTAGCTCTATATCCAAACGGACCGAACCGAGCATCCACTTGAGCCTCGTCACCTAGGAGTCCCATTGAGTGCGTCCAAAATGATTTCTAAGCCTATGGTACGTTCGGTGCAAAGCTTGCACCTATCTTGCACTGACACTAAAACTGTCTGCAAACAGACTAAAACGAGATTCCACACAACCCACATCACCTATGAGTTCTATCGGGTGCGTCCAAAACTATTTATGAGCCTATGGTACGTTCAGTGCATACCATGCACCAATCTTGCGTCAAGATTAGCACTATCACCAAATGGACCCAACAGAGCTCCACCAGACCCTCGTCACCTAGGAGTACCATCGGGTGCGTCTAAGACGATTTATGCGCCTACGTTTGACGCAAACCGAGCACCTATCTTACACCGACGCTAAGACTATCTAAAAAGAGATTGAAACGAGTGTCCATATGAACCACATCACGTAGGTGTTCCATCAGGTGACTTTAATACTATTTTTGAGCCTAAAGTACGTTTGACGCAAACCATGCACCAATCTTGCATCAAGAGTAGCACTATCTCCAAACAGACCGAACCGAGTTTCCACTTGAGCCTCATCACCTAGGTGTCCCATCGAGTGCGTCCAAAATGATTTCTATGCCTATGGTATGTTCAGTGCAAACCATGCACCTATCTTGCACTGACACTGACATTGTCTCCAAATGGACTAAAACGAGATTTCACACGACCCACGTCACTTACGAGTTCCACCGGGTGCGTCCAAAACTATTTATGAGCCTATGGTACGTTCAGTGCAAACCGTGCTCCTATCTTGCGTGATGAGTAGCACTATCTTCAAATGGATCAAACAGAGCTCCACTAGACCCTCATCACCTAGGAGTACCATCGGGTGCGTCTGAAACGATTTATGAGCCTATGGTACTTTTGACGCAAACCGAGCACCTATCTTGCACCGACGCTAAAAACATATCGAAACGAGATTCCACATGACCCACGTGACCTAGGAGTTCCATCGGGTGCCTCCAATTCTATTTCTGAGCCTATGGTACGTTTGACGCAAACCATGCACCAATCTTGCATCAAGAGTAGCACTATCTCAAAACGGATCGAACCGAGCTTCCACTTGAGCCTCGTCACCTAGGAGTCCCATCGAGTGCGTCCAAAATGCTTTCTGAGCCTATGGTACGTTCCGTGCAAACCATGCACCTATCTTGCACTGACACTAAAACTTTCTCCAAACGGACTAAAATTAGATTCCACACGGCCCACGTCATTTACGAGTTCTATCGAGTGCGTCCAAAACTATTTATGAGCCTATGGTATGTTCAGTTCTAACCGTGCTCCTATCTTGCGTCATGAGTAGCACTATCTTCAAATGGACCAAACAGAGCTCCACCAGACCCTCATCACCGAGGAGTACCATCGGGTGCGTCTAATAACACCATTAATGTGCCTATGGTATGTTTGATAAACACCGAGCACCTATCTTGCACCGACGCTAACACTATCTCAAAACAGATCAAAACTATATTCCATATGACCCACATCACCTAGGAGTTCTGTTGGGTGCCTCTAATACTATTTCTGAGCCTACGGTACATTCGACGTAAACTATGCAGCAACCTTGCATCATGAGTAGCAATATCTCCAAACGGACCGAACCGAGCATCCACCTGAGCCTTGTCACCTCGGAGTCCCATCGAGTGCGTTCAAAATGACTTCTATGCCTATGGTATGTTCGGTGCAAACCGTGCACCTATCTTGCACTAATACTAAAACTGTCTCCAAACATACTACAATGAGATTCCACACGACCCACGTCACTTATGAGTTCTATCGGGTGCGTCCAAAACTATTTATGAGCCTATGGTATGTTCAGTGCATACCGTGCACCTATCTTGCGTCAAGATTAGCACTATCGCCAAATGGACCCAACAGAGCTCCACTAGACCCACGTCACCTAGGAGTCCCACAGAATGCATCCAAAATGATTTCTATGCCTATGGTATGTTCAGTGCAAACCATGCACCTATCTTCCACTGACACAAACATTGTCTCCAAACGGACTTAAACGAGATTTCACACGACCCACGTCACTTATGAGTTCCACCGGGTGCGTCCAAAACTATTTATAAGCCTATGGTACGTTCAGTGCAAACCGTGCACCTATCTTGCGTGATGAGTAGCACTATCTTCAAACGGACCTAATAGAGCTCCACCAGATACTCGTCACCTAGGAGTACCATCGGGTGCGTCTGAAATGATATTTGAGCCTATGGTACTTTTGACGCAAACCGAGCACCTATCTTGCACCGACGCTAAAAACATATCGAAACGAGATTCCACATGACCCACGTGACCTAGGAGTTCCATCGGGTGCCTCCAATACTATTTCTGAGCCTATGGTACGTTCGACGCAAACCATGCACCAATCTTGCATCAAGAGTAGGACTATCTCCAAATGGACCGAACCGAGCTTCCACTTGAGCCTCGTCACCTAGGAGTCCCATCGAGTGTGTCCAAAATGCTTTCTGAGCCTATGGTACGTTCAGTGCAAACCATGCACCTATCTTGCACTGACACTAAAACTTTCTCCAAGTGGACTAAAAAGAGATTCCACATGGCCCACGTCATTTACGTGTTCTATCTTGTGCATCCAAAACTATTTATGAGCCTATGGTACGTTCAGTGCAAACCGTGCACCTATCTTGCGTCATGAGTAGCACTATCTTAAAATGGACCAAACAGAGCTCCACCAGACCCTCATCACATAGGAGTACCATCGAGTGCGTCTGAAATGATTTATGAGCATATGGTACTTTCGACGCAAACCGAGCACCTATCTTGCACCGATGCTAAAAACATATCGAAACGATATTCCACATGACCCACGTGACCTAGGCGTTCCATCGAGTGCCTCCAATACTATTTCTGAGCCTATGTTACATTCGACGCAAACCATGCACCAATCTTGCATCAAGAGTAGGATTGCCTCCAAACGGACCGAACCGAGCTTCCACTTGTGCCTCGTCACCTAGGAGTCCCATCGAGTGCGTCCAAAATGCTTTCGGAGCCTATGGTACGTTCGGTGCAAACCATGCACCTATCTTGCACTGACACTAAAACTTTCTCCAAATGGACTAAAACGAGATTCCACACGGCCCACGTCATTTACGAGTTCTATCGAGTGCGTCCAAAGCTATTTATGAGCCTATGGTACGTTCAGTGCAAACCGTGCACCTATCTTGCGTCATGAGTTGCACTATCTTCAAATGGACCGAACAGAGGTCCACTAGACCCTCATCACCTAGGAGTACCATCAGGTGCGTCTAAAACGACTTATGAGCCTATGGTACTTTTGACGCAAACCGAGCACCTACCTTGCACCGACGCTAAAAACATATCAAAACGAGATTCCACATGACCCACGTGACCTAGGCGTTCCATCGAGTGCCTCCAATACTATTTCTGAGCCTATGTTACGTTCGACGCAAACCATGCGCCAATCTTGCATCAAGAGTAGGATTATCTCCAAACGGACCGAACCCAGCTTCCACTTGTGCCTTGTCACCTAGGAGTCCCATCGAGTGCGTCCAAAATGCTTTCGGAGCCTATGGTACATTCGGTGCAAACCATGCACATATCTTGCACTGACACTAAAACTTTCTCCAAACGGACTAAAACGAGATTCCACACGGCCCACATCATTTACG
Organism: Saccharum hybrid cultivar R570; assembly: GCA_038087645.1. Lineage (NCBI taxonomy): Eukaryota > Viridiplantae > Streptophyta > Magnoliopsida > Poales > Poaceae > Saccharum > Saccharum hybrid cultivar. The sequence goes on along the minus strand of JAQSUU010000216.1, from coordinate 16,854,131 downwards.
AGTTCTATTGAGTGCGTCCAAAACTATTTATGAGCCTATGGTACGTTCAGTGCAAACCGTGCACCTATCTTGCGTCATGAGTAGCAATATCTTCAAATGGACCAAACAGAGCTCCGCCAGACCCTCATCACCTAGGAGTACCATCGGGTGCGTCTGAAATGATTTATGAGCCTATGGTACTTTTGACGCAAACCGAGCATCTATCTTGCACCGACGCTAAAAACATATCGAAACGATATTCCACATGACCCACGTGACCTATGCGTTCCATCGAGTGCCTCCAATACTATTTCTGAGCCTATGTTACATTCGACGCAAACCATGCACCAATCTTGCATCAAGAGTAGGATTATCTCCAAACGGACCGAACCGAGCTTCCACTTGTGCCTCATCACCTAGGAGTCCCATCGAGTGCGTCCAAAATCCTTTCGGAGCCTATGGTACGTTCGGTGCAAACCATGCACCTATCTTGCACTGACACTAAAACTTTCTCCAAACGGACTAAAACGAGATTCCACACGGCCCACGTCATTTACGAGTTCTATCGAGTGCGTCCAAAACTATTTATGAGCCGATGGTACGTTCAGTGCAAACCATGCACCTACCTTGCGTCATGAGTAGCACTATCTTCAAATGGACCGAACAGAGGTCCACCAGACCCTCATCACATAGGAGTACCATCGGGTGCGTCCAAAACTATTTATGAGCCTATGGTATGTTCAGTGCATACCGTGCACCTATCTTGCGTCAAGATTAGCACTATCGCCAAATGGACCCAACAGAGCTCCACTAGACCCACGTCACCTAGGAGTCCCACCGAGTGCGTCCAAAACGATTTATGAGCCTATGGTATGTTCAGTGCATACCGTGCACCTATCTTGCGTCAAGATTAGCACTATCGCCAAATGGACCCAACAGAGCTCCACTAGACCCACGTCACCTAGGAGTCCCACAGAGTGCATCCAAAATGATTTCTATGCCTATGGTATGTTCAGTGCAAACCATGCACCTATCTTCCACTAACACAAACATTGTCTCCAAACGGACTTAAACGAGATTTCACACGACCCATGTCACTTACGAGTTCCACCGGGTGTGTCCAAAACTATTTATAAGCCTATGGTACGTTCAGTGCAAACCGTGCACCTATCTTGCGTGATGAGTAGCACTATCTTCAAACGGACCTAACAGAGCTCCACCAGATCCTCGTCACCTAGGAGTACCATCGAGTGCGTCTGAAATGATATTTGAGCCTATGGTACTTTTGACGCAAACCGAGCACCTATGTTGCACCGACGCTCAAAACATATCAAAATGAGATTCCACATGACCCACGTGACCTAGGAGTTCCATCGGGTGCCTCCAATACTATTTCTGAGCCTATGGTATGTTCGACGCAAACCATGCACCAATCTTGCATCAAGAGTAGGACTATCTCCAAACGGACCGAACCGAGCTTCCACTTGAGCCTCGTCACCTAGGAGTCCCATCGAGTGTGTCCAAAATGCTTTCTGAGCCTATGGTACGTTCGGTGCAAACCATGCACCTATCTTGCACTGACACTAAAACGTTCTCCAAATGGACTAAAACGAGATTCCACACGGCCCACGTCATTTACGTGTTCTATCACGTGCATCCAAAACTATTTATGAGCCTATGGTACGTTCAGTGCAAACTGTGCACCTATCTTGCGTCATGAGTAGCACTATCTTCAAATGGACCGAACAGAGCTCCACCAGACCCTCGTCACATAGGAGTACCATCGGGTGCGTCTGAAACGATTTATGAGCCTATGGTACTTTTGACGCAAACCGAGCACCTATCTTGCACCGATGCTAGAAACATACCGAAACGATTTTCCACATGACCCACGTGACCTACGAGTTCCATCGGGTGCCTCCAATACTATTTCTGAGCCTATGGTACGTTCGAGCAAACCATGCACCAATCTTGCATAAAGAGTAGGACTATCTCCAAACGGACCGAACCGAGCTTCCACTTGAGCTCGTCACCTAGGAGTCCCATCGTGTGTGTCCAAAATGCTTTCTGAGCCTATGGTACATTCGGTGCAAACCATGCACCTATCTTGCACTGACACTAAAACTTTCTCCAAACGGACTAAAACGAGATTCCACACGGCCCACGTCATTTACGAGTTCTATAGAGTGCGTCCAAAACTATTTATGAGCCTATGGTACGTTCAGTGCAAACCGTGCACCTATCTTGCATCATGAGTAGCAATATCTTCAAATGGACCAAAAAGAGCTCCACCAGACCCTCATCACCTAGGAGTACCATCGGGTGCGTCTGAAACGATTTATGAGCCTATGGTACTTTTGACGCAAACCGAGCACCTATCTTGCACCGACGCTAAAAACATATCAAAATGAGATTCCACATGACCCACATGACCTAGGCGTTCCATCGAGTGCCTCCAATACTATTTCTGAGCCTATGTTACGTTCGACGCAAACCATGCACCAATCTTGCATCAAGAGAAGGATTATCTCCAAACGGACCAAACCGAGCTTCCACTTGTGCCTCGTCACCTAGGAGTCCAATCGAGTGCGTCCAAAATGCTTTCGGAGCCTATGGTACGTTCGGTGCAAACCATGCACCTATCTTGCACAGACACTAAAACTTTCTCCAAACGGACTAAAACGAGATTCCACACGGCCCATGTCATTTACGAGTTCTATCGAGTGCGTCCAAAGCTATTTATGAGCCTATGGTACGTTCAGTGCAAACCGTGCACCTATCTTGCGTCATGAGTAGCACTATCTTCAAATGGACCGAATAGAGGTCCACCAGACCCTCATCACCTAGGAGTATCATCGGGTGCGTCTAAAACGATTTATGAGCCTATGGTACTTTTGACGCAAACCGAGCACCTATCTTGCACCGATGCTAAAAACATATCGAAATGATATTCCACATGACCCACGTGACCTAGGCGTTCCATCGAGTGCCTCCAATACTATTTCTGAGCCTATGTTACGTTCGACGCAAACCATGCGCCAATCTTGCATCAAGAGTAGGATTATCTCCAAACGGACCGAACCAAGCTTCCACTTGTGCCTCGTCACCTAGGAGTCCCATCGAGTGCGTCCAAAATGCTTTCGGATCCTATGGAACATTCGGTGCAAACCATGCACCTATCTTGCACTGACACTAAAACTTTCTCCAAACGGACTAAAACGAGATTCCACACGGCCCACATCATTTACGAGTTCTATTGAGTGCGTCCAAAACTATTTATGAGCCTATGGTACGTTCAGTGCAAACCGTGCACCTATCTTCTGTCATGAGTAGCAATATCTTCAAATGGACCAAACAGAGCTCCACCAGACCCTCATCACCTAGGAGTACCATCGGGTGCGTCAGAAACGATTTATGAGCCTATGGTTCTTTTGACGCAAACCGAGCATCTATCTTGCACCGACGCTAAAAACATATCGAAACGATATTCCACATGACCCACGTGACCTAGGCGTTCCATCGAGTGCCTCCAATACTATTTCTGAGCCTATGTTACGTTCGACGCAAACCATGCACCAATCTTGCATCAAGAGTAGGATTATCTCCAAACGGACCGAACCGAGCTTCCACTTATGCCTCGTCACCTAGGAGTCCCATCGAGTGCGTCCAAAATGCTTTCTGAGCCTATGGTACGTTCGGTGCAAACCATGCACCTATCTTGCACTGACACTAAAACTTTTTCCAAAGGGACTAAAACGAGATTCCACACGGCCCACGTCATTTACGAGTTCTATCGAGGGCGTCCAAAGCTATTTATGAGCCTATGGTACGTTCAGTGCAAACCGTGCACCTATCTTGCGTCATGAGTAGCACTATCTTCAAATGGACCAACCAGAGGTCCACCAGACCCCCATCACCTAGGAGTACCATCGGGTGCGTCTAAAACGATTTATGAGCCTATGGTACTTTTGATGCAAACCGAGCACCTATCTTGCACCGACGCTAAAAACATATCGAAACGAGATTCCACATGACCCACGTGACCTATGCGTTCCATCGAGTGCCTCCAATACTATTTCTGAGCCTATGTTACGTTCGACGCAAACCATGCGCCAATCTTGCATCAAGACTAGGATTATCTCCAAACGGACCGAACCGAGCTTCCACTTGTGCCTCGTCACCTAGGAGTCCCATCGAGTGCGTCCAAAATGCTTTCGGAGCCTATGGTACATTCGGTGCAAACCATGCACCTATCTTGCACTGACACTAAAACTTTCTCCAAACAGACTAAAACGAGATTCCACACGGCCCACATCATTTACGAGTTCTATTGAGTGCATCCAAAACTATTTATGAGCCTATGGTACGTTCAGTGCAAACCGTGCAACTATCTTGCGTCATGAGTAGCAATATCTTCAAATGCACCAAACAGAGCTCCACCAGACCCTCATCACCTAGGAGTACTATCGGGTGCGTCTGAAATGATTTATGAGCCTATGGTACTTTTGATGCAAACCGAGCATCTATCTTGCACCGACGCTAAAAACATATCGAAACGATATTCCACATGACCCACGTGACCTAGGCGTTCCATCGAGTGCCTCCAATACTATTTCTGAGCCTATGTTATGTTCGACGCAAACCATGCACCAATCTTGCATCAAGAGTAGGATTATCTCCAAACCGACCGAACCGAGCTTCCACTTGTGCCTCATCACCTAGGAGTCCCATCAAGTGCGTCCAAAATGCTTTCGGAGCCTATGGTACGTTCGGTGCAAACCATGCACCTATCTTGCACTGACACTAAAACTTTCTCCAAACGGACTAAAACGAGATTCCACACGGCCCACGTCATTTACGAGTTCTATCGAGTGCGTCCACAACTATTTATGAGCCTATGGTACGTTCAGTGCAAACCGTGCACCTATCTTGCGTCATGAGTAGCACTATCTTCAAATGGACCGAATAGAGGTCCACCAGACCCTCATCACCTAGGAGTACCATCGGGTGCGTCTGAAACGATTTATGAGCCTATGGTACTTTTGACGCAAACCGAGCACCTATCTTGCACCGACGCTAAAAACATATCAAAACGAGATTCCACATGACCCACATGACCTAGGAGTTCCATCGGGTGCCTCTCATACTATTTCTAAGCCTATGGTACGTTCGATGCAAACCATGCACCAATCTTGCATCAAGAGTAGGACTATCTCCAAACGGACCGAACCGAGCTTCCAGTTGAGGCTCGTCACCTAGGAGTGCCATCGAGTGCGTCCAAAATGCTTTCTGAGCCTATGGTACGTTCGGTGCAAACCATGCATCTATCTTGCACTGACACTAGAACTTTCTCCAAACGGACTAAAATGAGATTCCACACGGCCCAAGTCATTTAGGAGTTCTATCGAGTGCGTCCAAAGCTATTTATGAGCCTATGGTACGTTCAGTGCAAACCGTGCACCTATCTTGCGTCATGAGTAGCACTATCTTCAAATGGCCCGACCAGAGGTCCACCAGACCCTCATCACCTAGGAGTACCATCGGGTGCGTATGAAATGATTTATGGGCCTATGGTACTTTTGATGCAAACCGAGCACCTATCTTGCACTGATGTTAAAAACATATCGAAACGAGATTCCACATGACCCACGTGACCTAGGAGTTCCATCGGGTGCCTCCAATACTATTTCTGAGCCTATGGTACGTTCGATGCAAACCATGCACCAATCTTGCATCAAGAGTAGGACTATCTCCAAATAGACCGAACCGAGCTTCCACTTGAGCCTTGTCACCTAGGTGTCCCATCGAGTGCGTCCAAAATGCTTTCTGAGCCTATGGTACGTTCGGTGCAAACCATGCACCTATCTTGCACTGACACTAAAACTTTCTCCAAACGGACAAAACGAGATTCCACACGGCCCATGTCATTTTCGAGTTCTATCGAGTGTGTCCAAAACTATTTAAGAGCCTATGGTACGTTCAGGGCAAATTGTGCACCTATCTTGTGTCATCAGTAGCACTATCTTCAAATGGACCGAACAGAGGTCCACCAGACCCTCATCACCTAGGAGTACCATCGGGTGCGTCTAAAATGATTTATGAGCCTATGGTACTTTTGACGCAAACCGAGCACCTATCATGCACCGACGCTAAAAACATATCGAAACGAGATTCCACATGACCCACGTGACCTAGGCGTTCCATCGAGTGCCTCCAATACTATTTCTAAGCCTATGGTACGTTCGACGCAAACCATGCGCCAATCTTGCATCAAGAGTAGGATTATCGCGAAACGGACCGAACCTAGCTTCCACTTGTGCCTCGTCACCTAGGAGTCCCATCGAGTGCGTCCAAAATGCTTTCGGAGCCTATGGTACATTCGGTGCAAACCATGCACCTATCTTGCACTGACACTAAAACTTTCTCCAAACGGACTAAAACGAGATTCCACACGGCCCACATCATTTACGAGTTCTATTGAGTGCGTCCAAAACTATTTATGAGCCTATGGTACGTTCAGTGCAAACCGTGCACCTATCTTGCGTCATGGGTAGCAATATCTTCAAATCGACCAAACAGAGCTCCACCAGACCCTCATCACCTAGGAGTACCATCGGGTGCGTCTGAAACGATTTATGAGCCTATGGTACTTTTGACGCAAACCGAGCATCTATCTTGCACCGACGCTAAAAACATATCGAAACGATATTCCACATGACCCACGTGACCTAGGCGTTCCATCGAGTGCCTCCAATACTATTTCTGAGCCTATGTTACGTTCGACGCAAACCATGCACCAATCTTGCATCAAGAGTAGGATTATCTCCAAACGGACTGAACCGAGCTTCCACTTGTGCCTCGTCACCTAGGAGTCCCATCGAGTGTGTCCAAAATGCTTTGGGAGCCTATGGTACATTCGGTGCAAACCATGCACCTATCTTGCACTGACACTAAAACTTTCTCCAAACGGACAAAACGAGATTCCACTCGGCCCATGTCATTTTCGAGTTCTATCGAGTGCGTCCAAAACTATTTATGAGCCTATGGTACGTTCAGGGCAAATTGTGCACCTATCTTGCGTCATCAGTAGCACTATCTTCAAATGGACCGAACAGAGGTCCACCAGACCCTCATCACCTAGGAGTACCATCGGATGCGTCTAAAACAATTTATGAGCCTATGTTACTTTTGACGCAAACCGAGCACCTATCTTGCACCGACGCTAAAAACATATCGAAACGAGATTCCACAAGACCCACGTGACCTGGGCATTCCATCGAGTGCCTCCAATACTATTTTCTGAGCCTATGTTACGTTCGACGCAAACCATGCACCAATCTTGCATCAAGAGTAGGATTATCACCAAACGGACCGAACCGAGCTTCCACTTGTGCCTCGTCACCTAGGAGTCCCATCGAGTGCGTCCAAAATGCTTTCAGAGCCTATGGTACATTCGGTGCAAACCATGCACCTATCTTGCACTGACACTAAAACTTTCTCCAAACGGACTAAAATGAGATTCCACACGGCCCACATCATTTACGAGTTCTATTGAGTGCGTCCAAAACTATTTATGAGCCTATGGTGCGTTCAGCGCAAACCGTGCACCTATCTTTCGTCATGGGTAGCAATATCTTCAAATGGACCAAACAGAGCTCCACCAGACCCTCATCACCTAGGAGTACCATCGGGTGTGTCTGAAACGATTTATGAGCCTATGGTACTTTTGACGCAAACCGAGCATCTATCTTGCACCGACGCTAAAAACATATCGAAATGATATTCCACATGACCCACGTGACCTAGGCGTTCCATCGAGTGCCTCCAATACTATTTCTGAGCCTATGTTACGTTCGACGCAAACCATGCACCAATCTTGCATCAAGAGTAGGATTATCTCCAAACGGACCGAACCGAGCTTCCACTTGTGCCTCGTCACCTAGGAGTCCCATTGAGTGCGTCCAAAATGCTTTCGGAGCCTATGGTACATTCGGTGCAAACCATGCACCTATCTTGCACTGACACTAAAACTTTCTCCAAACGGACTAAAATGAGATTCCACACGGCCCACATCATTTATGAGTTCTATTGAGTGCATCCAAAACTATTTATGAGCCTATGGTACGTTCAGTGCAAACCGTGCACCTATCTTGCGTCATGAGTAGCAATATCTTCAAATGGACCAAACAGAGCTCCACCAGACCCTCATCACCTAGGAGTACCATCGGGTGCGTCTGAAACAATTTATGAGCCTATGGTACTTTTGACGCAAACCGAGCATCTATCTTGCACCGACGCTAAAAATATATCGAAACGAGATTCCACATGACCCACGTGACCTAGGAGTTCCATCGGGTGCCTCCAATACTATTTCTGAGCCTATGGTACGTTCGATGCAAACCATGCACCAATCTTGCATCAAGAGTAGGACTATCTCCAAATAGACCGAACCGAGCTTCCACTTGAGCCTTGTCACCTAGGAGTCCCATCGAGTGCGTCCAAAATGCTTTCTGAGCCTATGGTACGTTCGGTGCAAACCATGCACCTATCTTGCACTAACACTAAAACTTTCTCCAAACAGACAAAACGAGATTCCACACGGCCCATGTCATTTACGAGTTCTATTGAGTGCGTCCAAAACTATTTATGAGCCTATGGTACGTTCAGGGCAAATTGTGCACCTATCTTGCGTCATCAGTAGCACTATCTTCAAATGGACCGAACAGAGGTCCACCAGACCCTCAGCACCTAGGAGTACCATTAGGTCCATCTGAAACGATTTATGAGCCTATGGTACTTTTGACGCAAACCGAGCACCTATCTTGCACCGACGCTAAAACATATCGAAACAAGATTCCACATGACCCACGTGACCTAGGAGTTCCATCGGGTGCCTCCAATACTATTTCTGAGCCTATGGTACGTTCAACGCAAACCATGCACCAATCTTGCATCAAGAGTAGGACTATCTCCAAACGGACCGAACCGAGCATCCACTTGAGCGTCGTCACCTAGGAGTACCATCGAGTGCATCCAATATGCTTTCTGAGCCTATGGTACGTTCGGTGCATCCTTGCACTATCTTGCACTGACACTAAAACTTTCTCCAAACGGACTAAAACAAGATTCCACATAGCCCACGTCATTTACGAGTTCTATCGAGTGCGTCCAAAACTATTTATGAGCCTATGGTACGTTCAGTGCAAACCGTGCACCTATCTTGCGTCATGAGTAGCACTATCTTCAAATGGACCGAACAGAGGTCCACTAGACCCTCATCACCTAGGAGTACCATCGGGTCCATCTGAAATGATTTATGAGCCTATGGTACTTTTGGCGCAATCCTAGCACCTATCTTGCACTGACGCTGAAAACATATCGAAACGGGTTTCCACATGATCCACGTGACCTAGGAGTTCCATCGGGTGCCTCCAATACTATTTCTGAGCCTATGGTACGTTCGACGCAAACCATGCACCAATCTTGCATCAAGAGTAGGACTATCTCCAAACAGACCGAACCGAGCTTCCACTTGAGCCTCATCACCTAGGAGTCCCATCGAGTGCGTCCAAAATGCTTTCTGAGCCTATGGTACGTTCGGTGCAATCCATGCACGTATCTTGCACTGACACTAAAACTTTCTCGAAACGGACTAAAACTAGATTCCACAAGGCCCACGTCATTTACGAGTTCTATCGAGTGCGTTCAAAACTATTTATGAGCCTATGGTACGTTTAGTGCAAACCGTGCACCTATCTTGCGTCATGAGTAGCACTATCTTCAAATGGACTGAATAGAGGTCCACCAGACCCTAATCACCTAGGAGTACCATTGGGTCCGTCTGAAATGATTTATGAGCTTATGGTACTTTTGACACTGTCCGAGCACCTATCTTGCACCGACACTAAAAACATATCAAAATGAGATTCCACATGACCCACGTGACCTAGGAGTTCCATCGGGTCCCTCCAATACTATTTCTGAGCCTTTGGTACGTTCGACGCAAACCATGCACCAATCTTGCATCAAGAGTAGCACTATCTCCAAACGGACCGAACCAATCTTCCACTTGAGCCTCGTCACCTAGGAGTTCCATCGAGTGCGTCCAAAATGCTTTCTGAGCCTATGGTACGTTCAGTGCAAACCATGCACCTATGTTGCACTAACACTAAAACTTTCTCCAAACGGACTAAAACGAGATTCCACATGGCCCACGTCATTTACGAGTTCTATCGAGTGCGTCCAAAACTATTTATGAGCCTATGGTACGTTCATTGCATACCGTAAACCTATCTTGCGTCAAGATTAGCAATATCTCCAAACGGACCGAACAGAGCTCCACCAAACCCCCGTCACCTAGGAGTACCATCGGGTGCGTCTAAAACCATTAATGAGCCTATGGTACGTTTGACAAACACTGAGCACCTATCTTGCGCCGACGCTAACACTATCTTAAAACAGATCGAAACGAGATTCCACATGACCCACATCACCTAGGAGTTTCGTTGGGTGCCTCTAATACAATTTCCGAGCCTACGGTACATTCGACGCAAACCGTGCAGCAATCTTGCATCAAGAGAGCACTATCTCCAAACGAACCGATCCGAGCTTCCACTTGAGCCTGGCCACCTCGGAGTCCCATCGAGTGCATCCAAAATGATTTCTATGCCTATGGTATGTTCGGCACAAACCGTGCACCTATCTTGCACTAATACTAACACTTTGTCCAAACGGACGAAAACGAGATTCCACACCACCCACATCACTTACGAGTTCCATCAGGTGTGTCCAAATAATTTATGTGCCTATGGTACGTTCAGTGCAAACCGTGCACCTATCTTGCGTCAAGATTAGCACTATCTCCAAACAGACAGAACAGAGCTCCACCAGACCCTCGTCACCTAGGAGTACCATCGGGTGCGTCTAAAACGATTTATTAGCCTACGTTTGATGCATACCGAGCACCTATCTTGCACAGATGCTAACACTATCTCAAAAGAGATCGAAACGAGAGTCCACATGACCTGCATCACCTAGGAGTTCCATCAGGTGCCTTCAATACTATTTTTGAGCCTACGGTACGTTTGACGCAAACCATGCACCAATCTTGCATCAAGAGTAGTACTATCTCCAAACGGACCGATACGAGCTTCCACTTGAGCCTCGTCACCTTGGAGTCCCACCGAGTGCGTCCAAAATGATTTCTATGCCTATGGTATGTTCGGTGCAAAACAAGCACCTATCTTGCACTGACACTAACATTGTCTCCAAACGAATTAAAACGAGATTTCACACGACGCACGTCACTTATGTGTTCCACCGGGTGCGTCCAAAACTATTTATGTGCCTATGGTACGTTCAGTGCAAACCGTGCACCTATCTTGCGTCATGAGTAGCACTACCTGCAAATGGACTGAACAGAGCTCCACCAGACCCTCATCACCTAGGAGTACCATCGGGTGCGTCTGAAATGATTTATGAGCCTATGGTACTTTTGACGCAAACCGAGCACCTATCTTGCACTGACACTAAAAACATATCGAAACAAGATTCCATATGACCCACGTAACCTAGGAGTTCCATCGGGTCCCTCCAATACTATTTCTAAGCCTATGGTACGTTCGACGCAAACCATGCACCAATCTTGCATCAAGAGTAGCACTATCTCCAAACGGACCGAACCAATCTTCCACTTGAGCCTCGTCACCTAGGAGTCCCATCGAGTGTGTCCAAAATGCTTTCTGAGCCTATGGTACGTTCAATGCAAACCATGCACCTATCTTGCACTAACACTAAAACTTTCTCCAAACGGACTAAAACGAGATTCCACCTGGCCCACGTCATTTACGAGTTCTATCGAGTGCGTCCAAAACTATTTATGAGCCTATGGTACGTTCATTGCATACCATAAACCTATCTTGCGTCAAGATTAGCAATATCTCCAAATGGACGGAACAGAGCTCCACCGGACCCTCGTCACCTAGGAGTACCATCGGGTGCGTCTAAAACCATTAATGAGCCTATGGTACGTTTCACAAACACCTTGCACCTATCTTGCACCGACGCTAACACTATCTCAAAACAGGTCAAAACGAGATTCCACATGACCCACATCTCCTAAGAGTTCCGTTGGGTGCCTCTAATACTATTTCCGAGCCTACGGTACGTTCGACACAAACCGTGCAGCAATCTTGCATCAAGAGTAGCACTATCTCCAAATGGACCGAACCGAGCTTCCACCTGAGCCTCGCCACCTCGGAGTCCCATCGAGTCCGTCCAAAACGATTTCTATGCCTATGGTATGTTCAGCGCAAACCGTGCACCTATCTTGCACTAATACTAACACTGTGTCCAAACGGACAAAAACGAGATTCCACACCACCCACATCACTTACGAGTTCCATCGGGTGCGTCCAAATAATTTATGTGCCTATGGTATGTTCAGTTCAAACCGTGCACCTGTCTTGCGTCAAGATTAGCACTATCTCCAAATAGACGGAACAGAGCTCCACTAGACCCTCGTCACCTAGGAGTACCATCGGGTGCGTCTAAAACGATTTATTAGCCTATGTTTGATGCAAACCGAGCACCTATCTTGCACAGATGCTAACACTATCTCAAAAGAGATCGAAACGAGAGTGCACATGACCCGCATCACCTAGGAGTTCCATCAGGTACCTTCAATACTATTTTTGAGCCTACAGTACGTTCGACGCAAACCATGCACCAATCTTGCATCAAGAGTAGCACTATATCCAAACGGACCGATACGAGCTTCCACTTGAGCCTCGTCACCTTGGAGTCTCACCGAGTGCGTCTAATATGATTTCTATGCCTATGGTATGTTCGGTGCAAAACAAGCACCTATCTTGGACTGACACTAACATTGTCTCCAAACGAACTAAAACGAGATTTCACACGACGCACGTTACTTATGAGTTCCACCGGGTGCGTCCAAAACTATTTATGTGCCTATGGTACGTTCAGTGCAAACCGTGCACCTATCTTGCATCATGAGTAGCACTATCTGCAAATGGACCGAACAGAGCTCCACCAGACCCTCATCACCTAGGAGTACATCGAGTGTGTCTAAAACGATTTATGAGCCTATGGTACTTTTGACGCAAACCGAGCACCTATCTTGCACTGACGGTAAAAACATATCAAAATGAGATTCCACATGACCCACGTAACCTAGGAGTTCCATCGGGTCCCTCCAATACTATTTCTAAGCCTATGGTACGTTCGACGCAAACCATGCACCAGTCTTGCATCAAGAGTAGCACTATCTCCAAACGGACCGAACCAATCTTCCACTTGAGCCTCGTCACCTTGGAGTCTTATCGAGTGTGTCCAAAATGCTTTCTGAGCCTATGCTACGTTCAGTGCAAACCATGCACCTATCTTGCACTAACACTAAAACTTTCTCCAAACGGACTAAAACGAGATTCCACATGGCCCACGTCATTTACGAGTTCTATCGAGTGCGTCCAAAACTATTTATGAGCCTATGGTATGTTCATTGCATACCATAAACCTATCTTGCGTCAAGATTAGCAATATCTCCAAACGGACCAAACAGAGCTCCACCAGACCCACGTCACCTAGGAGTACCATCGGGTGCGTCTATAACCATTAATGAGCCTATGGTACGTTTGACAAACACCGAGCACCTATCTTGCACCGACGCTAACACTATCTCGTAACGGATCGAAACGAGATTCCACAAGACCCACATCACCTAGGAGTTCCATTGGGTGCCTCTAATACTATTTTTTAGCCTACGGTACGTTCGACGCAAACCGTGCAGCAATCTTGCATTAAGAGTAGCACTATATCCAAACGAACCGAACCAAGCTTTCACCTGAGCCTCGTCACCTCGGAGTCCCATCAAGTGCATCCAAAACGATTTCTATGCCTATGGTATGTTCGGCACAAACCGTGCACCTATCTTGCACTAATACTAACATTGTGTCCAAACGGACGAAAACGAGATTCCACACCACCCACATCAATTACGAGTTCCATCGGGTGCGTCCAATAATTTATGTGCCTATGGTACGTTCAGTGCAAACCAAGCACTTATCTTGTGTCAAGATTAGCACTATCTCCAAACGGACGGAACAGAGCTCCACCAGACCCTCGTCACCTAGGAGTACCATCGGGTGCGTCTGAAATGATTTATGAGCCTATGGTACTTTTGACGCAAACCGAGCACCTATCTTGCACCGACGCTAAAAACATATCGAAACGAGATTCCACATGACCCACGTGACCTACGAGTTCCATCGGGTGCCTCCAATACTATTTCTGAGCGTACGGTACGTTCAGCGCAAACCGTGAACCAATCTTGCATCAAGAGTAGCACTATCTCCAAACGGACCGAACCAAGCTTCCACTTGATCCTCGTCACCTAGGAGTCCCATCGAGTGCGTCTAAAATAATTTCTAAGCCTATGTTACATTCAGTGCAAACCATGCACCTATCTTTGACTGACACGAAACCTATCTCCAAACGGACCAAAACGAGATTCCACACGGCCCACGTCACTTATGAGTTCTATCGGGTGCATCCAAAACTATTTATGAGCCTATGGTTCATTCAGTGCAAACCGTGCACCTATCTTGCGTTAAGATTAGCACTATCGCCAAATGGATCGAATAGAGCTCCACCAGACCCTTGTCACCTAAGAGTACCATCAGGTGCGTCTAAGACGATTTATGCGCCTATGTTTGACGCAAACCGAGCACCTATCTTGCACCAACGCTAACACTATCTCAAAAGAGATCAAAACAAGAGTCCATTTGACCCACATCACCTAGGTGTTCCATCAGGTGACTTTAATACTATTTTCGAGCCTATGGTATGTTTGACGCAAACCATGCACCAATCTTGCATCAATAGTAGCACTATCTCCAAACGGACCGAACCGAGCTTCCACTTGAGCCTCATCACCTAGGAGTCCCACTGAGTGCGTCCAAAATGATTTCTATGCCTATGGTATGTTCAGTGCAAACCATGCACCTATCTTGCACTGACACTATAATTGTCTCCAAATGGACTAAAACGAGATTTCACACGACCCACGTCACTTACGAGTTCTACCGGGTGCGTCCAAAACTATTTATGAGCCTATGGTACGTTCAGTGCAAACCGTGCACCTATCTTGCGTCATGAGTAGCACTATCTTCAAATGGACCGAACAGAGCTCCACTAGACCCTCGTCACCTAGGAGTAACATATGGTGCGTCTGAAACGATTTATGAGCCTATGGTACTTTTGACGCAAACCGAGCACCTATCTTGCACCGACGGTAAAAACATACCGAAACGAGATTCCACATGACCCACATGACTTAGGAGTTCCATCGGGTGCCTCCAATACTATTTCTAAACCTACCGTATGTTCGACGCAAACCGTGCACCAATCTTGCATCAAGAGTAGCACTATCTCCAAACGGACCGAACCGAGCTTCCACTTGAGCCTCGTCACCTAGAAGTCCCATCTAGTGCGTCCAAAATGATTTCAAAGCCTATAGTACATTCAGTGCAAACCATGCACCTATCTTGCACTGACACGAAAACTGTCTCCAAACGGACTAAAATGAGATTGCACACGGCCCACGTCACTTACGAGTTCTATCGGGTGCGTCCAAAACTATTTATGAGCCTATGGTTCGTTCAGTGCATACCATGCACCTATCTTGTGCCAAGATTAGTACAATCTCCAAATGGACCGAATAGAGCTCCACCAGACCCTCTTCACTTTGGAGTACCATCGGGTGCGTCTAAGACCATTTATGCGCCTACGTTTGACGCAAACCGAGCATCTATCTTGCACGACACTAACACCATCTCAAAACAGATCGAAGCAAGATTCCACATGACACACATCACCTAGGAGTTCCGTTGGGTGCCTCTAATACTATTTCCGAGCCTACGGTACGTTCGACGCAAACCGTGCAGCAATCTTGCATAAAGAGTAGCACAATCTCCCAACGGACCGAACGGGTGCGTCTGAAATGATTTATGAGCCTATGGTACTTTTGACGCAAACCGAGCACCTATCTTGCACTGAGGCTAAAAACGTAAGGAAATGAGATTCCACATGACCCACGTGACTTAGGAGTTCCATCGGGTGCCTCCAATACTATTTCTGAGCCTACCGTACGTTCGACGCAAACCATGCACCAATCTTGCATCAAGAGTAGCACTATCTCCAAACGGACCGAACCGAGCTTCCACTTGAGCCTCGTCACCTAGGAGTCCCATCGAGTGCGTCCAAAATGATTTCTAAGCCTATAGTACATTCAGTACAAACCATGCACCTATCTTGCACTGACACGAAAACTATCTCCAAACGGACTAAAACGAGATTGCACATGGCCCCGTCACTTATGAGTTCTATCGGGTGCGTCCAAAACTATTTATGAGCCTATGGTTCGTTCAGTGCATACCATGTACCTATCTTGCGTCAAGATTAGCACTATCTCCAAATGGACCGAACAGAGCTCCACCAGACCCTCTACACTTTGGAGTACCATCGGGTGCATCTAAGACCATTTATGCGCCTACGTTTGACGCAAACCGAGCACCTATCTTGCACGACGCTAACACCATCTCAAAACAGATCGAAGCAAGATTCCACATGACACACATCACCTAGGAGTTCTGTTGGGTGCCTCTAATACAATTTCTGAGCCAACGGAACGTTCAACGCAAACCGTGCAGCAATCTTGCATCAAGAGTAGCACAATCTCCAAACGGACTGAACGGAGCTTTCACCTAGGTGTCCCACCGAGTGCGTCTAAAATGATTTTCTATGCCTATGGTATGTTTGGTGCAAACCATGCACCTATCTTGCACTGACACTAACATTGTCTCCAAACGGACTAAAACGAGACTCCACACGACCCACGTCACTTACGAGTTCCACCGGGTGCGTCCAAAACTATTTTTGAGCCTATGGTACGTTCAGTGCAAACCGTGCACCTATCTTGCATCATGAGTAGCACTATCTTCAAACCGACCGAACAGAGCTCCACCAGACCCTCGTCACCTAGGAGTACCATCGGGTGCATCTGAAACGATTTATGAGCCTATGGTACTTTTGACACAAACCAACCGATGCTAAAAAATATATCAAAACGAGAATCCACATTACCCACATGTCCTAGGAGTTCCATCGGGTGCCTCCAATACTATTTATGAGCCTACGGTACATTCAACGCCAACCGTGCACCAATCTTGCATCAAGAGTAGCACTATCTCCAACCGGACCGAACCGAGCTTCCACTTGAGCCTCGTCACCTACGAGTCCCATCAAGTGCGTCCAAAATGATTTCTAAGCCTATGGTACATTCGGTGCTGTTGGGCATTCTTAACGTCACTACCAAAAGTAGACTTAGTTTTCTAATTCTGATAACGGCGCCAAAAATGCCAAACCTATCCCTCATGCCACTTAAGCCAAGTTGTCATCCCCAGCATGACATGAGAGACGCGGTATTGAAATATGCATTTGCTCATCAAGATAAATAATAAAAGGGATCTGCAAGCGCACAGATTAATACCGATGTAGCATTTTAACCGGGAAGTATTCCAGGTATCGTTATTTATATTTTTACCACTGGGAAGGGATTTCTAAGTATCATGGTTGATAATGGAATGAGAATATGGAACTGAGTACACATCATTGCATGTATAACCGAGAGTATTTATCAATCTCTTTATACAGGTATAAATGTCACATTAAGTAAAGGTAAAGTGATAATGGTGACAAAGATAATTAATCTGATCAGCTAGCCACATATAATAATGATAAGCACCTCAACAGATATTCTAGCAAGTCATTAGCATGGAATTAGGATGAACTACAAAGATATTCCCTAAGTTATTATTAACTATAAAGTCTAGCATATCATAGTTAGTGCAATTATACTTGGCAATCATGGTGAGAAAAGACTATATCCATGCATAGTGAATATTAGCAAGGAAGATGAAGAACATAGCAATCACTCCCCTGTAATAGTGTTGCTCTGCCTGCCCTACACACGAGAGGGGGACTATATAAGAATCAACGAAGCTGTCACTATCGCGAACTACCCCACAATCCGGCATATAGGGTGCAATCGTAGATAAATACGGTATAGACACCACGTCTACACAATAGTTATCATTCACCCACTGTACACATGGATAAACGCTATACGATCCTAGGCATGTATATAATTCCAATCTAACTAAGCCAAGCATATAACTATGATAAACTAAGAACAATATAATTGCAAATATAATCAAGTAGAGCAAAGTCATAATCAATATATTGAAATAGAACAAAGTCATATTCATAATATTGAAGAACAATGATGAACAATTGAAGAACAAGAGAGGAATTACCAAGAATCCTCTTGACAGATCCAGGAACCAATCGAAGATTGACTCCTTCTAGTTCTAATCCTATGTAGCTATGCTAACTAGAGATCTAGTTGATGTGGTGGCTCTAGGGCTTGATCAGAGGCTCTCCTCCTGAATTAGGGTTTGAAGTATGAGACGAGGGCCTCTCCTCCAGGGTCAGGGGCCTTGCTTATATAGCCCTTTCGGATGAATCTGGGCCGTTGGATCAAACCGACATTGATCGTGTGGTTTTCCTTGATCCTCTAGGTCGGTGGAGCATAATCCTCGAGGCGGAGCCTGATTGGCTGAGCCAGCAGGGCGGGCGCCCTAGGGACTAGGGCGGGCGCCCTGTCCCCGGCTCTGTTACGCCTCCCGTTCGTTCTCGTGGCTTCTGGACTCTTCTAGATGTAAGATAATTACGTGTTCGGTTAATATCCCGTCATTAATCCGACATGTGGGCCTTTCTCCCGTATTTCCTGATAACCCCCTGCAGAAATAGATAAACAGCAAAACTCATGGAATTCTGTCAGATAAAACCCTAAGTCTAGGTGTTGGTTTCATTTGGATCCTTTTCTCTATTTATTTAATAGTTATAATTGATACTTAAGGACCGTCAACAAACTCCCCCAAGCTTACCTCTTGCTCATCCCTGAGCAAGGAGAGACTCAGTAGTTGCTGAAATGCCTTTGAATTTTGACGGTACACATGCTTTCAAATAGAGTCTCATCTCTGAGTTAAAGTAAACTGTCAAGACTTAAAACTTACTCATTATACCTTTCACCATGGGGCTTGCAACCGTCACCTTTGTCTTGAGCGGTTAAAAGATAGAACAGTCTAGTCAAGCGCCATGTCTCTTATTCTTGATCAGCTATAGCTCTGGAGTTTTTTGCAGATTTTCAAATAAAACTCAGAGATTCCTTGTATGACTCTCTCAAGTCTCTCTTTTGTGGTATTTCTGGATCCTCACCAAGGCAGTAATAATGTCTGCCTTCTCTCAAAGCAAAGTATGTAGTATTTGTGGTATAAGGCAGAGTGACATTGCCTTCTCTCTCATCCTATTCTAATAAGGCTTTTGATATCTGGAGCTCATCGGTGGGAGATAAAGTATACATACTTACAAGACATTTATTGCATAGTCAAACCATGGATCCAGAGAAACAAGCCAATAAGTCAAATCAAGATGTGCATGTGTGGCGAATGAATGGTGTATGGTGGTAGTGATGATAACAATGATGAAAGTCTAATTCTACTTTTGCTCTTTTTGAGGGGATACGTACCTTTCTTGCTTTTAAAGCTCTTGAGGAGAATGAGGTGCTCTATATTTTCTTTTTTTTTTCTCTCAGGTGGGTATCTTGTACCCCTAATTCTACTGTCGGACACTTGTCCATTTTTACCTCTCTTCTCACACTTTTTCTTTTTTTTTCATCGAGGTTCCGAGCACTTGCTCCTTTTTATTTCCTCGTATCTTTTTCTTTTCGAGGTTCCGGGCACTTGCCCCTTTATTTCCTCGTATAGAGCACTCATCTCCTTAGAACAATATAGCAAGTGGTAGTAACCAAAATAGCTTGAGCATTTATTTCACAGGGGATAACAAGAATGGGAAAATATTTTTGGCTATTCTCTCCCGGATTAGGAGTAGAATAATTTTATGTGGATCTGGAGATGAGAATGAGTGGATATATGTGGATGCGTACTTCCGGAGTAGAAGCAGCATGTATGAGTGATCGTGCAAGTGAATCTTGATTTTAACCGCATGACAAGCTCCTAAGGGTCTACACAGCTTGACTACACTCAATGCTCATAAGCAGTAAAAAGTAAAGGTATGGCTTAAAGTCTAGCAAGCATGTATGTATGGCTGTGGTAGGAACTTAAACTCTCATCATACAGGAACTCATCATGTAGCATTTTAAGATTTTCAAAGATAAAATTCTCCAGAATTCTAGCATCTCTAGGAATAGATAAACAGCAGCTCAACCTTCCCATATCATATCCGTTAACAACTTAGACTTTAGATCAAGTTCTCTTCCCACAAGTTTAGGTTTAGAGCAAGCTTTAAATGATAACAGTTATGTAGACTTAGAGAGAGAACTTCAAATTTGAAAGTTAGGCAAAGCAACTATTCATCATATCCATGCTAGAGTTTTATTATTATTTAGATTCAGTTTAGCATAGCCACTTTATTTATTTATTAAAACACACTAAGCAAAAGATATAGGTATATATATATAAGCACAAAATCTTTATTTGGTTTTTTCATAGTTATGTATATTTTTATTTTTATAGGGTAGAAGTATATATAAATATAAAGATAAAGATAGAAATACTTAGCAAGATAATGGAGGTGCTCTCCCCCAAGCTGGATCTTGACATAATCTCTTCTGATGTAGCTAGCAGATGGCGGAGATGTATTTGAAAGTCGGCAGCACCCTGACAGCGATTAGAATGTCCTCCGTCTGCTAGTCTCCTTGAATTCTGTGAAGCTCAAATAGACAACAAAGCTTTGTGGAACTGATTAAGTGTTAGCATAAATATCTAGCCTTTATCATGTTGAGCCTCCTTGATTTTTTTTATGTTGTTTTTTTATATAAAGCAGAAGAAAATATTTATGTATTTATTATATATATATATATTTTTTATGCCACCATAGTGAATGTACTTATGGGTTTTATGCCACTCGCATACTCACATGGGGCTTTAGGGTTTTTAACATTTTTATTTTCTATTTAAGATAGTATGAATATGATTAACTAAGCAAACTATTTAAGATAAAGTAAATAATTAAAAGGAAAGGATAACTACCAAGTTACCTCTTGGCAAGGCGTTCGGTGTTTTTAAGTCCTCCGAACGAGACTCTTATTCGTTCAGTCGTCCTGGGACTTGGTGGATGGCGTAGTCGGTGGTTCCGGCAGCGCCTCTTCTTCATGTGCAACTGTCTTTTCTTTCCATACTTGTCTCGGTGCTTCGGTCTCCTTAGGACAGTGTTGGTTGAGTGGTATGTCTTCAGATCTTACCACTTCCCCTTCATAATCTGCCCATCCGTCCTTGATGACCTGTTGCTTCTGATTGTGGTTATGCCGCCTTCTTCTTGTCCTGACCTGCTTGGATTCTTCAAATACATAGTTAGGGTCAGTAAAGTAAAGACGTACCTTCTTAGAGGGGAAGTGCATGTGGACTTCTCCAGTTCCAATGTAAATGATTGCTTTGACAGTACTTAGGAATGGTCTTCCAAGGATGATGGGTGGATCATATTCATCTTCTCCCATGTCAATAACCTGAAAGTCTGTATGGACAAAGTGATCGTCTATCTTGACAGGGACGTCAGTTACTGTACCTTCGACCTGTCGGAATGTCTGATCTGCCATCTGGAGCTGAATATATGTTGGGTTTAAGGGCATGGTTCCGAACAGAAGTTCATAGGTGACCTTGGCCATTATGTTGACGCCCGACCCAGTGTCACAAAGTGTCTTGTAGAAGTGGGACCCATTAATGGAGCAATAAATGCTTGGCATACCTGGGTCGTCCTTCTTAGGCAAGAACGGTGACTTGAGTTGGCGATCTTGACCTTTGTGCACGGCAGTGACCATCTTAGCTGTCTCGGTCCATACTTGCTTCTTGCTCTTGTTCCTCCTGTTGGTCCTCTTTCCTTGGTTCATATTGGGGTTGCTCTGGGATTTGTGCGGTCTTGTTCTTGAAGAAAAACGTTTCCTTCCTCCCCTTGATGTAGAAACTGATCTTGGCAGCACTAGCATAGATGACAGCTCCCGCGGTGTTTAGGAATGGTCTCCCTAGGATGACGGGAGCCCTCTCATCAGAACCGGTCTCTATCACTACGAAGTCTGCTGGAGCGTACGAGGAACCCACTCGGACACAGATGTTCTTCAATATTCCTCTCGGGAAACTCAGTGTCCTATCTGCAAGCTGCAAACACATGGTTGTTTCTAATAATGGTTGTGAAAAGAGTTTTTCATAGAGTACCCTGGGCATGATGTTGACGCTGGAGCCAAAGTCACAGAGTGCTTCTGGGAAGTCTCGCATGCCGATGGAGATCGGGATGACGGGGCGTCCTGGATCGCCTCTCTTGACCGGCAGACGGTCAGTACTTACTTCCACGATAGGGTTACTCCAGTAATCTCCTGCATCAAACATGTCTACAAGATTTGCAGATTCTAGTCCTTCCGGTTGTGATGGTATACCGGGGTTAGTAGCAGGAACAGCAGCAGCTATTTGATTCAACTGAGATTCAATCATTTTATTAAAGCTAATCTGGTTCTTGATGGCAGTAGAGAAATTATCCATTCTATTATTTATATTTTCTAGTATTTTATCATTAGATGCCAATTTCTTAGACAGGTTATCCATTAGCTTTCCTTGGTTGGATACTAACTCTCTCACAGGTGGATAATTATTATTATTATTGAAAGAATTGTTACCTTGGTAATTACCTGAGTAGTTAGGCCTCTGTTGATTCCAACCTTGATTCTGCTGAGGACGGTTGTAGTAGTTGTTGTTGTTATTGTTGATGTAGTTCACGTCCTCCAGCAACTCAGGACAGTGATTGCCCGAGTGTCCAGTACCTCCACACTCCTCACAAGTCATGTGGGAGTCGTAGACGTGCATGACTTCTTTCTTTTCTCCAGCTCGATCATCGAGCTTCTTCATGAGTAGGTTTAGCTTGGCAGACAGCATGTCTACCTCCTTGAGCTGGTGCATACCTCCACCTCTCTTGCGTGTCTGAGTTCTTTCTTCATTCCAACCTTGGTTGGATGCCATCTTCTCCACAAGAGCTGTGGCTTGAGGTATGGTGAGTGATAGGAATGCTCCTCCAGCTGCAGCATCCATGGTTTCACGGGCACTGTTAATGAGCCCATGATAAAATGTCTGCATCAGTAGCCAGCTTTCCATTCCATGATGGGGACATTCTAGGATGTAGTCTTGGAAACGCTCCCATGCTTCTGGAACGGATTCATCATGTTGTTGCTGAAAACTTGTAATCTTCCCACGGAGAACATTGGTCTTGCCCATGGGAAAGAATTTGGCCAGAAAGTTCGTGGAGCAGAGTGCCCACGTAGTGTTCTTCTCCTTTGTAGCGTAGAACCACTGCTTCGCTCTCCCCAACAGTGAGAATGGGAAAAGGCGAAGTAGTATGGCGTCTCTGGGGACTTCAGCCATGGTGAAAGTGCTGCAGATCTCCAGGAAGTGTTGAAGATGAGCACTAGCGTCTTCGTGTGGCTTCCCACAGAACTGGTTAGCTTGCACCATGTTGATGAGCCCAGGCTTGAGCTCGAAGTTGCGGTCGATCTCCCCAGCAGGTCCAGTGCGGATGTTGTCCGTAGTGGGAGCTGAGAACTCGCGGATCGACTTGTTCGCCATGGCTTCGAATTCAGTCGACAAATTCCGGATGAAACTTTGGCGGTCTTCGGATTTGGATGAAGCTTTGTGCTGAAGTGTTGACGATGTCTTCTTGAGCTTGGCTCTTGTTCTTCTGAATAAGGCTTCGGGATCGTCAACAAAGTTGTCTGGAAGATGTCTTCTATTCATGCATCACCCTGCAATAAATAATCAAAATGGAAAATACAGGGGTAAAACTGTATAAGAGAATTGATAAGCTCGATCAGATTAATGATGCAAATGATGACTCAAAGTTCCGTATTCATTCCTACTTAGTAATCAACCTTCCCCGGCAACGGCGCCAAAAATGCTTGTTGGGCATTCTTAACGTCACTACCAAAAGTAGACTTAGTTTTCTAATTCTGATAACGGCGCCAAAAATGCCAAACCTATCCCTCATGCCACTTAAGCCAAGTTGTCATCCCCAGCATGACATGAGAGACGCGGTATTGAAATATGCATTTGCTCATCAAGATAAATAATAAAAGGGATCTGCAAGCACACAGATTAATACCGATGTAGCATTTTAACCGGGAAGTATTCCAGGTATCGTTATTTATATTTTTACCACTGGGAAGGGATTTCTAAGTATCATGGTTGATAATGGAATGAGAATATGGAACTGAGTACACATCATTGCATGTATAACCGAGAGTATTTATCAATCTCTTTATACAGGTATAAATGTCACATTAAGTAAAGGTAAAGTGATAATGGTGACAAAGATAATTAATCTGATCAGCTAGCCACATATAATAATGATAAGCACCTCAACAGATATTCTAGCAAGTCATTAGCATGGAATTAGGATGAACTACAAAGATATTCCCTAAGTTATTATTAACTATAAAGTCTAGCATATCATAGTTAGTGCAATTATACTTGGCAATCATGGTGAGAAAAGACTATATCCATGCATAGTGAATATTAGCAAGGAAGATGAAGAACATAGCAATCACTCCCCTGTAATAGTGTTGCTCTGCCTGCCCTATACACGAGAGGGGGACTATATAAGAATCAACGAAGCTGTCACTATCGCGAACTACCCCACAATCCGGCATATAGGGTGCAATCGCAGATAAATACGGTATAGACACCACGTCTACACAATAGTTATCATTCACCCACTGTACACATGGATAAACGCTATACGATCCTAGGCATGTATATAATTCCAATCTAACTAAGCCAAGCATATAACTATGATAAACTAAGAACAATATAATTGCAAATATAATCAAGTAGAGCAAAGTCATAATCAATATATTGAAATAGAACAAAGTCATATTCATAATATTGAAGAATAATGATGAACAATTGAAGAACAAGAGAGGAATTACCAAGAATCCTCTTGACAGATCCAGGAACCAATCGAAGATTGACTCCTTCTAGTTCTAATCCTATGTAGCTATGCTAACTAGAGATCTAGTTGATGTGGTGGCTCTAGGGCTTGATCAGAGGCTCTCCTCCTGAATTAGGGTTTGAAGTATGAGACGAGGGCCTCTCCTCCAGGGTCAGGGGCCTTGCTTATATAGCCCTTTCGGATGAATCTGGGCCGTTGGATCAAACCGACATTGATCGTGCGGTTTTCCTTGATCCTCTAGGTCGGTGGAGCATAATCCTCGAGGCGGAGCCTGATTGGCTGAGCCAGCAGGGCAGGCGCCCTAGGGACTAGGGCGGGCGCCCTGTCCCCGGCTCTGTTACGCCTCCTGTTCGTTCTCGTGGCTTCTGGACTCTTCTAGATGTAAGATAATTACGTGTTCGGTTAATATCCCGTCATTAATCCGACATGTGGGCCTTTCTCCCGTATTTCCTGATAACCCCCTGCAGAAATAGATAAACAGCAAAACTCGTGGAATTCTGTTAGATAAAACCCTAAGTCTAGGTGTTGGTTTCATTTGGATCCTTTTCTCTATTTATTTAATAGTTATAATTGATACTTAAGGACCGTCAACAGGTGCAAACCATGCACCTATCTTGCACTGACCCGAAAACTGTCTCCAAACGGACCAAACAGAGCTCCACCTAAGCCTCGTAACTTAGGAGATCCATTGGGTGCACCCTAAATAATTTCTGAGCCTATGGTACGTTTGACACAAACCATGCATGAATCTTGCACCAAGAGTAGCACTATATCCAAACGGACCGAACCGAGCTTCCACTTGAGCCTCATCCCTAGGAGCCCACCGAGTGCATCCAAAATGATTTCTATGCCTATGGTATGTTCAGTGCAAACCATGCACCTATCTTGCACTGAAACTAACATTATCTAAAAACGGACTGAAACGAGGTTTCAAACGACCCACTTCACTTATGAGTTCCACCGGGTGCGTCCATAACTATTTATGAGCCTATGGTACGTTCAGTGCAAACCGTGCACCTATCTTGCGTCATGAGTAGCACTATCTTCGAATGGACCGAACAGAGCTCCACCAGACCATCGTCACCTAGGAGTACCATCAGGTGCGTCCAAAACGATTTATGAACCTGTGGTACGTTTGACGCAAACTAAGCACCTACCTTGCACTGAACCTAATATTGTCTCAAAATAGATCAAAATAAGATTCCATCTAACCCACATCACCTAGGAGTTCCATCGGGTGCCTCCAATACTATTTCTGAGCCTACGGTACGTTCGACGCAAACCGTGCACCAATCTTGCATCAAGAGTAGCACTATCTCCAAACGGACCGAACCGAGCTTCCACTTGAGCCTCGCCGCCTAGGAGTCCCATCAAGTGCGTCCAAAACAATTTCTATACCTATGGTATGTTCGGTGCAAACCATGCACCTATCCTGCATTGACACATCTCTAAACGGACTAAAACGAGATTCCACACGACCCACGTCACTTACGAGTTCCACCGGGTGCGTCCAAAACTATTTATGAGATTATGGTATGTTCAGTGCAAACTGTGCACCTATCCTACGTCAAGATTAGCACTATCTCCTAACCGACCGAACTGAGCTCCATCGAACCCTCGTCACCTAGGACTACCATCGGGTGCATCTAAGACCATTTAGGAGCCTATGGTACGTTTGACGCAAACCGAGCACCTATGTCGCACCGACGCTAACACTGTCTCAAAACATGTTGAAACGAGATTCCACATGACCCACATCACCTAGGAGTTCCATTGGGTGCCTCCAACACTGTTTCCAAGCCTACGGTACGTTCAACACAAACCATGCACCAATCTTGCATCAAGAGTAGCACTATCTCCAAACGGACCGAACTGAGCTTCCACTTGAGCCTCGTCGCCTAGGACTCCCATCAAGTGCGTCCAAAATGATTTCTATACCTATGGTATGTTTGGTGCAAACCGTGTAGCTATCCTGCACTGACACATCTCTAAACGGACTAAAACGAGATTCCACATGACCCACGTCACTTATGAGTTCCATCGGGTGCGTCCAAAACTATTTATGAGATCATGGTATGTTCAGTGCAAACAGTGCACCTATCCTATGTCATGATTAGCACTATCTCCTAACGGACCGAACTGAGCTCCACCATACCCACGTCACCTTGGAGTACCATCGGGTGCGTCGAAAATGATTTATGAGCCTCTGGTACGTTTGACGCAAACCGAGCACCTATCTTGCACTGACCCTAACACTATCTCAAAATAGACCAAAACAAGATTCCATCTCACCCACATCACCTAGGAGTTCCATGTGGTGCATCCAATACTATTTCCAAGCCTACGCTACGTTCAACGCAAACCGTGCACCAATCTTGCATCAAGAGTAGCACTATCTCCAAACAGACCGAACCGAGCTTCCACTTGAGCCTCGTCACCTAGGAGTCCCATCGAGTGTGTCCAAAATGATTTCTATGGCTATGGTATGTTTGGTGCAAACAGTGCACCTATCTTGCACTGACACTAACACTGTCTCTAAACCGACTAAAATGAGATTCCACACGACCCATGTCATATACGAGTTCCATCGGGTGCATCCAAAACTATTGATGAGCTTATGATACGTTCAATGCAAACCATGCAACTATGTTGCGTCAAGATTAGCGCTATCTCCAAACGGACCGAACAGAACTCCACCTGTGCCTTGTCACTTAGGAGATCCATCAGGTGCGTCCTAAATGATTTCTGAGCCTATGGTACGTTTGACACAAACCGCGCACCTATCTTTCATCAAGATTTGGACTTCCTCCAAACGGACCAAATCTAGCTTCCACTTGAGGCTTGTCACCTAGGAGTACGATCAGGAACGTCCAAAACAATTTCTGAGCAGATCATATGTTCGGTGCAAACCGTTGCACCTATTTTGCACCGACAGCAACACTATCTCCAAACAGACTAAAAAGAAATTCCACATGACCCATGCCACTTACGAGTTCCATCGGGTGCGTTCAAAACTATTTATTAGCCTATGGTATGTTCAGTGCAAACCATGCACCTATCTTGTGTCAAGATTAGCATTATCTGTAAACGAACCGAACAGAGCTCCACTAGTCCTTCGTCACCTAGGAGTCCCATAGAGTGCATCCAAAATGATTTCTACGCCTATAGTAGGCTTGGTGCAAACCGTACACCTATCTTGCACTAACACTAACACTGTGTCCAAACGGAGTAAAATGAGGTTCCACATGACCCAATCACTTACGAGTTCCATCAGGTGCGACCAAAACTATTTATGAGCCTACGGTACGTTCAATGCAAACCGTGCACCTATCTTGCATCAAGATTAGCACTATGTCCAAACGGACCGAACAGAGCTCCACCGATCCTCATCACCTAGGAGTACCATCGAGTGCATCCAAAATGATTTATGAGCCTATGTTCGACGGAAACTGTGCACCTATCTTGCACCGACGCTAACACTACCTCAAAAGAGATCAAAACGAGAGTCCATATGACCCAAATCACCTAGGAGTTCCATCAGGTGCCTTCAATACTATTTTTGAGCCTATGGTACATTCGACGCAAACCGTGCACCAATCTTGCATCAAGAGTAGCACTATCTCCAAATGGAATGAACCGAGCTTCCATTTGAGTTTCGTCACCTAGGAGTCCCACCGAGTGTGTCCAAAATGATTTCTATGCCTATGGTATGTTCGGTGCAAACCGTGCACCTATCTTGTACTAAAACTAACACTGTCTCCAAACGGACTAAAATGAGATTCCACACGACCCACGTCACTTACGAGTTCCATCAAGTGCGTCCAAAACTATTTATGAGCCTATGGTACATTTAATGCAAACCGTGCACCTATCTTGTGTCAAGATTAGCACTATCTCCAAGCGGACCAAATAGAGCTCCACCAGACCATCATCACCTAGGAGTTCCATCGGATGCATCTAAAACGATTTATGAGCCTACGGTATGTTTGACGCAAACTGAGCACCTATCTTGCATCGACGCTAAAAACATATCGAAACGAGATTCCACATGACCCACGTCACCTAAGAGTTCCATTAGATGCCTCTAATACTATTTCTAAGCCTATGGCACTTTCGACGCAAACCGTGGAACAATCTTGCATCAAGAGTAGCACTATCTCCAAATGCACCGAACCGAGCTTCCACTTGAGGCACATCACCTAGGAGTCCCATTGAGTGCGTCCAAAATGATATCTATGTGTATGCTATATTCAGTGCAAACTGTGCACCTATCTTTTGTCAACATTAGCACTATCTCCAAATGGACTAAACAGAGCTCCACCAGACCCTTGTCACCTAGGAGTACCATCGGGTGCGTCTAAAATGATTTATGAGCCTATGGTACTTTTGACGCAAACCGAGCACCTATCTTGCACCAACGCTAAAAACATATCGAAACGAGATTCCACATGACCCACGTCAACTAGGAGTTCTATCGGGTGCCTCCAATACTATTTCTAAGCCTACGGTACGTTCGACGCAAACCGTGCACCAATCTTGCATCAAGAGTAGCACTATCTCCAAATGGACCGAACCGAGCTTCCACTTGAGCCTCGTCACCTAGGAGTCCCATCGAGTGCGTCCAAAATGATTTCTATACCTATGGTATGTTCGGTGCAAATCGTGCACCTATGTTGCACTGACACTAACACTGTCTCCAAACAGACTAAAATGAGATTCCACACGACCCACGTTGTAACAGAACCGACCAAATTATAAGAGCACAAGTACAAAAACAAGCCCCGAAGCGCTCAAATTTTCGAACTTGAGCCCATATAATCCTGGTAGTCAATCGAAACCACGAAGGATTTCAAACCAACCTGCTTACAACCAAGATCGCATCATTCAACATAACACATCACACGTTACATTTCACAAGTAGTTCTGAAATCCACTTACACACACGGAGTCGCAAATTATTACAAACCAAGTTCATAGGTAGCGGAAGCATAACACACACCAGTTGTTCAAATACTACTGCCAGCCTTACTGATCAACATCCCGCAAAAGCATTAAGGAAAGTACATAAAGGATGATCACGCCCTAGTGATCTAGTCTTCATCACCCGCAGGGTGGAGACAGGTCTTGCAGAAGCCTTGGTAAAGCATATCATCTGCAACAGTAGGGAATAAACTCTGAGTACTGGAATGTACTCAGCTAGACTTACCCGTCAAAAACCAGAAATAAGATGACACCAAGGATTATGCAAGGCTTTCACAAGAGGGCTAGCTGACATCACATTTTGCAGAAAGGCATAAGTAATTGAAACTCTTTTACCCTGTACTAGCAGTTATTTTTAGCATTTACCTGTCATCTATCTTAGCACCTGTACTAAACATGCACTTAATTATAATCAAACAATTAATATCATTATATCCATAGTAGGTATAAATTGTGGCAACATTGTATCATTCACTTAACCATCTGTTCACTTTAATGAGATCTACGTTGCCGCTGCTCAAGTCAAGTGTTCACTAACCGAGAGCGACGGCAATTCGAATCGAATTCCTATCCAGCTAGAGGGGTATTTCTAACACTCACCGAGTCACACCTGGCGAGGGCTGCTCAGGTCATCTTTCGTATAGTTCAGGAATCACGGGTCCGAATGATGTCGCGTCCCCAAGGGCGACACTCTGCCAGGTGATAGGGACTCTAACCCCCCTTGGTCTCACGCCAATGTCCCCAAGCACATCCTTTCTCTCCTCCAAGATGCAACCTACCATTCGATTCCCGGCCTGAACCATACTACTCGACTTCGTGGTCGGAACGACTTATCCGGCCAACTAAGTGTTAGACTGCGTTCAACATGACTCAAGGACGTACAGCGAATCGGTCCTTAAATGACTTAGACGGGCATAGCTCCACACCCAAGACATGAAGTGTCTTGCGGCTGTACTATCGAACTCCCACCCGGTCTCAATTTCATTTTAAGGCATGGTTCCATCCATGATAGCCATAAAGCCACTCGTGACCCATTCCTAAATCTCGCGGATGACCGGAAATCACCCGACTTCTACCGGACTAAGTAGGGCTAAGCATTGACACGTGCCTAAACCGAATTTAGGATTAAGTACGATATCTGGACAAGGACAGGTATAATGCAACAAGTGTTTTCACACAACTCCTACAACTTAATGCAGTAAACAAGTAAAAGTACTCAAGATTGGTTTATAAAACAATAGAGTCAGCATGCACCGGGGCTTGCCTTTCAGAAAGGTGGACGGCCGGTGATCTGGGCACTCTGGCAATTCCTCAGTGGCGCCTCCTTCGCTGACTGCTTCTTCGGGCTCCCCTGGCTGCTCCTGGATCTCCTCCGGGATCGCTCCCTCGAACTTGAGGAGAGTCACCCCTCCGGAACACCTATTGCATGAGTGCATGTTGACGGTCCTTAAGTACCAAATATAGTTATTAAATAAATAAAGAAAAGGATCCAAATGCAACCAACACCTAGACTTAGGGTTTTATCTGACAGAATTCCACAAGTTTTGGTGTTTGTCTGTTTTTGCAGGGGGTTATCAGAAAATACGGAGGAAAGGCCCACACGTCGGGTTTACATAGAGATAATAACGTGTTCACCGATTTTCTATCATCTAGAAGACTCCAGAAGCCACGAGATCGAACGGGAGGCCGAACAGGCCCGGAGGCAGGGCGCCCGCCCTGTCCCCTAGGGCGACCGCCCTGGCCTGAGAGCCAATCAGGCTCCGTCTCGTGGATTATGCTCCACCGACCTAAGGGATCAAGGAAAACCGTGCGATTAATGTCGGTTTGATCCGACGGCCCACGTTCACTTGAGGGGGCTATATAAGCAGGACCCCTAGCCCCTGGAGGAGGCACTCCCTCATTCTCAATTCCTCAAACCCTAATCTCAGGAGGAGAGTCTCTGATCAAGCCCTAGAGCCACCACATCAACTAGATCTCTAGTATAGCATAGCTACATAGGATTAGAACTAGAAGGAGTCAATCTTCGATTGGTTTCCGGATCTATCAAGAGGATTCTTGGTAATTCCTTTACTGTTCTTCATTGTTCATCTTTGTTCTTCAATATTATGAATACAACTTTGTTCTATTTCAATATATTGATTATGACTATGCTCTACTTGTTTATGTTTGCGATTATATTGTTCGTAGTTTATCGTAGTTATACGCTTGGCTTAGTTAGATTGGAATTATATACATGTTTAGGATCGTATAGCGTTTATCCATCGGATCCATGGGTAAATGATAAATATTGTGTAGGCGTGGTGCTTAGACCATATTTATCTGCGATTGCACCTTATATGCCGGATCGTGGGGTGGTCCGCGATGGTGACAGCTTCGTTGGTTCTTATATAGTCCCCCTCCCGTGTGTAAGGCAGGCAGAGCAACATTATTACGGGGGAGTGATTGCTATGTTTCTCATCTTCCTTGATAATATCACTATGCATGGGCGTAGTCCTTTCTCGCAATGATTGCCAAGTGTACTTGCACTAACTATGATATGCTAGACTTTATAGTTAAGAATAACTTAGGAAATATCCTTGTAGTTCGTCCTAATACCATGCTAATGACTTGCTAGAATATCTGTTGAGGTGCTTATCATTATTATATGTGGCTAGCTGATCAGATTAATTATCTTTGTCACCATTCATACTTTATCCATATTTTATGTGACACTTACCCCTGTATGCAAGAGATAGATGAATGCTCTCACTTATACATGCAATGATTGATACTCATTCCTATATTCCATTCCATAATCAACATTGATGTTAGTAATCCCTTCCCAGTGGTAAAAATATAAATAACGATACCTGGAATACTTCCCGGTTAAAATGCTACATCGGTATTAATCTGTGCGCTTGCAGATCTTATTTATTATTTATTTAGAAGAGCAGTTGCATATTTCAATACCGCATCTCACATGTCATGCTGGGGATGACAACTTGGCTTAAGTGGCATGAGGGATAGGTTCGGCATTTTTGGCGCCGTTATCAGAATTAGAAAACTAAGTCTACTTTTGGTAATGACGTTAAGAATGCCCAACAAGCATTTTTGGCGCCGTTGCCGGGGAAGGTTGATTTACTAACAAGGAATGAATACGGAATTTGAGTCATCATTCGCATCATTAAGTGATTGAGATCATCAATTCTCCCATACAGATTTACCCCTGTATTTTTTCCATTCTTATTGTTTTGCAGGGTAATGTATGAATAGAGGACATCTTCCAGAAAATTTTGTTGACAACCCCGAAGCATTAATCAGAGGGGCAAGAGCCAAGCTCAAGAAGTCAACACTTCGACGCAACACTTCATCCAATTCAGAAGACCGCCGAAGTTTCATCCGGAATTTGTCAACAGAGTTTGCAGCCATGGCGAACAAGACGATCCGCGAGTTCTCAGCTCCCACTACGGACAACATCCGCACTGGACCTGCCGCGGCCATCGACAAGAACTTTGAGCTCAAGCCAGGGCTCATCAACATGGTACAAGCCAACCAGTTTTGTGGGAAGCCGCACGAAGATGCAAGTGCTCATCTCCAACACTTCCTAGAGATTTGCAGCACATTCACTTTATTAGATGTTCCCAGAGAAGCCATACTACTTCGCCTTTTCCCATTCTCACTATTGGGGAGAGCAAAGCAGTGGTTCTACGCGACGAAGGATAAGAACACTACGTGGGCACTCTGCTCTATGAACTTTCTGGCTAAGTTCTTTCCCATGGGCAAGACCAATGCTCTCCGTGGGAAGATTACAAGTTTTCAGCAACAACATGATGAATCCGTTCCAGAAGCATGGGAGCGCTTTCAAGATTACATCCTAGAATGTCCCCATCATGGAATGGAGAGCTGGCTACTTATGCAGACTTTCTATCATGGGCTCATCACTAGTACTCGTGAGACCATGGATGCTGCAGCTAGAGGCGCATTTCTATCACTCACCATACCACAAGCTACAGCCCTTGTGGAGAAGATGGCGTCCAACCAAGGTTGGAACGAAGAAAGGATCCAAACACACAAGAAGGGTGGAGGTATGCACCAGCTCAAGGAGGTAGACATGCTGTCTGCAAAGTTAGACCTACTCATGAAAAAGCTCGATGACAAAGCTGGAGACAAAAGAGAAGTCATGAACGTCTACGACTCTCACATGACTTGTGAGGAATGTGGAGATACTGGACACTCAGGCAATCACTGCCCTAAGATGCTTGAGGATGCAAGGTACATCAACAACAACAACAACTACAACCGTCCTCAACAAAATCAAGGTTGGAATCAACAGAGGCCTAACTACTCAGGTAACTACTCAGGTAATTATCAAGGTAATAACTCTTACAACAACAATAATAATTTTCCACCCCTGAGAGAGTTAGTGTCTAATCAAGGAAAGCTAATGGATAACTTGTCTAAGAAATTGGCATCCAATGATAAAATACTAGAAAACATAAATAATAGAATGGATAATTTCTCTACTACCATCAAAAACCAAATTAGCTTTAATAAAATGATTGAATCTCAGTTAAATCAAATAGCTGCTGCTGTTCCTGCTACTAACCCCGGTATACCATCACAACCGGAAGGATTAGAATCTGCAAATCTTGTAGACATGTTTGATGCAGGTAACTATTGGAGTAATCCCGCTGTCGGAGTACATAATGACCTTCTGCCAGTCAAGAGAGGCGATCCAGGACGCCCCGTCATCCCGATCTCCATTGGTATGGTGGACTTCCCAGAAGCACTCTGTGACTTTGGCTCTAGCGTCAACATTATGCCCAGGGTACTCTATGAAAAATTCTTTACATATCCTTTATCAGAAACAACTATGTGTTTGCAGCTTGCAGATCGGACACTAAGCTTTCCTAAAGGAATATTAAAGAACATGTGTGTCCGAGTTGGTACCTCGTACGCTCCAGCTGACTTCGTGGTGATAGAGACGGGTCCGATGAGAGGTCACCAGTTATTCTGGGAAGGCCATTCCTGAACACCTCGGGAGCTGTCATCTACGCCAGCGCTGCGAAGATCAACTTCAACATCAAGGGGAGGAAGGAGACGTTTTCCTTCAAGAACAAGATTACACAAATCCCAGAGCAACCCCAACATGAACCAAGGAAGAGGACCAACAGGAGGATCAAGCAGAACAAGAACAACCAAGGATGGACCGAATCAGCTAAGATGGTCACTGCAGTTCAAGGAGGTCAAGATGGTCGACTCAAGTCGCCGTTCCTAATCAAGAAGGACGACCCAGGTATGCCAAGCATTGAGTGCTCAATCAATGGATACTCCTTTCAGAAGGCGCTCTGCGACACTGGATCAGGCGTCAACATAATGGCCACAGTCACCTATCAGCTCTTGTACGGGACCATGCCCTTAAAACCAACATACACTCAGCTCCAGATGGCAGATCAGACATCCCGAAAGGTCGAAGGTATAGTAACCGATGTCCCTATTAAAATTAACGATCATTTTGTCCATACAGACTTTCAGGTCATTAACATGGGAGACGATGAGTACGATCCACCCATCATCCTAGGAAGACCGTTCCTTAGCACCGTCAAAGCAATCATCTACATTGGAACCGGAGAAGTCCATATGCATTTCCCCTCTGAGAAGGTACGCCGCTACTTTAATGACCCTAACTATATAGTTGAAGATTCTAAGCAGGTCAGGACAAGAAGAAGGCGACGTAACCGTAACCAAAGGAGGCAAACCATCAAGGACGTATGGGCAGACTATGAAGGAGAGGTCATAAGGCCCGAGGATACACAACAGGAGACCGAAGCACCAAGTCGGGTATGGAAAGCGAAGACAGTTACACAAGAAGAGGAGGCGCTGCCGGAACCACCGTCTACGCCACCCAAATCCCAGGACAACTAAGAAGAAAAGAAGTCCTGTTCGGAGGACTTAAAAACACCGAACGCCATGCCAAGAGGTAAACTTGGTAGTTATCATTTTCCCTTTAATTATTGCTTAGTTAATCATGTTCATTCTGTCTTAAAAAAAATGTTAAAAACGGTAAGCCCCATGTGAGTATGCGAGTGGCATAAAACCCATAAGTACATTCACTGTGGTGGCATAAAAAAATAATATATATTTTTTCTGTTCTATAAAAATGAAAATAAAAATAGAGAGTGACATTTATCAAGGAAGCTCAAACATGATAAAGGCTAGATATTTATGCTAACACTTAATCAAGTTCCACGAAGCTTTGTTGTCTATTTGAGCTCCACAGAATTCAGGAAGACTAGCAGATGGAGGACATCCTAATCGCTGTCAGGGTGCTGCCGACATTCAAATACACCTCTGCACCTGCTAGCTACATCAGAAGAAATTACGTCAAGATCCAGCTTGGGGGAGAGCACCCCCATTTATCCCGATAAGTATTTTTATCTACATTTATACCTATGCTTTATTAAAATAAAAAGATGCATAATCATGAAAACCCAAATAAATATTTTGTGTTTATATATATTTGCTTAGTTTAATAAATAAATAAAGTAGCTATGCTAAACTGAATCTTGAAAATAAAACTCTAGCATGGATATGATGAATAGTTGCTCTGCCTAATTTTTAAATTTGTTTTCTCTCTAGTTTAGACATAACTGTTATAATTTAAAACTGGCTCTAAACCTGAACTAGTGGGAAGAGAACTTGATCTGAAGTCTAAGTTGTTAACGGATATGATATGGGAAGGTTGAGCTGCTCTTTATCTGTTCCTAGAGATGCTAGAATTCTGGAGAATTTTATCTTTGAAAATCTTTAAAATGTTGCATGATGAGTTCCTGTATGATGAGAGTTTAAATTCCTACCACAGCCATATATACATGCTTGTTAGATTAAGAGCCGCACTTTTACTACTTACTGCTTATGGGCATTGAGTGTGGTCAAGCTGTGTAGACCCTTAGGAACTTGTCATGTGGTTAAAATCAAGATTCACTTGCACGTTCACTCATATATGCTGCTTCTACTCCGGAAGTACGCATCCACATATATCCACTCATTTCCATCTCCAGATTCACCCAAAATTATTCTACTCCTGACCCGGGAGAGAATAGCCAAAAACATTATCCCATTCCTGTTATTCCCTGTGAACTAATGCTCGAGTTATTTTATCTACTACCACTTGCTATATTTTCAAGAGGGAGATTTGCTCTAAAAAAAAGAAGCGAGGAAATAAAAAGGGGCAAGTGCCCGGAACCTCGAAGAAAAAAAAATATAAATACGAGGAAATAAAAAGGAGCAAGTGCTCGGAACCTCGAAGAAAGAAAAAGTGAGACGAGAGGTAAAAATGGACAAGTGTCCGACAGTAGAATTAGGGGTACAAGATACCCACCTGAGAGGAAAAAGAAAAGAAAAAAATATATATACAGAGCATCTCATTCCCCTCAAAAAGTTTCAAAAAGCAAGAAAGGTATGTATTCCCTCAAAAAGAGCATTAGACTTTTGTTATCACCATCATCACCATACACCACTCATTCACCACACATGCACATCTTGATTTGACTTATTGACTTGTTTCTCTGGATCCATGGTTTGACTATGCAATAAATGTTCTATGAGTATGTATACTGTATCTCCCACCTATGAGCTCCAGATATCAAAGCCTTATTAGAGTAGGGTGAGAGAGAAGGCAATGTCACTACGCCTTATACCATAAATACCACATACTTTGAGAGAGAAGGCATATACCATTACTGCCTTGGTAAGGATCCAGAAATACCACAAAAGAGAGACCCGAGAAAGTCATACAAGGAATCTCTGAGTTTTATTTGAAAAATCTGCAAAAAACTCCAGAGCTATAGCTGATCAAGAATAAGAGACATGGCGTTTGACTAGACAGTTCTATCTTTTAACCACTCAAGATGCAGGTGACGGTTGCAAGCCCCATGGTAAAAGGAAAAATGAGTAAGTTTTAAGTCTTGACAGTTTACTCTAACTCAGGGATGAGACCTTATTTGAAAGCATATGTACCGTCAACGTTCAAAGGCGTTGCAGCAACTTCTAATCCATAATGAGTCTATCCTTGCTCAGGGACGAGCAAGAGGTAAGCTTGGGGGAGTTTGTTGACGGTCCTTAAGTACCAAATATAGTTATTAAATAAATAAAGAAAAGGATCCAAATGCAACCAACACCTAGACTTAGGGTTTTATCTGACAGAATTCCACGAGTTTTGGTGTTTGTCTGTTTCTGTAGGGGGTTATCAGAAAATACGGAGGAAAGGCCCACACGTCGGGTTTACATAGAGATAATAACGTGTTCACCGATTTTCTATCATCTAGAAGACTCCAGAAGCCACGAGATCGAACGGAAGGCCGTACGGGCCCGGAGGCAGGGCGCCCGCCCTATCCCCTAGGGCGGCCGCCCTGGCCTGAGAGCCAATCAGGCTCCATCTCGCGGATTATGCTCCACCGACCTAAGGGATCAAGGAAAACCGTGCGATTAATGTCGGTTTGATCCGACGGCCCACGTTCACTTGAGGGGGCTATATAAGCAGGACCCCTGGCCCCTGGAGGAGGCACTCCCTCATTCTCAATTCCTCAAACCCTAATCTCAGGAGGAGAGTCTCTGATCAAGCCCTAGAGCCACCACATCAACTAGATCTCTAGTATAGCATAGCTACATAGGATTAGAACTAGAAGGAGTCAATCTTCGATTGGTTTCTGGATCTGTCAAGAGGATTCTTGGTAATTCCTTTACTGTTCTTCATTGTTCATCTTTGTTCTTCAATATTATGAATACAACTTTGTTCTATTTCAATATATTGATTATGACTATGCTCTACTTGTTTATGTTTGCGATTATATTGTTCTTAGTTTATCGTAGTTATACGCTTGGCTTAGTTAGATTGGAATTATATACATGTTTAGGATCGTATAGCGTTTATCCATCGGATCCATGGGTAAATGATAAATATTGTGTAGGCGTGGTGCTTAGACCATATTTATCTGCGATTGCACCTTATATGTCGGATCGTGGGGTGGTCCGCGATGGTGACAGCTTCGTTGGTTCTTATATAGTCCCCCTCCCGTGTGTAAGGCAGGCAGAGCAACATTATTACGGGGGAGTGATTGCTATGTTTCTCATCTTCCTTGATAATATCACTATGCATGGGCGTAGTCCTTTCTCGCAATGATTGCCAAGTGTACTTGCACTAACTATGATATGCTAGACTTTATAGTTAAGAATAACTTAGGAAATATCCTTGTAGTTCGTCCTAATACCATGCTAATGACTTGCTAGAATATCTGTTGAGGTGCTTATCATTATTATATGTGGCTAGCTGATCAGATTAATTATCTTTGTCACCATTCATACTTTATCCATATTTTATGTGACACTTACCCCTGTATGCAAGAGATAAATGAATGCTCTCACTTATACATGCAATGATTGATACTCATTCCTATATTCCATTCCATAATCAATATTGATGTTAGTAATCCCTTCCCAGTGGTAAAAATATAAATAACGATACCTGGAATACTTCCCGGTTAAAATACTACATCGGTATTAATCTGTGCGCTTGCAGATCTTATTTATTATTTATTTAGAAGAGCAGTTGCATATTTCAATACCGCGTCTCTCATGTCATGCTAGGGATGACAACTTGGCTTAAGTGGCATGAGGGATAGGTTCGGCATTTTTGGCGCCGTTATCAGAATTAGAAAACTAAGTCTACTTTTGGTAATGACGTTAAGAATGCCCAACAGTGCATAATAAATTTCATGGATGCATAATGAAAGATGCAACATGCTCGGAATGAAATGCATTACAACCACTCCTAAAGCTCTATTCAAATCACTTCA
Organism: Saccharum hybrid cultivar R570; assembly: GCA_038087645.1. Taxonomy (NCBI): domain Eukaryota; kingdom Viridiplantae; phylum Streptophyta; class Magnoliopsida; order Poales; family Poaceae; genus Saccharum; species Saccharum hybrid cultivar. Next base: position 16,814,196 of record JAQSUU010000216.1, on the reverse strand, counting down.
ATTATTAAGTACAAACTTCCTCTCCGGTAGAGAAGTACTCACCTAATCTACTCAACCTAAGGTATAGTTGTTCCTCCTCTATTAAAGCCCTAACACCTAACAATCACAAGAACAACTTTACTTAAGTTACCACATCCAAACACAAAATATCAAAGGAAGACATTCTGGACAGCAGCTAAGTGTTTCTATCATAACTGGAGATTCCTAATTCCAAAAGATATGATCCAAGACAATCTGGAAAGCTTATAAAATTCTCTACAAATCATTTTCAGACCTCAACCCTTAATTCCTAAGTTTTCCTGGTCGAATTTCTAAAGTTCCAGAAATCTGTCCTCTCTAAACAGAGAGCAGCCATTTCTGGACAGTTAGTTAAAACAGCAATAACTCCTAGACTACTAAGACAAATGCCCCCAAATTTTGACACAAGCTAGTTTATCAAGTTTACTACAACTTTGGTATTCACAACTTTTCCAACAAACACTTTTATTAAGGGTCAAACCTAAAGATACTACCAGCTGTCCAGAAAACCTAGAATTGTGAAGATTAAATATTTATTTATGTGGCAAACTTCCTCTATGACCAAACTAATGTTACCAATAGTTCACATAGGTCACAAAAACACCAGAAAGTAAGGTGTGCCCACCTAAAACATTTATTTCCACCCCTTTCTTAATTTACTTAATTAATTAAGTGGAAAATTAAACCCATATGTAAACTGCTCATAAAATTCTACAAAAATTACAGGAGACTCTCTGACCCAAAAAGAGGCTACTGTAAAAATTTGAACTAAAGTTATTCAAAGAAACTCCCTACACAAAATTCACAAGCCAAAAAGGCTGATTTTTGTATAAATAACAAATCATATTGAAAAGTATCAAACAACAGAATTCATATTTTTCTTAAGCACCAGAGGGTACCAGGACACTCTCCACAAATTTATATGCACATTGCACATGTAGAAAAATTACTAAAATTCATTCAAGTATTTCCTAATACAACATGATATCATCATAACTTGAAAACTACTCCAGCACTAGTACCCAAATTTTTATCAGAGCTAGTACATACATAATTTAACCTACCCACCCATTTTCACAATTTTTGGGATAATAGAACTCCAGTTATTCATTTATCAAGTTTATATCCGATTTAAGACACATTTCAAAACCCTAATTTATCCTCCTAGAAAATAAATATCACATACTGATTTTATATTTTTCTTAAATACTACACATCAAGCAGAGCCCAACAAAATTTAACTCATAATTTTTGAGCAAGCAAAACCCTAGATATTAATTTCCTAAACCTCACCTAAATCTATGATAAAAATAAAAGGAAAAACAAAAACTAAATTCATAACCCGCTACTGGGCCGGCGTGGGAAACCGACGCGTCCCAACCGCGCGTGGCGTGCTCTGGCCATCCCACCCGTGCGCGCGACACTGCCAGCATGGGCCCGCAGGTTAGAGAGAGGCGGAGGGGGATGAACGGTGGTCGCCGGAGCTTGCCGTTGGTGAGCCGGCCGGTGAAATTGAGTGGACGAGCATGACCACGTCATCGAGCTACGTCGATTGGTGGCAAGAACCGGGCGGTGGAGCAATGGGAGGCTGCTCGCCGTCGTGCATGGCGGACCACCGGGACGGTGGTGGCGCATCTCGCCATCGGCGAGCCCGACGTCCCAACCCTAACCCTCGGTGAGCATCCCCACTCTACTTCGATCCTAACGCACCTACTAGCAGGCGATGGAGACGCCCAGAGACCCCTGGCCACGGAGAGCCGTCGTGCGGAGGGACTCCGACGAGGTACCGCGGCAGCGGGAAGCGGAAATGCGACCCTACCGAGGCTCGGCTAGCTGCGTGGAGCGGACGATGAGGTAGAGGGCTTCAAGGCGGAGCTATGGACACGTTTTTGTGGGCGGCAGTGTGGTGGAGAGCGCGCACGAGCTCGCCGGGGTGGAGGCGGCAATGGCGGCACCTGTTCTCCGTTTTGGAGCCGACTGAGGGAGGGGAATGAAATGGAGGAGCTCGGTGCGTCATGGCGGCCTTTGAACGCGTCGTGGGCTGACATGTGGGGCCGTGGCCGGCGTACGGTCGCCACCGCATGGCCACGCGTCAACGACGGCCTGCGGCCGGTCGGCCACAACTGAAGACTGAAACTCTGAATCGATGACTGCATTAGGTGACTGACAGAGGGATTTCATCGTTGATTATCTCTTAAACTAGCTCGAGTTAGCAGAAGACGATAACACCAATTTTGTAGAGCTACATGAGGACTACAACTTTGTCAATTGGCTCCAGGACTGGTTTAGCTCAGTTAGTGAGATACAGTGCCCTAAAGTGAGGCACCCAGAAACTGAAACTGAGTTTCAGTCAACCCCTTCGACTGAAACCTGTTTTTCAAAGCACTCTATCTCCTAAACCCTTGAGAACTAGGTGACGATGATGATGTTGACAATATTGTAGAACTAAGTGGGTGCTACAAAAGTGTCAATATGGGTTAGAGCTGGTTTGGTCTAGTTTTCAAACTATAAGCTCCCAAAGTAGGCCACCATGCAACTGAAATGCCACATTTTAGACTTAGAAATTTTCTAAGTGCTGGGGCAGCCCCTCAAGCTGACTTGTGGGCCATTTTTGAGCATGTTCTAGTCATTTTCATGAGATGGCCATATTGAGACTTTTGTTGCCTAGAAAATTCTCTACAACTTTGATTAAGGTTGCTCCTCCATGCAAGGTTTCTAAGCTAGACTTTTTAATTGGTCAAACTAAAGCATTCTAGGGTCTAATGTTGGTCAACAGCACATTGGAGGGCATTTTGGTAAATTTGGTCAACATGAACATTGCTCCATTAGTTACCCTAAGTGCAATTAAGGTGTTTTAGGATATAATTAGCCACTCTACCCCTTAGTTACACAAAAACAATAGGGTCACATGATTGGAAACAAGCCAAAACCCTAATACACCCAATATTGTTGCAAGCAAAGTAAAACATAATGAGATGATGAATGTCCATGCTTATGTAATGCAATGCAATTATGAAAGCTAAACACCTGAGGTGTTACAGCCCTCCCCCCTTATAAAAATCTCGTCCCGAGATTTGGAAAACGTACCATTTTTGATAGAATTCCTTATAACCATCACGTAAATAGTCCTCTCGTTCCCACGTAGCATCACTTTCACTTCCCTGATTACTCCACATTACTTTATACCACTTAACCACTCGACTTCTAGTTACTCGTTCTTGAGTATCGATCACCCGGACTGGCTTTTCTTCGTAAGTTAGATCAGATTCAAGCCTGATATCTCCTAAAGGAACTCTTTCCTCAGGAACCCGAAGACACTTCTTTAACTGAGATACATGGAAAACATTAAATATGGCACTCATTTCAGGAGGTAACTGGACCTTATACGCAACAGCTCCACTCTTGCCTATGATCTGGAAAGGACCCACGTATCTCGGTGCAAGTTTCCGCTTGACACCAAAACGTTGTACACTCTTCATTGGAGAAACTTTCAGATAAACGAAGTCTCCAACTTCAAACTCGAGCGGCTTTCTACGACGATCACCATAACTTTTCTGTCTAGCTTGGGCTGCAGCCATATGTTTTTGGATGGTACGGACTTGTTCCTCAGCTTCCTTGACAAAATCAATACCATAATACCTTCTTTCACCAGCTTCTACCCAATTTAGTGGAGTTCTACACTTACGACCATACAAGGCTTCGAATGGGGCCATCTTAATACTCTCTTGGTAACTATTATTGTACGAAAACTCGGCTAGAGGCAACCATTTTTCTCATGAACCCTTGGAGGAAATTACACATGCCCGCAACAGATCTTCCAAGATTTGGTTAACTCGTTCAGTCTGACCTGACGTCTGGGGGTGATAAGCAGAGCTTCTCACTAACTTGGTTCCTAGAAGATGATGCAAGTGCTCCCAAAAACGAGCAGTGAACTAGGGACCATGGTCAGAAACAATAGTACGAGGTATCCCATGGAGCCGGACTATCTGATTGAAGTACAACTCAGCATAGTCAGTGGGACGATAGTCTACTCGAACAGGAATGAAGTGAGCTGACTTGGTTAAACGATCCACAATTATCCAGATAGAGTTATGATTTTTGACAGTAGGGGGAAGTCCGACGATGAAATCCATACTTATCTCCTCCCATTTCCAACCTGGGATAGAAAGTGGTTGTAGCAACCCAGCTTTCATGTGCACAGCTTTAACTCTACAGCAGGTGTCACACCTAGCAACATATGCAGCTATCTCTTTCCGCATTTTGGTCCACCAATAAAGTGGCTTCAAATCATAATACATCTTATTACTACCAGGATGTATGGACAACTTTGAAGAATGTGCTTCAGACAGGATCTGATCTCTAAGCTCTCGGTCCTTAGGTACCACTAACCTATCCTTAAACCACAGCACACCTTCTTCATCTACCCTGAAATGCTTAGTTTCTTCCTCTTTCATCTTATGCTTGATGTGGAATACACCAAGATCAGTCTTTTGAAGCTCAATAATTCTATTTTTGAGAGTACAACTGATGAGATACAAGCCCGATCTTCCGAGAGGTAACCGGTAAGTTCGACTTGTGGAGATCTCGACGTTGGCGATCCGGCTTCAAATCAGACATGATTCGAACCCTGCAACCGTTACACCACTGCTCCATTGGTTATCAACCAAGCACAACTTGATTGACCTCGCCAAGAAGGCTTTTCCTGCAAGCGAATCGAAGAACACAAGTAAGAAGGTAAAACACGCAATCTGAAATTGCAAATATGAATGATGCGAATATCAATTGAGGGTTCAAGAACTCGGTTCCAAAGGACTAATCGACACAGTGGAGGAGATCAAGAACAGGGGCCCTGGATCACTGTAAAAGGATTTGTCACCACAGTTATAATGAACGATTCAGTTTCTCGATGGAAAACTAAACTCTAAACAAAACCCAATTGTCTAGCAGTGGCGGCGGCTGTTTTTATAGTCTAAGACTCGACCTAGGGTTGAGGACGGCCAGGGGTTTGGCGCCCACAACTTGGGCTTAAGGCCCGACATGATACATGGCCAAGTTGGCCCAAATAGGTGATGCAGTACCTTTCCATGGTCACACAGAATGATCCACGGACCTTCTGGAGCTGGGACCAGATCCAAAACGACGGCGTCGTCGTCCCCGTTCCAACGCATCCAAGAACGCCCCGTTTCGATGTGGTATGAGAGAGTTATGACCGAAACAGTGATGACGTGTCTGCTGAATCCGAGGGTGACGTGGCAGCTGAGTTGGGGACGAATTGCAACTTGGAGAAGACCATAGCGTCGGTGTGTCCAGCGTGGCGATGTCCTCATCATCCTCCCCTTCTTGAATTGAAGTCGTCCTCGACTCCATCTTGGCGATGTCCTCATCATCCTCTCCTTCTAGAATTGGAGTCGCCCTCGACTTCATCCCATCATCAGCGAACTCCTGCAAAAGGTTAGTGACAGCAGGCAATGCACCAGACATAATAGGTTGACAAAACATAGTATAACATGGTGCATCAGGATTATCACATAACTCAGCAGTAGTAGAAGTTGTAGCAAGAAAAGTACCTCCTTTTAACTTAATCCCATTATTTTTAGCAATGTCAGTTGGAGGTTTATTTTTAATCTCTTTAGCATGTTTAATAATTTCCGTAGGAGACAAAGGCAGCAATGTAATTTTCTTGTCCTTATGTACGATAGTGTATGTATTAGTTCTACCATGGTGTAAAGCATCATTATCAAATTCCCATGGACGACCTAACAAAATGGAACAAGCTTGCATAGGGACAACATCAAAATCAGCAGTATCATGATAAGAACCTGTGAAAAAGCTAATGCGTGCTGATTTAGTTACCTTAGTCTTACCACTATTATTGAACCATTGAAGTTTATATGGATACGAATGTTGTCGTGTGGTCAAGCCAAGCTTCTCAACCAAATCTGAACTCACCAAGTTATTGCAACTTCCACTATCAATGATAGTGAGAACACGACAACCCTGCACAATGAAATACATGTGGAACAAAATGTTTCATTGGATCTTCATCTCTTCTTCTTGTCCCACACGTGTACTCAACACACGCTGCACAAGAAGGCTAGGGTAGTCCGCGGCAGCAGCCACGGAGTCAATGATGATAGCCTCCTTGTCTTGATCGCCTTCGGTGGAATCTGCATCAATGTTAGCAGCAAGGGCTAAATCATCTTCAACATCACTAGTACTTACATATCCATCCTCGGTAGCAATGAAAGCACGACGACTGGGGCAATCCTTCATGACATGTCCCATGCCTTTGCATCGGTGGCAAATGATTTTAGTGCTGGACGAGGAGGAGCTAGTAGAAGCACCCGGAGTGGCACCTTTCTTCTGCACATTAGACAATTGACTTACCCCGGAAGACAATGGAGGTGTAGATGGCTGTGATGCAACAGGAATCTTGGGCGTATCGGCGCTGAACGCTGCTGAAAATTCCGCCCATTGTTAGACCTGAAAGGCTGGTGTTGTTTGCGGCCCTGTACTTCACGTTCTACCTTAATAGCAAGATGATACAATTGGGAAAAATTGCGCCATTCTTTGTAATCAAGTATGTTCTGGATATCATGGTTTAGACCACAAAAAAATCTAGCACTAGCATCATTATCATCTTCATTTATACCACAACGGGCTAAACCAATAAGCAATTCTTGATAGTAAGCTTCTACTCCTTTTATCACCTTGTTTTAAAGTTTGTAGTTTCAAATGTAAATCACATTGGTAATAAGGAGGAACAAAACGAGATTTCATACGTTGCTTTAAAGCATTCCAAGTTTGAGGCACAGCAGCAGGATTATTAGCATTGCAAAGATCACTCCACTAGAACAAAGCAAAATTAGTAAACTCACTAGTAGCAAGTCTAACTCTATGCTCATCAGGAACATTATGAGAATCAAATTTTTGTTGAACAGCAAGCTCCCAATCTAAATAAGCCTCTGGATCAACATTACCAGCAAAAGGAGGAAGGCTAAATTTAATTTTAGCAAAAGGATTGTTATTACCATGATTATTACCTCCCATACCGCGATGGTTGAAGTTGAGGCAGCGACGGGCATAACCGTCAGCATCCGCATCGTCATCACCAAAATCACCGGCATCGTCATCAGCAGCACGATGAGGTGGAGGACGTTGCTCGAGTTGTTCAATGCGGGTGACCAGATTGTTCACATTGCGCGTCAGCTCGGTCATAAGATTGCGTTGTTCAGTCATGAATGTTGTAAGCTCACCCTTGGACACGCAATCATTGAAGTCCGTCGGAGATCCTGCCATGGTTAGAAGATAGAAAAAGACAACACCAAAGTATTATCCCTATCAACTAAAAGGAACCAAGTGGTGGTGGTGGTGAAAGTGGAATGTAAAATCACAAGCGGCTTACCACCGTCTTGCCTGTATTCTTACCAACGCCAAACAAGAGCAAAACCAATGTGGCGAAGCAATCTGTTGTTAAGCGTGGGTAACAGTTGCAAGATGAACCTGTGCTGACAGAAGAATATGTGGAGCTATGGGTAGGCACACAATATGACAGCAAGGATTAGCAATTAACGAAAGCAGATTAGCGATTGTTCAATCCAGATCCAAAGTACAAATCACAGCTGCTGGCTAAGACGTGTCAAGACGTAGCACAACAAGGTGAAAACAAAGGACGATGGAAAGAACGCACAGAACAAGCAAATAACCTGGATTTTTCCTTTTTCCTGAATTTTTCCCTGATTTTTCCAAAAGGCACTAGTAGGAATCAAACTTTTTTTATTTTTTCACTATTTTTTTATATTTTTCTCTGAACAAGGATCACAAAAGATGCAACCACAAAAATTGGCACCTACAACTGAGGTGGGATGTGGTCTACAGAAATACAACGCGTTCTCTGAAAAGCGTGCAAAATTTTTGACAATTTTTTTTCTTTATTTTTCTAAATTTTTTTGGCTCCAAATGGTGTCAAGAAGCTGCTGTAAAAATTTTAGATTTTTCTGATAAACGAGCGAAAAGTTATGCCTGTTTTACCGAAGGTATCTCAAGTTATGTTTTCCGGTAGGCACAACACGGCAGCGACAGTTAGGGCAAAGCGTCCCTAAACTCCAACACCGATCACAAGATCATCCCTGTGACTCTAATAGCGACAGTAGGTATTCGCCTGATGATGTAAGGAGGGCTGCGATGCAGGCAAAATAAGAGCGGCTGGCAACTTATCTAGGGTTTGCGCGGCGGCGAGAAGTTACACAAGGCGGCTAGCAGGGGCAAGTCGAGTAATGTGGTGGCTTCGACTTGTTGTTTGGGAACGGTGGATGGGATAGCGGCGGAAAACAAAAATGACAGCAACGGGCGATTGAACTACGACCACGAACACAATCCTAAACCAGCAACAAGACTCGACCACGGACACAAACTCAACAACGCGAATCTGAAACGAAATTGCAAAGGCACAAAAGGTGATAGGACAGCGGAAATTGAAATCTTTTTGGGCTTTTTGTGGACTCTAGGTAATGAACAAATATGAGTCTAAGGCAAACGAGAATATACCTCGCGGTAAACCTAAAAGCTCTGATACCAATTGATGAGATACAAGCCCGATCTTCCGAGAGGTAACCGGTAAGTTCGACTTGTGGAGATCTCGACGTTGGCGATCCGGCTTCAAATCAGACACGATTCGAACCCTGCAACCGTTACACCACTGCTCCGTTGGTTATCAACCAAGCACAACTTGATTGACCTCGCCAAGAAGGCTTTTCCTGCAAGCGAATCGAAGAACACAAGCAAGAAGGTAAAACACGCAATCTAAAATTGCAAATATGAATGATGCGAATATCAATTGAGGGTTCAAGAACTCGGTTCCAAAGGACTAATCGACACAGTGGAGGAGATCAAGAACAGGGGCCCTGGATCACTGTAAAAGGATTTGTCACCATAGTTACAATGAACGATTTAGTTTCTCGATGGAAAACTAAACTCTAAACAAAACCCAATTGTCTAGCAGCGGCAGCGGCTGTTTTTATAGTCTAAGACTCGACCTAGGGTTGAGGACGGCCAGGGGTTGGGCGCCCACAACTTGGGCTTAAGGCCCGACACGATACATGGCCAAGTTTGCCCAAATAGGTGACGCAGCACCTTGCCATGGTCACACAGAATGATCCATGGACCTTCTGGAGCTGGGACCAGATCCAAAACGACGGCGTCGTCGTCCCCTTTCCAACGCATCCAAGAACACCCCGTTTCGATGTCGTATGAGAGAGTTATGACCGAAACAGTGACGACGTGTCTGCTGAATCCGAGGGTGACGTGGCAGCTGAGTTGGGGACGAATTGCAACTTGGAGAAGACCATAGCGTCGGTGTGTCTAGCGTGGCGATGTCCTCATCAACAACTGACAGTGATGTTGTACAAGACTGCTGGATGTAGAAGGCGAGATCGGTGAAAATCAGTTTCAACTAAGGAATGACAATGAGACTTACGGCTTAAAGCATCAGCAACCACATTTGCCTTGCCAGGATGATAGTGCACTTGAAGATTATAATCCTTAATCAACTCAAGCCATCTTCTTTGGCGCATATTTAGCTCGGGTTGGGTAAAGATGTATTTGAGGCTTTTGTGGTCCGTGTATATATTGCAGACATTGCCCAACAGATAATGCCGCCACACTTTCAAAGCATGAACAACTGCAGCCAGTTCTAAGTCATGCGTTGTATAATTCACCTCATGTTTGCGAAGTTGTCGAGAGGTATATGCAATTACTCGGCCTTCCTGCATCAAAACACCTCCCAAACCTATGCTTGAGGCATCACAATAAACATCAAATGGTTTCTCGATATCCGGTTGCGCCAAAACCGGAGCCGAGGTTAGGAGGGTTCACAGTTGGTGAAAAGCCGCATCACACTCAGGAGTCCAGACAAACCTGGTGTCTTTTTGCAGCAACCGAGTCATGGGTTTGGCTATTTTTGAGAAATCCGGGATGAAGCGACGATAATAGCCAGCCAACCCAAGAAAACTCCGGACCTCATGAACCGAAGTAGGAGCCTTCCAGTTCAATACTTCCTGTACCTTGGTGGGATCTACCATAATTCCCCCATCAGACAACACATGTCCAAGGAAAGGTACTTCACGAAGCTAGAATTCACACTTACTGAACTTCGCATACAGTTGATGTTCGCGCAGTCTGGTGAGGACAATATGCAGATGTTCAGCATGTTCTTCCTCATTTTCAGAATATATCAAGATGTCATCAATAAACACCACCACAAACTTGTCCAATTCGGGCATAAATACCGAATTCATCAAGCACATGAAGTGTGCGGGGGCATTAGTCAGGCCGAAAGACATAACAAGATACTCATAAAGACCGTATCTTGTTGAGAAAGCTGTTTTTGGAATATCTTTAGGATGGATTTTAATCTGATGTTAACCAGACCTCAGATCAATCTTGGAAAAGACTTTAGCTTTAGACAACTGATCGAACAAGATATCGATACGTGGTAGAGGATACTTATTTTTGACAGTGACTGCATTCAGAGGTCTATAATCTACACACATCCGCAATGACTGGTCCTTCTTCTTCACAAAGATAGCAGGGCATCCCCACGGAGATGAACTAGGACGAATCAGCTTCAAAAGTTCATTCAACTGCACCTTAAGTTCAGCTAGCTCATTCGGAGGCATCCTATAAGGTCTCCTAGAGATGGGTGCCGTGCCAGGCAACAGCTCGATTTTAAATTCCACATCTCGATCCGGAGGGAGTCTCGGCAAATCATCGGGAAAAACGTCAGGAAACTCACTCACTATGGGAATTTCAGCTAACGCCTTTGCTTGCACCGCATGAACTTCACCAGACAAATCAATTTTTCTGGGAAGTTGCACTAGAAAACCCTTTTGATCAGTAGGATCTCTGAGCATAACTACCCGGGTGGATGTATCAATGAGTACCCCATTCTGACTCATCCAATTCATGCCCAAAATAACATCTATGCCTAATCCAGGCAAAACCACTAAGGCAAGCGAGTACTTTCGCCCTTTTATTTCAAACTCTAGATTCCCCACTACTTTATTTGTGGAAATATTCCCACTTGCCGCACTAATGCAATAACCCCCACCTTCAACAGTATGTAATTTGTGTGCAAACTTTGATGCAAACCTAGGACTGATAAAGGAATGTGAAGCACCTGAATCAAATAATACCACTGCAGGATGTTGGTCAACTAGGAACTTACCAGCAGTGACAACCTCACCAGATGGGATTTCCTCAATACTGTTATAATGAGCATGTCCTTGACGGCCACCTTGATTGACATTCTTCTTAGGATAAGGACAGTTCCTAGACCAATGGCCTGGCTTGTTGCAGTTCCAGTAAGGCATGTTGCTGGGAGGAACACTAGAGCTGCTCTGACCAGAATTACCCTTTGGCAGAGCTACTGTATATGCCTTGCGAAACCCAGTTTTAGCAGCAGACTTCTTCTGCGGTGGACGAAACTTAGCATTCAGGGCAGGTGGGCAAGGGGAAGCCCTCGGTGCAGCTGGAGTCCGGGACTGCGAAGCACTCGCCTCAAGGGCCCTCTTACGGCTCTTAGAGGCAGAATAAATAGCATTATTGTTTTCTTGAGTCAAAGCATCACTGATAAAATCATTGAAGGTAGTACACTTGCTAGTGCCCATGGTCTTCATCAGCTTTGGGCCGAGGCCCCTTTTAAAGCTAGCAATTTTCTTAGCATCGGTATCCACAAACTCTGTTGCATACCTTGCCAGATTGTTAAAAGATTGCAGATAGTCAGTCAAGCTTTTATTGCCCTGGGACAGCCTCATGAATTCCGTGTGCTTGATAGCCATAAGACCCGGAGGAATATAATTCCCGCGGAATGCTGCTTTGAACTGGTCCCAAGCAATCGGGACATTTGCAGGCAATGTGGAACGTTAGTGGCTCCACCAAATACCCACTGGACCATGCAGTTGATGGGAAGCATATTCAGTCTTTAGCTCATCCGTCAAGCGAAGCAGACGGAACTTCTGCTCAATAGTGTTCAGCCACTCGTCAGCTTGCAGCGGTTCCTCCGCCTCCTTAAAGAGCAGGGGCTTAGTGTCAAGAAAATCCTTGAAATCACTATATTGATTGGGTTCCGGGCCCTGGCGGCCATGACGAGCCTCCCGGTTGGCAAGCTGGCGCATAGCATCTGCCAGCATGCGCTGCCCTTCCACCACGGTCTGCATCAGCTCAGCCGGGGTAGGTGGTGGCGGAGGGGGTGGCTGTTCCTCATCCTCAACGCCACGACCCCGACGGAGGTTGTATGACATCTGCAAAACACATAGCCAATGAGCACTGACAATGTGGGAAATTTGTAGATGAATTATTATAAATATGTCAAACTGACTTCATGAAAATGACTTCGCAAATAATCAAGGCACAATAATTCATCACAACAGTACAATCCATTCAAGCGCATCAATTGACGCAATCATGCGAGGGCATCCAACAAGATGTATTTTGATAAAAGGCTCACTCACAGGGAGCACAGTGGTGACTGGACCGTTTACTTTAATATCTACGTGACTTTTGACCTTACGTACGGGTGCTCGGATTCGATCCAAACTTCTAGCCGAATGAGAAAGGCTACTACAAACTGACCACAGAGAGACTTCTCAATGGTAGAGTTCCATGGTGGATCATGACTAGCCACCTCGATACCAGCGCGTGCCAAGCAGCACAACCTTATGTCACGCGCCACAGGAGGCCCTCAGTTTCGTCGCGGCACCGAAGGGTGCTAATCATGACACCATCATTGAACGCAACACAATAAGACATCCATTTGTGATCAAAATTAACAGGTTCAAACTAAACATCCAGGAAAACATAGGGTTCGACCTTACATCCCAAAAGCCAAGTTATTACAACGCCTCACTCCAACACATGGAGGGCACAAAAGATGAGTCTAGCATCGTAGCTACGTGATGACTATGCTAAGCATCGTCCTCGGAGTCGGTATCGAGGATCTCCCCGCCATCCTCGTCGCTAGCAGGCTCTAACTCCTCATCTTCTTCTTCTTCTTCTGGTGGGGCATTCTATGGCCCATTGACCTCCACGTCATCCTCATCATCAGCCATGAAGACTCCCGAACCCATCTCCTCATCCTCGTTATTGTCCTGAGGCAGCAGAGGATTTAGCTGGTTGTTCAGGCGGTGCACTTCTTCATGAAGATTGTCATTGTATTCTTCTGCATTCTCCAACTGTTGCTCAAGCTCCACCTGACGAGCTCTCAGGATGTTCTCCTCGTGCCAGTCTTCATCCCTCTGGTTCATCACATGGACCAGCATGCGTTGACAGTTGTGATTGGCTACTGTCAACCTCTAGACCACAAGTATTTCCTGATCTCGGTCATGGATCACTTGCTCCAGTTGCTGCTGCGCCGCATTTCTAGCGGTAGTCACTTCAGCCAACTCAGCCCTCAACCTTTCCACCTCGGTGGGCTCAGGGCGGGGCTCACGTGGAGCGAGCTGGTGGCGAGGGGCCCTGCCTCCGGTTGACTTGCGAGCGGTCCTCTTAGTGCGTGCCATCTGTAGCAACAAGATATAACTTAAAGTGAGGATAATTTAGGGGATACGAAATTTAATTTAGTCGGGACTATTGAAATTTTTAAGGAGGGAGTAAAATGACATGTATGATATAATTAAACATGATGCATGCACGTTCCGTACGCCCTCTCACCTTAGTAGAAACCTAAATTTCTAATACTAGGCGGTGGCATACATACGTTCTCTCATATAAGCGAAACTATCGGTCTACTCGTTACGCTGTTAATGTACCTGCAGAAAATCTCATTTCAGCCCAACAGTTTTCCCAATATAAGCACACAAGAAAGCAGTAAACTAAATACTTTCCATATACACATCCCGATGTATATACTTCAGTATCAAAGCTACCCGATAGATATTCCCGCAATTAAGTACTTACATAATTACGTGGTTTGAACATGTAAGTATGCAAGTCACCAAAGCTACTCTCCCCTAGATCGCCGGTTGGACGATCATGCTCTCACAACTCACACTTACCAGAGCATCAAGGTAATTGATCCATACATTACCACCCAAGTGGATGGCATCCATACAATATCACGCCGTATGGACGACGAAACAAAAACAAACAAGGCCCCCAAGTTAGTCTTTTTAATAAGCCACCTAAGAGTCCTTATTTGGGCTAAGGGATGTGATCACTGGCATATCTATAAAAATAATTTTTAGAGTTTTAACCGTTTTCATAAACAAATACTTTTGTTTTTAAATACTCGTACGATGTGTTTAATGTTGAATTATGCTCCGATACCAGCTGTAACAGAACCGACCAAATTATAAGAGCACAAGTACAAAAACAAGCACCGAAGCACTCAAATTTTCGAACTTGAGCCCATATAATCCCGGTAGTCAATCGAAACTACGAAGGATTTCAAACCAACCTGCTTACAACCAAGATCGCATCATTCAACATAACACATCACATGTTACATTTCACAAGTAGTTTCGAAATCCACTTACACACACGGAGTCACAAATTATTACAAACCAAGTTCATAGGTAGCGGAAGCATAACACACACCAGTTGTTCAAATACTACTGCCAGCCTTACTGATCAACATCCCGCAAAAGCATTAAGGAAAGTACATAAAGGATGATCACGCCCTAGTGATCTAGTCTTCGTCACCCGCAGGGTGGAGACAGGTCTTGCAGAAGCCTTGGTAAAGCATATCATCTGCAACAGGAGGGAATAAACCCTGAGTACTGGAATGTACTCAGCTAGACTTACCCGTCAAAAACCAGAAATAAGATGACACCAAGGATTATGCAAGGCTTTCACAAGAGGGCTAGCTGACATCACATTTTGCGGAAAGGCATAAGTAATTGAAACTCTTTTACCCTGTACTAGCAGTTATTTTTAGCATTTACCTGTCATCTATCTTAGCACCTGTACTAAACATGCACTTAATTATAATCAAACAATTAATATCATTATATCCATAGCAGGTATAAATTGCGGCAACATTGTATCATTCACTTAACCATCTGTTCACTTTAATGAGATCTACGTTGCCGCTGCTCAAGTCAAGTGCTCACTAACCGGGAGCGACGGCAATTCGAATCGAATTCCTATCCAGCTGGAGGGGTATTTCTAACACTCACTGAGTCACACCTGGCGAGGGCTGCTCAGGTCACCTTTCGTACAGTTCAGGAATCGCGGTTTCGAATGATGTCGCGTCCCCAAGGGCGACACTCTGCCAGGTGATAGGGACTCTAACCCCCCCTTGGTCTCACGCTAATGTCCCCAAGCACATCCTTTCTCTCCTCCAAGATGCAACCTACCATTCGATTCCCGGCCTGAACCATACTACTCGACTTCGCGGTCGGAACGACTTATCCGGCCAACTAAGTGTTAGACTGCATTCAACATGACTCAAGGACGTACAGCGAATCGGTCCTTAAACGACTCAGACGGGCATAGCTCCACACCCAAGACGTGAAGTGTCTTGCGGCTGTACTATCGAACTCCCGCCCGGTCTCAATTTCATTTTAAGGCATGGTTCCATCCATGATAGCCATAAAGCCACTCGTGACCCATTCCTAAATCTCGCAGATGACCGGAAATCACCCGACATCTACCGGACTAAGCAGGGCTAAGCATTGACACGTGCCTAAACCTAATTTAGGATTAAGTACGATATCTGGACAAGTACAGGTATAATGCAACAAGTGTTTTCACAAAACTCCTACAACTTAATGCAGTAAACAAGTAAAAGTACTCAAGATTGGTTTATAAAACAATAGGGTCAGCATGCACCGGGGCTTGCCTTTCAGAAAGGTGGACGCCCGGTGATCTGGGCACTCTGGCAATTCCTCAGTGGCGCCACCTTCGCTGACTGCTTCTTCAGGCTCTCCTGGCTGCTCCTGGATCTCCTCCGAGATCGCTCCCTCGAACTCGAGGAGAGTCACCCCCTCCGGAACACCTATTGCATGAGTGCATAATAAATTTCATGGATGCATAATGAAAGATGCAACATGCTCGGAATGAAATGCATTACAACCACTCCTAAAGCTCTATTCAAATCACTTCAATTATTAAGTACAAATTTCCTCTCCGGTAGAGAAGTACCCACCTAATCTACTCAACCTAAGGTATAGTTGTTCCTCCTCTGTTAAGGCCCTAACACCTAACAATCACAAGAACAACTTTACTTAAGTTACCACATCCAAACACAAAATATCAAAGCAAGATATTCTGGACAGCAGCTAAGTGTTTCTATCATAACTGGAGATTCCTAATTCCAAAAGATATGATCCAAGACAATCTGGAAAGCTTATAAAATGCTCTACAAATAATTTTCAGACCTCAACTCTTAATTCCTAAGTTTTCCTGGTCGAATTTCCAAAGTTCTAGAAATCTGTCCTCTCTAAACAGAGAGCAGCCATTTCTGGACAGTCAATTAAAACAGCAATAACTCCTAGACTACTAAGCCAAATGCCCCCAAATTTTGACACAAGCTAGTTTATAAAGTTTACTACAACTTTGGTATTCACAAGTTTTCCAACAAACACTTTTATTAAGGGTCAAACCCAAAGATACTATCAGCTGTCCAGGAAACCTAGAATTATGAAGATTAAATATTTATTTATGTGGCAAACTTCCTCTATGACCAAACTAATGTTACCAATAGTTCACATAGGTCACGAAAACACCAGAAAGTAAGGTGTGCCCACCTAAAACATTTATTTCCACCCCTTTCCTAATTTACTTAATTAATTAAGTGGAAAATTAAACCTATATGTAAACTACTCATAAAATTCTACAAAAATTACAGGAGACTCTCTGACCCAAAGAGAGGCTACTATAACAATTTGAACTAAAGTTATTCAAAGAAACTCCCTACACAAAATTCACAAGCCAAAAAGGCTGATTTTTGTATAAATAACAAATCATATTGAAAAGTATCAAACAACAGAATTCATATTTTTCTTAAGCACCAGAGGGTACCAGGACACTCTCCACAAATTTATATGCACATTGCACATGTAGAAAAATTACTAAAATTCATTCAAGTATTTCCTAATACAACATGATATCATCATAACTTGAAAACTACTCCAGCACTAGTACCCAAATTTTTATCAGAGCTAGTACATACATAATTTAACCTACCCACCTATTTTCACAATTTTTGGGACAATAGAACTCCAGTTATTCATTTATCAAGTTTATATCCAATTTAAGACACATTTCAAAACCCTAATTTATCCTCCTAGAAAATAAACATCACATACTGATTTTATATTTTTCTTAAATACTACACATCAAGCAGAGCCCAACAAAATTTAACTCATAATTTTTGAGCAAGCAAAACCCTAGATATTAATTTCCTAAACCTCACCTAAAATCTGTGACAAAAATAAAAGGAAAAACAAAAACTAAATTCATAACCCGCTACTGGGCCGGCCTAGGAAACCGACGCGGCCCAACCGCACGCGGCCTGCTCTGGCCATCCCGCCCGCGCGCGACACTGCCAGCATGGGCCCGCAGGTCAGAGAGAGAGGCGGAGGGGGATGAACGGTGGTCGCCGGAGCTTGCCGTCGGTGAGCCGGCCGGCGAAATTGAGTGGACGAACATGACCACGTCATCGAGCTACGTCGATTGGTGGCAAGAACTGGGCGGCGGAGCAATGGGAGGGTGCTCGCCGTCGTGCATGGTGGACCACCGGGACGGTGGTGGCGCATCTCGCCGTCGGCGAGCCCGACGTCCCAACCCTAACCCTCGGTGAGCATCCCCACTCTACTTTGACCCTAACGCACCTACTAGCAAGCGACGGAGACGCCTAGAGACCCTTGGCCATGGAGAGCCATCATGCGGAGGGACTCCGGCGAGGTACCGCGGCGGCGGGAAGCGGAAATGCGACCCTACCGAGGCTCGGCTAGCTACGTGGAGCGGACGATGAGGTAGAGGGCTTCAAGGCGGAGCTGTGGACGCGTTTTTGTGGGCGTCAGTGCGGTGGAGAGCGCGCACGAGCTCGCCGGGGTGGAGGCGGCAATGGCGGCACCGGTTCTCCGTTTTGGAGCCAACTGAGGGAGGGGAATGAAATGGAGGAGCTCGGTGCGTCGTGGCGGCCTTTGAACGCGTCGTGGGCTGACATGTGGGGTCGTGGCCGGCGTACGGTCGCCACCGCGCAGCCACGCGTCGATGACGGCCTACGGCCGGTCGGCCACGACTGAAGACTGAAACTCTGAATCGATGACTGCATTAGGTGACTGACAGAGGGATTTCGTCGTTGATTATCTCTTAAACCAGCTCGAGTTAGCAGAAGACGATAACACCAATTTTGTAGAGCTACATGAGGACTACAACTTTGTCAATTGGCTCCAGGACTGGTTCGGCTCAGTTAGTGAGATACAGTGCCCTAAAGTGAGGCACCCGGAAACTGAAACTGAGTTTCAGTCAACCCCTTCGACTGAAACCTATTTTTCAAAGCACTCTATCTCCTAAACCCTTGAGAACTAGGTGATGATGATGTTGACAATATTGTAGAGCTAAGTGGGTGCTACAAAAGTGTCAATATGGGTTAGAGCTGGTTTGGTCTGTTTTTCAAACTACAAGCTCCCAAAGTAGGCCACCATGCAACTGAAATGCCACATTTTAGACTTAGAAATTTTCTAAGTGCTGGGGCAGCCCCTCAAGCTGACTTGTGGGCCATTTTTGAGCATGTTCTAGTCATTTTCATGAGATGGCCATATTGAGACTTTTGTTGCCTAGGAAATTCTCTACAACTTTGATTAAGGTTGCTCCTCCATGCAAGGTCTCTAAGCTAGACTTTTTAATTGGTCAAACTAAAGCATTCTAGGGTCTAATGTTGGTCAACAGCACATTGGAGGGCATTTTGGTAAATTTGGTCAACATGAACATTGCTCCATTAGTTACCCTAAGTGCAATTAAGGTGTTGTAGGATATAATTAGCCACTCTACTCCTTAGTTACACAAAAACAATAGGGTCACATGATTGGAAACAAACCAAAACCCTAATACACCTAATATTGTTGCAAGCAAAGTAAAACATAATGAGATGATGAATGTCCATGCTTATGTAATGCAATGCAATTATGAAAGCTAAACACCTGAGGTGTTACACACGTCACTTACGAGTTCTATAGGGTGCCTCTGAAACTATTTATGAGCATATGGTACATTTAGTGCAAACTGTGCACCTATCTTGCGTCAAGATTAGCACTATTTCCAAATGGACCGAACAGAGCTACACCAGACCCTCATCACCTAGGAGTACCATCGGGTGCGTCTAAAATGATTTATGAGCATACGGTACATTTGACGCAAATCGAGCACCTATCTTACACCAACGCTGACACTGTTTCAAGACAGATCGAAACAAGATGCCACCTGATCCACGTCACCTAGGAGTTACATCGGGTGCCTCCAATACTATTTCAAGCCTACGGTACGTTCGACGCAAACCGTGCACCAATCTTGCATCTAGAATAGCAATATCTCCAAATGGACCGAACCGAGCTTCCACTTGAGCCTCATCACCTAGGAGTCCCATCGAGTGCGTCCAAAATGATTTCTATGCCTATGGTATGTTCAGTGCAAACCGTGCACCTATCTTGCTGAGACACATCTCCAAACGAACTAAAACGAGATTCCACACAACCCACGTCACTTACGAGTTCCATTGGGTGCGTCCAAAACTATTTATGAGCCTAGGGTATGTTCAGTGCAAATCGTGCACCTATCTTGCATCAAGATTAGCACTATCTCCAAACGGACCGAACAGAGCTCTACCAGACCCTCGTCACCTAGGAGTACCACCGGGTGCGTCTAAAACGATTTATGAGCCTACGTTTGACGCAAACCAAACACCTATCTTGCACCGACGCTAACACTATCTCAAAATAGATCAAAACGAGAGTCCACATGTCCCACGTCACCTAGGAGTTCCATTAGGTGCCTCCAATACTATTTCTGAGCCTACAATACGTTTGACACAAACTGTGCACCAATCTTGCATCAAGATTAGCACTATCACCATACGGACCGAACTGAGCTTTCAATTGAGCCTTGTCACCTAGGAGTCCCATCGAGTGCGTCCTAAATGATTTCTATGCATATGGTATGTTCAGTGCAAACGATGCACCTATCTTGCTCTGACACTAACACTCTCTCGAAACGGTCTAAAATGAGATTCCACACGACCCACATCACTTACGAGTTCCATCGGGTGCATCCAAAACTATTTATGAGCCTATTGTATGTTCACTGCAAACCGTGCACCTATCATGTGTCATGAGTAGCACTATCTTCAAACGGACAATACAGAGCTCCACTAGACCGTCATCACCTAGGAGTACCATCAGGTGTGTCTAAAATAATTTATGAGCCTATGGTACTTTTGACGCAAACCGAGCACCTATCTTGCACCAACGCTAAAAACATATCGAAACGAGATTCCACATGACCCACATCACCTAAGAGTTCCATCAGGTGCACCAATACTATTTCTGAGCCTACGGTACGTTTGACGTAAATCATGCACCAATCTTGCATCAAGAGTAGCACTATCTCCAAACGGACTAAACCGAGCTTCCACTTGAGCCTCATCACCTAGGAGTCCCATCGAGTGCGTCTAAAATGATTTCTATACCTATGGTATGTTTGGTGCAAATCGTGCAAATATATTGCACTGACACCAACACTATCTCCAAACAGACTAAAATGAGATTCCACACGACCCACGTCACTTACGACTTCTATAGGGTGCCTCAAAAACTATTTATGAGCCTATGGTACGTTTAGTGCAAACCGTGCACCTATCTTGCGTCAAGATTAGCTCTATTTCCAAATGGACCGAACAGAGCTCCACCAGACCCTCATCACCTAGGAGTACCATCAGGTGCGTCTAAAATGATTTATGAGCCTACGGTACATTTGACGCAAACTGAGCACCTATCTTGCACCGACGCTGACACTGTCTCAAGACAGATCGAAACAAGATGCCACCTGACCCACATCACCTAGGAGTTACATCGGGTGCCTCCAATACTATTTCCAAGCCTATGGTACGTTCGACGTAAACCGTGCACCAATCTTGCATCTAGAATAGCACTATCTCCAAACGGACTGAACCGAGCTTCCCTTGAGCCTCATCACCTGGAGTCCCACGAAGAGTAGCACTATCTCCAAACGGACCGAACCGAGCTTCCACTTGAGCCTCGTCAGCTAGGAGTCCCATCGAGTGTGTCAAAAATGATTTCTATGCTTATGGTATGTTCAGTGCAAACCATGAACCTATCTTGCACTAACACTAACATTGTCTCCAAACAGACTAAAACGAGATTCCACGTGACCCACGTCACTTAGGAGTTCCATTAGGAGCATCAGAAACTATTTATGAGCCGTTGGTACGTTCGGTGCAAACCATGCACCTATCTTGCGTTAAGATTAGCACTATCTCCAAATGAACCGAATAGAGCTCCACCAAACCCTCGTCACCTAGGAGTACCATCAGGCGCATCTAAAACGATTCATGAGCCAACGTTTGACGTAAACCGAGCACCTTTCTTGCACCGACGCTAACACTATCTCAAAATAGATCGAAGCGAGAGTCCACATGACCCACGTCACCTAGGAGTTCCATCAGGCGCCTCTAATACAATTTTCGAGCCTATGGTACGTTTGACGCAAACTGTGCACCAAGCATCAAGAGTAGCACAATTTCCAAATGGACCGAACCGAGCTTCCACTTGAGCCTCATCTCCTAGGAGTCCCACCGAGTGCGTCCAAAATGATTTCTATGCCTATGTCATGTTCAGTGCAAACCACGCACCTATCTTGCACTAACACTAAAACTGTCTCCAAAGAGATTAAAACGAGATTCCACACGACCCATGTCACTTACGATTTCAATCGGGTGCGTCCAAAACTATTTATGAGCCTATGGTAAGTTCAGTGCAAACCGTGCACCTATCTTACGTCAAGATTACCACTATCTCCAAACAGACCGAACAGAGCTCCACCAGACCCTCGTCACCCAGGAGTACCATCGGGTGCGTCTAAAACGATTTATGAGCCTATGATGCGTTTGATGCAAACTGAGTACTATCATGCACCAACACTAACACTATCTTAAAACAGATCGAAATGAGATTCCACATGACCCGCTTCACCTAGGAGTTCCATCAGGTGCCTTGAATAGTATTTTTGAGCCTACGGTACGTTCGACGCAAACCGTGCACCAATCTTGTATCAAGAGTAGCACTATCTCCAAACGGACCAAACCGAGCTTCACTTGAGCCTCGTCGCCTAGGAGTCCCATCGAGTGCATCCAAAATGATTTCTATGCCTATGGTATGTTCGGTGCAAACCGTGCATCTATCTTGCACTAACACTAACACCGTCTCCAAACCGACTAAAACGAGACTTCACGTGACCCACATCACTTACGAGTTCCATCGGGTGCGTCCTAAAGGATTTCTGTGCCTATGGTACGTTTGACGCAAACCGTGCACCTATCTTACGTCAAGATTGGCATTATCTCCAAACGAGCCGAACAGAGCTCTACTAGGCCCACATCACCTAGGAGTACCATCGGGTGTGTCTAAAACGATTTATGAGCCTATGGTACGTTTGATGCCAATCGAGCACCGACCCTAACACTGTCTCAAAACAGATTGAAACAAGATTCCACATGACTGACGTCACCTAGGAGTTCCATCAAGTGCCTCCAATACTATTTCTGAGCATATGGTACGTTCGACGCAAACCATGCACCAATCTTGCATCAAGAGTAGCACTATCTCCAAATGGACCGAACCAAGCTTCCACTTGAGCCTCGTCACCTAGGAGTCCCATCGACTGTGACCAAAATGATTTCTATGCCTATGGTACGTTCCGTGTAAACCGTGCACGTATCTTGCACAAACAGTAACACTGTCTCCAAACAGACTAAAATGAGATTCCACATGACCCACGTCACTTACGAGTTCCATCGGGTGCATCCAAAACTATTTATGAGCCTATTGTACATTCAGTGCAAACCGTGCACCTATCTTGCGTCAAGATTAGAAATATCTCCAAACAGACTGAACAGAGCTCCACCAGACCCTCGTCACCTAGATGTAACATCGGGTGTGTCTAAAATGATTTGTGAGCCTATGGTACTTTTGACGTAAACCGAGCACTTATCTTGCACCAACGCTAAAAACATATCGAAACGAGATTCCATATGACCCACGTCACCTAGGAGTTTCATCAGGTGCCTCCTATACTATTTCTGAGCCTATGGTACGTTCAATGCAAACCGTACACTAATCTTGCATGAAGAGTAGCACTATCTCCAAACGGACCGAACCCAGCTTCCACTTGAGCCTTCGTCACCTAGGAGTCCCATCGAGTGCGTCTAAAATGATTTCTATGCCTATGGTATGTTCGGTGTAAACCGTGCACCTATCTTGCCCTGACACTAACATTGTCTCCAAACGAACTAAAACAAGATTCCACACGACCTAGATCACTTACGAGTTCCATTGCGTGCATCCAAAACTATTTATGAGCCTATGGTGTTCAGTGCAAACCGTGCACCTATCTTGCACTGACACTAAGACTATCTCCAAATGGACTAAAACGAGATTACACATGACCCACGTCACTTACGAGTTCCATCGGGTGCCTCCAAAACTATTTATGAGCCTATGGTACGTTTAGTGCAAACCATGCTCCTGTCTTGCATCAAGATTAGCACTATATCCAAACAGAGCGAACAGAGCTCCACCAGACCCTCGTCACCTAGGAGATCATCAGGTGCGTCTAAAACGATTTATGGGCCTACGTTTGACGCAAACCAAACACATATCTTGCACCGACGCTAACACTATCTCAAAATAGATCGAAATGAGAGTCCACATGTCCCACATCACCTAGGAGTTCCATCAGGTGCCTCCAATACTATTTTGGAGCCTATGGTACGATCGACGCAAACCGTGCACCAATCTTGCATCAAGAGTAGCACTATCTCCAAACAGAACGAACCGAGCTTATGGACCGAACCGAGCTTCCACTTGAGCCTTGTCACCTAGGAGTCCCACCGAGTGCGTCCAAAATGATTTCAATGCCTATGGCATGTTCGGTGCAAACTGTGCACCTATCTTGCACTGACACAAACACTATCTCCAAACGGACTAAAACAAGTTCCATCGGGTGCGTCCAAAACTATTTTTGAGCCTATGTCTCGTTCAGTGCAAACTGTGAACCTATCTTGTGTCAAGATTAGCACTATCTCCAAACAGACCGAACATAGCTCCACCATACCCTCATCACCTAGGAGTACCATCGGGTGTGTCTAAAATGATTTATGAGCCTAAGGTATGTTTGACGCAAACTGAGCACCTATCTTGCACCGACACTAACACTATCTCAAAATAGATCGAAATGAGGTTACACATGACCCACGTCACCTAGGAGTTCCATCAGGTGCCTCTAATACTATTTTTGAGCCTACAGTACGTTTGACGCAAACCGAGCACCTATCATGCACCGACACTTACACTATCTCAAAAACATATCGAAACAAGATTACACATGACCCACGTCACCTAGGAGGTCCATCAGGTGCCTCCAATACTATTATAGAGCCTACGGTACGTTCGATGCAAACTATGGACCAATCTTGCATCAAGAGTAGCACTAACTGCAAACAGACCGAACCGAGCTTCCACTTGAGCCTCGTCACCTAGGAGTCCCATCTAGTGCGTCAAAAATGATTTCTATGCTTATGGTATGTTCGGTGCAAACTATGCACCTATCTTGCACTAACACTAACATTGTCTCCAAATGGACTAAAATGAGATTCCACATGACCCATGTCACTTACAAGTTCCATCGTTTGCGTCCAAAACTGCTTATGAGCCTATGGTACGTTCAGTGCAAACCATGCACCTATCTTACGTCAAGATAGCACCATCTCCAAACAGACTGAACAGAGCTCCACCTGACCCTCGTCACCTAGGAGTACCATCGGGTGCGTCTAAAACCATTAATGAGCCTATGGTACGTTTGACACAAACCAAGCACCAATCTTGCACCGATGCTAACACTATCTCAAAACATATCGAAACAAGATTCCACATGACCCACATCACCAAGGAGTTCGATTGGGTGCCTCCAATACTATTTTCGAGCCTACGGTACATTCGACGCAAATCGTGAACCAATCTTGCATCAAGAGTAGCACTATCTCCAAACGGAACGAACCGAGCTTCCACCTGAGCTTCGTCACCTAGGAGTCCCATCGAGTGCGTCCGAAACAATTTCTATGCCTATGGTATTTTCGGTGCAAACCATGCACCTATCTTGCACTAACACAAACACTAACACTAACACTAACACTAACACTATCTCCAAACGGACTAAAACGAGATTCCACACGACCCACGTCACATACGATTTCCATCGGGTGCGTCCAAAACTATTTATGAGACTATGGTACTTTCAGTGCAAACCGTGCACCAATCTTGCGTCAAGATTAGCACTATCTCCAAACGGACTGGCCAGAGCTCCACCCGACCCTCATCACCTAAGAGTACCATCGGGTGCGTCTAAAATAATTTTTGAGCCTACGGTACATTTGACGCAAACCGAGCACCTATCTTACACCGACGCTAACACTGTCTCAAAACAAATCGAAACAAGATTCCACATGACCCACATCACCTAAGAGTTACATCGTGTGCCTCCAATACTATTTCTGTGCCTACGGTACGTTCGACGCAAACCGTGCACCAATCTTGCATCAAGAGTAGCACTATCTCCAAACGGACTGAAACCAGCTTCCACTTGAGCTTCATCACCTAGGCGTCCCATCGAGTGCGTCCAAAATGATTTCTATGCCTATGCTATGTTCGGTGCAAACCGTGCACCTATCTTGCACTGACACTAACACAGTTTCCAAATAGACTAAAACGAGATTCCACACGAGCCACGTCACTTACGAGTTCCATCGGGTGCCCAAAACTATTTATGAGCCTATGGTACGTTCAGTGCAAACCGTGCACCTATCTTGCGTCAAGATTAGCACTGTCTCCAAACAGACCGAACCGAGCTCCAGCAGACCCTCATCATCTAGGAGTACCATCGGGTGCATCCAAAATGATTTATAAGCATATGGTACGTTTGACACAAACCGAGCACCTATCTTGCACCGACGCTAACACTATCTCAAAATAGATCAAAACAAGATTCCACATGACCCACCTCACCTAGGAGTTCCATCAGATGCCTCCAATACTATTTCCGAGCCTACGGTACGTTCGTTTCAAACCGTGCACCAATCTTGCATCAAGAGTAGCACTATCTCCAAACAGACTGAACTGAGCTTCCACTTGAGCCTCGTCACTTAGGAGTCCCATCGAGTGCATCCAGAACGATTTCTATGCCTATGGTATGTTCGGTGCAAACCGTGCACCTATCCTGCACTAACACTAACACTAACACAGTTTCCAAACGGACTAAAATGAGATTCCACATGAGCCACGTCACTTACGAGTTCCATCGGGTGCGTCCAAAACTATTTATGAGCCTATGGTACATTTAGTGCAAACTGTGCACCTATCTTGCATCGAGATTAGCACTGTCTTCAAACAAACCGAACAGAGCTCCACCAAAACCTCGTCATCTAGGAGTACCATCAGGTGCATCTAAAATGATTTATGAGCCTACGGTATGTTTGACGCAAACCGAGCAGCTATCATGCATTGACGCTAACACTGTCTCAAAACAGATCGAAACAAGATTCCACATGACCCACGTCACCTAGGAGTTCCATCAGATGCCTCCAATACTATTTCTGAGCCTACGGTACGTTCAATTCAAACCGTGCACCAATCTTGCATCAAGAGTAGCACTATCTCCAAATGGACCAAACCGAGCTTCCACTTAAGCCTCGTCACCTAGGAGTCCCATCGAGTGCATCCAAAACGATTTCTATGCCTATGGTATGTTCAGTGCAAACCGTGCACCTATCCTGCACTAACACTAACACTAACACTAACACTGTCTCCAAACGGACAAAAACGAGATTCCACACGACCCACATCACTTACGAGTTCCATCGGGTGCGTCCAAAACTATTTATGAGCCTATGGTACGTTCAATGCA
Organism: Saccharum hybrid cultivar R570; assembly: GCA_038087645.1. NCBI lineage: Eukaryota > Viridiplantae > Streptophyta > Magnoliopsida > Poales > Poaceae > Saccharum > Saccharum hybrid cultivar. The sequence continues at coordinate 16,786,986 of JAQSUU010000216.1, read as the reverse complement.
AACCGTGCACCTATCTTGCGTAAAGATTAGCACTATCTCCAAATGGACCGAATAGGGCTCCACCAGACTAAAACGTCCTTGATTTCCATGAAGGGAAATCCACAGAAACGAAGTGTAAAATGATGAAACAATCCATCAATTTACCCAAATCTCAGTGATACACAAAGTCATACATGAATATCAGAGTACAATAGAGAGTTTTACATAAATTATTCTCTTCGCCATGTAGGGCAGAACACACTCACACATAGCATCCATAACAACATCTGACAAAGATAGCAGCGGAAAACGATCTCCTGGAACCAGCTCGAGCATAGAACAGACCATCTAGTCCTCCCAATCATCAACCTCGTAGTCGTACTCAGGCTCAGAACCTGTCAAAAATCTATCAGTACACTTGGTACTAGCCACGCATCGCGCACCCTATGCTTGCATTGCTTTGTGGAAAGTGGAATGCATTGAGGAAAGAGAATGAGACCTATTTAGGCTATGGGTTTCCTATGCAAGTAGTTAATATTTTAATAATAAGATGTTCATCAAATTTTAACCCATCTTATTCACACGTTTTTCCCCAAACCCATCACACACATCATGTCTCATCTCACTCTCTAGGCGACGAGATCGACTCCCGCTCACATCTTGCCTTAATGGCCAAAGCCGGGATCCAACACGAAACCCAGGGGAAAGGTAGAAAGGACTCCTCTCTCTAATCAAGTGAAGCGTAGGTCATGGGAATGTCCATATCCGCGGACGCGGCTATACGTATTGATCGATCAACTCTACAGAGCGTGTACACCTGGTAATCCACAAGATCGCCATCCTCGACGATCTGGCTCATCTAGGCTGATTCCGACTGCCTCCCAATCGGTACAGTACCACCCTACCACTCAGCCCTGGGCCACCCCAGAGTCCACCGTAACGCTAAGACTGTGAGATAAAGTACCGGGCCCCCAAGGTCACTACGCTGTGTTAGGAGGGTGTGGGTCCCCATGCCCGTACCTCCCTACACTATCACCTTCCAACCTAGTAGTAGTGGTACCGCCCTAGTTAGTCGGGTAATCGTCCCCCGCCCATCGGGAGCGAGTGGTGTGCACGAAGATCCCATGGTTCCAGTTCTCAAGACATACCAGTCCTTAGGGGGACCGGACAGGATATCTTCTCAAAAGGGGATCACCAATTTCCCTGTGCCACGACAGCACCTCCACCAGGGATAACCAACACCCCAGTTCACCTCACAACATAACCGCCACAGGTAACTCTCGTGAGGGATGCCCAGGTCACACCCCTCAAGCAAGACTTGCCCCGAAGACTCGTCATAGGATCCTGTCCGATCGACTCAACCCTCACCACTCACCCAAGACGCACGCCAAGATCTCCCCAGTTCTTTTATCAGGTTTACCAAGTTCATGGCACTATGTGCCTTATACATATACGCCTCTCACTCACCGGCATCATATCACAGATATAATGCGAGTAAGAGTAAAAGCAATAATATGTAACATGCGAGCATCTAGCCTAACAGCAGGGTGAGCAGGAGTAAGGTTGCAAGAAAAAGGGGCTCAAAGTAAAGCATCTACCATGCAACCTATCATCCATATTATTGCATAAAAAGTAAAGCACTAGTAATTCTATATTTGCATGTGTAATAGGTCCTACGGAAGTGGGTGGGGCGTGGCACCTGGTAGGTCGTCAGCCAAGTCCTCGCTGTAGTCGGGGTCGTACTCCTCAGTCGGCAGGTCCTCTGGCTCTGTTAAACGTAACATATGGTTGCATGAGCGACTCCTATAGAGGTGCACAAAGAAGCAATAGAAATTCAAAAGCTCCAAATGCACTCAAACACAAGCCTATGACCTAGAGCTCATTTTTAGAAAAATTTAGAAGCTGGTTTGACATTTTTATGAGTTAAAATGAATTAGTTATGAATTTCTAAAGATTAAATGAATTTCTGAAAAAGGAAAAAGAACTAAAAAATCCCGGCAGTGACACATGTCAAGCTCTGATTGGCCAAGAGGGTGTGAGTCACTGAAATGTGGGTCCAAGTCAATGGTCAGCGTTGACCGGTCAACGGTTAGCGCGTTGACCGGGCCGCAACCGGGCCTCGGTGGGCTGGGCCAGGGCCGGATATGGGCCGGTCTGGGCCGGGCTAGGCCCGCCATGTGGCGAGCTCAGGCGCTGCCACGTCACGTAGATGGATTCAAACGGGCTTGGGTTCCGGTGGACATGGCTCACGGTGGGCATGACCGAGCGGTTCATGGATCACGGGTGTGGTTCATGATGGACTCGGTCCATCCTCTCCCTTCTCCTCATGGTGCACGGTGCACCGAATGCATCCAGCAACCCCCGACTCACCTCCCCTCTCTCTGGCCTCACGGCCACGCTCCCGTGCTCGCCATCGTCGGCATGGCGGTCATGACTCGGTGCTCCGGGGCGCTTCTCTCTCCTTCATCTCGAGCATCGAGCTCCTTTCACCGTGACAAACAGCTAGGACCTCTCTTCTTCGTCCCTACCAACCTGAGTCAAGAGGAACAGCCTCGCCATGGTCGTGCTCTGGCCATGGCGGTCATGCTCAGAGCGCCTTCATGATGGCGGCATTCCCGCGCTGGTATAGCTCCGCAAGGCTGTGCCGTGCTCCAGTGTGTGCTTGTGAATGCTTGTGATCATGAACAGAGGTCCCGGTACGGTTTTGGCCATGGCGGCACCGGAGTGCACATGGTGGTGAGCAGAGGAGATTTGTGAGCGGAGCGGCTCACCTCGGGCTCATGGCAGAAGGATAGTGGTGCGGTGGTGATTCAAGGCAGTGAAGTCGAGCGGCCGTGCAGTGACGCATTCCGACGAGGAAGAAGACAGCAGCGTCTCCTTCTCCGGTGTCCCGAGCGGCGGCGACAGTCCGGCTCCTCCTCGCTGCTCTTCCCCTTCTCTTCTTCCCTCCTTCCCCTTCCTTACAGCGCGATGCGGTTAGAGGTGAGGCCACCAGAGGCGGCGGTGTGAAAGTTGGAGGGGGGCTGGGACGTCGGTGCTCGGCTTATATAGCCAAGCTTAGAGCATGGCGATGGCGGATGGTGATGGAAGGGGGTCGAGCCATGTGGCAGCGATCTAGGGGCCTTGGCTAGGGTTTTAGGGAGGCTGGGGCTGGTGGTGACCGGATTGGCTTTGCCAATTTGGAATATCGGGTGGTTAGAGAGGGTACGGTGGTGACAGGGTTCCTACGGGCCATGGCGATGTCACGCTACTTGTGGAGGAAGGCAGGGCGCGCGGCTGGGGTTGGCGTGGGCACTGTGGGGTGCGGGAGTGTGAAGGCTTGGCACAGGGCAGCAGCAGGGGACCGAGGGAATCTCTTCCTCGCGCGGGGCATGACCCTGTTCCCCCTCTGTCTCTGTTTTTGGTCGAAGCAAAGAATGGGGAGCGAAGGAGAGGGATGACGGGTGGGTCCCGTTCATCAGCGGCGTGGGGAAGGATGAAGACGCCTTGGCATCTTGCGGTGCGGCTCGGTGGTGTGGGTGACCGCGGCCTTGCTGGGCCGGCCCACGCGCGGGTGTGCGCGTGTGCGGGGTCGGGGCGCGAGTTGGGCCGAGCCGGTTGACGGGGTAGGCCGAGAGAGGCCCCTTTCCTTTTTCTGATTTATTTAAGAAGCTTTTCTATTTTGTATTTTCTCTATTTTAATTATGCCAAGCATTTATATGTGAGAAAGCATGTTGCCTCCACTTGTATAGCATAGTGGGGCCTACTAAATATATTTTTGGTTTCCAACTATTTGCCAAGGTTATAAATACATATTTATTTAGTTTAAGCAATTCATTAAATAAATATGACTATTTTTAATTAACAATACAAAGAATATAAGAAGCAACTCATGAATATATAATTAAATGCAAGGATGCAATTAACTAGACTAGGTGCTACTTGTGCAAAAAGGGTAGGTTTCCTACATGACACCTCACCAAACATAGGTTATTTTAGAAAAAATTTCGTAGTTGTGATTTTTGTTTCCTGGAAATTTCTGGGTTGTTACACATACCCTCATCACATAGGAGTTCCATCGGGTGCCTCTAAAACCATTTGTGAGCCTATGGTACGTTTGACGTAAATCGAGCACCTATCTTGCACTGACGTTAACACTATCTTGAAACAGATCAAAACAAGATTCCACATGACCTACATCACCTAGGAGTTCCTTCGGGTGCCTCTAATACTATTTCTAAGACTATGGTATGTTTCACGCAAAGCATGCACCAATCTTGCATCAAGAGTAGCACTATATCCAAATGGACTAAACTGAGCTTCCACTTGAGCCTTGTCACCTAGGAGTCTCATCGAGTGCGTCCAAAATGATTTATATGCCTATGGTATGTTTGGTGCAAACCGTGCACCTATCTTGCACTAACACTAACACTGTCTCCAAATGGACTAAAACGAGATTCCACATGACCCACGTCACTTACGAGTTCCATCAGGTGCGTCCAAAACTATTTATGAGCCTATGGTACATTCAGTGCAAACCGTGCACCTATCTTGCGTCAAGATTAGCAATATCTCCAAGTGGACCGAACAGAGCTCCACCAGACCCTCATCACCTAGGAGTACAATCGGGTGCGTCTAAAATGATTTATGAGCCTACGGTACGTTTGACACAAACCGAGCACCTATTTTGCACCGATGCTAACACTGTCTCTAAACATATTGAAACAAGATTCCACATGACCCACCTCACCTAGGAGTTCCATCAGGTGCCTCCAATACTATTTCTGTGCCTACGGTACGTTTGATGCAAACCATACACCAATCTTGCATTGGGTGTGTCCAAAACTATTTCTGAGCCTATAGAACGTTCGGTACAAACCATGCACCTATCTTGCACCGATACTAACACTATCTCCAAACAGACCAAAATGAGATTCCACATGACCCACGTCGCCTAGGTGTTCTCTCAGGTGTGTCCAAAATGATTTTTGATCATGTGGTACCTTTAGCGCAAACCGTCCACTTATCTTGCGTCAAGATTAGCACTATCTCTAAATGTATAGAATCTAGCTTCCACTTGAGCCTCGTCACCTAGGAGTACCATCGGGTGCATCCAAAATGATTTCTAAGCCAGTGGTATGCTCGATGCAAACCATGCACCTATCTTGCACTGATACTAACACCGTATCTAAATGGATCAAAAGGAGATTCCACATGACCCACGTCACCTGAGTGTGTGCAAAATGACTTTCAAGCCTGTGGTACGTTTGGCACAAATTGTGCACCTATCTTGCATCAAGATTAGCACTATCTCCAACCGGATCGAAACACGCGTCTCCTTAGTCTCGTCACCTAGGAGTACCATCGGGTGCATCCAAAACGATTTATGAGTCTATGGTACATTTGGTGCAAAACATGCACCTATCTTGCATCGACACTAACTCTATTTCCAAACGGACCAAAATGAGACTCCATATGACCCACGTCACCTTGGACTTCCATCGGGTGTGTCCAAAATGATTTTTGAGCCTATGGTACATGGGGTGCAAACCATGCACCGATCTTACGTCATGGTTAGCATTATCTCCAAACAGATCGAATGAAGCTTCCACCTGAGCCTCATCACCTAGGAGTACCATCGGCTGCGTCCAAAACGATTTCTAAGCCTATGGTACGTTCGACGCAAACCATGCTCCCATCTTGCGTCAAGATTAGCACTATCTCCAAATAGACTAATCGAGCTTCCACTCTAGCCTCGTCACCTATGAGTACCATCGGGTGCGTCCAAAACGATTTCTAACCCTATGATACGTTTGGTGCAAATTGTGTAACTATCTAACAGTCTCCAAAAGGACTGAAATGAGATTCCACATGACCCACGTCATCTAGTAATTCTATCAGGTGCGTCCAAAATGATTTTTGAGCCTATGGTATCTTCAGCGCAAACTGTGCACCTATCTTGCATCAAGATTAGCACTATCTCCAAACATATCAAATCAAGCTTCCACTTGAGCTTCGTCACTTAGGAGTACCATCAGGTACATCCAAAATGATTTCTCAGCGTATGGTATGTTTGGCGCAAATCGTGCACCTATCTTGCACTGACACTAACACTGTCTCCAAATGGACTAAAACAAGATTTCACAAGACTCACATCAGTTAGGAGTTCCATCGGGTGCGTCCAAAACTTTTTATGAGGCTATGGTACGTTTGGCACAAGCCATGCACCTATCTTGCGTGAAGCTTAGCACTACCTCTAAGCGGACCGAACCAAGCTTCCACTTGAGCCTCGTCACCTAGGAGTACCATCGGGTGCGTCTAATATAATTAACGAACCTATGGTACATTTGACGCAAACTAAGCACCTATCTTTGCATCGATGCTAACACTATCTTCAAACGGACTGAAATGAGATTCCACATGACCCACATCACCGAGGAGTTCTATCGAGTGCGTCCAAAATGGTTATTGAGCCTATGGTATGTTCAGTGCAAACCGTGCACCTATCTTGAGTCAAGATTAGCACTATCTCCAAACGGAGCAAAACGAGCATCCACTTGAGCCTCGTCACCAAGGAGTACCATCTGGTGTGTCTAAAACGATTTCCAAGCCAATTGTACATTTGGCGCAAAACCGTGCACTTATCTTGCACCGACACTAACACTATCTCTAAACCGACCAAAACGAGATTGCACATGACCCACGTCACCTAGGAGTTCCATCGGGTGCCTCCAAAACTATTTCTAAGCTTAGGTACATTCGACCCAAGCCGTGCACCTATCTTGCATCATGAGTAGCACTATCTACAAACGGACCGAAACGAGCATCCACTTGAGCCTCGTCACCTAGGAGTACCATCGGGTGCGTCTAAAATGATTCCTAAGCCTATGGTACATCATTTGGCACAAACCAAATGATGTACCTATCTTGCACTGACACTAACACTATCTCTAAATAGACCGAAACGAGATTCCACGACCCACGTCACCTAGGAGTTCAATCGAGTGCCTCTAGAACTATTTATGAGCCAACGGTATGTTCGACACAAACTGTGTACCTATCTTGTATCAAGAGTAGCACTATCACTAAATGGACTGAACCAAGCTTCCACTTGAGCCTCGTCACCTAGGAGTACCATCGGGTGCGTCTAAAATGATTTATGAGCCTATGGTACATTTGACGCAAACCAAGCACCTATCTTGCACCGACACTAACATTCGAAACAAGGTTCCATAAGACCCACATCAACGAGGACTTCCATCTGGTGTGTCTAAAATTATTTCTGAGCTTGTGGTACTTTCAACGCAAACTATGCACCTATCTTGCGTCAAGGCTAGGTCTATCTACAAACGAACCAAAACGAGTATCACTTGAGCCTCGTCACCTAGGAGTAGCATCGGGTGCAACCAAAATGATTTCTAAGCCTATGGTACGCTTGGCGCAAACCGTGCACTATCTTGCACTGACACCAATAGTGTTTCCAAACAGACCAAAATGAGATTCCACATGATCCACATCACCTAGGAGTTCCATTGGGTGCGTCCAAAATAATTTCAAAGCAAATGGTTAGTTTGACGCAAACTGTGCACCTATCTTGCATCAAGATTAACACTATCTCCAAATGGACCGAATCGACCTTCCACTTGAGCCTTGTTACCTAGGAGTACCAATGGGTGTGTCCAAAATGATTTCTGAGGCGATGGTACGTTCATTGCAAATCATGCACCTATTTTGCACCAATACTAACACTGTCTCCAAACAGATCAAAATTAAGATTCCACATGACCCACGTCATCGAGGAGTTCTATCGGGTGTGTCCAATATGATTTTTGAGCATGTGGTATGTTCGATGGAAACCGTGCACATATCTTGCATCAAGATTAGCACTATCTCCAAATGGACTGAAACAAGCATCCACTTGAGCCTCGTCTCCTAGGAGTACCATCGGGTGCGTCCAAAACAATTTCTAAGCCTATGGTACGTTTGGCGCTAACCATGCACCTATCTTGCACTAACACTAACACTGTCTCCAAACGGATTGAACTGAGATTCAACATGATCCACGTCACCTAGGACATCCATCAGGTGCATCCAAAACAATTTCAGAGCATATGGTTTGTTTGACGCAAACCTAGCACCTACCTTGCGTCAAGATTAGCACTATCTCCAAGCAGACAAAACTGAGCTTCCACTTGAGCCTCATCATCTAGGAGTACCATTGAGTGCGCCTAAAATGATTTATGAGCCTATGGTATGTTTGACGCAAACGGAGCACCTATCTTGCACTGACGCTAACACTGTCTCGAAACATATCGAAACAAGATTCCACAGGACCCACATCATCAAGGACTTCCATCGAGTGTGTCTAAAACGATTTCCAAGCCTGTGGAACGTTCGGCGTAAACCGTGTACCTATCTTATGTCAAGACTAGGTCCATCTCTAAATGGTCCGAAACGAGCATCCATTTGAGCCTCGTCACCTAGGAGTACCATCGAGTGCGTCCAAAATGATTTCTAAGCCTATGGTACGTTTGGAGCAAATCGTGCACCTATCTTGCACTGACACTAATACTGTCTCCAAATGGACGGAAATGAGATTTCACATGACCCACGTCACCTAGGAGTTCCATCAGGTGCGTCCAAAATGGTTTTTGAGCCTATGGTATGTTCGGTGCAAACTGTGCACCTATCTTGCGTTAAGATTAGCACTATATCCAAACAGACCGAATCAAGCTTCCACCAGAGCCTCGTCACCTAGGAGTACCATTGGGTGGGTCCAAAATGATTTCTGAGCCTATGCTACGTTTAGCGCAAACCCTGCACCTATCTTGCACTAACACTAACATTGTCTCTAAACGGACTGAATCGAGATTTCACATGATCCACATCACCTAGGAGCTCCATCGGGTGCATCCAAAATGATTTCAAAGCGTGTGGTACATTCGGTGCAAACCATTCAACTATCTTGTGTCAAGATTAGCACTATCTCGAAACGGACCAAATTGACCTTTCACTTGAGCCTCGTCACCTAGGAGTAACATTGGGTGTGTCAAAAACAATTTCTGAGCCGATGGTACGTTTGTTGCAAACTATGCACCTATCTTGCACCGATACTAACACTGTCTCCAAACGGATCAAAATTGAGATTCCACATGACCCACGTCACCGAGGAGTTCTATTAGGTGTGTCCAAAATGATGTTCACGCCTGTGGTATGTTTGGTGCAAACCGCGCACCTATATTGCGTTAAGATTAACACTATCTCTAAACGGACTGAAACGAGCATCCACTTGAGCCTTGTCTCCTAGGAGTACCATCAGGTGCGCCCAAAACAATTTCTAAGCCTATGGTACTTTTGGCACTAACCGTGCACCTATCTTGCACTAACACTAACACTGTCTCCAAACGGATTGAACCGAGATTCAATATGATCCACATCCCCTAAGAGGTCCATTGGGTGCATCCAAAATGATTTTAGAGCCTATGGTTTGTTTGACGCAAACCGTGCACATATCTTGCGTCAAGATTAGCACTATTTATAAACAAACCGAATTGAACTTCCACTCTAGCCTCATCACCTAGGAGTACCATCGGGTCAACCAAACCGGTTTCTGAGCCTATGGTACGTTTGGCGCAAACCGTGTACCTATCTAACACTGTCTCCAAAAGGACCAAAATGAGATTCCACATGACCCACATCACCTAGGACTTCTATTAGTGTGTCCAAAATGATTTTCGAGCCAGTGGTATCTTCGGCGCAAAACGTGTACCTATCGTGCACCGATACTAACACTATCTGTAAACGGACCAAAAGGAGATTCCACATGAACCACGTCACCTAGGTGTTCTATCGTGTGTGTCCAAAATGATTTTTGTTCCTATGGTACGTTCGGCACAAACCGTGCACCTATCTTGCGTCAAGATTAGCCCTATCTCCAACTGGACTGAAACACGCATCTACTTGAGCCTTGTCACCTAGCAGTACCATCGGGGGCATCCAAAATGACTTCTAGGCCTATGGTACGTTTGGCGCAAACTGTGCACCTATCTTGTGTATACATTCATAATGGTAACACTGTCTCTAAAAGGACCGAAATGAGATTCCATATGACCCACGTCACCTAGGAGTTCTATCGGGTGTGTGCAAAGTGATTTTCGAGCCTGTGGTATCATTGGCGCAAACCGTGCACCTATCTTGTGTCAAGATTAGTAATATCTCCAAAAGGACCGAAATGAGCATCCATTTGAGCCTTGTCACCAAGGAGTATCATTGGGTGCGTCCAAAATGATTTCTAAGCCTATGGTACATTTGATGCAAACCGTGCACCTATCTTGCACTAACACTAACACTATCTCTAAATGGACTGAAACGAGATCCACATGACCCACGTCACCTAGGAGTCCCATTGGGTGCGTCCAAAACTATTTATGAGCCTATGGTACGTTCGGTGCAAATTGTGCACCTATCTTGCATCAAGGTTAGCACTATCTCCAAACAGATTGAACTGAGCTTCCACTTGAGGCTCGTCACCTAGGAGTACCACCGAGTGCGTCTAAAATGATTTATAAGCCTATGCTATGTTTGACGCAAACCGTGCACCTATCTTGCACCGACGCTAACACTGTCTCCAAACGGATCAAAACGAGATTCCACATGACCCACGTCACCGAGGAGTTACTTCGAGTGCGTCTAAAATGATTTTTGAGCCCATGGTACTTTCGGCGCAAGCTGTGCACCTATCTTGCGTCAAGATTAGCACTATCTCCAAATGGACCAAATCGAGTTTCCACTTGAGCCTCGTCACCTATAAGTACCATTGGGTGTGTCCGAAATAATTTCTGAGCCGATGGTCTATTCGTTGCAAACCATGCAGTTATCGTGGAAAAGAACCATGGATAAAATGTATGAAGACTTGGCGGAATCTTATAGGTGGACTACTATGCTTATAGTGATTCTGTCTGTGTTGGTTAAGGACTGAGGCATGGAGCCTTTCTTATCATTTTGAACACATGCCTATCACTTAGCTAGCCAGATCCGATGAACCGACCACGAAGCCGAGTAGCTCAACTCAGGCCGGGAGTCGACAAGTATAAATGCACACTCTAGAGGAAGTAAGGATGTGTGGGGGCCATTGGCGTGAGCCTAAGGGCAGGTGTTATAATTCCTGAACGTCCGTGTAGAGTCACAGCCCTGGGAGCGTGGCACTAACCGAACCTGTGAAGTTGGTTCTTGAGTTGTACCAAAGGTAACCTAATGTTCCTCGACGGAGGAAGTCATGGGCTTGTGTTAGGAATAATTCCCCAGCTGGGTAGTAATCGATTTGAATCGTCGTCTCTTGAGAAACTTGACAGGATTATCTCCATTGTAGTCACACTAAATGACTTGATGGTTCAGTAATGATGATGATGAGCATGGTCTTATTATACCTGATATGGTTATTAATGTTTGCTCCTTAATCAAGTGATTGCTATAGAGCAGGTGCTAATCTAGATGATAGGTTAATGATTATTAACTTAATGCTTAAGTAATGAGTGGTACTTATCTGCATATAAGCTTTTATGAAAAAATATTGTCAAGCAAGCCTCATACATATATCAGCCTTGCATACTCCTTGGTGTCATTTTTATTTCTGGTTTATGACGGGTAAGTCTAGTTGAGTACATTCTCGTACTTAGGGTTTATTCCCTCTTGTTGCAGATGACATCTTCTATAATGGTTGTTGCAAGTATTGTCTTCTCCCTATAGGGGATGATGACTAGACCATTGGGCATGGTCTATGTTAGTGTCTCTCACCTGGAATGCTTTTGTGGGATATGACTTTGGACTGGCTATGTATCTGAACTACTAGTGTTGAAAATTCAAAACTATGTTGCTTCCGCTACATTAAACTTGGTTTGTAATAACTTATTTAAACTCCAATGTATGTGAGCTGCCGCAAGCTACTTGTGAAATATTGTAATAGGTGATGTGTTGTGTTGAATCATGTACAATCTTGGCTTGTTCGTTGGTTGGTTTGAAATCCTTCATGATTTCGTGGACTACAGGGATTAATGGGCTCAAGTGTGAAAATTTGATCGCTCCAGCAATTGTTTTTGTACTTGTGCTCTTATAATTTGGGTGGTTCTGTGACAGCTGGTATCAGAGCAAGATTCAACATTAAACATGTCATTTGTGTATTTAAAACAAAAGCTTTTGTGAAAAATCTGGATTTTAAGCTAAAGTGTGCCAGTGGTCCTTTATGCTCAATTAAGGACCTTTAGGTGGCTTATTTAAGTACTAACTTTGGGGGTTGATTTCTTGCTTTCTATTTCATTGTCCACATGGTGTGCAATTGTATGCATGCCATCTGCTTGGTGGTAATGTATGGATCAAATACCTCTATGCTCAGGTAAGTGTGAGTTGTGAGAGCATTACTGTCCAACCGTCGGTCTAGGGGAGAGTTAGTTGTGGTTACTGGCATAATTACATGTTCAACCATGTATTTATGAAAGTACTTAATTGTGGGTACATCTGTCAGGTAGCTGTGATACCGAAGTATATGCATCAAGGAATGTATGTATGGAGAGTATTTAGTTCATATATATAGAACTATTACCCTACAGCTAGCTACAAAATAACTTATTCTGTAGCCACTTGGAGTTACGATAATTGCTACGCTAATTTATGAGATTGTAGTAACTCCTTACTATGTGATTTACTATAATATTATGGTAAATATCCCTATGTGTTATAGTAATTCAACTATCGTAAATATATACTGACATTGTCGTAAATTAATATATAAAATTATCGTAAATAGAGGTGGCTACAAAATAACTTATTTTGTAGCTAGCTATAGAGTATACTCTCCATATATATATATATATATATATATATATATATATATATATATATATATATATATATATATATATATATATATATATATAGTGCAACGTTGTAGACCAGCTAGTTACGTATATTGAGAGAACGTGTGCATGCCACCGCCTATACTGTTAGACTTATAAATTTTTCCTAAGGTTTGTGAGGACATACGGATCATGCATGCATCATGTTCATTACTACATTACATTCTTGCATTACTCCCTCCCTTATAATTGCTTATCCCAATTTTAAAATTTTTGTCTCTCAAAAGTAATCCTCTCACTAGAGTTGCACCCTATTGCTACAGATGGCCGCGCCTGTGTTTCCTCCTTGTAGCAACACCTTTTTGGACCAATTTGGCACGCCTACCTTGCTTTGGAGGGTGCTGAGCTCAGTTAGGTATCCTGAGGCGCCACATTATACATGGGTGCAGACAGTGCCATTTGGAGATGTGCCATGGTACAATGTGACCTTGGTGGTACCGCAAAACCCCACGAGGCCGCTATAGCGTGGGTGGAGCACGGAGTCTGATGGGTAAAGCCCATGGAAAGCCACGCAAGTTGCTGCTCTTGATGTGCTTATGGACATAGCACAGAGTTTTGGAGATGAGTTGGTGGGTGGACCAGCTGCATCCATTCCCCGAGTGGCTCCTACAGATGCTGAGTGGACTCAAGAAGCTGGTCGTGCCTTGGTTTGAGGCAGTGGTGAGCGTGTTCAGAGTGACAATGTGGAAATGAGTGCTATGATGGCCGTCTTGAAGCTTTGTCGGGTCAGGTAGGACACCCTCTCTAGCGTACTAGAAGAGGCTAGTAAGGCAACAACAGCTCAGCGCAAGTTTAGGTTGCATGCCCGCAAGTATCACCGTAGGGCAAAGGCATGTGGGCAAGCTTAGCTGGAAGTAGATGAGATTTGGGGTATTGCAAATTATCACCTGTAGTAGTGGGGGCAAGTAGCCCGTGAGAGAGATGAGCTTTAAGAACAGTTAGAGCAGGTGACCCGTCATAGGGATGCTGCCCTCGAGTTGGCAGAGGAGAGGCGTTAGGGATGGATTAGGGACCGTATTGAGATCCATTGTCTCAACAACGAGAAGGATCCGGGACCGTATTGAGATCCATTGTCTCAACAACGAGAAGGATCCAATTCCCCACCCTGCACCAATCTATCCAGACTTAGGCCCTCAGGTGATAGTGGCTGATGACAACGGCATGGAGGTTGATGGTCCTAGTGTCATCGCACCTATCATGCTAGAAGTCGAGGAAGACGACGATGAAGAGCTTGAGCTAGTCAGTGATGAGGACAGAGAGGTCATCTTTGATGCTAATTCTGATGTTGATGCGTAGTTTAGCTTAGCACATAGCTAGATGCGCTAATTCTAATCTTTTGCTACAATCTCATGTATGGACATGTAGCTTTGCCTTAAAGCCAATCTCGTGGATGTAATATCGAACCATGATGTGTCTTTAAAGTATGGTTGGAACCTTGACGGTTGAGATGTAACCTATTAGACAAGCTTGTGCTCCACGTTATGTGAGCCTTTAAAATAATTCCATCTTTGATGTCGGTGAAATTTGTCATTGTTGAGTGCATCGCAATATTGCGTCAAATGATGTAATTGATGGTGTTGTGTTGTAGAAATGATCTGTTTGTTGCATGAATATATTCTCTCCAATGCGTTCAGTTTGGCATACTTACATAATTCGTCTGTAATTTTTCCAACATCATCAGTACTCACTGGTTATGTATTTTGCAGATGGCTCAAAACCTTTGTTTTGGTTGGGGTCGTGGCAATGAGAATCAAAACCCTCTGCCACTCCTCCCCCTCCACCTACTCATGCGGAGTTGATGCAGTCTTTGGTTGATGGTCAACGTGCCTTAGCTAATGCTATTCGCCAGATGGTCAATCGTGAAGGCCGCAATGTCCGTTAGGGACATGAGCCTAACCAGTATAGCAACTTTAAGGATTTCATGGACACCAAGCCTCCCATCTTTAAAGAGGCAGAAGAGCCGCTTCATGCTGATGAATGGCTAAATACCATTGAGTAAAAGTTTCGCTTGCTTAGGCTTACTGAAGGCATGAAGGCAGAGTATGCGTCCCACCAGTTGCATGGTCCTATAGGCATCTGGTGGAGTCATCATAGGCATACCTTACCTGCTCATGTTGAGATTATCTAGAATCAGTTTAAGGAAGCTTTCAGGGGGCATTATATTCCTCCTGGCCTAATGGCTATCAAGCATACTGAATTCATGAAGTTGACTCAGGGAAGCAAGAGTCTAGGTGACTACCTGCAGGCTTTCAATAACTTGTCTAGGTATGCGACTGAGTTTGTGGATACAGATGCTAAGAAGATCGCTAGCTTCAAGCGGGGACTTTGCCCTAAGCTGATGAAATTCATGGGCAATAGCAAGTGTGCAACTTTTAATGAGTTCATCAGTGATGCTCTAACTCAAGAGAACAATAATGATGTATATGCTACAACCAAGAGCCGTAAGCGCACTTACGAGGTAGGTGCTTCTTAGTCTAAAGCTCCTATAGTGGCCAAGATGCAATATCATCCACCTGCTGCACCCACCAGGTATCATCCTCCACAGAAGAACCCAACCAAGAGTGGTTTTCGCAAGGGTTACACTATCACTCTTCCCAAGAATACTTTGGGACAGGGCAGTTCTAATGTGCCGCCAAGCAATAGGCCGTGTTGGAATTACACCCGATCACTCTTCCTCCTAAGAAGACCCATCAAGGTAACATCCGTCAGGGGCGTGTTCACTTCACCACTGTTGACGAGATTCCTGCTCGAGAGGTAGTCACCGCTGGTAAGTTTTTGGTGAATCAACATCCTACAGTTGTACTGTTTGATTCTGGTGCTTCACATTCATTGATGAGCTCTACCTTCACATCCAAGTTCAATCAGCCTATAACTACTATAACCCATGTGGGTTATTGCATTAGTGCTGTGGACAACAGCATCTCTACTAATCAGATAGTGAAAGAGGTAAGTATTGAGATAGGCAATCGTAGTTATGTTGTTGATCTAGTAATCTTGCCCGGTTTGGGAATAGACGTCATCCTGGGAATGAAGTGGATGTGTGGTAATGGAGTCCTGATCGACACCTCTACTAGAGTTGTGATGTTAAGGGATCTGGTAGACAAGAAAGCTTTTCTTGTGCAGCTTCCTACAGATATTTGCCTTCACAATAAGGCTAATGTTGCTTTAGCAAAATCCATTGCTGATGTTCCTGTAGTGGGTGAGTTTTTAGATGTCTTTCCCGATGAATTGCCTAGATTACCTTCGAATCATGATGTGGAATTCAAGATTGAGCTAATTCCTGGCACCGCACCTATCTAGGAGACCTTATCGAATCGAGTTAGTAGAGCTTAAAATCTAGTTGAATGAGCTTTTAAAGAAGGGTCTTATTCATCCTAGCTCTTCTCCGTGGGGTTGTCCTACTATCTTTGTGAAGAAGAAGGATCAATCTTTGCACATGTGTGTGGATTATCGATCGCTCAATGCTGTTACTATCAAGAACAAGTATCCTCTTCCTCGCATTGATATCTTGTTTGATTAGTTATCTAAAGCTAAAGTAGTTTCCAAGATTGATTTGAGATCGGGTTATCATCAAATCAAGATTCGTCCTAAAGATATCCCTAAGACCGCTTTCTCTACCAGATACGGGTTGTATGAGTATCTTGTCATATCCTTTGGGTTGATAAATGCTCCTGCACACTTCATGTATTTGATGAATTCGGTATTTATGCCCGAATTGGATAAGTTTGTGGTGGTATTCATCGATGATATTCTAGTCTACTCGGAGAATGAAGAAGAGCATGCCGAGCATCTGAGAGTGGTCTTAACTCGATTGTGCGAACATAAGCTTTATGCCAAGTTCAGCAAATATGAGTTATGGTTAAAGAAAGTACGTTTCCTAGGTCATGTGTCGTCCTGGGATGGTGTTTCTTTGATCCTACTAAAGTGCAATAAGTGCTGGACTAGAAGGCACCAACTTCGGTTAATGAAGTTCGGAGTTTTCTTGGTTTAGTTGGTTATTATCATCGCTTCATCTCGGATTTCTCTAAATAGCCAAGCCCATGACTCGACTGCTTCAGAAAGATGAGAAATTTGTCTGGACTCCGGAGTGTGAAGAAGCCTTTCACACTTTACAGACTTTGTTGACTTCTACTCTTGTCTTAGCAAAACCTGATATTGTGAAACCTTTTGATATGTTTTGTGATGCATTAGGTACCGCTTGGGATGTGTTCTTATGCAGGAAGGCCGAGTCATTGCTTATGCCTCGCGTCAGCCACGAAAGCACGAGGTCAACTATCCAACTCACGACTTAGAGTTAGCTATAGTTGTTCATGCTTTGAAGATTTGGAAACACTATTTGCTTAGCAACGTGTGCAATATTTACACTGATCATAAAAAGTCTCAAGTACATCTTTACTCAACCTAAGTTGAACATGTGCCAAAGAAGATGGTTAGAGTTGATCAAGGATTATAATCTTCAAGTGTACTATCATCCGGGCAAGGCAAACATTGTTGCTGATGCCTTGAGTAGGAAATCTCATTGCAATTCTCTGATTCTCAAAGATTTTCATCTATCCCATCTCTTACATCCCGTTGTGCTCCACAATATCACTATTAATTGCTCTCTTAGAAGTCGAATCATCAGAAGACCGATATGGGTGTTTTTCAGATCAAAAGAAAGATGAAGGAACAAGAGACCAAGCATTTTCGAATTGATGGGAAGGGCTTTCTTTGGTTCAAGGATAGACTTGTGGTGCCCAAGGACAAAGAACTTAGAAACCAAATCATAGCTGAAGCCCAATCTTCTAAATTATCCATCCATCCTGGTAGTAGTAAAATGTACCAAGATCTAAAACCTTACTTTTGGTGGACCAAAATGAAGAAAGAGATCGCATCCTACGTTGCTTGGTGTGATAATTGTTGTAGAGTCAAGGCTATTCACATGAAACCTGGTTTACTTCAACCTCTATCTATTCTAGGTTGGAAGTGGGAAGAGATTGTTATGGACTTGATTGTCGGCTTACCAACTACGGAGAGGGGTTTTGATTTCATTTGGGTGATCGTAGATCGCTTGACGAAGTCCGCTCATTTCATTCCTGTGAAGACCAGTTATCATCCATACCAAGTTGCGGACATTTATTTCTATCAAGTTGTATGTCTTCATGGTGTGCCCAAGTCTATTGTCTTTGATAGAGGACCCTAGTTTACAGCTCACTTTTGGGAGTGCTTACATCAAGCCTTAGGTACCCATTTAATCTGCAGTTCTGCTTATCATCCGCAAACTTTAGGGCAAACCGAGCATATTAATTAGATTCTCAAGGACAAGTTTAGAGCTTGTGTTATCTCTTCCAAGGGTTCTTGGGAGCAAAGGTTACCGCTGGCTAAATTCTCTTATAACAATAGCTATTAAGAGAGTATTAAGATGGCTCTTTTCGAAGCTTTATATGGTTGCAAGTGTAGAACTCCTTTGAACTAGGTCGAACCTGGGAAAGGAGGTACTATGGAATTGACTTTGTTAAGGAAGCCGAGGAGCAAGTCCATACCATTTAGAAACATATGGCAGCTGCTTAGGATAGACAAAAAAGTTATGTTGATAAGAGAAGAAAGCCTATTGAGTTCGGGGTGGGTGATCATGTATACCTTAAGGTGTCACCTATGAAAGGAGTGAAGCGCTTTGGTGTGAAACGGAAGCTTGCGCCTCGATATGTAGGCCCGTATCAGATCATCGATAAGAGTGGAAGGGTAGCTTACAAGCTCCAGTTACCTTCGGAGTTGGGAGCTATCTTTCCGATCTTTCATGTTTCTCAATTAAAGAAATGTCTTCGTGTGCCTGAGGAAAGAGTAGAAGTGAGGCGTATCAAATTAAAATTTGATCTTATTTATGAGGAAAAGCCAGTGACTATTCTGGAAGTCAAAGAAAGAGTAACTCGAAGCCAAGTGGTTAAACTATATAAGGTGGTTTGGAGTAATCATAATGAGCGTGATGCAACGTGGGAACGGGAGGATTATTTGTGAAACACTTATCCTACTTTCTATGCTCAACAATACGCTTTCCAAATCTCAGGATGAGATTTTTATAAGGGGGGAGGGCTATAACACCCTATGTGTTAGGCTCCCATTTGCACTTGCATAGCATAAGCATAATCATAAGCATGAGCACAGGCATCTCATATCACATGTTGCATTCTTGATGTTTCACTTGTTGCACCTCAATGTTTCATCCTACAGCATATGTTGCATAGTTGCAATATGTATGTGTCAACTATATGTAGCTCTTCTATGTTGCACCTAGTACCCTAGTGATGTTGTACATATCCCACAATTCATATTTCATGTGTTACATAGCCTATCTTGTAACATGGAACCCTGTGTTTCAGTAATTATGACTGGATATTTCATGTGTTTCAATTGAATGTTTCAATTACTTTATGAGTTTGGAATACATGCATCACATGCAAATGAGTGTGGTGACTCACTAAAACACCCCAACTATGCTTAGAACACATAATGGAACAATGTTCATGTTGATCAATTTGCCTAATTATGTTTCTAAGCGATGGTTGCCTCTAGTTGACCACTAGAGTGCTTTTGTTTGACCAAATAGAAAGTACAGCTTAGAGTGTTTGCATGGTTGTGCACCTTTAAGGAAAGTTATAGCAAATTTAATAAGGAACAAAAATTGTTTAAGGGCCATGTTATGAAAATGTGTCCAACATGCTCAAGGTGGCCCACAAGTCAAGTTTCAGTGATGTTTCAACACTTAGAAAAATGTGCTAAGTCAAGTACAGTCACAATTTCAATGTATACACCTTGGAGATGATGTAACTTTCTAACCATTACGAATTAGAAGATGATTTCTAAAGCAATCTTGTAGCCCTTGCATGGCTCTACAAATTGTGTTTAAACACCTTGCACCAATTCGCCATGGATTGATCGTGATATCATCTCCAAATCGCGCTGTCAGGCGTCCTATCGGGCTCTGATGGCCATCTCGGCCGGGACACAGTGGCCGACCGGCCACAGGCCACTGCCGCCATGTGGAGGCCGTACACCGGTGATGGCCCCACCGGTCAGGCCAGAGCGTGCCTCAAGCCGCCACGACAAGCCTCGCTCCCTCTCTCACTCAAATCGCCTGCTCTCTACTCTCTCTTGCCCTTGCTGCGGCAAGAACCAGCAGCAGCGGCACCAATGTGTAGCCGCTGGCATCATGCACGCCAGCCACCACGCCATTGTCACCCTCTTCTCGTGCTTAGCTCTACCAACCTTCACACCACCTCGCCAACCCATCAGCTTCACTGTCCGAGCTAGGGGTAAGGTGCTTAGACGTTTCCATCACCGCCATTACTCGCTAGAGCTCCGCCATGCACATGGTCACCGTGGCCAAAACAGCTCTGGCCGTCTCGCTCTTCTCCACTTAGCGCATTGGGTTCCTCATGACGCGTAGTAGGTGTGCCCCTAGAAGGCATGGACGATTAGGGCCCTATTCGCCAGAGCGTCACCACGCCGCCGTGCTTTCACCACTGAAGCGCCATGCACACACGGCCTAGCCTCATCGCCATAGCAACTTAGGGCCTATCTTGCACCTATCTTGCACCAACACTAACACTATCTCTAAACAGACAGAAACGAGATTCCACAAACCTACGTGAGTTCCATCGGGTGTGTATAAAACGATTTCGGATCCTATGGTACGTTCGGCGTAAGCCATGCACCTATCTTGCGTCAAGTTTAGCTCTATCTCTAGACGGATAGAATCAAGCTTCTACTTGAGCCTCGACACCTAGGAGTACCATCGGTAGCATCCAAAATGATTTCTGAGCATATGGTATATTTGGCGCAAACCGTGAATCTATCTTTCACTAACACCAACACTATCTCCAAAAGAATCGAAACGAAATTCCACAAACCCACATCACCTAGGAGTTGCAACGGGTGCGTCCAAAACGACTTCCGAGCTTATGGTGCGTTCAATGCAAATTGTGAACCTATCTTGCGTCAAGATTACCATTATCTTCAAAAAGACCGAATCGAGCTTCCACTTGAGCCTCATCAGCTAGGCGTTCCATCGGGTGCATCCAAAATGTTTTCCTAGCCTATGGTACGTTCAGCGCAAACTGTGCACCTATCCTGTGTTAAGATTAGCACTATCTCCAAACCGACCGAATCGAGCTTCCACTTGTGCCTCATCACCTAGGAGTTCCATCAGGTGCATCCAAAACGATTTCTATGCCTATGGTACGTTTGGTGCAAACCGTGCAACTATCTTGCACTGACACTAACACTGTCTCCAAACGGACTAAAAAGAGATTCCACAAACCTATGTCACCTAGAAGTTGCATCGGGTGCATCTGAAACAATTTCTAATCTTGTGGTACGGTCAGCGCATATCGTGCACCTATCTTGAGTCAAGTTTAGCACTGTCGGCATCTGGCCCCGTGAGGGTCCTAAGCCAACGAGTGAATCAGTGCTGCATGTCCCTAATCTGGATAGTGATGCAAGGAGAGTACGTGGAGATTTATCCTGGTTCAGGCAAAAGAAGGCCCTATGTCCAGCAGGGAGAGGGGAGTATTGTATTTCCTTGCACCTAAGTGCTTGCGTAGGGGTTACAAGCTGTGAGAGAGGGAGCTGATCCCAGGTCTCAGAGAGGAAAAGTGAGAGTACAAAAGAGATTGCTTGAGATGTTGATCTTCTATGGTGGTATGGTGACTGGCTTTTTTACTTGTCCGTCGTCGCCCCCTTTCGTAGAGTCCCCTGCCTACCCTTTTATAGGGTCCAGAGGAGGTAGGGATGCCGGGGGTGCCTTAGAGGTGAAGTTTTGTCGAGCGCTGTGGAGGGCGCTGTAGCGACGTGCCCTGAGAATGGCCGGCCATCCCCGGACACCATGGTGACGTAGAGGATGAGACGGTGAAAAGACTCCGGATCCTGTGGCATGCAAGCCTTGCTTTCTTGTTTGACCGGTGGTTTGGTCGAGGCCAGGTCGAGGACGGGTCGAGGTGGGTTGACGATGAATGGATAAGGCCAAGTCCCAAGAATTTCAGGGTACGATACTCGTTGTATTCTGCCTCGAGGGGGATCAGTGGTGGAACAGTGCCCGGTATGGCGTGTGTAGTGACAGGTTTTCACTGCCCATCCTGGGATAGGTAGTAGAAAGTGAGATTTGACGCTGGTACTGCTTCCATGTCGGTTATTGCTATAGCCATGGGGGTAGGAAGTGGTTGGCGGTTGCATTAAATGCTCTGACTTTTGTCTCAGAGTTGGTGAGTGAGGAGGATCGACCAGCTCGATCCAGGGTCATGTGAGTCGGAGATTTCTCGGTGGTCGAGGTGTTTTGTTGAGCAAGCCTCGTGCGAATCGGAACGTGGTTGAGGCGTCTTGTCGAGCGAGTCTCGTGCAAGTCAGAACGTGGTCGAGGCATTTTGTTCATCGTTTCGGCTCATCCCGTCTTTGTGGGCAGAGTTCTTGGCGTGGTTTTCTTAGGGGTTTGTTTTTCTTGATCGTTGATTGTGGGTACCCCTTGTTTAGGTACCCGACAGTAGCCCCCGAGCCTTTGGGTAAGTGTGGCCACTCTCATAGAGGCTCAGCGAGTCATGAACTGGAGTCGTAGCGTTATAGCTTTTTCCGGTGGGTGCATGCGAGCGCACCCGCCGGGTGTAGCCCTCGAGGCCTCGGTGGAGTGTTTTGACTCCTCCGAGGTCTTTAGTGTGTTATATCGAGGAATGCTCTTGCATCTGGGTCATCGTGACGTGTTTTGTCCTCTTTTGTTTGAGGTTTAGCCTTTTGCGGTCAAGCCCTCGAGCCTCGCACGCACGAGGTCGATCAGAGTCTTGCCCGTCTTTTATCGTTCGACCCTCACGCTCCTTTTTAGAAAAAAGGAGGAGGGGTGGGGAACGTCGTACTACCCTTGTCGGGCGAGTTTCGATGGTCTCCGGTGAGCTGCTAGCGGGGAATTTGAGTGGGAGCCCGTGCTCCATTCGGTAGGAGTCGGCTAGCAGCCATGGAGGCGCTCTCAAAAATGCCAAAGAGTAGTCGTGTGGATCTCGGTTCCATGCGATAGGATCTGAGGGCTCGATGCCTCCCTCCGAGGGGATTCCACCGTCGACCTCTCTTCTAGCCTCGAATACGTCTGGGGGTGCCTCAAGAGAGTGGCTCGAGCCCTGGCCTTGTATGGGTGCGTCCCTAGTTGTCCCTGACTCCGTCACTCAAGGGCAGTTGTCGAACCCCGGTCGAGGGCCAACTTTCGATCCCTCGAGGTTTATATTGGGCTCGCAGCCTGCCTGGATCTGATCGAGGCCACTGAGGAGCTCGGGGGTCGCCTTGCGAAGCTATTCGAGGTCGAGGTGGTCCCGCCTACCGACAATGAGGGCCTGTAAGCCAAAACCTGGGCATGAAGGCCCATGTAATAGGGTAGTTAGTACTTGTGACTTACACCGTGATGGCCTCAGGGGCCCTGAAACATTAATTTGTAAATGTATATGTTCGTTTTCGTTCGAGTCTTTTCTTTCCTTTCTTGCTTGAATCGTATTCTTGCATGATTTTCTTAGCACGCGGCTGCACCCCTTGGCGTGAGGGAGCGAGTGGAGGTACCATAGCCTCGGAGGCGTAAGTGATCAAGTGGCTCGGTAGCCCTCGAGCCTTAGGGTGTGTATGTGGCCTCGTGGATTATGTAAGAACACGATTCGAAGCGTATGGGAACGTTAGACGTGAGCTTTTTCAAAATCGTGAACTTTTATTAGGTCTACTTAGCGCGCGGTTGAACCCCTTGGTATGGGGGAGCGAGTGGACATACCGTAGCCTTGGAGGCATAAGTGATCTCATGGCTCGGCAACCCTCGAGCCTTAGGGTGCGCTTGCGTCCTCGTCGACTTATGTAAAAGTTCTCTTATTTTTTGAAAAAATGCAAGTTTTTTGGGGATACGTAGGGGGTTCCCCCCTTGCATCCCCCGAGGGAGGGTCGACTCTGAAAAAACAGGGTCGATCCTACCTGGTTTTTACGAAAGAATGCTTTGAACACCGATGTATTCTTTATTCTATCATGGGATTATGAAACAATTTACAGAGCCTCAAGGCTTTAGGGAAAAAAGCGACGTAGCTGTTCGATGTTCCATGTGTTGGTGAAGATTTCGCCTTTCTCGTTCGATAGCTTGTAGGTGCCGAGCTTCAATACTTCCGCGATGATGTACGGCCCTTCCCATGGCGGAGTAAGCTTGTGTCGTCCCTTGTTCTGACTTCGCCGTAGCACCAGGTCACCGACATTGAGGTCCCATCTGCGGACGTGTTTGTCGTGGTAGCGTCGGAGACTTTGCTGATACCTTGCAGAGTGTAATAGAGCCACATCGCGAGCTTCCTCGAGCTAGTCGAGGGCGTCCTCTCTTGTGGCGTCATTGTTTTGCTCGTTGTAGGATTTCAGCCTTGGGGATCCATATTCTATATCGGTTGGGAGCATAGCCTCGGATCCGTAGACTAAGAAGAACGGAGTGAACCCTGTGGCTCGACTCGGCATCGTTCTTAGGCTCCATAGGACCGAGGGGAGCTCGGCGGCCCATTTTTTTGCCATGTATGTTTAGCTTGTCGAAAATTCTCGGCTTTAGGCCTTGTAGAACCATGCCGTTGGCATGTTCTACTTGGCCATTTGTTTTTGGATGAGCCACGGCCGACCAGAGCACATAGATGTGATGGTTGTCACAGAAATCCAAAAACTTTTTGCCGGTAAATTGGGTGCCATTGTCCGTGATGATGTAGTTAGGAATCCCAAAGCGGTGGACGATGTCGGTGAAGAATAGCACGGCTTGCTCAGACCTGATGCTAGTGATCGGACGGGCCTTGATCCACTTGGAAAACTTATCAATGGCGACGAGCAAGTGGGTGAAGCCACTAGTTGTTCTCTTCAGGGGTCCGACCAAGTCGAGCCCCCAAACAGCGAACGACCATGTGATGGGAATAGTTTGCAGGGCATGAGCCGGGAGATGGGTTTGCCTTGCGTAGTACTGGCATCCTTTGCAGGAGCATACTAGCTTGACAGCATCGGAGACTGCGGTTGGCCAATAGAAACCTTGTCGAAGTGCGTTTCCAACGAGGGTTCGAGGTGCCGCGTGATGACCGCAAGCCCTCGAGTGTAGATCTTTGAGCAGATTCTTGCCTTCCTCATTTGTGATGCAGCGTTGTAGGATGCCCGTGGGGCTACGTCGATACAGCTCTTTGTTGTCGCCAAATATCACAAAGGACTTGGCCCGGCGAGTGATCCATCGAGCCTCGGTCTTATCCGAGGGGAGGTCCCCTCAAGTGAGATAGTCGAGGTACGGAACACGCCAGTCAGGCTCGAGGTTGGTTGGTGGGGTCGAGCCTTCCGCCAGCATGACTTTAGTCCCGGTCGAGGGACCTTCTGCCTCAGGTGGGGGATCGGGTGATGGACCATCGGCCCCTCCGTCTGCCCTGATGTTGACGGACGGTTGATGGAGATCTCTCGCAAAAACGTCAGGTGGAACTGTGGTTTGACTAGAAGCGATTTTTGCGAGTTCATCGGCAGCTTCATTATATCTACGTGCAACGTGGTTGAGCTCGAGGCCGTGAAACTTGTCCTCAAGGTGCCGTACCTCCTCGCAGTAGGCTTCCATCTTGGGATCACGGTAGCTTGAGCTCTTCATGACCTGGTCAATCACGAACGTCGAGGTGTCGGACCACAAGTTCGACGGCGATGCGTAGGCCCGTGACGAGCGCCTCATACTCGGCGATGTTGTTAGAGGCAGGAAAATGAAGCCTGATTACATAGCGCATGTGGACTCCGAGGGGTGAGATGAAGAGCAAGCCCGCGCCTGCTCCTATTTTCATCAGCGACCCATCGAAGTACATGGTCCAAAGCTCGACCTGGAGCTGAACCGGAGGAAGTTGAGTGTCGGTCCACTCCGCTAGGAAGTCTAGCAGCACCTGGGATTTGATGCTTTGCGTGGCGCATAAGAGAGGGCCTCACCCATGAGCTCGACCGTCCACTTTGCTATTCTACCCGAGGCTTCCTAGTTCCGGGCAATCTCTACCAAGGGGAAAGAAGACACCACGGTCACCGGGTGGCCCTCGAAGTAGTGACGAAGTTTGCGCCGCGTCAAGACGATGGCATACAGCAGCTTCTGGATTTGCGGGTAGCGAACCTTGGTTTCCGAGAGCACCTCGCTGATGAAGTAGACTGGTCTCTGAACGAGCAAGGTATGTCCTTCCTCTGCCCTCTCGACAACTAAGACTACGCTAACCACTTGTGTCGTTGCGGTGACGTAAAGCAGGAAGGGTTCCCCTATGGTCAGAGGGACGAGGATCGGTGAGTTGGATAATGTAGCTTTGAGCTTTGTAAGGGCCTCTTCTGCCTCGAGGGTCCATGAAAAGCATTCTGATTTCTTTAGGAGACGATACAACGGGAGCACCTTTTCACCGAGGCGCGAAATGAAGCGACTAAGGGCCGTGAGGCAGCCCGTGACCCTCTGTACACCCTTTAGATCTTGGATAGGGCCCATTTTTGTTATTGCAGCGATTTTTTCCGGGTTGGCTTCGATGCCACGTTCAAAAACGATGAACCCTAGGAGCATGCCTCGAGGGACGCCGAAGACGCACTTTTTGGGGTTGAGCTTAATGTTTTTTTCCCTAAGGCATTTGAACGCAACGTCAAGGTCATTTATCAAATTACTGATCCTTTTGGTTTTGACAACGATGTCGTCAACGTAAGCCTCAACGGTTGGTCCAATGTGTTCCCCAAAAACGTGTTGCATGCATCGCTGGTACGTAGCCCCTGCGTTCTGAAGACCCAAGGGCATAGTAATGTAGCAATACATGCTGAACGAGGTGATGAATGAAGTCGCGAGCTGGTCGGACTCCTTCATTTTGATCTAGTGGTAGCCGGAATGCGCGTCTAGAAATGACAGAGTTTCACATCCCGCAGTAGAATCAACGATTTGATCAATGCATGGTAAAGGAAAAGGAACTTTTGGACATGCTTTATTTAAACTAGTATAGTCTACACACATCCTCCATTTCCCATTCTTTTTCTTAACTAATACAGGATTAGCTAGCCACTCAGGATGATGAACCTCCTTGATGAATCCGGCTTTCAATAGCTTGTGGACCTCCTCGCCGATGACCTTGCGCTTCTCCTCGTCGAAGCGGTGCAAGCGTTGTTTCACCGGTTTGGAGCCGGCTCAGATCTCCAAGGCGTGCTCGGTGACTTCCCTGGGTATGCCCGGCATATCCGAGGGACTCCACGCAAAGATGTCGATGTTTGCACGGAGAAAGTCGACGAGCACTGCTTCCTATTTGGGATCCAGGGTGGCGCTGATGCTCAACGCATTTCCTTTCGGGTCGGTGGGATCGAGGGGTACGAGCTTGACGTCTTCCACGGGCTTGAAGTTGCCAGTGTGACGCTTGGGGTCGGGGATCTCGTTGGCCAAACCGTCGAGGTTCGCCGCCAAGGTCGCTGACTCCAAGATGGCTTCCCCGTGCTCGACGCATTCCACATCGCACTCGTAGGCGTGCTCATAGGAGGGCCCGACAGTGATGACACCGTTGGGGCCCGGCATTTTGAGTTTGAGGTAGGTGTAGTTGGGGACCACCATGAACCGGGCGTAGCAGAGGCGCCCAAGAATGGCGTGATATGTCCCATGGAATCCAACCACCTCGAAATTGAGAGTTTCCTTCCTGAAGTTGGTGGGAGTGCCAAAATAGACAGGCAGGTCGACCCGCCCGACGGGCTCTGCTCGCTTCCCCGGCACGACTCCATGGAAGCCCTCGATGCTAGGTCGGAGGTGTGTCCTTGTGATTCCCAGAAGGTCGAGGGTCTAGGCATAGATGATGTTAAGACTACTGCCCCCGTCCATGAGCACCTTGGTGAGGTGTGTGTTGGCGATGATGGGATCGATGACAAGTCGGTAGACCCCAGGATTGGGGACGTAGTCGGGTGGTCATCACGGTCGAAAGTGATGGCCACCTCAGACTAGTCAAGGAAGAGGGGGTCGTGAGTTGCACGGAGAAGACCTCTCGACATTCCCGTTTGCGCTACCGTGTTGAGAGGCACGTCGAGGGTCCTCCGTATATCATGAAACAGTCATGAATCTCATGAAATCCCTCGTCCTTGTCGTCTCCCTTGGGATCCTCCTTCTTGTCGTCTTTCTTGATGCCTAGGCTTTCAAAGTACCTCCGGAGCATGTGGCAGTCCTCGAGGTTGTGGTTCGTGGGCCCTTTGTGGTAGGGAAACGGTTCCTTGAGCATTTTGTTGAAAATGCCCCCGCCGGGGGGGGGTCCTCGGGGTTTCTTACGATCAGCAGCGGCAACAAGGTCGTCGGCCGGGGCCTCTTATTTGCCCTACTAGTTTTTCTTCTTCTTGTTGTTGTTCCTCTTCGAGCCTCGGCTGGAGCTCGCGGGATCCTCTTCCGTGCGCTTCCCTTTGTCCTGATCGCTGCCAAAGATGGCACCAACCGCCTCCTCGCTGGCGGCGAAGTTGGTGATAATGTCCATCAAACCATTGGCAATGATGGGAGTGCTGCGGCCCAGCTCTCGGACCAACTCTTTGCAGGTGGTACCAGAGAGGAAGGCCATGATGACGTCAGAGTCGGTGATGTTAGGAAGATCGGTGCGCTGTTTGGAGAAACGCCGGATGTAGTCCCGGAGGGACTCGCCCGGCTTCTGTTTGCAGCTTCGGAGATCCCATGAGTTACCAGGGCGAATGTAGGTCCCTTTGAAGTTCCCCTCGAACAATCTCACCAGGTCACTCCAGTCGTGGATTTGTCGAGGTGGGAGGTCCTCGAGCCAGGCTCGAGCGGTGTCCGATAGAAACAGGGGGAGTTGTCGAATGATGACCCGGTCGTCAGTGGCCCCACCCAACTGACAAGCCAAGCGGAAATCAGTGAGCCAAAGTTCGGGTTTGGTTTCACTGTTATACTTGGTAAGAGTCGTGGGGGGTGGAATCGAGCCGGAAGTAGTGTTTCGCGAATGGCCTTGCTAAAGACCCGAGGGCCTGGTGGCTCGGGTGATGGGCTTCGATCCTTCGAGCTATTTAGCGCCCGCCCCTGTGCTCGTGGTAGCCTCGAGCTGCACCGTCACCATACTTGCCTGTGCTCGGTGATGCCTCCGCGTTCCTTGCCTCCACACCTCCTTGTCATCAGCTGTGCGTGGCATCGTCTTCTCCGCATCGCGCTGCACCTCACGTGCCCCTTCGCCGGCTGCCTCGGTCACCGGAGCACCCCCCCGCTAGCGATGCCACGATTTTGGCTGCTGGCGTACGTGGCGGGGCCACGTCGAGCCACCACGGCCACAACCGTGAGCTCCACCACCTTCAACTCATTGCATTCCACCCCCCGCGCGCGATCACGGCGAGCCAGCGCCGCTGAAAGGCTGGCGCCGCCAGTGCGGCTGCCACCGACCCGCCTGCTCGCGTGGCCAGGAGGCCACGGTCCACCTTCGGTCACGAATTGACCACCCACGGATGCGGGCTGGCTTGGCGGTGCTCGCGCCGCTCTTCCACGCCGTCGGCATCAACCTCACCGGCCGACCGGCGAAACCACCGCCGCCTCCCCTGTTTCCGGCGATCGGGAGTGAAGACCGGCTCCCTCTCTCTCTGATTCTCCCTCTTTCTCTATGACTGATGGGCCCAAGGGTGCCGCAGGTCCCACGTGTCAGTTGATGTGGTGGCAGATTTGGGTGCACAGTCAGGTAGATCTAGCATTAAGTTAGGGTTTGAGTTTCTGAATTTGAATTTCAGATTTCTTGTTAATCTTTGAAAATTCATATCTCATGCTAGGTAATTCCAAAAATATCAAATGTGGACTTTTTGGAAACCTTGAGAAAATATCTATGCAGTAGAATCAAAAAATGTTACTTATTTGTAGAAAATTTCTGGTGTTTTGAATTAAGTTGGAAAAGAGCTCTAAAAATGCCTTTAAACTTGACCAGAGCAAGATCTAGAGTTTTAGATATCCAAAAATAGTGATTCTTGTTCTGTTAATCTTGTGATAATATGTAATAACTAATAAAAATATTAAACCTATTAGTTATTCACTATTTTCTTAGGGTTTTGATTTAATCTTGCTAATTAGGCATTTCTTGCATATGTTGTTTGGGAAATTCATAACTGATGCTGTGATGCTCCAAATAATGTGAAATTTTTATGGTAGTATTTCCATGCTATGTATGTACTGTGGTATAAATTTTATGGTCATTGCTTACTGTATGATCAAGTTATTAATTTAACTTATTTATGGCTTGATAAATAGCTTATAAATAATATATAAATGATAAAATGGAAAATATTGCTCCATTACCTTAGTATGATGTTGCTCTATCATGTTGATTCATACTATGGCCATTTGTTCATAGAAAATATTGAGTTTTAGGTTTAACTTGCTCTCACATGATTTATTGCATTAGCTATTTGTCTTTTTCATAGAGGTTGATATACTTGTCCAAATGGTTTGAAATTTGTATAGTAGACATTTGGGAGAATATTTAGGACACTGTAATTTTAGTAGAATTTATTGTGCAGTTTTGATATGTGTTCATAATTCCACCTAATTATCTAGGTAAATTAAGAAATGTATTAAAATAATTTATTTAGTGATGGACATTATGTTTTCTGGTGTTCATTAGTCATGTGTGAAATGTTGGTAAAGTTGGTTTTGCATAATTATATGTTTGCAACATATGTTAATAATTATTTCTTGCCATTATTAGTTTCTGGACAGTTCTGGGGGCAATGTAAATTACCCCATGTTAATGATGTTTTCTGAGCATCTTATCTATAGAAAAGTTGTATATAATTCATGTATCTAGCTTGTGGTAAAGTTTGGTGGCATTTGGTCCAGTAGTTTTTTAGTTATGGATGTTTAAAGTCAGGTCCCAGATTTGGTTGCTCTCTGTATGGAGCAGACCAGATTTTGTAGTTTCATCTTTTTGACCTATTAAACTTGGGAATCAGGCTTAGGTGATATTAAATGAATTGTAGAAAATTTCATAATCTTTCTATAATGTCTTGTTTCACATCATTTAGATTTGTAGAACTCTAGATATTATTTATTTACTCAGCTACTACATGTATGTCCAAAAAGTGGTAGATTCTAGTTTTAGTGCTTTGATTCACTTTGCCATGCTTGTGTGTTGATGTGTGACTCATATCCTTGATGGTACTTGGGTTAGTACCCTGTGATCCCTGTGAGACTTGTGTCTTAATTGATGTGCTTGCCCTCTTCTATGTTATTCCTTAGTGAGGAATAAGTTAATTAGCTTTAGGTGCTTATGTGAACCTTGGTATGCTTGCATAATTACTTTGTTTATTGCATTTCTATGTATTCATACATATGCATTGTTGCACCTGATTTAGGTACGCTAGCTGAAACGCGTGAAGAACTTGAGGTGGAGCTAACCTGAAGACGGTGTTTGGTGGATCCATCCCAAAGATGGAAGGATTGGACAAGTGCCAGATTGGGAGATGCTCGCCAAGCGGGTTTCATCTGACAAACTCTAACTTGAGTCATGTCCCAAGAAAGCCCCAGAGCATTATAAGCCTCCTACCTTCAAAGCAATTAATTCTATATATGTTATAAGTATTGTTGCATTAAGTGGCAGGAGTTGGTTGGAAACCCTTGCTGCATTATATCATTCCTTGTCCAGATATATGAATCCTTGAATCCTACATAGACTAGGATCGAGTAGATGCTTAGCCCTGCTTTAAGCGGTAGAAGTCAGGTGATTTCTTGTCACCTGCGAGATGTAGGGGTATTCATATATGGCACGGTTGGCTATATTTGCTATCGTGGAAAGGAACCATGTGCTAATAATATGAAAGGAGACCGGGCGGGATGACAATAGTGAAGCAACAAGGTATGGAGGTCTTGGGTGCGGATCTATCCCCGTCTGAGTCGTTTAAGGATCGATTCGCTGTACGTCCTTGAGTCATGTTGAATGTAGTCTAACACTTAGTTGGCCGGATAAGTCATTCCGACCGCGAAGCTGAGTAATACAGTTTAGGCCAGGAATCGAATGGTAGGTCGCATCTTGGACGAAGTAAGGATGTGCTTGGGAACATTGGCATAAGACCAAGGGGGTTAAAGTCCCTATCATCCTGGCAGAGTGTTGCCCTTGGTGATACGACATTAGTCAAACCCGCGCTTTCCTGAACCGTACCAAAGGTGACTTGTGCGACCCTCCCGAGGGCTCTGTGTGGTTTGTGTTAGAAATACCCCTCCAGCTAGATAGGAACTCGATTCAAATCGCCGTCACTCCCGGTTAGTGAGCACTTGACTTGAGCAGCGGCAACGTAGATTCAATTAAATTGAACGGATGGTTAATTGGTTGACGATGGAAATGTTGCCTCAATTTATATCTGCTATGGTTAATATTGTTTGCTCCTAATCAAGTGAGTGCTCTAGTATAGGTTCTAATATAGATGATAGGTTAATGATAATTAACTTGATGCTTAAGCATTAATGATTACTTATCTATATTAAGCTTTTATGCAAAATGTTGTCAAGCTATCCCACTTTATATCAGGCTTGCAAGATCCTTGGTGTCACTTTATTTTTGGTTTTTTACGGGTAAGTCTTGCTGAGTACCTTCCCGTACTCAGGGTTTTATCCCCAGTTGTTGCAGGTTGTGATGTATCATGGCGACTGCAAGAGTTGGTTGACTCCTACCGTAGTGGCAGAGTGTGATCACGGGCATGATCCTTCTGAGTTATCTTCTCTCAAATGCTTTTGTTGGAAGTCGACCTTGGTACTGGCATGTATTTGAAATAAGGGTGTTGTTAGTTTCAAATTACTTTGCTTCCGCTACTTTTGAACTTAAGATGTAATAACTATGTTGAACTCCGATGTATATTGAATTACTTGTGAAATGGATGTAACATGTGACTTGTTATGTTGAATCACTACGATCTTGGCTTGTATGTTGGTTGGTTTGAAATCCCTCATGATTTCATTGGACTACCGGAGTTATATGGGCTCAAGTGCGAGAATTTGATCACTTCGGTGATTGTTTTTGTACGTGTGCTCTTATAATTTGGATGGTTCTGTGACAAGTTCCATCAAGTGCATCCAAGATGATTTCCAAGCCTATGGCACGTTCTGTGCAAACTATGCACCTAACTTGCATCAAGATTAGCACTATCTCTAAACAGACCGAATCGAGCTTTCACTTAAGCCTCGTCACCAAGGAGTACCATCGGGTGCATCCAACATGATTTTTGAGCATATGGTACGTTTGCCGCAAACTGTGCACCTATCTTGCACTGACACTGACACTGTCTCCAACTGGACCGAATCGAGGTTCCACTTGAGCCTCGTCACCTAGGAGTACCATCGGGTGTCTCTAAAACGATTTCTGAGCATAGGTACATTTGAAAGCACGCCAAACTCCTATCTTGCACCGAAACTAACACTGTCTCGAAACAGATCTATACGAGATTCCACATGACCCACCTCACTGAGGAGTTCCATCTGGTGCATCTAAAACGATTTCTGATCCTATGGTACACTCGACGCAAACTGTGGACCTATCTTGCGTAAAGATTAGCACTATCTCCAAACGTATAGAATCGAGATTCCACTTGAGCCTCATCACCACGGAGTACCATCGAGTGTGTCCAAAATGATTTCTGATCCGATGGTATGTTTGGCGCAAACCGTGCACCTATCTAGCACCGACACTAACACTATCTCCAAACGGGTCGAAACGAGATTCCACATGACCCATGTCTCCTCGGAGTTCTATTGGGTGCGTCCAAAATGATTGCTAAGCCTATGGCACGTTCGGCGCAAACCATGCACCTATCTTGCATCAAGATTAGCACTATCCCTAACGTACCAAAACGAGCATCCATAAGAGCCTTGTCACCTAGGAGTTCTATCGGCTGCGCCTAAAACAATTTCTGATCTTGTGGTACGTTCGGCATAAATCGAGGACCTATCTTGCACCGACACTAACACTGTCTCCAAACAGATTGAAACGAGATTCACATACCTACATCACCTAGGAATTCCATCAGGTGCGTCTAAAATGATTTTTGATCCTACGGTACATTTGGCATAAATCATGGACCTACTTGCAGCGACACCAACACTATCTCTAAACAGACTAAAACAAGATCCCACATATCCACATCACCTAGGAGTTCTATCGGGTGTGTCCAAAATGATTTTCGTGCCTATGACACGTTCGGCGCAAACTATGCACCTATCTTCCGTCAAGATTAGCACTATCTCGAA
Source organism: Saccharum hybrid cultivar R570 (assembly GCA_038087645.1). Lineage (NCBI taxonomy): Eukaryota > Viridiplantae > Streptophyta > Magnoliopsida > Poales > Poaceae > Saccharum > Saccharum hybrid cultivar. The sequence continues at coordinate 16,752,918 of JAQSUU010000216.1, read as the reverse complement.
ATGGACCAAAACGAGATTCCACACACCCACATCACCTAGGAGTTCCAACGGGTGCATCCAAAATGATTTTCGAGCCTATGGTGTGTTGGGCGCAAACTGTGCACCTATCTTGCGTCAAGGTTAGCATTATCTCCGAACAGTCTGAATCGAGCTTCCACTTGAGCCTCGTCATTCCATCCGGTGCATCCAAAATGATTTCTAAGCCTATGGTACATATGGCGCAAAACGGCTCCATTCTTGCATGACATTGACATTGTCTCCAAATGGACTAAAATGAGATTCCACATACGCACGTCACCTAGGAGTTCCATCGGGTGTGTGCAACATGATTTCTAAGCCAGTGGTACGTTTGGCGCAAACCGTGCACCTATCTTGCACCGACAGTAACACTGTCTCCAAATAGACTAAAACAAGATTCCACAAACCTATGTCACCTGGGAGTTTCATCAGGTGCGTCTAAAACGATTTCTGACCCTGTGGTACATTCAGCGCAAACTGTGCACCTATCTTGCGTCAAGATTACCATTATCTCCAAACAGACCGAATCGAGGTTCCACTTGAGCCTCATCACCTAGGAGTTCCATTGGGTGCGTCCAAAATGATTTCTAAGCCTATGGTACGTTTGGTGCAAACCGTGCACCTATCTTATACCGACACTAACACTGTCTCCAAGCAGACTGAAACAAGATTTCATAGGCCTACGTCACCTAGGAGTTCCATCGGGTGCATCTAAAACAATTTCTGATCCTGTGGTACGTTCGGCGTAAACCGTGCACCTATCTTGCGTTAAGTTTAGCACTATCTCTAGACGTATAGAATCGAGCTTCTACTTGAGCCTCGTCACCTAGGAGTACCATCGGTAGCATCCAAAATGATTTTTGAGCATATGGTACGTTTGACACAAACCATGAATCTATCTTTCACCGACACCAACACCATCTCCGAATGGATCAAAACACATGCACATGACCCACATCACTTAGGAGTTCCATCGGGTGCGTCCAAAATGATTTCCAAGCCTATGGTACATTCCGCGCAAACTATGCACCTATCTTGCCTTAAGAATAGCACTATCTCCAAACAGACTGAATCGAGCTTCCACTTAAGCCTCGTCACCTAGGAGTATCATCGGGTGTGTCCAAAATGATTTTTGAGCTTATGGTACGTTTGGTGCAAACCATGCACCTATCTTGCATTGACACTAACACTGTCTCCAAATAGACTGAATCGAGGTTTCACTTGAGCCTCGTCACCTAGGAGTTCCATTATGTGCGTCTAAAATGATTTCTGAACATACCACATTTGTCGCAAACCGAACACCTACTGATACTAACACTGTCTCCAAATGGATCAATACAAGATTCCACATGACTCACCTCACCGAGGAGTTCCATCGGGTGCATCTAAAACGATTTCTGATTCCGTGGTACGTTTGGCGTATACCGTGCACCTGTCTTACATCAAGATTAGCACTATCTCTAGACGAACAAAATCGAGCTTCCACTTGAGCCTCATCACTTAGGATACCATCAGTAGCGTCCAAAATGATTTTCGAGCCTGTGGTACGTTCGACGCAAACCATGCACCTACCTTACGTCAAGATTAGCACTATCTCCAAATGGACCAAAATGAGCATCCACTTGAGCCTTGTCACCTAGGAGTACCATCGGGTGCGTCCAAAACGATTTCCAAGCCAATGGTACGTTTGGTGCAAACCATGAATCTATCTTGCACTAATGCCAACACTATCTCCGAATGGATCGAACGAGATTTCACATGACCCACGTCACTTAGGAGTTTCATCGGGTGCGTCCAAAATGATTTCCAAGCCAATGGAATGTTCGGCACAAACTGTGCACCTATCTTGCGTCAAGATTAGCACTATCTCCAAACAGACCGAATTGAGCTTCCACTTGAGCCTCATCACCTAGAAGTACCATCGTGTGTGTCTAAAATGATTTCTGAGCTTATGGTATGCTTGATGAAGACCGTGCACCTATGTTGCACTGACACTGACACTATCTCCAAACGGACTGAATCGAGGTTCCACTTGAGCCTCGTCACCTAGGAGTACCATCGGGTGCGTCTAAAACGATTTCTGAGAATAGGTACATTTGACGCAAACTGAGCACCTATCTTGCACCGACACTAACACTATCTCCAAACGGATCAAAATGAGATTCCACATGACCCACGTCATCGAGGAGTTCCATCAGGTGGGTCCAAAATGATTTCCGAGCCTATGGTGCGTTCGGTGCAAACTGTTCACCTATCTTGCGTCAAGATTAGCACTATCTCTGAATAGACCGAATCGAGCTTCCACTTGAGCCTTGTCACCTAGGAGTTCCATCGGGTGCGTCCAAAATGATTTCTAAGCCTATGGTACATTTGGCGCAAACCGGCTCCATTCTTGCATGACACTAACATTGTCTCCAAACGGACTAAAATGAGATTCCACATACGCACGTCACCTAGGAGTTCCATCGGGTGCATCCAAAATAACATTCGAACTTATGGTACGTTCGGCGCAATCTTGGGCCAGGATTTGCAATATCTCCAAACAGATAGAATCGACCTTCCACTTGAGCCTCGTCACCTAGGAGTACCATCGCATGCGTCTAAAACGATTTCTGAGCATATGTACATTTGACGCAAACCGGGCACCTATCTTGCACCGACATTAACACTTTCTCCAAACAGATCAAAACGAGATTCCACATGACCCACGTCACCGAGGAGTTCCATCGGGTGGGTCCAAAATGATTTTCAAGCCTATGGTGCGTTCGGCGCAAACTGTTCACCTATCTTGCGTCAAGATTAGCAATATCTCCGAATAGACCGAATCGAGCTTCCACTTGAGCCTCATCACCTAGGAGTTCCATCGGGTGCGTCCAAAACGATTCCCTAGCCTATGGTATGTTCGGCGCAAACTGTGTACCTATCTTGTGTCAAGATTAGCACTATCTACAAATAGACCGAATCGAGCTTCCACTTGAGCCTCGTCACCTAGGTGTTCCAGTAGGTGTGTCTTAAACGATTTCTATGCCTATGGTACATTTATCATAAACCATGCACCTATCTTACATCGACACTAACACTGTCTCCAAACGGACTGAAACAAGATTCCATAAACCTACGTCACCTAGGTGTTCCATCGGGTGCCTCCAAAATGATATCCGATCCTGTGGTACGTTCGGCGTAAACTATGCACCTACCGTGCATCAAGTTTAGCACTATCTCCAGACGGATAGAATCGAGCTTCTACATGAGCCTCGTCACCTAGGAGTAGCATTGGTAGTGTCCAAAATGATTTTTGAGCATATGGTACGTTTGGCACAAACCATGAATCTATCTCGCACTGACACCAACACTATCTCCAAACGGATCAAAATGAGATTTCACATGACCCACGTCACTTATGAGTTCCATCGGGTGCGTCCAAAATGATTTCTAAGCCTATGGTACATTCGGCGCAATTTTGTGTCAGGATATACAATATCTCCAAATGGATAGAATCGAGCTTTCACTTGAGCCTCATCACTTAAGAGTACCATAGGTTGCGTCTAAAATGATTTCTGAGCGTAGGCACGTTTGACGCAAACTGAGCTCCTATCTTCCATCGACACTAACATTGTCTCCAAACGGATTAAAATAAGATTCCACATGACCCGCGTCATCGAGGAGTTCCATCGGGTGCGTCTAAAATGATTTCTGATCTTGTTGTACGTTCAGTGCAAACCATGCACCTGTCTTGCATCAAGATTAGCGCTATCTCAACACGGAGCAAATCGAGCTTCCACTTGAGCCTCGTCACCTAGGAGCACCATCGGTAGCGTCCAAAATGATTTCTGAGCATATGGTACGTTTGGCCCAAACCGTGCACGTATCTTGCACCGATACTAACACTATCTCTAAATGGACCGAATGAGATTCTACATTACCCACATCACCTAGGAGTTCCATCGGGTGCGTCCAAAATGATTTCTAAGCCTTTGGTATGTTTGCCGCAAATTGCGCACCTATCTTACACTGGCACTAACACTATCTCCAAATGGATTGAAACAAGATTTCATAGACCTATGTCACCTAGGAGTTCCATCGGGTGCGTCTAAAAGGATTTCTGATCCTGTGGTATGTTCGGCATAAATCGTGGACCTATCTTGCACCGACACTAACACTATCTCCAAATAGACTGAAACGAGATTTCACATACCCACATCACCTAGGAGTTCCATTGGGTGCGCCTAAAACGATTTCTGATCCTGTGGTATGGTTGGCAGAAATCATGGACCTATCTTGCACTGACACCAACACTGTCTGCAAACAGACTGAAATGAGATTCCACATACGCACATCAGCTAGGAGTTCCATGAGGTGCGTCCAAAATGACTTTCGAGCCTATGGCACGTTCGGCGCAAACCATGCACCTATCTTCCGTCAAGATTAGCACAATCTCTAAAGGGACCAAAACGAGATTCCACATACCCACATCACCTAGGAGTTCCAATGGGTGCATCCAAAATGATTTCAGAGCCTATGGTGCGTTTGGCGCAAACTGTGCACCTATCTTGCGTCAAGATTAGCATTATCTCTGAATAGACCGAATCGAGCTTCCACTTGAGGCTCGTCACCTAGGAGTTCCATCGGGTGCGTCCGAAATGATTTCCTAGCCTATGGTATGTTCGGTGCAAACTGTGCACCTATCTTGCGTCAAGATTAGCACTATCTCGAAACAGACCGAATCGAGCTTTCACTTGAGCCTCGTCACCAAGGAGTTCCATCGGGTGCGTCCTAAACGATTTCTAAGCCTATGGTATGTTTGGTGTAAACTGTGCACCTATCTTGCACCGACACTAACACTATCTCCAAACAGACTAAAACGAGATCCCACAAACTTACGTCACCGAGGAGTTCCATCGGGTGTGTCTAAAATGATTTCTGATCCTATGGTATGTTCAGCGTAAACCGTGCACCTATCTTGCGTCAAGATTAGTACTATCTCTAGACGGACAGAGTCAAGCTTCCACTTGAGCCTCGTCACCTAGGAGTACCATCGGTAGCGTCCGAAATGATTTCTAAGCCTATTGTACGTTTGGCGCAAATTGTGCACCTATCTTGCATCGATACTAACATTGTCTCCAAATGGACTAAAATGAGATTCCACATTACCCATATCACATCAGAGTTCTATCAGGTGTGTCCAAAATGATTTTTTGAGCCTGTGGTACATTTCGCGCAAACCTTGCACAATCTCTGGACATACAGAATCAAGCTTCCACTTGAGCGTCGTCACCTAGGAGAACCATCGGTAGCGTCCAAAATGATTTCTGAGCATATTGTATGTTTGGCACAAACCATGAATCTATCTTGCACTGACACCAACACTATCTCCAAACGGATCGAAGCGAGATTTCACATGACCCACGTCACTTAGGAGTTCCATTGGGTGTGTCCAAAATGATTTCCAAGCCTATGGTACATTCGGCGCAATCTTATGTTAGGATATCCAATATCTCCAAATGGATAGAATCAAGCTTCCACTTGAGCCTCGTCACCTAGGAGTACCATCGGGTGCGTCTAAAATGATTTCTAAGCGTAGGCACATCTGACGCAAACCGAGCACCTATCTTCCACTAACACTAACACTGTCTCTAAACGGATTAAAACGAGATTCCACATGACCCACATCATCGAGGAGTTCCATCGGGTGCGTCTAAAATGATTTCTGATCTTGTGGTACGTTCAGCGCAAACCGTGCACCTATCTTGCATCAAGATTAGCACTATCTATCTTGCGTCAAGATTAGCACTATCTCCAAATGGACCGAACAGAGCTCCACTAGACCCTCATCACCTAGGAGTACCATCGGGTGTGGCTAAAATGATTTATGAGCCTATGGTACTTTTGGCGCAAACCAAGCACCTATCTTGCACTGACGCTAACACTGTCTCAAAATAGATCCAAATGAGGTTCCACATGACCCACGTCACCTAGGAGTTCTATCGGGTGCCTCCAATACTATTTCTAAGCTTATAGTACGTTCGACGCAAACCGTGCACCAATCTTGCATCAAGAGTAGCACTATCTCCAAACGTACTGAACCGAGCTTCCACTTGAGCCTCGTCACCTAGGAGTCCCATCGAGTGCGTCCGAAATGATTTATATGCCTATGGTACGTTCGGTGCAAACCGTGCACCTATCTTGCACTGACACTAACACTGTCTCCAAATGGACTAAAACGAGATTCCACACGACCCACGTCACTTACGAGTTCCATCAGGTGCGTCCAAAACTATTTATGAACCTATGGTACATTCAGTGCAAACCGTGCACCTATCTTGTGTTAAGATTAGCACTATCTCCAAACAGACCGAACATAGGTCCACCAGACCCTCGTCACCTAGGAGTACCGTCGAGTGTATCTAAAATGATTTATGAGCCTATGGTACGTTTGACGCAAACTGAGCACCTATCTTGCACCGACGCTAACACTGTCTCAAACACAGATCGAAATGACATTCCATATGACCCATGTCACCTTGGAGTTCCATCGGGTGCCTCCAATACTATTTCAGAGCCAACAGTACATTCGACGCAAACCATGCACCAATCTTGCATCAAGAGTAGCACATCTCCAAACGGACTGAACCGAGCTTCCAATTGAGCCACGTCACCTAGGAGTCCCATTGACTGCATCCAAAATGATTTCTATGCCTACGGTACGTTCGGCGCAAACCATGCACATATCTTATGTCAAGATTAGCACTATCTCCAAACGGACCGAACAGAGCTCCACTAGATGCTCGTCTCCTTGGAGTACCAACGGGTGCGTCTAAAACGATTTATGAGCCTATCGTACGTTTGACGCAAACCGAGCACCTATCTTGCACCGACGCTAACACTGTCTCAAAACATATCGAAACGAGATTCCACATGACCCACATCACCAAGGAGTTCCATCAGGTGCCTCCAATACTATTTCTGAGCCTACGGTACGTTCGACGCAAACCGTGCACCAATCTTGCATCAAGAGTAGCACAATTTCCAAACAGACCGAACCGTGCTTCCACATGAGCCTCATCACCTACGAGTCCCATCAAGTGCATCTAAAAGGATTTCTATGCCTATGGCATGTTCGATGCAAACCGTGCACCTGTCTTGCTTTGACACTAACACTATCTCCAAACGGAGTAAAATGACATTCCACACGACCCATGTCACTTACGAGTTCCATCGGGTGCGTGCAAAACTATTTATGAGCCTATGGTACATTCAGTGCATACCTTGCACCTATCTTGTGTCAAGATTAGCACTATCTCCAAATAGACCGAACAGAGCTCCACCAGACCCTCGTCACCTAGGAGTACCATCGGGTGCGTCTAAAATGATTTATGAGCCTATGGTATGTTTGACACAAACTGAGCACCTATCTTGCACCGACGCTAACACTGTCTAAAACATAGATCAAAACAAGATTCCACATGACCCATGTATCCTAGGAGTTCCATCAGGTGCCTCCAATACTATTTCCAAGCCAACGGTACATTCGACGCAAACCGTGCATCAATCTTGCATCGAGAGTAGCACATCTCCAAACGGACCGAACCGAGCTTCCAATTGAGCCTCGTCACCTAGGTGTCCCATTGAGTGCGTCCAAAACGATTTCTATGCCTATGGTATGTTCGGTGCAAATCGTGCACCTATCTTGCACTGACACTAACACTGTCTCCAAATGGACTAAAACGAGATTCCAGGCGACCCACGTCACTTATGAGTTCCATGGGGTGCGTCTAAAACTATTTATGAGCCTATGGTACATTCAGTGCAAACTATGCACCTATCTTGCGTTAAGATTAGCACTATCTCCAAACGGATCGAACAGAGCTCCACCAGACCCACGCCACCTAGGAGTATCATCGGGTGCGTCTAAAATGATTTATGAGCCTATGGTACTTTTGACACAAACCGAGCACCTGTCTTGCACCGACGCTAACACTGTCCTAAAATAGATCGAAACGAGGTTCCACATGACCCACGTCACCTAGGAGTTCTATTGGGTGCCTCCAATACCATTTTTGAGCCAACGGTACATTCGACGCAAACCATGCACCAATCTGGCATCAAGAGTAGCACATCTCCAAACGGACCAAACTGAGCTTCCACTTGAGCCTCGTCACCTAGGAGTCCCATCAATTGCGTCCAAAATGATATCTATGCCTATGGTACGTTCGGTGCAAACCGTGCACCTATGTTGCACCGACACTAACACTATCTCCAAACAGACTAAAATGAGATTCCACATGACCCACGTCACTTTTGAGTTCCATCGGTTGCGTCCAAAACTATTTATGAGCCTATGGTACGTTAAGTGCAAACCATGCACCTATCTTGCGTCAAGATTAGCACTATCTCCAAACGGACAAAACAGAGCTCCACCAAACACTCACCACCTTGGAGTACCATCAGGTGTGTCTAAAACGATTTATGTGCCTATGGTACGTTTGACACAAACCGAGCACCTATCTAGCACCGACGCAAACAGTCTCAAAAAAGATCAAAACAAGATTCCACATGACACACATCACCTAGGAGTTCAATCGGGTGCCTCCAATACTACTTTCAAGGCTACGGTACGTTCGACGCAAACCATGCACCAAACTTGCATCAAGAGTAGCACTATCTCCAAACATACTGAACTGAGCTTCCACTTGAGCCTCATCACCTAGGAGTCCCATCGAGTGCGTCCAAGACAATTTCTATGCCTATGGTATGTTCGGTGCAAACCATGCACCTATCTTGCACTGACACTAACATTGTCTCCAAATGGACTAAAACGAGACCGCACATGACCCACATCACTTACGAGTTCCATCGGGTGTGTCCAAAACTATTTATGAGCCTATGGTACATTCAGTGCAAACCATGCACCTATCTTACGTCAAGATTAGCACTATCTCCAAAAGGACAGAACAGAGCACCACCAGACCCTCATCACCTTGGAGTACCAATGGGTGCGTCTAAAATGATTTATGAGCCTATCGTATGTTTGACACAAACCGAGCACCTATCTTGCACCGACGCTAACACTGTCTCAAAACAGATCGAAACGAGATTCCACATGACCCACGTCACCAAGGAGTTCCATCAGGTGCCTCCAATACTATTTCTGAGCCTACGGTACGTTCGACGCAAACCGTGCACCAATCTTGCATCAAGAGTAGCACTATTTCCAAACAGACCAAAACGAGCTTCCACATGAGCCTCATCACCTACGAGTCCCATCAAGTGCATCTAAAAGGATTTCTATGCCTAGGGTATGTTCGATGCAAACCATGCACCTGTCTTGCTTTGACACTAACACTATCTCCAAATGGAGTAAAACGAGATTCCACACGACCCATGTCACTTACGAGTTCCATCGGGTGCGTGCAAAACTATTTATGAGCCTATGGAACGTTAAGCGCAAACCATGCACCTATCTTGTGTCAAGATTAGCATTATCTCCAAACGGATGGAACAGAGCTCCACCAAAACCTCGCCACCTAGGAGTACCATCTGGTGCATCTAAATCGATTTATGTGCCTATGGTATGTTTGACACAAACCGAGCACCTATCTTGCACCGACACAAACAATGTCTCAAAACAGATCGAAACAAGATTCCACATGACACACGTCACCTAGGAGTTCAATCGGGTGCCTCCAATACTATTTTCAAGGCTACGGTACATTAGACGCAAACCATGCACCAATCTTGCATCAAGAGTAGCACTGTCTCCAAATGTACCGAACTGAGCTTCCACTTGAGCCTCGTCACCTAGGACTCCCATCGAGTGCGTCCAAAATGATTTCTATGCCTATGGTACGTTCGGTGCAATCCATGCACCTATCTTGCACTAACACTAACATTGTCTCCAAATGGACTAAAACGAGACCGCACATGACCCACATCACTTATGAGTTCCATCGGGTACGTCCAAAACTATTTATGAGCCTATGGTACATTCAGTGCAAACTGTTCACCTATCTTACGTCAAGATTACCACTATCTCCAAATGGACCGAACAGAGCTCCATTAGACCCTCGTCACCAAGGAGTACCATCGGGTGCGTCTAAAACGATTTATGAGCCTATCGTACGTTTGATGCAAACCGAGCACCTATCTTGCACCGACGCTAACACTGTCTCAAAATAGATTGAAACGAGATTTCACATGACCCACATCACCAGGGAGTTCCATCAGGTGCCTCCAATACTATTTCTGAGCCTATGGTATGTTTGACGCAAACCGTGCACCAATCTTTCATCAAGAGTAGCACTATCTCCAAACACACCGAACCGAGCTTCCACATGAGCCTCATCACCTAGGAGTCCCATCGGGTGCGTCCAAAATGATTTCTATGCCTATGCTATGTTCGATGCAAACCATGCACCTATCTTGCACTGACACTAACACTGTCTCCAAATGGAGTAAAACAAGATTCCACATGACCCAAGTCGCTTACGAGTTCCATCGGGTGCCTCCAAAACTATTCATGACCCTATGGTATGTTTAGTGCAAACCGTGCACCTATCTTGCGTCAAGATTAGCACTATCTCCAAACCGACCAAATAGAGCTCCACTAGACCCTCATCACCTAGGAGTACCATCAGGTGCATCTAAAATGATTTATGAGCCTATCTTACGTTAGACTCAAACTAAGCAACAATCTTGCATCGACGCCAACACTTTCTCAAAATAGATCAAAACAGGATTCGACTTGACCCACGTCACCAATGAGGTCCATCGGGTGCCTCCAATACTATTTCCGAGCCTACGGTACATTTGAAGCAAAGCGTGCACCAATCTTGCATCAAGAGTAGCACTATCTCCAAACATACCGAACCGAGCTTCCACATGAGCCTCGTCACCTAGGAGTCCCATCGAGTGCGTCCAAACCATGCACTAATCTTGAATCAAGAGTTGCACTATCTCCAAATGGACTGAACCAAGCTTCCACTTGAGCCTCGTCACCTAGGAGTCCCTTCGAGTGCATCCAAAACGATTTTTATGCCTATGGTATGTTTGGTGCAAACCGTGCTCCTATCTTGCACTGACACTAACATTGTCTCCAAGTGGACTAAAATGAGATTCCACACAACCCACGTCACTGTTGGTAGAAATTAAGTGCAACTAAAATATGAAGGATTCCACAAGCACACAGAATATACCATTGTAGCATTTTACCGGGAGTAAACCTGGTATCGTTATTTATATTTTACCACAGGGAAGCAAGGGTTAAAGAATCTGATAATTCACCATCATGTATCTACTAACTTAGTAAACTAACTAGACTATAACAGGGGTAAATGATACATGAATGATAGGATTTATGCAATATGACACACATGGGATAGGTCACTAAAGATACGCAACTAGTTAACTTGGGAGGTCAACGGGTGAGGTAGATTCCTATGATAATCTTATCACACGGTAAAGGTATACCCAACTATGCTAAGACTTACCACACTCTTGTGCACTTCGGGAAGCCACTAGACAGGAGAGAGCACCACAAAGGATACCTCTACTGACGTGACTACGGTCCTACAATTTAAGAACCTGCTCGATAGATATGGACGGGGCTATCACCTCCTGTAACTACCATACAGCTAGGGAACAGGGTGTACTCATAGGCAGAGCATCATGTAAACACCACGTTTACACGAGGCTCGGCTACTTAGCCCAACCGGTAAAGCCTAGACTAAGTGCTCTATGAACTAGCACACAAAAGCAATGATAAACTCAACTAGAAATATATATTCAAAGTAAGCATATGCATGTAAATAAGAGAATAAGTATAAGTCTTACAGAATGTTGAAGTGAAGATATAAGGCTTTACCAAGCCTCCATGACTAGATCTGGAACCTTGAGCAAGATCCCAACTCGACCCTTTCTCCCAAGATACTAATCTACTACATTGGAGAAGCTAGACCTAATCCCCTAGAGAGGTATCCTTTCATGGGACACCTCTCCCCTGATCCCGGCTAGGAGATAATGAATTAGGGTTTAAGGGATGCCTCCTCCAGGGGGCCAGGGGCCTTGCTTATATAGCCCTCTAGGAAGCACCACAGCCCTCGGATCAAACTGACCTTGATCTACGATTATTATTGATCCTCAAATCGGTGGAGGCATGATCCGTGAGACAGAGCCTGATTGGCTCTGTAGGTGGGGCGGGCGCCCAAGGAGGGGGGCAGGCACCCCACTTTCAGGCCCGTTTCACCTCCTGTTTGTTTGTAGAGTCTTCTCGTACCTTCCACATTCCAGAAAAGTTATGCATAGCCCTTTTGTCTCTATGTAAACCTGACATGTGGGCCTTCCTTGGTTCTTTTCAGCTGACACCCTGCAGAAACAGACATTCACAAAAACTCATAGAATTCTGTCAATAAACCCCCTATATCTAATTGGTAATTATTGTTTAGTCCTTTTTCATATTTCGTTGACGGTTAAAATTGATACTTATCTACCATCAACAAACTCCCCCAAGCTTACCCTTTGCTCGTCCCTGAGCAAAGATAAACTCAGTGACAGATCAGGAATTGCTACAATGCTTTCACGCCTTAAAAGTACACATGCATTCAAACAAGAACTTTCCTCCGGATTAGAGTGAACTATTCTGACTTTCAAACTTACTCATATTACCTTCCGCCATGGGGCTTGTAGCCGTCACTTAGGTCTTGAGTAGTTGAAAGACAGAACGGTTAAGTCAAGCGCCATGTTTCAAGCTCTTTGATCAACTATTATTCCAGAGTTTTGCAAGATTTTTAAATAAAACTTAGAGATTCCTTTATATGACCCTCTCAAGTCTCTCATTTGTGGTATTTCTGGATCCTCTCCAAGGCATTTATGGTGTATGCTTTCTCTCTTCTCTCAAGATATGTGGTATTTTTGGCATAAGGCATAGTAGCATTATGCCTTCTCTCTCTCACCCTACTTCTAATAGGCTTATATGGAGCTCATAGGTGGGGAGACAAGGAATCCTTACTTGCAAACATTTATTACATAGTCAGACCATAGATCTAGAGGGACAAGTCCAGCCATACAGTCAAATCAAGATGTGCATGTGTGTGATCCTAAATATGGGCTGAGTGGATATGTAGTGAAAATGATGGAGGATGTAAGATGTAAGTGGAAATAAGGGGGTAGAAGAATAATAGTGAACATCTAATTCTACTTTTGCTCCTTGAAGGAATTTTATACCTCTCTTAAACTTTGAAGATCCTTGCTGAGAACTTGGGTTGCTGAAAATCTCTCTATGTTGGGACATTTGTCTCTTTATTCTCTCTTTATTTTTTTCTTTCTCACTTTTTAAACAACTAAATACGGTGGAATAATTCCCAAGTATCTTTTTAGAAACATAGATAAGAGGTAGCAATGGAAATACTGGAGCTTAAAATAAAAGGGGCTAGCAATGATGAAAGGTTTTATTCACTCCCAGTGTAGGAGTAGAACAACTTGTTGGGTTGTGTCTAATGGAAAATATTTAGATGCGTACTTCTAGGGTAGAAGCAGCATAAGTAGGTGGAGTGCACGTGAATCTTGATTTTAACCGCATGACTAATCCCCTAGGGTCAACACAGACTGACCACACTCAATGCTTACAAGCAGCTAAGCTAACAAGTGAAAGTCTTTCCTAATCTGGTAAGCATGTATATACGGCTGTGGTAGGAATTAAACTCTCGTCATACAAGAACTCATCATGCAGATATTTTTAGTTTTCAAAAGATAAATTCTCCAAAACTGTAGTATCTCTAGGAACAAGATAAACAGCAGCTCAAACCTTCCCATATCATATCCGCCAACTACCTAGATTTAGATCAAGAATTCGCTACCCAAAAGTTTTAGGTTCAGAGCAAATCTTAGATCAAAACAATTGTGTTCCAAAACTTGGGAGAGTTCGAGGTTGAAAACTAGGTACTTGAAAGGAATTACGACAGAGCAACTATTCATCATTTCCATGTAAGAGATCATTCTAGGGGTTCACTTTAGCAAGGTAAAACTTTGCACACTCTCCTATATTTATTTAGCAAACTTAAAGATCATACATAAATATATAGAAAGGGAAACATTTATTTGGCTTTCTAAAGGTTATGCATCTTTTTATTTGTTTCATATATCAAAGAAGAAATATATATAAGTAAATAGATAGGTAAGAAAATACTTAGCTGGATACATGGGGGATGCTCTCCCCCAAGCTGGATGTTGATATAGTCTTGTTTGATGAAGCTGGTAGACAGTGAAGTTATACTTCCCTCATCAGAGTGCTCATGATGATGATTGTTGAGACAGCACTCCGACAGAGGACAGATTATCCTTCTAGCTGTTTGCTTTCCTTGATCCTTCAAATTCTGTGAAGCTCAAATAGACAACAAAGCTTGTGGAACTTGATTAAGTGTTAGTGATAAACCTCTAAGCCTTGGGCATCTAGAACCGCTTGAAAATGTATCTTTCTAGCAGGATCTCTTTGGCAATATTTTTGTACTTTTACACTATGCAAGAAATTATAAAGAATGATGAATGCATATTTATTTTATTTTTATGCCACCACAGCAAATAGACTTATGGGTTTTATGCCACAAATTTATTCACATGGGGCGTAGCAGTTTTGAGATGAATGCAAGACATATTTATTTTCTTTTCTATGCAGATGTAACAAAGTAAAATATGCAACAAGAATTTGAATATGCTAATGTGGGAAAGTAGATATGATTAATGAGAATGCAATGCCAAAAAGGGAAATATGGATAACTACCAAGTTTACCTCCCTGGCGAGGGTTCGGTGACTTAGGTCCTCTAAATAGGACTTCTCATCATGTTCACTCCTTAGGAGCACCATCTGATCCCAAAGGTAGTGTTGACACTATTTTTTGGCACGTGTCAAGATGGTTAGAGAGGGCTAATCGGCAGGAAAAAAGTTACTATATACGCTGACAGCCGATGAAGATCAGCTTGTAAAGAAGGTTACCGATGAATGGTGGTGACCGATGGAAAGGTTGATTCAGACTTAGGGGCGTTGCCAATAAGGTTGAAGATGTTATTGCCAATGCCGATGAAGGGAGGCTTGAAGACTGCTGCCGATGAGAATTCCATCGTAATTGAGGCGGACAAGGAAATAGTTAGGAATTGATTTCTTTTTTTATGTTTGTTAGAGTCTGGTTTATGTAGGGGTCATGTGTTTCCTTAAATGTGGACTTGGCGTCCTAGTCGTATTTGGTTATGTTTCATTAGATCAGGGTATAAATATAGATTGAGGGGCAATGTAATAAGGGATCATCAATCAATATCAAAACCAGTTTTTACTCCTATTTACATCTAAATTACTTTTCGGCGACTTCGTCAATTTGTGTATTTTTCTTTTTATGAGTTCTCATTGATTCGGCGAGCTGCATCGCTTCAGTGCGACCTTCGGCGATCCTCGAGTTCTGCGTGAGTACCTCTTGGTCGTGACTTCCGGGCGTATCGCTGTGGTCAGGACCAAAGTGCTCGTATCTTCATCCTTGTCGATTAACAGGTCAAATCGACTGACATGCTTTGGATATCGATTTCGGGTATTAGCCCTTTGTGTTTGCAGATCCACTTTTTGCATCAACACATCTTTTGGCACGCCCGGTGGGACCAGCGAATCTGATCAATATGTTCAATCCTGAGATCGATGCGGGAAACATCATCGCGGTATCAGAAGAAGATCTTAAGGAAGAGCAGAAGCAGGCTATGGAAAAGGCTATAGAAGAATACAGACAGCTTTGCCTGAAATCATTCAGCCTGAACAAGAGCGGACAAGTCATCCAGAAGCAAGATTTGTCGTTGGCTCAGCAGGTTACCTTTGATTCCAATCCTGGTAAACTCCAAGAGATGGTTAATTCTGCAATAAATCATGCTTTGATTAATCACTCCAATGTGCTATCCAATACTGTTCATAATGCTGTAGTTCGAACTCTCAAAGAACAAGCATCACCGCATTACATTGGGCCTGCCTATCACCAACCAGAGCCGGCATCTGTCAATACTCCATCGGCTCCCTCGGCCGTTGTGGGTACAGAAGTTACTTCCCCTCTAGTATCAGCAGGCTTACCTAATATGCAATCTACACCAATACGATCAGATCCGGTATTATCAGGAGGACGAGTTTAGCTTAATACAGATCTATCGGCATCAGCTATGTCAGGCCCTGTGTCTCAGAATAGCCAGATTCCTGCTAATTGGTGGGGATATTGTAACACCTCAAGTGTTTAGCTCCATAATTGCATTGCATTTGCATAAGCATAAGCATGCATCATTCATGTTATTTTATGTGGTTGCAACAAATGTGATTGTTTTTAGAATTTTGTTTGGCTCACATCATGTGATACTTGGTATTTGGTGTAACTAAAGGGTAGAGTAGCCAATTATGCCTCACAACACCTTAGTTATACTTAGGGTTACTCATGGAGCAAGGTTCATGTTGACCAAAATCACCAAAATGCCCTCCAAGGTGTGGTTGACCACCATTTAGCCCTAGGATGCTCTAGTTTGACCAATTAAAAAGTCTAGCTTGGCGACCTTGCATGGAGGAGCACCCTTAAGCAAAGTTGTAGGGAATTTTATGGGGAACAAAAGTCTCAATATGACCAGCTCATGAAACTAGCCAGAACATGCTCAAAAATGGCCCACAAGTCAGCTAGAGGGGCTGTCTCAACACTTAGAAATTTTTCTAAGTCTCCAAGTGTCCCTCCAGTTTTACTGTGGCTTACTTTAGAAGCTTGTAGTTTGCAAACCAGGCCAAACCAGCTTCCACTCATATTGACAAACTTGTAGCCCTCATGTAGCTCTACAACATTGCCAAAATCACCCATACCTGGTTCTCAATGGTTTAGGAGATATAGTGTCAAGAAGTTGGGGTTTCAGTCGGTGTCATTAACTGAAAACATGTTTCAGTTTCACAGGGCACCACTTGGGAGCTATGTAGTTTCTAATCTAGGCCGAACCAGCCCAAACTCTAATTGACAAACTTGTTGCCCTCACATAGCTCTACAAACCTGATGTTGTCACCTTGGACCGAATCGAGCTGTTTTGGAAGTTAATCAGCGTCAAACTTGCTCTGTCAGTCGACCACCGATGTCACGTTTGCAGCTTCGATTCAGTCAACGAGCTCGGACACCGGCCGTGTCGTGGCGCTCGGGTAGAAGAGCGTCGCTGCGTGGCGACCGAGCGCTGCCATCGCCTCCATGTCACGAGCCCAGGCGCGAGTTTGAACACCGAGCGGACACCTCCACCCCCTCACTCGCGCTCACTCTCTTCTCCCTCCCTCTCGCTCTGGCCGGGGTCACCGAGGCGGAAATCGGAGACGCCATTGTCGCCGCAGCCTTCTCTGAGCTCGCGCGCACTTACCACCGCACCACTGCTCACCAGATCACGTCCTCCCCTCCGCCACACCGCCCTGCACCTCCTCGACTAGCCGGTAGATTTGATTGAGCCCGAGGTGAGCCGCATTGCCACCTCCGCCCGTTCCCAAAAGGTCACCGGAGCTCCGCCATGTTAGGTTCACCGTGGCTAGCACCACGCCGTAGTTCTCCGCCTGCCCTCACTCACGTTCCCTCCTTCCTGTCACATGTAGATGCTAGGGTAAAGATGCTACCGCCAACATCGGGTTAGTCAGGCCGGAACAAGACCGCGCACGGCCGCGCCATGGCTGCCGGCCAGGTGCTCACGTGGTCAAGCGGCTCCGCTCCATCCCCGTCTGTGTGAGTGGTCTCGAGAGGTCCGCTAGGGGTCCAGGAAGGTGGTGCACCCTTTGGTTGGTCGTGCGACGGCCAGGACTCGCCGGCGTAACGCCAGGCACCACGGCCGTCCGCCATCGTCGTCGGCCTAGGTGCTACGCTGCAGCAGATTTGGGGAAAGGGGCTGGCCTCGGTGCGGTTGGGTTTGGGCAAGACGTCGGTGAGCTCGGATTGGTCGGAGGAGCCACCAGCGGCGAGGAATCGCTCGCCGGAGCTCACGGCCGCCCGCTCCCCTGTCCCCTTTTCACTGACGCGGGGGGCCCTCTTGTCAGCACCCCGCGCGCGGGCGGGAGCCGGGATGGGCCGCGCGCTGGCTGGGCCGCGATGGCAAACCGGGCCGGCCCAGTACTGGAGCGAGTTAGGGTTCAGTGATGTTTTTCTTTTTCATTTTGTCACAGATTTTGTTGTTGTTTGGAAAATGTAGGTCTAGGGTTTTACTTGCCCAAAAATTAGGAGATAAATTTTGTTAGGATCTACATGATGTGTAGTATTTTAGAAAAATATAAATCTAGTATGTGATGTTTAGTTTTTGGGAGAATTAAATAGATCTTTCAAATGTGTTTTGAAATGAAGGTAAATTAGTTAAATGTATAACTTGAGCTGTAGTCTTCCAAAAATTGTGAAATTTGGTGGGTAGGCTATTTTATACTTTCTGTAGCTTTGGTAAAAATTTGGGCATTAGTGCTTATGTACTTTTCACGTTATGATGTTATCTTGTTATTTTAGGAAATACTTGAATGAATTTTTGTAATTTTTCTACATGTGCAATGTTCTTATAAATCTTTGGAGAATGTCTTGGTACCTTAGAGTGTCTAAGAAAAATATGAAATCTGTTGTTTGATACTTTTCAATATGATTTGTTAATTATACAAAAATCAGCCTTTTGGGCTTGTAAATTTTGTTTAGGGAGTTTCTGTGAATAATTTTAGTTCAAATTTTTACAGTGGTCTCTTTTTGGTTCATAGAGTCTCCTATAATTTTTGTAGAATTTTAGGAGCAGTTTACATATAGGTTTAAAATTCCACTTAATTAATTAAGGAAATTAAGAAATGAGTATAAATAAATATTCTAGGTGGGCACACCTTACTTTCTGGTGTTTTTGTGACCTATGTGAACTTGTGGTAACCTAAGTAATGCTACTCTTGTAATTGTTAGGTGTTAGGGCCTTAACCGAAGAAGGACAGCTATATCTTAGGTTGAGTAGATTAGGTGAGTACTTCTCTACCGGAAAGGAAATTTGCACCTAATATTTGAAGTGATTTGAATAGAGCTTTAAGAATGTTGTAATGCATTTCATTCC
Organism: Saccharum hybrid cultivar R570; assembly: GCA_038087645.1. Lineage (NCBI taxonomy): Eukaryota > Viridiplantae > Streptophyta > Magnoliopsida > Poales > Poaceae > Saccharum > Saccharum hybrid cultivar. The sequence continues at coordinate 16,733,826 of JAQSUU010000216.1, read as the reverse complement.
AAGCATACTGCATCTTTCATTATGCATCCATGAGATTTATTATGCACTCATGCAATAGGTGTTCCGGAGGGGGTAACGCTCCTCGAATTCGAGCAAGTGATACCGGAGGAAGTTCAGGACCAGCCAGAGCAAGCAGAGGAACCAACCGGCGGAGAAGCTCCCGCAGAAGACCTTCCTGAGTGTCCTGACCACCGGCCTTCGACCTTTCTCAAAGGCAAGCCCCGGTGCATGCTGAACCCATCATTTTATAAATCTATCTTGAGTACTTTTAATTGTTTATTGCATTAAGTTATAGGAGTTATATGAAAACACTTGCTGCATTTTACCTGTCCTTGTCCAGATATCGTACTTAATCCTATACTAGGTTTAGGCACGTGTCAATGCTTAGCCCTGCTTAGTACGGTAGAAGTCGGGTGATTTCCGGTCATCCGCGAGATATAGGATTGGGTCACGAGTGGCTTCTGGCTATCGTGATGGAACCATGCTTTAAAATGAAATTGAGACCGGGCGGGAGTTCGATAGTACAGCCGCAAGACACTTCACGTCTTGGGTATGGAGCTATGCCCGTCTGAGTCATTTAAGGACCAATTCGCTGTACGTCCTTGAGTCATGTTGAACGCAGTCTAACACTTAGTTGGCCGGATAAGTCGTTCCGACCGCGAAGCCGAGTAATGTGGTTCAGGCCGGGAATCGAATGGTAGGTTGCTTCTTAGAGGAGAGAAAGGATGTGCTTGGGGACATTGGCGTGAGACCAAGGGGGGGTTAGAGTCCCTATCACCTGGCAGAGTGTCGCCCTTGGGGTCGCGACATCATTCGGACCCGCGATTCCTGAACCATACGAAAGGTGGCTTGTGCGACCCTGGCAGGGGCCTGTGCGGTGAGTGTTAGAAATACCCCTCCAGCTAGATAGGAATTCGATTCGAATCGCCGTCGCTCCCGGTTAGTGGGCACTTGACTTGAGCAGCGGCAACGTAGATCTCATTAATTGAACAGATGGTTAAGTGAATGATATATTGTTGCCACAATTTATACCTGCTATGGATAAATGTTAATAATTGTTTGATGATAATCAAGTGTATGTGTAGTACAGGTGCTAAGATAGATGACAGGTAAATGCTAAAAATAACTGCTAGTATAGGTTATAAGAGTTTCAACTACTTATGTCTTTATGCAAAATGTGGTGTCAGCTAGCCTCTTGTGTAAGCCTTGCATAATCCTTGGTGTCATTTTATTTCTGGTTTTTGACGGGTAAGTCTAGCTGAGTACATTCCAGTACTCAGGGTTTATTCCCCCCTGTTGCAGATGATATGCTCTATCAAGGCTTCTGCAAGACGTGTCTCCACCCTGCGGGTGACGAAGACTAGATCACTAGGGCGTGATCATCTTTTATGTACTTTCCTCATGCTTTTGCGGGTTGTTGATCAACAAAACTGGCAGTAGTTAAAACAACTGGTGTGTGTTATGCTTCCGCTACTTTCTAAACTTGGTTTGTAATAATTGCGACTCTGTGTGTGTAAACTTATTTCAGAACTCCTTGTGAAATGTAACGTATGATGTTGTATGTTGAATGATGCGATCTTGGTTGTAAGCAAGTTGGTTTGAAATCCTTCGTGGTTTCGATTGACTACCGAGATTATATGGGCTCAAGTTCGAAAATTTGAGCGCTTCGGTGCTTGTTTTTGTACTTGTGCTCTTATAATTTGGTCGGTTCTGTTACAGCTGGTACCGGAGCATAATTCAACATTAAACACATCATACGTGTAATTAAAAAACAAAAGTGTTTGTTTATGAAAAGGGTTAAAACTATAAAAATTATTTTTATAGGTATGTCAGTGATCACATCCCTTAGCCCAAATAAGGACTCTTAGGTGGCTTATTATAAGTACTAACTTGGGGGCCTTGTTTGTTTTTGTTTCGTCGTCCATACGGCGTGATATTGTATGGATGCCATCCACTTGGGTGGTAATGTATGGATCAATCGCCTCGACGCTCTGGTAAGTGTGAGTTGTGAGAGCATGATCGTCCAACCGGCGGTCTAGGGGAGAGTAGTTTTGGTGACTTGCATAATTACATGTTCAAACCATGTAATTATGTACGCACTTAATTGTGGGAATGTATATTGGGTAGCTTTGATACTGAAGTATATACATCAGGGGATGTGTATATGGAAAGTATTTAAATTACTGCTTTTCTTGTGTGCTTATATTGGGAAACTGTTGGGCTGAAATGAGATTTTCTGCAGGTACACTAACAGCGTAACGAGTAGACCGATAGTTTCGCTTATATGAGAGAACGTATGTATGCCACCGCCTAGCGTTAGAACTTTTAGATTTCTACTAAGGTGAGAGGGCGTACGGAACGTGCATGCATCATGTTTAATTATGTCATACATGTCATTTTACTCCCTCCTTAAAATATCCTTAGTCCTGACTAAATTAAATTTCGTATCCCCTAAATGATCCTCACTTTAAGTCGTACCTTGTTGATACAGATGGCACGTACTAAGAGGACTGCCCGTAAGTCGACCGGAGGAAGGGCTCCTCGCCACCAGCTAGCTCCACATGAGCCCCGCCCCGAGCCCACTGAGGTGGAAAGGCTGCGGGCTGAGTTGGCCGAAGTGACTGCTGCCAGGAATGCAGCGCGTCAGCAACTGGAGCAAGTGATCCGTGACCGTGATCAGGAAACACTTGCAGTTCAGAGGTTGACAGTGGCAAATCGCAACTGTCAACGCATGCTGGTCCGTGTCATGAACCAGAGGGATGAAGCCTGGCACGAGGAGAACGTTCTGAGAGCTCGTCAGTTTGAGCTTGAGCAACAGTTGGAGAATGCTGAAGAATACAATGACAACCTTCATGAAGAAGTGCACCGCCTGAACAACCAGCTTAATCCTCTGCTACCTCAAAACAACAATGCAGATGAGGACATGGGTTCGGGAATCTTCATGGCTGAAGATGATGATGAAGTGGAGGTCAATGGGCCCCAAGATGCCGCACCAGAAGAAGCACCAGAGGAAGAGCCAGAAGAAGAAGAAGACGAGGAGTTAGAGCCTGTTAGCGATGAGGATGGCGGGGAGATCCTTGACACCGACTCTGAGAACGATGCTTAGAGTAGTCATCGCGTAGCTACGATGTTAGGATCATCTTTTGTGCCCTCCCTGTGTGGGAGTGAGGCTTGTAATAACTTGGCTTTGGAATGTAAGGCCGAACCCTATGTTTCCTGGATATTTAGTTTGAACCTGTTAATTTCGATCACAATTGGATGTCTTATTGTGTTGTGTTCGATGATGGTGTCACGATTAGCACCCTTCGGTGCCGCGACGAAACCGAGGGCCTCCTATGGCGCGCGACATAAGGCTGTGCTGCTTGGCACGCGCTGGTATCGAGGTGGCTAGTCATGATCCACCATGGAACTCTACCGTTAAGAAGTCTCATTGTGGTCAGTTTGAAGTAGCCTTTCTCAGTCAACTAAAATTTTGAGATCGAATCCAAGTACCGTGCGAAAAGTCAAAAATCACATAGGTATTAAAGTAAACGGTTCAGTCACTGTTGTGCCTCTGTGAGTGAGCCTTTATCAAAATACATCTTGTTGGATTCCCTCGCATGATTGCATCAATTGATGCGCCTGAATGGATTGTGCGGTTGTGATGAATTATTGTGCTTTGATTAATTGAGAAGTCCATTTCATGAAGTTAGTTTGACATATTTGCAATAATTCGTCTACAAATTTTCCACATCGTCAGTGCTCATTGGCTATGCATTTTGCAGATGTCGTACAATCTCCGTCGGGGTCGTGGCAATGAGGATGAGGAACAACCACCCCCTCCACCACCACCTACCCCGGCTGAGCTCATGCAGTCCGTGGTTGAAGAGCAGCGCATGTTGGCTGACGCTATGCGCCAACTTGCTAATCGGGAGGCTCGTCATGGCTGCCAGGGCCCAGAACCCAATCAGTACAGTGATTTTAAGGACTTTCTTGATACTAAGCCCCCACTCTTTAAGGAGGCGGAAGAACCACTGCAAGCCGATGAGTGGTTGAACACTATTGAACAAAAGTTTCGTCTGCTTCGTTTGACCGATGAGCTAAAAACTGAATATGCTTCTCATCAGCTGCATGGTCCAGCGGGTATTTGGTGGAGCCATTATCGTTCCACACTGCCTGCAAATGTCCCGATTGCTTGGGACCAGTTCAAGGCAGCATTCCATGGGAACTATATTCCTCCAGGTCTTATGGCAATCAAGCACACAGAATTCATGAGGCTGTCGTAGGGAAATAAAAGCTTGACTGAATATCTGCAATCTTTCAACAACCTGGCAAGGTATGCCACAGAGTTTGTGGATACCGATGCCAAGAAAATTGCTAGCTTCAAAAGGGGCCTCGGCCCAAAGCTGATGAAGACTATGGGCACTAGCAAGTGTACTACCTTCAATGATTTTATCAGTGATGCTTTGACCCAGGAGAACAATAATGCTATTTATTCTGCCTCTAAGAGCCGTAAAAGGGCCCTTGAGGCGAGTGCTTCGCAGTCTCGGGCCTCAGCTGCACCTAGGTCTCCCCCTCGCCCACCTGCTCAGAATACCAAGTTTCGTCCGCCATAGAAGAAGCCTGCTGCCAAAACTGGGTTCCGCAAGGCTTATACAGTCGCTCTGCCAAAGGGAAATTCTGGTCAGAGCAGCTCTAGTGTTCCTCCCAACAACATGCCTTGCTGGAACTGCAACAAGCCAGGCCATTGGTCCCAGAACTGTCCTTACCCTAAGAAGAATGTCAACCAAGGTGGCCGTCAGGGGCACGCTCATTATAATAGTATTGAGGAAATCCCATCTGGTGAGGTTGTCACTGCTGGTAAGTTCCTAGTTGACTAACATCCTGCAGTGGTACTTTTTGATTCAGGTGCTTCACATTCCTTTATCAGTCCTAAGTTTGCATCAAAGTTTGCACACAAATTGCATACTGTGGAAGGTGGGGGTTATTGCATTAGTGCAGCAAGTGGGAATATTTCCACGAATAAAGTAGTGGGGAATCTTGAGTTTGAGATAGAAGGGCAAAAGTATTCACTTGCCTTAGTGGTGTTGCCGGGATTAGGCATAGATGTTATTCTAGGCATGAATTAGATGAGCTAGAATGGGGTACTCATTGATACGTCCACTCAGGTAGTTATGCTCAGAGATCCCACAGATCAAAAGGGTTTTCTAGTATAACTTCACAGAAAAGTTGATTTGTCTGGGGAAGTTCATGCTGTGCAAGCAAAGGCGTTGGCTGAAATTCCCGTAGTGAATGAGTTTCCTGACGTTTTTCCTGATGATTTGCCGGGACTCCCTCCGGATCGGGATGTGGAATTTAAAATTGAGTTGTTGCCTGGCACGGCGCCCATCTCTAGGAGACCTTATAGGATGCCTCCGAATGAGTTAGCTGAACTTAAGGTGCAGTTGAATGAACTATTGAAGAAAGGGTTGATTCGTCCTAGTTCGTCTCCGTGGGGATGCCCTGCTATCTTTGTGAAGAAGAAGGATCAGACCTTGCGGATGTGTGTAGATTATAGACCTCTGAATGCAGTCACTGTCAAAAATAAGTATCCTCTGCCACGTATCGATATCTTGTTCGATCAGTTGTCCAAAGCTAAAGTCTTTTCCAAGATTGATCTGAGGTCTGGGTACCATCAGATTAAAATCCGACCTAAAGATATGCCAAAAACAGCCTTCTCGATAAGATATGGCCTTTATGAGTATCTTGTTATGTCTTTTGGCCTGACAAATGCCCCCGCACACTTTATGTGCTTGATGAATTCGGTGTTTATGCCCGAATTGGACAAGTTTGTGGTGGTGTTTATTGATGACATCTTGATATATTCTGAAAATGAGGAAGAACACGCTGAACACCTACGTATTGTCCTCACCAGACTGCGTGAACATCAACTGTATGCGAAGTTCAGTAAATGTGAATTCTGGCTTCGTGAAGTACCTTTCCTTGGGCATGTGTTGTCCGATGGGGGAATTATGGTGGATCCCACCAAGGTACAAGAAGTATTGAATTGGAAGGCTCCTACTTCGGTTCATGAGGTCCGGAGTTTTCTTGGGTTGGCTGGCTATTATCATCGCTTCATCCCGGATTTCTCAAAAATAGCCAAGCCCATGACTCGGTTGCTGCAAAAAGACACCAGGTTTGTCTGGACTCCTGAGTGTGATGCGGCTTTTCACCAACTGCGAACCCTCCTAACCTCGGCTCCGGTTTTGGCACAACCGGATATCGAGAAACCATTTGATGTTTATTGTGATGCCTCATGCATAGGTTTGGGAGGTGTTTTGATGCAGGAAGGCCGAGTAATTGCATATACCTCTCGACAACTTCGGAAACATGAGGTGAATTACCCAACGCATGACTTAGAACTGGCTGCAGTTGTTCATACTTTGAAAGTATGGCGGCATTATCTGCTGGGCAATGTCTGCAATATCTACACAGACCACAAAAGCCTCAAATACATCTTCACCCAACCCGAGTTAAATATGCGTCAGAGAAGATGGCTCGAGTTGATTAAGGATTATAACCTTCAAGTACACTATCATCCTGGCAAGGCAAATGTGGTTGCGGATGCTTTAAGCCGTAAGTCTCATTGCCATTCCTTAGTTGAAACTGATTTTCACCGATCTCGCCTTCTACATCCAGCAGTCTTGTACAACATCACTGTCAGTTGTACTCTCAAAAGCAGAATTATTGAGCTCCAAAAGACTGATCCTGGTATATTCCACATAAAACGCAAGATGAAAGAGGAAGAAACTAAGCACTTCAGGGTAGATGAAGAAGGTGTGCTGTGGTTGAAGGATAGATTAGTGGTACCTAAGGACCAAGAGCTTAGAGATCAGATCCTGTCCGAAGCACATTCGTCTAAGTTGTCCATCCATCCTGGTAGTAATAAGATGTATTATGATTTGAAGCCACTTTATTGGTGGACCAAGATGCGGAAAGAGATAGCTGCGTATGTTGCTAGATGCGACACCTGCTGTAGAGTTAAAGCTGTGCACATGAAAGCTGGGTTACTTCAACCACTTTCTATCCCAGGCTGGAAATGGGAAGAGATAAGCATGGATTTCATTGTCGGACTTCCTCCTACTGTCAAAAATCATAACTCCATCTGGGTAATTGTGGATCGTTTGACCAAATCAGCTCACTTCATTCCAGTTAGAGTGGACTATCGTCTCACTGACTATGCTGAGTTGTACTTCAATCAGATAGTCTGGCTCCATGGGATACCTCGTACTATCGTTTCTGACCGTGGTCCCCAGTTCACTGCTCGCTTTTGGGAGCACTTGCATCACCTTCTGGGAACCAAGTTAGTGAGAAGCTCTGCTTATCACCCCCAGACGTCTGGTCAGACGGAACGAGTGAACCAAATCTTGGAAGATCTGTTGCGGGCATGCGTCATTTCATCCAAGGGTTCTTGGGAAAAATGGTTACCTCTAGCTGAATTCTCGTACAATAATAGTTACCAAGAGAGTATTAAGATGGCCCCATTCGAAGCTTTGTACGGTCGTAAGTGTAGAACCCCACTAAACTGGGTAGAAGCTGGTGAAAGAAGGTATTATGGTATTGATTTTGTTCAGGAAGCTAAGGAACAAGTCTGTACCATCCAAAAACATATGGCTGCAGCCCAAGCTAGACAGAAAAGCTATGCTGATCGTCGTAGAAAGCCACTAGAGTTTGAAGTTGGAGACTTCGTTTATTTGAAAGTTTCTCCAATGAAGAGTGTCCAACGTTTTGGTGTTAAGCGGAAACTTGCACCAAGATACGTGGGCCCTTTCCAGATCATAGGCAAGAGTGGAGCTGTTGCGTACAAGATCCAGTTACCTCCTGAAATGAGTGCCATATTCAACGTCTTCCATGTATCTCAGCTCAAGAAGTGTCTTCGAGTTCCTGAGGAGAGAGTCCCGTTAGGAGATATCAGGCTTGAATCCGATCTAACCTACGAAGAAAAGCCAGTCCGAGTGATCGATACTCAGGAACGAGTGACTAGAAGCAAAGTGGTTAAGTGGTATAAAGTGATGTGGAGTAATCAGGGTGGCGAAAGTGATGCTACGTGGGAACGGGAAGATTATTTGCGGGATGGTTATAAGGAATTCTATGAAAAATGGTACGCTTTCCAAATCTCGGGACGAGATTTTTATAAGGGGGGAGGGCTGTAACACCTCAAGTGTTTAGCTCCATAATTGCATTGCATTTGCATAAGCATAAGCACGCATCATTCATGTTATTTTATGTGGTTGCAACAAATGTGATTGTTTTTAGAATTTTATTTGGCTCACATCATGTGATACTTGGTAGTTGGTGTAACTAAAGGGTAGAGTAGCCAATTATGCCTCACAACACCTTAGTTATACTTAGGGTTACTCATGGAGCAAGGTTCATGTTGACCAAAATCACCAAAATGCCCTCCAAGGTGTGGTTGACCACCATTTAGCCCTAGGATGCTCTAGTTTGACCAATTAAAAAGTCTAGCTTGGAGACCTTGCATGGAGGAGCACCCTTAAGCAAAGTTGTAGGGAATTTTATGGGGAACAAAAGTCTCAATATGACCAGCTCATGAAACTGGCCAGAACATGCTCAAAAATGGCCCACAAGTCAGCTAGAGGGGCTGTCTCTGTAACACCCCAGGTGTTTATTACCAATTAAGTAGGGGGTTAAGCTCAAACGTGACAATTTAAGTGGAGATGACGATGCCAATGTCAAACCTATCGAAATAAACCCTAACCTAAACTTGGATTTGCACCCTTGCTTACACATAGGCTCAATTGAAAGATATATGCTTGGGTGTGTTACCAAAGTATCTTCACATGTCTCACATCAATAACTATCCATATTGATCCATGGAAAAGTTTCATAAAGTTTGGAATCAAAAAGTCACATGAAATGATAAGTTATGTGCTTGTTGGTTTAGAACTGAAACCTGCCTTTCACCCCATGGGAACTAGTGTTTGTGCAATATACAATGCAATATGGGCAACACATCTTGGACACATGTGGAACACCCTAGTGGAACATGTGTAGCACGTATCTTGAAACAACCACATGAAATGACTAGAGCATTTCACTCGAGTTCTATGTTTCAAGGCATGTGAGGCCTGCACTTTTGTGCAACCTATGCATGGTGGGTATGTTTGGCCTCTACAACACCTTAACTACACTTAGGACACTCCATGGAACAATGTTCATGTTGATCATTTTGCCTAAATGTGCTTCTAAGTGATGGTTGACCATGTATGGACCCTGGAACACTTTTGTTTGACCGTTTCAAAAGTGTGACCTAGAAGCTTTGCATGATTGTGCACCCTTTAACAAAGTTGTAGGGAATTTTATAAGGAACAAACTTTGTTCAAGAGTCAAGTCATGAAAATGTGTGGAACGTGCTCAAAAATGACCCACAAGTCAGAAATAGGGCTGAATTCCACACTTAGCAGTTTTCAACCCTGATTTCTGTGTCATCGACGTTGACATGCCGCGTTCTCGAAATTTTGTTAAACAACTTAACATGGTCCCAAAATAAAAGTTGGAGTGCATGTGGTGTAGTAGATCATGCAAAAAGTTGGCTTAAGTTTGACCTCATTTTGATCAGCAAAATTGAGTTTCTTCATTGATTAGTAATGTGTTGACATTGCTAACTTGGATAATAATTATCTCCTAACTGGTTGCCCTAATGACCTGGGTCTCTTCACAGAAAATAAAGAGCATTAGGTGTACTGCAAACTCTGTTTTGGGCCCAAGTCCAAACTCAGCCCGTAGTCGGCTCAAAATCCGCGTCCACCTTGCCCACTCTATTGCCCGCCACGTGCTCGACAAAACGCCTCGCTGGGTGACACACGCTCGATGCGTGTCGGCCATGCCCGAACTGGCATCCCACCTCCCTGCCGCGTGGTGCCCATGCTCCATCGTCGCCCCTTACTACGCCTGCGTGTTGCTTCGTCGAGTGGAGAAGCCGAGCGCTCGCTCTCATCTCTCGCTCGCCCCTCTCGCGCTCTGTGCCGCGGTCTCGCGCAGCGCAGACGCCGTCGCCATGACCGGCCCAGCAAAGCTCACCGCGCCGCTCTTTCCTGCTCCACGCACCCTCCTGCACCCTCGCAAACGGAGCGCGGAACCGCCATCGCCCACACATGCGGGCGTAGCCACTGCTGCCCCTGCGCGTCCCCCTCGCCGGCAGAGCCGAGCAGCGCCGCCGCGTGACGCCTCCCTGCTGCGGCCGCACATGGCCAGGGCGTCATGGGCCGCCTTCGGCAAGTTCGAGCGCTCCCACGGGCGTGGGCGGACGTGTTGATGCTCGATTGCCCTGCTCCGCCGTCGTTCGCCGCTGGCTCACCGCCACCGCCGGCGTGGCCACCCCTGGACCGCCCGTGCACGTGGCCCGGAGGCCACGGGCCGCCTCAGTCAGCTATCCGAGCATCTACGGACGTGTCCCATCATCACGAAGCTTCCCCGCCGTTTCCCCGACGCCGGCGATGAGCTCACCGGCCGGAGATCGGCCGGCCGGCTTTTCTTCCCCACCTCCTCTGTTTCTCCCGGAGGAAGAAGAAGGCCGCCCCCCCTGTGTCTCTCTCGGTGAATGACAGGCGGGCCCAAACGGGCAGCAGGCCCCGCATGTCAGCGTTATGAGAGGAACCGTTGGGTACGCGTCCGGGTGCGCCTAGCAGAGCTAGGGTGGAGTAGTTGATTTCGTTTTTGGAATTTCAGAAATTGGTTAAATCTTATAAAAATCATATCTCATGATAGGTAATTCCAAAAATAGCAAGAGTGAACTTTTTGGAAACCTTAGGAAAAGATCTATGCAGTGGAGTCATAAAATGTGATATGTTTGTAGATGTTTTCTGATGTCTTTATTTAAGTTTTAAAGATGCTCTATAAATGCCTTTAAATTTGACCAGAGACAGATCTAGAGTTTTAGACATCCAAAAATAGTGATTCTTGTTTTGTTAATTTTGTGATGACATGTACTTGCTAAGAAAAATATTAAACACCCTAGTTGTTCACTGTTTTCTTAGGGTTTTGATTTGACCTTGTTAAAATAAGGAAAACTATATGATATTACTTGTTATTTTATATCTTGAGTTGTGTTGCTCCAATTGATGTGAAATTTTTATGGTAGCCTTGTCATGATATGTATATGCTGTGGTATAAATTTCATGGTCATTATTTACTATATGCTCAAGTTATTGATTTAACTTGTTTATAGCTTGATAAATAGCTTATAAATAATATATATACGATAAAATAGAAAATGTTGTTCCATTACCTTAGTATGATGTTTCTCTATCATATGGATTTATAATATGGCCTTGTGTTCACAGAAAATATTGAGTTTTAGGTTTAATTTGCTCTTACATGAATTATTGCAATAGCTAATTGTCTTTTTCTTAGGGGTTGATATACTTGTCTAAATGGTTTCAAATTTGGATAGTAGACTTTTGGGAGTATATGTAGGCCACTGTAATTTTGGTAGAAATTATTGTACACTTTTGATAGGTTATCATGATTCCACCTAATTATCTAAATAAATTAAGAAAATGTATTAAAGGAATTTATTTAGTAATTGACACTATGTTTTCTGGTGTTCTTTAGTCATGTATGAAATGTTGGTAAAGTTGGTCTTGTCCAAGTATATGTTTGCAACATAAGTTAATAATTATGTCTTGCAAATGAGGTTTCTGAACAGATTTGAGAATATTGTTAATTACTCTATGCAAATGATGTTTTCATGTCTTGTGTGCTATAACAAAGTTGTTGTGAATTTCATGATCTAGCTGCTGTTAAAATTTGGTATCATTTGGTTAAGTAGTTTTTGAGTTATAGCTGTTTAAAGTTAGGGTACAGAATTGCTTGCTCTCTGTTTGTCAGGAACAGATTCTGGAACTTTGTAATTTTGACTTATTTAACTTTGGAATCAGGCTTAAGTGATATTAAATGCATGGTAGAGAATTTCATAAGCTTTCCATAATGTCTTCTTGCAAGTCATTTGGATTTATGAAACTCCAGATATGACTGATTTACGAAGCTGCTATTTGTAAATCCAGAAATTGACATATTCTAGTTAATAGTTTTTACTTTACCGTGACTTGTTTTGCTATGTTGATTTCTAAGAGTGATATACATCTTGTTAGTGTTAAGTGTGCTTGAGATCTTGTGTGACTTGTGTCATGATCGATATGCTGGTCATCTTCTAAGGATATGCTTAAGTGATAGTTAAGTTGATTAACTCTAGTGCCCATATGAACTTGGTGTGTTGACATGAAAGTTGTGTTATTGCATTTCTACGCATTCATACACTTGCATCTTACATCTCATTTAGGTACGCTAGATGCACTACGTGGAGGACATAATGTGGAGCCAAACCCGAAGACGGTGTTTGGAAAACTATCCCGGAGATAGAAGTACTCGGCGAGTGATGTCTGACAACTACTGACTTGTGTCGGATCCCAGGCAAGCCCCGGAGCATTATAAGCCTCCTACCTTCAAAAGCAATTAATTATATATATGTTATAAGTATTGTTGCATTAAGTGGTAGGAGTTGGTTGAAAACCTTGCTGCATTATATCATTCCTTGTCCAGATATATGAATCCCTGAATCCTACATAGACTAGGATCGAGTAGATGCTTAGCCCTGCTTTAAGCGGTAGAAGTCAGGTGATTTCCTGTCACCTGCGAGATGTAGGGATATTCATATATGGCACGGTTGGCTATATTTGCTATCGTGGAATGGAACCATGTGTTAATAAAATGAAATGAGACCGGGCGGGATGACGATAGTGAAGCAACAAGGCATGGAGGTCTTGGGTGTGGATCTATCCCCGTCTGAGTCGTTTAAGGACCGATTCGCTGTACGTCCTTGAGTCATGTTGAACGCAGTCTAACACTTAGTTGGCCGGATAAGTCGTTCCGACCGCGAAGTCGAGTAGTATGGTTCAGGCCGGGAATCGAATGGTAGGTTGCTTCTTGGAGGAGAGAAAGGATGTGCTTGGGGACATTGGCGTGAGACCAAGGGGGGGTTAGAGTCCCTATCACCTGGCAGAGTGTCGCCCTTGGGGTCGCGACATCATTCGGACCCGCGATTCCTGAACTGTACGAAAGATGACCTGAGCAGCCCTCGCCAGGCGCGTCTCGGTGAGTGTTAGAAATACCCCTCCAGCTGGATAGGAATTCGATTCGAATCGCCGTCGCTCCCGGTTAGTGAGCACTTGACTTGAGCAGCGGCAACGTAGATTCCATTAAATTAAACGGATGGTTAATTGGATAACGATGGAAAGGTTGCCTCAATTTATACCTGCTATGGTTAATATTGTTTGCTCCTAATAAAGTGAGTGCTCTAGTACAGGTTCTAATATAGATGACAGGTTAATGATAATTAACTTGATGCTTAAGCATTAATGATTACTTATTCATAATAAGCTTTTATGCAAAATGTTGTCAAGCTAGCCCACTTTATATCAGCCTTGCATGATCCTTGGTGTCACCTTATTTCTGGTTTTTGACGGGTAAGTCTAGCTGAGTACATTGTCGTACTCAGGGTTTTATCCCCACTTGTTGCAGGTTGTGATGTATCATGGCGACTGCAAGAGTTGGTTGGCTCCTGCCGTAGAGGCGGAGTGTGATCACGGGCATGATCCTTATGAGTTATCTTCTCTCTAATGCTTTTGTTGGAAGTCGACCTTGGTACTGGCATATATTTGAAATAAGGATGTTGTTAGTTTCAAATTACTTTGCTTCCGCTACTTTTGAACTTAAGTTGTAATAACTATGTTGAACTCCGATGTATATTGAATTACTTGTGAAATGATTGTAACATGTGACTTGTTATGTTGAATCACTACGATCTTGGCTTGTATGTTGGTTGGTTTGAAATCCCTCGCGATTTCATTGGACTACCGGAGTTATATGGGCTCAAGTGTGAGAATTTGATCACTTCGGTGATTGTTTTTGTACTTGTGCTCTTATAATTTGGACGGTTCCGTTACAGCTGGTATCGGAGCAAGATTCAACATTAAACATGTCATATGTGTATTTAAAACAAAGGTTTTGTTTTCTAAAATCAGTTTTATCAACTTATAGCTATATATATAGGTTTGTGAAAACTGAATTCTAAATCTAAGTATGCCAGTGGTCAATTTCCTTATGCCCATATAAGGATTATTAGGTGGCTTATATAAGTACTAACTTTGGGGTTTTTTTCATTTATGCATCTACGCCTAGGCCAAGGTATGTATGTGTGATGACTCTCCCACACTATGCTACCCGGTGTGTTAGATTGGTGGTAGCCTTCATATATGAAATAGCCATATATGTTGCTAGTTTACTTTTATGCAACATCGCACCTACACTCAGGTAAGTGTGAGTTGTGAGAGCATGACCGTACAAACTGCGGTCTAGGGGAGAGCTAGTTTTGGTTACTGGATTATTTACATGTTACACACATGTATATATGAAGGTACTTAATTGTGGGTGATCGAATGATTCGGGTAGTTTTGGTGCTACATGTATATATACGGGGGTATATGTATATGGAAGTACTTAGAATTTTACTTTCCTGCTTTCATTGTGTGCTTTATTGGGGAATTGTTGGGCTGCAATGAAAATTTTCTGCAGGTACGCTAACCACGAATGCGTAAGTCGAATGTAGTTGACGACTAGATATATATCGAGAGAGTGCGTGTTATGCCACCGACATAGAACGTGATCGCCACCTTAGGTTGGCAATCTTGTGAGGACGAATAGGACGAAGCATGCATATTCATGATTGTTGCCTTATACATGGCTATGTTCCTCTCACCTTTCTTCAAATGATAAGTAACTTGTGATCAATATAGTACACTATCTTTCTTGTGTGAAGCTAAACAAGAATGTCTTACTCCATGTTGTTTGAGAAAAGTGTGTGCTTAGCCTTGCTAGAAATAATTATGGTTACATGTTTTAACCTATAGATGCCCTCTAGTTTAGCCAAATGGTGGATATGTTGATCATACCAACAATTGCAAATGCTTTAGACCTCCCTTAAGTAATTATGGATTCTCATAAACGAATTAAATTGGCTGGTCTAAGGTAACAATATTTAGAGCTACTAGAATAACATGTTTGTGTGCTCTTTTGTTAAGTAGAACAAAGGCAAGCTTTGTTTTGCTTGTTGGACGTTAGCTGCTAGAATAGTTTCAGTTGCAGTGATGCTTTCGTGCTCATAATGGTGTTTTCTGTAGTTATGGAGAATACCAAAGTTGTAGCTAACTTAATTATCTAGCTTATCCTAAAATTTTATGACACTAAGCCTTATGGTTTGAGAAATATGACTTTTAGAAGTTTGCTGTCAGGTTTTGTTTATGTTCTGAATAGATCTGAATGTTTGGTTTGTTTAACCTATGTACATATGGAATCATGTCTTGGAGATAATAGAATAAGTGTAGTACTTTTTCTAAGCTTTCCAAAATGTCCTATAGCACTAATTGTGGTGGTATAAATCTCTAGTTATGAGCTTGCAAAATGGAATGACAGAATCTGTCCAAATCGGGGCAGAGAGGTCTTCTTTGTCTTGTTTGGCCTTGTTGGCTATAGAATCATCTTAATATGATAATAATAAAGTTATAGACAACTTAATAAGATTTACATAAAGTTAAGGCTCAGCCTTGTTGTGTCCCTAGAACTCTAGTTATACATTTTTAAAGTTATTGTCAGTTTTCTGTCCATATTGGTACAGATCTGAAACATTAGCATTGTTGGCTATGTTAACCTATGATTTACCTTTTGATATGAATAACTAAAGTTTAGTCATCTTCCTAAGCTTTCTAGAAAGTCTAGGATCACCTTTGTGGGATGTCTATAACCTCAGTTATGGTAGAAACAAGTAACTACTGTGCTGCTGTCCAGATTCTGGGCACATGCTAAGTTGGCCTCCTTAACTAACGTTTGTTTGGACTAAACTTGTAGTTAGTTCATGCTTGAGATAAATGCTTATTTTGGGTGAGCTTTTTGCTTGGTAATAGTTGCTTGAGTCATTTGTTTAAGCTTCTTCATGTGTTTGCTTGAATTTATGATGCATGGATGTATGCTTGTTACTTTGGGTAAAGCCGTAGTTATCACCTCATTTGTCCTCGGTGAGCATACGAGTGTCGCATAGCTTTATCCTAGAACAACGTTCACGTTATGTAATTATTTGGTTGTTGTCTTCAATTAGGTTCTCTCTCTTAGGAGCCTGAGCCTGTAGACGTGGTGATTATCCCTTGAATGTTTGTATCCATGCCGTTGCTTGACCGAAAGCCCAAAGTTTTGTTCTCCTATATGTTTGTATAAGCCGTGGATGTTTTCCAACCCCTTTTGTGAAGACCCTTATCGACTGACCAACCAAGTTAACTTTTATCAACGCTAGCCTTTGACCATGGTTCGTACGTTGCCAGTTATGGAGACTGTACCCAAATCCATGTTGGACCTTCTGGTTATCTTTCCCAAAGGTTAGCTAGTGTGACGTAACGTCTCTCTGCTATGGCATGTAAATTGTTTGCTTGTAAATTCATGCATCTACCTTATCAACTCAATCTTTGGTTGACAATCGGTTTCTGCTTTAAAGTTGGTTAATCCGTCCCCAACCTTCTCAGTCTCGAGATGTTTATCAGTCTTGATCTCATGTTGTTGCCCAACATGAATGAATCTACTATTAATCTTTTATCTGGAACTCATCTCGGTGGATGCAAGTCGTGCATAGAATTTAAGCAAGAGTCCATTGCTTAGTTGTCTTTAGGAATTGAGCTATGTTCCCTTGTGGTGTGTGTTAATTTTGGATCGCCTCCTCGTTGATTCTAAACCTTGTGACTACCTTTACTTGCTATCCCTCCTTGTATGGTACTTGTTCGGACCACCAATCTGTGTCATTTGAAATTTCTCATCGGGTGTATGTTCAGTAATGGTGTTATGAGTAGCAACTAATGGTGCCGTGACGAAACCGAGAGCCTCCTGTGGGTGCACACACAAGGTAGTGCTGCTTGGCACGCGCTGGTATCATGGTTTCTAATCATAATCCATTGCAGAACAACGCTGATGTGATGTTCATGTGACCTTCTTCATTGGTTGTTTCCCATACCGTATCAAAAAGACCCTTATATCGAACCAAAAGTATTAGAGCCATTGTGATCAAGTCAATTCCGTCTTGGACAATCACACAGATAGTGCAAGGTGTTCTATTAGCTAAAGCGAGGAATTAGAGAAAACATGACATAATTTCAAATTAGTATCCATGTGCCCTTAGGTGCCACACATGGTTTGTTCATCACTCCATGGGACGATCTCTTAAGTGGTCTTAAGGATCCTGTTGGACACCCTTTCGCTTTGCTTTTATGTTCTCTCATCAACAATTATTGGGACAATCAAGGGTTATACAAGTAAATTTGCAAATCAACGCAATTTGGAAAGTGTCAAACAAATATTTCCTAGATTAGAGTTGCTGTTTGATCCTAAAGAGGAAGCCTCATGGTGAAAAGTTAGCCTGGCAAAGCTAGTTTCACTGTGTTGTAAGACAAACTCAACTTACTGTGCAACTGCCTCACGTAGGGGATTGTACTCAACGTGCTCGATAGTGAGTTAAATTACCGAAATTGGTAAATACTTGCAATTTTTGCTGTCTACCAGACCTTGCTATATCTTTCTTTAGCAATAATTGCTAATACTCACTGATCTTTGGTGCCTTAAGGTGTTCTTACCCAAGAGGTTGCATCTGATTCAACTTAGATAACTGTTGGCAGAAATAGGAAGCCGACAAGTCAGCTATCACATTCACTGACCATCGATAGACCCAGATAATACAGTGTTGTCGTCAGAGAAAGAGAACTGCACACATGGAACCTCAAGTAGTTTTCCATTAGTTGGTGTCTAAATGAATGAACATTTACAACCGACATAGACCTGTCTATTGGTTAGTCAGTATCCGATAGCCTCAGAGTATATTTGTCGCCTATGGTCTCACCCTGTTGGGAGGTTGTGCTCAAGCCATTTTGGTAGAGGACTGCTTTTCAAACTTGTGAACATAGAGTCATGGTAACGAGTATACTTCTGAAGATTTTGGTCTAGTGTAAGGTTCATACGGACTATGCCGTGCTCACTTAAGAATCCAATACTTGTGAGTGGTCAGCTCACGGACCAAATGATCTCCGTACACTGAGAATGCAGTACGTGCTATCTTGGATTCCTCCTAAAGTAACAATGCTTCATGGAAGTCAATGAAGGAAATTCTTCAGACAAATTTGACTATAAAGAGTAAGTATCAGAAAGTGCCTTTGACCAAATTGTTCACCAATGTTGAAGCTTTGTGCTTGAATATTATAGCACATGTTGGGAACTAGACAATGCGACTCTCTTCCTTAAAAGATCTTCCATTCCGAATCTCGGGACGCGATTCTTTTAAGGGGGGAGGGCTGTAACACCCCAGGTGTTTATTACCAATTAAGTAGGGGGTTAAGCTCAAACGTGACAATTTAAGTGGAGATGACGATGCCAATGTCAAACCTATCGAAATAAACCCTAACCTAAACTTGGATTTGCACCCTTGCTTACACATAGGCTCAATTGAAAGATATATGCTTGGGTGTGTTACCAAAGTATCTTCACATGTCTCACATCAATAACTATCCATATTGATCCATGGAAAAGTTTCATAAAGTTTGGAATCAAAAAGTCACATGAAATGATAAGTTATGTGCTTGTTGGTTTAGAACTGAAACCTGCCTTTCACCCCATGGGAA
This sequence comes from Saccharum hybrid cultivar R570, assembly GCA_038087645.1. Classification (NCBI taxonomy): domain Eukaryota; kingdom Viridiplantae; phylum Streptophyta; class Magnoliopsida; order Poales; family Poaceae; genus Saccharum; species Saccharum hybrid cultivar. The sequence continues at coordinate 16,715,086 of JAQSUU010000216.1, read as the reverse complement.
CTAGTGTTTGTGCAATATACAATGCAATATGGGCAACACATCTTGGACACATGTGGAACACCCTAGTGGAACATGTGTAGCACGTATCTTGAAACAACCACATGAAATGACTAGAGCATTTCACTCGAGTTCTATGTTTCAAGGCATGTGAGGCCTGCACTTTTGTGCAACCTATGCATGGTGGGTATGTTTGGCCTCTACAACACCTTAACTACACTTAGGACACTCCATGGAACAATGTTCATGTTGATCATTTTGCCTAAATGTGCTTCTAAGTGATGGTTGACCATGTATGGACCCTGGAACACTTTTGTTTGACCGTTTCAAAAGTGTGACCTAGAAGCTTTGCATGATTGTGCACCCTTTAACAAAGTTGTAGGGAATTTTATAAGGAACAAACTTTGTTCAAGAGTCAAGTCATGAAAATGTGTGGAACGTGCTCAAAAATGACCCACAAGTCAGAAATAGGGCTGAATTCCACACTTAGCAGTTTTCAACCCTGATTTCTGTGTCATCGACGTTGACATGCCGCGTTCTCGAAATTTTGTTAAACAACTTAACATGGTCCCAAAATAAAAGTTGGAGTGCATGTGGTGTAGTAGATCATGCAAAAAGTTGGCTTAAGTTTGACCTCATTTTGATCAGCAAAATTGAGTTTCTTCATTGATTAGTAATGTGTTGACATTGCTAACTTGGATAATAATTATCTCCTAACTGGTTGCCCTAATGACCTGGGTCTCTTCACAGAAAATAAAGAGCATTAGGTGTACTGCAAACTCTGTTTTGGGCCCAAGTCCAAACTCAGCCCGTAGTCGGCTCAAAATCCGCGTCCACCTTGCCCACTCTATTGCCCGCCACGTGCTCGACAAAACGCCTCGCTGGGTGACACACGCTCGATGCGTGTCGGCCATGCCCGAACTGGCATCCCACCTCCCTGCCGCGTGGTGCCCATGCTCCATCGTCGCCCCTTACTACGCCTGCGTGTTGCTTCGTCGAGTGGAGAAGCCGAGCGCTCGCTCTCATCTCTCGCTCGCCCCTCTCGCGCTCTGTGCCGCGGTCTCGCGCAGCGCAGACGCCGTCGCCATGACCGGCCCAGCAAAGCTCACCGCGCCGCTCTTTCCTGCTCCACGCACCCTCCTGCACCCTCGCAAACGGAGCGCGGAACCGCCATCGCCCACACATGCGGGCGTAGCCACTGCTGCCCCTGCGCGTCCCCCTCGCCGGCAGAGCCGAGCAGCGCCGCCGCGTGACACCTCCCTGCTGCGGCCGCACATGGCCAGGGCGTCATGGGCCGCCTTCGGCAAGTTCGAGCGCTCCCACGGGCGTAGGCGGACGTGTTGATGCTCGATTGCCCTGCTCCGCCGTCGTTCGCCGCTGGCTCACCGCCACCGCCGGCGTGGCCACCCCTGGACCGCCCGTGCACGTGGCCCGGAGGCCACGGGCCGCCTCAGTCAGCTATCCGAGCATCTACGGACGTGTCCCATCATCACGAAGCTTCCCCGCCGTTTCCCCGACGCCGGCGATGAGCTCACCGGCCGGAGATCGGCCGGCCGGCTTTTCTTCCCCACCTCCTCTGTTTCTCCCGGAGGAAGAAGAAGGCCGCCCCCCCTGTGTCTCTCTCGGTGAATGACAGGCGGGCCCAAACGGGCAGCAGGCCCCGCATGTCAGCGTTATGAGAGGAACCGTTGGGTACGCGTCCGGGTGCGCCTAGCAGAGCTAGGGTGGAGTAGTTGATTTCGTTTTTGGAATTTCAGAAATTGGTTAAATCTTATAAAAATCATATCTCATGATAGGTAATTCCAAAAATAGCAAGAGTGAACTTTTTGGAAACCTTAGGAAAAGATCTATGCAGTGGAGTCATAAAATGTGATATGTTTGTAGATGTTTTCTGATGTCTTTATTTAAGTTTTAAAGATGCTCTATAAATGCCTTTAAATTTGACCAGAGACAGATCTAGAGTTTTAGACATCCAAAAATAGTGATTCTTGTTTTGTTAATTTTGTGATGACATGTACTTGCTAAGAAAAATATTAAACACCCTAGTTGTTCACTGTTTTCTTAGGGTTTTGATTTGACCTTGTTAAAATAAGGAAAACTATATGATATTACTTGTTATTTTATATCTTGAGTTGTGTTGCTCCAATTGATGTGAAATTTTTATGGTAGCCTTGTCATGATATGTATATGCTGTGGTATAAATTTCATGGTCATTATTTACTATATGCTCAAGTTATTGATTTAACTTGTTTATAGCTTGATAAATAGCTTATAAATAATATATATACGATAAAATAGAAAATGTTGTTCCATTACCTTAGTATGATGTTTCTCTATCATATGGATTTATAATATGGCCTTGTGTTCACAGAAAATATTGAGTTTTAGGTTTAATTTGCTCTTACATGAATTATTGCAATAGCTAATTGTCTTTTTCTTAGGGGTTGATATACTTGTCTAAATGGTTTCAAATTTGGATAGTAGACTTTTGGGAGTATATGTAGGCCACTGTAATTTTGGTAGAAATTATTGTACACTTTTGATAGGTTATCATGATTCCACCTAATTATCTAAATAAATTAAGAAAATGTATTAAAGGAATTTATTTAGTAATTGACACTATGTTTTCTGGTGTTCTTTAGTCATGTATGAAATGTTGGTAAAGTTGGTCTTGTCCAAGTATATGTTTGCAACATAAGTTAATAATTATGTCTTGCAAATGAGGTTTCTGAACAGATTTGAGAATATTGTTAATTACTCTATGCAAATGATGTTTTCATGTCTTGTGTGCTATAACAAAGTTGTTGTGAATTTCATGATCTAGCTGCTGTTAAAATTTGGTATCATTTGGTTAAGTAGTTTTTGAGTTATAGCTGTTTAAAGTTAGGGTACAGAATTGCTTGCTCTCTGTTTGTCAGGAACAGATTCTGGAACTTTGTAATTTTGACTTATTTAACTTTGGAATCAGGCTTAAGTGATATTAAATGCATGGTAGAGAATTTCATAAGCTTTCCATAATGTCTTCTTGCAAGTCATTTGGATTTATGAAACTCCAGATATGACTGATTTACGAAGCTGCTATTTGTAAATCCAGAAATTGACATATTCTAGTTAATAGTTTTTACTTTACCGTGACTTGTTTTGCTATGTTGATTTCTAAGAGTGATATACATCTTGTTAGTGTTAAGTGTGCTTGAGATCTTGTGTGACTTGTGTCATGATCGATATGCTGGTCATCTTCTAAGGATATGCTTAAGTGATAGTTAAGTTGATTAACTCTAGTGCCCATATGAACTTGGTGTGTTGACATGAAAGTTGTGTTATTGCATTTCTACGCATTCATACACTTGCATCTTACATCTCATTTAGGTACGCTAGATGCACTACGTGGAGGACATAATGTGGAGCCAAACCCGAAGACGGTGTTTGGAAAACTATCCCGGAGATAGAAGTACTCGGCGAGTGATGTCTGACAACTACTGACTTGTGTCGGATCCCAGGCAAGCCCCGGAGCATTATAAGCCTCCTACCTTCAAAAGCAATTAATTATATATATGTTATAAGTATTGTTGCATTAAGTGGTAGGAGTTGGTTGAAAACCTTGCTGCATTATATCATTCCTTGTCCAGATATATGAATCCCTGAATCCTACATAGACTAGGATCGAGTAGATGCTTAGCCCTGCTTTAAGCGGTAGAAGTCAGGTGATTTCCTGTCACCTGCGAGATGTAGGGATATTCATATATGGCACGGTTGGCTATATTTGCTATCGTGGAATGGAACCATGTGTTAATAAAATGAAATGAGACCGGGCGGGATGACGATAGTGAAGCAACAAGGCATGGAGGTCTTGGGTGTGGATCTATCCCCGTCTGAGTCGTTTAAGGACCGATTCGCTGTACGTCCTTGAGTCATGTTGAACGCAGTCTAACACTTAGTTGGCCGGATAAGTCGTTCCGACCGCGAAGTCGAGTAGTATGGTTCAGGCCGGGAATCGAATGGTAGGTTGCTTCTTGGAGGAGAGAAAGGATGTGCTTGGGGACATTGGCGTGAGACCAAGGGGGGGTTAGAGTCCCTATCACCTGGCAGAGTGTCGCCCTTGGGGTCGCGACATCATTCGGACCCGCGATTCCTGAACTGTACGAAAGATGACCTGAGCAGCCCTCGCCAGGCGCGTCTCGGTGAGTGTTAGAAATACCCCTCCAGCTGGATAGGAATTCGATTCGAATCGCCGTCGCTCCCGGTTAGTGAGCACTTGACTTGAGCAGCGGCAACGTAGATTCCATTAAATTAAACGGATGGTTAATTGGATAACGATGGAAAGGTTGCCTCAATTTATACCTGCTATGGTTAATATTGTTTGCTCCTAATAAAGTGAGTGCTCTAGTACAGGTTCTAATATAGATGACAGGTTAATGATAATTAACTTGATGCTTAAGCATTAATGATTACTTATTCATAATAAGCTTTTATGCAAAATGTTGTCAAGCTAGCCCACTTTATATCAGCCTTGCATGATCCTTGGTGTCACCTTATTTCTGGTTTTTGACGGGTAAGTCTAGCTGAGTACATTGTCGTACTCAGGGTTTTATCCCCACTTGTTGCAGGTTGTGATGTATCATGGCGACTGCAAGAGTTGGTTGGCTCCTGCCGTAGAGGCGGAGTGTGATCACGGGCATGATCCTTATGAGTTATCTTCTCTCTAATGCTTTTGTTGGAAGTCGACCTTGGTACTGGCATATATTTGAAATAAGGATGTTGTTAGTTTCAAATTACTTTGCTTCCGCTACTTTTGAACTTAAGTTGTAATAACTATGTTGAACTCCGATGTATATTGAATTACTTGTGAAATGATTGTAACATGTGACTTGTTATGTTGAATCACTACGATCTTGGCTTGTATGTTGGTTGGTTTGAAATCCCTCGCGATTTCATTGGACTACCGGAGTTATATGGGCTCAAGTGTGAGAATTTGATCACTTCGGTGATTGTTTTTGTACTTGTGCTCTTATAATTTGGACGGTTCCGTTACAGTCTCAACACTTAGAAATTTTTCTAAGTCTCCAAGTGTCCCTCCAGTTTTACTGTGGCTTACTTTAGAAGCTTGTAGTTTGCAAACCAGGCCAAACCAGCTTCCACTCATATTGACAAACTTGTAGCCCTCATGTAGCTCTACAACATTGCCAACATCACCCATACCTGGTTCTCAATGGTTTAGGAGATATAGTGTCAAGAAGTTGGGGTTTCAGTCGGTGTCATTAACTGAAAACATGTTTCAGTTTCACAGGGCACCACTTGGGAGCTATGTAGTTTCTAATCTAGGCCGAACCAGCCCAAACTCTAATTGACAAACTTGTTGCCCTCACATAGCTCTACAAACCTGATGTTGTCACCTTGGACCGAATCGAGCTGTTTTGGAAGTTAATCAGCGTCAAACTTGCTCTGTTAGTCAACCACCGATGTCACGTTTGCAGCTTCGATTCAGTCAACGAGCTCGGACACCGGCCGTGTCGTGGCGCTCGGGCAGAAGAGCGTCGCCGCGTGGCGACCGAGTGCTGCCATCACCTCCACGTCGTGAGCCCAGGCGCGAGTTTGAACACCGAGCGGACACCTCCACCCCCTCACTCGCGCTCACTCTCTTCTCCCTCCCTCTCGCTCTGGCCAGGGTCACCGAGGTGGAAATCGGAGACGCCATTGTCGCCGCAGCCTTCTCTGAGCTCGCGCGCGCTTACCACCGCACCACCGCTCACCAGATCACGTCCTCCCCTCCGCCACACCGCCCTGCACCTCCTCGACCAGCCGGTAGATTTGATTGAGCCCGAGGTGAGCCGCATTGCCACCTCCGCCCGTTCCCAAAAGGTCACCGGAGCTCCGCCATGTTAGGTTCACCGTGGCCAGCACCACGCCGTAGTTCTCCGCCTGCCCTCACTCACGTTCCCTCCTTCCTGTCACATGTAGATGCTAGGGTAAAGATGCTACCGCCAGCATCGGGTTAGTCAGGCCGGAACAAGACCGCGCACGGCTGCGCCATGGCTGCCGGCCAGGTGCTCACGCGGTCAAGCGGCTCCGCTCCATCCCCGTCTGTGTGAGTGGTCTCGAGAGGTCCGCTAGGGGTCTAGGAAGGTGGTGCACCCTTCGGTCGGTCGTGCGACGGCCAGGACTCGCCGGCGTAACGCCAGGCACCACGGCCGTCCGCCATCGCCATCGGCCTAGGTGCTACGGTGCAGCAGATTTGGGGAAAGGGGCTGGCCTCGGTGCGGTTGGGTTTGGGCAAGACGTCGGTGAGCTCGGATTGGTCGGAGGAGCCACCGGCGGCGAGGAATCGCTCGCCGGAGCTCACGGCCGCCCGCTCCCCTATCCCCTTTTCACTGACGCGGGGGGCCCTCTTGTCAGCACCCCGCGCGCGGGCGGGAGCCGGGACGGGCCGCGCGCTGGCTGGGCTGCGATGGCAAACCGGGCCGGCCCAGTACTGGAGCGAGTTAGGGTTTAGTGATGTTTTTCTTTTTCATTTTGTCACAGATTTTGTTGTTGTTTGGAAAATGTAGGTCTAGGGTTTTACTTGCCCAAAAATTAGGAGATAAATTTTGTTAGGATCTACATGATGTGTAGTATTTTAGAAAAATATAAATCTGGTATGTGATGTTTAGTTTTTGGGAGAGTTAAATAGATCTTTCAAATGTGTTTTGAAATGAAGGTAAATTTGTTAAATGTATAACTTGAGCTGTAGTCTTCCAAAAATTGTGAAATTTGGTGGGTAGGCTATTTTATACTTGCTGTAGCTCTGGTAAAAATTTGGGCATTAGTGCTTAAGTACTTTTCATGTTGTGATGTTATCTTGTTATTTTAGGAAATACTTGAATGAATTTTTGTAATTTTTCTACATGTGCAATGTTCTTATAAATCTTTGGAGAATGTCTTGGTACCTTAGAGTGTCTATGAAAAATATGAAGTCTGTTGTTTGATACTTTTCAATATGATTTGTTAATTATACAAAAATCAGCCTTTTGGGCTTGTAAATTTTGTTTAGGGAGTTTCTGTGAATAATTTTAGTTCAAATTTTTACAGTGCTCTCTTTTTGGTTCATAGAGTCTCCTGTAATTTTTGTAGAATTTTAGGAGCAGTTTACATATAGGTTTAAAATTCCACTTAATTAATTAAGGAAATTAAGAAATGAGTATAAATAAATATTCTAGGTGGGCACACCTTACTTTCTGGTGTTTTTGTGACCTATGTGAACTTGTGGTAACCTAAAGTAATGCTACTCTTGTAATTGTTAGGTGTTAGGGCCTTAACCGAAGAAGAACAGCTATATCTTAGGTTGAGTAGATTAGGTGAGTACTTCTCTACCGGAAAGGAAATTTGCACCTAATATTTGAAGTGATTTGAATAGAGCTTTAAGAATGTTGTAATGCATTTCATTCCAAGCATACTGCATCTTTCATTATGCATCCATGAGATTTATTATGCACTCATGCAATAGGTGTTCCGGAGGGGGTAACGCTCCTCGAATTCGAGCAAGTGATACCGGAGGAAGTTCAGGACCAGCCGGAGCAAGCAGAGGAACCAACCAGCGGAGAAGCTCCCGTAGAAGACCTTCCTGAGTGTCCTGACCACCGGCCTTCGACCTTTCTCAAAGGCAAGCCCCGGTGCATGCAGAACCCATCATTTTATAAATCTATCTTGAGTACTTTTAATTATTTATTGCATTAAGTTATAGGAGTTATATGAAAACACTTGCTGCATTTTACCTGTCCTTGTCCAGATATCATACTTAATCCTATACTAGGTTTAGGTACGTGTCAATGCTTAGCCCTGCTTAGTACGGTAGAAGTCGGGTGATTTCCGGTCATCCGCGAGATTTAGGATTGGGTCACGAGTGGCTTCTGGCTATCGTGATGGAACCATGCTTTAAAATGAAATTGAGACCGGGCGGGAGTTCGATAGTACAGCCGCAAGACACTTCACGTCTTGGGTGTGGAGCTATGCCCGTCTAAGTCGTTTAAGGACCGATTCGCTGTACGTCCTTGAGTCATGTTGAACGCAGTCTAACACTTAGTTGGCTGGATAAGTCATTCCGACCGCGAAGCCGAGTAATGTGGTTCAGGCCGGGAATCGAATGGTAGGTTGCTTCTTGGAGGAGAGAAAGGATGTGCTTGGGGACATTGGCGTGAGACCAAGGGGGGGGTTAGAGTCCCCATCACCTGGCAGAGTGTCGCCCTTGGGGTCGCGACATCATTCGGACCCGCGATTCCTGAACCATACGAAAGGTGGCTTGTGCGACCCTGGCAGAGGCCTGCGCGGTGAGTGTTAGAAATACCCCTCTAGCTGGATAGGAATTCGATTCGAATCGCCGTCGCTCCCGGTTAGTGAGCACTTGACTTGAGCAGCGGCAACATAGATCTCATTAATTGAACAGATGGTTAAGTGAATGATATATTGTTGCCACAATTTATACCTGCTATGGATAAATGTTAATAATTGTTTGATGATAATCAAGTGTATGTGTAGTACAGTTGCTAAGATAGATGACAGGTAAATGCTAAAAATAACTGCTAGTACAAGTTATAAGAGTTTCAACTACTTATGCCTTTATGCAAAATGTGGTGTCAGCTAGCCTCTTGTGTAAGCCTTGCATAATCCTTGGTGTCATTTTATTTCTGGTTTTTGACGGGTAAGTCTAGCTGAGTACATTCCAGTACTCAGGGTTTATTCCGCCCCTGTTGCAGATGATATGCTCTATCAAGGCTTCTGCAAGACGTGTCTCCACCCTACGGGTGACGAAGACTAGATCACTAGGGCGTGATCATCTTTTATGTACTTTCCTCATGCTTTTGCGGGTTGTTGATCAACAAAACTGGCAGTAGTTAAAACAACTGGTGTGTGTTATGCTTCCGCTACTTTCTAAACTTGGTTTGTAATAATTGCGACTCCGTGTGTGTAAACTTATTTCAGAACTCCTTGTGAAATGTAACGTATGATGTTGTATGTTGAATGATGCGATCTTGGTTGTAAGCAAGTTGGTTTGAAATCCTTCGTGGTTTCGATTGACTACCGGGATTATATGGGCTCAAGTTCAAAAATTTGAGCGCTTCGGTGCTTGTTTTTGTACTTGTGCTCTTATAATTTGGTCGGTTCTGTTACAGATATGGTATGCCTCCGGAGTCATCTGCTTTCAATCCTGAGTTACCTCAAGTGTTTGATGCAGCAGGAAAAACTCCTATACCATCGGCTGTTTCGCCGATGGCTCAAGTGCCTCAATATGCCACAGCAACTACTGTGCAACCAACTCCAGGAGGTTTCCAGATGCCTTTGGTTCAAACACCCAATTCAAGTCCGTCGGCAAGCTTACTGCCGATGCAGCAGAAGGCCCCTACTATGAGTCAACCTAGAGTCCAGTTTATACCTCAAACTGGTTATAATTATCCAACAATGTCAGCAAATTACCAGCCATCGGCAAGTTTTGTACCGATGAGTTCTAATAATGGTTGGTCAGGACAGTTGCCTGTTCAACATACAGTTCAGCAAAATCAGCAGGTTGCAGGGATTCAGCAAGGTCATATGAAAGCTGGTTTTTAGAATCAAGCATCGGTAGCTCAGCCGATGACTCCTTTCTAGCAGGTTAATGGACCACAAGTAATGGCAAATATGCCGATTGCTGGAGATCGTGGGCCGCAAAGATACGTGGAAGGATATCAGCAGGCACCTCCTGTAGAAATTCAGCCAGTTCGTCAGCAGGAGGCTGATGCTTTTTGGGCCGATAAAATAGCAGAAATTATGAAGGATCAGTTTGGGATAAAGCCCAAGGTCAATACTTATTCTTACCGGACTCCATACCCTCCATCATATGATTTAATTCCTCTCCCAAATCGATACAAGGTACCAGATTTCACTAAATTTTCTGGGCAAGATGAAACATCAACCATGGAACATGTCAATCGCTTCATTATTCAATGTGGAGAGGCAGCTAGCAGAGATGAATTAAGAGTTCGATTATTTTCATCATCTTTGTCTGGGTCGGCATTCACATGGTTTATTTCATTGCCGCCAAATTCTATTATTACTTGGGCTGATCTAGAAAAGCAATTTCATAAATATTTCTTTGCTGGAATCCATGAAAAGAAGCTTACCCATTTGGTAAAATTGAGACAGCGTAATGATGAATCGGTAGAAAACTTTGTGCAAAGGCTACAAGATGTAAAAAATAAGTGCTACAACCTGGTGCTGGATGATCGGCAGCTGGCCGATCTGGCTTTCCAAGGATTATTGCCACATCTTAAAGACAGATATGCTTCTCAGGAGTTTGAAAGCCTGAGTCATCTTGTGCAAAGGATCTCTGATCAAGATACTAGGGTTTTTGAACCTAAAAAGAATTGGAGCAAGAAGGTATCATTTGTTGGGGAGGTAGAAGATTCTGATTCAGATGAAGAACCAGTTATCGGCTTAGCTGAGTGGGTTAAGAATAAAAAGCCGATATCTTGTCCCTTTGGTCAGAAGGAGCCAGAAAAGTTTACTTTTGATATCACCAAGGCTGACAAGATATTTGATCTTCTGCTTCAAGAGGGCCAGATTAAGCTGTCACCTAATCATGTGATCCCATCAGTAGAAGAGTTGAAGAAAATCCTGTACTGCAAATGGCACAATGCAACTTCACACAGTACAAATGAGTGCAAAGTGTTCAGGTAATAGTTACAATTGGCTATTGAATCTGGGAGAATTAAATTTGGTAATTCCAAGACCCAGAAGCCGATGAAAATTGATCAACACCCTTTTCCAGCAAATATGTTGGATGCCAAAGGTAAGACCAAGGTGTTAACATTAGGGGCTGCTGAGAAAAATGCATCAGTGGATCCCCAGCATCGGATAACTACCGATGATGCGAAAAGTAAGGGACTACTAGGAGAAAGTAGTAGTTCTGGAAAACCCCCTCAACCTGGCATTGTAATTACCCATCGAAGGCAGCAGGAGGGTTGACGTCAGCGGAGGGACCGATATCGACAGCAGCAAGAAGAGAGACATCGAGAAGAGTGGTATCGGCATAAGGATCATTGGAGGTGTCCGTTTTTCATCCATTGCTGGGAAGAAGGTATTAAATTACCTACTGTTGAAAATTGCCCTGAGTGTAATGGTTATTATGGAGTCAATCGGTTAGAAAGGAGGTTTCAACCTGGCAATCAGGGTTTATCTATTAATGAGCCGATCAGAGGCAGAGCATCAGTGCATGATCAGCTGGGGGGCAGACTTAGCGTACATGAAAGACTTGGTAAACGCGCTGGATATTTTCCAAGAAATCAAGAGGAGCTTGAAGAGATGGCAAACGCAAGAGTTCCCGATGAAAAAATATTCTACAGGGATCCTAATATACGTCGTGTAGAGTCAACTAGGACCTGTTATCAGCCGGTTTGGAAAACTAAGCTTCCTCAATGGTGCCCTAAGGGTCTAACAAGGACACAGAAAAGGAGGATGCAGCGTGAGCGTCAGGAGGACCTATACCGAGAGGGAAATTCCTCCAATGAAAGATCTGGCAATCAGCAGTGCAGGTGAAACACAAAGATAAAGGTCCATCGGTAGATGTTAATATGGTATTTATGATGCCGATGGAGTTTTTAGCACTTTCTAATGATGAGGAAAAATTTGCTCTCTCTGATCAAGTAGCTCAGCTGGCACTAGATCCAATGATGGCTGTTTTTGAGAAACCTACCGATGACGAGAGATAGCATCTTAAGGCTTTGTTTGTGAAAGGCAGAGTTGATGGGCAGCCTATATCCAAGATACTTATCGATCGAGGGGCCACAATTAATATTATGCCTTATGTGATGTATCAGAAACTTGGTAAGAGAGATCAAGACTTAACCAAAACCGATATGATGCTGAAGGATTTTGAAGGCAATGTGTCACCGGCTAGAGGGGCAGTGTGCGTTGAGTTGACCATCGGCAGCAAAACCTTGCCGACAATGTTCTTTGTTATTAATGGCAAGGGTGCATATAATCTGCTTCTAGGAAGGGATTGGATTCATGTTAATTGTTGTGTTCCTTCTACAATGCATCAATGCCTCGTACAGTGGATTGGGGATAAGATTGAGGTTGTCTCTGGTAATTCTTCTTATATCATCGCATCGGCAGAATCAGATACTTATGAACGAACCAAAAGCATATCAGGAGAAGTTTGGGGAAAAGAGTTCCTCAAAGTTGCCGATTATGAAATTCCACTGATCCAAGCAGTCGGTTCTGAAGAAGAGTTTTAATGGATAGGTTTGCCGATGATGAAAAATTAGGTCAAGGGTTCACATCGGCTGATGATTTAGTAGAAGTAGATATTGGTGATGGTGATAGGCCAAGACCTACTTTTATTAGTGCTAAGTTAGATTCCAAGTGTAAACAACAAATAATCAATTTATTAAAAGAATATAAAGATTGTTTTGCTTGGGATTATACTGAGATGCCTGGATTAGACCGATCGATAGTTGAGCATCGGTTACCTATTAAGTCTGGATTTCTACCACATCAGCAGCCAGCGCGCCGATGCAATCCTAATATACTTCCTGACATTAAGGCCGAAATAACTAAATTAATTGAGGCAAAATTTATTCGGCAGTGTCGATATGCGGAGTGGATTTCTAATGTCGTTCCTGTTTATAAGAAAAACGGGAAACTTCGTGTTTGTATTGATTTTAGGAATCTCAACAAGGCCACACCGATGGATGGTTATCCAATGCCGATTGCTGATTTATTGATTGATGCTGCAGTCGGACATCAAATTATTAGCTTCATGGATGGTAATGCAGGTTACAATCAAATATTCATGGCTAAAGAAGATATTCCCAAGACTGCTTTCAGATGTCCAGGACATGTGGGATTGTTTGAGTGGATAGTCATGACGTTTGGTTTGAAGAATGCCGATGCTACTTATCAAAGAGCTATGAACTTTATTTTTCATGAATACATCAGCACATTAGTGGAGATCTACATTGATGATGTAGTGATCAAGTCTGGAGATATCACAAAGCATCTTGCTGATCTACAAAAGATACTGGAGTGTACAAGGAAGCATGGATTGAAGATGAATCCTAATAAATGTGCATTTGGTGTATCGGCAGGTCAATTCTTGAGTTTTATGGTGCATCAGCGGGGCATTGAAATCAGTAGAAAGTCTATTGATGCAATTAACAAGGTGGTTGCTCCTGCCAATAAAACTAAATTGCAATCTTTGATCGGCAAGGTTAATTTCATTAGAAGATTCATATCTAATTTGTCGGGTAAAATCAAGGCTTTCAGTCCATTGCTTAAATTGAAAGCCGATCAGGAATTTGTATGGGGAGCTGAGCATCAGTTAGCCCTAGATGAAATTAAGAAATATTTAATAAATCCTCTAGTGCTAGTTCCACCTCAACACGGGAAACCTTTCAGGTTGTATTTGTCGACTGATGATACCGTTATCGGTTCAGCTTTTATTCAAGAATTCGAAGGGAAAGAACGTGTTATTTATTATTTGAGCAGAAGATTAATGGATGCTGAGACAAGGTATTCGACCATCGAAAAATTATGTCTGTGTTTATACTTTTCTTGTGTCAAATTAAGACACTATTTGTTATCTACCGAATGTACGGTCATATGCAAAGACGATGTGGTCAAGTATATGCTGTCGATGCCGATATTAAGTGGTAGAATCGGCAAGTGGATTTTAGCATTATCAGAATTTGACCTACGTTACGAATCGACTAAGGCAGTTAAAGGGCAGGTTATGGCTGATTTTGTCACTCAGCATTGTAATACAGTGGACTCTTTGGAGGTTGCTCCTTGGACACTTTTCTTCGATGGGTCCACATGTGGTGAAGGAGCAGGTATCGGCATTGTGTTGATTTCACCTCAAGGAAGGAAGTATGAGTTTTCATTGCTGATTGTTGCTACATCGACAAACAATCAGGCTGAATACCAAGCCTTGATAAAAGGGTTGAAATTGCTTAAGGAGATACATGCCGATGCTGTTGAAATTTTTGGTGATTCTATGCTAGTTATAAATCAATTGGCTGGGATTTATGAATGCCGAAGTGAAGTTTTAATTCGTATTATGAAAGATGTTTGCAATTGTTGAAAGGGTTTATAGATTTTCGTCTTGAACATATTTCTCGGCTGCATAATGAAGAGGCTAATCGACTAGCTCAGCATGCTTCAGGGTATCAGCCTATTCAGGAAGTGCTAACATCGGCAGTCGATACCGATGACTAGAGAAAGGAGATTGTCGATTATTTAAAGGATCCATCTAAAAAGGTTGAAAGACGTATAAGATTCCAAGCTACCAAGTATGTGCTCTTTGATGATGAATTATATTATCGAACTATAGATGGAGTTTTACTCAGATGTGTTAGCAGTGATGATTCGAAAAGCTTGATGGGTGAAATTCATGGAGTGTGTGGAGCACATCAATCGGCTTTCAAGATGAAGTGGATGATCATAAGGAATGAATACTATTGGCCGACTATTCTTGAAGATTGTTTTAAATATTTTAAAGGATGTCAGGGGTGTCAAAGGTTTGGTAATATTCAAAGAGCGCCTGCATCGGCTATGAACCCTATTATTAAACCTTGGCCATTCCGGGGATGGGCTATCGATATCATCGGTCAGATTTATCCGCCATCGAACAAAGGACATAAATTTATTCTGGTTGCTACCGATTATTTCACAAAATGGGTTGAGGCAATTTCTTTGAAAAAGGTGACATCGGCTAATATGATTGATTTTGTGAAAGAGCATATTGTTTACCGATTTGGTATTCCTCAAACTATCACTACCGATCAGGGTACTATGTTTACATCGGGAGAATTTGATGAGTTTGCTGTAGATATGGGAATTAAAGTTTTAAATTCTTCTCCATATTATGCTCAAGCTAATGGTCAGGCTGAGGCTTCTAACAAAGGGATTATCAAACTCATTAAGCGTAAAATTAAAGAAAATCCTAAGAGGTGGCATATAGTATTAAATGAAGCCTTGTGGTCATATCGGATGTCATGTCATGGTGCAACCAAAGTGACACCTTATCAGTTGGTATATGGACACGACGCAGTATAGCCTTGGGAAATTAAAACTGGCTCTAGGCGAATACGTTCTCAAGATCAACTAACAGCCGATGATTATGATACTCTTATGAAGGATGAATTGGAAGATGTGGCAGGTCATCGGTTAAAGGCTTTAGTTATCATCGAAGAAAATAAGAAAAGAGAAGCCAGATGGTATGACAAGAAGGTGAAGGTAAAGGAGTTTGCCGATGGAGATCTGGTCTGGAAGTTGATTTTACCAATTGGGATTAAAAGTTCAAAGTTTGGAAAGTGGTCTCCTAATTGGGAGGGTCCATATCGGATAAATCAGTCTGTTCCTGGTAACGCATATATTCTCGAAAACCTCGAAGGGGTTGTGTTTCCTAGAGCATTGAATGGAAAATATTTAAAGAAATATTACCCTAGTATCTGGATGGATGCATAAAAGTGTAAGTGCCGATAACAGTCCTATCAGCTAGAATTATACAAGGATGTCAATGTCTCATAAAATGCCGATGCAATAGACAAGATTTACAAGTTCAACAAGGATTGGATAGCCG
Source organism: Saccharum hybrid cultivar R570 (assembly GCA_038087645.1). Classification (NCBI taxonomy): domain Eukaryota; kingdom Viridiplantae; phylum Streptophyta; class Magnoliopsida; order Poales; family Poaceae; genus Saccharum; species Saccharum hybrid cultivar. Next base: position 16,699,500 of record JAQSUU010000216.1, on the reverse strand, counting down.
ATATCGCACGCAGGCGAATTTGGTCGGCTTCCTTCATTTCTTTGATGTCTTCATCGGCAGCACCCTCCACAGGCTTGAGTTTTTTCTTCATAACCAAGGCTTTGCGAGCTTGGATGTCTCTTTCTTGCTGAAGGGCCTTGATGGCATCGGGTAGCTGGCTTTCTTCTTGTATGGCATGAGTTAGGGCTGCTTCAACTTCCTTCAATTCAGTTAGTAAAGTTGTCCTCTTTGCCGATAGATCCAAAATTTTCTGGTTAAGATCGGCGCCTGAGGTCTGCAAGTTGCCGATACTCTTGTGCTTTTCATCGGCAATCTGTTTTAGCTGCAGCATCTCTTCCTTGAGCTGGGCTTGAGCTGCTCTATCGGCAATACGGTGAGCAGCCCATTGATATTGCAATTGTTGGCTCTCTAGATGGACTGCTGGGAAGAGTGTTTCTTCAATATCGGTAGGAATCTGGCCACGGATTGTTTCGAAAATGGCCTTTGCAGGATCTGAATCATTCACCAATTGGGCAATATCCTGTTGTAACAAATCCAGGAGAGCTTCTAACTTGGCGTAGATTTCTATCGATATTGTTCTCAGTGCCAGGGAAGAGCTTGCTTCTTCTCCATCATCATCGGAAACATCAATAGCAAAGGAAAATAAGCTGTTGGGGGAGTCTTGTTCCTGGAAAGAAGAAAAGAAGTCAGTTAAGGATAGGTATGAATATTATAAATCGACTAGGTCAATCGGCTTACTTGTTTCAAAGCAATTTCCTATGCCTGGCTGGAGGGAGCGGCCTGGAGTGTGCCGTGTGGAGGATCGGCAGAGCTTGCCGATGGAATATTTTCTATAGCTTCATCAGTGGTTGGCCCTTGGGGTATGATGGCCGATGGTACATTCTGTACAGGAGGGTTAACTTGCTCAGCTACGTCGACTGGCTGGCTTACAGATGTGGGGACTGACATGGACTTCTGTCGTTTTTGCTGAGCCTCAGCATCTGTTAAGGCTTTGCACTTTGCTTGGGTCTCAGCAACGGTTGGCTGGGGAGCATCGGCACTTGTTGATTGTGGAGCTTGAACATCTGGTATGCTTGCCGATGTACTCATTTGTTGCTGCAAAACAAGTGTAAGGTATGATATTTAACAGATAAAATGTAAAATTAAAGGAATACCTCTGAAGGTTGGCTAGAGGTAGTGGTGCTTGATGTCGGAGGAATTGCCGATGACGATCCAGTAGCAGCTCTTACACCCTGATGATTAATGTTAATACAGTTTGTGATCGGCATGAGTAGAAATAAACAGGGTTATTACCTTAAGTGCCTTAATTAGGGTTGTAGCAGCAGCCAATGGAGTGGCCCTAGCTGTAGCCAGTTTTGACTTGGAGGTGATGGTCTTGGCACGGGTCCTCTGGTGAGTCAAAGCAGCTAGAGTGGGGGCGTTGTAGCCGATTGGTGATATCGGGGAAACAGGCCGAAGATCGAAGGGTTTCCCACTTTTGCTCATAGATGGTGCTGGGTCGTTGACCTGTCACGAGAAAGTTAGCTGCCGATATATGAAAGAAAAAAAATAGAAGGGAGTTAAAAGAAACTTACTGCGTCATCGGGAATGGCGTATTCAGGGTCGATCATGTGCCGATATGCATGAGCAGATGTTACGAATAGTTGTTCCCTCCACTCTCGCCACCATTGCTTGTATGATTTAGTGATGAAAGATGCTGGCGTCCAGATGGATAGATCAACATTTGTGGAATTGGCATCAGGGGAAAGTCTCACTACCCTGCTCCATTCTGTTCCACAAGTGATTGTTTCTCTAGGTTTGATCACATCGGCAAAGCAAAGTTTGATTGACAGTTGCCCAAAAGCCAATTGACGGGATACTACCGATGGATTGTAAAACTCATAAGTGATATTGGTATTTTCCCGCTACCAAATGTGTTCACTGGGATTGCCCTGGGAGTAATGATGGCCATCATGAGTTCATTATCCTGGTTCAGGGTGTCATCGGCAAAGTTGAAAAGAAGGGAGAATTTGTTTTCTTCATCAATATAGGGTACCCAGGCCCTATGATCACGAGAAAGACCATTTTAGAAGCTTTGGAAGAATCTGCCGATCTGGTCTTCATTGGCCTCTGTTCCAGGGAGGACAACTATGGCTTCACCAAAATTGAGAGGTGGGCGTGTTGCCAATTCCTCATCTTCAAGGACGTGGTCTTCGGCAATTTCTCGTAGGAACTCTTGGGCAAAGAAGTCCCATTGCAGGCGTTTGTGCATATGGGCATTCAGCCACATGTTGATAAACCACCATGGGCCTCCTAAATTGCCGATGGGTTCGCCAAGCAAAAGCTTCTGAGACACTTGATGAAGAAGATGATAAGTGGAGCTCAGAAGGTATCGGCCAAGAGGGAATCTTACACCATTGGCCAAGAGTTCAGCCACGGGGAGGAAGGCGTTGGTTGGTCCTACTGATCGACCACAGAAGATAAATTTTTCTAACCACATGTTCAAGAATGTGGCATGTTCCCTCTGGTTGACTGTCCCGGTCCTTTGGTATTCTTGAATGTATCCCGTCCAACCGCCGATGTTACGGGTATTCACTCTATATTCAGATTTCTTGCCGTAGATGGAGCCCTCATCGGCAGTTAAAATATCCAAGCCAGTGAGCATGTATACATCGGCAAGAGTGGGGGTGGCTGGGCCATGTCCAAACATGAAAGTGTTTGTTGTGTCTGACCAGAAATAAGCAGCAGCAATCATCATTGACTCATTTTTCTGCATATCGGCAATAGATAGCCTAATGCATTGGTCTATCTTCCGTTCTGCCCAGTACACCTGCATCGATCCATTCACCCTCAAATACCAATCTTTCCACCCTTTGGTGGTTTTGGGCCAGGATCAGAATGTGTCTTTCCATAGATTCAGAGAAAAGTTCTAGGCTCTAAAGGGGATTCTGTTAACCTCTGCGTTGATTAAGTCAGTTGGATCTGGGTTGCCCATTGGACCTAGGCATTGAAAGTGCGGCTGATCGGTTGGAATAACTAGCTTGTTGCATAGTTCCTAAGTTTGGAGGATCAAAAGAATAGAAAAAAGAGGAAAAAATTACCAACTGTATGAACTTGCAAAGACCAAAGGAATCGAGGTAAAAGTAACGGAAGTGGAACGAACCGCAGGGACGTCGAAGTTGATCGCCATTGCTCTGAGGAGGATGAGGGCACAGGCTGGAGATTCGAAGTTGATGCTGAAGGGAGTTCTTGTTGGTCGCACGGTTGTTCGTCAGGGTCGCCGCTGGAAAGAGAGAATGCCAAAGGTTGGAGTCTGAGGGTAGAAGACGAGTGTTCTGGAGAAATCTATTTATAGGCCGCTTGGAGTAGGGGTATTCTTGACTTATCTCTATGCCGCGCGCGTGTGGGTCGAGTTGGTTCAGATGGATATGGTAACTGTTCGCACGATAATCAAGGGATTATACAGAAGATTTGGTGGCAAGTAATCATGACTTGGAAGAGATCTTGGTACAGGATATTTTAGTTCTAAAAAAGGCGGCGTTATTATGTTAGGATCTTGCCGATAGGTTATTATTTCGGTATCTTAACCATAATTGGGGCAAGAATGGTTGGAAATTGTGCGATATTTACTAAGATGCGTGAATCAGAACTAGATTTGATTAGATTCAGTAACAGATTATGTTATGCTTGGAGAATGGGTTAAGATAAATGGACGAAGGCAAGCGTTATCTTGAGTAAATTTCGGAGTATCAATGTTTTATACTCCGAAATTGGGGGGCATGTGTTGACACCATTTTTTTGGCATGTGTCAAGATGGTCAGAGAGGGCTAATCGGCAGGAAAAAAGTTACTGTATACGCTGACAGCCGATGAAGATCAATTTGTAAAGAAGGTTACCGATGAATGGTGGTGACTGATGGAAAGGTTGATTCAGAATTAGGGGCGTTGCCGATAAGGTTGAAGATGTTATTGCTGATGCCGATGAAGGGAGGCTTGAAGACTGCTGCCGATGAAACAGGAAGTATGCCGATGGAAAGGAGGTCGATGAGAATTCCATCGTAATTGAGGCGGACAAGGAAATAGTTAGGAATTGATTTCTTTTTTTATGTTTGTTAGAGTCTGGTTTATATAGGGGTCATGTGTTTCCTTAAATGCGGACTTGGTGTCCTAGTCGTATTTGGTTATGTTTCATTAGATCAGGGTATAAATATAGATTGAGGGACAATGTAATAAGGGATCATCAATCAATATCAAAACCAGTTTTTACTCCTATTTACATCTAAATTACTTTTCGGCGACTTCGTCAATTTGCGTATTTTTCTTTTTACGAGTTCTCATTGATTCGACGAGCTGCATCGCTTCAGTGCGACCTTCGGCGATCCTCGAGTTCTGCGTGAGTACCTCTTGGCCGTGACTTCCGGGCGTATCGCTGTGGTCAGGACCAAAGTGCTCGTATCTTCATCCTTGTCGATTAACAGGTCAAATCAACTGGCACGCTTTGGATATCGATTTTGGGTATTAGCCCTTTGTGTTTGCAGATCCACTTTTTGCATCAACAGGTAGGGACCTTGATAACTGCACCTCTTGAGATGGTAACTTTGTAGTGTTTAGGAAATCAACTAATTCCCCTTCATTTTTCTTGAAGTGTGTCCTACTTGTAAAGACAAGGTAGAGATCAAGTGCATAGGTCCTGTTTGTAACACCCCAGGTGTTGATCACTAATTAAGCTGTGGGTTTAAGCTCAAACATGATAGATTAGTGGAAATGACAATGTCAATGTCAACCTGTGGAGATGAGCCTAACTTAAAGTTGGATGCTGCATCATTGCTTTACATATAGGCCATTTTCAAAGATATATGTTTGGATGGTGTTATTGCCATATCTTCATGTGCCTCACCTTGGTACCTATCTATATTGATCCCTGGAAAAGTTTCATGAAGTTTGGAATCAAAAAGTCACATGAAATGATAAGTTATATGCTTGTTTGGATTATGACTAAAACCTGCCTTACATCCCATGGGCGCTAGTGTTGTGCAACATACAATGCAACATGTGCAACATCTTGGACACATGTGGAACACCCTAGTGGAACATGTGTAGCATGTATCTTGAAACAACCACATGAAATGACTATAGCATTTCACTTGAGTTCTATGTTTCAAGGCATGTGAGGCTTACACTTTTGTGAAACCTATGCATGGTGGGTATGTTTGGCCTCTACAACACCTTAACTACACTTAGGGCACTTAATGGAACAATGTTCATGTTGATCATTTTGCCTAAATGTGCTTCTAATGATGGTTGACCATGTATGGACCCTGGAACACTTTTGTTTGACCGTTCAAAAGTGTGACCTAGAAGCTTTGCATGACTGTGCACCCTTTGACAAAGTTGTAGAGAATTTTATAAGGAACAAACTTTGTTTAAGAGTCAAGTCATGAAAATGTGTGGAACATGCTCAAACAGGGCCCACAAGTCAGTTTTAGGGCTGATTTCAGCACTTAGCCATTTTTAAGCCCTAATTTCAGTGTCTTCGACATTGACATTCCGCGTTCTCAAGATTTTGTTAAGTAACTTGGTTTGACCCCTTAACAAAAGTTGGAAACAATTCAATGGAGGACAACATGTAAAAATTTGGAATCAATTTGATCAAGTTTGGCATTGCAAAATTCCAAAAAACCGAGCCCTAGCTTAACCTGCTGACATTGTCAACTTTGGGCTTAGTTATCTCCTGATCTGTAAGTCTTATGACTTTGGTGCTTAAATAAAAATTGTAGAGTATACTGAGATGAACAACTTTGACAATTGGTCCATAGCCCAGTTTGGCCCATAGATAGCCCAACCATTGCCTCCAAGTCAGACGGTTTCACGCACACCACGTGCTCGACGTCGTGTCCCAGTGAACGACGCGTGGCCGGACGTGGAAGCCATGCGCGGGCGGAGCTCCTGCCTTGTCTCCACGCGCCCCGAGCTCCTCTCTGTGCTAGTTGTAGCGCCCGTGATGGCCTCAGCTTTCCCCATTCCTTCCCACTCTCGCGTATCCATTCCTCATGTGCACACGGGCATGGCGAGCACCGCCATAGGAGCCACCGAGCGAAGCTCCGAGCAGCCGCTGCCGTTCCCGGCGTGTCGAGCCACCACAGTCGCAGCCGCGTGTGCCAACGTCTTCGCCAGCCCCTCCTCCCTCTCGTGCGCGCGCCTCGGAAGTCTTGCTCGCAGCCGGAGTGCCACTGCCTGGGCCGGACCGCCATGGCCGCCATGGCCGAGCTCCGAGCCGCCACCGCAATTCTTGGTCTCCGGTTTCCCTTCGCCCGAATAAATCAGCGCAACACCTTCCTCACCTCACGCTGCGCCTCCCGTGCCCCTTGCCTTGAGCTGCTTGTCGCCGGAGCACCCCGCCCCCGGCGCGGACGCCACTGCTCCGGCTGTTCACGTGGTCAGTAGGCCACGGTCCACCTCCGGTCGCACTTCCACCGTCCATGGGTGCGGGTGGACAAGCTGGAGCTCGAGCCACCATCCTCCGCCACTGCCGACCCTCGCCGGCCGACATCGGCGACCACCGGCTGCCTCCTCTGCTTGGCGTCGGAGGTAGACGAAGAAGGCCGACTTCTTTTCCCCCCTGTGTCTCTACGGGTGTATGACGAGCGGGCCCGGCTGAGCAGCGGGTCCCGCATGTCGGTTATGTAGTGACAGATCTGGGGAGGAAACCGGGTGTGCCTAGCGAATATTGTTAGGGTTGTTTTAATTCTGATTTTGAATTTCAATTTCATGTTAATCTTTGAAAATCTATATCTCATGATAGAAAAGTCCAAAAACAGTAAATGGGGACTTTTTGGAAACCTTGTGAAAAGATCTATGCAGTTGAGTCATAATATGTTACATGTTGTAAATATTTTCTGATGTCTTTATTTAAGCCTTAAAAATGCTCCAAAAATGCTTACCAACTTGAGCAGAGCCATATCTAGAGTTTTAGAACTCCAAAAATGATGATTCTTGTTTTGTTAATTTTGTGATGACATGTACTTGCTAGCAAAAATATTAAACACCCTAGTTGTTCACTGTTTTCTTAGGGTTTTGATTTGACCTTGATAAATAAGGAAATCTATATTATTTTGCTTGTCATTTTATATCTTGAGTTGTGATGCTCCAAATGATGTGAAATTTTTATAGTAGGTTTGTCATGATATTGATGTACTGTGGTATAAATTTCAGGGTCATTGCTGATTGTATGATCTAGTTATTGATTTGACTTGTTTAAGGCTTGATAAATAGCTTATAAATAATATATAACTGATAAAATAGAAAATGTTGTTCCATAATCTTATTATGATGTTTCTCTATGATTTTGATTCATAATATGGCCTTATGTTCACAGAAAATATTGAGTTTTAGGTTTAATATGCTCTTACATGAATTATTGCAATAGCTATTTGTCCTTTTCATAGAGGTTGATATACTTGTCTAAATGGCTTGAAATTTGTACAGTAGACTTTTGAGAGCATTTGTGGACCCCTGTAATTTTGGTAGAATTTATGGAGCATCCTTATGATGTGGTCATAATTCCACCTAATTATCTAAATAAATTAAGAAAATGCATTAAAAGAATTTATTTAGTAATTGACACTATGTTTTCTGGTATTCTTTAGTCATGTATGAAAGGTTGGTAAAGTTGGTTTTATCCAATTATATGTTTGCAACATAAGTTAATAATTATTTCTTGCAAATGAGGTTTCTGGACAGATCTGGAAACTTAGCAAAATTCTTCATGATAATGTGCTTTGTTGTAAAACTTGTTTATACAAAAGTTGTAGATAATTTATGTATTTAGCCTCTGTTAAAATTTGGTGGCATTTGGCCATATGGTTTAGAAACTATAGCTGTTTAAAGTTAGGGTACAGAATTGCTTGCTCTCTATTTGTCAGGAACAGATTCTGGAACTTTGTAATTTTGACTTGTTTAAATTATGAATCATGCTGTGATGATATTATATGAAATGTAGATAATTTTATAAGCTTTCTATAATGTCTTCTTTCAAGTTATTTGGATTTGTAGAACTCCAAATATGATTGATTTACTCAGCTACTGCATGTATGTCTAGAATTGTTGAAAATACATAGATGCTTGATTACTTTGCTTGCTTGTTATTAAGTGTGATTCATGTCCATGGTGATGAAGTTAGTACACCTGAGGCTTTGTAAATCTTGAGTTATGTTTGGTATTGCTTTCTTTGCTATTTTAGCATGTTTGTTTGTGTAAGGTTACTTAAGTAATGTGATGTGCTTACGTGTCTTTACTATAACCTTATACTTGCCTTGATTAACGTGTGATGCATCATCTATTGTATTTCCTTGTATTCATGTACTTGCATCTTGCATTTCATTTAGGTACGCTAGCTGAAGCACGTGAAGGACCTGATGGGGAGCCAAACCCGAAGATGGAGTTGGTGGATCCACCCCGAAGATAGAAGGATCGGACAAATGCTAGAATGAGGGAAGGGAATGCTCGCCAAGCAGGTTTCACTCGACAAACTCTAACTTGAGTCGGATCCCAGGCAAGCCCCGGAGCATTATAAGCCTCCTACCTTCAAAAGCAATTAATTATATATATGTTATAAGTATTGTTGCATTAAGTGGTAGGAGTTGGTTGAAAACCTTGCTGCATTATATCATTCCTTGTCCAGATATATGAATCCCTGAATCCTACCTAGACTAGGATCGAGTAGATGCTTAGCCCTGCTTTAAGCGGTAGAAGTCAGGTGATTTCCTGTCACCTGCGAGATGTAGGGATATTCATATATGGCACGGTTGGCTATATTTGCTATCGTAAAATGGAACCATGTGTTAATAAAATGAAATGAGACCGGGCGGGATGACGATAGTGAAGCAACAAGGCATGGAGGTCTTGGGTGTCGATCTATCCCCGTCTGAGTCGTTTAAGGACCGATTCGCTGTACGTCCTTGAGTCATGTTGAACGCAGTCTAACACTTAGTTGGCCGGATAAGTCGTTCCGACCGCGAAGTCGAGTAGTATGGTTCAGGCCAGGAATCGAATGGTAGGTTGCTTCTTGGAGGAGAGAAAGGATGTGCTTGGGGACATTGGCGTGAGACCAAGGGGGGGTTAGAGTCCCTATCACCTGGCAGAGTGTCGCCCTTGGGGTCGCGACATCATTCGGACCCGCGATTCCTGAACTGTACGAAAGATGACCTGAGCAGCCCTCGCCAGGCGTGTCTCGGTGAGTGTTAGAAATACCCCTCCAGCTGGATAGGAATTCGATTCGAATCGCCGTCGCTCCCGGTTAGTGAGCACTTGACTTGAGCAGCGGCAACGTAGATTCTATTAAATTGAACGGATGGTTAATTGGATAACGATGGAAAGGTTGCCTCAATTTATACCTGCTATGGTTAATATTGTTTGCTCCTAATAAAGTGAGTGCTCTAGTACAGGTTCTAATATAGATGACAGGTTAATGATAATTAACTTGATGCTTAAGCATTAATGATTACTTATTCATAATAAGCGTTTATGCAAAATGTTGTCAAGCTAGCCCACTTTATATCAGCCTTGCATGATCCTTGGTGTCACCTTATTTCTGGTTTATGACGGGTAAGTCTAGCTGAGTACATTGTCGTACTCAGGGTTTTATCCCCACTTGTTGCAGGTTGTGATGTATCATGACGGCTACAAGAGTTGGCTGACTCCTGCTGTAGAGGCGGAGTGTGATCACGGGCATGATCCTTCTGAGTTATCTTCTCTTTCATGCTTTTGTGGAAAGTCGACCTAGTACTGGCATATAATTGAAATAAAGGTGTTGTTAGTTTCAAATTACTTTGCTTCCGCTACTTTTGAACTTAAGTTGTAATAACTTTGTTGAACTCCGATGTATATTGAATTACTTGTGAAATGGTGGTAACATGTGACTTGTTATGTTGAATCACTACGATCTTGGCTTGTATGTTGGTTGGTTTGAAATCCCTCGTGATTTCATTGGACTACCGGAGTTATATGGGCTCAAGTATGAGAATTTGATCACTTCGGTGATTGTTTTTGTACTTGTGCTCTTATAATTTGGACGGTTCTGTTACAGCTGGTATCGGAGCAAGATTCAACATTATACTTGTCGTATGTGTATTTAAAACAAAGGTTTTGTTTTATAAAATCAGTTTTATCAACTTATAGCTATATATAGGTTTGTGAAAACTGAATTTTAAACCTAAGTATGCCAGTGGTCAATTTCCTTATGCCCATATAAGGATTATTAGGTGGATTATATAAGTACTAACTTGGGGGTTTTTATTTTTGCATTTACGCCCAGGCCAAGGTATGTATGTGTGATAACTCTCCAACACTATGCTACCCGGTGTGTTAGATTAGAGGTGGCCTTCATATATGAAATAACCATATATGTCGTTAGTTTACTTTTATGCAACATCGCACCTACGCTCACGTAAGTGTGAGTTGTGAGAGCATGACCGTACAAACCGCGGTCTAGGGGAGAGCTAGTTTTGGTTACTGAATTATTTACATGTTACACACATGTATATATGAAGGTACTTAATTGTGGGTGATTGATGATTCGGGTAGTTTTGGTACTACATGTACGTATACAGGGGTATATGTATATGGGAGTGCTTAGAATTTCACCTTTATGTTTTCATTGTGTGCTATATTGGGAAATGTTGGGCTGCAATGAAACTTTTCTGCAGGTACGCTAACCACGAATGCGTAAGTCGAATGTAGCTGACGACTAGATATATATCGAGAGAGTGCATGTTATGCCACCGACATAGAACGTGATCGCCACCTCAGGATTGGCAATCTTGTGAGGACGAATAGGACGAAGCATGCATCTTCATGATTGTTGCTTTATGCATAACTGTGCTCCTCTCACCCTTGTTCTATAGTGTGCAACTTGTGATCAATGTGTTACACCATCTTTCTTGAGTGAAGCTAAATAAGAATGCCTTACTCCATGTTGTTTGAGAAAAATGTGTACTTAGCCTTGCTAGAAATAGGTATGGTTACCTGCTTGAATCTATAAATGTCCTCTAGTTTAGGTAAGGGGTGAATTTGTTGTTCATACAAGCATTTGTAAATGCTTTAGACCTCAATTCAGTAATTATGATTCTCATGAAGGAATTAAATTCGTGTTAGTCTAAAGTAACAAAATTTAGAGCTACTAGAATAACATGTTTGTGTGCTCTTTTGTTAAGAAGAACGAAGGCAAGCTTTGTTTTGCTTGTGGAACGTTGGCTGTTAGAATAGTTTCTGTTGTAGTGATGCTTTTGTGGTCATAATGGTGTTTTCTGTAGTTATGGAGAATACCAAAGTTGTAGCTAACTTACTTTTCTAGATTGTCCTAAAATTTCATGACCCTAGGTCTTATGGTTTGAGAGTTATGAATTTTAAAAGTTTACTGTCAGGTTTTGCTAATGTTCTGAATAGATCTGAATGTTTGGTTTGTTTGACCTGTGTGCATATAGAATCATGTCTTGGAGATATTAGAAGAAGTGTAGTACTTTTTCTAAGCTTTCCAAAATGTCTTATAGCACTAATTGTGGTGGTCTAAATCTCTAGTTATGAGATTGCAAAATGGAATGACAGAATCTGTCCAAATCTGGGCAGAAATGTCTTCTTTGTGTTGATTAACCTTGTTAGCTATAGAATTATCCTAATGAGATAATAGGAAAGTTATGGAAAACTTAATAAGCTTTACATCAAGTTAAGGATCAGCCTTGTTGGGTCTCTAGAACTCCAGTTACACATTTTTGAAGTTCTTGTCAGTTTTCTGTCCATATTGGTACAGATCTGAAACATTAGCATTTTTGGTCATATTAATCTATGAATTAGCTGTTAGTATGAATAACTAAAGTGTAGTCATCTTTCTAAGCTTTCTAGAAAGTCTAGGATCACCTTTGTGGGATGTCTATAACCTCAGTTATGGTTGAAACAAGTAACTACTACGTTGCTGTCTAGATTCTGGGCACATGCTAAGTTGGCTACTTTAGCTAACGTTTGTTTGGACTAAACTTGTACTTAGTTCTTGCTTTATATAAAGCTTGTTAGGGGTGAGCCTAGTGATTAGTGATGATTGCTGTGTGCGAGCTTTTCACTTGGTAATAGTTGCTTGAGTTCGTTTGTGTAAACTTCTTCATGTGTTGCTTGAAGTTATGATGCGGGTATGTATGCTTGTGATCTAGGTAGTACCCTAGTTGTCACCTCATTTGTCCTCGGTGAGCATACGAGGGTCGCATAGCTTGATCCTAGAACAACGTTCACGTTACGTAATTGTATGGTTGTTGTCTTCAATTAGGTTTTCTCTCTTAGGAGCCTGAGCCTGTAGACTTGGTGGTTATTCCTTGAATGTTTGTATCCATGCATTTGCTTGACCGAAAGCCCAAAGTTTTGTTCTCCTATATGTTTGTATAAGCCGTGGATGTTTTCCAACCCTTTTTGTGAAGACCTTTATCGACTGACCAACCAAGTTAACTTTTATCAACGCTAGCCTTTGACCATGGTTCGTACGTTGCCAATTGTGGAGACCGTACCCAAATCCATGTTGGACCTTCTGGTTACCTCTCCCAAAGGTTAGCTAGTATGATGCAATGTATCTCTGCTATGGCCTCTAAATCATGTGCTTGCAAATTCATGCATCTACCTTATCAACTCAATCTATGACTACGTGTCGGTTTTCACCCTTAAAATTTGCTTAATCCGTCCCCAACCTTCTCAAGTCTCGAGATGTTTATCAGTCTTGATCTCATGTTGTTGCCCAACATGAATGAATCTCCTATTAATCTTTTATCTGGTACTCCCCTCGGTGGACGCAAGTCGTACGTAGAATTTAAGCAAGAGTCTCTTGCTCAGTTATCCTTGGCAATTTTGCGATGTTCTCTTGTGCTATATTTTGATCTTCGGATCATTTTCGTGTTGATTCTAAACCTTGTGACTACCTTTGCTTGCTATCCCTCCTTGTATGGTGCTTGCTCTTACAGCCCATTGGTGCCACTTGAAATTTCACTTTCGTTGTGCGTTTAGTAATGGTGTTATGAGTAGCCGCTGATGGTGCCGCGACGAAACCAAGGGCCTCCTGTGGCTGCAGACACATGGCTGGCTGCTTGGCACGCGCTGGTATCACGGTTTCTAGTCATGATCCATTATCAAACGACAGATAATGTGTTATTTTCTCGTGTTCCTTTTCTTGGTTATCTCTCTATATTGTATCGTAAGATCCATATCTTAGACCGAAAGTAGTGGAGTTTCCTTCTGAAGTTGCTAAGAGGATAACCTTTGAAGAACAGGTCACCGACATAAACATTAACAGACTGCAATAGGTGGTAGACAAGTGACTCTACCTAGTTGTTCTAGTATTGACGAACGTCATCTAGTAAGCAAGTATCTCATCTCTATTGGATAAAAAGGACACACCACACTTGCTGTTGGACAAGTCATCCGTTGGATAAGACTCGATCGTCACATTATGCAAGTTTTAACCTTTGTATGCATAATGACCATACAATCAAAATCAACCATCTCTAGAATAACTTCGTATTTGCTAACTTCGATGTCAACCATTCGTTTTGCGTCAACCATAGTTGTTGTGGTCAAGAGTGAAGATTTGGAACTTTTTAGTGTTGAGAGACAACTGATTAGTTACCAATAGGAAGGTTAATCTCCAGCTAGGTAACGACTCTTTGGTAGCTACGAAGGCTAAGTCTTACAGAGCAATAACCAACAAGAAGTTAATCAACTAGCCAACAACTTGAGAGATATTCTATCTTCTAGAGCCATGGTGACCAAGTCAATTCCATCTTGGACAATCACACAGATAGTGCAAGGTGTTCTATCAACTAAAGTGAAGAATTAGAGAAAGCATACTCTAGTTTCGATCACCATCCTTGTGCCCTTAGGTGCCACAAATGATTTTGTTCAGAACTCTATTGGATAAAGTATTGAGGAATATTCAGAAACGGTTCCTTATTCTTGTAGGAATGTCCTCCAGGCGAAGTATGCATTTTGCCTTGCAAAAGTAAACCGCAAGTTCAAAGCATGTGCATCATCGGACTGGTACGTAAATTAATGGTTGAGATCTACTGTTGGATGGCCATTTTGAGGTCCCGCAGATACTAGTTTACACTCTTTCGTTGCTTTTGCTTTCTCGTATCCACAATGTACGAGCAGCCTTGGTTTCTGCAAATCCATTTATACCATCGCGAATCAAAAGCAAATTGAAAAGTGTCAAACAACAGATTTCCTATCTTAGAGCTACTGTTTGATCCCAAAGGGGAAGCTGCACAGTGAAAAGTTAGCCTGACAAAGCTAGTTTCACTATGTTGCAAGTCAAACTCAACTTACTGTGCAACTGCCTCACGAAGGGGATTGTACTCAACTTGCTCGGTAGTGAGTTAATTACCGAAGTTGGTAAATACTTGCAATTTTTGCTGTCTACCAGACCTTGCTATATCTTTCTTTAGCAATAATTGCTAATACTCACTGATCTTTGGTACCTTAAGGTGTTCTTACCCAAGAGGTTGCATCTGATTCAACTCAGATAACTGTTGCCTTTGGATAGAAGAATCTTCTTAGATAACTGTTGGCAGAAATAGGAAGCCGACAAGTCAGCTATCACATTCACTGACCATCGATAGACTCAGATAATACAGTGTTGTCGTCAGAGAAAGAGAACTGCACGCATGGAACCGCAAGTAGTTTTCCATTAGTTGGTGTCTAAATGAATGAACATTTACGACCAACATAGACCTTGTCTATTGGTTAGTCAGTAGCCTATGGCCTCAGAGAATGTTTGTCGTCTATGATCTCACCCTTTTGGAAGGTGGTGCTCAAGCCATTTTGGTAGAGAACTGCTTTTCAAACTTTGTGAACATAGGATCACTTCAATGAGTGTCTTTTTGAAGATTTCGGTCTAGTGTGAAGTTCATGCGGACTATGCTGTGCTCACTTAAGAATCAGATACTTGTGAGTGGTCAGCTCACGGACCAAATGATCTCCGTACATTGAGAATGCAATACGTGCTATCTTGGATTCCTCCCAAAGTAACAATGCTTCATGGAAGTCAATGAAGGAAATTCTTCGGACAAATTTTACCATGGAGAATAAGTATCAGAAAGTGCCTTTGGTCAAATTGTTCACCGATGTTGAAGCTTTGTAGCTGAATGCTATAGCAAATGTTGGGAACTAGATAACGTATCTCTCTTCCTTAAAAGATCTTCCATTCCGAATCTCGGGACGCGATTCTTTTAAGGGGGGAGGGCTGTAACACCCCAGGTGTTGATCACTAATTAAGCTGTGGGTTTAAGCTCAAACATGATAGATTAGTGGAAATGACAATGTCAATGTCAACCTGTGGAGATGAGCCTAACTTAAAGTTGGATGCTGCATCATTGCTTTACATATAGGCCATTTTCAAAGATATATGTTTGGATGGTGTTATTGCCATATCTTCATGTGCCTCACCTTGGTACCTATCTATATTGATCCCTGGAAAAGTTTCATGAAGTTTGGAATCAAAAAGTCACATGAAATGATAAGTTATATGCTTGTTTGGATTATGACTAAAACCTGCCTTACATCCCATGGGCGCTAGTGTTGTGCAACATACAATGCAACATGTGCAACATCTTGGACACATGTGGAACACCCTAGTGGAACATGTGTAGCATGTATCTTGAAACAACCACATGAAATGACTATAGCATTTCACTTGAGTTCTATGTTTCAAGGCATGTGAGGCTTACACTTTTGTGAAACCTATGCATGGTGGGTATGTTTGGCCTCTACAACACCTTAACTACACTTAGGGCACTTAATGGAACAATGTTCATGTTGATCATTTTGCCTAAATGTGCTTCTAATGATGGTTGACCATGTATGGACCCTGGAACACTTTTGTTTGACCGTTCAAAAGTGTGACCTAGAAGCTTTGCATGACTATGCACCCTTTGACAAAGTTGTAGAGAATTTTATAAGGAACAAACTTTGTTTAAGAGTCAAGTCATGAAAATGTGTGGAACATGCTCAAACAGGGCCCACAAGTCAGTTTTAGGGCTGATTTCAGCACTTAGCCATTTTTAAGCCCTAATTTCAGTGTCTTCGACATTGACATTCCGCGTTCTCAAGATTTTGTTAAGTAACTTGGTTTGACCCCTTAACAAAAGTTGGAAACAATTCAATGGAGGACAACATGTAAAAATTTGGAATCAATTTGATCAAGTTTGGCATTGCAAAATTCCAAAAAACCGAGCCCTAGCTTAACCTGCTGACATTGTCAACTTTGGGCTTAGTTATCTCCTGATCTGTAAGTCTTATGACTTTGGTGCTTAAATAAAAATTGTAGAGTATACTGAGATGAACAACTTTGACAATTGGTCCATAGCCCAGTTTGGCCCATAGACAGCCCAACCATTGCCTCCAAGTCAGACGGTTTCACGCACACCACGTGCTCGACGTCGTGTCCCAGTGAACGACGCGTGGCCGGACGTGGAAGCCATGCGCGGGCGGAGCTCCTGCCTTGTCTCCACGCGCCCCGAGCTCCTCTCTGTGCTGGTTGTAGCGCCCGTGATGGCCTCAGCTTTCCCCATTCCTTCCCACTCTCGCGTATCCATTCCTCGTGTGCACACGGGCATGGCGAGCACCGCCATAGGAGCCACCGAGCGAAGCTCCGAGCAGCCGCTGCCGTTCCCGGCGTGTCGAGCCACCACAGTCGCAGCCGCGTGTGCCAACGTCTTCGCCAGCCCCTCCTCCCTCTCGTGCGCGCGCCTCGGAAGTCTTGCTCGCAGCCGGAGTGCCACTGCCTGGGCCGGACCGCCATGGCCGCCATGGCCGAGCTCCGAGCCGCCACCGCAATTCTTGGTCTCCGGTTTCCCTTCGCCCGAATAAATCAGCACAACACCTTCCTCACCTCACGCTGCGCCTCCCGTGCCCCTTGCCTTGAGCTGCTTGTCGCCGGAGCACCCCGCCCCCGGCGCGGACGCCACTGCTCCGGCTGTTCACGTGGTCAGTAGGCCACGGTCCACCTCCGGTCGCGCTTCCACCGTCCATGGGTGCGGGTGGACAAGCTGGAGCTCGAGCCACCATCCTCCGCCACTGCCGGCCCTCGCCGGCCGACATCGGCGACCACCGGCTGCCTCCTCTGCTTGGCGTCGGAGGTAGACGAAGAAGGCCGACTTCTTTTCCCCCCTGTGTCTCTACGGGTGTATGACGAGCGGGCCCGGCTGAGCAGCGGGTCCCGCATGTCGGTTATGTAGTGACAGATCTGGGGAGGAAACCGGGTGTGCCTAGCGAATATTGTTAGGGTTGTTTTAATTCTGATTTTGAATTTCAATTTCATGTTAATCTTTGAAAATCTATATCTCATGATAGAAAAGTCCAAAAACAGTAAATGGGGACTTTTTGGAAACCTTGTGAAAAGATCTATGCAGTTGAGTCATAATATGTTACATGTTGTAAATATTTTCTGATGTCTTTATTTAAGCCTTAAAAATGCTCCAAAAATGCTTACCAACTTGAGCAGAGCCATATCTAGAGTTTTAGAACTCCAAAAATGATGATTCTTGTTTTGTTAATTTTGTGATGACATGTACTTGCTAGCAAAAATATTAAACACCCTAGTTGTTCACTGTTTTCTTAGGGTTTTGATTTGACCTTGATAAATAAGGAAATCTATATTATTTTGCTTGTCATTTTATATCTTGAGTTGTGATGCTCCAAATGATGTGAAATTTTTATAGTAGGTTTGTCATGATATTGATGTACTGTGGTATAAATTTCAGGGTCATTGCTGATTGTATGATCTAGTTATTGATTTGACTTGTTTAAGGCTTGATAAATAGCTTATAAATAATATATAACTGATAAAATAGAAAATGTTGTTCCATAATCTTATTATGATGTTTCTCTATGATTTTGATTCATAATATGGCCTTATGTTCACAGAAAATATTGAGTTTTAGGTTTAATTTGCTCTTACATGAATTATTGCAATAGCTATTTGTCCTTTTCATAGAGGTTGATATACTTGTCTAAATGGCTTGAAATTTGTACAGTAGACTTTTGAGAGCATTTGTGGACCCCTGTAATTTTGGTAGAATTTATGGAGCATCCTTATGATGTGGTCATAATTCCACCTAATTATCTAAATAAATTAAGAAAATGCATTAAAAGAATTTATTTAGTAATTGACACTATGTTTTCTGGTATTCTTTAGTCATGTATGAAAGGTTGGTAAAGTTGGTTTTATCCAATTATATGTTTGCAACATAAGTTAATAATTATTTCTTGCAAATGAGGTTTCTGGACAGATCTGGAAACTTAGCAAAATTCTTCATGATAATGTGCTTTGTTGTAAAACTTGTTTATACAAAAGTTGTAGATAATTTATGTATTTAGCCTCTGTTAAAATTTGGTGGCATTTGGCCATATGGTTTAGAAACTATAGCTGTTTAAAGTTAGGGTACAGAATTGCTTGCTCTCTATTTGTCAGGAACAGATTCTGGAACTTTGTAATTTTGACTTGTTTAACTTATGAATCATGCTGTGATGATATTATATGAAATGTAGATAATTTTATAAGCTTTCTATAATGTCTTCTTTCAAGTTATTTGGATTTGTAGAACTCCAAATATGATTGATTTACTCAGCTACTGCATGTATGTCTAGAATTGTTGAAAATACATAGATGCTTGATTACTTTGCTTGCTTGTTATTAAGTGTGATTCATGTCCATGGTGATGAAGTTAGTACACCTGAGGCTTTGTAAATCTTGAGTTATGTTTGGTATTGCTTTCTTTGCTATTTTAGCATGTTTGTTTGTGTAAGGTTACTTAAGTAATGTGATGTGCTTACGTGTCTTTACTATAACCTTATACTTGCCTTGATTAACGTGTGATGCATCATCTATTGTATTTCCTTGTATTCATGTACTTGCATCTTGCATTTCATTTAGGTACGCTAGCTGAAGCACGTGAAGGACCTGATGGGGAGCCAAACCCGAAGATGGAGTTGGTGGATCCACCCCGAAGATAGAAGGATCGGACAAATGCTAGAATGAGGGAAGGGAATGCTCGCCAAGCGGGTTTCACTCGACAAACTCTAACTTGAGTTGGATCCCAGGCAAGCCCCGGAGCATTATAAGCCTCCTACCTTCAAAAGCAATTAATTATATATATGTTATAAGTATTGTTGCATTAAGTGGTAGGAGTTGGTTGAAAACCTTGCTGCATTATATCATTCCTTGTCCAGATATATGAATCCCTGAATCCTACCTAGACTAGGATCAAGTAGATGCTTAGCCCTGCTTTAAGCGGTAGAAGTCAGGTGATTTCCTGTCACCTGCGAGATGTAGGGATATTCATATATGGCACGGTTGGCTATATTTGCTATCGTGAAATGGAA
Organism: Saccharum hybrid cultivar R570; assembly: GCA_038087645.1. NCBI lineage: Eukaryota > Viridiplantae > Streptophyta > Magnoliopsida > Poales > Poaceae > Saccharum > Saccharum hybrid cultivar. The sequence continues at coordinate 16,680,115 of JAQSUU010000216.1, read as the reverse complement.
CCATGTGTTAATAAAATGAAATGAGACCGGGCGGGATGACGATAGTGAAGCAACAAGGCATGGAGGTCTTGGGTGTCGATCTATCCCCGTCTGAGTCGTTTAAGGACCGATTCGCTGTACGTCCTTGAGTCATGTTGAACGCAGTCTAACACTTAGTTGGCCGGATAAGTCGTTCCGACCGCGAAGTCGAGTAGTATGGTTCAGGCCAGGAATCGAATGGTAGTTTGCTTCTTGGAGGAGAGAAAGGATGTGCTTGGGGACATTGGCGTGAGACCAAGGGGGGTTAGAGTCCCTATCACCTGGCAGAGTGTCGCCCTTGGGGTCGCGACATCATTCGGACCCGCGATTCCTGAACTGTACGAAAGATGACCTGAGCAGCCCTCGCCAGGCGTGTCTCGGTGAGTGTTAGAAATACCCCTCCAGCTGGATAGGAATTCGATTCGAATCGCCGTCGCTCCCGGTTAGTGAGCACTTGACTTGAGCAGCGGCAACGTAGATTCTATTAAATTGAACGGATGGTTAATTGGATAACGATGGAAAGGTTGCCTCAATTTATACCTGCTATGGTTAATATTGTTTGCTCCTAATAAAGTGAGTGCTCTAGTACAGGTTCTAATATAGATGACAGGTTAATGATAATTAACTTGATGCTTAAGCATTAATGATTACTTATTCATAATAAGCGTTTATGCAAAATGTTGTCAAGCTAGCCCACTTTATATCAGCCTTGCATGATCCTTGGTGTCACCTTATTTCTGGTTTATGACGGGTAAGTCTAGCTGAGTACATTGTCGTACTCAGGGTTTTATCCCCACTTGTTGCAGGTTGTGATGTATCATGACGGCTGCAAGAGTTGGCTGACTCCTGCCGTAGAGGCGGAGTGTGATCACGGGCATGATCCTTCTGAGTTATCTTCTCTTTCATGCTTTTGTGGAAAGTCGACCTAGTACTGGCATATAATTGAAATAAAGGTGTTGTTAGTTTCAAATTACTTTGCTTCCGCTACTTTTGAACTTAAGTTGTAATAACTTTGTTGAACTCCGATGTATATTGAATTACTTGTGAAATGGTGGTAACATGTGACTTGTTATGTTGAATCACTACGATCTTGGCTTGTATGTTGGTTGGTTTGAAATCCCTCGTGATTTCATTGGACTACCGGAGTTATATGGGCTCAAGTATGAGAATTTGATCACTTCGGTGATTGTTTTTGTACTTGTGCTCTTATAATTTGGACGGTTCTGTTACACTGTTGGTGGAAAAAAACCAACAGAACCATAACCCTATTTATTCTTCTTTAACCTTAGACACATTGAACATGATGAGATTGATATGTCTTGTTCATTTTATGGGTGGCAAGATCAGAAGGATGAGCATGAATGTAGCAATTAAACACTTTTATCAAAAAGAGTGGAATTGCTTAAACAATGGAAGAATTGTCAACCTTGTATCAAACATTTTCATGATTAAGACAATCATCTCCCAAAGATGTAACATTCAGCTCATTTAATTATGACTATGAAATCAAGGGTAGTGATGTTATGATTAAACTTAAGAAACAAGACATGTTGAGTTTAGTCAAATTGAATCAAGCAAGTTGTAATTCAAATATGTTTCTCCTTTTTTTATGTGCATAACAGAGTCAAGGAAAGCTTTTTAAATATTTACCACTTACCTTAAGATGTTACCTTTATCACTGGAGCACCCTGTGATGAAGAGTAGATACTTCTAGTGGTCCTTTCCTTCTTCTTGGGGTTTGTCTTGCTCAATTCACCTCTCTCCTTGACTTGTTCATGGTCCCCTAGATTTACACTCCTTCTTTATCCTTCCTCTTCTCTTTTTTTCATTATGTCCAGACCTTTGGCTCCACTTATTGTTTCTTCTCTGCAGAGGATTAGTGGACAACACATACCCGAAGGAATGTACAAACAATGAAAAGGGTAGTGTTGTTCATAGAGCTAAAGGTCATTTTCTATGCTATAGAAAAGTTGGTTTGAATATTTTAATTAGCATAAAATATTTACTCACCATTACTTCTTCTCTTAAGGATTGATTTTACTTTGTCTTAAGTTTGATTTGTGTATATGCTATCTGTAGAAACATTCAAACTTATAGAGAGAAAGTAATTATGAGTGGAGGGATTGCAAACCGGCGTGCCAGAGCGACTGGGGCTCGAGAAGATGAAGAGCATTGCTGGATCATCATTAGGAGTCAGCAGCCTTCCTCCCCCAAGCTTGAAGCCAAGTGTGAGTGTTGAATCATCCTTCAGAGTGTGTTGTAACTCTATGTCCTTAGACACTGTTCGTCATCTATTCTTAAATCTGTCGGAGAGGGCTCTTGATTCTAGATCCATTGAGCAAAGATCTCTCTTCTGCATTCTGCTTTTCTTTGGACTATCCAATCTAGAAGATGAGGATATAGATAGTTGCATGATCTTCTTTTGTCAACCATTCTTGATTTTTATTGAGTCTTGGTTGACGAATTGATGTTCATTGGAGATGTAGACTCGAGTTCTTCCTTAATGGTCTTTGTCTTCTAGTGGCGTAGCGAAGAGTTGTTCAATTAATGATACGCCCTTTGTCTTGATGATCAAGGAAGGAGCTTCATTAATATTTGCATGCAGGCTTCATCTCCAATGGCTTAGGGACATCATCTTGCAACCATAGTCATGGTCTTTCAAGGCTTGGTCGCTAATCAACCTTTGATTGGTGATTGGTTGACACAAGGATGCATGCTGATGAGGACATCGCCAAGATGGAGTCGAGGACGACTCCAATTCAAGAAGGGGAGGATGATGAGGACATCGCCACGCTGGACACACTGACGCTATGGTCTTCCCCAAGTTGCAATTCGTCCCCAACTCAGCTGCCACGTCACCCTCGGATTCAGTAGACATGTCGTCATTGTTTCGGTCATAACTCTCTCATACAACATCGAAACGGGGCGTTCTTGGATGCGTTGGAAAGGGGACGACGACGCTGTCGTTTTGGATCTGGTCCCAGCTCCAGAAGGTCCATGGATAATTCTGTGTGATCACGGCAAGGTGCTGCGTCACATATTTGGGCCAACTTGGCCATGTATCGTGTCGGGCCTTAAGCCTAAGTTGTGGGCGCCCAACCCCTGGCCGTCCTCAACCCTAGGTCAAGTCTTAGACTATAAACACAGCCGCCGCCGCCGCTGGACAATTGGGTTTTGTTTAGAGTTTAGTTTTCCATCGAGAAACTGAATCGTTCATTGTAACTGTGGTGACAAATCCTTTTACAGTGATCCAGGGCCCCTGTTCTTGATCTCCTCCACTATGTCGATTAGTCCTTTGGAACCGAGTTCTTGAACCCTATATTGATATTCGTATCATTCATATTTGCAATTTTAGATTGCGTGTTTTTACCTTCTTGCTTGTGTTCTTCGATTCGCTTGCAGGAAAAGCCTTCTTGGCGAGGTCAATCAAGTTGTGCTTGGTTGATAACCAATGGAGCAGTGGTGTAACCGTTGTGGGGTTCGAATCATGTCTGATTTGAAGCCGGATCGCCAACGTCGAGATCTCCACAAATCGAACTTACCGGTTACCTCTCGGAAGATCGGGCCTGTATCTCATCAATTGGTATCAGGATTTTAGGTTTACCGCGAGGTATTTTCTCGTTTGCCTTAGATTCATATTTGTTCATTACCTAGAGTCCACAAAAAGCCAAAAAATATTTCAATTTCTGCTGTCCTATCACCCTTTGTGCCTTTGCAATTTCGTTTCAGATTCGTGTTGTTGAGTTTGTGTCCATGGTCAAGTCTTGTTGCTGGTTTAGGATTGTGTTCGTGGTCGTAGTTCAATCACCCATTGCTGTGATTTTTGTTTTCCACCGCTATCCCATCCACCGTTTCCAAACAACAAGTCGAAGCCACCACATTACTCGACTTGCCCCCGCTAGCCGCCTTGTATAACTTCTTGCCGCTGCGCAAACCCTAGATAGGTTGTCAGCAGCTCTTATTTTACCTGCATCGCAGCACTCCTTACATCATCAGGCGAATACCTACTGCTGTTAGTCACAAGGATGATCTTGTGATCGGTGTTGGAGTTTAGGGACGCTTTGCCTTAACTGTCACTATCGTGTTGTGCCTACCAGACAACATAACTTGAGATACCTTCAGTAAAACAGGCATAACTTTTCGCTCGTTTTTCAAAGAACGTGCTGTATTTCTGTAGACCACATCCCACCTCAGTTGTAGGTGCCAATTTTTGTGGTTGCATCTTTTTGGATCCTTGTTCAGAGAAAAATATAAAAAATAGTGAAAAAATAAAAAAGATTGATTCCTACTAGTGCCTTTTGGGAAAATCAGGGAAAAATCAGGAAAAAGGAAAATTCTGGGTTATTTGCTTGTTCTGTGCGTTCTTTCCATCGTCCTTTGTTTTCACCTTGTTGTGCTATGTCTTGACACGTCTTAGCCAGCAGATGTGATTTGTACTTTGGATCCGAATTGAACAATTGCTAATCTACATTCATTAATTGCTAATCCTTGTTGTCATATTGTGTGCCTACCCATAGCTCCACATATTTTTGTGTCAGCACAGGTTCATCTTGCAACTGTTACCCACGCTCAACAACAGATTGCTTCGCCACGTTGGTTTTGCTCTTGTTTGGCGTTGGTAAGAATACAGGCAAGACGGTGATAAGCCGCTTATGATTTTGCATTCCACTTTAACCACCACCACCACTTGTTTCCTTTTAGTTGATAGGGATAATACTTTGGTGTTGTCTTTTTCTATCCTCTAACCATGGCAGGATCTCCGACGGACTTCAATGAGTGCGTGTCCAAGGGTGAGCTTACAACGTTCATGACTGAACAACGCAATCTTATGATCGAGCTGACGCGTAATGTGAACAATCTGGTCACCCGCATTGAACAACTCGAGCAACGTCCTCTGCCTCATCGTGCTGCTGATGAAGATGCGGATGATTTTGGTGATGACGATGCGGATGCGAATGCTGACGGTTATGCCCATCGTCGGCTCAACTTCAACCGTAGCGGTATGGGAGGTAATAATCATGGTAATAATGATCCTTTTGCTAAAATTAAATTTAACCTTCCTCCTTTTGCTGGTAATGTTGATCCAAAGGCTTATTTAGATTGGGAGCTTGCTGTTCAACAAAAATTTGATTCTCATAATGTTCCCGCTGAGCATAGAGTTAGACTTGCTACTAGTGAGTTTACTAATTTTGCTTTGTTCTGGTGGAGTGATCTTTGCAATGCTAATAATGCTGCTGCTGTGCCTCAAACTTGGAATGCTTTAAAGCAACGTATGAAATCTCGTTTTGTTCCTCCTTATTACCAACGTGATTTACGTTTGAAACTACAAACTTTAAAACAAGGTGATAAAGGAGTAGAAGCTTACTATCAAGAATTACTTATTGGTTTAGCCCGTTGTGGTATAAATGAAGATGATAATGATGCTAGTGCTAGATTTTTTGGTGGTTTAAACCATGATATATAGAACATACTTGATTACAAAGATTGGCACAATTTTTCCCAATTGTATCATCTTGCTATTAAGGCAGAACGTGAAGTACAGGGACGCAAACAACACCAGCCTTTCAGGTCTAACAATGGGAGGAATTTTCAACAGCATTTAGAGCCAGATACGCCCAAGATTCCTGTTGCCTCACAGCCATCGACACCTCCATTTTCTTCCGGGGTAAGTAAATAAATTGTCTAATGTGTAGAAGAAAGGTGCCACTCTGGGTGCTTCTACTAGCTCCTCCTCGTCCAGCGCTAAAATTATTTGCCACCGATGCAAAGGCATGGGACATGTCATGAAGGATTGCCCCAGTCGTCATGCTTTCATTGCTACTGAGGATGGATATGTAAGTACTAGTGATATTGAAGATGATTTAGCCCTTGCTACTAACATTGATGCAGATTCCACCGAGGGTGATCAAGACAAGGAGGCCATCATCATTGACTCTGTGGCTGCTGCCGCAAACTACCCTAACCTTCTTGTGCAGCGTGTGTTGACTACACGAGTGGGACATGAAGAAGAGATGAAGATCCAATGAAACAATTTGTTCCACATGTATTTCATTGTGTAGGGTTGTCGTGTTCTCACTATCATTGATAGCGGAAGTTGCAATAACTTGGTGAGTTCAGATTTGGTTGAGAAGCTTGGCTTGACCACACGACAACATTCGTATCCATATAAACTTCAATGGTTCAATAATAGTGGTAAGACTAAGGTAACTAAATCAGCACGCATTAGCTTTTTCACAGGTTCTTATCATGATACTGCTGATTTTGATGTTGTCCCTATGCAAGCTTGTTCCATTTTGTTAGGTCATCCATGGGAATTTGATAATGATGCTTTACACCATGGTAGAACTAATACATACACTATCATACATAAGGACAAGAAAATTACATTGCTACCTTTGTCTCCTATGGATATTATTAAACATGCTAATGAGATTAAAAATAAACCTCCTACCGACATTGCTAAACATAATGGGATTAAGTTAAAAGGAGGTACTTTTCTTGCTACAACTTCTGCTACTACAGAGTTATGTGATAATCCTGATGCACCATGTTATACTATGTTTTGTCAACCTATTATGTCTGGTGCATTGCCTGCTGTCACTAACCTTTTGCAGGAGTTCGCTGATGATGGGATGAAGTCGAGGATGACTCCAATTCTAGAAGGAGGGGATGATGAGGACATCGCCAAGATGGAGTCGAGGATGACTCCAATTCAAGAAGGGGAGGATGATGAGGACATCACCACGCTGGACACACCGACGCTATGGTCTTCCCCAAGTTGCAATTCGTCCCCAACTCAGCTGCCACGTCACCCTCGGATTCAGTAGACACGTCGTCATTGTTTCAGTCATAACTCTCTCATACAACATCGAAACGGGGCGTTCTTGGATGCATTGGAAAGGGGACGACGACGCCGTCGTTTTGGATCTGGTCCCAGCTCTAGAAGGTCCGTGGATAATTCTGTGTGACCACGGCAAAGTGCTACGTCACATATTTGGGCCAACTTGGCCATGTATCGTGTCGGGCCTTAAGCCCAAGTTGTGGGTGCCCAACCCCTGGCCGTCCTCAACCCTAGGTCGAGTCTTAGACTATAAACACAGCCGCCGCCGCTGCTAGACAATTGGGTTTTGTTTAGAGTTTAGTTTTCCATCGAGAAACTGAATCGTTCATTGTAATTGTGGTGACAAATCCTTTTACAGTGATCCAGGGCCCCTGTTCTTGATCTCCTCCATTGTGTCGATTAGTCCTTTGGAACCGAGTTCTTGAACCCTATATTGATATTCGTATCGTTCATATTTGCAATTTCAGATTGCGTGTTTTTAGCTTCTTGCTTGTGTTCTTCGATTCGCTTGCCGGAAAAGCCTTCTTGGCGAGGTCAATCAAGTTGTGCTTGGTTGATAACCAACAGAGCAGTGGTGTAACGGTTGCGGGGTTCGAATCGTGTCTGATTTGAAGCCGGATCGCCAACGTCGAGATCTCCACAAATTGAACTTACCGGTTACCTCTCGGAAGATCGGGCCTGTATCTCATCACATGCTATCGTGTCATCCTTATCCTTACCACATACGTGCAAGATGGTGTCTTCAAGAACAATGAGAGTAGGTCTTTGGTTGGCTAAATTGAGGTTAGTTGTGCCCTGCCCCTCATCGGCATCCTAGCTCGAGTTTTGCACTCAATGCTATGATGTCTTCATGGTTATTCATAGCTTGTAGCCTTGTTCATCCACTTCTTTTGAGTGAGTTCAAGATGTTGATCCTTCTTGTGGCACTCTTGTCCCCTTCTTTGTTCATCACTAAAGTGGTGGCTTGTCAAACCAAACCATGAATAGGCACATCATAATATCTTTCTTTTATGCAAAATATTAGTGGACACATACCCGAAGGATTGCAATGATTTCAAACTATGGGCTATTATCCACTATTTATTTGAATTTCATCTATGCTAATAAAGAGATGGTTTTTGAGTTACTTTAGCATAGGATTTATTTATCATGTTTTCTAACAACCCCTTTTTTGTCACTTTAACATTGGTTCAAGGCAAAGGTAAGTTGCAGCAAAAGATAATGTGAATGATATTTGATACTTAAAATTCTTCCTTGGATGAGCTATGTCTTTTGTGCGAAGTTGTTGGAGTTCATCATATGCCTTGCTTCATCTTCGAAGTGAGTTCATCTCTTAACTTACCCGAATTAGATTTGAGAGTTTTCTGCAGGGGTTAGTCCAACAAAATAACCAGTATCTACTAAAGCACATTTTTAGTTCAATAACCAAACTAGACTCCATGTCTTAATTGGGTTAAGGAAGACAATTTAACCTAAGCACCATGCTTACTTTAAAAAGCCTTTGGAAGGACCCTCGAAGCACTTCCAAACCAAAGCATACTCTAGTAGACAAAGGTAGCATGAAAGCACTATAGAGATTTACTCAAATGGAGATGATAGAGCATGATCATGGTGAGGAATATTTTTATTTTTAGATGCAGGCGATATGAGTGTATGCAAGGAACTAAACATGCAATGGATGAGAGAACATAATAAACTAAATAGAGAGGATGCATGAATGACATAAAGTAAACATGCAGTGAGATGCACAATTAAAAAGATAACTACCCATTAATTTTAAAGTCCATGAGCAAGACTATCTCACCTTTATTGAACATACTTACCATGATTCACAAGATGGGATTTGTGAGTAGTGCAACATCCATGTTCGTCACTTGAGATGTGATTTGAATTCTTGTGATGACGGCCTTTTTCTCCAATCTGCACATGGTTAGAATAATATATATCTATACACAAACCTGTGAGATGGCAGGGTTCCAATGTTGATAAATCATGAATGTTCAAGCACCCTAGGTTCTTCAATGTGTCTCTTTTTTTTCTTTTCTTGTGGAAACTTGCCGAAAGGTCGAAATGGCATCTGATGTCCTGTCTATTCCACAACTCAACAGAACAAGGGTAATCCTACTAAAGCTAGTGATGCACTAAATTAGTAGACATCAACATCATTATCAAAATCTTTACGCCAATTGCTTCCCCGGCAACGGCGCCAAAAATGCTTGTTGGTAGAAATTAAGTGCAACTAAAATACGAAGGATTCTGCAAGCGCACAGAATATACCATTGTAGCATTTTACCGGGAGTAAACCAGTTATTGTTATTTATATTTTACCATAGGGAAGCAAGGGTTAAAGAATCTGATAATTCACCATCATGTATCTACTAACTTAGTAAACCAACTAGACTATAGCAGGGGTAAATGATACATGAATGATAGGATTTATGCAATATGACACACATGGGATAGGTCACTAAAGATACGCAACTAGTTAACTTGGGAGGTCAACGGGTGAGGTAGATTCCTATGATAATCTTATCACATGGTAAAGGTATACGACTTACCACACTCTTGTGCACTTCGGGACACCACTAGACAGGAGAGAGCACCACAAAGGATACCTCTACTGACGTGACTACGGTCCTACAATTTAAGAACCTGCTCGATAGATATGGACGGGGCTGTCACCTCCCGTAACTACCATACAGCTAGGGAACAGGGTGTACTCATAGGCAGAGCATCGTGTAAACACCACATTTACATGAGGCTCGGCTACTTAGCTCAACCGGTAAAGCCTAGACTAAGCGCTCTATGAACTAGCACACAAAAGCAATGATAAACTCAACTAGAAAGATATATTCAAAGTAAGCATATGCATGTAAATAAGAGAATAAGTATAAGTCTTATAGAATGTTGAAGTGAAGATATAAGGCTTTACCAAGCCTCCATGACTAGATCTGGAACCTTGAGCAAGATCCCAACTCGACCCTTTCTCCGAAGATACTAATCTACTACAATGGAGAAGCTAGACCTAATACCCTAGAGAGGTCATCCTTTCATGGGACACCTCTCCCCTGATCCCGGTTGGGAGATAATGAATTAGGGTTTAAGGGATGCCTCCTCCAGGGGCCAGGGGCCTTGCTTATATAGCCCTCTAGGAAGCACCACAGCCCTCGAATTAAACCGACCTTGATCTATGATTATTATTGATCCTCAAAGGCGGTGGAGGCATGATCCGTGAGACAGAGCCTGATTGGCTCTGTAGGTGGGGCGGGCGCCCAAGGAGGGGGGCGGGCACCCCACTTCTAGGCCCGTTTTGCCTCCCGTTTGTTTCTAGAGTCTTCTCGTACCTTCCACATTCCAGAAAAGTTATGCGTAGCCCTTATTTCTCTATGTAAACCTGACATGTGGGCCTTCCTTGGTTCTTTTCAGCTGACACCCTGCAGAAATAGACATTCACCAAAACTCATCGAATTCTATCAGTAAACCCCCTATATCTAATTGGTAATTATTGTTTAGTCCTTTTTCATATTTCGTTGATGGTTAAAATTGATACTTATCTACCGTCAACAGTCACTTACGAGTTCCATCGGGTGCGTCCAAAACTATTTGTGACCTTTTGGTACGTTCAATGCAAACCGTGCACCTATCTTGTGTCAAGATTAGCACATCTCCCAATGGATCAAACAGAGCTCCACCAGACCCTCGTCACCTAGGAGTACCTCAGGTGCATCTAAAACGATTTACTAGCCTATGGTACGTTTGACACAAACCGAGCACCTATCTTGCACAGAAGAAAACACTTTCTCAAAAAAGATCGAAATGTGATTCCACATGACCCACATCACCTAGGAGTTCCATCTAGTGCGTCCAATACTATTTTTGAGCCTACGGTATGTTGGACGCAAACCGTGCACTAATCTTGCGTCAAGATTAGCACTATCTCCAAACGGACCAAATCCAGCTTCCACTTGAGCCTCATCTCCTTGGAGTACCACCAGGTACGTCCAATCGACTTCTGAGCAGATGGTATGTTCAGTGGAAACTATGCATCTATCTTGCACCAACACTAACACTGTCTCTAAATGGACTGAAACGAGATTCCACACGACGCACGTCATTTATGAGTTTCATCGGGTGCGCCCAAAACTATTTATGTGCCCATGGTACGTTCAGTCCAAACCATCACCTATCTTGCGTCAAGGTTAGCATTATCTCCAAACGGGCCAAACAGAGCTCCACCAGACCCTCGTCACCTAGGAGTACCATCGGGTGCGTCTAAAGTGATTTATGAGCCTATGGTATGTTTGAAGCAAACCGAGCACCTATCTTGCACCGTCTCTATCACTGTCTCAAAATAGATCGACACGAGATTCCACATGACCCACCTCACCTCGGAGTTCCATCAGGTGCCTCCAATACTATTTTCGTGCCTACGGTACGTTTGACGCAAACCGTGCACCAATCTTGCATCAAGAGTAGCACTATCTCCATACGGACCGAACCATGCGTCCACTTGAGCCTCGTCAACTAGGAGTCCCATCGAGTGTGTCCAAAACGATTTCTATGCCTATGGTACGTACGGTGCAAACCGTGCACCTATCTTGCACCGACACTAACACTATCGCAAAATAGATTAAAACGAGCTTCCACAGGACCCACGTCACCTAGGAGTTCCATCGGTGCCTCCAATACTATTTTTGAACCTACGATACGTTTCACGCAAAACCGTGCAACAAACCAGCGTCAAGAGTAGCACTATCTCCAAACGGACCGAACCGAGCTTCCACTTGAGCCTCGTCACCTAGGAGTCCCATCGAGTGTGTCCAAAACGATTTCTATGCCTATGGTATGTTTGGTGCAAACCGTGCATCTATCTTGCACTGACACAAAACTGTCTCCAAACGAACTAAAACGAGATTCCACATGGCCCACATCCCTTACGAGGTCCATCGGGTCACCCAAAACTATTTATGAGCCTATGGTATGTTTAGTGCAAACTGTGCACCTATCTTGTGTCAAGATTAGCACTATCTCCAAACGGACCTAACAGAGCTGCACTAGATCCTCGTCACCTAGGAGTACCTCGGGTGCGTCTAAAACGATTTATGAACCTATGGTACATTTGACACAAACCAAGCACCTATCTTGCACCGACGCTAACACTGTCTCAAAACAGATCGAAACGAGATACCACATGACCCACGTCACCTAGAAGTTCCATCAGGTGCCTCCAATACTATTTCCAAGCCTACGGTATGTTTGACGCAAACCGTGCACCAATCTTGCATCAAGAGTAGCACTATCTCCAAATGGACCGAACCGAGCTTCCAATTGGGTCTTGTCACCTAAGAGTCCCATTGAGTGCGTCCAAAACAATTTCTATGCCTATGGTATGTTCGGTGCAAACCGTGCTATTATCTTGCACCGACATTAACATTGTCTCCAAATGGACTAAAACGATATTCCACATGACCCACGTCACTTACGAGTTCCATCGGGTGCGTCCAAAACTATTTGTGACCAAGGGTACGTTCAGTGCAAACCGTGCGCCAATTTTGTGTAGCACTATCTCCAAACGGAACGAACAGAGCTCCACTAAACCCTCGTCACCTAGGAGTACCTCGGGTGCGTCTAAAATGACTTATGGTACGTTTGACGCAAACTGAGCACCTATCTTGCACCGACGCTAACACTATCCCCAAACAAGAGTCCACATGACCCACGTCACTTACGAGTTCCATCAGGTGCATCCAAAACTATTTATGAGCCTATGGTACATTCAGTGCAAATCGTACACCTATCTTGCATCAAGATTAGCACTATCTCCAAACGGACCGAACAGAGCTCCACCAGACCCTCGTCACCTAGGAGTACCATCGGGCGCGTCTAAAATGATTTATGCGCCTACAGTATGTTTGACACAAAAAGAGCACCTATCTTGCACCGATGGTAACACTATCTCAAAACAGATTTAAACGAGATTCCACATGACCTACGTCACATAGGAGTTCCATCGGGTGCCTCCAATACTATTTCCGAGCCTATAGTACTTTCGACTCAAACCGTGCACCAATCTTGCATCAAGAGTATTACTATCTCCAAATAGACCAAACTGAGCTTCCACATCACCCACACTAATACTATTTCTGAGCCTATGGTACGTTCGAGAGTAGCACTATCTCTAAACGAACCAAACTGAGCTTCCAGTTGAGCCTCATCACCAAGGAGTCCCATCGAGTTCGTCCAAAATGATTTCTATGCCTATAGTATGTTCGGTGCAAACCATGCTCCTATCTTACACTGACACTAACACTGTCTCCAAATGGACTAAAACGAGTTCCATCGGGTGCATCCAAATCTATTTATGAGCCTACGGTACGTTTAGTGCAAACCGTGCACCTATCTTGCGTCAAGATTAGCACTATCTCCAAACAGAACAAACAGAGCTCCACCAGACCCTCGTCACATAGGAGTACCATCGGATGCATCTAAAACGATTTATGAGCCTATGGTACGTCTAGCGCAAATCGAGCACCTATCTTTCACTGATGCTAACACTGTCTCAAAACAAATCGAAACGAGATTCCAAATGACCCATGTCACCTAGGAGTTCCATCGGGTGCCTCCAATACTATTTCTGAGCCTACGATACGTTTGACGCAAACCGTGCACCAATCTTGCATCAAAAGTAGCACTATCTCCAAACGTACCGAATCGAGCTTCCTCTTGAGCCTCGTCACCCAAGAGTCCTATCCAAAATGATTTTTATGCCTATGGTACGTTCGGTGCAAACTGTGCACCTATCTTGCACCGACGCTAACACAGTCTCAAAACAGATCAAAATAAGATTCCACCTGACCCACGTCACCTAGGAGTTCCATCAGGTGCCTCCAATACTATTTCTGAGCCTACAGTACGTTCGACGCAAACCGTTCCCCAATCTTGCATCAAGAGTAGCACTATCTCCAAACGCACGGAACCGAGCTTCCACTTGAGCATCATCACCTAGGAGTCCCATCAAGTGCATCTAAAATGATTTTTGTGCCTATGGTACGTTCGGTGCAAACCGTGCACCTATCTTGCGCCGACGCTAACACAGTCTCAAAACAGATCAAAATGAGATTCCATATGATCCACGTCACCTAGGAGTTCCATCAAGTGCCTCTAATACTATATCCGAGCCTATGGTACGTTCGACGCAAACCGTTCACCAATCTTGCACTAACACTAACACTATCTCCAAATGGACTCAAACAAGATTCCACACTGTGCACGTCACTTACGACTTCCATCGAGTGCGTCCAAAACTATTTATGAGCCTATGGACGTTTGACGCAAACTGAGCACCAATCTTGCATTGACGCTAACACTATCTCAAAACAGATTGAAACGAGATTCCACATGACCGCGTCTCCTAGGAGTCCCATCGCCTCCAATACTATTTCTGAGCCTATGGTACGTTTGACGCAAACCGTTCCCAATCTTGCATCAAGAGTAGCACTATCTCCAAATGGACGGAACCGAGCTTCCACTTGAGCATCGTCACCTAGGAGTCCCATCAAGTGCGTCCAAAATGATTTCTATGCCTATGGTATGTTTGGTACAAACTGTGCTCCTATCTTGCACTGACACTAACACTGTCTCCAAACAAACTAAAACGAGATTCAACATGACCCACGTCACTTACGAGTTCCACCGGGTGCGTCCAAAACTATTTATGAGCCAATGGTACGTTCAGTACAAATCGTGCACCTATCTTGCATCAAGATTAGCACTATCTCCAAACGGAACAAATAGAGCTCCACCAGACCCTCGTCACCTAGGAGTACAATCGGGTGCATCTAAAATTATTTATGAGCCTGTGGTACATCTGGCGCAAACCGAACACCTATCTTTCACCGACGCTAACACTATCTCAAAACAGATCAAAACGAGATTCCAAATCACCCACGTCACCTAGGAGTTCCATCGGGTGCCTCCAATACTATTTCTGAGCCTATAGTACGTTTGATGCAAACCGTGCACCAATCTTGCTCAAGAGTAGCACTATCTCCAAACGTACCGAATCAAGCTTCCACTTGAGCCTTGTCACCTAAGAGTCCCATCGAGTGCGTCCAAAACGATTTCTGTGCCTATGGTACGTTCGGTGCAAACCATGAACCTATCCTGCACCGACGCTAACACTGTCTCAAAACAGATCAAAACGAGATTCCACATGACCCACCTCACCTAGGAGTTCCATCGAGTGCCTCCAATACTATTTCCAAGCCTATGGTATGTTCGACACAAGCTGTGCAACAATCTTGCATCAAGTGTAGCACTATCTCCAAACGGACCGAACCGAGCTTTCACTTGAGCCTCGTCACCTAGGAGTCCCATCGACTATGTAGAAAATGATTTCTATGCCTATGGTATGTAGGTGCAAGCTGTTCACCTATCTTGCACTAACACTAACACTGTCTCCAAACGGACTCAAACGAGATTCCACACGGTGCACGTCACTTACGACTTCCATCGAGTGCGTCCAAAATTATTTATGAGCCTATGGACGTTTGACGCAAATTGAGCACCGATCTTGCATCGATGCTAACACCATCTCAAAACAGATCGAAACGAGAGTCCACATGACCTACGTCTCCTAGGAGTTCCATCGGGTGCCTCCAATACTATTTCTGAGCCTACGGTACGTTCGACGCAAACCGTTCCCCAATCTTGCATCAAGAGTAGCACTATCTCTAAATGGTCGGAACCGAGCTTCCACTTAAGCAATGTCACCTAGGAGTCCCATCAATTGCGTCCAAAATGATTTCTATGCCTATGGTATGTTCGGTGCAAACCGTGCTCCTATCTGGCACTGACACTAACACTGTCTCCAAACAGACTAAAACGAGATTCAACACGACCCACGTCACTTACGAGTTCCACCGGGTGCGTCCAAAACTATTTATGAGCCAATGGTACGTTCAGTACAAACCGTGCACCTATCTTGCATCAAGATTAGCACTATCTCCAAACGGAACAAATAGAGCTCCACCAGACCCTCGTCACCTAGGAGTACAATCGGGTGCATCTAAAATGATTTATGAGCCTGTGGTACGTCTGGCGCAAACCGAACACCTATCTTTCACTGACGCTAACACTATCTCAAAACAGATCAAAACGAGATTCCAAATCACCCACGTCACCTAGGAGTTCCATCGGGTGCCTCCAATACTATTTCTGAGCCTACAGTACGTTTGATGCAAACCGTGCACCAATCTTGCTCAAGAGTAGAACTATCTCCAAACGTACCGAATCAAGCCTCCACTTGAGCCTTGTCACCTAAGAGTCCCATCGAGTGCGTCCAAAACGATTTCTGTGCCTATGGTACGTTCGGTGCAAACCATGAAACTATCCTGCACCGACGCTAACACTGTCTCAAAACAGATCAAAACGAGATTCCACATGACCCACCTCACCTAGGAGTTCCATCGAGTGCCTCCAATACTATTTCCAAGCCTATGGTACGTTCGACACAAGCTGTGCAACAATCTTGCATCAAGTGTAGCACTATCTCCAAACGGACCGAACCGAGCTTTCACTTGAGCCTCGTCACCTAGGAGTCCCATCGACTATGTAGAAAATGATTTCTATGCCTATGGTACGTAGGTGCAAGCCGTTCACCTATCTTGCACTAACACTAACACTGTCTCCAAATGGACTCAAACGAGATTCCACACGGTGCACGTCACTTACGACTTCCATCGAGTGCGTCCAAAATTATTTATGAGCCTATGCACGTTTGACGCAAATGGAGCACCGATCTTGCATCGACGCTAACACTATCTCAAAATAGATCGAAACGAGAGTCCACATGACCTGCGTCTCCTAGGAGTTCCATCGGGTGCCTCCAATACTATTTCTGAGCCTACGGTACGTTCGACGCAAACCATTCCCCAATCTTGCATCAAGAGTAGCACTATCTCGAAATGGACGGAACCGAGCTTCCACTTAAGCAATGTCACCTAGGAGTCCCATCAAGTGCGTCCAAAATGATTTCTATGCCTATGGTATGTTCGGTGCAAACCGTGCTCCTATCTGGCACTGACTCTAACGCTGTCTCCAAACAGACTAAAACGAGATTCAACACGACCCACCTCACTTACGAGTTCCACCGGGTGCGTCCAAAACTATTTATGAGCCAATGGTACGTTCAGTACAAACCGTGCACCTATCTTGCATCAAGATTAGCACTATCTCCAAACGGAACAAATAGAGCTCCACCAGACCCTCGTCACCTAGGAGTACAATCGGGTGCATCTAAAATGATTTATGAGCCTGTGGTACGTCTGGCGCAAACCGAACACCTATCTTTCACCGACGCTAACACTATCTCAAAATAGATCGAAACGAGATTCCAAATCACCCACGTCAGCTAGGAGTTCCATCGGGTGCCTCCAATACTATTTCTGAGCCTACAGTACGTTTGATGCAAACCGTGCACCAATCTTGCTCAAGAGTAGAACTATCTCCAAATGTACCGAATCAAGCTTCCACTTGAGCCTTGTCACCTAAGAGTCCCATCGAGTGCGTCCAAAACGATTTCTGTGCCTATGGTACGTTCGGTGCAAACCATGAACCTATCCTGCACCGACGCTAACACTGTCTCAAAACAGATCAAAACGAGATTCCACATGACCCACCTCACCTAGGAGTTCCATCGAGTGCCTCCAATACTATTTCCAAGCCTATGGTACGTTCGACACAAGCTGTGCAACAATCTTGCATCAAGTGTAGCACTATCTCCAAACGGACCGAACCGAGCGTTCACTTGAGCCTCGTCACCTAGGAGTCCCATCGACTATGTAGAAAATGATTTCTATGCCTATGGTATGTAGGTGCAAGCCGTTCACCTATCTTGCACTAACACTAACACTGTCTCCAAACGGACTCAAACGAGATTCCACACGGTGCACGTCACTTACGACTTCCATCGAGTGCGTCCAAAATTATTTATGAGCCTATGGACGTTTGACGCAAATTGAGCACCGATCTTGCATCGACGCTAACACTATCTCAAAACAGATCGAAACGAGAGTCCACATGACCTGCGTCTCCTAGGAGTTCCATCGGGTGCCTCCAATACTATTTCTGAGCCTACGGTACGTTCGACGCAAACCGTTCCCCAATCTTGCATCAAGAGTAGCACTATCTCTAAATGGACGGAACCAAGCTTCCACTTAAGCAATGTCACCAAGGAGTCCCATCAAGTGCGTCCAAAATGATTTCTATGCCTATGGTATGTTCGGTGCAAACCGTGCTCCTATCTGGCACTGACACTAACACTGTCTCCAAACAGACTAAAACGAGATTCAACACGACCCACGTCACTTACGAGTTCCACCGGGTGCGTCCAAAACTATTTATGAGCCAATGGTACGTTCAGTACAAACCGTGCACCTATCTTGCATCAATGTTAGCACTATCTCCAAACGGAACAAATAGAGCTCCACCAGACCCTCGTCACCTAGGAGTACAATCGGGTGCATCTAAAATGATTTATGAGCCTGTGGTACGTCTGGCACAAACCGAACACCTATCTTTCACCGACGCTAACACTATCTCAAAACAGATCGAAACGAGATTCCAAATCACCCACGTCACCTAGGAGTTCCATCGGGTGCCTCCAATACTATTTCTGAGCCTACAGTACGTTTGATGCAAATCGTGCACCAATCTTGCTCAAGAGTAGCACTATCTCCAAACGTACCGAATCGAGCTTCCACTTGTGCCTTGTCACCTAAGAGTCCCATCGAGTGCGTCCAAAACGATTTCTGTGCCTATGGTACGTTCGGTGCAAACCATGAACCTATCCTGCACCGACGCTAACACTGTCTCAAAACAGATCAAAACAAGATTCCACATGACCCACCTCACCTAGGAGTTCCATCGAGTGCCTCCAATACTATTTCCAAGCCTATGGTACGTTCGACACAAGCTGTGCAACAATCTTGCATCAAGTGTAGCACTATCTCCAAACGGACCGAACCGAGCTTTCACTTGAGCCTCGTCACCTATGAGTCCCATCGACTATGTAGAAAATGATTTCTATGCCTATGGTATGTAGGAGCAAACCGTTCACCTATCTTGCACTAACACTAACACTGTCTCCAAACGGACTCAAACGAGATTCCACACGGTGCACGTCACTTACGACTTCCATCGAGTGCGTCCAAAATTATTTATGAGCCTATGGACGTTTGACGCAAATTGAGCACCGATCTTGCATCGACGCTAACACTATCTCAAAACAGATCGAAACGAGAGTCCACGTGACCTGCGTCTCCTAGGAGTTCCATCGGGTGCCTCCAATACTATTTCTGAGCCTACGGTACGTTCAACGCAAACCGTTCCCCAATCTTGCATCAAGAGTAGCACTATCTCTAAATGGACAGAACCGAGCTTTCACTTAAGCAACGTCACCTAGGAGCCCCATCAAGTGCGTCCAAAACAATTTCTATGTCTATGGTATGTTCGGTGCAAACCGTGCTCCTATCTGGCACTGACACTAACATTGTCTCCAAAAAGACTAAACGAGATTCAACACGACCCATGTCATTTACGAGTTCCACCGGGTGCGTCCAAAACTATTTATGCGCCTATGGTACGTTCAGTACAAACCGTGCACCTATCTTGCATCAAGATTAGCACTATCTCCAAATGGAACAAATAGAGCTCCACCAGACCCTCGTCACCTAGGAGTACAATCGGGTGCATCTAAAATGATTTATGAGCCTGTGGTACATCTGGCGCAAACCGAGCACCTATCTTTCACCAACGCTAACACTATCTCAAAACAGATCGAAACGAGATTCCAAATCACCCACGTCACCTAGGAGTTCCATCGGGTGCCTCCAATACTATTTCTGAGCCTACAGTACGTTTGATGCAAACCGTCCAGCAATCTTGCTCAAGAGTAGCACTATCTCCAAACGTACCGAATCGAGCTTCCACTTGAGCCTCGTCACCTAAGAGTCCCATCCAGTGCATCCAAAATGATTTCTGTGCCTATGGTACGTTCGGTGCAAACCATGCACCTATCTTACACCGACGCTAACACTATCTATAAACGGACTAAAATGAGATTCCACTTGACCCACATCACTTACGAGTTCCATCGGGTGCGTCCAAAACTATTTATGATCCCATGGTATGTTCATTGCAAACCATGAACCTATCTTGCGTCAAGATTAACACTACCAGACCCTCGTCACCTAGGAGTACCATTGGGTTTGTCTAAAACGGTTGATGATCCTATGGTACGTTTGACACAAACCGAGCAATTATCTTGCACCGACACTAACACTGTCTCAAAACAGATTGAAACAGGATTCCACATGACCCACGTCACCTAGGAGTTCCATCAGGTGCCTCCAATCTATTTCTGAGCCTACGGTATGTTTGACGCAAATCGTTCCCCAATCTTGCATCATGAGTAGCACTATCTCCAAATGAACAGAACAGAGCTTCCACTTGAGCCTCGTCACCTAGGAGTCCATCGAGTGTGTCCAAAACAATTTCTATGCCTATGGTATGTTCAGTGCATACTGTGCTCGTATCTGGCGCTGACACTAACACTGTCTCTAAATGGACTAAAACGAGATTCCACACGACCCACATCAATTATGAGTTCCATCAGGTCCATCCAAAACTATTTATGAGCCTATGGTACATTCTGTGCAAACCGTACACCTATCTTACATCAAGATTAGCACTATCTCCAAACGGACCGAACAAAGCTCCACCAGACCCTCGTCACCTAGGAGTACCATCGGGTGCGTCTAAAACGATTTATGAGCCTATGGTATGTTTGACACAAATAGAGCACCTATCTTGCACCGATGTAACACTGTCTCAAAACATATTTAAACGAGATTCCACATGACCTACATCACCTAGGAGTTCCATCGGGTGCCTCCAATACTATTTCCGAGCCTACAGTACTTTCGACGCAAACCATGCACCAATCTTGCATCAAGAATATCACTATCTCCAAATAGACCGAACCGAGCTTCCACTTGAGCCTCATCACTTTGGAGTCCCACCGAGTGTGTCCAAAACGATTTCTATGCCTATGGTATGTTCGGTTCAAACCGTGCACCTATCTTGCACTAACGCTAAAACTGTCTCAAAATAGATCGAAATGAGATTCCACATCACCCACGTCACCAAGGAGTTCCATCGGGTGCCTCCAATACTATTTCTGAGCCTATGGTACGTTCGACGCAATCCGTGCACCAATCTTGTATCAAGAGTAGCACTATCTCTAAATGAACCAAACTGAGCTTCCAGCTGAGCCTCGTCACCTAGGAGTCCCATCGAGTTCGTCCAAAATGATTTCTATGCCTATAGTATGTTCGGTGCAAACCGTGCTCCTTCCTTGCACTGACACTAACACTGTCTCCAAATGGACAAAAATGAGATTCCACACGACCCACGTCACTTATGAGTTCCATCGGGTGCGTCCAAAACTATTTATGACCAAGGGTACGTTCAGTGCAAACCGTGCGCCAATCTTGTGTAGCACTATCTCCAAACGGAACGAACAGAGCTCCTCCAGACCCTCGTCACCTAGGAGTACCTCGGGTGCATCTAGAACGATTCATGGTACGTTTGACGCAAACCGTTCCCCAATCTTGCTTCAAGAGTAGCACTATCTCTAAATGGACGAACCAAGCTTCCACTTGAGCCTCGTCACCTAGGAGTCCCATCGAGTGCGTCCAAAACGATTTGTGTGCCTATGGTACGTTCGGTGCAAACCGTGCACCTATCTTGCACTGACACTAACACTGTCTATAAACGGACTAAAAGGAGATTCCACACGACCCACGTCACTAACAAGTTCCATCAGGTGCGTCCAAAACTATTTACGAGCCTATGGTACGTTCAGTGCAAACCATGCACCTATGTTACATCAAGATTAGCACTACTAGACCCTCATCACCTAGGAGTACCATCAGGTGCCTCTAAAATGGTTTATGAGCCTATGGTACGTTTGGCACAAACCGTGCACCTATCTTGCACCGACGCTAACACTGTCTCAAAATAGATCGAAATGGGATTCCACATGACCCACGTCACCTAGCAGTTCGATCGGGTGCATCCAATACTATTCCCGAGCCTACGGTACTTTCGACGCAAACCGTGCACCAATCTTGCATCAAGAGTAGCATTATCTCCAAACGGACCGAACTGATCTTCCACTTGAGCCTCGCCACTTTGGAGTCCCATCGAGTGTGTCCAAAATGATTTCTATGCCTATGGTATGTTCGGTGCAAACCAAGCACCTATCTTGCACCAACGCTAACACTGTCTCAAAATAGATCGAAATGGGATTCCACATAACCAACGTCACCTAGGTGTTCCATCAGGGGCCTCCAATACTTTTTTTGAGCCTACAGTATCTTCAACGCAAACCGTACACCTTGCATCAAGAGTAGCACTATCTCCAAACATACCGAATCGAGGTTCCACTTGAGACTCGTCATGTAAGAGTCCCGTCGAGTGCGTCCAAAATGATTTCTATGCCTATGGTACGTTCGGTCCAAACCATGCACCTATCTTGCACTGACACTAACACTGTCTATAAACGGACTAAAATGAGATTCCACACGACCCACGTCACTTACGAGTTCCATCGGGTGCGTCCAAAACTATTTATGAGCCTATAGTACGTTCAGTGCAAACCATGCACTTATCTTGCGTCAATATTAGCACTACCAGACCCTCATCAGTTAGGAGTACCATCGGGTGCGTCTAAAACAGTTTATGGGCCTATGGCGTTTGACACAAAATGAGCACCTATCTCGAACCGACGCTAACACTGTCTCAAAATAGATCGAAACGGGATTCCACATGACCCACATCACCTAGGAGTTCCATCGGGTGCCTCCAATACAATTTCTGAGCCTGTGGTACGTTCGACACAAACTGTTCCCCAATCTTGCATCAGGAGTAGCACTATCTCCAAACGGATGGAACCGAGCTTCCACTTGAGCCTCGTCACCTAGGAGTCCCATCAAGTGCGTCCAAAATAATTTCTATACCTTTGGTTTGTTCGGTGCAAACTGTGCTCCAATCCTACGCTGACACTAACACTATCTCCAAATGAAATAAAACGAGATTCCACATGACCCACGTCACTTACGAGTTCCATCAGGTGCATCCAAAACTATTTATGAGCCTATGGTACATTTAGTGCAAACCGTACACCTATCTTGCGTCAAGATTAGCACTATCTCCAAATGGACCGAACAGAACTCCACCAGACCCTCGTCACCTAGGAGTACCATTGGGTGCGTCCAAAACAATTTATGAGCCTATGGTATGTTTGACACAAACCGAGCACCTATCTTGCACTGACGCTAGCACTGTCTTAAAACATATCAAAACGAGATTCCACTTGACCTATGTCACCTAGGAGTTCCATCGGGTCCCTCCAATATTATTTCTGAGCCCATGGTACTTTCGACGCAAGCCGTGCACCAATCTTGCATCAAGAGTAGCACATCTCTAAACGGACCGAACTGAGCTACCACTTGAGCCTCATCACCTAGGAGTCCCATCAAGTGCGTCCAAAATGATTTCTATGCCTATGGTATGTTCGGTGCAAACCATGCACCTATCTTGCATTGACACTAACACTGTCTCAAAACAGATCGAAATGAGATTCCACAAGACCCACGTCACCTAGGAGTTCCATCAGGTGCCTCCAATACTATTTCTGAGCCTACAGTATCTTCAACGCAAACCGTGCACCAATCTTGCATCAAGAGTAGCACTATCTCCAAACGTACTGAATCAAGGTTCCACTTGAGACTCGTCACGTAAGAGTCCCATCGAGTGAGTCCAAAACGATTTCTATGCCTATGGTACGTTTGGTGTAAACTGTGCACCTATCTTGCACTGACACTAACAGTGTCTATAAATGGACTAAAATGACATTCCACACGACCCACGTCACTTACGAGTTCTATCGGGTGCATCCAAAACTATTTATGAGCCTATAGTACGTTCAGTGCAAACCATGCACCTATCTTGCGTCAAGATTAGCACTACTAGACCCTCATCACCCAGAAGTACCATCGGGTGCGTTTAAAACGGTTTATGAGCCTATGGTACGTTTAACACAAACTGAGCACCTATCTTGCACCAACGCTAACACTGTCTCAAAATAGATCGAAACGGGATTCCACATGACCTACGTCACCTAGGAGTTATATCGAGTGCCTCCAATACTATTTCCAAGCCTACGGTACTTTCAACGCAAACCGTGCACCAATCTTGCATCAAGAGTAGCACTATCTCCAAATGGACCGAACCGAGCTTCCACTTGGGCCTCACCACTTTAGAGTGCTGTCGAGTGTGTCCAAAATGATTTCTATGCCTATGGTATGTTCGGTGCAAACCGTGCACCTATCTTGCACTGACGCTAACACTGTCTCAAAACAGATCGATACGGGATTCCACATGACCCACGTCACCTAGGAGTTCTATCGGGTGCCTACAATACTATTTCTAAGCCTACAATACATTCAACGCGAACCGTTCCCCAACCTTGCATCAAGAGTAGCACTATCTCCAAACGGACGGAACCGAGCTTCCACTTGAGCCTCGTCACCTAGGAGTCCCATCAAGTGCATCCAAAATGATTTCTATGCCTATGGTATGTTTGGTGCAAACCGTGCTCCTATCTTGCACTGACACTAACACTGTCTCCAAATAGACTAAAATGAGATTCCACACGACCCACGTCACTTACGAGTTCCATCAGGTGCGTCCAAAACTATTTATGAGCCTACGGTATGTTTAGTGCAAACCGTGCACCTATCTTGCGTTAAGATTAGCACTATCTCTAAACGGAACAAATAGAGCTCCACTAGACCCTCGTCACCTAGGAGTACCATCGGGTGCGTCTAAAACGGTTTATGAGCCTATGGTACGTTTGACAAAAACCGAGCACCTATCTTGCACCGACGCTAACACAGTCTCAAAACAGATCGAAACAAGACTCCACATGGCCCACGTCACCTAGGAGTTCCATCGGGTGCCTCCAATACTATTTTTGAGCCTACGGGAGGTTCGACGCAAACCATGCACCAATCTTGCATCCAGAGTGGCACTGTCTCCAAACAGATCGAACCGAGCTTCCACTTGAGCCTCGTCACCTAGGAGTCCCATCGAGTGCGTCCAAAACGATTTCTATGCCTATGGTACGTTTCTTGCAAACTGCTGACCTATCTTGCATGGACACTAACACTGTCTCAAAACAGATCGAAACGAGATTCCACATGACCCACGTCACTTTACGAGTTCCATCGGGTGCGTCCAAAACTATTTATGAGCCTACGGTACGTTCAGTGCAAACAGTGCACCTATCTACTGTCAAGATTAGCACTATCTCCAAACAGACCGAGCAGAGCTCTACCAGACCCTCGTCACCTAGGAGTACCATCAGGTACGTCTAAAACGATTTATGAGCCTATGGTACGTCAGACACAAACCGAGCACCTATCTTTCACCGACGCTAACACTGTCTCAAAATAGATCGAAACGAGATTCCACATGAATCACATCACCTAGAAGTTCCACCGGGTGCCTCCAATACTATTTTTGAGCCTACGGTACGTTCAACGCAAACCGTGCAGCAATCTTGCATCAAGAGTAGCACTATCTCCAATCGTACCGAATCGAGCTTCCACTTGAGCCTCATCACCTAAGAGTCCCATCGAGTGCGTCCAAAACGATTTCTATGCCCATGGTACATTATGTGCAAATAGTGCACCTATCTTGCACGGACACTAACACTATCCACAAACGGACTAAAATGAGATTCCACACGAACCACGTCACTTATGAGTTCCATCGGGTGCGTCCAAAACTATTTATGCACCTATCTTGTGTCAAAATTAGCACTACCAGACCCTCGTCACCTAGGAGTACCATCGGGTGTGTCTAAAACGGTTTATGAGCCTATGGTATGTTTGACACAAACCGAGCACCTATCTTGCACCGACGCTAACACTGTCTCAAAACAAAATCAAAATGAGATTCCACATTACTCACGTCACCTAGGAGTTCCATCAGGTGCCTGCAATACTATTTTCGAGCCTACGGTACATTCGACGCAAATCATACACCAATCTTACATCAAGAGTAGCACTATCTCCAAACTGACCGAACCGAGCTTCCACTTGAGCCTCGTCACCTAGGAGTACCATCGGGTGCGTCTATAACGATTTATAAGCCTATGGTATGTTCGGTGCAAGCCGTGCTCCTATCTTGCACTGACACTAACACTACCACCAAGCGGACTAAAACAAGATTCCACATGACCTATGTCACTTACGAGTTCCATCGGGTGCGTCTAAAACTATTTATGAGCCTATGGTACGTTCAGTATAAACCATACAACTATCTTGCATCAAGATTCCCACTATCTCCAAACAGACCAAACAGAGCTCCACCAGACCTTCGTCACCTTGGAGTACCATCGGGTGCGTCTAAAACAATTTATAAGCCTATGGTATGTTTGACACAAACCGAGCACCTATCTCGCACCGACGCAAACACTGTCTCAAAACAGATCGAAATGAGATTCCACATGACCCACATCACCTACGAGTTCCATCGGGTGCCTCCAATACTATTTCTGAACCTACGGTACGTTCGACGCAAACCGTGCTCTAATCTTGCATCAAGAGTAGCACAATCTCCAAACGGACCGAACCGAGCTTCCACTTGAGCCTCGTCACCTAGGAGTCCCATGGAGTGCGTCTAGAACGATTTCTATGCCTATGGTATGCTCGGTGCAAACGGTGCTCCTAACATGCACTGACACTAACTCTGTCTCCAAATAGACTAAAACAAGATTCCACACGACCCATGTCACTTACGAGTTCCATCAGGTGTGTCCAAAACTATTTATGAGCCCATGGTACGTACAGTGCAAACCGTATACCTAAAGTGCGTCAAGATTAGCACTATCTCCAAACGGACTGAACAGAGCTCCACCGGACCCTCGTCACCTAGGAGTACTTTCGAGTGCAACTAAAACAATTTATGATCCTATGGTATATTTAACACAAACCGAGCACCTATCTTGCACCGATGCTAACACTATCTCAAAACAGATCGAAACGAGATTCCACATGACCCACGTCACCTAGGAGTTCCATCAGGTGCCTCCAATACTATTTCTGAGCCTATGGTACGTTCGACGCAAACCGTGCACCAATCTTACATCAAGAGTAGCACTATCTCCAAACAGACCGAACCGAGCTTCCACTCGAGCCTCGTCACCTAGGAGTCCCATCGAGTGCGTCCAAAACGATCTCTATGCATATGGTATGTTCGGTGCAAACCATGCACTATCTTGCACTGACACTAACACTATCTCCAAATGGACTAAAACGAGATTCCACACGACCCACGTCACTTATGAGTTCCATCAGGTGCGTCCAAAACTATTTATGAGCCTATGGTACGTTCAGTGCAAACCATGCACCTATCTTGCATCAAGATTAGCATTATCTCCAAACGGACCAAACAGAGCTCCACCAGACCCTCATCACCTAGGAGTACCATCGGGTGCGTCTAAAATGACTTATGAGCCTATCGTACGTTTGACGCAAATTGAGGAACTATCTTTCACCGACGCTAACACTATCTCAAAACAGATCAAAACGAGATTCCACATGACTCACGTCAACTAGGAGTTCGATCGAGTGCCTCCAATACTATTTCCGTGCCTACGGTACGTTCGATGCAAGCTGTGCACCAATTTTGCATCAAGAGTAGCACTATCTCCAAATCGACCAAACCGAGCTTCCACTTGAGCCTCGTCACTAAAGAGTCCCATCGAGTTCGTCTAAAATGATTTTGATGCCTATGGTATGTAAGGTGTAAACCGTGCTCCTACCTTGCACTGACACTAACACTGTCTCCAAATAGACTAAAATGAGATTCCACAAGACCCACGTCACTTATGAGTTCCACCAGGTGCCTCCAAACTATTTATGACCTAGGGTACGTTCAGTGCAAATGGTGCACCTATCTTGTGTAGCACTATCTCCAAATGGAACGAACAGAGCTCCACCAGACCCTCGTCACATAGGAGTACCATCGGGTGCGTCTAAAACGATTTATTAGCCTGTGGTACGTTTGATGCAAACTAAGCACCTATCTTTCACCGACACTAACACTATCGCAAAACTAGATTCCACAAGACTCATGACAACTAGGAGTTCCATCGGGTGCCTCTAATACTATTTCTAAGCCTACGGTATGTTCGACGCAAACCATGCACCAATCTTGCATCAAGAGTAGCACTATCTCCAAACGGACCGAACCAAGCATCCACATGAGCCTCATCACCTAGGAGTCCCATCAAGTGCATCCAAAACGGTTTCTATGCCAATGGTACGTTCGGTGCAAACCGTGCACCTATCTTGCACTGACACTAACACTGCCTCCAAATGGACTAAAACAAGATTCCACACGACTCACGTTACTTACGAGTTCCATCGGG
The DNA here is from genome assembly GCA_038087645.1 of Saccharum hybrid cultivar R570. Taxonomy (NCBI): domain Eukaryota; kingdom Viridiplantae; phylum Streptophyta; class Magnoliopsida; order Poales; family Poaceae; genus Saccharum; species Saccharum hybrid cultivar. The sequence goes on along the minus strand of JAQSUU010000216.1, from coordinate 16,651,691 downwards.
TGCGTCTAAAACTATTTATGAGCCTAGGGTACGTTCGGTGCAGACAGTGGACCTATCTTGCGTCAAGATTAGCACTATCTCCAAACGGACCGAACAGAGCTCCACCAGACCCTCATCACCTAGGAGTTCCATCGGTTGCCTCAATATTATTTTTGAGCCTACGGTACACTCGACGCAAACCATGCACCAATCTTGCATCAAGAGTAGTACTATCTCCAATCCGACTGAACCGAGCTTCCACTTAAGCCTCGTCACCTAGGAATCCCATCGAATGTGTCCAAAGCGATTTCTATGCCTATGGTACATTCGGTGTAAACCGTGCAGCAATCTTGCACCGACACTAACACTGTCTCAAAACCGATCGAAATGAGATTCGACATGACCCACATCACCTAGGAGTTCCATCGGGTGCCTCCAATACTATTTCCGAGCCTATGGTACGTTCGACGAAAACTGTGCACCAATTTTGCACTAGGGGTAGCACTATCTCCAAACAGATCGAACCGAGCTTGCACTTGGGCCTCGTCACCTAGGAGTCCCATCGAGTGCATCCAAAATGATTTCTATGAAAACAGTATGTTCGGTGTAAACCATGCTCCTATCTTGCACTGACACTAACACTGTCTCCAAACGGACGAAAACGGGATTCCACATGACCCACGTCACTTACGAGTTCCATCGGGTGCGTCAAGATTAGCACCATCTCCAAACGGACCGAACAGAGCACCACCAGACCCTCATCAACTAGGAGTACCATCGGGTGCGTCTAAAATAATTTATGAGCCTATGGTACGTTTGATGCAAACCGAGCACCTATCTTGCACCGACACTAACACTGTCTTGAAACGAGATTCCACACGACCCACGTCACCTAGGAGTTCCATCGGGTGCCTCCTATACTATTTCTGAGCCTACGGTACGTTCGACGCAAATCATGCACCAATCTTGCATCAAGAGTAGCACTATCTCCAAATGGATTGAACCAAGCTTCCACTTGAGCCTCATCACCTAGGAGTCCCATCTAGTGTTTCCAAAACAATTTCTATGCCTATGGTACGTTCGGTGAAACCGAGCACCTATCGTGCACCAACGCTAACACTATCTCAAAACAAATCAAAACGAGATTCCACAGGACCCACGTCACCTAGGAGTTCCATCGGGTGCCTCCAATACTATTTTCGAGCTAACTGTACGTTCGACACAAACCGTGCACCAATCTTGCATCAAGAGTAGCACTATCTCCAAACAAACCGAACCAAACTTGCACTTGAGCCTCGTCACCTAGGAGTCCCATCGAGTGCGTCCAAAATGGTTTCAATGCCTATGGTATGTTCGGTGCCAACCATGCTCCTATCTTGCACTGACACTAACACTGTCTCCAAACAGACTAAAATGAGATTCCACACGCCCCACGTCTCTTACAAGTTTCATCGGGTGCGTCCAAAAATATTTATGAGCCTATGGTACGTTCAGTGGAAACCATGCACCTATGTTGCGTCAAGATTAGCACTACCAGACCCTCATCACCTAGGAGTACCATCGGGTGCGTCTAAAATGGTTTATGAGCCTATGGTACGTTTGGCACAAACCGAGCACCTATCGTGCACCGACGCTAACACTGTCTCAAAATAGATCGAAATGGGATTCCACATGACCCACGTCACCTAGGAGTTCCATCGGGTGCCTCCAATACTATTTCTAAGCCTACGGTACGTTTGACGCAAACCTTACATCAATTTTGCATCAAGAGTAGCACTATCTCTAAACGGACCGAACTGAGCTTCCACTTGAGCCTTGTCACCGAGGAGTCCCATCAAGTGCGTCCAAAACGATTTCTATGCCTATAGTACGTTTGGTGCAAACCATGCACCTATGTTGCACTGACACTAACATTGTCTCCAAATGGACTAAAACGAGATTTCACACGACCCACGTCACTTACGACGCCCATTGGGTGCGTCCAAAACTATTTATGAGCCAATGGTAAGTTCAGTGCAAACCATGCACCTATATTACGTCAAGATTAGCACTATCTCCTAACGGACCGAACAGAGCTCCACCAGACCCTCATCACCTGAGAGTACCATCGGGTGTGTCAAAAATGATTTATGAGACTATGGTACGTGTGATGCAAACCGAGCATCTATCTTGCACCGACGCAAGCACTATCTTGAAATAAGATTCCATATGACCCACATCACCTAGCAGTTCCATCGGGTGCCTCCAACACTATTTCTAAGCCTACGGTATGTTCGACGCAAACCGTGCACCAATCTTGTATCAAAAGTAGCACTATCTCCAAATAGACGGAACCGAGCTTCCACATGGACCTCGTCACCTAGGAGTCCCATCAAGTGTGTCCAAAATGATTTCTATGCCTATGGTACGTTCGGTGCAGACCGTGCTCCTATCTTACACAGACACTAACACTGTCTCCAAACAGACAAAAATGAGATTCCTCACGACCCACGTCACTTACGAGTTCCATCGGGTGCGTCCAAAATTATTTATGAGCCTATGGTACATTCAGTGCAAACTGTGCACCTATCTTGCGTCAAGAATAGCACTATCTCCAAAGGGACCAAACAGAGCTCCACCAGACCCTCGTCACCTAGGAGTACCATCGGGTGCGTCTATAATGATTTATAAGCCTATGGTATGATTGACGCAAACCGAGCTCCTATCTATCACCGATGCTAACACTATCTCAAAATAGATCGAAACGAGATTCCACTTGACTCACGTCAACTAGGAGTTCCATCTGGTGCCTCCAATACTATTTCTAAGCCTACGGTACATTCGACGCAAACTGTGTACCAATCTTGCATCAAGAGTAGCACTATCTTCAAACGGACCAAACCAAGCTTCCACTTGAGCCGCATCACCTAGGAGTCCCATTGAGTGTGTCCAAAACAATTTCTATGCCTATGGTACGTTCGGTGCAAACCGTGCACCTATATTGCACCGACGCTAACACCGTCTCGAAATGGACTAAAACAAGATTCCACACAACCCACGTCACTTACGAGTTCCATCGGGTGCGTCCAAAACTATTTATGAGCCTATGGTACGTTCAGTGCAGACGGTGCACCTATCTTGCGTCAAGATTAGCACTATCTCCAAACGGACCGAACAGAGCTCCACCAGACCCTCATCACCTAGGAGTTCCATCGGGTGCCTCAATACTATTTTTGAGCCTACGGTACGCTCGACGCCAACCGTGCACCAATCTTGCATCAAGAGTAGCACTATCTGCAATCCGACCGAACCGAGCTTCCGCTTGAGCCTCGTCACCTAGGAATCCCATCACATGTGTCCAAAGAAATTTCTATGCCTATGGTACATTCGGTGTAAACCGTGCACCAATCTTGCACACGACGCTAACACTGTCTCAAAACAGATCGAAATTAGATTCCACATGACCCACGTCACCTAGGAGTTACGGTACGTTCGACGAAAACCGTGCACCAATTTTGCACCAGGGGTAGCACTGTCTCCAAACAGATCGAACAGAGCTTGCACTTGAGCCTCATCACCTAGGAGTCCCATCGAGTGCATCCAAAATGATTTCTATGCCAGTAGTATGTTCGGTGCAAACCATGCTCCTATCTTGCACAGACACTAACACTGTCTCCAAATGGACTAAAACGAGATTCCACATGACCTACGTCACTTACGAGTTCCATCGGGTGCGTCAAGATTAGCGCTATCTCGAAACGGACCGAACAGAGCACCACCTGACGCTCATCACATAGGAGTACCATTGGGTGCATCTAAAATAATATATGAGCCTATGGTACATTTGATGCAAATCGAGCACCTATCTTGCACCGACGCTAACACTGTCTCGAAATGAGATTGCACATGACCCACGTCACCTAGGAGTTCCATCGGGTGCCTCCAATACTATTTCTGAGCCAACGGTACGTTCGACGCAGACCGTGCACCAATCTTGCATCAAGGGTAGCACTATCTACAAATGGACAGAACCGAGCTTCCACTTGAGCCTCATCACCTAGGAATCCCATCTAGTGTGTCCAAAATAATTTCTATGCCTATGGTACGTTCGGTGCAAACCGTGCACCTATCTTGCACCAACGCTAACACTATCTCAAAACAGATCAAAACGATATTCCACAGGACCGACGTCACCTAGGAGTTCCATCGGGTGCCTCCAATACTATTTCTGAGCTAAGTGTACGTTCGACGCAAACCGTGCACCAATCTAGCATCAAGAGTAGCACTATCTCCAAACAGACCGAACCAAACTTGCACTTGAGCCTCGTCACCTAGGAGTCCCATCGAGTGTGTCCAAAATGGTTTCAATGCCTATGGTATGTTCGGTGCAAACCATGCTCCTATCTTGCACTAACACTAACACTGTCTCCAAACGGACTAAAACGAGATTCCACACGCCCCACGTCACTTATAAGTTCCATCGGGTGCATCCAAAACTATTTATGAGCCTGTGGAACGTTCAGTGCAAACCGTGCACCTATCTTGTGTCAAGATTAGCTCAATCAACAAATGGACCACACAGAGCTCCACCAGACCCTCGTCACCTAGGAGTAACATTAGGTGCGTCTAAAACGATTTATGAGCCCGTGGAACATTTGATGCAAACCGAGCACCTATCTTTCATCGATGCTAGTACTGTCTCAAAACAGATCAAAATGAGATTCCACATGACTTACGCCAACTAAGAGTTCCATCGGGTGCCTCCAATACTGTTTCTAAGCCTACGGTACGTTCAACGCAAATCGTGCACCAATCTTGCATCAAGAGTAGCACTATCTCCAAATGGACTAAACTGAGCTTCCACTTGAGCCTCATCACCTTGGATTCCCATCTAGTGTGTCCAAAACAATTTCTATGCCTATGGTACGTTTGGTGCAAACCATGCACCTATCTCGCACCAACGCTAACACTATCTCCAAACAGACTAAAACAAGATTCCACACGACCCACGTCACTTACGAGTTCTATCAGGTGCGTCCAAAACTATTTATGAGCCCATGGTACATTTAGTGCAAACCGTGCACCTATCTTGTGTCAAGATTAGCACTATCTCCAAACGGACCGAATAGAGCTCGACCAGACCCTCGTCACCTAGGAGTTTCATCGGGTGCGTCTAAAACGATTTTTGAGCCTAGGGTACGTTTTACGCAAACCGAGCACCTATCGTGCACTGACGCCAACACTATCTCAAAAGAGATCGAAACCAGATTCCACATGACCCACGTCACCTAGGAGTTCTGTCGAGTGCGTCCAATACTGTTTTTGAGCCTACGGTATGTTCGAGCAAACCGTGCACCAATCTCGCATCAAGAGTAGCACTATCTCCAATTATACCGAATCGAGCTTCCACTTGAGTGTCATCACCTAGGAGTCCCATCGAGTGCGTACAAAATGATTTCTATGCCTATGGTATGTTCAGTGAAAACCATGCACCTATCTTGCACTGATACTAACAATGTGTCCAAATGGACTAAAATAAGATTCGACAGGACCCACATCACTTATGAGTTCCATCGGGTGCGTCCCAAACAATTTATGAGCCTATGGTACGTTCAGTTCAAACCGTGCACCTATCTTGCACTGACACTAACACTGTATATAAATGGACTAAAATGAGATTCGACACGACCCACGTCACTAACGAGTTCCATCAAGTGCGTCCAAAACTATTTATGAGCCCATGGTACATTCAGTGCAAACCGTGCACCTATCTTGTGTCAAGATTAGCACTATCTCCAAATGGACCGAACAGAGCTCCACTAGACCCTCGTCACCTAAGAGTACCATCGGTTGCTTCTAAAATGATTTATGAGCCCGTGGTACGTTTGACAAAAACCAAGAACCAATCTTGCACCGACATTAACATTGTCTCAAAACAGATCAAAACAGGATTCCACATGACCCACTTCACCTAGGAGTTCCATCGGGTGCCTCCAATACTATTTCTGAGCCTACGGTACGTTCGACGCAAACGGTGCACCAATCTTGCATCAAGAGTAGCACTATCACCAAACAGGCCGAACCGAGCTTGCACTTGAGCCTCGTCACCTAGGAGTCCCATTGAGTGTGTCCAAAATGATTTCTATGGCTATGGTATGTTTGGTGCAAACCATGCTCCTATCTTGCACTGACACTAACACTGTCTCCAAACGGAGTAAAACGAGATACGACATGACCCACGTCACTTAGGAGTTCCATCGGGTGCGTCCAAAACTATTTATGAGCCTATGGTACGTTTATTGCAAACTGTGCACCTATCTTGTGTCAAGATTAGTACTATCTCCAAATGGACACTAACAATTTCTATGCCTATGGTATGTTCGGTGCAAACCGTGCACCCATCTTGCACTGACACTAACACTCTCTCCAAACGGACTAAAACGAGATTCCACATGACCCACGTCACTTACAAGTTCCATCGGGTGCGTCCAAAACTATTTATGAGCCTATGGTACGTTCAGTGCAAACCGTGCACCTATCTTGTGTCAAGATTAGCACTATCTCCAAACGGACCGAATAGAGCTCCACCAGACCCTCGTCACCTAGGAGTACCATCGGGTGCGTCTAAAACGGTTTATGAGATTATGGTATGTTTGACGCAAATCGAGCACCTATCTTGCACCGACGCTAACAATGTCTCAAAACAGATCGAAATGAGATTCCACATGACCCACGTCACCTAGGAGTTCCATCGGATGCCTCCAATACTATTTCTGAGCCTACGGTAAGTCCGATGCAAACCGTTCACTAATCTTGCATCAAGAGTAGCACTATCTCCAAACGGACCGAACCGAGCTTCCACTTGAGCCTCGTCACCTAGGAGTCCCATTGAGTGTGTCCAAAATGATTTCTTTGCCTATGGTATGTTTGGTGCAAACCGTGCACCTATCTTGCACAGACAATAACACTGTCTCCAAAGGGACTAAAACGAGATTCCACATGACCCACGTCACTTACGAGTTCCATCGGGTGTGTCCAAAACTATTTATGAGCCTATGGTACATTTATTGCAAACCTTGCACCTATCTTGTGTTAAGATTAGCACTATCTCCAAACGGACACTAATGATTTCTTTGTCTATGGTATGTTTGGTGCAAACCGTGCACCCATCTTGCACTGACATTAACACTCTCCAAATGGCATAAAATGAGATTCCACATGACCCACATTACTTACAAGTTCCATCGGGTGCGTCCAAAACCGTGCCCCTATCTTATCACCTAGAAGTACCATCGGGTGCGTCTAAAATGATTTATGGGCCTATGCTACGTTTAACTCAAACCGAGCAACTATCTTGCACTGACGCTAACACTGTCTCAAAACAGATCAAAATGAGATTCCACATGACCCACGTCACCTAGGAGTTCCATCGGGTGCCTCCAATACTATTTCTGTGCCTACGGTACATTCGAAGCAAACCATGCACCAATCTTGCATCAAGAGTAGCACTCTCCAAACGAACCGAACGGAGCTTTTACTCGAGCCTCGTCACCCAGGAGTCCCATCGAGTGCGTCCAAAATGATTTCTATGCCTATGGTATGTTCGGTGCAAACCGTGCACCTATCTTGCACCAACACTATCCCAAAACGGACTAAAACAAGATTACACACGACGCACGTCACTTACGAGTTTGATCAGGTACGTCCAAAACTATTTATGAGCCTATGGTACGTTCAGTGCAAATCATGCACCAATCTTGTGTCAAGATTAGCACTATATCCAAAAGGACCTAACAGAGCTCCACCAGACTCTTGTTACCTAGGAGTACCATCGGGTGCGTCAAAAACGATTTATGAGCCTATGGTACGTTTGATGCAAACAGGGCACCTATCTTGCACCGACGCTAACACTGTCTCAAAACAGATCGAAACGAGATTCCACTTGACCCACGTCACCTAGGAGTTCCATCGGGTGCCTCCAATACAATTTTTGAGCCTATGGTACGTTCAACGCAAACCGTGCCCCAATCTTGAATCAAGAGTAGTACTATCTCCAAACAGACAGAACCGAGCTTCCACTTGAGCCTCGTCACCAAGGAGTCCCATCGAGTGCGTTCAAAACGATTTCTATGCCAATGGTATGTTCGGTGCAAACCGTGCTCCTATCTTGCACTCACACTAACGCTATCTACAGACAGACTAAAACGAGATTCCACACGACCCATGTCACTTACAAGTTCCATCGGGTGCGTCCAGAATTATTTATGAGCCTATGGTACGTTCAGTGTAAACCATGCACCTATCTTGCGTCGAGATTAGCAGTATCCCCAAACAAACCGAACCAAGCTCCACCAAACCATAGTCACGTAGGAGTAACATCGGGTGCATCAAAAATGATTTATGAGCCTATGGTATGTTTGACGCAAACCAAACACCTATCTGCACCGACTCTAACACTGCCTCAAAACAGATCAAAACGAGATTCCACATGACCCACGTCACCTAGGAGTTCCATCAGGTGCCTTCAATACTATTTCCGTGCCTACGGTACGTCCGACGCAAACTGTGCACCAATCTTGCATCAAGAGTAGCACTATCTCCAAATGGACCGAGCCGAGCTTCCACTTGAGCCTCGTCACCTAGGAGTCCCATCGAGTGCGTCCAAAACGATTTCTATGCCTATGGTATGTTCGTTGCAAACCATGCACCTATCTTTGCACTGACACTAACACTGTGTCTAAATGGACTAAAACGAGATTCCACACGACCCACGTCACTTATGAGTTCCATCGGGTGCGTTCAAAACTACTTATGAGCCCATGGTTCATTCCGTGCAAACCGTGGACCTATCATGTGTCAAGATTAGCACTATCTCCATACTAACCAAACCAAGCTTCCACTTGAGCCTCGTCACTTTGGAGTCCCATCAAGTGTGTCCAAAATGATTTCTATGCCTATGGTATGTTCGGTGCAAACCATGCACCTATCTTGCACTAACGCTACCACTGTCTCAAAACAGATCGAAACGAGTTTCCACATGACCCACGTCACCTAGGAGTTCCATTGGGTGCCTCCAATACTATTACCGAGCCTATGGTATGTTCGACACAAACCATGCACCAATCTTGCATCAAGAGTTGCACTACCACCAAACGGACTGAACCAAGCTTCCCTTGAGCCTCGTCATCTAGGAGTCCCATCGATTACATCCAAAATGATTTATGTGCCTTTGGTATGTTCGGTGCAAACCGTGCACCTATATTGCAGTGACAATAACACTGTCTCCAAACGGACTGAACTGAGCTTCCACTTGAGCCTCGTCACCTACGAGTCCCATCGAGTGCGTCCAAAATGATTTCTATGCCTGTGGTGTGTTCGGTGCAAACCGTGCACCTATCTTGCACTGACACTAACACTGTCTCCAAACGGACTAAAACGAGATTCCACACGGCCCACATCACTTACGAGTTCCATCAGGTGCGTCCAAAACTATTTATGATCATATGGCACGTTTAGTGCAAACCATGTACCTATCTTGCATCACGATTACTGATGAGGACATCGCCAAGATGGAGTCGAGGACGACTCCAATTAAAGAAGGGGAGAATGATGAGGACATCGCCACGCTGGACACACCGACGCTATGGTCTTCTCCAAGTTGCAATTCGTCCCCAACTCAGCTGCCACGTCACCCTCGGATTCAGCAGACACGTCATCACTGTTTTGGTCATAACTCTCTCATACGACATCGAAACGGGGCGTTCTTGGATGCGTTGGAAAGGGGACGACGACGCCGTCGTTTTGGATCTGGTCCCAGCTCCAGAAGGTCTGTGGATCATTCTATGTGACCACGGCAAGGTGCTGCGTCACCTATTTGGGCCAACTTGGCCATGTATCGTGTCGGGCCTTAAGCCCAAGTTGTGGGCACCCAACCCCTGGCCGTCCTCAACCCTAGGTCGAGTCTTAGACTATAAGCACAGCCGTCACCGCTGCTAGACAATTGGGTTTTGTTTAGAGTTTAGTTTTCCATCGAGAAACTGAATCGTTCATTGTAACTGTGGTGACAAATCCTTTTACAGTGATCCAGGGCCCCTGTTCTTGATCTCCTCCACTGTGTCGATTAGTCCTTTGGAACCGAGTTCTTGAACCCTCTATTGATATTCGCATCATTCATATTTGCAATTTCTGATTGCGTGTTTTTACCTTCTTGCTTGTGTTCTTCGATTCGCTTGCAGGAAAAGCCTTCTTGGCGAGGTCAATCAAGTTGTGCTTGGTTGATAACCAGCGGAGCAGTGGTGTAACGGTTGCAGGGTTCGAATCGTGTCTGATTTGAAGCCGGATCGCCAACGTCGAGATCTCCACAAATCGAGCTTACCGGTTACCTCTCGAAAGATCGGGCCTGTATCTCATCAATTACCACTATCTCCAAATGGACCGAACAGAGCTCCACCAGACCCTCATCACCTAGAAGTACCATCGGGTGCGTCTAAAATGATTTATGAGCCAATGGTACGTTTGACGCAAACCGAGCACCTCTGTTGCACCGACGCTAACACTGTCTCAAAACAGATTGAAACGATATTTCACATGACCCACGTCACCTAGGAGTTCCGTCGGTTGCCTCCAATACTATTTCCGAGCTTACAGTACATTCGACGCAAACCATGCACCAATCTTGCATCAAGAGTAGCACTATCTCCAAACGGACCGAACCGAGCTTTCACTTGAGCCTTGTCACCTAGGAGTCCCATCGAGTGCGTCCAAAATGATTTCTATGCCAACGGTATGTTCAGTGCAAACTGTGTACCTATCTTGCATCAAGATTAGCACTATCTCCAAACGGACCAAACATAGCCCCACCTGACCCTCGTCACCTAGGAGTACCATCTGTGCGTCTAAAATGATTTATGCTATGGTACGTCTAACGCAAATCGAGCACCTATCTTGCACTGACTCTAACACTGTCTCAAAATAGATCGAAATGAGATTCCACATGACCCACGTCACCTAGGAGTTTCATCGTGTGCGCCAATACTATTTCCGAGCCTATGGTACGTTCGACGCAAACTGTGCACCAATCTTGCATCAAGGGTAGCACTATCTCCAAACGGACCGAACTGAGCTTCCATTTGAGCCCCGTCACCTAGTAGTCCCATCGAGTGTGTCCAAAACGATTTCTAAGCCTATGGTATGTTCGGTGCAAACCGTGCACCTATCTTTGCACTGACACTAGCACTATGTCTAAACAGACTAAAATGAGATTCCACATGACCCACGTCACTTACAAGTTCCATCGGGTGCGTCCAAAACTATTTGTGAGCCTATGGTTTGTTCTGTGCAAACCATGCACTTATCTTGTGTCAAGATTAGCAGTATCTCCAAACGGACCGAACAGAGCTCCACCAGACCCTCGTCATCTAGAAGTACCATCGGGTGCGTCTAAAACGATTTATGAGCCTATGGTACCTTTGATGCAAACCGAGCACCCATCTTGCACCGACGCTAACACTGTCTGAAAATAGATTGAAACGAGATTCCACATGACCCATGTCACCTAGGAGTTTCATCGAGTGCCACCAATACTACTTCTGAGCCTATGGTACGTTCGACGCAAACCGTGCAACAATCTTGAACCGACGCTAATAATGTCTCAAAACATATCAAAACGAGATTGCACATGACCCACGTCACCTAGGAGTTCCATCGGGTGCCTTCAATACTATTTCTGAGCCAACAGTACGTTCGATGCAAACTGTGCACCAATCTTGCACTGACACTAACACTATCTCCAAATAGACTAAAACGAGATTCCACACGACCCCCATCACTTACGAGTTCCAACGGGTGTGTCCAAAACTATGTATCAGAATATGGTACGTTCAGTGCAAACCATGCGCCTATCTTGCATCTAGATTAGCTCTATCTCCAAATAGACCGAACACAGCTCCACCAGACCCTCGTCACCTAGAAGTACCATCAGGTGCGTCTAAAATGATTTATGAGCCTATGGTATGTTTGACGCAAACCGAGCACCTATTTTGCACCGACGCTAACACTGTCTCAAAACAGATCAAAACGAGATTCCACATGACCCACGTACATAGGATTCCATCGGTTGCCTCAAATACTATTTTTGAGCCTACACTATGTTTGACGCAAATTGTGCACCAATCTTGCATCAACAGTAGCACTATCTCCAAACAGACCGAACCGACGTTCCACTTGAGCCTCGTCACCTAGGAGTCCCATCAAGTGCATCCAAAATGATTTCTATGCCTACGGTACGTTCGGTGCAAACCATGCACCAATCTTGCACAGACACCAACATTGTCTCCAAATGGACTAAAACGAGATTCCACATGACCCACGTCACTTACAAGTTCTATCGGGTGCGTCTAAAACTATTTATGAGCCTATGGTATGTTCAGTGCAAACCATGCACCTACCTTGCGTCAAGATTAGCACTATCTCCAAACGGACCGAACCGAGCACCACCAGACCCTCATCAACTAGGAGTACCATCGGGTGTGTCTAAAACGATTTATGAGCCTATGGTATGTTTGACGCAAACTGAGCACAAAATCTTGCACCGACGCTAACACTATCTCAAAACATATCAAAATGAGATTCCACATGTCCCACATCACCTAGGAGTTTCATTGGGTGCCTCCAATACTATTTCCGAGCCTACGGTACGTTCAACGCAAACCGTGCACCAATCTTGAACCGACGCTAACAAGGTCTCTAAATAGACAGAAACGAGATCCCACAAGACCCACATCACCTAGGAGTTTCATCGGGTGCCTCCAATACTATTTTCAAGCCTACGTTACGTTCGACGCAAACCGTACACCAATCTTGCATCAAGAGTTGCACTATCTCCAAATGGACCGAACCGAGCTTCCACTTGAGCCTCAACACCAAGGAGTCTGATCGAGTGCGTCGAAAACAATTTCTATACCTATGGTATGTTCGGTGCAAACCGTGACCAATCTTATACTGACTCTAACACTATCTCCAAACGGTTAAAACGAGATTCCACATGACCCACGTCACTTACGAGTTCCATCGGGTGTGTCCAAAACTATTTATGAGCCTATGGTATGTTTGACGCAAACCGAGCACTTATCTTGCACCGATGCTAACACTATCTCAAAACCTATCAAAACGAGATCTACATGACCCACGTCACCTAGGAGTTCCATCAGGTGCCTCCAATACTATTTCCAAGCCTACAGTACATTCGATGCAAACCGTGCACCAATCTAGCATCAAGAGTTGCACTATCTCCAAACGGACTAAACCGAGCTTCCACTTGAGCCTCGTCATCTAGGAGTCCCATCGAGTGCATCCAAAACAATTTCTATGCCTACGGTATGTTCGGTGCAAACCATGCACCTATCTTGCACTGACACTAACACTATCTCCAAACGAACTAAGATGAGATTCTACACGACCCACGTCACGTACGAGTTCCATCGGGTGCGTCCAAAACTATTTATGAGCCTTTGGTACATTCAGTGCAAACCGTGCACCTATCCTGCGTCAAGATTAGCACTATATCAAAACGGACCGAACCGAGCTCCACTAGACCCTCGTCACCTAGGAGTACCATCGGGTGCATCTAAAACGATTTCTGAGCCTGTTGTATGTTTGACCCAAACCGAGCACCTATCTTGCACCAATGCTAACACTGTCTCAAAACATATCGAAACGAGATTCTACATGACCCACGTCACCTAGGAGTTTCATCGGGTGCCTCCAATACTATTTCTGAGCCTACGGTACGTTCGACGCAACCGTGCACCAATCTTGCATCAAGAGTAGCAATATCACTGAACAGACCAAACCGAGCTTCCACTTAAGCCACGTCACCTAGGAGTCCTATCAGTGCATCCAAAATGATTTCTATGCCTATAGTATGTTTGGTGCAAATCGTGCACCTACCTTGCACTGACACTAACACTGTCTTTAAATGGACTAAAACGAGATTCCACATGACCCACGTCACTTACAACTTCTATCGGGTGCGTCCAAAACTATTTATGAGCCTATGGTATGTTCAGTGCAAACCGTGCACCTATCTTGCGTCAAGATTAGCACTATCTCCAATCAGACCGAAAGCACCACCAGACCCTCATTACCTAGGAGTACCATCGGGTGCATCTAATACGATTTATGAGCCTATGGTATGTTTGCGCAAACCGAGCACAAATCTTGCACTGACGCTAACACTATCTAAAAACAGATCAAAATGAGATTCCACATGTCCCACATCACCTACGAGTTTCATCGGGTGCCTCCAATACTATTTCCAAGCCTATGGTACGTTTGACGCAAACCGTGCACCAATCTTGAACCGACGATAACAATGTCTCTAAAGAGACAGAAACGAGATCCCACATGACCCACATCACCTAGGAGTTCCATCGGGTGCCGCTAATACTATTTCCGAGCCTACGTTACGTTCGACGCAAACCGTATACCAATCTTGCATCAAGAGTTGCACTACCTCCAAACGGACCGAACCGAGCTTCCACTTGAGCCTCGACACCAAGGACTCCCATCGAGTGCATCCAAAAAAAATTCTATACCTATGGTATGTTCGGTGCAAACCGTGACCAATCTCATACTGACACTAAAACTATCTCCAAATGGTTAAAACGAGATTCCACACGACCCACGTCACTTACGAGTTCCATCGGGTGCGTCCAAAACTATTTATGAGCCTATGGTACGTTTAGTGCAAAGAGTGCACCTATCTTACATCAAGATTAGCATTATCTCCAAACGGACCGAACAGAGCTCAACCTGACCTTTTTTCATCTCCTAGGAGTACCATCGGGTGTGTCTAAAATAATTTATGAGCCTATGGTACTTTGACACAAATCGAGCACCTATCTTGCACCGACGCTAACACTGTCTCAAAACATATCGAAACGAGATTCCACATGACCCACGTCACCTAGGAGTTCCATCGGGTGCCTCCAACACTATTTCTGAGCCTACGGTACGTTTGACGCAAACCGTGCACCAATCTTGCATCAAGAGTAGCAATATCACCAAATAGACCGAACCGAGCTTCCACTTAAGCCACGTCACCTAGGAGTCCCATCAGTGCATCCAAAATGATTTCTATGCCTATAGTATGTTTGGTGCAAATCGTGCACCTACCTTGCACTGACACTAACACTGTCTTTAAATGGACTAAAACGAGATTCCACATGACCCCTGTCACTTACAACTTCTATCGGGTGTGTCCAAAACTATTTATGAGCCTATGGTTTGTTCAGTGCAAACCGTGCACCTATCTTGCGTCAAGATTAGCACTATCTCCAATCAGACCGAAAGCACCACCAGACCCTCATTACCTAGGAGCACCATCGGGTGCATCTAATACGATTTATGAGCCTATGGTATGTTTGATGCAAACCGAGCACCTATATTGCACTGACGCTAACACTATCTCAAAACAGATCAAAACGAGATTCCACATGTCCCACATCACCTACGAGTTTCATCGGGTGCCTCCAATAGTATTTCCAAGCCTACGCAAACCGTGCACCAATCTTGAACCGACGATAACAATGTCTCTAAACAGACAGAAATGAGATCCCACATGACCCACATCACCTAGGAGTTCCATCGGGTGCCTCTAATACTATTTCTGAGCCTACGTTATGTTCGACGCAAACCGTACACCAATCTTGCATCAAGAGTTGCACTATCTCCATATGGACCGAACCGAGCTTCCACATGAGCCTCGACACCAAGGACTCCCATCGAGTGCGTCCAAAAAAAATTCTATACCTATGGTATGTTCGGTGCAAACCGTGACCAATCTCATACTGACACTAAAACTATCTCCAAACGGTTAAAACGAGATTCCACATGACCCACGTCACTTACGAGTTCCATCGGGTGCGTCCAAAACTATTTATGAGCCTATGGTACGTTTAGTGCAAAGAGTGCACCTATCTTACATCAAGATTAGCATTATCTCCAAACGGACTGAATAGAGCTCAACCTGACCTTTTTTCATCTCCTAGGAGTACCATCGGGTGTGTCTAAAATAATTTATGAGCCTATGGTACTTTGACACAAATCGAGCACCTATCTTGCACCGATGCTAACACTGTCTCAAAACATATCGAAACGAGATTCCACATAACCCACGTCACCTAGGAGTTCCATCGGGTGCCTCCAACACTATTTCTGAGCCTACGGTACGTTCGACGCAAACCATGCACCAATCTTGCATCAAGAGTAGCAATATCACCAAACAGACCGAACCGAGCTTCCACTTAAGCCACGTCACCTAGGAGTCCCATCAGTGCATCCAAAATGATTTCTATGCCTATAGTATGTTTGGTGCAAATCGTGCACCTACCTTGCACTAACACTAACACTGTCTTTAAATGGAGTAAAATGAGATTCCACATGACCCACGTCACTTACAACTTCTATCGGATGCGTCCAAAACTATTTATGAGCCTATGGTATGTTCAGTGCAAACCGTGCACCTATCTTGCGTCAAGATTAGCACTATCTCCAATCGGACCGAAAGCACCACCAGACCCTCATTACCTAGGAGTACCATCGGGTGCATCTAAAATGATTTATGAGCCTATGGTATGTTTGACGCAAACCGAGCACAAATCTTGCACCGACGCTAACACTATCTCAAAACAGATCAAAACGAGATTCCACATGTCCCACATCACCTACGAGTTTCATCGGGTGCCTCCAATACTATTTCCGAGCCTACGGTACGTTCGACGCAAACCGTGCACCAATCTTGAACCGATGCTAACAATGTCTCTAAACAGACAGAAACGAGATCCCATATGACCCACATTACCTAGGAGTTCCATCGGGTGCCTCTAATACTATTTCTGAGCCTACATTACGTTCGACGCAAACCGTACACCAATCTTGCATCAAGAGTTGCACTATCTCCAAACGGACCGAACCGAGCTTCTACTTGAGCCTAGACACCAAGGACTCCCATCGAGTGCATCCAAAAAAATTCTATACCTATGGTATGTTCGGTGCAAACCGTGACCAATCTCATACTGACACTAAAACTATCTCCAAACGGTTAAAACGAGATTCCACATGACCCATGTCACTTACGAGTTCCATCGGGTGCGTCCAAAACTATTTATGAGCCTATGGTACATTTAGTGCAAACAGTGCACCTATCTTACATCAAGATTAGCATTATCTCCAAATGGACCGAACAGAGCTCCACCTGACCTTCGTCACCTAGGAGTACCATCGGGTGTGTCTAAAACGATTTATGAGCCTATGGTACGTTTGACACAAACCAAGCTCCTATCTTGCACCGACACTAACACTGTCTCAAAACATATCGAAACGAGATTCCACATGACTCACGTCACCTATGAGTTCCATCGGGTGCCTCCAACACTATTTCTGAGCCCACGGTACGTTCAACGCAAACCGTGCACCAATCTTGCATCAAGAGTAGCAATATCAACAAACGGACCAAACCGAGCTTCCACTTAAGCCACGTCACCTCGGAGTCCCATCAGTGCATCCAAAATGATTTCTATGCCTACGGTATGTTTGGTGCAAATCCTGCACCTACCTTGCACTAACACTAACACTATCTTTAAATAGACTAAAACGAGATTCCACACGACCCACGTCACTTACAAGTTCTATCGGGTGCGTCCAAAACTATTTATGAGCCTATGGTACGTTCAGTGCAGACCGTGCACCTATCTTGCGTCAAGATTAGCACTATCTCCAATCGGACCAAAACGAGCACCACCAGACCTCATCACCTAGGAGTACCATCGGGTGCGTCTAAAACGATTTATGAGCCTATGGTATGTTTGACGCAAACCGAGCACAAATCTGCACCGATGCTAACACTGTCTCAAAACAGATCAAAACGAGATTCCACATGATCCACGTCACCTAGGAGTTCCATCGGGTGAATCCAATACTATTTCCAAGCCTACGGTATGTTCGATGCAAACCATGCACCAATCTTGAACCAACGCTAACAATGTCTCAAAACATATCAAAACGAGATTGCACATGACCCACGTCACCTAGGAGTTTTATCGGTTGCCTCCAATACTATTTTCGAGCCTCCGGTACGTTCGATGCAAACCGTACGCCAATCTTGCATCAAGAGTTGCACTATCTCCAAACGGACCGAACCGAGCTTCCACTTGAGACTCGTCACCTAGGAGTCCCATAGAGCGCGTCTAAAATGATTTCTATGCCTATGGTATGTTTGGTGCAAACCGAGCACCTATCTTGCACTGACACTAACACTATCTCCAAACAGTCAAAAACGAGATTCCACACGACCCACGTCACTTACAAGTTCTATTGGGTGCGTCCGAAACTATTTATGAGCCTATGGTACGTTCAGTGCAAACCGTGCACCTATCTTACGTCAAGATTAGCACTATCTCAAATCGGACCGAAACGAGCACCACCAGACACTCATCACCTAGGAGTACCATCGGGTGCGTCTAAAGCGATTTATGAGCCTATGGTATGTCTGACGCAAACCGAGCACAAATCTTGCACCGACGCTAACACTGTCTCAAAACAGATCAAAACGAGATTCCACGTGACCCACGTCACCTAGGAGTTCCATCGGGTGCCTCCAATACTACTTCCAAGCCTACGGTACGTTCGATGCAAACGGTGCACCAATCTTGAACCAACGCTAACAATGTCTCAAAATAGATCAAAACGAGATTGCACATGACCCACGTCACCTAGGAGTTCCAACGGTTGCCTCCAATACTATTTTCGAGCCTGCGGTACGTTCGATGCAAACCATACACCAATCTTGCATCAAGAGTTGCACTATCTCCAAATGGACCGAACCGAGCTTCCACTTGAGGCTCGTCACCAAGGAGTCCCATCGAGCGCGTCTAAAATGATTTCTATGCCTATGGTATGTTAGGTGCAAACCGAGCACCTATCTTGCACTGACACTAACACTGTCTCCAAACAGTCAAAAACAACATTCCACACGACCCACGTCACTTACGAGTTCCATCGGGTGCGTCTAAAACTATTTATGAGCCTATGGTACGTTCGGTGCAAATAATGCACCTATCTTGCATCAAGATTAGCACTATCTCCAAACGGACCAGACAGTGCTCCACCTGATCTTCGTCACCTAGGAGTACTGGGGTGCGTCTAAAATGATTTATGAGCCTATGGTATGTTTGACACAAACCGAGCATCTATCTTGCACCGACGCTAACACTGTCACAAAACAGATCGAAATGAGATTTTACATGACCCACGTCACCTAGGAGTTCCATCGTGTGCCTCCAATACTATTTCTGAGCCTACGGTACGTTCGACGCAAACCACGCACCAGTCTTGCATCAAGAATAGCATTATCTCACCGAACCGAGCTTCCACTTCAGCCTCATCACCTAGGTGTCCCATCGAGTGCATCCAAAATGATTTCTATGCCTACGGTATGTTCGGTGCAAACCGACACCTATCTCACAGTGACAATAACACTATCTCCAAACGGACTAAAATGAGATTTGTGAGGACCCACGTCACTTACGAGTTCCATCGGGTGCGTCCAAAACTATTTTTGGGCCTATGGTACGGTTAGTGCAAACCATGCACCTATCTTGTGTCAAGATTAGCACTTTCTCCAAACGGACCGAATAGAGCTCCACCAGACCCTCGTCACCTAGGAGTACCATCGGGTGTGTCTAAAATGATTTATGAGCCTATGGTATATTTGACGCAAACCGAGCACAAATCTTGCTCTGACCCTAACACTGTCTCAAAATAGATCGAAACGAGATTCCGCATGACTCACGTCACCAAGGAGTTCCATCGGGTGCCTCCAATACTATTTTTGAGCCTACGGTACGTTCAATGCAAACCGTGCACCAATCTTGCATCAAGAGTAGCACTATCTCCAAATGGACCAAACCGAGCTTCCACTTGAGCCTCGTCACCTAGGAGTCCCATCAAGTGTGTCCAAAATGATTTATGTGCCTATGGTATGTTCAGTGCAAACCGTGCACCTATCTTGCACTGACACTAACACTATTTATGAGCCTATGGTAAGTTTGACTCAAACCGAGCACCTATCCTGCACCGACGCTAACACTGCATCAAAACAGATCGAAACGAGATTCTATATGAGCCACGTCACCTAGGAGTTCCATCGGTTGCCTCTAATTCTATTTCCAAGCCTACAATACGTTCGACGCAAACCGTGCACCAATCTTGCATCTAGAGTTGCACTATCTCCAAAAGGACCGAACCGAGCTTCCACTTGAGCCTCATCACCTAGGAGTCCCATCGAGAGCATCCAAAACGATTTCTATGCCTACGGTATGTTCAGTGCAAACTGTGCACCTATCTTGCACTGACACTAACACTGTCTCCAAATGGACTAAAACGAGATTCCACACCACGACCCACGTCACTTACGAGTTCCTTCGGGTGCGTCCAAAACTATTTATGAGGCTATGGTATGTTTAGTGCAAACCGTGCACCTATCTTGCGTCAAGATTAGCAATATCTCCAAACAGACCCAACTGAGCTCCACTAGTACATCGTCACCTGGGATTACCATCGGCTGCGTCTAAAAAGATTTATGAGCCTATGGTATGTTTGACGCAAACCGAGCACCTATCTTGCACCGATGCTAACACTGTCTCAAAACAGATCGAATGAGATTCCACATGACCCACGTCACCTAGCAGTTTCATCAGGTGCCTCCAATACTATTTCCGAGTCTACGGTATGTTCAACGCAAACTGTGCACAATCTGGCACAGACGCTAACACTGTCTCAAAACAGATCGAAACAAGATTCCACATGACCCACGTCACCAAGGAGTTCCATTGGGTGCCTCCAATACTATTTTTGAGCCTACGGTACGTTCGACGCAAACCGTGCACCAATCTTGCACCAAGAGTTGCACTATCTCCAAACGGACCGAACCGAGCTTCCACTTGAGCCTCGTCACCTAGGAGCCTATCGAGTGCGTCCAAAATGATTTCTATGCCTACGATATGTTCGGTGCAAACCATGCACCTATCTTGCACTCACACTAACACTGTCTCCAAACGGACTAAAACGAGATTCCACACGACCCACGTCACTTACAAGTTCCATCGAGTGCGTCCAAAACTATTTATGAGCCCATAGTATGTTGAGTGCAAACCAAGCACCTATCTTGCATCAAGATTAGCTCTATCTCCAAACAGACCGATCATAGCTCCACCAGAGCCACGTCACCTAGAAGTACCATCGGGTGCGCCTAAAACGATTTATGAGCCTACGGTACGATTGACGCAAACCGAGCACCTATCTTGCACCGACGCTAACAATATCTCAAAACCTATCGACACGATATTCTACATGACCCATGTCACCTAGGAGTTCCATCAGTTGCCTCCAATACTATTTCCAAGCCTACAGTACGTTCGATGCAAACCGTGCACCAATCTTGCATCAAGAGTAGCATTATCTCCAAACGGACCGAACCGAGATTCCACTTGAGCCTCGTCACCTAGGAGTCCCATCGAGTGCATCCAAAATGATTTCTATGCAAACGGTATGTTCAGTGCAAACCATGTACCTATCTTACATCAAGATTAGCACTATCTACAAACGGACCTAACAGACCTCCACCAGACCCTCGTCACCTAGGAGTACCATCACGTGCGTCTAAAATGATTTATGAGCCTATGGTACGTTTGATGCATACCGAGCACCTATCTTGCACCGACGCTAACACTGTCTCAAAACAGATCGAAACAAGATTCCACATGACCCATGTCACCTAGAAGTTCTATCGGGTGCCTCCAATACTAGTTTTGAGCCTATGGTACATTCAACGCAAACCGTGCTCCAGTATTGCATCAAGAGTAGCACTTTCTCCAAACGGACAGAAACGAGTTTCCACTTGAGCCTCATCACCTAGGAGTCCCATTGAGTGCGTCCAAAATGATTTCTATGCCTATGGTATGTTCGGTGCAAACCGTGCTCCTATCTTGCACTAACACTAACACTGTCTACAGACGGAATAAAACGAGATTCCACACGACCCACGTCCATTATGAGTTCCATTGTGTGCGTCCAAAACTATTTACGACCTATGGTACGTTCAGTGCAAACCGTGCACCTATCTTGCATCAAGATTCGCACTATCTCCAAACAGACTGAAACGAGCACCACCATACCCTTACCACCTAGGAGTACCATCGGGTGTGTCTAAAAAGATTTATGAGCCTATGGTATGTTTAACACAAACCGAGCACCTATCTTGCACCGTCGCTAACACTGTCTCAAAACATATCAAAACGAGATTCCACATGACCCATGTCACCTAGGAGTTCCATCGGGTGCCTCCAATACTATTTCTAGGCCTATGGTACGTTCGATGCAAACCGTGCACCAATCTTGCATCAAGAGTAGCACCATCTCCAAACGGACTGAACCGAGCTTCCACTTGAGCCTCGTCACCTAGGAGTCCCATCGAGTGTGTCCAAAACGATTTCTATGCCTATGGTATGTTCGGTGCAAACCATGCTCCTATCTTGCATTGACACTAACACTATCTCCAAACGGACAAAAACGAGATTCCATAAGACCCACATCACTTACGAGTTCTGTCGTGTGTGTCCAAAACTATTTATGAGCCTATGGTACGTTCAGTGCAAATCGTGCACCTATCTTGTGTCAAGATAAGCACTATCTCCAAATAGACCGAATTGAGCTCCACTAGACCCTCATCACATTGGAGTACCATCAGGTGCGTCCAAAACGATTTATGAGCCTATGGTACGTTTGATGCAAACCAAGCACATATCTTGCACTGACGCTAAAATTGTCTCAAAACAGATCGAAACGAAATTCCACGTGACCCACGTCACCTAGGAGTACCATCACGTGCGCCTAAAAGATTTATGAGCCTATGGTACGTTTGATGCAAACCGAGCACCTATCTTGCACCGACGCTAACACTGTCTCAAAACAAATCGAAACAAGATTCCACATGACCCATGTCACCTAGGAGTTCTATCGGGTGCCTCCAATACTATTTTTGAGCCTATGGTACATTCAACGCAAACCGTGCTCCAATCTTGCATCAAGAGTAGCACTATCTCCAAACGGACAGAACCGAGTTTCCACTAGAGCCTCATCACCTAGGAGTCCCATTGAGTGCGTCCAAAATGATTTCTATGCCTATGGTATGTTCGGTGTAAACCGTGCTCCTATCTTACACTAGCACTAACACTGTTTGCAGACGGACTAAAATGAGATTCCACACGAACCGCTCCATTACGAATTCTATCGGGTGCGTCCAAAACTATTTACGACCCATGGTACGTTCAGTGCAAACCGTGCACCTATCTTGCGTCAAGATTAGCACTATCTCCAAACAGACTGAAACGAGCACCACCAGACCCTCACCACCTAGGAGTACCATCGGGTGTGTCTAAAAAGATTTATGAGCCTATGGTATGTTTAACACAAACCAAGCACCTATCTTGCACCGATGCTAACACTGTCTCAAAACAGATCGAAACGAGATTCCACATGACCCACGCCACCTAGGAGTTCCATCGGGTGCCTCCAATACTATTTCTGGGCCTATGGTACATTCGATGCAAACCGTGCACCAATCTTGCATCAAGAGTAGCACCATCTCCAAACGGACTGAACCGAGCTTCCACTTGAGCCTCGTCACCTAGGTGTCCCATCGAGTGCGTCCAAAATGATTTCTATGCCTATGGTATATTCAGTGCAAACCGTGCTCCTATCTTGCATTGACACTAACACTATATCCAAACGGACTAAAACGAGATTCCACATGACCCACATCACTTACGAGTTCTGTCGTGTGTGTCCAAAACTATTTATGAGCCTATGCTACGTTCAGTGCAAACCGTGCACCTATCTTGTGCCAAGATTAGCACTATCTCCAAACAGACCGAATAGAGCTCCACTAGACCCTCATCACATAGGAGTACCATAAGGTGCATCCAAAACGAATTATGAGCCTATGGTACGTTTGATGCAAACCAAGCACCTATCTTGCACCGACGCTAAAATTTTCTCAAAACAGATCAAAACGAGATTCCACATGACCCACGTCACGTAGGAGTTCTGTCAGGTGCCTCCAATACTATTTTCAAGCCTACGGTACGTTCGATGCAAACCGTGCACCAATCTTGCATCAAAAGTAGCACTATCTCCAAACGGACCGAACCGAGCTTCCACTTGAGCCTCATCACCTAGCAGTCCCATTGAGTGCGTCCAAAACGATTTCTATGCCTATGGTATGTTCAGTGCAAACTGTACACCTATCTTGCACTGACACTAACACTGTCTCCAAACGGTCTAAAACAAGATTTCACACGACCCATGTCACTTATGAGTTCCACCGGGTGCATCTAATACTATTTATGACCTATGGTACGTTCAGTGCAAACCGTGCACCTATCTTGCGTCAAGATTCTGACACTAACACTATCTCCCAACGGACTAAAACAAGATTCCACACGACCCACATCACTTATGAGCTCCATCGGGTGCGTCCAAAACTATTTATGAGCCTATGGTATGTTCAGTGCAAACCGTGCACTCATCTTACGTCAAGATTCTGACACTGTCGCTGTCTCCAAACGGACTAAAACGAGATTCCACTTGACCCACGTCACTTATGAGTTCCATCGCGTGCGTGCAAACTATTTATGAGCCTATGGTACGTTCAATGCGAACTGTGCACCCATCTTGTGTCAAGATTAGCACTATCTCTAAGCGGACCGAATAGAGCTACACCAGACCCTCGTCACCTAGGAGTGCCATGGGGTGCGTCTAAAATGATTTATGAGCCTATGGTATGTTTGATGCAAATCGAGCACCTATATTGCACCGACGCAAACACTATCTCAAAACAGATCGAAACGAGATTCCACATGACCCACATCACCTAGGAGTTCCATCAGGTGCCTCCAATAGTATTTTCATGCCTACGGTACGTTCGACGCAAACCGTGCACCAATCTTGAACCGACGCTAACAATGTCTCTAAACAGACAGAAACGAGATCCCACATGACCCACATCACCTAGGAGTTCCATCGGGTGCCTCTAATACCATTTCTGAGCCTACGTTATGTTCGACGCAAACCGTACACCAATCTTGCATCAAGAGTTGCACTATCTCCATATGGACCGAACCGAGCTTCCACATGAGCCTCGACACCAAGGACTCCCATCGAGTGCGTCCAAAAAAAATTCTATACCTATGGTATGTTCGGTGCAAACCGTGACCAATCTCATACTGACACTAAAACTATCTCCAAACGGTTAAAACGAGATTCCACATGACCCACGTCACTTACGAGTTCCATCGGGTGCGTCCAAAACTATTTATGAGCCTATGGTATGTTTAGTGCAAAAAGTGCACCTATCTTACATGAAGATTAGCATTATCGCCAAACGGACCGAATAGAGCTCCACCTGAGCTTCGTCACCTAGGTGTACCATCGGGTGTGTCTAAAACGATTTATGAGCCTATGGTACGTTTGACACGAACCGAGCACCTATCTTGCACCGACACTAACACTGTCTCAAAACTTATCAAAACGAGATTCCACATGACACATGTCACCTATGAGTTCCATCGGGTGCCTCCAACACTATTTCTGAGCCTACGGTACGTTCGACGCAAACCGTGCACCAATCTTGCATCAAGAGTAGCAATAGCACCAAATGGACCGAACCGAGCTTCCACTTAAGCCACATCACCTAGGAGTCCCATCAATGCATCCAAAATGATTTCTATGCCTACGGTATGTTTGGTGCAAATCGTGCACCTACTTAGCACTGACACTAACACTATCTTTAAATGACCTAAAACGAGATTCCACATGACCCACGTCACTTACAAGTTCTATCGGGTGCGTCCAAAACTATTTATGAGCCTATGGTACGTTCAGTGCAAACCGTGCACCTATCTTGCGTCAAGATTAGCACTATTTCCAATCAGACCGAAACGAGCACCACCAGACCCTCATCACCTAGGAGTACCATCGGGTGCGTCTAAAATGATTTATGAGCCTATGGTATGTTTGACGCAAACCGAGCACAAATCTTGCACCGACGCTAACACTGTCTCAAAACAGATCAAAACGAGATTCCACATGACCCACGTCACCTAGGAGTTCCATCGGGTGCATCCAATACTATTTCCAAGCCTACGATACGTTCGATGCAAACCGTGCACCAATCTTGAACCAACGCTAACAATGTCTCAAAACAGATCAAAACGAGATTGCACATGACCCACGTCACCTAGGAGTTCCATCGGTTGCCTCCAATACTTTTTTCGAGCCTCCGGTACGTTCGATGCAAACCGTACACCAATCTTGCATCAAAAGTTGCACTATCTCCAAACGGACCGAACCGAGCTTCCACTTGAGACTCGTCACCTAGGAGTCCCATAGAGCGCGTCTAAAATGATTTCTATGCCTATGGTATGTTAGGTGCAAACCGAGCACCTATCTTGCACTGACACTAACACTGTCTCCAAACAGTCAAAAATGAGATTCCACACGACCCACGTCTCTTACGAGTTCCATGGGGCGCGTCCAAAACTATTTTTGAGCCTATGGTACGGTTAGTGCAAACCATGCACCTATCTTATGTCAAGATTAGCACTATCTCCAAACGGACCGAACAGAGCTCCACCAGACCCTCGTCACCTAGGAGTACCATCGAGTGTGTCTAAAATGATTTATAAGCCTATGGTATGTTTGACGCAAACCGAGCACAAATCTTGCTCCGACCCTAACACTGTCTCAAAATAGATCAAAACGAGATTCTACATGACACACGTCACCTAGGAGTTTTATCGAGTGCCTCTAATACTATTTCTGAGCCTATGGTACGTTCGACACAAACCATGCACCAATCTTGCATCAAGAGTAGCACTATCTCTAAACGGATCGAACCGAGCTTCCACTTGAGCCTCGTCACCTAGGAGTCCCATCAAGTTCATACAAAATGATTTTTATGCCGATGGTATGTTCGGTGCAAACTGTGCACCTATCTTGCACTGACTCTAACACCGTGTCCAAACAGACTTAAACGAGATTCCAGACGACCCATGTCACTTACGAGCTCCATCGGATGCGTCCAAACCTATTTATGAGCCTATGGTACGTTTAGTGCAAACCGTGCACCTATCTTGTGTCAAGATTAGCACAATCTCCAAATGGATCGAATAGAGCTCCACCAGACCCTCATCACCTAGGAGTACCATTGGGTGTCTCTAAAACCATTTAAGTGCCTTGGTATGTTTGATGCAAACCAAGCACAAATCTTGCACCGACGCTAACACTGTCTCAAAATAGATCGAAACGAGATTCCACATGACCCACGTCACCTAGGAGTTTCATCGAGTGCCACCAATACTATTTCCAAGCCTACTATACGTTTGACACAAATCGTGTACGAATCCTGCATCAAGAGTAGCACTATCTCTAAACGGACCGAACCGAGCTTCCACTTGAGCCTCGTCACCTAGGAGTCCCATCGAGTGCATACAAAATGATTTTTATGCTGATGGTATGTTCAATGCAAACCGTGCACCAATCTTGCACTGACACTAACACTGTGTCAAAACGGACTAAAACGAGATTCCACACGACCCACGTCACTTACGAGTTCCTTCGGGTGTGTCCAAAACTATTTATGAGCCTGTGGTATGTTCAGTGCAAATCATGCACCTATCTTGTGTCAAGATTAGTACTTTCTCCAAACGGACCGAACAGAGCTCCACCAGGCCCTCGTCACGTAGGAGTGCCATCGGGTGCGTCTAAATTGATTTATGAGCCTATGGTATGTTTGACGCAAACTGAGCACTTATCTTGCACCGATGCTAACACTATCTCAAAACCTATCGAAACGAGATTCTACATGACCCACGTCACCTAGGAGTTCCACCAGGTGCCTCCAATACTATTTCCGAGCCTACAGTACATTCGGTGCAAACCGTGCACCAATCTAGCATCAAGAGTTGCACCATCTCCAAATGGACTGAACCGAGCTTCCACTTGAGCCTCGTCATTTAGGAGTCCCATCGAGTGCATCCAAAACAATTTCTATGCCTACGGTATGTTCGGTGCAAACCATGCACCTATCTTGCACTGACACTAACACTATCTCCAAACGAACTAAGACGAGAATCTACACGGCGCACGTCACTTACGAGTCCCATCGGGTGTGTCCAAAACTATTTATGAGCCTATAGTACGTTCAGTGCAAACCATGCACCTATCTTGCCTCAAGATTAGCACAATCTCCAAATGGACCGAATAGAGCTCCACCAGACCCTCATCACCTAGGAGTACCATTGGGTGTCTCTAAAACCATTTATGTGCCTTGGTATGTTTGATGCAAACCAAGCACAAATCTTGCACCGACGCTAACACTGTCTCAAAATAGATCGAAACGAGATTCCACATGACCCACGTCACCTAGGAGTTTCATCGAGTGCCACCAATACTATTTCCAAGCCTACTATACGTTTGACACAAATCGTGTACGAATCCTGCATCAAGAGTAGCACTATCTATAAACGGACCGAACCGAGCTTCCACTTGAGCCTCGTCACCTAGGAGTCCCATCGAGTGCATACAAAATGATTTTTATGCTGATGGTATGTTCAATGCAAACCGTGCACCAATCTTGCACTGACACTAACACTGTGTCAAAACGGACTAAAACGAGATTCCACACGACCCACGTCACTTACGAGTTCCTTCGGGTGTGTCCAAAACTATTTATGAGCCTGTGGTATGTTCAGTGCAAATCATGCACCTATCTTGTGTCAAGATTAGTACTTTCTCCAAACGGACCGAACAGAGCTCCACCAGGCCCTCGTCACGTAGGAGTGCCATCGGGTGCGTCTAAATTGATTTATGAGCCTATGGTATGTTTGACGCAAACTGAGCACTTATCTTGCACCGATGCTAACACTATCTCAAAACCTATCGAAACGAGATTCTACATGACCCACGTCACCTAGGAGTTCCACCAGGTGCCTCCAATACTATTTCCGAGCCTACAGTACATTCGGTGCAAACCGTGCACCAATCTAGCATCAAGAGTTGCACCATCTCCAAACGGACTGAACCGAGCTTCCACTTGAGCCTCGTCATTTAGGAGTCCCATCGAGTGCATCCAAAACAATTTCTATGCCTACGGTATGTTCGGTGCAAACCATGCACCTATCTTGCACTGACACTAACACTATCTCCAAACGAACTAAGACGAGAATCTACACGGCGCACGTCACTTACGAGTCCCATCGGGTGTGTCCAAAACTATTTATGAGCCTATAGTACGTTCAGTGCAAACCATGCACCTATCTTGCCTCAAGATTAGCACAATCTCCAAATGGACCGAATAGAGCTCCACCAGACCCTCATCACCTAGGAGTACCATTGGGTGTCTCTAAAACCATTTATGTGCCTTGGTATGTTTGATGCAAACCAAGCACAAATCTTGCACCGACGCTAACACTGTCTCAAAATAGATCGAAACGAGATTCCACATGACCCACGTCACCTAGGAGTTTCATCGAGTGCCACCAATACTATTTCCAAGCCTACTATACGTTTGACACAAATCGTGTACGAATCCTGCATCAAGAGTAGCACTATCTCTAAACGGACCGAACCGAGCTTCCACTTGAGCCTCGTCACCTAGGAGTCCCATCGAGTGCATACAAAATGATTTTTATGCTGATGGTATGTTCAATGCAAACCGTGCACCAATCTTGCACTGACACTAACACTGTGTCAAAACGGACTAAAACGAGATTCCACACGACCCACGTCACTTACGAGTTCCTTCGGGTGTGTCCAAAACTATTTATGAGCCTGTGGTATGTTCAGTGCAAATCATGCACCTATCTTGTGTCAAGATTAGTACTTTCTCCAAACGGACCGAACAGAGCTCCACCAGGCCCTCGTCACGTAGGAGTGCCATCGGGTGCGTCTAAATTGATTTATGAGCCTATGGTATGTTTGACGCAAACTGAGCACTTATCTTGCACCGATGCTAACACTATCTCAAAACCTATCGAAACAAGATTCTACATGACCCACGTCACCTAGGAGTTCCACCAGGTGCCTCCAATACTATTTCCGAGCCTACAGTACATTCGGTGCAAACCGTGCACCAATCTAGCATCAAGAGTTGCACCATCTCCAAACGGACTGAACCGAGCTTCCACTTGAGCCTCGTCATTTAGGAGTCCCATCGAGTGCATCCAAAACAATTTCTATGCCTACGGTATGTTCGGTGCAAACCATGCACCTATCTTGCACTGACACTAACACTATCTCCAAACGAACTAAGACGAGAATCTACACGGCGCACGTCACTTACGAGTCCCATCGGGTGTGTCCAAAACTATTTATGAGCCTATAGTACGTTCAGTGCAAACCATGCACCTATCTTGCCTCAAGATTAGCACAATCTCCAAATGGACCGAATAGAGCTCCACCAGACCCTCATCACCTAGGAGTACCATTGGGTGTCTCTAAAACCATTTATGTGCCTTGGTATGTTTGATGCAAACCAAGCACAAATCTTGCACCGACGCTAACACTGTCTCAAAATAGATCGAAACGAGATTCCACATGACCCACGTCACCTAGGAGTTTCATCGAGTGCCACCAATACTATTTCCGAGCCTACTATACGTTTGACACAAACCGTGTACGAATCCTGCATCAAGTGTAGCACTATCTCTAAACGGACCGAACCGAGCTTCCACTTGAGCCTCGTCACCTAGGAGTCCCATCGAGTGCATACAAAATGATTTTTATGCTGATGGTATGTTCAATGCAAACCGTGCACCAATCTTGCACTGACACTAACACTGTGTCAAAACGGACTAAAACGAGATTCCACACGACCCACGTCACTTATGAGTTCCATCGGGTGCGTCCAAAACTATTTATGAGCCTGTGGTATGTTCAGTGCAAATCATGCACCTATCTTGTGTCAAGATTAGTACTTTCTCCAAACGGACCAAACAGAGCTCCACCAGGCCCTCGTCACGTAGGAGTGCCATCGGGTGCGTCTAAATTGATTTATGAGCCTATGGTATGTTTGACGCAAACTGAGCACTTATCTTGCACCGATGCTAACACTATCTCAAAACCTATCGAAACGAGATTCTACATGACCCACGTCACCTAGGAGTTCCACCAGGTGCCTCCAATACTATTTCCGAGCCTACAGTACATTCGGTGCAAACCGTGCACCAATCTAGCATCAAGAGTTGCACCATCTCCAAACGGACTGAACCGAGCTTCCACTTGAGCCTCGTCATCTAGGAGTCCCATCGAGTGCATCCAAAACAATTTCTATGCCTACGGTATGTTCGGTGCAAACCATGCACCTATCTTGCACTGACACTAACACTGTCTCCAAACGAACTAGATGAGATTCTACACGGCGCACGTCACTTACGAGTCCCATCGGGTGTGTCCAAAACTATTTATGAGCCTATAGTACGTTTAGTGCAAACCATGCACCTATCTTGCCTCAAGATTAGCACTATCTCCAAATGGACCAAACAGAGCTCCACCAGGGCCTCGTCACATAGGAGTACATCGGGTGCGTCTAAAATGATTTTATGAGCCTATGGTACATTTGACGCAAACCGAGCACCTATCTTGCACCAATGCTTACACTGTCTCAAAACAGATCGAACCTAGATTCCACATGACTCACGTCACCTAGGAGTTCCATCGGGTGCCTCCAATACTATTTTTGAGCCTATGGTACGTTCGATGCAAACTGTGCACTACTCTTGCATCAAGAGTAGCACTATCTCCAAATGGACCAAACCAAACATCCACTTGAGCCTTGTCACCTAGGAATCCCATCAAGTGCGTCCAAAATGATTTCTGTGCCTATGGTATGTTCAGGGCAAATCGTGCACCTATCTTGCACTGACACTAACACTGTCTCCAAACGGTCTAAAACCGAGCACCTATCCTGCACCGACGCTAACACTGCATCAAAACAGATCGAAACGAGATTCTACATGAGCCACGTCACCTAGGAGTTCCATCGGTTGCCTCTAATACTATTTCAAGCCTACAATACGTTCGATGCAAACCGTGCACCAATCTTGCATCAAGAGTTGCACTATCTCCAAAAGGACTGAACCGAGCTTCCACTTGAGCCTCGTCACCTAGGGGTCCCATCGAGAGCATCCAAAATGATTTCTATGCCTACGGTATGTTCAGTGCAAACCATGCACCTATCTTACACTGACACTAACACTGTCTCCAAATGGACTAAAACGAGATTCCACACGACCCACGTCACTTACGAGTTCCATCGGGTGCGTCCAAAACTATTTACGAGGCTATGGTATGTTCAGTGCAAACCGTGCACCTATCTTGCGCAAGATTATCACTATCTCCAAACAAACCCAACTGAGCTCCGCTAGTACGTCGTCACCTAGGATTACCATCGGCTGCATCTAAAATGATTTATGAGCCTATGGTATGTTCGACGCAAACCGAGCACCTATCTTGCACCGATGCTAACACTGTCTCAAAACAGATCGAACGAGATTCCACATGACCGACGTCACCTAGCAGTTTCATCAGGTGCCTCCAATACTATTTCCGAGCCTACGGTATGTTCGACGCAAACCGTGCACAATCTAGCACAGACGCTAACACTGTCTCAAAACAGATCGAAACAAGATTCCACATGACCCATGTCACCAAGGAGTTCCATCGGGTGCCTCCAATACTATTTCTGAGCCTATAGTACGTTCGACGCAAACCGTGCACCAATCTTGCACCAAGAGTTGCACTATCTCCAAACGGACCGAACTAAGCTTCCACTTGAGCCTGGTCACCTAGGAGCCTATCGAGAGCCTCCAAAACGATTTCTATGCCTATGATATGTTCGGTGCAAACCATGCACCTATCTTGCGCTGACACTAACACCGTCTCCAAACAGACTAAAACGAGATTCCACACGACCCACGTCACTTACGAGTTCCATCCGGTGTGTCCAAAACTATTTATGAGCCTATGGTATGTTTAGTACGTTCAGTGCAAACCATGCACCTATCTTGCATCAAGATTAGCTCTATCTCCAAATGGACCGAACACAGCTCCACCAGACCCTCGTCACCTAGAAGTACCATCGGGTGCGTCTAAAACGATTTATGAGCCTATGGTACGTTTGATGCAAACCGTGCACCTATCCTACACCGATGCTAACACTATATCAAAACAGATCGAAACGGGATTGTACCTGACCCACGTCACCTAGGAGTTCCATCGGTTGCCTCTAATACTATTTCTGACCCTATGGTACGTTCGACGCAAACCGTGCACCAATCTTGCATCAAGAGTAGCATTATCTCCAAACGGACCGAACCGAGCTTCCACTTGAGCCTCGTCACCTAGGAGTCCCATCGACTGCATCCAAAATGATTTCTATGCCTACGGTATGTTCGGTGCAAACTGTGCACCTATCTTGCACTGACACTAGCACTGTCTCCAAACGGACTAAATCGACATTCCGCACAACCCACGTCACTTGCGAGTTCCATCGGGTGCGTCCAAAACTATATATGAGCCTATGGTATGTTCAGTGCAAACGGTGCACCTATCTTGCATCAAGATTAGCACTACGTCAAACAGACCGAACCAAGCACAACTAGTCCATCGTCAGCGAGGAGTACCATCTGCTGCGTCTAAAACGATTTATGAGACTATGGTATGTTTGACGCAAACTGAGCACCTATCTTGCACCGACGCTAACACTGTCTCAAAATAGATCAAAACGAGATTCCACATGACCCACATCACCTAGCAATTTCATCGGGTGCCTCCAAAACTATTTCCGAGCCTACGGTACGTTCCACGCAAACCGTGCACCAATCTTGCACCGACACTAGCACTGTCTCAAAACAGATCAAAATGAGATTCCACATGATCCACGTCACCAAGGAGTTCCATTGGGTGCCTCCAATACTATTTCTGAGCCTATGGTACATTCGACACAAACCGTGCACCAATCTTGCATCAAGAGTAGCATTATCTCCAAACGGACGGAACCGAGCTTCCACTTGAGCCTCATCACCAAGGAGTCCCATCGAGTGCATCCAAAACGATTTCTATGCCTACAGTATGTTCGGTGCAATCTGTGCACAATCTTGCACTGGCACTGACACTGTCTCCAAATGGACTAAATCAACATTCCACACAACCCACGTCACTTACGAGTTCCATCGGGTGCGTCCAAAACTATTTATGAGCCTATGGTATGTTCAGTGCAAACGGTGCAGCTATCTTACATCAAGATTAGCACTACGTTAAACATACCAACCGAGCTCAACTAGTCCATCGTCACCTAGGAGTACCATCTGCTGCGTCTAAAACGATTTATGAGCCTATGGTATGTTTGACGCAAACCGAGCACCTATCTTGCACCGACGCTAACACTATCTCAAAATAAGATCGAAATGAGATTCTACATGACACACATCACCTAGCAGTTTCATCGGGTGCCTCTAATACTATTTCCTAGCCTACAGTACGTTCCACGCAAACTGTGCACCAATCTTGCACCGACGCTAACACTGTGTCAAAACAGATCGAAATGAGATTCCACATGACCCATGTCACCAAGGAGTTCCATCGGGTGCCTCCAATACTATTTCTGAACCTACGGTACGTTCGACACAAACCGTGCACCAATCTTGCACCAAGAGTTGCACTATCTCTAAACGGACGGAACCAAGCTTCCAATTGAGCCTCGTTACCTAGGAGCCTATCGAGTGCCTCCAAAACGGTTTCTATGCCTATGGTATGTTCGGTGCAAACCATGCACCTATCTTGCGCTGACACTAACACTGTCTCCAAACGGACTAAAACGAGATTCCACACGACCCACGTCACTTACGAGTTCCATCGGGTGCGCCCAAAATTATTTATGAGCCTATAGTATGTTCAGCGCAAACCATGCACTTATCTTGCATCAAGATTAGCTCTATCTCCAAACGGACCGAACACTGCTCCAGCAGACCCTCGTCACCTAGAAGTACCATCGGGTGCGTCTAAAACGATTTATGAGCCAATGGTACGTTTGATGCAAACCGTGCACCTATCCTGCACCGACGCTAACACTGTATCAAAACAAATCGAAACAAGAATCTACATGACCCACGTCACCTAGGAGTTCCATCGGTTGCCTCCAATACTATTTTCGAGCGTACAGTACGTTCGACGCAAACAGTGCACCAATCTTGTATCAAGAGTAGCGCTATCTCCAAATGGACCGAACCGAGCTTCCACTTGAGCCTCGTCACCTAGGAGTCCCATCGAGTGCATCCAAAATGATTTCTATGCCTACGGTATGTTCGGTTCAAACCGTGCACCTATCTTGCACTGACACTAACAATGACTGTCCCCAAATGGACTAAATCGAGATTCCACACGACCCACGTCACTTACGAGTTCCATCAGGTGCATCCAAAACTATTTATGAGCCTATGGTTTGTTCAGTGCAGATGGTGCACCTATCTTGTGTCAAGATAAGCACTATCTCCAAACAGACCGAACCGAGCTCCACTAGTCCATCGTCACCTAGGAGTACCATCTGCTGCGTCTAAAACAATTTATGAGCCTATGGTATGTTTGACGCAAACCAAGCACCTATCTTGCACCGACACTAACACTGTCTCAAAACAGATCGAAACAAGATTCTACATGACCCACATCACCTAGCAGTTTCATCGAGTGCCTCCAATACTATTTCCGAGCCTATGGTACGTTCGACGCAAACCATGCACCAATCTTGCACCGACACAAACACTGTCTCAAAATAGATCGAAACGAGATTCCACATGACCCACGTCACCAAGGAGTACCATCGGGTGCCTCCGAAACTATTTCTGAGCCTACGGTACGTTCGACACAAACCGTGCACCAATCTTACACCAAGAGTTGCACTATCTCCAAATAGACGGAACCGAGCTTCCACATGGACCTCGTCACCTAGTGGCCTATCGAGTGCATCCAAAATGATTTCTATGCCTACGGTATGTTCGGTGCAAACCGTGCACCTATCTTACATTGACACTAACACTATCTCCAAATGGACTAAAACGAGATTCCACACGACCCACATCACTTACGAGTTCCATTAGGTGCGTCCAAAACTATTTATGAGCCTATAGTACGTTTAGTGCAAACCAAGCACCGATCTTACATCAATATTAGCACTATCTCCAAACGGACCGAACAGAGCTCCACTAGAGCCACGTCACCTTGAAGTACCATTAGGTGCGTCTGAAACGATTTATGAGCCTATGGTATGTTTGACGCAAACCGAGCACCTATCTTGCAGTAATGGTAACACTGTCTCGAAACCTATCGAAACGAGATTCTACATGACCCACGTCACCTAGGAGTTCCATCGGTTGCCTCCAATACTATTTCTGAGCCTACAGTATGTTCGACGCATACCGTGCACCAATTTTGCATCAAGAGTAGCACTATCTCCATACGGACCGAACCGAGCCTCCACTTGAGCCTCGTCACCTAGGAGTCCCATCGAGTGCATCCAAAACGATTTCTATGCCTACGGTATGTTCGGTGCAAACCGTGCACCTGTCTTGCACTGACACTAACATGTCTCCAAACAGACTAAAATGAGATTCCACACGACCCACGTCACTTACGAGTTGCATCGGGTGCGACCAAAACTATTTATGAGCCTACGGTATGTTCAGTGCAAACCGTGCACCTATCTTGCGTCAAGATTAGCACTATCTCCAAACAGACTGAACCGAGCTCCACTAGTCCATCGTCACCTAGGAGAACCATCGGCTGCATCTAAAATGATTTATGAGCCTATGGTATGTTTGACACAAACCGAGCACTTATCTTGCACCGACGCTAACACTGTCTCAAAAAAGATCGAAACGAGATTCCACATGACCCATGTCACCTAGCAGTTTCATCGAGTGCCTCCAATACTATTTTTGAGCCTACGATACGTTCGACGCAAACCATGCACAATCTTGCACGAACGCAAACAATGTCTCAAATCAGATCGAAACAAGATTCCACATGACCCATGTCACCAAGGAGTTCCATCGGGTGCCTCCAAAGCTATTTATGAGCCTACGGTACGTTTGACACAAACCGTTCACCAATCTTGCACCAAGAGCAGCACTATCTCGAAATAGACGGAACCGAGCTTCCACTTGGGCCTCGTCACCTAGGAACCTACCGAGTGCATCCAAAATAATTTTCCATGCCTATGGTATGTTCGGTGCAAACCGTGCACCTATCTTACATTGATACTAACACTATCTCCAAATGGACTAAAACGAGATTCCACATGACCCACGTCACTTACGAGTTCCATTGGGTGCGTCCAAAACTATTTATGAGCCTATAGTACGTTTAGTGCAAACCATGCACCTATCTTGCATTAAGATTAGCACTATCTCCAAACGGATCGAACAGAGCTCCACCAGAGCCACGTCACCTAGAAGTACCATCGGGTGCGTCTGAAACGACTTATGAGCCTATGGTACGTTTGATGCAAACCGAGCACCTATCTTGCACCAACGGTAACACTGTCTCAAAAACTATCGAAAAGGGATTCTACATGACCCACGTCACCTAGGAGTTCCATCGGTTGCCTCAAATACTATTTCCGAGCCTACAGTACGTTCGACGCAAACCGTGCACCAATCTTTCATCAAGAGTAGCACTACCTCCAAACGGACCGAACCGAGCTTCCACTTGAGCCTCGTCACCTAGGAGTCCCATCGAGTGCGTCCAAAACGATTTCTATGCCTACGGTATGTTTGGTGCAAACCATGCACCTATCTTGCACTGAAACTAACACTGTCTCCAAACGGACTAAAATGAGATTCCACACGACCCACGTCAGTTGCAAGTTCCACCGGGAGCGTCCAAAACTGTTTACGAGCCTACGGTATGTTCAGTGCAGACCGGGCACCTATCTTGCCTCAAGATTAGCACTATCTCCAAAGATACCGAACCGAGCTCCACTAGTCCATCGTCACCTAGGAGAACCATCGGCTGCGTCTACAACGATTTATGATCCAGTGGTATGTTTGACGCAAACCGAGCACCTATCTTGCACCGACGCTAGCACTGTCTCAAAAAGATCGAAACGAGATTCCACATGACCCACATCACCTGGCAGTTTCATCGAGTGCCTCCAATACTATTTTTGAGCCTACGATACGTCCGACGCAAACCGTGCACCAATCTTGCACGAACGCTAACAATTTCTCAAAATAGATCAAAACGAGATTCCACATGACCCACGTCACCAAGGAGTTCCATCGGGTGCCTCCAATACTATTTCTGAGCCTACGGTACATTCGACACAAACCGTGCACCAATCTTACATCAAGAGTAGCACAGTCTCCAAACGGACGGAACCGAGCTTCCACTTGAGCCTCTTCACCTACGAGTTCCATCGAGTGCATCCAAAACGATTTCTATGCCTACGGTCTGTTCGGTACAAACTGTGCACCAATCTTGCACTGACATTGACACTGTCTCCAAATGGACTAAATCAACATAACACACAACCCACGTCACTTACGAGTTCCATTGGGTGCGTCCAAAACTATTTATGAGCCTATAGTACGTTCAGTGCAAACCAAGCACCGATCTTACATTAATATTATCACTATCTCCAAACGGACCGAACAGAGCTCCACCAGAGCCACGTCACCTTGAAGTACCATCAGGTGCGTCTGAAACGATTTATGAGCCTATGGTACGTTTGATGCAAACCGAGCACCTATCTTGCAGCGACGATAACACTGTCTCGAAACCAATCGAAATGAGATTCTACATGACCCACGTCACCTAGGAGTTCCATCGGTTGCCTCCAATACTATTTCTGAGCCTACAGTACGTTCAACGCAAACCGTGCACCAATTTTGCATCAAGAGTAGCACTATCTCCATACGGACCGAACCGAGCCTCCACTTGAGCCTCGTCACCTAGGAGTCCCATCGAGTGCATCCAAAATGATTTCTATGCCTACGGTATGTTCGGTGCAAACCGTGCACCTATCTTCCACTGACACTAACATGTCTCCAAACGGACTAAAATGAGATTCCACACGACCCACGTCACTTACGAGTTGCATCGGGTGCGACCAAAACTATTTATGAGCCTACGGTATGTTCAGTGCAAACCGTGCACCTATCTGGCGTCAAGATTAGCACTATCTCCAAACAGACTGAACCGAGCACCACTAGTCCATCGTCACCTAGGAGAACCATCGGCTGCGTCTAAAATGATTTATGAGCCTATGGTATGTTTGACGCAAACCGAGCACTTATCTTGCACCGACGCTAACACTGTCTCAAAAAAGATCGAAACGAGATTCCACATGACCCACGTCACCTAGCAGTTTCATCGAGTGCCTCCAATACTAT
Source organism: Saccharum hybrid cultivar R570 (assembly GCA_038087645.1). Classification (NCBI taxonomy): domain Eukaryota; kingdom Viridiplantae; phylum Streptophyta; class Magnoliopsida; order Poales; family Poaceae; genus Saccharum; species Saccharum hybrid cultivar. The sequence goes on along the minus strand of JAQSUU010000216.1, from coordinate 16,612,173 downwards.
TTTTGAGCCTACGATACGTTCGACGCAAACCGTGCACAATCCTGCACAAACGCTAACAATGTCTCAAATCAGATCGAAACAAGATTCCACATGACCCATGTCACCAAGGAGTTCCATCGGGTGCCTCCGATGAGCCTACGGTACGTTTGACACAAACCATTCACCAATCATGCACCAAGAGCTGCACTATCTCCAAATAGACGGAACCGAGCTTCCACTTGGGCCTCGTCACCTAGGAGCCTACCGAGTGCATCCAAAATAATTTCCATGCCTATGGTATGTTCGATGCAAACCGTGCACCAATCTTACATTGACACTAACACTATCTCCAAATGGACTAAAACGAGATTCCACACGACCCACGTCACTTACGAGTTCCATTGGGTGCGTCCAAAACTATTTCTGAGCCTATAGTACGTTCATTGCAAACCATGCACCTATCTTGCATTAAGATTAGCACTATCTCCAAACGGATCGAACAGAGCTCCACCAGAGCCACGTCACCTAGAAGTACCATCGGGTGCGTCTGAAACGACTTATGAGCCTATGGTACGTTTGATGCAAACCGAGCACCTATTTTGCACCGATGGTAACACTGTCTCGAAAACTATCGAAAAGGGATTCTAATGACCCACGTCACCTAGGAGTTCCATCGGTTGCCTCAAATACTATTTCTGAGCCTACAGTACGTTCGACGCAAACCGTGCACCAATCTTTCATCAAGAGTAGCACTACCTCCAAACGGACCGAACCGAGCTTCCACTTGAGCCTCGTCACCTGGGAGTCCCATCGAGTGCGTCCAAAACGATTTCTATGCCTACGGTATGTTTGGTGCAAACCATGCACCTATCTTGCACTGAAACTAACACTGTCTCCAAACGGACTAAAATGAGATTCCACACGACCCACGTAAGTTGCAAGTTCCACCGGGAGCGTCCAAAACTGTTTACGAGCCTACGGTATGTTCAGTGCAGACCGGGCACCTATCTTGCCTCAAGATTAGCACTATCTCCAAAGATACCGAACCGAGCTCCACTAGTCCATCGTCACCTAGGAGAACCATCGGCTGTGTCTACAACGATTTATGATCCAGTGGTATGTTTGACGCAAACCGAGCACCTATCTTGCACCAACGCTAGCACTGTCTCAAAAAGATCGAAACGAGATTCCACATGACCCACGTCACCTGGCAGTTTCATCGAGTGCCTCCAATACTATTTTTGAGCCTACGATACGTCCGACGCAAACCGTGCACCAATCTTACACGAACGCTAACAATTTCTCAAAATAGATCAAAACGAGATTCCACATGACCCACGTCACCAAGGAGTTCCATCGGGTGCCTCCAATACTATTTCTGAGCCTACGGTACATTCGACACAAACCGTGCACCAATCTTACATCAAGAGTAGCACAGTCTCCAAACGGACGGAACCGAGCTTCCACTTGAGCCTCTTCACCTACGAGTTCCATCGAGTGCATCCAAAACGATTTCTATGCCTACGGTCTGTTCGGTACAAACTGTGCACCAATCTTGCACTGACATTGACACTGTCTCCAAATGGACTAAATCAACATAACACACAACCCACGTCACTTACGAGTTCCATTGGGTGCGTCCAAAACTATTTATGAGCCTATAGTACGTTCAGTGCAAACCAAGCACCGATCTTACATTAATATTATCACTATCTCCAAACGGACCGAACAGAGCTCCACCAGAGCCACGTCACCTTGAAGTACCATCAGGTGCGTCTGAAACGATTTATGAGCCTATGGTACGTTTGATGCAAACCGAGCACCTATCTTGCAGCGACGATAACACTGTCTCGAAACCAATCGAAATGAGATTCTACATGACCCACGTCACCTAGGAGTTCCATCGGTTGCCTCCAATACTATTTCTGAGCCTACAGTACGTTCAACGCAAACCGTGCACCAATTTTGCATCAAGAGTAGCACTATCTCCATACGAACCGAACCGAGCCTCCACTTGAGCCTCGTCACCTAGGAGTCCCATCGAGTGCATCCAAAATGATTTCTATGCCTACGGTATGTTCGGTGCAAACCGTGCACCTATCTTCCACTGACACTAACATGTCTCCAAATGGACTAAAATGAGATTCCACACGACCCACGTCACTTACGAGTTGCATCGGGTGCGACCAAAACTATTTATGAGCCTACGGTATGTTCAGTGCAAACCGTGCACCTATCTGGCGTCAAGATTAGCACTATCTCCAAACAGACTGAACCGAGCACCACTAGTCCATCGTCACCTAGGAGAACCATCGGCTGCGTCTAAAATGATTTATGAGCCTATGGTATGTTTGACGCAAACCGAGCACTTATCTTGCACCGACGCTAACACTGTCTCAAAAAAGATCGAAACGAGATTCCACATGACCCACGTCACCTAGCAGTTTCATCGAGTGCCTCCAATACTATTTTTGAGCCTACGATACGTTCGACGCAAACCGTGCACAATCCTGCACGAACGCTAACAATGTCTCAAATCAGATCGAAACAAGATTCCACATGACCCATGTCACCAAGGAGTTCCATCGGGTGCCTCCGATGAGCCTACGGTACGTTTGACACAAACCATTCACCAATCATGCACCAAGAGCTGCACTATCTCCAAATAGACGGAACCGAGCTTCCACTTGGGCCTCGTCACCTAGGAGCCTACCGAGTGCATCCAAAATAATTTCCATGCCTATGGTATGTTCGATGCAAACCGTGCACCAATCTTAAATTGACACTAACACTATCTCCAAATGGACTAAAACGAGATTCCACACGACCCACGTCACTTACGAGTTCCATTGGGTGCGTCCAAAACTATTTCTGAGCCTATAGTACGTTCAGTGCAAACCATGCACCTATCTTGCATTAAGATTAGCACTATCTCCAAACGGATCGAACAGAGCTCCACCAGAGCCACGTCACCTAGAAGTACCATCGGGTGCGTCTGAAACGACTTATGAGCCTATGGTACGTTTGATGCAAACCGAGCACCTATTTTGCACCGATGGTAACACTGTCTCGAAAACTATCGAAAAGGGATTCTAATGACCCACGTCACCTAGGAGTTCCATCGGTTGCCTCAAATACTATTTCTGAGCCTACAGTACGTTCGACGCAAACCGTGCACCAATCTTTCATCAAGAGTAGCACTACCTCCAAACGGACCGAACCGAGCTTCCACTTGAGCCTCGTCACCTAGGAGTCCCATCGAGTGCGTCCAAAACGATTTCTATGCCTACGGTATGTTCGGTGCAAACCGTGCACCTATCTTACACTGACACTAACATTGTCTCCAAACGGACTAAAATGAGATTCCACACAACCCACGTCACTTGCAAGTTCCACCGGGAGCGTCCAAAACTCTTTACGAGCCTACGATATGTTCCGTGCAGACCGGGCACCTATCTTGCGTCAAGATTAGCACTATCTCCAAACATACCGAACCGAGCTCCACTAGTCCATCGTCACCTAGGAGAACCATCGGCTGCGTCTAAAACGATTTATGAGCCTATGGTATGTTTCACGCAAACCGAGCACCTATCTTGCACCGACGCTAGCACTGTCTCAAAAAGATTGAAACGAGATTCCACATGACCCACGTCACCTAGCAGTTTCATCGAGTGCCTCCAATACTATTTTTGAGCCTATGATACGTCCGACACAAACCGTGCACCAATCTTGCACGAACGCTACCAATGTCTCAAAACAGATCGAAACAAGATTCCACATGACCCATGTCACCAAGGAGTTCCATCGGGTGCCTCCAATACTATTTCTGAGCCTATGGTACATTCGACACAAACCGTGCACCAATCTTACATCAAGAGTAGCACTGTCTCCAAACGGACGGAACCGAGCTTCCACTTGAGCCTCTTCACCTAGGAGTCCCATCGAGTGCATCCAAAATGATTTCTATGCCTACGGTATGTTCGGTACAAACTATGCACCAATCTTGCACTGACATTGACACTGTCTCCAAACGAACTAAATCAACATAACACACAACCCACGTCACTTACGAGTTCCATTGGGTGCGTCCAAAACTATTTATGAGCCTATAGTACATTCAGTGCAAACCAAGCACCGATCTTACATCAAGATTAGCACTATCTCCAAACGGACCGAACAGAGCTCCACCAGAGCCACGTCACCTTGAAGTACCATCCGGTGCGTCTGAAACGATTTATGAGCCTATGGTACGTTTGACGCAAACCGAGCACCTATCTTACAGCGACGGTAACACTGTCTCGAAACCAATCGAAACGAGATTCTACATGACCCACGTCACCTAGGAGTTCCATCGGTTGCCTCCAATACTATTTCTGAGCCTACAATACATTCGATGCAAACCGTGCACGAATTTTGCATCAAGAGTAGCACTATCTCCATATGGACTGAACCGAGCCTCCACTTGAGCCTCGTCACCTAGGAGTCCCATCGAGTGCATCCAAAATGATTTCTATGCCTACGGTATGTTCGGTGCAAACCGTGCACCTATCTTGTACTGACACTAACATGTCTCCAAACGGACTAAAATGAGATTCCACACGACCCACGTCACTTACGAGTTGCATCGGGTGCGACCAAAACTATTTATGAGCCTACGGTATGTTCAGTGCAAACCGTGCACCTATCTGGCGTCAAGATTAGCACTATCTCCAAACAGACTGAACCAAGCTCCACTAGTCCATCGTCACCTAGGAGAACCATCGGCTGCGTCTAAAACGATTTATGAGCCTATGGTATGTTTGACGCAAACCGAGCACTTATCTTGCACCGACGCTAACACTATCTCAAAAAAGATCGAAACGAGATTCCACATGACCCACGTCACCTAGCAGTTTCATCGAGTGCCTCCAATACTATTTTTGAGCCTACGATACGTTCGACGCAAACCGTGCACAATCTTGCACGAACGCTAACAATGTCTCAAATCAGATCGAAACAAGATTCCACATGACCCATGTCACCAAGGAGTTCCATCGGGTGCCTCCGAAACTATTTATGAGCCTACGGTACGTTTGACACAAACCATTCACCAATCTTGCACCAAGAGCTGCACTATCTCCAAACAGACAGAACCGAGCTTCCACTTGGGCCTCGTCACCTAGGAGCCTACCGAGTGCATCCAAAATAATTTCCATGCCTATGGTATGTTCGGTGCAAACCGTGCACCAATCTTACATTGACACTAAAACTATCTCCAAATGGACTAAAACGAGATTCCACATGACCCACGTCACTTACAAGTTCCATTGGGTGCGTCCAAAACTATTTATGAGCCTATAGTACGTTTAGTGCAAACCATGCACCTATCTTGCATTAAGATTAGCACTATCTCCAAACGGATCGAACAGAGCTCCACCAGAGCCACGCCACCTAGAAGTACCATCGGGTGCGTCTGAAACGATTTATGAGCCTATGGTACGTTTGATGCAAACCGAGCACCTATATTGCACCGACGGTAACACTGTCTCGAAAACTATCGAAAAGGGATTCTACATGACCCACGTCACCTAGGAGTTCCATCGGTTGCCTCCAATACTATTTCTGAGCCTACAGTACGTTCGACGCAAACCGTGCACCAATCTTTCATCAAGAGTAGCACTATCTCCAAACGGACCGAACCGAGCTTCCACTTGAGCCTCGTCACCTAGGAGTCCCATCGAGTGCGTCCAAAACGATTTCTATGCCTACGGTATGTTCGGTGCAAACCGTGCACCTATCTTGCACTGACACTAACACTGTCTCCAAACGGACTAAAATGAGATTCCACACGACCCACGTCACTTGCAAGTTCCACCGGGAGTGTCCAAAACTATTTACGAGCCGACGGTATGTTCCGTGCAGACCGGGCACCTATCTTGCGTCAAGATTAGCACTATGTCCAAACATACCGGACCGAGCTCCACTAGTCCATCGTCACCTAGGAGAACCATCGGCTGCGTCTAAAATGATTTATGAGCCTATGGTATGTTTGACGCAAACCGAGCACCTATCTTGCACCAACGCTAGCACTGTCTCAAAAAGATCGAAACGAGATTCCACATGACCCACGTCACCTAGCAGTTTCGTCGAGTGCCTCCAATACTATTTTTGAGCCTACGATACGTCCGACACAAACCGTGCACCAATATTGCACGAACGCTAACAATGTCACAAAACAGATCGAAACGAGATTCCACATGACCCACGTCACCAAGGAGTTCCATCGGGTGCCTCCAATACTATTTCTGAGCCTACGGTACATTCGACACAAACCGTGCACCAATCTTGCATCAAGAGTAGCACTGTCTCCAAACGGACGGAACCGAGCTTTCACTTGAGCATCTTCACCTAGGAGTCCCATCGAGTGCATCCAAAACGATTTCTATGCCTACGGTATGTTTGGTGCAAACTGTGCACCAATCTTGCACTGACATTGACACTATCTCCGAACGGACTAAATCAACATAACACACAACCCACGTCACTTACGAGTTCCATCGGATGCGTCCAAAACTATTTATGAGCCTATGGTATGTTCAGTGCAAACGGTGCACCTATCTTACATCAAGATTAGCACTACTTTAAACATACCGAACCGAGCTCAACTAGTCCATCGTCACCTAGGAGTACCAACTGCTGCGTCTAAAATGATTTATGAGCCTATGGTACGTTTGACGCAAACCGAGCACCTATCTTGCACCGACGCTAACACTGTCTCAAAATAAGATCGAAACGAGATTCTACATGACCCACATCACCTAGCAGTTTCATCTGGTGCCTCTAATACTATTTCCGAGCCTACGGTACGTTCCACGCAAACTGTGCACCAATCTTGCACCGACGCTGACACTGTCTCAAAATAGATCGAAATGAGATTCCACATGACCCACGTCACCAAGGAGTTCCATCGGGTGCCTCCAATAGTATTTCCAAACCTATGGTACGTTCGACACAAACCGTGCACCAATCTTGCACCAAGAGTTGCACTATCTCTAAACGGACGGAACCAAGCTTCCAATTGAGCCTCATCACCTAGGAGCCTATCGAGTGCCTCCGAAACGGTTTCTATGCCTATGGTATGTTCGGTGCAAACCATGCACCTATCTTGCGCTGACACTAACACTGTCTCCAAACGGACTAAAACGAGATTCCACACGACCCACGTCACTTACGAGTTCCATCGGGTGTGCCCAAAACTATTTATGAGCCTATAGTACGTTCAGTGCAAACCATGCACTTATCTTGCATCAAGATTAGCCCTATCTCCAAACGGGCCGAACACAGCTCCAGCAGACCCTTGTCACCTAGAAGTACCATCGGGTGCGTCTAAAACGATTTATGAGCCAATGGTACGTTTGATGCAAACCGTGCACCTATCCTGCACCGACGCTAACACTGTATCAAAACAAATCGAGACGAGAATCTACATGACCCACGTCACCAAGAAGTTCCATCGGTTTGCCTCCAATACTATTTCCGAGCGTACAGTATGTTCGACGCAAACAGTGCACCAATCTTGTATCAAGAGTAGCACTATCTCCAAACAGACGGAACCGAGCTTCCACTTGGAGCTCATCACCTAGGAGCCTATCGAGTGCATCCAAAACGATTTCTATGCCTATGGTATGTTCGGTGCAAACCGTGCACCTATCTTACATTGACACTAATACTATCTCCAAATGGACTAAAACGAGATTCCACACGACCCACATCACTTACGAGTTCCATTGGGTGCGTCCAAAACTATTTATGAGCCTATAGTATGTTTAGTGCAAACCAAGCACCGATCTTACATCAATATTAGCACTATCTCCAAACGGACCGAACAGATCTCCACCAGAGCCACGTCACCTTGAAGTACCATCAGGTGCGTCTGAAACGATTTATGAGCCTATGGTACGTTTGACGCAAACCGAGCACCTATCTTGCAGCGACGGTAACACTGTCTCGAAACCTATCGAATCGAGATTCTATATGACCCACGTCACCTAGGAGTTCCATCGGTTGCCTCCAATACTATTTCCGAGCCTACAGTATGTTCGACGCAAACCGTGCACCAATTTTGCATAAAGAGTAGCACTATCTCCATACGGACCAAACCGAGCCTCCACTTGAGCCTCGTCACCTAGGAGTCCCATCGAGTGCATCTAAAACGATTTCTATGCCTACGGTATGTTCGGTTCAAACCGTGCACCTATCTTGCACTGACACTAACAATGACTCTCCCCAAATGGACTAAATCGAGATTCCACACGACCCATGTCACTTACGAGTTCCATCGGGTGCGTCCAAAACTATTTATGAGCCTATGGTTTGTTCAGTGCAAATGGTGCACCTATCTTGTGTCAAGATTAGCACTATCTCCAAACAGACTGAACCGAGCTCCACTAGTCCATCATCACCTAGGAGAACCATCGGCTGCGTCTAAAATGATTTATGAGCCTATGGTATGTTTGACGCAAACCGAGCACTTATCTTGCACCGACGCTAACACTGTCTCAAAAAGATCGAAACGAGATTCCACATGACCCACGTCACCAAGCAGTTTCATTGAGTGCCTACAATACTATTTTTGAGCCTACGATACGTTCGACGCAAACCGTGCACCAATCTTGCATGAACGCTAACAATGTCTCAAAACAGATCGAAACAAGATTCCACATGACCCACGTCACCAAGGAGTTCCATCGGGTGCCTCCGAAACTATTTCTGAGCCTACGGTACGTTCGACACAAACTGTGCACCAATCTTGCACCAAGAGTAGCACTATCTCCAAATAGACGGAACCAAGCTTCCACTTGGGCCTCGTCACCTAGGAGCCTACCGATTGCATCCAAAACGATTTCTATGCCTATGGTATGTTCGGTGCGAACCGTGCACCTATGTTACATTGACACTAACACTATCTCCAAATGGACTAAAACGAGATTCCACATGACCCACGTCACTTACGAGTTCCATCGGGTGCGTCCAAAACTATTTATGAGCCTATAGTACGTTCAGTGCAAACCAAGCACCGATCTTACATCAAGATTAGCTCTATCTCCAAACGGACTGAACAGAGCTCCACCAGAGCCACGTCAATTAGAAGTACCATCGAGTGCGTCTGAAACGATTTATGAGCCTAAGGTACGTTCGACGCAAACCGAGCACCTATCTTGCACCGACGGTAACACTGTCTCAAAAACTATCGAAAAGGGATTCTACATGACCCACGTCACCTAGGAGTTCCATCGGTTGCCTCCAATACTATTTCCGAGCCTATAGTACGTTCGACGCAAACCGTGCACCAATCTTGCATCAAGAGTAGCACTATCTCCAAACGGACCGAACCGAGCTTCCACTTGAGCCTCGTCACCTAGGAGTCCCATCGAGTGCATCCAAAATGATTTCTATGCCTACGGTATCTTCGGTGCAAACCGTGCACCTATCTTGCACTGACACTAACACTGTCTCCAAACGGACTAAAATGAGATTCCACACGACCCACGTCACTTACGAGTTCCATTGGGAGCGTCCAAAACTATTTACGAGCCTATGGTATGTTCAGTGCAAACCATGCACCTATCTTGCGTGAAGATTAGCACTATCTCCAAACAGACCGAACCGAGCTCTACTAGTCCATCGTCACCTAGGAGAACCATCGGCTGCGTCTAAAACGATTTATGAGCCTATGTTATTTTTGACGCAAATCGAGCACCTATCTTGCACCGACACTAACACTGTCTCAAAAAAGATCGAAACGAGATTTCGCATGACCCACGTCACCTAGCAGTTTCATCGAGTGCCTCCAATACTATTTTGGAGCCTACGATACGTTCACGCAAACCGTGCACCAATCTTGCAGGAACGCTAACAATGTCTCAAAACAGATCGAAACAACATTCCACATGACCCACGTCACCAATGAGTTCCATCGGGTGCCTCCGAAACTATTTCTGAGCGTACGGTACATTCGACACAAACCGTGCACCAATCTTGCACCAAGAGTTGCACTATCTCCAAACAGACGGAACCGAGCTTCCACTTGGGCCTCGTCACCTAGGAGCCTACCGATTGCATCCAAAACGATTTCTATGCCTACGGTATGTTCGGTGCAAACCTTGCACCTATGTTACATTGACACTAACACTATCTCCAAATGGACTAAAATGAGATTCCACACGACCCACGTCACTTACGAGTTCCATCGGGTGCGTCCAAAACTATTTATGAGCCTATAGTACGTTTAGTGCAAACCAAGCACCGATCTTACATCAAGATTAGCACTATCTCCAAACGGACTGAACAGAGCTCCACCAGAGCCACGTCACCTAGAAGTACCATCGAGTGCGTCTGAAACGATTTATGAGCCTAAGGTATGTTTGGCGCAAACCGAGCACCTATCTTGCACCGACGGTAACACTGTCTCGAAAACTATCAAAAAGGGATTCTACATGACCCACGTCACCTAGGAGTTCCATCGATTGCCTCCAATACTATTTCCAAGCCTACAGTACGTTCGACGCAAACCGTGCACCAATCTTGCATCAAGAGTAGCACTATCTCCAAACGGACCGAACTGAGCTTCCACTTGAGCCTCGTCACCTAGGAGTCCCATCGAGTCCATCCAAAACGATTTCTATGCCTACGGTATGTTCAGTGCAAACCATGCACCTATCTTGCACTGACACTAACATGTCTCCAAACGGACTAAAATGAGATTCCACACGACCCACGTCACTTACGAGTTCCATCGGGAGCGTCCAAAACTATTTACGAGCCTATGGTATGTTCAGTGCAAACCGTGCACCTATCTTGCTTGAAGATTAGCACTATCTCCAAACAGACCGAACCGAGCTCCACAAGTCCATCGTCAACTAGGAGAACCATCGGCTGCGTCTAAAACGATTTATGAGCCTATGGTATGTTTGACGCAAATCGAGCACCTATCTTGCACCGACGCTAACACTGTCTAAAAAAAGATCAAAACGAGATTTCGCATGACCCACGTCACCTAGCAGTTTCATCAAGTGCCTCCAATACTATTTTCGAGCCTACGATACATTCACGCAAACCGTGCACCAATCTTGCACGAACGCTAACAATGTCTCAAAACAGATCGAAACAACATTCCACATGACCCACGTCACCAAGGAGTTCCATCGGGTGCCTCCGAAACTATTTCTGAGCGTACGGTACGTTCGACACAAACCGTGCACCAATCTTGCACCAAGAGTTACACTATCTCCAAACAGACGGAACCGAGCTTCCACTTGGGCCTCGTCACCTAGGAGCCTACCGATTGCATCCAAAACGATTTCTATGCCTACGGTATGTTCGGTGCAAACCGTGCACCTATGTTACATTGACACTAACACTATCTCCAAATGGACTAAAATGAGATTCCACACGACCCACGTCACTTACGAGTTCCATCGGGTACGTCCAAAACCATTTATGAGCCTATAGTACGTTTAGTGCAAACCAAGCACCGATCTTACATCAAGATTAGCAGTATCTCCAAACGGACTGAACAGAGCTCCACCAGAGCCACGTCACCTAGAAGTACCATCGAGTGCGTCTGAAACGATTTATGAGCCTAAGGTACGTTTGGCGCAAACCGAGCACCTATCTTGCACCGACGGTAACACTGTCTCGAAAACTATCAAAAAGGGATTCTACATGACCCACGTCACCTAGGAGTTCCATCGATTGCCTCCAATACTATTTCCAAGCCTACAGTACGTTCGACGCAAACCGTGCACCAATCTTGCATCAAGAGTAGCACTATCTGCAAACGGACCGAACCTAGCTTCCACTTGAGCCTCGTCACCTAGGAGTCCCATCGAGTGCATCCAAAATGATTTCTATGCCTACGGTATGTTTGGTGCAAACGGTGCACCTATCTTGCACTGACACTAACACTGTCTCCAAACAGACTAAAATGAGATTCCACACGACCCACGTCACTCACGAGTTCCATTGGGAGCGTCCAAAACTATTTACGAGCCTACGGTATGTTCAGTGCAAACCATGCACCTATCTTGCGTGAAGATTAGCACTATCTCCAAACAGACCGAACCGAGCTCTACTAGTCCATCGTCACCTAGGAGAACCACCGGCTGCGTCTAAAACGATTTATGAGCCTATGTTATTTTTGACGCAAATCGAGCACCTATCTTGCACCGACACTAACACTGTCTCAAAAAAGATCGAAACGAGATTTCGCATGACCCACGTCACCTAGCAGTTTCATCGAGTGCCTCCAATACTATTTTGGAGCCTATGATACGTTCACGCAAACCGTGCACCAATCTTGCAGGAACGCTAACAATGTCTCAAAACAGATCGAAACAACATTCCACATGACCCACGTCACCAATGAGTTCCATCGGGTGCCTCCGAAACTATTTCTGAGCCTACGGTACGTTCGACACAAACCGTGCACCAATCTTGCACCAAGAGTAGCACTATCTCCAAATAGACGGAACCAAGCTTCCACTTGGGCCTCGTCACCTAGGAGCCTACCGATTGCATCCAAAACGATTTCTATGCCTACGGTATGTTCGGTGCAAACCTTGCACCTATGTTACATTGACACTAACACTATCTCCAAATGGACTAAAATGAGATTCCACACGACCCACGTCACTTACGAGTTCCATCGGGTACGTCCAAAACCATTTATGAGCCTATAGTACGTTTAGTGCAAACCAAGCACCGATCTTACATCAAGATTAGCACTATCTCCAAACGGACTGAACAGAGCTCCACCAGAGCCACGTCACCTAGAAGTACCATCGAGTGCGTCTAAAACGATTTATGAGCCTAAGGTACGTTTGGCGCAAACCGAGCACCTATCTTGCACCGACGGTAACACTGTCTCGAAAACTATCAAAAAGGGATTCTACATGACCCACGTCACCTAGGAGTTCCATCGATTGCCTCTAATACTATTTCCAAGCCTACAGTACGTTCGACGCAAACCGTGCACCAATCTTGCATCAAGAGTAGCACTATCTGCAAACGGACCGAACCTAGCTTCCACTTGAGCCTCGTCACCTAGGAGTCCCATCGAGTGCATCCAAAATGATTTCTATGCCTACGGTATGTTTGGTGCAAACCGTGCACCTATCTTGCACTGACACTAACACTGTCTCCAAACGGACTAAAATGAGATTCCACACGACCCACGTCACTTACGATTTCCATTGGGAGCATCCAAAACTATTTACGAGCCTATGGTATGTTCAGTGCAAACCATGCACCTATCTTGCGTGAAGATTAGCACTATCTCCAAACAGACCGAACCGAGCTCTACTAGTCCATCGTCACCTAGGAGAACCATCGGCTGCGTCTAAAACGATTTATGAGCCTATGTTATTTTTGACGCAAATCGAGCACCTATCTTGCACCGACACTAACACTGTCTCAAAAAAGATCGAAACGAGATTTCGCATGACCCACGTCACCTAGCAGTTTCATTGAGTGCCTCCAATACTATTTTGGAGCCTACGATACGTTCACGCAAACCGTGCACCAATCTTGCAGGAACGCTAACAATGTCTCAAAACAGATCGAAACAACATTCCACATGACCCACGTCACCAATGAGTTCCATCGGGTGCCTCCGAAACTATTTCTGAGCGTACGGTACGTTCGACACAAACCGTGCACCAATCTTGCACCAAGAGTTGCACTATCTCCAAACAGACGGAACCGAGCTTCCACTTGGGCCTCGTCACCTAGGAGCCTACCGATTGCATCCAAAACGATTTCTATGCCTACGGTATGTTCGGTGCAAACCTTGCACCTATGTTACATTGACACTAACACTATCTCCAAATGGACTAAAATGAGATTCCACACGACCCATGTCACTTACGAGTTCCATCGGGTGCGTCCAAAACTATTTATGAGCCTATAGTACGTTTAGTGCAAACCAAGCACCGATCTTACATCAAGATTAGCACTATCTCCAAACGGACTGAACAGAGCTCCACCAGAGCCACGTCACCTAGAAGTACCATCGAGTGCGTCTGAAACGATTTATGAGCCTAAGGTATGTTTGGCGCAAACCGAGCACCTATCTTGCACCGACGGTAACACTGTCTCGAAAACTATCAAAAAGGGATTCTACATGACCCACGTCACCTAGGAGTTCCATCGATTGCCTCCAATACTATTTCCAAGCCTACAGTACGTTCGACGCAAACCGTGCACCAATCTTGCATCAAGAGTAGCACTATCTCCAAACGGACCGAACTGAGCTTCCACTTGAGCCTCGTCACCTAGGAGTCCCATCGAGTCCATCCAAAACGATTTCTATGCCTACGGTATGTTCAGTGCAAACCATGCACCTATCTTGCACTGACACTAACATGTCTCCAAACGGACTAAAATGAGATTCCACACGACCCACGTCACTTACGAGTTCCATCGGGAGCGTCCAAAACTATTTACGAGCCTATGGTATGTTCAGTGCAAACCGTGCACCTATCTTGCTTGAAGATTAGCACTATCTCCAAACAGACCGAACCGAGCTCCACAAGTCCATCGTCAACTAGGAGAACCATCGGCTGCGTCTAAAACGATTTATGAGCCTATGGTATGTTTGACGCAAATCGAGCACCTATCTTGCACCGACGCTAACACTGTCTAAAAAAAGATCAAAACGAGATTTCACATGACCCACGTCACCTAGCAGTTTCATCAAGTGCCTCCAATACTATTTTCGAGCCTACGATACATTCACGCAAACCGTGCACCAATCTTGCACGAACGCTAACAATGTCTCAAAACAGATCGAAACAACATTCCACATGACCCACGTCACCAAGGAGTTCCATCGGGTGCCTCCGAAACTATTTCTGAGCGTACGGTACGTTCGACACAAACCGTGCACCAATCTTGCACCAAGAGTTACACTATCTCCAAACAGACGGAACCGAGCTTCCACTTGGGCCTCGTCACCTAGGAGCCTACCGATTGCATCCAAAACGATTTCTATGCCTACGGTATGTTCGGTGCAAACCGTGCACCTATGTTACATTGACACTAACACTATCTCCAAATGGACTAAAATGAGATTCCACACGACCCACGTCACTTACGAGTTCCATCGGGTACGTCCAAAACCATTTATGAGCCTATAGTACGTTTAGTGCAAACCAAGCACCGATCTTACATCAAGATTAGCAGTATCTCCAAACGGACTGAACAGAGCTCCACCAGAGCCACGTCACCTAGAAGTACCATCGAGTGCGTCTGAAACGATTTATGAGCCTAAGGTACGTTTGGCGCAAACCGAGCACCTATCTTGCACCGACGGTAACACTGTCTCGAAAACTATCAAAAAGGGATTCTACATGACCCACGTCACCTAGGAGTTCCATCGATTGCCTCCAATACTATTTCCAAGCCTACAGTACGTTCGACGCAAACCGTGCACCAATCTTGCATCAAGAGTAGCACTATCTGCAAACGGACCGAACCTAGCTTCCACTTGAGCCTCGTCACCTAGGAGTCCCATCGAGTGCATCCAAAATGATTTCTATGCCTACGGTATGTTTGGTGCAAACGGTGCACCTATCTTGCACTGACACTAACACTGTCTCCAAACAGACTAAAATGAGATTCCACACGACCCACGTCACTCACGAGTTCCATTGGGAGCGTCCAAAACTATTTACGAGCCTACGGTATGTTCAGTGCAAACCATGCACCTATCTTGCGTGAAGATTAGCACTATCTCCAAACAGACCGAACCGAGCTCTACTAGTCCATCGTCACCTAGGAGAACCACCGGCTGCGTCTAAAACGATTTATGAGCCTATGTTATTTTTGACGCAAATCGAGCACCTATCTTGCACCGACACTAACACTGTCTCAAAAAAGATCGAAACGAGATTTCGCATGACCCACGTCACCTAGCAGTTTCATCGAGTGCCTCCAATACTATTTTGGAGCCTATGATACGTTCACGCAAACCGTGCACCAATCTTGCAGGAACGCTAACAATGTCTCAAAACAGATCGAAACAACATTCCACATGACCCACGTCACCAATGAGTTCCATCGGGTGCCTCCGAAACTATTTCTGAGCCTACGGTACGTTCGACACAAACCGTGCACCAATCTTGCACCAAGAGTAGCACTATCTCCAAATAGACGGAACCAAGCTTCCACTTGGGCCTCGTCACCTAGGAGCCTACCGATTGCATCCAAAACGATTTCTATGCCTACGGTATGTTCGGTGCAAACCTTGCACCTATGTTACATTGACACTAACACTATCTCCAAATGGACTAAAATGAGATTCCACACGACCCACGTCACTTACGAGTTCCATCGGGTACGTCCAAAACCATTTATGAGCCTATAGTACGTTTAGTGCAAACCAAGCACCGATCTTACATCAAGATTAGCACTATCTCCAAACGGACTGAACAGAGCTCCACCAGAGCCACGTCACCTAGAAGTACCATCGAGTGCGTCTAAAACGATTTATGAGCCTAAGGTACGTTTGGCGCAAACCGAGCACCTATCTTGCACCGACGGTAACACTGTCTCGAAAACTATCAAAA
Organism: Saccharum hybrid cultivar R570; assembly: GCA_038087645.1. Taxonomy (NCBI): domain Eukaryota; kingdom Viridiplantae; phylum Streptophyta; class Magnoliopsida; order Poales; family Poaceae; genus Saccharum; species Saccharum hybrid cultivar. Next base: position 16,595,587 of record JAQSUU010000216.1, on the reverse strand, counting down.
AGGGATTCTACATGACCCACGTCACCTAGGAGTTCCATCGATTGCCTCTAATACTATTTCCAAGCCTACAGTACGTTCGACGCAAACCGTGCACCAATCTTGCATCAAGAGTAGCACTATCTGCAAACGGACCGAACCTAGCTTCCACTTGAGCCTCGTCACCTAGGAGTCCCATCGAGTGCATCCAAAATGATTTCTATGCCTACGGTATGTTTGGTGCAAACCGTGCACCTATCTTGCACTGACACTAACACTGTCTCCAAACGGACTAAAATGAGATTCCACACGACCCACGTCACTTACGATTTCCATTGGGAGCATCCAAAACTATTTACGAGCCTATGGTATGTTCAGTGCAAACCATGCACCTATCTTGCGTGAAGATTAGCACTATCTCCAAACAGACCGAACCGAGCTCTACTAGTCCATCGTCACCTAGGAGAACCATCGGCTGCGTCTAAAACGATTTATGAGCCTATGTTATTTTTGACGCAAATCGAGCACCTATCTTGCACCGACACTAACACTGTCTCAAAAAAGATCGAAACGAGATTTCGCATGACCCACGTCACCTAGCAGTTTCATTGAGTGCCTCCAATACTATTTTGGAGCCTACGATACGTTCACGCAAACCGTGCACCAATCTTGCAGGAACGCTAACAATGTCTCAAAACAGATCGAAACAACATTCCACATGACCCACGTCACCAATGAGTTCCATCGGGTGCCTCCGAAACTATTTCTGAGCGTACGGTACGTTCGACACAAACCGTGCACCAATCTTGCACCAAGAGTTGCACTATCTCCAAACAGACGGAACCGAGCTTCCACTTGGGCCTCGTCACCTAGGAGCCTACCGATTGCATCCAAAACGATTTCTATGCCTACGGTATGTTCGGTGCAAACCTTGCACCTATGTTACATTGACACTAACACTATCTCCAAATGGACTAAAATGAGATTCCACACGACCCATGTCACTTACGAGTTCCATCGGGTGCGTCCAAAACTATTTATGAGCCTATAGTACGTTTAGTGCAAACCAAGCACCGATCTTACATCAAGATTAGCACTATCTCCAAACGGACTGAACAGAGCTCCACCAGAGCCACGTCACCTAGAAGTACCATCGAGTGCGTCTGAAACGATTTATGAGCCTAAGGTATGTTTGGCGCAAACCGAGCACCTATCTTGCACCGACGGTAACACTGTCTCGAAAACTATCAAAAAGGGATTCTACATGACCCACGTCACCTAGGAGTTCCATCGATTGCCTCCAATACTATTTCCAAGCCTACAGTACGTTCGACGCAAACCGTGCACCAATCTTGCATCAAGAGTAGCACTATCTCCAAACGGACCGAACTGAGCTTCCACTTGAGCCTCGTCACCTAGGAGTCCCATCGAGTCCATCCAAAACGATTTCTATGCCTACGGTATGTTCAGTGCAAACCATGCACCTATCTTGCACTGACACTAACATGTCTCCAAACGGACTAAAATGAGATTCCACACGACCCACGTCACTTACGAGTTCCATCGGGAGCGTCCAAAACTATTTACGAGCCTATGGTATGTTCAGTGCAAACCGTGCACCTATCTTGCTTGAAGATTAGCACTATCTCCAAACAGACCGAACCGAGCTCCACAAGTCCATCGTCAACTAGGAGAACCATCGGCTGCGTCTAAAACGATTTATGAGCCTATGGTATGTTTGACGCAAATCGAGCACCTATCTTGCACCGACGCTAACACTGTCTAAAAAAAGATCAAAACGAGATTTCACATGACCCACGTCACCTAGCAGTTTCATCAAGTGCCTCCAATACTATTTTCGAGCCTACGATACATTCACGCAAACCGTGCACCAATCTTGCACGAACGCTAACAATGTCTCAAAACAGATCGAAACAACATTCCACATGACCCACGTCACCAAGGAGTTCCATCGGGTGCCTCCGAAACTATTTCTGAGCGTACGGTACGTTCGACACAAACCGTGCACCAATCTTGCACCAAGAGTTGCACTATCTCCAAACAGACGGAACCGAGCTTCCACTTGGGCCTCGTCACCTAGGAGCCTACCGATTGCATCCAAAACGATTTCTATGCCTACGGTATGTTCGGTGCAAACCTTGCACCTATGTTACATTGACACTAACACTATCTCCAAATGGACTAAAATGAGATTCCACACGACCCATGTCACTTACGAGTTCCATCGGGTGCGTCCAAAACTATTTATGAGCCTATAGTACGTTTAGTGCAAACCAAGCACCGATCTTACATCAAGATTAGCACTATCTCCAAACGGACTGAACAGAGCTCCACCAGAGCCACGTCACCTAGAAGTACCATCGAGTGCGTCTGAAACGATTTATGAGCCTAAGGTATGTTTGGCGCAAACCGAGCACCTATCTTGCACCGACGGTAACACTGTCTCGAAAACTATCAAAAAGGGATTCTACATGACCCACGTCACCTAGGAGTTCCATCGATTGCCTCCAATACTATTTCCAAGCCTACAGTACGTTCGACGCAAACCGTGCACCAATCTTGCATCAAGAGTAGCACTATCTGCAAACGGACCGAACCTAGCTTCCACTTGAGCCTCGTCACCTAGGAGTCCCATCGAGTGCATCCAAAATGATTTCTATGCCTACGGTATGTTTGGTGCAAACGGTGCACCTATCTTGCACTGACACTAACACTGTCTCCAAACAGACTAAAATGAGATTCCACACGACCCACGTCACTCACGAGTTCCATTGGGAGCGTCCAAAACTATTTACGAGCCTACGGTATGTTCAGTGCAAACCATGCACCTATCTTGCGTGAAGATTAGCACTATCTCCAAACAGACCGAACCGAGCTCTACTAGTCCATCGTCACCTAGGAGAACCACCGGCTGCGTCTAAAACGATTTATGAGCCTATGTTATTTTTGACGCAAATCGAGCACCTATCTTGCACCGACACTAACACTGTCTCAAAAAGATCGAAACGAGATTCCACATGACCCACGTCACCAAGCAGTTTCATTGAGTGCCTACAATACTATTTTTGAGCCTATGATACGTTCGACGCAAACCGTGCACCAATCTTGCATGAACGCTAACAATGTCTCAAAACAGATCGAAACAAGATTCCACATGACCCACGTCACCAAGGAGTTCCATCGGGTGCCTCCGAAACTATTTCTGAGCCTACGGTACGTTCGACACAAACCGTGCACCAATCTTGCACCAAGAGTAGCACTATCTCCAAATAGACGGAACCAAGCTTCCACTTGGGCCTCGTCACCTAGGAGCCTACCGATTGCATCCAAAACGATTTCTATGCCTACGGTATGTTCGGTGCAAACCTTGCACCTATGTTACATTGACACTAACACTATCTCCAAATGGACTAAAATGAGATTCCACACGACCCACGTCACTTACGAGTTCCATCGGGTGCGTCTAGAACTATTTATGAGCCTATAGTACGTTTAGTGCAAACCAAGCACCGATCTTACATCAAGATTAGCACTATCTCCAAACGGACTGAACAGAGCTCCACTAGAGCCACGTCACCTAGAAGTACCATCGAGTGCGTCTGAAACAATTTATGAGCCTAAGGTACGTTTGGCGCAAACCGAGCACCTATCTTGCACCGACGGTAACACTGTCTCGAAAACTATCAAAAAGGGATTCTACATGACCCATGTCACCTAGGAGTTCCATCGATTGCCTCCAATACTATTTCCAAGCCTACAGTACGTTCGACGCAAACCGTGCACCAATCTTGCATCAAGAGTAGCACTATCTCCAAACGGACCGAACCGAGCTTCCACTTGAGCCTCGTCACCTAGGAGTCGCATCGAGTCCATCCAAAACGATTTCTATGCCTACGGTATGTTCGGTGCAAACCTTGCACCTATCTTGCACTGACACTTACACTATCTCCAAATGGACTAAAATGAGATTCCACACAACCCACGTCACTTACGAGTTCCATCGGGTGCATCCAAAACTATTTCTGAGCCTATAGTACGTTCAGTGCAAACCAAGCACCGATCTTACATCAAGATTAGCACTATCTCCAAACGGACTGAACAGAGCTCCACCAGAGCCACGTCACCTAGAAGTACCATCGAGTGCGTCTGGAACGATTTATGAGCCTATGGTATGTTTGACGCAAATCGAGCACCTATCTTGCACCGACGCTAACACTGTCTAAAAAAAGATCAAAACGAGATTTCGCATGACCCACGTCACCTAGCAGTTTCATCGAGTGCCTCCAATACTATTTTTGAGCGTACGATACATTCCCGCAAACCGTGCACCCATCTTGCACGAACGCTAACAATGTCTCAAAACAGATCGAAACAACATTCCACATGACCCACGTCACTAAGGAGTTCCATCGGGTGCCTCCGAAACTATTTCTGAGCGTACGGTACGTTTGACACAAACCGTGCACCAAGAGTTGCACTATCTCCAAACAGACGGAACCGAGCTTCCACTTGGGCCTCGTCACCTAGGAGCCTACTGATTGCATCTAAAACGATTTCTATGCCTATGGTATGTTCGGTGCAAACCGTGCACCGATGTTACATTGACACTAACACAATCTCCAAATGGACTAAAACGAGATTCCACATGACCCACGTCACTTACGAGTTCCATCGGGTGCATCCAAAACTATTTCTGAGCCTATAGTACGTTCAGTGCAAACCAAGCACCGATCTTACATCAAGATTAGCACTATCTCCAAACGGACTGAACAGAGCTCCACCAGAGCCACGTCACCTAGAAGTACCATCGAGTGCGTCTGGAACGATTTATGAGCCTAAGGTACGTTTGACGCAAACCGAGCACCTATCTTGCACCGACGGTAACACTATCTCGAAAACTATCGAAAAGGGATTCTAAATGACCCACATCACCTAGGAGTTCCATCGGTTGCCTCCAATACTATTTCTGAGCCTATAGTACGTTCGATGCAAACCGTGCACCAATCTTGCATCAAGAGTAGCACTATCTCCAAACGGACCGAACCGAGCTTCCACTTGAGCCTCGTCACCAAGGAGTCCCATCGAGTGCATCCAAAACGATTTCTGTGCCTACGGTATGTTCGGTGCAAACCGTGCACCTATCTTGCACTAACACTAACATGTCTCCAAAAGGACTAAAATCAGATTCCACACGACCCACGTCACTTACGAGTTCCATCGGGAGCGTCCAAAACTATTTACGAGCCTACAGTATGTTCAGTGCAAACCGTGCACCTATCTTGCGTGAAGATTAGAACTATCTCCAAACAGACCGAACCGAGCTACACTAGTCCATCGTCACCTAGGAGAACCATCGGCTGCGTCTAAAACGATTTATGAGCCTATGGTATGTTTGATGCAAACTGAGCACCTATCTTGCACCAACGCTAACACTGTCTCAAAAAAGATCGAAACGAGATTTCGCATGACCCACGTCACCTAGCAGTTTCATCGAGTGCCTCCAATACTATTTTCGAGCCTACGATACGTTCGACGCAAACCGTGCACCAATCTTGCACGAACGCTAACAATGTCTCAAAACAGATCGAAATGAGATTCCACATGACCCACGTCACCTATCTGTTTCATCGAGTGCCTCCAATACTATTTTTGAGCCTACGATACGTTCGACACAAACCGTGCACCAATCTTGCACCAAGAGTTGCACTATCTCCAAACAGACGGAACCGAGCTTCCACTTGGGCCTCGTCACCTAGGAGCCTACCGATTGCATCCAAAACGATTTCTATGCCTATGGTATGTTCGGTGCAAACCGTGCACCTATGTTACATTGACACTAACACTATCTCCAAATGGACTAAAACAAGATTCCACATGACCCACGTCACTTACGAGTTCCATCGGGTGCGTCCAAAACTATTTATGAGCCTATAGTACGTTCAGTGCAAACCAAGCACCGATCTTACATCAAGATTAGCACTGTCTCCAAACGGACTGAACAGAGCTCCACCAGAGCCACGTAACCTAGAAGTACCATCGAGTGCGTCTGAAATGATTTATGAGCCTAAGGTACGTTTGACGCAAACCGAGCACCTATCTTGCACCGACGGTAACACTATCTTGAAAACTATCGAAAAGGGATTCTAAATGACCCACGTCACCTAGGAGTTCCATCGGTTGCCTCCAATACTATTTCTGAGCCTATAGTACGTTCGACGCAAACCGTGCACCAATCTTGCATCAAGAGTAGCACTATCTCCAAACGGACCGAACCGAGCTTCCACTTGAGCCTCCTCACCTAGGAGTCCCATCGAGTGCATCCAAAACGATTTCTGTGCCTACGGTATGTTCGCTGCAAACCGTGCACCTATCTTGCACTGACACTGACACTGTCTCCAAACGGAATAAAACGAGATTCCACACGACCCACGTCACTTACAAGTTCCATCGGGAGCGTCCAAAACTATTCACGAGCCTATGGTATGTTCAGTGCAAACCATGCACCTATCTTGCGTCAAGATTAGCACTATCTCCAAACAGACCAAACTGAGCTCCACTAGTCCATCATCACCTAGGAGAACCATCGGCTGCGCCAAAAACGATTTATGAGCCTATGGTATGTTTGACGCAAACTGAGCACCTATCTTGTACCAATGCTAACACTGTCTCAAAAAAGATCGAAACGAGATTTCGCATGACCCACGTCACCTAGCAGTTTCATCGAGTGCCTCCAATTCTATTTTCGAGCCTACGATACGTTCGACGCAAACTGTGCACCAATCTTGCATCAAGAGTAGCACTATCTCCAAACGGACCGAACCGAGCTTCCACTTGAGCCTCGTCACCTAGGAGTCCCATCGAGTGCATCCAAAACGATTTCTGTGCCTACGGTATGTTCGGTGCAAACCGTGCACCTATCTTGCACTGACACTAACATGTCTCCAAACGGACTAAAATGAGATTCCACACGACCCACGTCACTTACGAGTTCCATCGGGAGCGTCCAAAACTATTTACGAGCCTACGGTATGTTCAGTGCAAACCGTGCACCTATCTTGCGTGAAGATTAGCACTATCTCCAAACAGACCGAACCGAGCTACACTAGTCCATCGTCACCTAGGAGAACCATCGGCTGCGTCTAAAACGATTTATGAGCCTATGGTATGTTTGACGCAAACTGAGCACCTATCTTGCACCAACGCTAACACTGTCTCCAAAAAGATCGAAACGAGATTTCGCATGACCCACTTCACCTAGCAGTTTCATCGAGTCCCTCCAATACTATTTTCGAGCCTACGATACGTTCGAAGCAAACCGTGCACCAATCTTGCACGAATGCTAACAATGTCTCAAAACAGATCGAAACGAGATTCCACATGACCCACGTCACCTAGCAGTTTCATCGAGTGCCTCCAATACAATTTTTGAGCCTACGATACGTTCGACACAAACCGTGCACCAATCTTGCACCAAGAGTTGCACTATCTCCAAACAGACGGAACCGAGCTTCCACTTGGGCCTCGTCACCTAGGAGCCTACCGATTGCATCCAAAATGATTTCTATGCCTATGGTATGTTCGGCGCAAACCGTGCACCATTGACACTAACACTATCTCCAAATAGACTAAAACGAGATTCCACATGACCCACGTCACTTACGAGTTTCATAGGGTGCGTCCAAAACTATTTATGAGCCTACGTTCAGAGCAAACCAAGCACCGATCTTACATCAAGATTAGCACTGTCTCCAAACGGACTGAACAGAGCTCCACCAGAGCCACGTCACCTAGAAGTACCATCGAGTGCGTCTGAAACGATTTATGAGCCTAAGGTACGTTTGACGCAAACCGAGCACCTATCTTGCATCGACGGTAACACTATCTCGAAATCTATCGAAAAGGGATTCTAAATGACCCACGTCACCTAGGAGTTCCATCGGTTGCGTCCAATACTATTTCTGAGCCTACAGTACGTTCGACGCAAACCGTGCACCAATCTTGCATCAAGAGTAGCACTATCTCCAAATGGACTGAACCAAGCTTCCACTTGAGCCTCCTCACCTAGGAGTCCCATCGAGTGCATCCAAAACGATTTCTGAGCCTACGGTATGTTCGCTGAAACCGTGCACCTATCTTGCACTGACACTTACTGATGAGATATAGGCCCGATGTTCCGAGAGGTAACCGGTAAGTTCGACTTGTGGAGATCTCGACGTTGGCGATCCGGCTTCAAATCAGACACGATTCGAACCCTGCAACCGTTACACCACTGCTCTGATACCTCCCCTCCTTCTAGAATTGGAGTCGCCCTCGACTTTATCCCATCATCAACGAACTCCTGCAAAAGGTTAGTGACAGCAGGCAATGCACCAGACATAATAGGTTGACAAAACATAGTATAACATGGTGTATCAGGATTATCACATAACTCAGCAGTAGCAGAAGTTGTAGCAAGAAAAGTACCTCCTTTTAACTTAATCCCATTATTTTTAGCAATGTCAGTTGGAGGTTTATTTTTAATCTCTTTAGCATGTTTAATAATTTCCGTAGGAGACAAAGGCAGCAATGTAATTTTCTTATCCTTATGTACGATAGTGTATGTATTAGTTCTACCATGGTGTATAGCATCATTATCAAATTCCCATGGACGACCTAACAAAATAGAACAAGCTTGCATAGGGACAACATCAAAATCAGCAGTATCATGATAAGAACCTGTGAAAAAGCTAATGCGTGCTGATTTAGTTACCTTAGTCTTACCACTATTATTGAACCATTGAAGTTTATATGGATACGAATGTTGTCGTGTGGTCAAGCCAAGCTTCTCAACCAAATCTGAACTCACCAAGTTATTGCAACTTCCGCTATCAATGATAGTGAGAACACGACAACCCTGCACAATGAAATACATGTGGAACAAATTGTTTCGTTGAATCTTCATCTCGTCTTCATGTCCCACACGTGTACTTAACACACGCTGCACAAGAAGGCTAGGGTAATCCGCGGCAGCAGCCACAGAGTCAATGATGATAGCCTCCTTGTCTTGATCGCCCTCAGTGGAATCTGCATCAATGTTAGCAGCAAGGGCTAAATCATCTTCAACATCACTAGTACTTACATATCCATCCTCGGTAGCAATGAAAGCACGACGACTGGGGCAATCCTTCATGACATGTCCCATGCCTTTGCATCGGTGGCAAATGATTTTAGCGCTGGACGAGGAGCAGCTAGTAGAAGCACCTGGAGTGGCACCTTTCTTCTGCACATCAGACAATTTACTTACCCCATGTGGTGCAACAGAAAGCTTGGGCGTCTCCGGCTCAGAACGCTGCTGAAAATTCCTCCCATTGTTAGACCTGAAAGGCTGGTGTTGTTTGCGGCCCTGTACTTCACGTTCTGCCTTAATAGCAAGATGATACAATTGGGAAAAATTGCGCCATTCTTTGTAATCAAGTATGTTCTGGATATCATGGTTTGGACCACCAAAAAATCTAGCACTAGCATCATTATCATCTTCATTTATACCACAACGGGCTAAACCAATAAGCAATTCTTGATAGTAAGCTTCTACTCCTTTATCACCTTGTTTTAAAGTTTGCAGTTTTAAACGTAAATCATGTTGGTAATAAGGAGGAACAAAATGGGATTTCATACGTTGCTTTAAAGCATTCCAAGTTTGAGGCACAGCAGCAGCATTATTAGCATTGCAAAGATCACTCCACCAGAACAAAGCAAAATTAGTAAACTCACTAGTAGCAAGTCTAACTCTATGCTCAGCAGGAACATTATGAGAATCAAATTTTTGTTGAACAGCAAGCTCCCAATCTAAATAAGCCTCTGGATCAACATTACCAGCAAAAGGAGGAAGGCTAAATTTAATTTTAGCAAAAGGATCGTTATTACCATGATTATTACCTCCCATACCGTGACGGTTGAAGTTGAGGCGGCGACGGGCATAACCGTCAGCATCCGCATCGTCATCACCAAAATCACCGGCATCGTCATCAGCAGCACGATGAGGTGGAGGACGTTGCTCGAGTTGTTCAATGCGGGTGACCAGATTGTTCATATTGCGCGTCAGCTCGGTCATAAGATTGTGTTGTTCAGTCATGAACGTTGTAAGCTCGCCCTTGGACATGCAATCATTGAAGTCCGTCGGAGATCCTGCCATGGTTAGAAGATAGAAAAAGACAACACCAAAGTATTATCCCTATCAACTAAAAGGAACCAAGTGGTGGTGGTGGTGAAAGTGGAATGCAAAATCACAAGCGGCTTACCACCGTCTTGCCTGTATTCTTACCAACGCCAAACAAGAGCAAAACCAACGTGGCGAAGCAATCTATTGTTGAGCGTGGGTAACAATTGCAAGATGAACCTGTGCTGACAGAAGAATATGTGGAGCTATGGGTAGGCACACAATATGACAGCAAGGATTAGCAATTAACGAAAGCAGATTAGCGATTGTTCAATCCAGATCCAAAGTACAAATCACAGCTGCTGGCTAAGACGTGTCGAGACGTAGCGCAACAAGGTGAAAACAAGGACGATGGAAAGAACGCACAGAACAAGCAAATAACCAGATTTTTCCTTTTTTCTGAATTTTTCCCTGATTTTTCCAAAAGGCACTAGTAGGAATCAAACTTTTTTATTTTTTCACTATTTTTTTATATTTTTCTCTGAACAAGGATCACAAAAGATGCAACCACAAAAATTGGCACCTACAACTGAGGTGGGATGTGGTCTACAGAAAAACAGCACGTTCTCTGAAAAGCGTGCAAAAGCTTTGACAATTTTTTCTTTATTTTCCTGATTTTTTTTGGCAATTTTGACGAAACCAAACAGGGCAAAGCCGAGTTTGGGTCGGCTCCAAACGGTGTCAAGAAGCTGCTGTAAAAATTTCAGATTTTTCTGATAAACGAACGAAAAGTTATGCCTGTTTTACCGAAGGTATGTCAAGTTATGTTTTGACTGGAGGCACAACACGACAGCGACAGTTAGGGCAAAGCGTCCCTAAACTCCAACACCGATCACAAGAGTGTCCCTGTGACTCCAACAGCGACAGTAGGTATTCGCCTGATGATGAAAGGAGGGCTGCGATGCAGGCAAAATAAAAGAGCGGCTGGCAACCTATCTAGGGTTTGCGCGGCGGCAAGAAGTTACACAAGGCGGCTAGCGGGGGCAAGTCGAGTAATGTGGTGGCTTCGACTTGTTGTTTGGGAACAGTGGATGGGATAGCGGCGGAAAACAAAAATCACAGCAACGGGCGATTGAACTACGACCACGATCACAATCCTAAACCAGCAACAAGACTCGACCATGGACACAAACTCAACAACACGAATCTGAAACGAAATTGCAAAGGCACAAAAGGTGATAGGACAGCGGAAATTGAAATATTTTTGGGCTTTTTGTGGACTCTAGGTAATGAACAAATATGAATCTAAGGCAAACGAGAATATACCTCGCGGTAAACCTAAAATCTCTGATACCAATTGATGAGATACAGGCCCGATCTTCCGAGAGGTAACCGGTAAGTTCGACTTGTGGAGATCTCGACGTTGGCGATCCGGCTTCAAATCAGACATGATTCGAACCCTGCAACCGTTACACCACTGCTCCGTTGGTTATCAACCAAGCACAACTTGATTGACCTCGCCAAGAAGGCTTTTCCTGCAAGCGAATCGAAGAACACAAGAAAGAAGGTAAAACACGCAATCTGAAATTGCAAATATGAATGATGCGAATATCAATTGAGGGTTCAAGAACTCGGTTCCAAAGGACTAATCGACACAGTGGAGGAGATCAAGAACAGGGGCCCTGGATCACTGTAAAAGGATTTGTCACCACAGTTACAATGAACGATTCAGTTTCTCGATGGAAAACTAAACTCTAAACAAAACCCAATTGTCTAACAGCGGCGGCGGCTATGTTTATAGTCTAAGACTCGACCTAGGGTTGAGGATGGCCAGGGGTTGGGCGCCCACAACTTGGGCTTAAGGCCCGACACGATACAAGGCCAAGTTGGCCCAAATAGGTGACGCAGCACCTTGTCGTGGTCACACAGAATGATCCACGGACCTTCTGGAGCTGGGACCAGATCCAAAACGACGGCGTCGTCATCCCCTTTCCAGCGCATCCAAGAACGCCCTGTTTCGATGTCGTATGAGAGAGTTATGACCGAAATAGTGATGACATGTCTGCTGAATCCGAGGGTGACGTGGCAGCTGAGTTGGGGACGAATTGCAACTTGGAGAAGACCATAGCGTCGGTGTGTCCAGCGTGGCGATGTCCTCATCATCCTCCCCTTCTTGAATTGGAGTCGTCCTCGACTCCATCTTGGCGATGTCCTCATCACTTACACTGTCTCCAAACGGACTAAAACGAGATTCCACACGACCCACGTCACTTACAAGTTCCATCGGGAGCGTCCAAAACTATTTACGAGCCTATGGTATGTTCAGTGCAAACCGTACACCTATCTTGCGTCAAGATTAGCACTATCTCCAAACAGACCAAACTGAGCTCCACTAGTCCATCGTCACCTAGGAGAACCATCGGCTGCGCCTAAAACGATTTATGAGCCTATGGTATGTTTGACGCAAACTGAGCACCTATCTTGCACCAACGCTAACACTGTCTCAAAAAAGATCGAAACGAGATTTCGCATGACCCACGTCACCTAGCAGTTTCATCGAGTGCCTCCAATTCTATTTTCGAGCCTACGATACGTTCGACGCAAACCGTGCACCAATCTTGCACGAACGCTAACAATGTCTCAAAACAGATCGAAACAAGATTCCACATGACCCACATCACCTAGCAGTTTCATCGAGTGCCTCTAATACTATTTTTGAGCCTACGATACGTTCGACACAAACCGTGCACCAAACTTGCACCAAGAGTCGCACTATCTCCAAATAGACGGAACCGAGCTTCTACTTGGGCCTCATCACCTAGGAGCCTACCGATTGCATCCAAAACGATTTCTATGCCTATGGTATGTTTGGTGCAAACCGTGCACCTATCTTACATTCACACTAACACTATCTCCAAATGGACTAAAACGAGATTCCACATGACCCACGTCACTTACGTGTTCCATCGGGTGCGTCCAAAACTATTTATGAGCCTATAGTACGTTCAGTGCAAACCAAGCACCGATCTTACATCAAGATTAGCACTATCTCCAAACGGACTGAACAGAGCTCCACCAGAGCCACGTCACCTAGAAGTACCATCGAGTGTGTCAGAAACGATTTATGAGCCTAAGGTACGTTTGACGCAAACCAAGCACCTATCTTGCACCGGCGGTAACACTATCTCGAAAACTATTGAAAAGGGATTCTACATGACCCACGTCACCTAGGAGTTCCATCGGTTGCCTCCAATACTATTTCCGAGCCTACACTACGTTCGACGCAAACCGTGCACCAATCTTGCATCAAGAGTAGCACTATCTCCAAATGGACCGAACCGAGCTTCCACTTGAGCCTGGTCACCTAGGAGTCCCATCGAGTGCATCCAAAACGATTTCTGTGCCTACGGTATGTTCGCTGCAAACCGCGCACCTATCATGCACTAACACTAAAACTGTCTCCAAACGGACTAAAACGAGATTCCACATGACCCACGTCACTTACAAGTTCCATCGGGAGCGTCCAAAACTATTTATGAGCCTACGGTATGTTCAGTGCAAACCGAGCACCTATCTTGCGTCAAGATTAGCACTATCTCCAAACAGACCGAACCGAGCTCCACTAGTCCATCGTCACCTAGGAGAACCATCGGCTGTGCCTAAAACGATTTATGAACCTATGGTATGTTTGACGCACGTCACCTAGCAGTTTCATCGAGTGCCTCCAATACTATTTTTGAGCCTATGATACGTTCGACGCAAACCGTGCACCAATCTTGCACGAACGCTAACAATGTCTCAAAACAGATCGAAACGAGATTCCACATCACCCACGTCGACTAGCAGCTTCATCGAGTGGTTCCAATACTATTTTCGAGCCTACGATAAGTTCAACGCAAACCGTGCACCAATCTTGCACGAACGCTAACAATGTCTCAAAACAGATCGAAACGAGATTCCACATGAGCCACGTCACCAGGGAGTTCGATCGGGTGCCTCCGAAACTATTTCTGAGCCTATGGTACGTTCGACACGAACGGTGCATCAATCTTGCACCAAGAGTTGCACTATCTCCAAACAGATGGAACCGAGCCTCCACTTGGGCCTCGTCACCTAGGAGCCTACCGAGTGCATCCAAAACGATTTCTATGCCTATGGTATGTTCGGTGCAAACCATGCACCTATGTTACATTGACACTAACACTATCTCCAAATGGACTAAAACGAGATTCCACATGACCCACGTCACTTACGAGTTCCATCGGGTGCGTCTAAAACTATTTGTGAGCCTATAGTACATTCAGTGCAAACCAAGCACCGATCTTACATCAAGATTAGCACTATCTCCAAACGGACTGAACAGAGCTCCACCCGAGCCACATCACCTAGAAGTACCATCAGGTACGTCTGAAATGATTTATGAGCCTTTGGTACGTTTGACGCAAACCGAGCACCTATCTTGCACCGACGGTAACACTGTCTCGAAAACTATCGAAAAGGGATTCTACATGACCCACGTCACCTAGGAGTTCCATCGGTTGCCTCCAATACTATTTCTGAGCCTACAGTACGTTCGACGCAAACCATGCACCAATCTTGCATCAAGAGTAGCACTATCTCCAAACGGACCAAACCGAGCTTCCAATTGAGCCTCGTCACCTAGGAGTCACATCGAGTGCATCCAAAACGATTTCTATGCCTATGGAATGTTCGGTGCAAACCATGCACCTATCTTGCACTGACACTAACATGTCTCCAAACGGACTAAAATGAGATTCCACACGACCCACGTCACTTACGAGTTCCATCGGGAGCGTCTAAAACTATTTACGAGCCTACGGTATGTTCAGTGCAAACCGTGCACCTATCTTGCGTCAAGATTAGCACTATCTCCAAACAGACCGAACCGAACTCCACTAGTCCATCGTCACCTAGGAGAACCATCGGCTGCGTCTAAAACGATTTATGAGCCTATGGTATGTTTGACGCAAACCGATCACCTATCTTGCACCGACGGTAACACTGTCTTGAAAACTATCGAAAAGGGATTCTACATGACCCACATCACCTAGCAGTTTCATCGAGTGCCTCCAATACTATTTTCGAGCCTACGATACGTTCGACGCAAACCGTGCACCAATCTTGCACGAACGCTAACAATGTCTCAAAACAGATCAAAACGAGATTCCACATGACCCACGTCACCTAGCAGTTTCATCGAGTGCCTCCAATACTATTTCCGAGCCTACAGTACGTTCGACGCAAACCGTGCACCAATCTTGCATCAAGGGTAGCACTATCTCCAAACCGACCAAACCGAGCTTCCACTTGAGCCTCGTCACCTAGGAGTCCCATCGAGTGCATCAAAAATGATTTATGAGCCTCTGGTATGTTTGACGCAAACCGAGCACCTATCTTGCACGAACGCTAACAATGTCCCAAAACAGATCGAAACGAGATTCCACATGACCCACGTCACCTAGCAGTTTCATCGAGTGCCTCCAATACTATTTTCGAGCCTATGATACGTTCGACACAAACCGTGGACCAATCTTGCACCAAGAGTTGCACTATCTCCAAACAGACGGAACCGAGCTTCCACTTGGGCCTCATCACCTAGGAGCCTACCGATTGCATCCAAAATGATTTCTATGCCTATGGTATGTTCGGTGCAAACCGTGCACCTATCTTATATTGACACTAACACTGTCTCCAAATGGACTAAAACGAGATTCCACACGACCCATGTCACTTACGAGTTCCATCGGGAGCGTACTAAACTATTTATGAGCCTATAGTATGTTCAGTGCAAACCAAGCACCGATCTTACATCAAGATTAGCACTATCTCCAAACAGACTGAACAGAGCTCCACCAGAGCCACGTCACCTAGAAGTACCATCGAGTGCATCTGAAACGATTTATGAGCCTAAGGTACGTTTGACGCAAACCGAGCACCGATCTTGCACCGAGGGTAACACTGTCTTGAAAACTATCGAAAAGGGATTCTACATGACCCACGTCACCTAGGAGTTCCATCGGTTGCCTCCAATACTATTTCCGAGCCTACAGTACGTTCGACGCAAACCGTGCACCAATCTTGCATCAAGAGTAGCACTATCTCCAAACGGACCGAACCGAGCTTCCACTTGAGCCTCGTCACCTAGGAGTCCCATCGAGTGCATCCAAAACAATTTCTGTGCCTACGGTATGTTCACTGCAAACCGTGCACCTATCTTGCACTGACACTAAAACTATCTCCAAACGGACTAAAACGAGATTCCACACGACCCACGTCACTTACAAGTTCCATCGGGAGCGTCCAAAACTATTTATGAGCCCATGGTATGTTCAGTGCAAACCGTGCACCTATCTTGCGTCAAGATTAGCACTATCTCCAAACAGACCGAACTGAACTCCACTAGTCCATCGTCACCTAGGAGAACCATCGGGTGCGCCTAAAACAATTTATGAGCCTATGGCATGTTTGACGCAAACTGAGCACCCATCTTGCACCGACGCTAACACTGTCTCAAAAAAGATCGAAACGAGATTTCGCATGACCCACGTCACCTAGCAGTTTCATCGAGTGCCTCCAATACTATTTTTGAGCCTACGATACGTTCACAAAACCGTGCACCAATCTTGCACGAATGCTAACAATGTCTCAAAACAGATCGAAACAAGATTCCACATGACCCACGTCACCAAGGAGTTCCATCGGGTGCCTCCGAAACTATTTCTGAGCCTACGGTACGTTCAACACGAACCGTGCACCAATCTTGCACCAAGAGTTGCACTATCTCCAAACAGACGGAACCGAGCTTCCACTTGGGCCTCGTCACCTAGGAGCCTACCGAGTGCATCCAAAACAATTTCTATGCCTATGGTATGTTCGGTGCAAACCGTGCACCTTTCTTACATTGACACTAACACTATCTCCAAATGGACTAAAACGAGATTCCACACGACCCACGTCACTTACGAGTTTCATCGGGTGCATCCAAAACTATTTATGAGCCTATAGTACGTTTAGTGCAAACCAAGCACAAATCTTACATCAAGATTAGCACTATCTCCAAACGGACTGAACAGAGATTCACCAGAGCCACGTCACCTAGAAGTACCATCGGGTGCGTCTGAAATGATTTATGAGCCTATGGTACGTCTGATGCAAACCGAGCACCTATCTTGCACCGACGGTAACACTGTCTCGAAAACTATCGAAAAGGGATTCTACATGACCCAGGTCACCTAGGAGTTCCATCGGTTGCCTCCAATACTATTTCTGAGCCTATAGTACGTTCGACGCAAACCGTGCACCAATCTTGCATCAAGAGTAGCACTATCTCCAAACGGATCTAACCGAGCTTCCACTTGAGCCTCGTCACCTAGGAGTCCCATCGAGTGCATCCAAAACGATTTCTATGCCTACGGTATGTTCGGTACAAACCATGCACCTATGTTGCACTGACACTAACATGTCTCCAAACGGACTAAAATGAGATTCCACACGAGCCACGTCACTTATGACTTCCATCGGGAGCGTCCAAAACTATTTATGAGCCTACGGTATGTTCAGTGCAAACCGTGCACCTATCTTGCGTCAAGATTAGCACTATCTCCAAACAGACCGAACCGAGCTCCACTAGTCCATCATCACCTAGGAGAACCATCGGCTGCGTCTAAACGATTTATGAGCCTATGGTATGTTTGACGCAAACCGAGCACCTATCTTGCACCGACGCTAACACTGTCTCAAAAAAGATCGAAACGAGATTTCGCATGACCTACATCACCTAGCAGTTTCATCGAGTGCCTCCAAAACTATTTTCGAGCCTACGATACGTTCACGCAAACCGTGCACCAATCTTGCACGAACGCTAACAATGTCTCAAAACAGATTGAAACAAGATTCCACACGACCCACGTCACCAAGGAGTTCCATTGGGTGCTTCCGAAACTATTTCTGAGCCTACGGTACGTTCGACACAAACTGTGCACCAATCTTGCACCAAGAGTTGCACTATCTCCAAACAGACGGAACCGAGCTTCCAGTTGGGCCTCGTCACCTAGGAGCCTACCGATTGCATCCAAAACGATTTCTATGCCTATGGTATGTTCGGTGCAAACCATGCACCTATCTTACATTGACACTAACACTATCTCCAAATGGACTAAAACGAGATTCCACACGACCCACGTCACTTACGAGTTCCATTGGGTGTGTCCAAAACTATTTATGAGCCTATAGTACGTTCAGTGCAAACCAAGCACCGATCTTACATCAAGATTAGCACTATCTCCATATGGACTGAACAGAGCTCCACCAGAGCCACGTCACCTAGAAGTACCATCGAGTGCGTCTAAAACGATTTATGAGCCTAAGGTATGTTTGACGCAAACTGAGGACCTATCTTGCACCGACGGTAATACTGTCTCGAAAACTATCGAAAAGGGATTCTACATGACCCACGTCACCTAGGAGTTCCATCGGTTGCCTCCAGTACTATTTCCGAGCCTACAGTACGTTCGACGCAAACCGTGCACCAATCTTGCATCAAGAGTAGCACTATCTCCAAACGGACCGAATCGAGCTTCCACTTGAGCCTCGTCACCTAGGAGTCCCATCGAGTGCATCCAAAATGATTTCTGTGCCTACGGTATGTTCGCTGCAAACTATGCATCTATCTTGCACTGACACTAACACTGTCTCCAAACGGACTAAAATGAGATTCCACACGACCCACGTCACTTACAAGTTCCACCAGGAGCATCCAAAACTATTTACGAGCCTACGGTATGTTCGGTGCAAACCGTGCACCTATCTTGCGTCAAGATTAGCACTATCTCCAAACAGACCGAACCGAGCTCCTCTAGTCCATCGTCACCTAGGAGAACCATCGGCTGCGTCTAAAACGATTTATGAGCCTATGGTATGTTTGACGCAAACCGGGCATCTATCTTACACCGACGCTAACACTGTCTGAAAAAAAGATCGAAACAAGATTCCACATGACCCACGTCACCTAGCAGTTTCATCGAGTGCCTCCAATACTATTTTAGAGCCTATGATACGTTTGACGCAAACCGTGCACCAATCTTGCACGAACGCTAACAATGTCTCAAAACAGATCGAAACGAGATTCCACATGACCCACGTCACCTAGCAGTTTCATCGAGTGCCTCCAATACTATTTTTGAGCCTACAATACGTTCGACGCAAACCGTCCACCAATCTTGCACGAATGCTAACAATGTCTCAAAACAGATCGAAACGAGATTCCACATGACCCACGTCACCAAGGAGTTCCATCGGGTGCCTCCGAAACTATTTCTGAGCCTTCGGTACGTTCGACACGAACCATGCACCAATCTTGCACCAAGAGTTGCACCATCTCCAAATAGATGGAACCGAGCTTCCACTTGGGCCTCCTCACCTAGGAGCCTACCGAGTGCATCCAAAACGATTTCTATCCCTGTGGTATGTTCGGTGCAAACCGTGCACCTATCTTACATTGACACTAACACTATCTCCAAATGGACTAAAACGAGATTCCACACGACCCACGCCACTTACGATTTCCATCAGGTGCGTCCAAAACTATTTATGAGCCTATAGTACGTTCAGTGCAAACCAAGCACCAATCTTACATCAAGATTAGCACTATCTCCAAACGGACCGAACAGAGCTCCACTAGAGCCACGTCACCTAGAAGTACCATCGGGTGCATCTGAAACGATTTATGAGCCTAAGGTACGTTTGACGCAAACCGAGCACCTATCTTGCACCGACGGTAACACTGTCTCGAAAACTATCGAAAAGGGATTCTACATGACCCACGTCACCTAGGAGTTCTATCGGTTGCCTCCAATACTATTTCTGAGCCTATAGTACGTTCAACACTAACCGTGCACCAATCTTGCATCAAGAGTAGCACTATCTCCAAACGGACCGAACCGAGCTTCCACTTGAGCCTCGTCACCTAGGAGTCCCATCGAGTGCATCCAAAACGATTTCTATGCCTACGGTATGTTCCCTGCAAACTATGCACCTATCTTGCTCTGACACTAACACTGTCTCCAAACAGACTAAAACGAGATTCCACATGACCCACGTCACTTACAAGTTCCATCGGGAGCGTCCAAAACTATTTACGAGCCTACGGTATGTTCGGTGCAAACTGTGCACCTATCTTGCGTCAAGATTAGCACTATGTCCAAACAGACCGAACCGAGCTCCACTAGTCCATCATCACCTAGGAGAACCATCGGCAGTGTCTAAAACAATTTATGAGCCTATGGTATGTTTGACGCAAACTGAGCACCTATCTTGCACCGACGCTAACACTGTCTCAAAAAAGATTGAAACGAGATTTCTCATGACCCACGTCACCTAGCAGTTTCATCGAGTGCCTCCAAAACTATTTTCGAGCCTACGATATGTTCACGCAAACCATGCACCAATCTTGCACGAACGCCAACAATGTCTCAAAACAGATCGAAACAAGATTCCACATGACCCACGTCACCTAGAAGTACCATCGAGTGCATCTGAAACGATTTATGAGCCTAAGGTACGTTTGACGCAAACCGAGCACCGATCTTGCACCGAGGGTAACACTGTCTTGAAAACTATCGAAAAGGGATTCTACATGACCCACGTCACCTAGGAGTTCCATCGGTTGCCTCCAATACTATTTCCGAGCCTACAGTACGTTCGACGCAAACCGTGCACCAATCTTGCATCAAGAGTAGCACTATCTCCAAACGGACCGAACCGAGCTTCCACTTGAGCCTCGTCACCTAGGAGTCCCATCGAGTGCATCCAAAACAATTTCTGTGCCTACGGTATGTTCACTGCAAACCGTGCACCTATCTTGCACTGACACTAAAACTATCTCCAAACGGACTAAAACGAGATTCCACACGACCCACGTCACTTACAAGTTCCATCGGGAGCGTCCAAAACTATTTATGAGCCCATGGTATGTTCAGTGCAAACCGTGCACCTATCTTGCGTCAAGATTAGCACTATCTCCAAACAGACCGAACCGAACTCCACTAGTCCATCGTCACCTAGGAGAACCATCGGGTGCGCCTAAAACAATTTATGAGCCTATGGCATGTTTGACGCAAACTGAGCACCCATCTTGCACCGACGCTAACACTGTCTCAAAAAAGATCGAAACGAGATTTCGCATGACCCACGTCACCTAGCAGTTTCATCGAGTGCCTCCAATACTATTTTTGAGCCTACGATACGTTCACAAAACCGTGCACCAATCTTGCACGAATGCTAACAATGTCTCAAAACAGATCGAAACAAGATTCCACATGACCCACGTCACCAAGGAGTTCCATCGGGTGCCTCCGAAACTATTTCTGAGCCTACGGTACGTTCAACACGAACCGTGCACCAATCTTGCACCAAGAGTTGCACTATCTCCAAACAGACGGAACCGAGCTTCCACTTGGGCCTCGTCACCTAGGAGCCTACCGAGTGCATCCAAAACAATTTCTATGCCTATGGTATGTTCGGTGCAAACCGTGCACCTTTCTTACATTGACACTAACACTATCTCCAAATGGACTAAAACGAGATTCCACACGACCCACGTCACTTACGAGTTTCATCGGGTGCATCCAAAACTATTTATGAGCCTATAGTACGTTTAGTGCAAACCAAGCACAAATCTTACATCAAGATTAGCACTATCTCCAAACGGACTGAACAGAGATTCACCAGAGCCACGTCACCTAGAAGTACCATCGGGTGCGTCTGAAATGATTTATGAGCCTATGGTACGTCTGATGCAAACCGAGCACCTATCTTGCACCGACGGTAACACTGTCTCGAAAACTATCGAAAAGGGATTCTACATGACCCAGGTCACCTAGGAGTTCCATCGGTTGCCTCCAATACTATTTCTGAGCCTATAGTACGTTCGACGCAAACCGTGCACCAATCTTGCATCAAGAGTAGCACTATCTCCAAACGGATCTAACCGAGCTTCCACTTGAGCCTCGTCACCTAGGAGTCCCATCGAGTGCATCCAAAACGATTTCTATGCCTACGGTATGTTCGGTACAAACCATGCACCTATGTTGCACTGACACTAACATGTCTCCAAACGGACTAAAATGAGATTCCACACGAGCCACGTCACTTATGACTTCCATCGGGAGCGTCCAAAACTATTTATGAGCCTACGGTATGTTCAGTGCAAACCGTGCACCTATCTTGCGTCAAGATTAGCACTATCTCCAAACAGACCGAACCGAGCTCCACTAGTCCATCATCACCTAGGAGAACCATCGGCTGCGTCTAAACGATTTATGAGCCTATGGTATGTTTGACGCAAACCGAGCACCTATCTTGCACCGACGCTAACACTGTCTCAAAAAAGATCGAAACGAGATTTCGCATGACCTACATCACCTAGCAGTTTCATCGAGTGCCTCCAAAACTATTTTCGAGCCTACGATACGTTCACGCAAACCGTGCACCAATCTTGCACGAACGCTAACAATGTCTCAAAACAGATTGAAACAAGATTCCACACGACCCACGTCACCAAGGAGTTCCATTGGGTGCTTCCGAAACTATTTCTGAGCCTACGGTACGTTCGACACAAACTGTGCACCAATCTTGCACCAAGAGTTGCACTATCTCCAAACAGACGGAACCGAGCTTCCAGTTGGGCCTCGTCACCTAGGAGCCTACCGATTGCATCCAAAACGATTTCTATGCCTATGGTATGTTCGGTGCAAACCATGCACCTATCTTACATTGACACTAACACTATCTCCAAATGGACTAAAACGAGATTCCACACGACCCACGTCACTTACGAGTTCCATTGGGTGTGTCCAAAACTATTTATGAGCCTATAGTACGTTCAGTGCAAACCAAGCACCGATCTTACATCAAGATTAGCACTATCTCCATATGGACTGAACAGAGCTCCACCAGAGCCACGTCACCTAGAAGTACCATCGAGTGCGTCTAAAACGATTTATGAGCCTAAGGTATGTTTGACGCAAACTGAGGACCTATCTTGCACCGACGGTAATACTGTCTCGAAAACTATCGAAAAGGGATTCTACATGACCCACGTCACCTAGGAGTTCCATCGGTTGCCTCCAGTACTATTTCCGAGCCTACAGTACGTTCGACGCAAACCGTGCACCAATCTTGCATCAAGAGTAGCACTATCTCCAAACGGACCGAATCGAGCTTCCACTTGAGCCTCGTCACCTAGGAGTCCCATCGAGTGCATCCAAAATGATTTCTGTGCCTACGGTATGTTCGCTGCAAACTATGCATCTATCTTGCACTGACACTAACACTGTCTCCAAACGGACTAAAATGAGATTCCACACGACCCACGTCACTTACAAGTTCCACCAGGAGCATCCAAAACTATTTACGAGCCTACGGTATGTTCGGTGCAAACCGTGCACCTATCTTGCGTCAAGATTAGCACTATCTCCAAACAGACCGAACCGAGCTCCTCTAGTCCATCGTCACCTAGGAGAACCATCGGCTGCGTCTAAAACGATTTATGAGCCTATGGTATGTTTGACGCAAACCGAGCATCTATCTTACACCGACGCTAACACTGTCTGAAAAAAGATCGAAACAAGATTCCACATGACCCACGTCACCTAGCAGTTTCATCGAGTGCCTCCAATACTATTTTAGAGCCTATGATACGTTTGACGCAAACCGTGCACCAATCTTGCACGAACGCTAACAATGTCTCAAAACAGATCGAAACGAGATTCCACATGACCCACGTCACCTAGCAGTTTCATCGAGTGCCTCCAATACTATTTTTGAGCCTACGATACGTTCGACGCAAACCGTCCACCAATCTTGCACGAATGCTAACAATGTCTCAAAACAGATCGAAACGAGATTCCACATGACCCACGTCACCAAGGAGTTCCATCGGGTGCCTCCGAAACTATTTCTGAGCCTTCGGTACGTTCGACACGAACCATGCACCAATCTTGCACCAAGAGTTGCACCATCTCCAAATAGATGGAACCGAGCTTCCACTTGGGCCTCCTCACCTAGGAGCCTACCGAGTGCATCCAAAACGATTTCTATCCCTGTGGTATGTTCGGTGCAAACCGTGCACCTATCTTACATTGACACTAACACTATCTCCAAATGGACTAAAACGAGATTCCACACGACCCACGCCACTTACGATTTCCATCAGGTGCGTCCAAAACTATTTATGAGCCTATAGTACGTTCAGTGCAAACCAAGCACCAATCTTACATCAAGATTAGCACTATCTCCAAACGGACCGAACAGAGCTCCACTAGAGCCACGTCACCTAGAAGTACCATCGGGTGCATCTGAAACGATTTATGAGCCTAAGGTACGTTTGACGCAAACCGAGCACCTATCTTGCACCGACGGTAACACTGTCTCGAAAACTATCGAAAAGGGATTCTACATGACCCACGTCACCTAGGAGTTCTATCGGTTGCCTCCAATACTATTTCTGAGCCTATAGTACGTTCAACACTAACCGTGCACCAATCTTGCATCAAGAGTAGCACTATCTCCAAACGGACCGAACCGAGCTTCCACTTGAGCCTCGTCACCTAGGAGTCCCATCGAGTGCATCCAAAACGATTTCTATGCCTACGGTATGTTCGCTGCAAACTATGCACCTATCTTGCTCTGACACTAACACTGTCTCCAAACAGACTAAAACGAGATTCCACATGACCCACGTCACTTACAAGTTCCATCGGGAGCGTCCAAAACTATTTACGAGCCTACGGTATGTTCGGTGCAAACTGTGCACCTATCTTGCGTCAAGATTAGCACTATGTCCAAACAGACCGAACCGAGCTCCACTAGTCCATCATCACCTAGGAGAACCATCGGCAGTGTCTAAAACAATTTATGAGCCTATGGTATGTTTGACGCAAACTGAGCACCTATCTTGCACCGACGCTAACACTGTCTCAAAAAAGATTGAAACGAGATTTCTCATGACCCACGTCACCTAGCAGTTTCATCGAGTGCCTCCAAAACTATTTTCGAGCCTACGATATGTTCACGCAAACCGTGCACCAATCTTGCACGAACGCCAACAATGTCTCAAAACAGATAGAAACAAGATTTCACATGACCCACGTCACCAAGGAGTTCCATCGGGTGCCTCCGAAACTATTTTTGAGCCTACGGTACGTTCGACACAAACCGTGCACCAATCTTGCACCAAGAGTTGCACTATCTGCAAACAGACGGAACCGAGCTTCCACTTGGGCCTCGTCACATAGGAGCCTACCGATTGCATCCAAAACGATTTCTATGCCTATGGTATGTTCGGTGCAAACCATGCACCTATCTTACATTGACACCAACGCTATCTCCAAATGGACTAAAATGAGATTCCACACGACCCACGTCACTTACGAGTTCCATCGGGTGCGTCCAAAACTATTTATGAGCCTATAGTACGTTCCGTGCAAACCAAGCACCGATCTTACATCAAGATTAGCACTATCTCCAAACGTACTGAACAGAGCTCCACCAGAGCCACGTCACCTAGAAGTACCATCGAGTGCGTCTAAAACGATTTATGAGCCTACGGTACGTTTGACGCAAACCGAGCACCTATCTTGCACCGACGGTAACACTGTCTCAAAAACTATCGAAAAGGGATTCTACATGACCCACGTCACCTAGGAGTTCTATCGGTTGCCTCCAATACTATTTCTGAGCCTATAGTACGTTCGACACAAACCGTGCACAAATCTTGCACCAAGAGTTGCACTATCTGCAAACAGACGGAACCGAGCTTCCACTTGGGCCTCGTCACATAGGAGCCTACCGATTGCATCCAAAACGATTTCTATGCCTATGGTATGTTCGGTGCAAACCATGCACCTATCTTACATTGACACCAACGCTATCTCCAAATGGACTAAAACGAGATTCCACACGACCCACGTCACTTACGAGTTCCATCGGGTGCGTCCAAAACTATTTATGAGCCTATAGTACGTTCCGTGCAAACCAAGCACCGATCTTACATCAAGATTAGCACTATCTCCAAACGGACCGAACAGAGCTCCACCAAAGCCACGTCACCTAGAAGTACCATCGAGTGTGTCTGAAACGATTTATGAGCCTAAGGTACGTTTGACGCAAACCGAGCACCTATCTTGCACCGACGGTAACACTGTCTCGAAAACTATCGAAAAGGGATTCTACATGACCCACGTCACCTAGGAGTTCTATCGGTTGCCTCCAATACTATTTCTGAGCCTATAGTATGTTCGACACTAACCGTGCACCAATCTTGCATCAAGAGTCGCCCTATCTCCAAATGGATCGAACCGAGCTTCCACTTGAGCCTCGTCACCTAGGAGTCCCATCGAGTGCATCCAAAGTGATTTCTATGCCTACGGTATGTTCGCTGCAAACTATGCACATATCTTGCACTGACACTAACACTGTCTCCAAACAGACTAAAACGAGATTCCACACGTCCCACGTCACTTACAAGTTCCATCGGGAGCGTCCAAAACTATTTACGAGCCTACGGTATGTTCGGTGCAAACTGTGCACCTATCTTGCGTCAAGATTAGCACTATGTCCAAACATACCCAACCGAGCTCCACTAGTCCATCGTCACCTAGGAGAACCATCGGCTGCGTCTAAAACGATTTATGAGCCTATGGTATGTTTGACGCAATCCGAGCACCTATCTTGCACCGACGCTAACACTGTCTCAAAAAAGATTGAAACGAGATTTCGCATGACCCACGTCACCTAGCAGTTTCATCGAGTGCCTCCAAAACTATTTTCGAGCCTACGATATGTTCACGCAAACCGTGCACCAATCTTGCACGAACGCCAACAATGTCTCAAAACAGATAGAAACAAGATTCCACATGACCCACGTCACCAAGGAGTTCCATCGGGTGCCTCCGAAACTATTTTTGAGCCTACGGTACGTTCGACACAAACCGTGCACCAATCTTGCACCAAGAGTTGCACTATCTGCAAACAGACGGAACCGAGCTTCCACTTGGGCCTCATCACATAGGAGCCTACCGATTGCATCCAAAACGATTTCTATGCCTATGGTATGTTCGGTGCAAACCATGCACCTATCTTACATTGACACCAACGCTATCTCCAAATGGACTAAAACGAGATTCCACACGACCCACGTCACTTACGAGTTCCATCGGGTGCGTCCAAAACTATTTATGAGCCTATAGTACGTTCCGTGCAAACCAAGCACCGATCTTACATCAAGATTAGCACTATATCCAAACGGACCGAACAGAGCTCCACCAGAGCCACGTCACCTAGAAGTACCATCGAGTGCGTCTGAAACGATTTATGAGCCTAAGGTACGTTTGACGCAAACCGAGCACCTATCTTGCACCGACGGTAACACTGTCTCGAAACTATCAAAAAGGGATTCTACATGACCCACGTCACCTAGGAGTTCCATCGGTTGCCTCCAATACTATTTCCGAGCCTATAGTACGTTCGACGCAAACCGTGCACCAATCTTGCATCAAGAGTAGCACTATCTCCAAATAGACCGAACCGAGCTTCCACTTGAGCCTCGTCACCTAGGAGTCCCATCGAGTGCATCCAAAATGATTTCTATGCCTACGGTATGTTCGCTGCAAACTGTGCACCTATCTTGCACTGACACTAACACTGTCTCCAAACGGACTAAAACGAGATTCCACACGTCCCACGTCACTTACAAGTTCCATCGAGAGCGTCCAAAACTATTTACGAGCCTACGGTATGTTCGGTGCAAACCGTGCACCTATCTTGCGTCAAGATTAGCACTATCTCCAAACAGACCGAACCGAGCTCCACTAGTCCATCGTCACCTAGGAGAACCATCGGCTGCGTCTAAAACGATTTATGAGCCTATGGTATGTTTGACGCAAACCGAGCCTCTATCTTGCACCAACGCTAACACTGTCTCAAAAAAGATCGAAACGAGATTCCACATGTTCCACGTCACCTAGCAGTTTCATCGAGTGCCTCCAATACTATTTTCGAGCCTATGATACGTTTGACGCAAACTGTGCACCAATCTTGCACGAACGCTAACAATGTCACAAAACAGATTGAAACGAGATTCCACATGACCCACGTCACCTAGCAGTTTCATCGACTGCCTCCAATACTATTTTCAAGCCTATGATACGTTCGACGCAAACCGTCCACCAATCTTGCACGAACGCTATCAATGTCTCAAAACAGATCGAAACGAGATTCCACATGACCCACGTCACCAAGGAGTTCCATCGGGTGCCTCCAAAACTATTTCTGAGCCTACGGTACGTTCGACACGAACTGTGCACCAATCTTGCACCAAGAGTTGCACTATTTCCAAGCAGACGGAACCGAGCTTCCACTTGGGCCTCGTCACCTAGGAGCCTACCGATTGCATCCAAAACAATTTCTATGCCTATGGTATGTTCGATGCAAACCATGCACCTATCTTACATTGACACTAACACTATCTCCAAATGGACTAAAACGAGATTCCACATGACCCACGTCACTTACGAGTTCCATCGGGTGCGTCCAAAACTATTTATGAGCCTATAGTACGTTCAGTGCAAACCAAGCACCGATCTTACATCAAGATTAGCACTATCTCCAAACGGACCGAACAGAGCTCCACCAGAGCCATGTCACCTAGAAGTACCATCGAGTGCGTCTGAAACGATTTATGAGCCTAAGGTACGTTTGACGCAAACCGAGCACCTATCTTGCACCGACGGTAACACTGTCTCGAAAACTATCGAAAAGGGATTCTACATGACCCATGTCACCTATGAGTTCCATCGGTTGCCTCCAATACTATTTCTGAGCCTACAGTACGTTCGACGCAAACCGTGCACCAATCTTGCATCAAGAGTAGCACTATCTCCAAACGGACCGAACTGAGCTTCCACTTGAGCCTCGTCACCTAGGAGTCCGATCGAGTGCATCCAAAACGATTTCTATGCCTACGGTATGTTCGCTGCAAACTGTGCACCTATCTTGCACTGACACTAACACTATCTCCAAACAGACTAAAACGAGATTCAACACGACCCACGTCACTTACAAGTTCCATCGGGAGCGTCCAAAACTATTTACGAGCCTACGGTATGTTCGGTGCAAACTGTGCACCTATCTTGCGTCAAGATTAGCACTATCTCCAAACAGACCGAACCGAGCTCCACTAGTCCATCGTCACCTAGGAGAACCATCAGCTGCGTCTAAAACGATTTATGAGCCTATGCTACGTTTGACGCAAACCGTGCACCTATCTTGCACGAACGCTAACAATGTCTCAAAATAGATCGAAACGAGATTCCACAAGACCCACGTCACCAACGAGTTCCAACGGGTGCCTCCTAAACTATTTCTGAGCCTACGGTACATTCGACACAAACCGTGCACCAATCTTGCACAAAGAGTTGCACTATCTCCAAATAGACGGAACCGAGCTTCCACTTGGGCCTCGTCACCTAGGAGCCTATCGAGTGCATCCAAAACGATTTCTATGCCTATGGTATGTTCGGTGCAAACCGTGCACCTATCTTACATTGACACTAACACTATCTCCAAATGGACTAAAACGAGATTCCACACGACCCACGTCACTTTCGAGTTCCATCGGGTGCGTCCAAAACTGTTTATGAGCCTATAGTACGTTTAGTGCAAACCAAGCACCGATCTTACATCAAGATTAGCAGTATCTCCAAACGGACTGAACAGAGCTCCACCAGAGCCGCGTCACCTAGAACTACCATCGGGTGCGTCTGAAATGATTTATGAGCCTATGGTACGTTCGACGCAAACCGAGCACCTCTCTTGCACCGACGGTAATACTGTCTCGAAACCTATCGAAACGAGATTCTACATGACCCACATCACCTAGGAGTTCCATCAGTTGCCTCTAATACTATTTCCGAGCCTACAACACATTCGACGCAAACCGTGCACCAATCTTGCATCAAGAGTAGCACTATGTCCAAACAGACCGAATCAAGCTTCCACTTGAGCCTCGTCACCTAGGAGTCCCATCGAGTGCATCCAAAACGATTTCTATGCCTACGGTATGTTCGGTGTAAACCGTGCACCTATCTTGCACTGACACTAACATGTCTCCAAACAGACTAAAACGAGATTCCACACGACCAACGTCACTTATGAGTTCCATCGGGTGCGTCGAAAACTATTTATGAGCCTATGGTATGTTCAGTGCAAACCGTGCAGCTATCTTGCATCAAGATTAGCACTATCTCCAAACAGACCGAACCAAGCTCCACTAGTCCATCGTCACCTAGGAGTACCATCGGCTGCGTCTAGAATGATTTATGAGCCTATGGTTTGTTTGACGCAAACCGAGCACCTATCTTGCACCGACACTAACACTATCTCTAAACAGATCAAAATGAGATTTCACATGACGCACGTCACCTAGCTGTTTCATTGGGTGCCTCCGATACTATTTCCAAGCCTACGATACGTTCGATGCAAACCGTGCACCAATCTTGCACCAACACTAACAATGCCTCAAAACAGATCGAAACGAGATTCGACATGACCCATCGGGTGCCTCCAATACTATTTCTGAACCTATGGTACGTTTGACACAAATCGTGCACCAATCTTGCACCAAGAGTTGCACTATCTCCAAACATTTGGAACCGAGCTTCCACCTGTGCCTCGTCACCTAGGAGCCTATCGAGTGCGTCCAAAACGATTTCTATGCCTATGTATGTTCGGTGCAAACCGTGCACCTATCTTGCGCTGGCACTAACACTGTCTCCAAACAGACTAAAATGAGATTACGTCACTTACGAGTTCCATCGGGTGTGTCCAAAACTATTTATGAGCCTATAGTACAAACGGACCGAATAGAGCTCCACTAGAGCCACGTGACCTAGAAGTACCATCGGGTGCGTTTGAAACGATTTATGAGCCTATGGTACATTTGATGCAAACCGAGCACCTATCTTGCACCGACGGTAACACTGTCTCAAAAACTATAGAAAAGGGATTCTACATGACTCACGTCACCTAGGAGTTTCATCGGTTCCTCCAATACTATTTCCGAGCCTACAGTACGTTTGACGCAAACTGTGCACCAATCTTGCATCAAGGGTAGCACTATCCCCAAACAGACCGAACAGAGCTCCCCCAGAGCCACGTGACCTAGGAGTCCCATCGGGTGCGTCTGAAACGATTTCTATGCCTACGGTATGTTTGGTGCAAACCGTGCACCTATCTTGCACTGACACTAACACTGTCTCCAAACGGACTAAAATAAGATTCCACACGACCCACGTCACTTACGAGTTCCATCGGGTGCAAAACATGCACCTATCTTGCGTAAAGATTAGCACTATCTCCAAACAGACCGAACCGAGCTCCACTAGTCCATTGTCACCTAGGAGAACCATCGGCTGCGTCTAAAACGATTTATGAGCCTATGGTATGTTTGACGCAAACCGAGCACCTATCTTGCACCGATGCTAACACTGTCTCAAAAAAGATCGAAACGAGATTCCACATGACCCACGTCACCTAGCAGTTTCATCGATTGCCTCCAATACTATTTTCGAGCCTACGATATGTTCGATGCAAACCGTGCACCAATCTTGCACGAACGCTAACAATGTCTCAAAACAGATCGAAACGATATTCCACATGACCCACGTCACCAGGAGTTCCATCGGGTGCCTCCGAAACTATTTCTGAGCCTACGGTACGTTCGACACAAACCGTGCACCAATTTTGCACGAAAGACTTGCACTATCTCCAAACAGACAGAACCGAGCTTCCACTTGGGCCTCGTCACCTTGTAGCCTATCGAGTGCATCCAAAACGATTTCTATGCCTATGGTATGTTCGGTGCAAACCGTGCACCTATCTTACATTGACACTAACACTATCTCCAAATGGACTAAAACAAGATTCCACACGACCCACATCACTTACGAGTTCCATTGGGTGCGTCCAAAACTATTTATGAGCCTATAGTACGTTCAGTGCAAACCAAGCACCGATCTTACATCAAGATTAGCACTATCTCCAAACGGACCAAACAGAGCTCCACCTGAGCCACGTCACCTAGAAGTACCGTCGGGTGCGTCTGAAACGTTTATGAGCCTTTGGTACATTTGACGCAAACCGAGCACCTATCTTGCACCGACGGTAACACTGTCTCGAAACCTATCGAAACGAGATTCTACATGACCCACGTCACCAAGGAGTTCCATCGGGTGCCTCCAATACTATTTCCGAGCCTACGGTATGTTCGACACAAATCCTGCACCAATCTTGCACCAAGAGTTGCACTATCTCCAAACGGACGGAACTGAGCTTCCACTTGTGCCTCGTCACCTAGGAGCCTATCGAGTGCATCCAAAACGATTTCTATGCCTATGTATGTTCGGTGCAAACCATGCACCTATCTTGCGCTGGCACTAACACTATCTCTAAACAAACTAAAACGAGATTCCACACGGCTCACGTCACTTACGAGTTCCATCGGGTGCGTCCAAAACTATTTATGAGCCTATAGTACGTTCAGTGGAAACCATGCACCTATCTTGCATCAAGATTAGCACTATCTCCGAACGGACCGAACAGAGCTCCACCAGAGCCACGTCACCTAGAAGTACAATCGGGTGCATCTAAAACGATTTATGAGCCTATGGTGTGTTTGACACAAACCGAGCACCTATCTTGCACCAACGCTAACACTGTCTAAAAAAAGATCGAAATGAGATTCCACATGACCCACATCACCTAGCAGTTTCATCGAGTGCCTCCAAAACTATTTTCGATCCTACGATACGTTCGACGCAAACCGTGCACCAATCTTGCACGACCGCTAACAATGTCTCAAAGCAGATCGAAAAGAGATTCCACATGACCCACGTCACCAAGGAGTTCCATCGGGTGCCTCCGAAACTATTTTTGAGCCTACGGTACGTTCGACACAAACCGTGCACCAATCTTGCACCAAGAGTTGCACTATCTCCAAATAGATAGAACCGAGCTTCCACTCGAGCCTCGTCACCTAGGAGCCTATCGAGTGCATCCAAAATGATTTCTATGCCTATTGTTTGTTCTGTGCAAACTGTGCACCTATCTTACATTAACACTAACAATGTCTCCAAACGGCCTAAAAGCATATTCCACACGACCCACGTCACTTACGAGTTCCATCGATTGCGTCCAAAACTATTTATGAGCCTATAGTACGTTCAGTGCAAACCATGCACTGATCTTACATCAAGATTAGCACTATCTCCGAACAGACCAAACAGAGCTCCACCAGAGCCACATCACCTAGAAGTACCATCAGGTGCGTCTGAAACGATTTATGAGCCTATGGTACGTTTGACGCAAACCGAGAACCTATCTTGCATCGACAGTAAAATGTCTTGAAAACTATCGAAAAGGGATTCTACATGACCCACGTCACCTAAAAGTTCCATCGGTTGCCTCCAATACTATTTCCGAGCCTACAGTACGTTCGACGCAAACCGTGCACCAATCTTGCATCAAGAGTAGCACTATCTCCAAACGGACTGAACCGAGCTTCCACTTGAGCCTCGTCACCTAGGAGTCCCATCGAGTGCATCCAAAATGATTTCTACGCCTACGGTATGTTCAGTGCAAACCATGCACCTATCTTGCACTGACACTAACATGTCTCCAAAAGGACTAAAACAAGATTCCACACGACCCACGCCACTTACGAGTTCCATCGGGTGTGTCCAAAACTATTTATGAGCCTATGGTATGTTCAGTGCAAACCATGCACCTATCTTGCGTCAAGATTAGCACTATCTCCAAACAGACCGAACCAAGCTCCACTAGTCCATCGTCACCTAGGAGTGCCATCGGCTGCGTCTCAAACGATTTATGAGCCTATGGTATGTTTGACGCAAACCGACCAGCTATCTTGCACCGACACTAACACTGTCTCACAACAGATCAAAACGAGATTCCACATGACACACGTCACCTAGCAGTTTCATCGGGTGCCTCCAATACTATTTCCGAGCCTACGGTACGTTCGATGCAAACCGTGCACCAATCTTGGACCAACGCTAATAAGGTCTCAAAACAGATCAAAACGAGATTCCACATGACCCACGTCACCAAGGAGTTCTATCGTGTGCCTCCAATACTATTTCCGAGCCTACAGTATGTTCGACACAAATCGTGCACCAATCTTGCACCAAGAGTTGCACTATCTCCAAACGG
Organism: Saccharum hybrid cultivar R570; assembly: GCA_038087645.1. NCBI lineage: Eukaryota > Viridiplantae > Streptophyta > Magnoliopsida > Poales > Poaceae > Saccharum > Saccharum hybrid cultivar. The sequence goes on along the minus strand of JAQSUU010000216.1, from coordinate 16,561,149 downwards.
ACGGAACCGAGCTTCCACTTGTGCCTCGTCACCTAGGAGCCTATCGAGTGCATCCAAAACGATTTCTATGCCTATGTATGTTCGGTGCAAACCGTGCACCTATCTTGCGCTGGCACTAACACTGTCTCCAAACAAACTAAAACGAGTTTCCACACGGCTCACGTCACTTACGAGTTCCATCGGGTGCGTCTAAAACTATTTATGAGCCTATAGTACGTTCAATGGAAACCATGCACCTATCTTGCATCAAGATTAGCACTATCTCCGAACGGACCAAACAGAGCTCCACCAGAGCCACGTCACCTAGAAGTACGATCGGGTGCGTCTAAAACGATTTATGAGCCTATGGTATGTTTGACACAAACCGAGCACCTATCTTGCACCGACGCTAACACTGTCTCAAAAAAGATCGAAATGAGATTCCACATGACCCACATCACCTAGCAGTTTCATCGAGTGCCTCCAAAACTATTTTCGATCCTACGATACGTTCGACGCAAACCGTGCACCAATCTTGCACGACCGCTAACAATGTCTCAAAGCAGATCGAAACGAGATTCCACATGACCCACATCACCAAGGAGTTCCATCGGGTGCCTCCGAAACTATTTTCGAGCCTACGGTATGTTCGACACAAACCGTGCACCAATCTTGCACCAAGAGTTGCACTATCTCCAAACAGACAGAACCGAGCTTCCACTTGAGCCTCGTCACCTAGGAGCCTATCGAGTGCATCCAAAACGATTTCTATGCCTATGGTTTGTTCTGTGCAAACCTTGCACCTATCTTACATTGACACTAACAATGTCTCCAAACGGCCTAAAAGGATATTCCACACGACCCACGTCACTTACGAGTTCCATCGGGTGCGTCCAAAACTATTTATGAGCCTACAGGACGTTCAGTGCAAACCATGCACTGATCTTACATCAAGATTAGCACTATCTCCGAACGGACCGAACAGAGCTCCACCAGAGCCACATCACCTAGAAGTACCATCGGGTGCGTCTGGAACGATTTATGAGCCTATGGTACGTTTGACGCAAACCGAGAACCTATCTTGCATCGACGGTAACACTGTCTCGAAAACTATCGAAAAGGGATTCTACATGACCCACGTCACCTAGAAGTTCCATCGGTTGCCTCCAATACTATTTCCGAGCCTACAGTACATTCGACGCAAACCGTGCACCAATCTTGCATCAAGAGTAGCACTATCTCCAAACGGACTGAACCGAGGTTCCACTTGAGCCTCGTCATCTAGGAGTCCCATCGAGTGCATCCAAAATTATTTCTACGCCTACGGTATGTTCAGTGAAACCATGCAACTATCTTACACTGACACTAACATGTCTCCAAAAGGACTAAAACAAGATTCCACACAACCCACGCCACTTACGAGTTCCATTGGGTGCGTCCAAAACTATTTATGAGCCTATGGTATGTTCTGTGCAAACCGTGCACCTATCTTGCGTCAAGACTAGCACTATCTCCAAACAGACCGAACCAAGCTCCACTAGTCCACCGTCACCTAGGAGTGCCATCGGCTGCGTCTCAAATGATTTATGAGCCTATGGTATGTTTGACGCAAACCGAGCAGCTATCTTGCACCGACACTAACACTGTCTCAAAACAGATCAAAACGAGATTCCACATGACACACGTCACCTAGCAGTTTCATCGGGTGCCTCCAATACTATTTCCGAGCCTATGGTACGTTCGATGCAAACCGTGCACCAATCTTGGACCAATGCTAATAAGGTCTCAAAACAGATCAAAACGAGATTCCACATGACCCACGTCACCAAGGAGTTCTATCGTGTGCCTCCAACACTATTTCTAAGCCTATGGTACGTTCGACACAAATCGTGCACCAATCTTGCACTAAGAGTTGCAGTATCTCCAAATGGACGGAACCGAGCTTCCACATGTGCCTCGTCACCCAGGAGCCTATCGAGTGCGTCTAGAATGATTTCTATGCCTATGTATGTTGGGTGCAAACTGTGCACCTATCTTGCGCTGGCACTAACACTGTCTCCAAACAGACTAAAACAAGATTCCACATCACTCACGTCACTTACGAGTTCCATCGGGTGTGTCCAAAACTATTTATGAGCCTATAGTACGTTCAGTGGAAACCATGCACCTATCTTGCATCAAGATTAGCACTATTTCTGAACGGACCGAACAGAGCTCCACTAGAGCCACGTCACCTAGAAGTACGATCGGGTGCGTCTGAAAGGATTTATGAGCCCATGGTACGTTTGACGCAAACCGAGCACCTATCTTGCACCGACGGTAACACTATCTCAAAAACTATCGAAAAGGGATTCTACATGACCCACGTCACCTAGGAGTTTCATCGGTTGCCTCCAATACTATTTCTGAGCCTACAGTACGTTTGACGCAAACCGTGCACCAATCTTGCATCAAGAGTAGCACTATCTCCAAACGGACCGAACCGAGCTTCCACTTGAGCATCGTCACCTAGGAGTCCCATCGAGTGCATCGAAAATGATTTCTACGCCTACGGTATGTTCAGTGCAAACCATGCACCTATCTTGCACCGACACTAACATGTCTCCAAAAGGACTAAAACGAGATTCCACATGACCCACGCCACTTACGAGTTCCATCGGGTGTGTCCAAAACTATTTATGAGCCTATGGTATGTTCAGTGCAAACCGTGCACCTATCTTGCGTCAAGATTAGTACTATGTCCAAATAGACCGAACCAAGCTCCACTAGTCCACCGTCACCTAGGAGTACCATCGCCTGCGTCTAAAACGATTTATGAGCCTATGGTATGTTTGACGCAAACCGAGCACCTATCTTGCACCGACGCTAACACTGTCTCAAAACAGATCAGAACGAGATTCCACATGACACACGTCACCTAGCAGTTTCATCGGGTGCCTCCAATACTATTTCTGAGCCTACGGTACGTTCGATGCAAACCGTGCACCAATCTTGGACCAACGCTAACAATGTCTCAAAACAGATCGAAACGAGATTCCACATGACCCACGTCACCAAGGAGTTCTATCGTGTGCCTCCAATACTATTTCTAAGCCTATGGTACGTTCGACACAAATCGTGCACCAATCTTGCACTAAGAGTTGCAGTATCTCCAAATGGACGGAACCGAGCTTCCACATGTGCCTCGTCACCCAGGAGCCTATCGAGTGCGTCTAGAATGATTTCTATGCCTATGTATGTTGGGTGCAAACTGTGCACCTATCTTGCGCTGGCACTAACACTGTCTCCAAACAGACTAAAACAAGATTCCACATCACTCACGTCACTTACGAGTTCCATCGGGTGTGTCCAAAACTATTTATGAGCCTATAGTACGTTCAGTGGAAACCATGCACCTATCTTGCATCAATATTAGCACTATTTCTGAATGGACCGAACAGAGCTCCACTAGAGCCACGTCACCTAGAAGTACGATCGGGTGCGTCTGAAAGGATTTATGAGCCCATGGTACGTTTGACGCAAACCGAGCACCTATCTTGCACCGACGGTAACACTGTCTCAAAAACTATCAAAAAGGGATTCTACATGACCCACGTCACCTAGGAGTTTCATCGGTTGCCTCCAATACTATTTCCGAGCCTACAGTACGTTTGACGCAAACCGTGCACCAATCTTGCATCAAGAGTAGCACTATCTCCAAACGGACCGAACCGAGCTTCCACTTGAGCCTCGTCACCTAGGAGTCCCATCGAGTGCATCGAAAATGATTTCTATGCCTACGGTATGTTCAGTGCAAACCATGCACCTATCTTGCACCGACACTAACATGTCTCCAAAAGGACTAAAACGAGATTCCACATGACCCACGCCACTTACGAGTTCCATCGGGTGTGTCCAAAACTATTTATGAGCCTATGGTATGTTCAGTGCAAACCGTGCACCTATCTTGCGTCAAGATTAGTACTATGTCCAAATAGACCGAACCAAGCTCCACTAGTCCATCGTCACCTAGGAGTACCATCGCCTGCGTCTAAAACGATTTATGAGCCTATGGTATGTTTGACGCAAACCGAGCACCTATCTTGCACCGACACTAACACTGTCTCAAAACAGATCAGAACGAGATTCCACATGACACACGTCACCTAGCAGTTTCATCGGGTGCCTCCAATACTATTTCTGAGCCTACGGTACGTTCGATGCAAACCGTGCACCAATCTTGGACCAACGCTAACAATGTCTCAAAACAGATCGAAACGAGATTCCACATGACCCACGTCACCAAGGAGTTCTATCGTGTGCCTCCAATACTATTTCTAAGCCTATGGTACGTTCGACACAAATCGTGCACCAATCTTGCACTAAGAGTTGCACTATCTCCAAACAGACAGAACCGAGCTTCCACATGTGCCTCGTCACCCAGGAGCCTATCGAGTGCGTCTAGAATGATTTCTATGCCTATGTATGTTGGGTGCAAACTGTGCACCTATCTTGCGCTGGCACTAACACTGTCTCCAAACAGACTAAAACAAGATTCCACATCACTCACGTCACTTACGAGTTCCATCGGGCGTGTCCAAAACTATTTATGAGCCTATAGTACGTTCAGTGGAAACCATGCACCTATCTTGCATCAAGATTAGCACTATTTCTGAACGGACCGAACAGAGCTCCACTAGAGCCACGTCACCTAGAAGTACGATCGGGTGCGTCTGAAAGGATTTATGAGCCCATGGTACGTTTGACACAAACCGAGCACCTATCTTGCACCGACGGTAACACTGTCTCAAAAACTATCGAAAAGGGATTCTACATGACCCACGTCACCTAGGAGTTTCATCGGTTGCCTCCAATACTATTTCCGAGCCTACAGTACGTTTGACGCAAACCGTGCACCAATCTTGCATCAAGAGTAGCACTATCTCCAAACGGACCGAACTGAGCTTCCACTTGAGCCTCGTCACCTAGGAGTCCCATCGAGTGCATCCAAAATGACTTCAACGCCTACGGTATGTTCGGTGCAAACTGTGCACCTGTCTTGCACTGACACTAACACTGTCTCCAAATGGACTAAAATGGGATTCCACACGACCCACGTCACTTACGAGTTCCATCGGGAGCGTCCAAAACTATTTATGAGCCTACGGTATGTTCAGTGCAAACCGTGCACCTATCTTCCGTCAAGATTAGCACTATCTCCAAATAGACCGAACCAAGCTCCACTAGTCCATCATCACCTAGGAGAACCATCGGCTACGTCTAAAACGATTTATGAGCCTATGGTATGTTTGACGCAAACCGAGCATCTATCTTGCACTGACGCTAACACTGTCTCAAAAAAGATCTAAACGAGATTCCACATGACCCACGTCACCTAGCAGTACCATCGGGTGCGTCTGAAACAATTTATGAGCCCATGGTACGTTTGGCGCAAACCGAGCACCTATCTTGCACCGACGGTAACACTGTCTCGAAACCTATCGAAACGAGATTCTACATGACCCACGTCACCTAGGAGTTCCATCTTGTGCCTCCAAAACTATTTCCGAGCCTACGGTACGTTCGACACAAACCATGCACCAATCTTGCACCAAGAGTTGCACTATCTCCAAATAGACAGAACCGAGCTTCCACTTGAGCCTTGTCACCTAGGAGCCTATCGAGTGCATCCAAAACGATTTCTATGCCTATCTTTTGTTCTGTGCAAACCGTACACCTATCTTACATTGACACTAACAATGTCTCCAAACGGACTAAAACGAGATTCCACACGACCCACGTCACTTACGAGTTCCATTGGGTGTGTCCAAAACTATTTATGAGCCTATAGTACGTTCAGTGCAAACCATGCACGGATCTTACATCAAGATTAGCACTATCTTTGAACAGACCGAACAGAGCTCCTCCAGAGCCAGGTCACCTAGAAGTACCATCAGGTGCGTCTGAAACGATTTATGAGCCTATGGTACGTTTGACGCAAACCGAGCACCTAACTTGCACCGACAGTAACACTGTCTCGAAAACTACCGAAAAGGGATTCTACATGACCCACGTCACTTAGGAGTTCCATCGGTTGCCTCCAATACTATTTCCGACCCTATAGTACGTTCGACGATAACCGTGCACCAATCTTGCATCAAGAGTAGCACTATCTCCAAACGGACCGAACCAAGCTTCCATTTGAGGCTCGTCACCTAGGAGTCCCATCGAGTGCATCCAAAACAATTTCTATGCCTATGGTATGTTCGGTGCAAACCATGCACCTATCTTGCACTGACACTAACATGTCTCCAAAAGGATTAAAACGAGATTCCATCGGGTGCGTCCAAAACTATTTATGAGCCTATGGTATGTTCAGTGCAAACCGTGCACCTGTCTTGCGTCAAGCTTAGCACTATCTTCAAACAGACCGAACCAAGCTCCACTAGTCCATCGTCACCTAGGAGTACCATCGGCTGCGTCTAAGACGATTTATGAGCCTATGGTATGTTTGACGCAAACCGAGCACCTATATTGCACCGACACTAACACTGTCTCAAAACAGATCAAAACGAGATTCCACATGACACACGTCACCTAGCAGTTTCATCGGGTGCCTCCAATACTATTTTCGAGCCTACGGTACGTTCGATGCAAACTGTGCACCAATCTTGCACCAATGCTAACAATGTCTCAAAACAGATCGAAATAAGATTCCACATGACCCACGTCACCAAGGAGTTCTATCGTGTGCCTCCAATACTATTTCCGAGCCTACGGTACGTTCGGCACAAATCGTGCACCAATCTTGCACCAAGAGTTGCACAATCTCCAAACGGACGGAACCGAGGTTCCACATGTGCCTCGTCACCTAGGAGCCTATCGAGTGCGTCTAAAACGATTTCTATGCCTATGTATGTTTGGTGTAAACCATGCACCTATCTTGTGCGGGCACTAACACTGTCTCCAAATAGACTAAAACAATATTCCATACCACTCACGTCACTTATGAGTTCCATCGGGTGCGTCCAAAACTATTTATGAGCCTATAGGACGTTCAGTGCAAACCATGCACCTATCTTGCATCAAGATTAGCACTATCTCCAAACGGGCTGAACAGAGCTCCACCAGAGCCACGTCACCTAGAAGTACCATCGGGTGCGTCTGAAACGATTTATGAGCCTATGGTACATTTGACGCAAACCGAGCACCTATCTTGCACCGACGGTAACACTGTCTCGAAACCTATCGAAACGAGATTCTACATGACCCACGTCACCTAGGAGTTCCATCGGTTGCCTCCAATACTATTTCCGAGCCTACAGTACGTTCGACGCAAACCGTGCACCAATCTTGCATCAAGAGTGGCACTATCTCCAAACGGACCGAACCGAGCTTCCACTTGAGCCTCGTCACCTAGGAGTCCCATCGAGTGCATCCAAAACGATTTCTACACCTAAGGTATGTTCGGTGCAAACCATGCACCTATCTTGCAATGACACTAACATGTCTCCAAAAGGACTAAAATGAGATTCCACACGACCCACGCCACTTACAAGTTCCATCGGGTGCGTCCAAAACTATTTATGAGCCTATGGTATGTTCAGTGCAAACCGTGCACCTATCTTGCGTCAGATTGGCACTATCTCCAAACAGCACGCAGACCGAACCAAGCTCCACTAGTCCATCATCACCTAGGAGTACCATCGGCTGCGTCTAAAACGATTTATGAGCCTATGGTATGTTTGACGCAAACCGAGCACCTATCCTGCACCGACACTAACACTGTCTCAAAACAGATCAAAATGAGATTCCACATGACACGCGTCACCTAGTAGTTTCATCGGGTGCCTCCAATACTAGATTCTACATGACCCACGTCACCTAGGAGTTCCATCGGTTGCCTCCAATACTATTTCCGAGCCTACAGTACGTTCGACGCAAACCGTGCACCAATCTTGCATCAAGAGTAGCACTATCTCCAAACGGACCGAACCAAGCTTCCACTTGAGCCTCGTCACCTAGGAGTCCCATCGAGTGCTTCCAAAACAATTTCTATGCCTACGGTATGTTCGGTGCAAACCATGCACCTATCTTGCACTGACACTAACATGTCTCCAAACGGACTAAAACAAGATTCCACACGAACCACGTCACTTACGAGTTCCATCTAATGCGTCCAGAACTATTTATGAGCCTATGGTATGTTCAGTGCAAACCGTGCACCGATCTTACATCAAGATTAGCACTATCTCCGAACAGACCGAACCGAGCTCCACTTGTCCATCGTCACCTAGGAGTATCATCGGCTGCGTCTAAAACGATTTATGAGCCTATGCTATGTTTGACGCAAACCGAGCACCTATCTTGCACTGACACTAACACTGTCTCAAAACAGATCAAAACGAGATTCCACATGACACACGTCACCTAGCAGTTTCATCGGGTGCCTCCAATACTATTTCTGAGCCTATGGTACGTACGAAGCAAACCGTGCACCAATCTTGCACCAACGCTAACAATGTCTCAAAACAGATCGAAATGAGATTCCACATGACCCACGTCACCAAGGAGTTCTATCGTGTGCCTCCAATACTATTTTTGAGGCTATGGTACATTCGACACAAATTGTGCACCAATCTTGCACCAAGAGTTGCACCATCTCCAAACGGACGGAACCGAGCTTCCACATGTGCCTCATCACCTAGGAGCCTATCGAGTGCGTCTAAAACGATTTCTATGCCTATGTATGTTCAGTGTAAACCTTGCACCTATCTTGTACTGGCACTAACACTGTCTCCAAATAGACTAAAACGGGATTCCGCACCACTCACGTCACTTACGAGTTCCATCGGGTGCGTCCAAAACTATTTATGAGCCTATAGTACGTTCAGTGCAAACCATGCACCTATCTTGCATTAAGAATAGCACTATCTCCAAACAGACCGAACAGAGCTCCTCCAGAGCCACGTCACCTAGAAGTACCATCGGGTGCGTCTGAAACAATTTATGAGCCTATGGTACGTTTGACGCAAACCGAGCACCTATCTTGCACCGACGGTAACACTGTCTCGAAACCTATCGAAACGAGATACTACATGACCCACGTCACCTAGGAGTTCCATCGGTTGCCTCTAGTACTATTTCTAAGCCTACAGTACGTTCGACGCAAACTGTGCACCAATCTTGCATCAAGAGTAGCACTATCTCCAAATGGACCGAACCGAGCTTCCACTTGAGCCTCGTCAGCTAGGAGTCCCAACGAGTGCATCCAAAAGGATTTCCATGCCTACGGTATGTTCGGTGCAAACCATGCACCTATCTTGCACTGACACTAACATGTCTCCAAATGGACTAAAACGAGATTCCACATGACCCACATCACTTACGAGTTCCATCGGGTGCGTCCAAAACTATTTATGAGCCTATGGTATGTTCAGTGCAAACCGTGCACCTATCTTACGTCAAGATTAGCACTATCTCCAAACAGACTGAACCAAGCTCCACTAGTCTATCATCACCTAGTAGTACCATCGGCTGCGTCTAAAACGATTTATGAGCCTATGGTATGTTTGACGCAAACCGAGCACCTTTCTTGCACCGACGCTAACACTGTCTCAAAACAGGTCAAAACGAGATTCCACATGATGCACGTCACCTAGCAGTTTCATCGGGTGCCTCCAATACTATTTCCGAGCCTACGGTACGTTTGATGCAAACCATGCACCAATCTTGCACCAACGCTAACAATGTCTCAAAACAGATCGAAACGAGATTCCACATGACCCACGTCACCATGGAGTTCCATCGGTTGCCTCCAATACTATTTCCAAGCCTACGGTACGTTCGACACAAATTGTGCACCAATCTTGCACCAAAAGTTGCACTATCTCCAAACAGACAAAACCGAGCTTCCACTTGTGCTTTGTCACCTAGGAGCCTATCGAGTGCGTCCAAAACGATTTCTATGCCTATGTATGTTCGGTGCAAACCGTGCACCTATCTTGCACTGGCACTAACACTGTCTCCAAACAGACTAAAAGGAGATTCCACATGACCCACATCACTTACGAGTTCCATCGGGTGTGTCCAAAACTATTTATGAGCATATAGTACGTTCAGTGCAAACCATGCAGCTATCTTGCATCAAGATTAGCACTATCTCCAAACAGACAGAACAGAGCTCCTTCAGAGCCACGTCACCTAGATGTACCATCGGGTGCGTCTGAAATGATTTATGAGCCTATGGTACGTTTGACGCAAACCGAGCACCTATCTTGCGCCGACGATAACACTGTCTCAAAACCTATCGAAACAAGATTCTACATGACCCACATCACCTAGGAGTTCCATCGGTTGCCTCCAATACTATTTCTGAGCCTACAGTATGTTCGACACAATCCGTGCACCAATTTTGCATCAAGAGTAGCACTATCTCCAAACGGACCGAACTGAGCTTCCACTTGAGCCTCGTCACCTAGGAGTCCCATCAAGGGCATCCAAAACGATTTCTACGCCTACGGTATGTTCGGTGCAAACCATGCACCTATCTTCCACTAACATTAACATGTCTCCAAAAGGACTAAAACAAGATTCCACACGACCCACGTCACTTACGAGTTCCATCAGGTGCGTTCAAAACTATTTATGAGCCTATGGTATGTTTAGTGCAAACCGTGCACCTTCTTGCGTCAAGATTAGCACTATCTCCAAACAGACCGAACCAAGCTCCACTAGTCCATCGTCACCTAGGAGTGCCATCGGCTGCGTCTAAAACGATTTATGAGCCTATGGTATGTTTGACGCAAACCGAGCACCTTTCTTGCACCGACGCTAACACTGTCTCAAAATAGGTCAAAACGAGATTCCACATGACGCACGTCACCTAGCAGTTTCATCAGGTGCCTCCAATACTATTTCCGAGCCTAAGGTACGTTCGATGCAAACCGTGCACCAATCTTGCACCAACGCTAACAATGTCTCAAAACAGATTGAAACGAGATTCCACATGACCCACGTCACCAAGGAGTTCCATCGGGTGCCTCCAGTACTATTTCCAAGCCTACGGTACGTTCGACACAAATTGTGCACCAATCTTGCACCAAAAGTTGCACTATCTCCAAACGGACAGAACCGAGCTTCCACTTGTGCTTTGTCACCTAGGAGCCTATCGAGTGCGTCCAAAACGATTTCTATGCCTATGTATGTTCGGTGCAAACCGTGCACCTATCTTGCACTGGCACTAACACTGTCTCCAAACAGACTAAAAGGAGATTCCACATGACCCACATCACTTACGAGTTCCATCGGGTGCGTCCAAAACTATTTATGAGCCTATAGTATGTTCATTGCAAACCATGCACCAATCTTGCATTAAGAATAGCACTATCTCCAAATGGACCGAACAGAGCTCCTCCAGAGCCACATCACCTAGAAGTACCATCGGGTGCGTCTGAAACGATTTATGAGCCTATGGTACGTTTGACGCAAACCGAGCACCTATCTTGCACCGACGGTAACACTGTCTCGAAACCTATCGAAACGAGATACTACATGACCCACGTCACCTAGGAGTTCCATCGGTTGCCTCTAGTACTATTTCTAAGCCTACAGTACGTTCGACGCAAACTGTGCACCAATCTTGCATCAAGAGTAGCACTATCTCCAAATGGACCGAACCGAGCTTCCACTTGAGCCTCGTCACCTAGGAGTCCCAACGAGTGCATCCAAAAGGATTTCCATGCCTACGGTATGTTCGGTGCAAACCATGCACCTATCTTGCACTGACACTAACATGTCTCCAAATGGACTAAAACGAGATTCCACATGACCCACGTCACTTACGAGTTCCATCGGGTGCGTCCAAAACTATTTATGAGCCTATGGTATGTTCAGTGCAAACCGTGCACCTATCTTACGTCAAGATTAGCACTATCTCCAAACAGACTGAACCAAGCTCCACTAGTCTATCATCACCTAGTAGTACCATCGGCTGCGTCTAAAACGATTTATGAGCCTATGGTATGTTTGACGCAAACCGAGCACCTTTCTTGCACCGATGCTAACACTGTCTCAAAACAGGTCAAAACGAGATTCCACATGATGCACGTCACCTAGCAGTTTCATCGGGTGCCTCCAATACTATTTCCGAGCCTACGGTACGTTTGATGCAAACCATGCACCAATCTTGCACCAACGCTAACAATGTCTCAAAACAGATCGAAACGAGATTCCACATGACCCACGTCACCATGGAGTTCCATCGGTTGCCTCCAATACTATTTCCAAGCCTACGGTACGTTCGACACAAATTGTGCACCAATCTTGCACCAAAAGTTGCACTATCTCCAAACAGACAAAACCAAGCTTCCACTTGTGCTTTGTCACCTAGGAGCCTATCGAGTGCGTCCAAAACGATTTCTATGCCTATGTATGTTCGGTGCAAACCGTGCACCTATCTTGCACTGGCACTAACACTGTCTCCAAACAGACTAAAAGGAGATTCCACATGACCCACATCACTTACGAGTTCCATCGGGTGTGTCCAAAACTATTTATGAGCATATAGTACGTTCAGTGCAAACCATGCAGCTATCTTGCATCAAGATTAGCACTATCTCCAAACGGACAGAACAGAGCTCCTTCAGAGCCACGTCACCTAGATGTACCATCGGGTGCGTCTGAAATGATTTATGAGCCTATGGTACGTTTGACGCAAACCGAGCACCTATCTTGCGCCGACGATAACACTGTCTCAAAACCTATCGAAACAAGATTCTACATGACCCACATCACCTAGGAGTTCCATCGGTTGCCTCCAATACTATTTCTGAGCCTACAGTATGTTCGACACAATCCGTGCACCAATTTTGCATCAAGAGTAGCACTATCTCCAAACGGACCGAACCGAGCTTCCACTTGAGCCTCGTCACCTAGGAGTCCCATCAAGTGCATCCAAAACGATTTCTACGCCTACGGTATGTTCGGTGCAAACCATGCACCTATCTTCCACTAACATTAACATGTCTCCAAAAGGACTAAAACAAGATTCCACACGACCCACGTCACTTACGAGTTACATCAGGTGCGTTCAAAACTATTTATGAGCCTATGGTATGTTTAGTGCAAACCGTGCACCTTCTTGCGTCAAGATTAGCACTATCTCCAAACAGACCGAACCAAGCTCCACTAGTCCATCGTCACCTAGGAGTGCCATCGGCTGCGTCTAAAATGATTTATGAGCCTATGGTATATTTGACGCAAACCGAGCACCTTTCTTGCACCGACGCTAACACTGTCTCAAAATAGGTCAAAACGAGATTCCACATGACGCACGTCACCTAGCAGTTTCATCAGGTGCCTCCAATACTATTTCCGAGCCTAAGGTACGTTCGATGCGAACCGTGCACCAATCTTGCACCAACGCTAACAATGTCTCAAAACAGATTGAAACGAGATTCCACATGACCCACGTCACCAAGGAGTTCCATCGGGTGCCTCCAGTACTATTTCCAAGCCTACGGTACGTTCGACACAAATTGTGCACCAATCTTGCACCAAAAGTTGCACTATCTCCAAACGGACAGAACCGAGCTTCCACTTGTGCTTTGTCACCTAGGAGCCTATCGAGTGCGTCCAAAACGATTTCTATGCCTATGTATGTTCGGTGCAAACCGTGCACCTATCTTGCACTGGCACTAACACTGTCTCCAAACAGACTAAAAGGAGATTCCACATGACCCACATCACTTACGAGTTCCATCGGGTGTGTCCAAAACTATTTATGAGCCTATAGTATGTTCATTGCAAACCATGCACCAATCTTGCATTAAGAATCGCACTATCTCCAAATGGACCGAACAGAGCTCCTCCAGAGCCACATCACCTAGAAGTACCATCGGGTGCGTCTAAAACGATTTATGAGCCTATGGTACGTTTGACGCAAACCGAGCACCTATCTTGCACCGACGGTAACACTGTCTCGAAACCTATCGAAACGAGATACTACATGACCCACGTCACCTAGGAGTTCCATCGGTTGCCTCTAGTACTATTTCTAAGCCTACAGTACGTTCGACGCAAACTGTGCACCAATCTTGCATCAAGAGTAGCACTATCTCCAAATGGACCGAACCGAGCTTCCACTTGAGCCTCGTCACCTAGGAGTCCCAACGAGTGCATCCAAAAGGATTTCCATGCCTACGGTATGTTCGGTGCAAACCATGCACCTATCTTGCACTGACACTAACATGTCTCCAAATGGACTAAAACGAGATTCCACATGACCCACGTCACTTACGAGTTCCATCGGGTGCGTCCAAAACTATTTATGAGCCTATGGTATGTTCAGTGCAAACCGTGCACCTATCTTACGTCAAGATTAGCACTATCTCCAAACAGACTGAACCAAGCTCCACTAGTCTATCATCACCTAGTAGTACCATCGGCTGCGTCTAAAACGATTTATGAGCCTATGGTATGTTTGACGCAAACCGAGCACCTTTCTTGCACCGACGCTAACACTGTCTCAAAACAGGTCAAAACGAGATTCCACATGATGCACGTCACCTAGCAGTTTCATCGGGTGCCTCCAATACTATTTCCGAGCCTACGGTACGTTTGATGCAAACCATGCACCAATCTTGCACCAACGCTAACAATGTCTCAAAACAGATCGAAACGAGATTCCACATGACCCACGTCACCATGGAGTTCCATCGGTTGCCTCCAATACTATTTCCAAGCCTACGGTACGTTCGACACAAATTGTGCACCAATCTTGCACCAAAAGTTGCACTATCTCCAAACAGACAAAACCGAGCTTCCACTTGTGCTTTGTCACCTAGGATCCTATCGAGTGCGTCCAAAACGATTTCTATGCCTATGTATGTTCGGTGCAAACCGTGCACCTATCTTGCACTGGCACTAACACTATCTCCAAATAGACTAAAAGGAGATTCCACATGACCCACATCACTTACGAGTTCCATCGGGTGTGTCCAAAACTATTTATGAGCATATAGTACGTTTAGTGCAAACCATGCACCTATCTTGCATCAAGATTAGCACTATCTCTAAACGGACTGAACAGATCTCCTTCAGAGCCACGTCACCAAGAAGTACCATCGGGTGCGTCTGAAATGATTTATGAGCCTATGGTACGTTTGATGCAAACCGAGCACCTATCTTGCACCGACGGTAACACTGTCTCGAAACCTATCGAAACAAGATTCTACATGACCCACGTCACCTAGGAGTTCCATCAGTTGCCTCAAATACTATTTCTGAGCCTACAGTACGTTCGACACAAACCGTGCACCAATTTTGCATCAAGAGTAGCACTATCTCCAAACGGACCGAACCGAGCTTCCACTTGAGCCTCATTACCTAGGAGTCCCATGAAGTGCATCCAAAATGATTTCTACGCCTACGGTATGTTCGGTGCAAACCGTACACCTATCTTGCACTAACACTAACATGTCTCCAAAAGGACTAAAACAAGATTCCACACGACCCATGTCACTTACGAGTTCCATCGGGTGCGTTCAAAACTATTTATGAGCCTATGGTATGTTCAGTGCAAATCGTGCACCTATCTTGCGTCAAGATTAGCACTATCTCCAAACAGACCGAACCAAGCTCCACTAGTCCATCGTCACCTAGGAGTACCATCATTTGCGTCTAAAACGATTTATGAGCCTATGGTATGTTTGACGCAAACCGAGCACCTATCTTGCACGACACTAACACTATCTCAAAACAGATCAAAACGAGATTCCATATGACACACGTCACCTAGCACTTTCGTCGGGTGCCTCCAATACTATTTGCGAGCCTACGGTACGTTCGATGCAAACCGTGCACCAATCTTGCACCAACGCTAACAATGTCTCAAAATAGATTGAAACGAGAATCCACATGACCCACGTCACCAACGAGTTCCATCGGGTGCCTCCAGTACTATTTCCAAGCCTACGGTACGTTCGACACAAATCGTGCACCAATCTTGCACCAAAAGTTGCACTATCTCCAAACGGACAGAACCGAGCTTCCACTTGTGCTTTGTCACCTAGGAGCCTATCGAGTGCGTCCAAAACGATTTCTATGCCTATGTATGTTCGGTGCAAATCGTGCACCTATCTTGCACTGGCACTAACACTGTCTCCAAACAGACTAAAAGGAGATTCCACATGACCCACATCACTTACGAGTTCCATCGGGTGCGTCCAAAACTATTTATGAGCCTATAGTATGTTCAGTGCAAACCATGCACCAATCTTGCATTAAGAATAGCACTATCTCCAAACGGACCGAACAGAGCTCCTCCAGAGCCACATCACCTAAAAGTACCATCGGGTGCGTCTGAAACGATTTATGAGCCTATGGTACGTTTGACGCAAACCGAGCACCTATCTTGCACCGACGGTAACACTGTCTCGAAACCTATCGAAACGAGATACTACATGACCCACGTCACCTAGGAGTTCCATCGGTTGCCTCTAGTACTATTTCTAAGCCTACAGTATGTTCGACGCAAACTGTGCACCAAACTTGCATCAAGAGTAGCACTATCTCCAAATAGACTGAACCGAGCTTCCACATGAGCCTCGTCACCTAGGAGTCCCAACGAGTGCATCCAAAAGGATTTCCATGCCTACGATATGTTCGGTGCAAACCATGCACCTATCTTGCACTGACACTAACATGTCTCCAAATGGACTAAAACGAGATTCCACACGACCCACGTCACTTACGAGTTCCATTGGGTGCGTCCAAAACTATTTATGAGCCTATGGTATGTTCAGTGCAAACCGTGCACCTATCTTACGTCAAGATTAGCACTATCTCCAAACAGACTGAACCAAGCTCCACTAGTCCATCATCACCTAGTAGTACAATCGGCTGCGTCTAAAACGATTTCTGAGCCTATGGTATGTTTGACACAAACCGAGCACCTTTCTTGCACCGACGCTAACACTGTCTCAAAACAGGTCAAAACGAGATTCCACATGATGCACGTCACCTAGCGGTTTCATCGGGTGCCTCCAATACTATTTCCGAGCCTATGGTACGTTTGATGCAAACCATGCACCAATCTTGCACCAACGCTAACAATGTCTCAAAACAGATCGAAACGAGATTCCACATGACCCACGTCACCATGGAGTTCAACCGGTTGCCTCCAATACTATTTCCAAGCCTACGGTACATTCGACACAAATTGTGCACCAATCTTGCACCAAAAGTTGCACTATCTCCAGACAGACAAAACCGAGCTTCCACTTGTGCTTTGTCACTTAGGAGCCTATCGAGTGCGTCCAAAACGATTTCTATGCCTATGTATGTTCGGTGCAAACCGTGCACCTATCTTGCACTGGCACTAACACTATCTCCAAATAGACTAAAAGGAGATTCCACATGACCCACATCACTTACGAGTTCCATCGGGTGTGTCCAAAACTATTTATGAGCATATAGTACGTTTAGTGCAAACCATGCTCCTATCTTGCATCAAGATTAGCACTATCTCCAAACGGACAAACCAAATCTCCTTCAGAGCCACGTCACCAAGAAGTACCATCGGGTGCGTCTGAAATGATTTATGAGCCTATGGTACGTTTGATGCAAACCGAGCACCTATCTTGCACCGACGGTAACACTGTCTCGAAACCTATCGAAACAAGATTCTACATGACCCACGTCACCTAGGAGTTCCATCAGTTGCCTCAAATACTATTTCTGAGCCTACAGTACGTTCGACACAAACCGTGCACCAATTTTGCATCAAGAGTAGCACTATCTCCAAACGGACCGAACCGAGCTTCCACTTGAGCCTCATTACCTAGGAGTCCCATGAAGTGCATCCAAAATGATTTCTACGCCTACAGTATGTTCGGTGCAAACCGTGCACCTATCTTGCACTAACACTAACATGTCTCCAAAAGGACTAAAACAAGATTCCACACGACCCACGTCACTTACGAGTTCCATCGGATGCGTTCAAAACTATTTATGAGCCTATGGTATGTTCAGTGCAAACCGTGCACCTATCTTGCGTCAAGATTAGCACTATCTCCAAACAGACCGAACCAAGCTCCACTAGTCCATCGTCACCTAGGAGTACCATCGGCTGCGTCTAAAACGATTTATGAGCCTATGGTATGTTTGACGCAAACCGAGCACCTATCTTGCACGACACTAACACTATCTCAAAACAGATCAAAACGAGATTCCATATGACACACGTCACCTAGCACTTTCATCGGGTGCCTCCAATACTATTTGCGAGCCTACGGTACGTTCGATGCAAACCGTGCACCAATCTTGCACCAACGCTAACAATGTCTCAAAACAGATTGAAACGAGAATCCACATGACCCACGTCACCAAGGAGTTCCATCGGGTGCCTCCAGTACTATTTCCAAGCCTACGGTACGTTCGACACAAATCGTGCACCAATCTTGCACCAAAAGTTGCACTATCTCCAAATGGACAGAACCGAGCTTCCACTTGTGCTTTGTCACCTAGGAGCCTATCGAGTGCGTCCAAAACGATTTCTATGCCTATGTATGTTCGGTGCAAACCGTGCACCTGTCTTGCACTGGCACTAACACTGTCTCCAAACAGACTAAAAGGAGATTCCACATGACCCACATCAATTACGAGTTCCATCGGGTGCGTCCAAAACTATTTATGAGCCTATAGTATGTTCAGTGCAAACCATGCACCAATCTTGCATTAAGAATAGCACTATCTCCAAACGGACTGAACAGAGCTCCTCCAGAGCCACATCACCTAGAAGTACCATCGGGTGCGTCTGAAACGATTTATGAGCCTATGGTACGTTTGACGCAAACCGAGCACCTATCTTGCACCGACGGTAACACTGTCTCGAAACCTATCGAAACGAGATACTACATGACCCACATCACCTAGGAGTTCCATCGGTTGCCTCTAGTATTATTTCTAAGCCTACAGTACGTTCGACGCAAACTGTGCACCAAACTTGCATCAAGAGTAGCACTATCTCCAAATAGACCGAACCGAGCTTCCACATGAGCCTCGTCACCTAGGAGTCCAAACGAGTGCATCCAAAAGGATTTCCATGCCTACGGTATGTTCGGTGCAAACCATGCACCTATCTTGCACTGACACTAACATGTCTCCAAATGGACTAAAACGAGATTCCACACGACCCACGTCACTTACGAGTTCCATCGGGTGCGTCCAAAACTATTTATGAGCCTATGGTATGTTCAGTGCAAACCGTGCACCTATCTTACGTCAAGATTAGCACTATCTCCAAACAGACTGAACCAAGCTCCACTAGTCCATCATCACCTAGTAGTACCATCGGCTGCGTCTAAAACGATTTATGAGCCTATGGTATGTTTGACACAAACCGAGCACCTTTCTTGCACCGACGCTAACACTGTCTCAAAACAGGTCAAAACGAGATTCCACACGATGCACGTCACCTAGCAGTTTCATCGGGTGCCTCCAATACTATTTCCGAGAATATGGTACGTTTGATGCAAACCATGCACCAATCTTGCACCAACGCTAACAATGTCTCAAAACAGATCGAAACGAGATTCCACATGACCCACGTCACCATGGAGTTCCATCGGTTGCCTCCAATACTATTTCCAAGCCTACGGTACGTTCGACACAAATTATGCACCAAAAGTTGCACTATCTCCAAACAGACAAAACCGGGCTTCCACTTGTGCTTTGTCACCTAGGAGCCTATCGAGTGCGTCCAAAACGATTTCTATGCCTATGTATGTTCGGTGCAAACCGTGCACCTATCTTGCACTGGCACTAACACTATCTCCAAATAGACTAAAAGGAGATTCCACATGACCCACATCACTTACGAGTTCCATCGGGTGTGTCCAAAACTATTTATGAGCATATAGTACGTTTAGTGCAAACCATGCACCTATCTTGCATCAAGATTAGCACTATCTCCAAACGGACAGAACAGATCTCCTTCAGAGCCACGTCACCAAGAAGTACCATCGGGTGCGTCTGAAATGATTTATGAGCCTATGGTATGTTTGACGCAAACCGAGCACCTATCTTGCACGACACTAACACTATCTCAAAACAGATCAAAACAAGATTCCACATGACACACGTCACCTAGCACTTTCATCGGGTGCCTCCAATACTATTTGCGAGCCTACGGTACGTTCGATGCAAACCGTGCACCAATCTTGCACCAACGCTAACAATGTCTCAAAACAGATTGAAACGAGAATCCACATGACCGACGTCACCAAGGAGGTCCATCGGGTGCCTCCAGTACTATTTCCAAGCCTACGGTACGTTCGACACAAATCGTGCACCAATCTTGCACCAAAAGTTGCACTATCTCTAAACGGACAGAACCGAGCTTCCACTTGTGCTTTGTCACCTAGGAGCCTATCGAGTGCGTCCAAAACGATTTCTATGCCTATGTATGTTCGGTGCAAACCGTGCACCTATCTTGCACTGGCACTAACACTGTCTCCAAACAGACTAAAAGGAGATTCCACATGACCCACATCACTTACAAGTTCCATCGGGTGCGTCCAAAACTATTTATGACCCTATAGTATGTTCAGTGCAAAAAATGCACCAATCTTGCATTAAGAATAGCACTATCTCCAAACGGACCGAACGGAGCTCCTCCAGAGCCACGTCACCTAGAAGTACCGTCGGGTGCGTCTGAAACGATTTATGAGCCTATGGTACGTTTGACGCAAACCGAGCACCTATCTTGCACCAACGGTAACACTGTCTCGAAACCTATCGAAACGAGATACTACATGACCCACGTCACCTAGGAGTTCCATCGGTTGCCTCAAATACTATTTCTGAGCCTACGGTACGTTCGACACAAACCGTGCACCAATCTTGCATCAAGAGTAGCACTATCTCCAAACGGACCGAACCGAGCTTCCACTTGAGCCTCATTACCTAGGAGTCCCATGAAGTGCATCCAAAATGATTTCTACGCCTACGATATGTTCGGTGCAAACCGTGCACCTATCTTGCACTAACACTAACATGTCTCCAAAAGGACTAAAACAAGATTCCACACGACCCACGTCACTTACGAGTTCCATCGGGTGCGTCCAAAACTATTTATGAGCCTATGGTATGTTCAGTGCAAACCGTGCACCTATCTTGCGTCAAGATTAGCACTATCTCCAAACAAACCGAACCAAGCTCCACTAGTCCATCGTCACCTAGGAGTACCATCGGCTGCGTCTAAAACGATTTATGAGCCTATGGTATGTTTGACGCAAACCGAGCACCTATCTTGCACGACACTAACACTATCTCAAAACAGATCAAAATGAGATTCCACATGACACACGTCACCTAGCACTTTCATCGGGTGCCTCCAATACTATTTGCGAGCCTACGGTACGTTCGATGCAAACCGTGCACCAATCTTGCACCAACGCTAACAATGTCTCAAAACAGATTGAAACGAGAATCCACATGACCCACGTCACCAAGGAGTTCCATCGGGTGCCTCCAGTACTATTTCCAAGCCTACGGTACGTTCGACACAAATCGTGCACCAATCTTGCACCAAAAGTTGCACTATCTCCAAACGGACAGAACCGAGCTTCCACTTGTGCTTTGTCACCTAGGAGCCTATCGAGTGCGTCCAAAACGATTTCTATGCCTATGTATGTTCGGTGCAAACCGTGCACCTATCTTGCACTGGCACTAACACTGTCTCCAAACAGACTAAAAGGAGATTCCACATGACCCACATCACTTACGAGTTCCATCGGGTGCGTCCAAAACTATTTATGAGCATATAGTATGTTCAGTGCAAACCATGCACCAATCTTGCATTAAGAATAGCACTATCTCCAAACGGACCGAACAGAGCTCCTCCAGAGCCACATCACCAAGAAGTACCATCGGGTGCATCTGAAATGATTTATGAGCCTATGGTACGTTTGACACAAACCGAGCACCTATCTTGCACCGACGGTAACACTGTCTCGAAACCTATCGAAACGAGATACTACATGACCCACGTCACCTAGGAGTTCCATCGGTTGCCTCTAGTGCTATTTCTGAGCCTACAGTACGTTCGACGCAAACCGTGCACCAATCTTGCATCAAGAGTAGCACTATCTCCAAACGGACCGAACCGAGCTTCCACTTCAGCCTCATTACCTAGGAGTCCCATGAAGTGCATCCAAAATGATTTCTACGCCTACGGTATGTTCGGTGCAAACTGTGCACCTATCTTGCACTAACACTAACATGTCTCCAAAAGGACTAAAACAAGATTCCACACGACCCACGTCACTTACGAGTTCCATCGGGTGCGTTCAAAACTATTTATGAGCCTATGGTATGTTCCGTGCAAACCGTGCACCTATCTTGCGTCAAGATTAGCACTATCTCCAAACAGACCGAACCAAGCTCCACTAGTCCATCATCACCTTGGAGTACCATCAGCTGCGTCTAAAACGATTTATGAGCCTATGGTATGTTTGACGCAAACCGAGCACCTATCTTGCACGACACTAACACTATCTCAAAACAGATCAAAACGAGATTCCACATGACACACGTCACCTAGCACTTTCATCGGGTGCCTCCAATACTATTTGCGAGCCTACGGTACGTTCGATGCAAACCGTGCACCAATCTTGCACCAACGCTAACAATGTCTCAAAACAGATTGAAACGAGAATAAACATGACCCACGTCACCAAGGAGTTCCATCGGGTGCCTCCAGTACTATTTCCAAGACTACGGTACGTTCGACACAAATCGTGCACCAATCTTGCACCAAAAGTTGCACTATCTCCAAACGGACAGAACCGAGCTTCCACTTGTGCTTTGTCACCTAGGAGCCTATCTAGTGCGTCCAAAACGATTTCTATGCCTATGTATGTTCGGTGCAAACCGTGCACCTATCTTGCACTGGCACTAACACTGTCTCCAAACAGACTAAAAGGAGATTCCACATGACCCACATCACTTACAAGTTCCATCGGGTGCGTCCAAAACTATTTATGACCCTATAGTATGTTCAGTGCAAAAAATGCACCAATCTTGCATTAAGAATAGCACTATCTCCAAACGGACCGAACAGAGCTCCTCCAGAGCCACGTCACCTAGAAGTACCATCGGGTGCGTCTGAAACGATTTATGAGCCTATGGTACGTTTGACGCAAACCGAGCACCTACCTTGCACCGACGGTAACACTGTCTCGAAACCTATCAAAACGAGATACTACATGACCCACGTCACCTAGGAGTTCTATCGGTTGCCTCCAATACTATTTCTGAGCCTATAGTACGTTCGACACTAACCGTGCACCAATCTTGCATCAAGAGTAGCCCTATCTCCAAACAGACGGAACCGAGCTTCCACTTGGGCCTCGTCACATAGGAGCCTACCGATTGCATCCAAAACGATTTCTATGCCTATGGTATGTTCGGTGCAAACCATGCACCTATCTTACATTGACACCAACGCTATCTCCAAATGGACTAAAATGAGATTCCACACGACCCACGTCACTTACGAGTTCCATCGGGTGCGTCCAAAACTATTTATGAGCCTATAGTACGTTCCGTGCAAACCAAGCACCGATCTTACATCAAGATTAGCACTATCTCCAAACGGACCGAACAGAGCTCCACCAAAGCCACGTCACCTAGAAGTACCATCGAGTGCGTCTGAAACGATTTATGAGCCTAAGGTACGTTTGACGCAAACCGAGCACCTATCTTGCACCGACGGTAACACTGTCTCGAAAACTATCGAAAAGGGATTCTACATGACCCACGTCACCTAGGAGTTCTATCGGTTGCCTCCAATACTATTTCTGAGCCTATAGTACGTTCGACACTAACCGTGCACCAATCTTGCATCAAGAGTAGCCCTATCTCCAAATGGATCGAACCGAGCTTCCACTTGAGCCTCGTCACCTAGGAGTCCCATCGAGTGCATCCAAAATGATTTCTATGCCTACGGTATGTTCGCTGCAAACTATGCACATATCTTGCACTGACACTAACACTGTCTCCAAACAGACTAAAACGAGATTCCACACGTCCCACGTCACTTACAAGTTCCATCGGGAGCGTCCAAAACTATTTACGAGCCTACGGTATGTTCGGTGCAAACTGTGCACCTATCTTGCGTCAAGATTAGCACTATGTCCAAACAGACCCAACCGAGCTCCACTAGTCCATCGTCACCTAGGAGAACCATCGGCTGCGTCTAAAATGATTTATGAGCCTATGGTATGTTTGACGCAAACCGAGCACCTATCTTGCACCGACGCTAACACTGTCTCAAAAAAGATTGAAACGAGATTTCGCATGACCCACGTCACCTAGCAGTTTCATCGAGTGCCTCCAAAACTATTTTCGAGCCTACGATATGTTCACGCAAACCGTGCACCAATCTTGCACGAACGCCAACAATGTCTCAAAACAGATAGAAACAAGATTCCACATGACCCACGTCACCAAGGAGTTCCATCGGGTGCCTCCGAAACTATTTTTGAGCCTACGGTACGTTCGACACAAACCGTGCACCAATCTTGCACCAAGAGTTGCACTATCTGCAAACAGACGGAACCGAGCTTCCACTTGGGCCTCATCACATAGGAGCCTACCGATTGCATCCAAAACGATTTCTATGCCTATGGTATGTTCGGTGCAAACCATGCACCTATCTTACATTGACACCAACGCTATCTCCAAATGGACTAAAACGAGATTCCACAGGACCCACGTCACTTACGAGTTCCATCGGGTGCGTCCAAAACTATTTATGAGCCTATAGTACGTTCCGTGCAAACCAAGCACCGATCTTACATCAAGATTAGCACTATATCCAAACGGACCGAACAGAGCTCCACCAGAGCCACGTCACCTAGAAGTACCATCGAGTGCGTCTGAAACGATTTATGAGCCTAAGGTACGTTTGACGCAAACCGAGCACCTATCTTGCACCGACGGTAACACTGTCTCGAAACTATCAAAAAGAGATTCTACATGACCCACGTCACCTAGGAGTTCCATCAGTTGCCTCCAATACTATTTCCGAGCCTATAGTACGTTCGACGCAAACCGTGCACCAATCTTGCATCAAGAGTAGCACTATCTCCAAACAGACCGAACCGAGCTTCCACTTGAGCCTCGTCACCTAGGAGTCCCATCGAGTGCATCCAAAATGATTTCTATGCCTACGGTATGTTCGCTGCAAACTGTGCACCTATCTTGCACTGACACTAACACTGTCTCCAAACGGACTAAAACGAGATTCCACACGTCCCACGTCACTTACAAGTTCCATCGAGAGCGTCCAAAACTATTTACGAGGCTACGGTATGTTCGGTGCAAACCGTGCACCTATCTTGCGTCAAGATTAGCACTATCTCCAAACAGACCGAACCGAGCTCCACTAGTCCATCGTCACCTAGGAGAACCATCGGCTGCGTCTAAAACGATTTATGAGCCTATGGTATGTTTGACGCAAACCGAGCCTCTATCTTGCACCAACGCTAACACTGTCTCAAAAAAGATCGAAACGAGATTCCACATGATCCACGTCACCTAGCAGTTTCATCGAGTGCCTCCAATACTATTTTCGAGCCTATGATACGTTTGACGCAAACTGTGCACCAATCTTGCACGAACGCTAACAATGTCACAAAACAGATTGAAACGAGATTCCACATGACCCACGTCACCTAGCAGTTTCATCGACTGCCTCCAATACTATTTTCAAGCCTATGATACGTTCGACGCAAACCGTCCACCAATCTTGCACGAACGCTATCAATGTCTCAAAACAGATCGAAACGAGATTCCACATGACCCACGTCACCAAGGAGTTCCATCGGGTGCCTCCAAAACTATTTCTGAGCCTACGGTACGTTCGACACGAACTGTGCACCAATCTTGCACCAAGAGTTGCACTATTTCCAAGCAGACGGAACCGAGCTTCCACTTGGGCCTCGTCACCTAGGAGCCTACCGATTGCATCCAAAACGATTTCTATGCCTATGGTATATTCGATGCAAACCATGCACCTATCTTACATTGACACTAACACTATCTCCAAATGGACTAAAACGAGATTCCACATGACCCACGTCACTTACGAGTTCCATCGGGTGCGTCCAAAACTATTTATGAGCCTATAGTACGTTCAGTGCAAACCAAGCACCGATCTTACATCAAGATTAGCACTATCTCCAAATGGACCGAACAGAGCTCCACCAGAGCCATGTCACCTAGAAGTACCATCGAGTGCGTCTGAAACGATTTATGAGCCTAAGGTACGTTTGACGCAAACCGAGCACCTATCTTGCACCGACGGTAACACTGTCTCGAAAACTATCGAAAAGGGATTCTACATGACCCATGTCACCTATGAGTTCCATCGGTTGCCTCCAATACTATTTCCGAGCCTACAGTACGTTCGACGCAAACCGTGCACCAATCTTGCATCAAGAGTAGCACTATCTCCAAACGGACCGAACTGAGCTTCCACTTGAGCCTCGTCACCTAGGAGTCCGATCGAGTGCATCCAAAACGATTTCTATGCCTACGGTATGTTCGCTGCAAACTGTGCACCTATCTTGCACTGACACTAACACTGTCTCCAAACAGACTAAAACGAGATTCAACACGACCCACGTCACTTACAAGTTCCATCGGGAGCATCCAAAACTATTTACGAGCCTACGGTATGTTTGGTGCAAACCGTGCACCTATCTTGCGTCAAGATTAGCACTATCTCCAAACAGACCGAACCGAGCTCCACTAGTCCATCGTCACCTAGGAGAACCATCAGCTGCGTCTAAAACAGTTTATGAGCCTATGCTACGTTTGACGCAAACCGTGCACCTATCTTGCACGAACGCTAACAATGTCTCAAAATAGATCGAAACAAGATTCCACATGACCCACGTCACCAACGAGTTCCAACGGGTGCCTCCTAAACTATTTCTGAGCCTACGGTACATTCGACACAAACCGTGCACCAATCTTGCACAAAGAGTTGCACTATCTCCAAATAGACGGAACCGAGCTTCCACTTGGGCCTCGTCACCTAGGAGCCTATCGAGTGCATCCAAAACGATTTCTATGCTTATGGTATGTTCGGTGCAAACCGTGCACCTATCTTACATTGACACTAACACTATCTCCAAATGGACTAAAACGAGATTCCACACGACCCACGTCACTTTCGAGTTCCATCGGGTGCGTCCAAAACTGTTTATGAGCCTATAGTACGTTTAGTGCAAACCAAGCACCGATCTTACATCAAGATTAGCAGTATCTCCAAACGGACTGAACAGAGCTCCACCAGAGCCGCGTCACCTAGAACTACCATCGGGTGCGTCTGAAATGATTTATGAGCCTATGGTACGTTCGACGCAAACCGAGCACCTCTCTTGCACCGACAGTAATACTGTCTCGAAACCTATCGAAACGAGATTCTACATGACCCACATCACCTAGGAGTTCCATCAGTTGCCTCTAATACTATTTCCGAGCCTACAACACATTCGACGCAAACCGTGCACCAATCTTGCATCAAGAGTAGCACTATGTCCAAACAGACCGAATCAAGCTTCCACTTGAGCCTCGTCACCTAGGAGTCCCATCGAGTGCATCCAAAACGATTTCTATGCCTACGGTATGTTCGGTGTAAACCGTGCACCTATCTTGCACTGACACTAACATGTCTCCAAACAGACTAAAACGAGATTCCACACGACCAACGTCACTTACGAGTTCCATCGGGTGCGTCGAAAACTATTTATGAGCCTATGGTATGTTCAGTGCAAACTGTGCAGCTATCTTGCATCAAGATTAGCACTATCTCCAAACAGACCGAACCAAGCTCCACTAGTCCATCGTCACCTAGGAGTACCATCGGCTGCGTCTAAAATGATTTATGAGCCTATGGTTTGTTTGACGCAAACCGAGCACCTATCTTGCACCGACACTAACACTATCTCTAAACAGATCAAAATGAGATTTCACATGACGCACGTCACCTAGCTGTTTCATTGGGTGCCTCCGATACTATTTCCAAGCCTACGATACGTTCGATGCAAACCGTGCACCAATCTTGCACCAACACTAACAATGCCTCAAAACAGATCGAAACGAGATTCGACATGACCCATCGGGTGCCTCCAATACTATTTCTGAGCCTATGGTACGTTTGACACAAATCGTGCACCAATCTTGCACCAAGAGTTGC
Organism: Saccharum hybrid cultivar R570; assembly: GCA_038087645.1. Classification (NCBI taxonomy): domain Eukaryota; kingdom Viridiplantae; phylum Streptophyta; class Magnoliopsida; order Poales; family Poaceae; genus Saccharum; species Saccharum hybrid cultivar. The sequence goes on along the minus strand of JAQSUU010000216.1, from coordinate 16,532,918 downwards.
ACTATCTCCAAACATTTGGAACTGAGCTTCCACCTGTGCCTCGTCACCTAGGAGCCTATCGAGTGCGTCCAAAACGATTTCTATGCCTATGTATGTTCAGTGCAAACCGTGCACCTATCTTGCGCTGGCACTAACACTGTCTCCAAACAGACTAAAATGAGATTACGTCACTTACGAGTTCCATCGGGTGTGTCCAAAACTATTTATGAGCCTATAGTACAAACGGACCGAATAGAGCTCCACCAGAGCCACGTGACCTAGAAGTACCATCGGGTGTGTTTGAAACGATTTATGAGCCTATGGTACATTTGATGCAAACCGAGCACCTATCTTGCACCGACGGTAACACTGTCTCAAAACTATAGAAAAGGGATTCTACATGACCCACGTCACCTAGGAGTTTCATCGGTTGCCTCCAATACTATTTCCGAGCCTACAGTACGTTTGACGCAAACTGTGCACCAATCTTGCATCAAGGGTAGCACTATCCCCAAACAGACCGAACAGAGCTCCCCCAGAGCCACGTGACCCAGGAGTCCCATCGGGTGCGTCTGAAATGATTTCTATGCCTACGGTATGTTTGGTGCAAACCGTGCACCTATCTTGCACTGGCACTAACACTGTCTCCAAACGGACTAAAATAAGATTCCACACGACCCACGTCACTTACGAGTTCCATCGGGTGCAAAACATGCACCTATCTTGCGTAAAGATTAGCACTATCTCCAAACAGACCGAACCGAGCTCCACTAGTCCATTGTCACCTAGGAGAACCATCGGCTGCGTCTAAAACGATTTATGAGCCTATGGTATGTTTGACGCAAACCGAGCACCTATCTTGCACCGATGCTAACACTGTCTCAAAAAAGATCGAAACGAGTTTCCACATGACCCACGTCACCTAGCAGTTTCATCGATTGCCTCCAATACTATTTTCGAGCCTACGATATGTTCGATGCAAACCGTGCACCAATCTTGCACGAACGCTAACAATGTCTCAAAACAGATCGAAACGATATTCCACATGACCCACGTCACCAGGGGTTCCATCGGGTGCCTCCGAAACTATTTCTGAGCCTACGGTACGTTCGACACAAACCGTGCACCAATTTTGCACGAAAGACTTGCACTATCTCCAAACAGACAGAACCGAGCTTCCACTTGGGCCTCGTCACCTTGTAGCCTATCGAGTGCATCCAAAACGATTTCTATGCCTATGGTATGTTCGGTGCAAACCGTGCACCTATCTTACATTGACACTAACACTATCTCCAAATGGACTAAAACAAGATTCCACACGACCCACATCACTTACGAGTTCCATTGGGTGCGTCCAAAACTATTTATGAGCCTATAGTACGTTCAGTGCAAACCAAGCACCGATCTTACATCAAGATTAGCACTATCTCCAAACGGACCGAACAGAGCTCCACCTGAGCCACGTCACCTAGAAGTACCGTCGGGTGCGTCTGAAACGATTTATGAGCCTTTGGTACATTTGACGCAAACCGAGCACCTATCTTGCACCGACGGTAACACTGTCTCGAAACCTATCGAAACGAGATTCTACATGACCCACGTCACCAAGGAGTTCCATCGGGTGCCTCCAATACTATTTCCGAGCCTACGGTATGTTCGACACAAATCCTGCACCAATCTTGCACCAAGAGTTGCACTATCTCCAAACGGACGGAACTGAGCTTCCACTTGTGCCTCGTCACCTAGGAGCCTATCGAGTGCATCCAAAACGATTTCTATGCCTATGTATGTTCGGTGCAAACCATGCACCTATCTTGCGCTGGCACTAACACTATCTCTAAACAAACTAAAACGAGATTCCACACGGCTCACGTCACTTACGAGTTCCATCGGGTGCGTCCAAAACTATTTATGAGCCTATAGTACGTTCAGTGGAAACCATGCACCTATCTTGCATCAAGATTAGCACTATCTCCGAACGGACCGAACAGAGCTCCACCAGAGCCACGTCACCTAGAAGTACAATCGGGTGCATCTAAAACGATTTATGAGCCTATGGTATGTTTGACACAAACCGAGCACCTATCTTGCACCAACGCTAACACTGTCTCAAAAAAGATCGAAATGAGATTCCACATGACCCACATCACCTAGCAGTTTCATCGAGTGCCTCCAAAACTATTTTCGATCCTACGATACGTTCGACGCAAACCGTGCACCAATCTTGCACGACCGCTAACAATGTCTCAAAGCAGATCGAAAAGAGATTCCACATGACCCACGTCACCAAGGAGTTCCATCGGGTGCCTCCGAAACTATTTTCGAGCCTACGGTACGTTCGACACAAACCGTGCACCAATCTTGCACCAAGAGTTGCACTATCTCCAAATAGATAGAACCGAGCTTCCACTCGAGCCTCGTCACCTAGGAGCCTATCGAGTGCATCCAAAACGATTTCTATGCCTATTGTTTGTTCTGTGCAAACCGTGCACCTATCTTACATTAACACTAACAATGTCTCCAAACGGCCTAAAAGCATATTCCACACGACCCACGTCACTTACAAGTTCCATCGATTACGTCCAAAACTATTTATGAGCCTATAGTACGTTCAGTGCAAACCATGCACTGATCTTACATCAAGATTAGCACTATCTCCGAACGGACCAAATAGAGCTCCACCAGAGCCACATCACCTAGAAGTACCATCAGGTGCGTCTGAAACGATTTATGAGCCTATGGTACGTTTGACGCAAACCGAGAACCTATCTTGCATCGACAGTAAAATGTCTTGAAAACTATCGAAAAGGGATTCTACATGACCCACGTCACCTAGAAGTTCCATCGGTTGCCTCCAATACTATTTCCGAGCCTACAGTACGTTCGACGCAAACCGTGCACCAATCTTGCATCAAGAGTAGCACTATCTCCAAACGGACTGAACCGAGCTTCCACTTGAGCCTCGTCACCTAGGAGTCCCATCGAGTGCATCCAAAATGATTTCTACGCCTACGGTATGTTCAGTGCAAACCATGCACCTATCTTGCACTGACACTAACATGTCTCCAAAAGGACTAAAACAAGATTCCACACGACCCACGCCACTTACGAGTTCCATCGGGTGCGTCCAAAACTATTTATGAGCCTATGGTATGTTCAGTGCAAACCATGCACCTATCTTGCGTCAAGATTAGCACTATCTCCAAACAGACCGAACCAAGCTCCACTAGTCCATCATCACCTAGGAGTGCCATCGGCTGCGTCTCAAACGATTTATGAGCCTATGGTATGTTTGACGCAAACCGACCAGCTATCTTGCACCGACACTAACACTGTCTCAAAACAGATCAAAACGAGATTCCACATGACACACGTCACCTAGCAGTTTCATCGGGTGCCTCCAATACTATTTCCGAGCCTACGGTACATTCGATGCAAACCGTGCACCAATCTTGGACCAACGCTAATAAGGTCTCAAAACAGATCAAAACGAGATTCCACATGACCCACGTCACCAAGGAGTTCTATCGTGTGCCTCCAATACTATTTCCGAGCCTACAGTATGTTCGACACAAATCGTGCACCAATCTTGCACCAAGAGTTGCACTATCTCCAAACGGACGGAACCGAGCTTCCACTTGTGCCTCGTCACCTAGGAGCCTATCGAGTGCATCCAAAACGATTTCTATGCCTATGTATGTTCGGTGCAAATCGTGCACCTATCTTGCGCTGGCACTAACACTGTCTCCAAACAAACTAAAACGAGTTTCCACACGGCTCACGTCACTTACGAGTTCCATCGGGTGCGTCTAAAACTATTTATGAGCCTATAGTACGTTCAATGGAAACCATGCACCTATCTTGCATCAAGATTAGCACTATCTCCGAACGGACCGAACAGAGCTCCACCAGAGCCACGTCACCTAGAAGTACGATCGGGTGCGTCTAAAACGATTTATGAGCCTATGGTATGTTTGACATAAACCGAGCACCTATCTTGCACCGACGCTAACACTGTCTCAAAAAAGATCAAAATGAGATTCCACATGACCCACATCACCTAGCAGTTTCATCGAGTGCCTCCAAAACTATTTTCGATCCTACGATACGTTCGACGCAAACCGTGCACCAATCTTGCACGACCGCTAACAATGTCTCAAAGCAGATCGAAACGAGATTCCACATGACCCACATCACCAAGGAGTTCCATCGGGTGCCTCCGAAACTATTTTCGAGCCTACGGTATGTTCGACACAAACCGTGCACCAATCTTGCACCAAGAGTTGCACTATCTCCAAACAGACAGAACCGAGCTTCCACTTGAGCCTCGTCACCTAGGAGCCTATCGAGTGCATCCAAAACGATTTCTATGCCTATGGTTTGTTATGTGCAAACCATGCACCTATCTTACATTGACACTAACAATGTCTCCAAACGGCCTAAAAGGATATTCCACACGACCCACGTCACTTACGAGTTCCATCGGGTGCGTCCAAAACTATTTATGAGCCTACAGGACGTTCAGTGCAAACCATGCACTGATCTTACATCAAGATTAGCACTATCTCCGAACGGACCGAACAGAGCTCCACCAGAGCCACATCACCTAGAAGTACCATCGGGTGCGTCTGGAACGATTTATGAGCCTATGGTACGTTTGACGCAAACCGAGAACCTATCTTGCATCGACGGTAACACTATCTCGAAAACTATCGAAAAGGGATTCTACATGACCCACGTCACCTAGAAGTTCCATCGGTTGCCTCCAATACTATTTCCGAGCCTACAGTACGTTCGACGCAAACCGTGCACCAATCTTGCATCAAGAGTAGCACTATCTCCAAACGGACTGAACCGAGGTTCCACTTGAGCCTCGTCACCTAGGAGTCCCATCGAGTGCATCCAAAATTATTTCTACGCCTACGGTATGTTCAGTGAAACCATGCAACTATCTTACACTGACACTAACATGTCTCCAAAAGGACTAAAACAAGATTCCACACGACCCACGCCACTTACGAGTTCCATTGGGTGCGTCCAAAACTATTTATGAGCCTATGGTATGTTCAGTGCAAACCGTGCACCTATCTTGCGTCAAGATTAGCACTATCTCCAAACAGACCGAACCAAGCTCCACTAGTCCACCGTCACCTAGGAGTGTCATCGGCTGCGTCTCAAATGATTTATGAGCCTATGGTATGTTTGACGCAAACCGAGCAGCTATCTTGCACCGACACTAACACTGTCTCAAAACAGATCAAAACGAGATTCCACATGACACGTCACCTAGCAGTTTCATCGGGTGCCTCCAATACTATTTCCGAGCCTATGGTACGTTCGATGCAAACCGTGCACCAATCTTGGACCAATGCTAATAAGGTCTCAAAACAGATCAAAACGAGATTCCACATGACCCACGTCACCAAGGAGTTCTATCGTGTGCCTCCAACACTATTTCTAAGCCTATGGTACGTTCGACACAAATCGTGCACCAATCTTGCACTAAGAGTTGCAGTATCTCCAAATGGACGGAACCGAGCTTCCACATGTGCCTCGTCACCCAGGAGCCTATCGAGTGCGTCTAGAATGATTTCTATGCCTATGTATGTTGGGTGCAAACTGTGCACCTATCTTGCGCTGGCACTAACACTGTCTCCAAACAGACTAAAACAAGATTCCACATCACTCACGTCACTTACGAGTTCCATCGGGTGTGTCCAAAACTATTTATGAGCCTATAGTACGTTCAGTGGAAACCATGCACCTATCTTGCATCAAGATTAGCACTATTTCTGAACGGACCGAACAGAGCTCCACTAGAGCCACGTCACCTAGAAGTACGATCGGGTGCGTCTGAAAGGATTTATGAGCCCATGGTACGTTTGACGCAAACCGAGCACCTATCTTGCACCGACGGTAACACTGTCTCAAAAACTATCAAAAAGGGATTCTACATGACCCACGTCACCTAGGAGTTTCATCGGTTGCCTCCAATACTATTTCCGAGCCTACAGTACGTTTGACGCAAACCGTGCACCAATCTTGCATCAAGAGTAGCACTATCTCCAAACGGACCGAACCGAGCTTCCACTTGAGCATCGTCACCTAGGAGTCCCATCGAGTGCATCGAAAATGATTTCTACGCCTACGGTATGTTCAGTGCAAACCATGCACCTATCTTGCACCGACACTAACATGTCTCCAAAAGGACTAAAACGAGATTCCACATGACCCACGCCACTTACGAGTTCCATCGGGTGTGTCCAAAACTATTTATGAGCCTATGGTATGTTCAGTGCAAACCGTGCACCTATCTTGCGTCAAGATTAGTACTATGTCCAAATAGACCGAACCAAGCTCCACTAGTCCACCGTCACCTAGGAGTACCATCGCCTACGTCTAAAACGATTTATGAGCCTATGGTATGTTTGACGCAAACCGAGCACCTATCTTGCACCGACACTAACACTGTCTCAAAACAGATCAGAACGAGATTCCACATGACACACGTCACCTAGCAGTTTCATCGGGTGCCTCCAATACTATTTCTGAGCCTACGGTACGTTCGATGCAAACCGTGCACCAATCTTGGACCAACGCTAACAATGTCTCAAAACAGATCGAAACAAGATTCCACATGACCCACGTCACCAAGGAGTTCTATCGTGTGCCTCCAATACTATTTCTAAGCCTATGGTACGTTCGACACAAATCGTGCACCAATCTTGCACTAAGAGTTGCAGTATCTCCAAATGGACGGAACCGAGCTTCCACATGTGCCTCGTCACCCAGGAGCCTATCGAGTGCGTCTAGAATGATTTCTATGCCTATGTATGTTGGGTGCAAACTGTGCACCTATCTTGCGCTGGCACTAACACTGTCTCCAAACAGACTAAAACAAGATTCCACATCACTCACGTCACTTACGAGTTCCATCGGGTGTGTCCAAAACTATTTATGAGCCTATAGTACGTTCAGTGGAAACCATGCACCTATCTTGCATCAAGATTAGCACTATTTCTGAACGGACCGAACAGAGCTCCACTAGAGCCACGTCACCTAGAAGTACGATCGGGTGCGTCTGAAAGGATTTATGAGCCCATGGTACGTTTGACGCAAACCGAGCACCTATCTTGCACCGACGGTAACACTGTCTCAAAAACTATCGAAAAGGGATTCTACATGACCCACGTCACCTAGGAGTTTCATCGGTTGCCTCCAATACTATTTCCGAGCCTACAGTACGTTTGACGCAAACCGTGCACCAATCTTGCATCAAGAGTAGCACTATCTCCAAACGTACCGAACCGAGCTTCCACTTGAGCCTCGTCACCTAGGAGTCCCATCGAGTGAATCGAAAATGATTTCTACGCCTACGGTATGTTCAGTGCAAACCATGCACCTATCTTGCACCGTCACTAACATGTCTCCAAAAGGACTAAAACGAGATTCCACATGACCCACGCCACTTACGAGTTCCATCGGGTGTGTCCAAAACTATTTATGAGCCTATGGTATGTTCAGTGCAAACCGTGCACCTATCTTGCGTCAAGATTAGTACTATGTCCAAATAGACCGAACCAAGCTCCACTAGTCCATCGTCACCTAGGAGTACCATCGCCTGCGTCTAAAACGATTTATGAGCCTATGGTATGTTTGACGCAAACCGAGCACCTATCTTGCACCGACACTAACACTGTCTCAAAACAGATTAGAACGAGATTCCACATGACACACGTCACCTAGCAGTTTCATCGGGTGCCTCCAATACTATTTCTGAGCCTACGGTACGTTCGATGCAAACCGTGCACCAATCTTGGACCAACGCTAACAATGTCTCAAAACAGATCGAAACGAGATTCCACATGACCCACGTCACCAAGGAGTTCTATCGTGTGCCTCCAATACTATTTCTAAGCCTATGGTACGTTCGACACAAATCGTGCACCAATCTTGCACTAAGAGTTGCACTATCTCCAAACAGACAGAACCGAGCTTCCACATGTGCCTCGTCACCCAGGAGCCTATCGAGTGCGTCTAGAATGATTTCTATGCCTATGTATGTTGGGTGCAAACTGTGCACCTATCTTGCGCTGGCACTAACACTGTCTCCAAACAGACTAAAACAAGATTCCACATCACTCACGTCACTTACGAGTTCCATCGGGTGTGTCCAAAACTATTTATGAGCCTATAGTACGTTCAGTGGAAACCATGCACCTATCTTGCATCAAGATTAGCACTATTTCTGAACGGACCGAACAGAGCTCCACTAGAGCCACGTCACCTAGAAGTACGATCGGGTGCGTCTGAAAGGATTTATGAGCCCATGGTACGTTTGACGCAAACCGAGCACCTATCTTGCACCGACGGTAACACTGTCTCAAAAACTATCGAAAAGGGATTCTACATGACCCACGTCACCTAGGAGTTTCATCGGTTGCCTCCAATACTATTTCCGAGCCTACAGTACGTTTGACGCAAACCGTGCACCAATCTTGCATCAAGAGTAGCACTATCTCCAAACGTACCGAACCGAGCTTCCACTTGAGCCTCGTCACCTAGGAGTCCCATCGAGTGAATCGAAAATGATTTCTACGCCTACGGTATGTTCAGTGCAAACCATGCACCTATCTTGCACCGACACTAACATGTCTCCAAAAGGACTAAAACGAGATTCCACATGACCCACGCCACTTACGAGTTCCATCGGGTGTGTCCAAAACTATTTATGAGCCTATGGTATGTTCAGTGCAAACCGTGCACCTATCTTGCGTCAAGATTAGTACTATGTCCAAATAGACCGAACCAAGCTCCACTAGTCCATCGTCACCTAGGAGTACCATCGCCTGCGTCTAAAACGATTTATGAGCCTATGGTATGTTTGACGCAAACCGAGCACCTATCTTGCACCGACACTAACACTGTCTCAAAACAGATCAGAACGAGATTCCACATGACACACGTCACCTAGCAGTTTCATCGGGTGCCTCCAATACTATTTCTGAGCCTACGGTACGTTCGATGCAAACCGTGCACCAATCTTGGACCAACGCTAACAATGTCTCAAAACAGATCGAAACGAGATTCCACATGACCCACGTCACCAAGGAGTTCTATCGTGTGCCTCCAATACTATTTCTAAGCCTATGGTACGTTCGACACAAATCGTGCACCAATCTTGCACTAAGAGTTGCACTATCTCCAAACAGACAGAACCGAGCTTCCACATGTGCCTCGTCACCCAGGAGCCTATCGAGTGCGTCTAGAATGATTTCTATGCCTATGTATGTTGGGTGCAAACTGTGCACCTATCTTGCGCTGGCACTAACACTGTCTCCAAACAGACTAAAACAAGATTCCACATCACTCACGTCACTTACGAGTTCCATCGGGTGTGTCCAAAACTATTTATGAGCCTATAGTACGTTCAGTGGAAACCATGCACCTATCTTGCATCAAGATTAGCACTATTTCTGAACGGACCGAACAGAGCTCCACTAGAGCCACGTCACCTAGAAGTACGATCGGGTGCGTCTGAAAGGATTTATGAGCCCATGGTACGTTTGACGCAAACCGAGCACCTATCTTGCACCGACGGTAACACTGTCTCAAAAACTATCGAAAAGGGATTCTACATGACCCACGTCACCTAGGAGTTTCATCGGTTGCCTCCAATACTATTTCCGAGCCTACAGTACGTTTGACGCAAACCGTGCACCAATCTTGCATCAAGAGTAGCACTATCTCCAAACGGACCGAACTGAGCTTCCACTTGAGCCTCGTCACCTAGGAGTCCCATCGAGTGCATCCAAAATGACTTCAATGCCTACGGTATGTTCGGTGCAAACTGTGCACCTATCTTGCACTGACACTAACACTGTCTCCAAATGGACTAAAATGGGATTCCACACGACCCACGTCACTTACGAGTTCCATCGGGAGCGTCCAAAACTATTTATGAGCCTACGGTATGTTCAGTGCAAACCGTGCACCTATCTTGCGTCAAGATTAGCACTATCTCCAAATAGACCGAACCAAGCTCCACTAGTCCATCATCACCTAGGAGAACCATCGGCTACGTCTAAAACGATTTATGAGCCTATGGTATGTTTGACGCAAACCGAGCATCTATCTTGCACTGACGCTAACACTGTCTCAAAAAAGATCGAAACGAGATTCCACATGACCCACGTCACCTAGCTGTACCATCGGGTGCGTCTGAAACAATTTATGAGCCCATGGTACGTTTGGCGCAAACCGAGCACCTATCTTGCACCGACGGTAACACTGTCTCAAAACCTATCGAAACGAGATTCTACATGACCCACGTCACCTAGGAGTTCCATCTTGTGCCTCCGAAACTATTTCCGAGCCTATGGTACGTTCGACACAAACCATGCACCAATCTTGCACCAAGAGTTGCACTATCTCCAAATAGACATAACCGAGCTTCCACTTGAGCCTTGTCACCTAGGAGCCTATCGAGTGCATCCAAAACGATTTCTATGCCTATCTTTTGTTCTGTGCAAACCGTGCACCTATCTTACATTGACACTAACAATGTCTCCAAACGGACTAAAACGAGATTCCACATGACCCACGTCACTTACGAGTTCCATTGGGTGTGTCCAAAACTATTTATGAGCCTATAGTACGTTCAGTGCAAACCATGCACGGATCTTACATCAAGATTAGCACTATCTCCGAACAGACCGAACAGAGCTCCTCCAGAGCCAGGTCACCTAGAAGTACCATCAGGTGCGTCTGAAACGATTTATGAGCCTATGGTACGTTTGACGCAAACCGAGCACCTAACTTGCACCGACAGTAACACTGTCTCGATAACTACCGAAAAGGGATTCTACATGACCCACGTCACTTAGGAGTTCCATCGGTTGCCTCCAATACTATTTCCGACCCTATAGTACGTTCGACGATAACCGTGCACCAATCTTGCATCAAGAGTAGCACTATCTCCAAACGGACCGAACCAAGCTTCCATTTGAGGCTCGTCACCTAGGAGTCCCATCGAGTGCATCCAAAACAATTTCTATGCCTATGGTATGTTCGGTGCAAACCATGCACCTATCTTGCACTGACACTAACATGTCTCCAAAAGGATTAAAACGAGATTCCATCGGGTGCGTCCAAAACTATTTATGAGCCTATGGTATGTTCAGTGCAAACCGTGCACCTGTCTTGCGTCAAGCTTAGCACTATCTTCAAACAGACCGAACCAAGCTCCACTAGTCCATCGTCACCTAGGAGTACCATCGGCTGCGTCTAAGACGATTTATGAGCCTATGGTATGTTTGACGCAAACCGAGCACCTATATTGCACCGACACTAACACTGTCTCAAAACAGATCAAAACGAGATTCCACATGACACACGTCACCTAGCAGTTTCATCGGGTGCCTCCAATACTATTTTCGAGCCTACGGTACGTTCGATGCAAACTGTGCACCAATGCTAACAATGTCTCAAAACAGATCGAAATAAGATTCCACATGACCCACGTCACCAAGGAGTTCTATCGTGTGCCTCCAATACTATTTCCGAGCCTACGGTACGTTCGGCACAAATCGTGCACCAATCTTGCACCAAGAGTTGCACAATCTCCAAACGGACGGAACCGAGGTTCCACATGTGCCTCGTCACCTAGGAGCCTATCGAGTGCGTCTAAAACGATTTCTATGCCTATGTATGTTTGGTGTAAACCATGCACCTATCTTGTGCGGGCACTAACACTGTCTCCAAATAGACTAAAACGATATTCCATACCACTCACGTCACTTATGAGTTCCATCGGGTGCGTCCAAAACTATTTATGAGCCTATAGGACGTTCAGTGCAAACCATGCACCTATCTTGCATCAAGATTAGCACTATCTCCAAACGGGCTGAACAGAGCTCCACCAGAGCCACGTCACCTAGAAGTACCATCGGGTGCGTCTAAAACGATTTATGAGCCAATGGTACATTTGACGCAAACCGAGCACCTATCTTGCACCGACGGTAACACTATCTCGAAACCTATCGAAACGAGATTCTACATGACCCACGTCACCTAGGAGTTCCATCGGTTGCCTCCAATACTATTTCCGAGCCTACAGTACGTTCGACGCAAACCGTGCACCAATCTTGCATCAAGAGTGGCACTATCTCCAAACGGACCGAACCGAGCTTCCACTTGAGCCTCGTCACCTAGGAGTCCCATCGAGTGCATCCAAAACGATTTCTACACCTAAGGTATGTTCGGTGCAAACCATGCACCTATCTTGCAATGACACTAACATGTCTCCAAAAGGACTAAAACGAGATTCCACACGACCCACGCCACTTACAAGTTCCATCGGGTGCGTCCAAAACTATTTATGAGCCTATGGTATGTTCAGTGCAAACCGTGCACCTATCTTGCGTCAAGATTGGCACTATCTCCAAACAGAACGCAGACCGAACCAAGCTCCACTAGTCCATCATCACCTAGGAGTACCATCGGCTGCGTCTAAAACGATTTATGAGCCTATGGTATGTTTGACGCAAACCGAGCACCTATCCTGCACCGACACTAACACTGTCTCAAAACAGATCAAAATGAGATTCCACATGACACGCGTCACCTAGTAGTTTCATCGGGTGCCTCCAATACTAGATTCTACATGACCCACGTCACCTAGGAGTTCCATCGGTTGCCTCCAATACTATTTCCGAGCCTACAGTACGTTCGACGCAAACCGTGCACCAATCTTGCATCAAGAGTAGCACTATCTCCAAACGGACCGAACCAAGCTTCCACTTGAGCCTCGTCACCTAGGAGCCTATCGAGTGCATCCAAAACGATTTCTATGCCTATGGTTTCTTCTGTGCAAACCATGCACCTATCTTACATTGACACTAACAATGTCTCCAAACGGCCTAAAAGGATATTCCACACGACCCACGTCACTTACGAGTTCCATCGGGTGCGTCCAAAACTATTTATGAGCCTACAGGACGTTCAGTGCAAACCATGCACTGATCTTACATCAAGATTAGCACTATCTCCGAACGGACCGAACAGAGCTCCACCAGAGCCACGTCACCTAGAAGTACCATCGGGTGCGTCTGGAACGATTTATGAGCCTATGGTACGTTTGACGCAAACCGAGAACCTATCTTGCATCGACGGTAACACTGTCTCGAAAACTATCGAAAAGGGATTCTACATGACCCACGTCACCTAGAAGTTCCATCGGTTGCCTCCAATACTATTTCCGAGCCTACAGTACGTTCGACGCAAACCGTGCACCAATCTTGCATCAAGAGTAGCACTATCTCCAAACGGACTGAACCGAGGTTCCACTTGAGCCTCGTCACCTAGGAGTCCCATCGAGTGCATCCAAAATTATTTCTACGCCTACGGTATGTTCAGTGAAACCATGCAACTATCTTACACTGACACTAACATGTCTCCAAAAGGACTAAAACAAGATTCCACACGACCCACGCCACTTACGAGTTCCATTGGGTGCGTCCAAAACTATTTATGAGCCTATGGTATGTTCAGTGCAAACCGTGCACCTATCTTGCGTCAAGATTAGCACTATCTCCAAACAGACCGAACCAAGCTCCACTAGTCCACCGTCACCTAGGAGTGTCATCGGCTGCGTCTCAAATGATTTATGAGCCTATGGTATGTTTGACGCAAACCGAGCAGCTATCTTGCACCGACACTAACACTGTCTCAAAACAGATCAAAACGAGATTCCACATGACACGTCACCTAGCAGTTTCATCGGGTGCCTCCAATACTATTTCCGAGCCTATGGTACGTTCGATGCAAACCGTGCACCAATCTTGGACCAATGCTAATAAGGTCTCAAAACAGATCAAAACGAGATTCCACATGACCCACGTCACCAAGGAGTTCTATCGTGTGCCTCCAACACTATTTCTAAGCCTATGGTACGTTCGACACAAATCGTGCACCAATCTTGCACTAAGAGTTGCAGTATCTCCAAATGGACGGAACCGAGCTTCCACATGTGCCTCGTCACCCAGGAGCCTATCGAGTGCGTCTAGAATGATTTCTATGCCTATGTATGTTGGGTGCAAACTGTGCACCTATCTTGCGCTGGCACTAACACTGTCTCCAAACAGACTAAAACAAGATTCCACATCACTCACGTCACTTACGAGTTCCATCGGGTGTGTCCAAAACTATTTATGAGCCTATAGTACGTTCAGTGGAAACCATGCACCTATCTTGCATCAAGATTAGCACTATTTCTGAACGGACCGAACAGAGCTCCACTAGAGCCACGTCACCTAGAAGTACGATCGGGTGCGTCTGAAAGGATTTATGAGCCCATGGTACGTTTGACGCAAACCGAGCACCTATCTTGCACCGACGGTAACACTGTCTCAAAAACTATCAAAAAGGGATTCTACATGACCCACGTCACCTAGGAGTTTCATCGGTTGCCTCCAATACTATTTCCGAGCCTACAGTACGTTTGACGCAAACCGTGCACCAATCTTGCATCAAGAGTAGCACTATCTCCAAACGGACCGAACCGAGCTTCCACTTGAGCATCGTCACCTAGGAGTCCCATCGAGTGCATCGAAAATGATTTCTACGCCTACGGTATGTTCAGTGCAAACCATGCACCTATCTTGCACCGACACTAACATGTCTCCAAAAGGACTAAAACGAGATTCCACATGACCCACGCCACTTACGAGTTCCATCGGGTGTGTCCAAAACTATTTATGAGCCTATGGTATGTTCAGTGCAAACCGTGCACCTATCTTGCGTCAAGATTAGTACTATGTCCAAATAGACCGAACCAAGCTCCACTAGTCCACCGTCACCTAGGAGTACCATCGCCTACGTCTAAAACGATTTATGAGCCTATGGTATGTTTGACGCAAACCGAGCACCTATCTTGCACCGACACTAACACTGTCTCAAAACAGATCAGAACGAGATTCCACATGACACACGTCACCTAGCAGTTTCATCGGGTGCCTCCAATACTATTTCTGAGCCTACGGTACGTTCGATGCAAACCGTGCACCAATCTTGGACCAACGCTAACAATGTCTCAAAACAGATCGAAACAAGATTCCACATGACCCACGTCACCAAGGAGTTCTATCGTGTGCCTCCAATACTATTTCTAAGCCTATGGTACGTTCGACACAAATCGTGCACCAATCTTGCACTAAGAGTTGCAGTATCTCCAAATGGACGGAACCGAGCTTCCACATGTGCCTCGTCACCCAGGAGCCTATCGAGTGCGTCTAGAATGATTTCTATGCCTATGTATGTTGGGTGCAAACTGTGCACCTATCTTGCGCTGGCACTAACACTGTCTCCAAACAGACTAAAACAAGATTCCACATCACTCACGTCACTTACGAGTTCCATCGGGTGTGTCCAAAACTATTTATGAGCCTATAGTACGTTCAGTGGAAACCATGCACCTATCTTGCATCAAGATTAGCACTATTTCTGAACGGACCGAACAGAGCTCCACTAGAGCCACGTCACCTAGAAGTACGATCGGGTGCGTCTGAAAGGATTTATGAGCCCATGGTACGTTTGACGCAAACCGAGCACCTATCTTGCACCGACGGTAACACTGTCTCAAAAACTATCGAAAAGGGATTCTACATGACCCACGTCACCTAGGAGTTTCATCGGTTGCCTCCAATACTATTTCCGAGCCTACAGTACGTTTGACGCAAACCGTGCACCAATCTTGCATCAAGAGTAGCACTATCTCCAAACGTACCGAACCGAGCTTCCACTTGAGCCTCGTCACCTAGGAGTCCCATCGAGTGAATCGAAAATGATTTCTACGCCTACGGTATGTTCAGTGCAAACCATGCACCTATCTTGCACCGTCACTAACATGTCTCCAAAAGGACTAAAACGAGATTCCACATGACCCACGCCACTTACGAGTTCCATCGGGTGTGTCCAAAACTATTTATGAGCCTATGGTATGTTCAGTGCAAACCGTGCACCTATCTTGCGTCAAGATTAGTACTATGTCCAAATAGACCGAACCAAGCTCCACTAGTCCATCGTCACCTAGGAGTACCATCGCCTGCGTCTAAAACGATTTATGAGCCTATGGTATGTTTGACGCAAACCGAGCACCTATCTTGCACCGACACTAACACTGTCTCAAAACAGATCAGAACGAGATTCCACATGACACACGTCACCTAGCAGTTTCATCGGGTGCCTCCAATACTATTTCTGAGCCTACGGTACGTTCGATGCAAACCGTGCACCAATCTTGGACCAACGCTAACAATGTCTCAAAACAGATCGAAACGAGATTCCACATGACCCACGTCACCAAGGAGTTCTATCGTGTGCCTCCAATACTATTTCTAAGCCTATGGTACGTTCGACACAAATCGTGCACCAATCTTGCACTAAGAGTTGCACTATCTCCAAACAGACAGAACCGAGCTTCCACATGTGCCTCGTCACCCAGGAGCCTATCGAGTGCGTCTAGAATGATTTCTATGCCTATGTATGTTGGGTGCAAACTGTGCACCTATCTTGCGCTGGCACTAACACTGTCTCCAAACAGACTAAAACAAGATTCCACATCACTCACGTCACTTACGAGTTCCATCGGGTGTGTCCAAAACTATTTATGAGCCTATAGTACGTTCAGTGGAAACCATGCACCTATCTTGCATCAAGATTAGCACTATTTCTGAACGGACCGAACAGAGCTCCACTAGAGCCACGTCACCTAGAAGTACGATCGGGTGCGTCTGAAAGGATTTATGAGCCCATGGTACGTTTGACGCAAACCGAGCACCTATCTTGCACCGACGGTAACACTGTCTCAAAAACTATCGAAAAGGGATTCTACATGACCCACGTCACCTAGGAGTTTCATCGGTTGCCTCCAATACTATTTCCGAGCCTACAGTACGTTTGACGCAAACCGTGCACCAATCTTGCATCAAGAGTAGCACTATCTCCAAACGGACCGAACTGAGCTTCCACTTGAGCCTCGTCACCTAGGAGTCCCATCGAGTGCATCCAAAATGACTTCAATGCCTACGGTATGTTCGGTGCAAACTGTGCACCTATCTTGCACTGACACTAACACTGTCTCCAAATGGACTAAAATGGGATTCCACACGACCCACGTCACTTACGAGTTCCATCGGGAGCGTCCAAAACTATTTATGAGCCTACGGTATGTTCAGTGCAAACCGTGCACCTATCTTGCGTCAAGATTAGCACTATCTCCAAATAGACCGAACCAAGCTCCACTAGTCCATCATCACCTAGGAGAACCATCGGCTACGTCTAAAACGATTTATGAGCCTATGGTATGTTTGACGCAAACCGAGCATCTATCTTGCACTGACGCTAACACTGTCTCAAAAAAGATCGAAACGAGATTCCACATGACCCACGTCACCTAGCTGTACCATCGGGTGCGTCTGAAACAATTTATGAGCCCATGGTACGTTTGGCGCAAACCGAGCACCTATCTTGCACCGACGGTAACACTGTCTCAAAACCTATCGAAACGAGATTCTACATGACCCACGTCACCTAGGAGTTCCATCTTGTGCCTCCGAAACTATTTCCGAGCCTATGGTACGTTCGACACAAACCATGCACCAATCTTGCACCAAGAGTTGCACTATCTCCAAATAGACATAACCGAGCTTCCACTTGAGCCTTGTCACCTAGGAACCTATCGAGTGCATCCAAAACGATTTCTATGCCTATCTTTTGTTCTATGCAAACCGTGCACCTATCTTACATTGACACTAACAATGTCTCCAAACGGACTAAAACGAGATTCCACATGACCCACGTCACTTACGAGTTCCATTGGGTGTGTCCAAAACTATTTATGAGCCTATAGTACGTTCAGTGCAAACCATGCACGGATCTTACATCAAGATTAGCACTATCTCCGAACAGACCGAACAGAGCTCCTCCAGAGCCAGGTCACCTAGAAGTACCATCAGGTGCGTCTGAAACGATTTATGAGCCTATGGTACGTTTGACGCAAACCGAGCACCTAACTTGCACCGACAGTAACACTGTCTCGATAACTACCGAAAAGGGATTCTACATGACCCACGTCACTTAGGAGTTCCATCGGTTGCCTCCAATACTATTTCCGACCCTATAGTACGTTCGACGATAACCGTGCACCAATCTTGCATCAAGAGTAGCACTATCTCCAAACGGACCGAACCAAGCTTCCATTTGAGGCTCGTCACCTAGGAGTCCCATCGAGTGCATCCAAAACAATTTCTATGCCTATGGTATGTTCGGTGCAAACCATGCACCTATCTTGCACTGACACTAACATGTCTCCAAAAGGATTAAAACGAGATTCCATCGGGTGCGTCCAAAACTATTTATGAGCCTATGGTATGTTCAGTGCAAACCGTGCACCTGTCTTGCGTCAAGCTTAGCACTATCTTCAAACAGACCGAACCAAGCTCCACTAGTCCATCGTCACCTAGGAGTACCATCGGCTGCGTCTAAGACGATTTATGAGCCTATGGTATGTTTGACGCAAACCGAGCACCTATATTGCACCGACACTAACACTGTCTCAAAACAGATCAAAACGAGATTCCACATGACACACGTCACCTAGCAGTTTCATCGGGTGCCTCCAATACTATTTTCGAGCCTACGGTACGTTCGATGCAAACTGTGCACCAATGCTAACAATGTCTCAAAACAGATCGAAATAAGATTCCACATGACCCACGTCACCAAGGAGTTCTATCGTGTGCCTCCAATACTATTTCCGAGCCTACGGTACGTTCGGCACAAATCGTGCACCAATCTTGCACCAAGAGTTGCACAATCTCCAAACGGACGGAACCGAGGTTCCACATGTGCCTCGTCACCTAGGAGCCTATCGAGTGCGTCTAAAACGATTTCTATGCCTATGTATGTTTGGTGTAAACCATGCACCTATCTTGTGCGGGCACTAACACTGTCTCCAAATAGACTAAAACGATATTCCATACCACTCACGTCACTTATGAGTTCCATCGGGTGCGTCCAAAACTATTTATGAGCCTATAGGACGTTCAGTGCAAACCATGCACCTATCTTGCATCAAGATTAGCACTATCTCCAAACGGGCTGAACAGAGCTCCACCAGAGCCACGTCACCTAGAAGTACCATCGGGTGCGTCTGAAACGATTTATGAGCCAATGGTACATTTGATGCAAACCGAGCACCTATCTTGCACCGACGGTAACACTATCTCGAAACCTATCGAAACGAGATTCTACATGACCCACGTCACCTAGGAGTTCCATCGGTTGCCTCCAATACTATTTCCGAGCCTACAGTACGTTCGACGCAAACCGTGCACCAATCTTGCATCAAGAGTGGCACTATCTCCAAACGGACCGAACCGAGCTTCCACTTGAGCCTCGTCACCTAGGAGTCCCATCGAGTGCATCCAAAACGATTTCTACACCTAAGGTATGTTCGGTGCAAACCATGCACCTATCTTGCAATGACACTAACATGTCTCCAAAAGGACTAAAACGAGATTCCACACGACCCACGCCACTTACAAGTTCCATCGGGTGCGTCCAAAACTATTTATGAGCCTATGGTATGTTCAGTGCAAACCGTGCACCTATCTTGCGTCAAGATTGGCACTATCTCCAAACAGAACGCAGACCGAACCAAGCTCCACTAGTCCATCATCACCTAGGAGTACCATCGGCTGCGTCTAAAACGATTTATGAGCCTATGGTATGTTTGACGCAAACCGAGCACCTATCCTGCACCGACACTAACACTGTCTCAAAACAGATCAAAATGAGATTCCACATGACACGCGTCACCTAGTAGTTTCATCGGGTGCCTCCAATACTAGATTCTACATGACCCACGTCACCTAGGAGTTCCATCGGTTGCCTCCAATACTATTTCCGAGCCTACAGTACGTTCGACGCAAACCGTGCACCAATCTTGCATCAAGAGTAGCACTATCTCCAAACGGACCGAACCAAGCTTCCACTTGAGCCTCGTCACCTAGGAGTCCCATCGAGTGCTTCCAAAACAATTTCTATGCCTACGGTATGTTCGGTGCAAACCATGCACCTATCTTGCACTGACACTAACATGTCTCCAAACGGACTAAAATAAGATTCCACACGAACCACGTCACTTACGAGTTCCATCTGATGCGTCCAGAACTATTTATGAGCCTATGGTATGTTCAGTGCAAACCATGCACCGATCTTACATCAAGATTAGCACTATCTCCGAACAGACCGAACCGAGCTCCACTTGTCCATCGTCACCTAGGAGTATCATCGGCTGCGTCTAAAACGATTTATGAGCCTATGCTATGTTTGACGCAAACCGAGCACCTATCTTGCACTGACACTAACACTGTCTCAAAACAGATCAAAACGAGATTCCACATGACACACGTCACCTAGCAGTTTCATCGGGTGCCTCCAATACTATTTCTGAGCCTATGGTACGTACAAAGCAAACCGTGCACCAATCTTGCACCAACGCTAACAATGTCTCAAAACAGATCGAAATGAGATTCCACATGACCCACGTCACCAAGGAGTTCTATCGTGTGCCTCCAATACTATTTTCGAGGCTATGGTACATTCGACACAAATTGTGCACCAATCTTGCACCAAGAGTTGCACCATCTCCAAACGGACGGAACCGAGCTTCCACATGTGCCTCATCACCTAGGAGCCTATCGAGTGCGTCTAAAATGATTTCTATGCCTACGTATGTTCAGTGTAAACCTTGCACCTATCTTGTACTGGCACTAACACTGTCTCCAAATAGACTAAAACGGGATTCCGCACCACTCATGTCACTTACGAGTTCCATCGGGTGCGTCCAAAACTATTTATGAGCCTATAGTACGTTCAGTGCAAACCATGCACCTATCTTGCATTAAGAATAGCACTATCTCCAAACAGACCGAACAGAGCTCCTCCAGAGCCACGTCACCTAGAAGTACCATCGGGTGCGTCTGAAACAATTTATGAGCCTATGGTACGTTTGACGCAAACCGAGCACCTATCTTGCATCAAGAGTAGCACTATCTCCAAATGGACCGAACCGAGCTTTCACTTGAGCCTCGTCACCTAGGAGTCCCAACGAGTGCATCCAAAAGGATTTCCATGCCTACGGTATGTTCGGTGCAAACCATGCACCTATCTTGCACTGACACTAACATGTCTCCAAATGGACTAAAACGAGATTCCACACGACCCACGTCACTTACGAGTTCCATTGGGTGCGTCCAAAACTATTTATGAGCCTATGGTATGTTTAGTGCAAACCGTGCACCTATCTTACGTCAAGATTAGCACTATCTCCAAACAGACTGAACCAAGCTCCACTAGTCCATCATCACCTAGTAGTACAATCGGCTGCGTCTAAAACGATTTATGAGCCTATGGTATGTTTGACACAAACCGAGCACCTTTCTTGCACCGACGCTAACACTGTCTCAAAACAGGTCAAAACGAGATTCCACATGATGCACGTCACCTAGCAGTTTCATCGGGTGCCTCCAATACTATTTCCGAGCCTATGGTACGTTTGATGCAAACCATGCACCAATCTTGCACCAACGCTAACAATGTCTCAAAACAGATCGAAACGAGATTCCACATGACCCACGTCACCATGGAGTTCCATCGGTTGCCTCCAATACTATTTCCAAGCCTACGGTACATTCGACACAAATTGTGCACCAATCTTGCACCAAAAGTTGCACTATCTCCAGACAGACAAAACCGAGCTTCCACTTGTGCTTTGTCACCTAGGATCCTATCGAGTGCGTCCAAAACGATTTCTATGCCTATGTATGTTCGGTGCAAACCGTGCACCTATCTTGCACTAGCACCAACACTATCTCCAAATAGACTAAAAGGAGATTCCACATGACCCACATCACTTACGAGTTCCATCGGGTGTGTCCAAAACTATTTATGTGCATATAGTACGTTTAGTGCAAACCATGCACCTATCTTGCATCAAGATTAGCACTATCTCCAAACGGACAAACCAAATCTCCTTCAGAGCCACGTCACCAAGAAGTACCATCGGGTGCGTCTGAAACGATTTATGAGCCTATGGTACGTTTGATGCAAACCGAGCACCTATCTTGCACCGACGGTAACACTGTCTCGAAACCTATCGAAACAAGATTCTACATGACCCACGTCACCTAGGAGTTCCATCAGTTGCCTCAAATACTATTTCTGAGCCTACAGTACGTTCGACACAAACCGTGCACCAATTTTGCATCAAGAGTAGCACTATCTCCAAACGGACCGAACCGAGCTTCCACTTGAGCCTCATTACCTAGGAGTCCCATGAAGTGCATCCAAAATGATTTCTACGCCTACAGTATGTTCGGTGCAAACCGTGCACCTATCTTGCACTAACACTAACATGTCTCCAAAAGGACTAAAACAAGATTCCACACGACCCACGTCACTTACGAGTTCCATCGGATGCGTTCAAAACTATTTATGAGCCTATGGTATGTTCAGTGCAAACCGTGCACCTATCTTGCGTCAAGATTAGCACTATCTCCAAACAGACCGAACCAAGCTCCACTAGTCCATCGTCACCTAGGAGTACCATCGGCTGCGTCTAAAACGATTTATGAGCCTATGGTATGTTTGACGCAAACCGAGCACCTATCTTGCACGACACTAACACTATCTCAAAACAGATCAAAACGAGATTCCATATGACACACGTCACCTAGCACTTTCATCGGGTGCCTCCAATACTATTTGCGAGCCTACGGTACGTTCGATGCAAACCGTGCACCAATCTTGCACCAACGCTAACAATGTCTCAAAACAGATTGAAACGAGAATCCACATGACCCACGTCACCAAGGAGTTCCATCGGGTGCCTCCAGTACTATTTCCAAGCCTACGGTACGTTCGACACAAATCGTGCACCAATCTTGCACCAAAAGTTGCACTATCTCCAAATGGACAGAACCGAGCTTCCACTTGTGCTTTGTCACCTAGGAGCCTATCGAGTGCGTCCAAAACGATTTCTATGCCTATGTATGTTCGGTGCAAACCGTGCACCTATCTTGCACTGGCACTAACACTGTCTCCAAATAGACTAAAAGGAGATTCCACATGACCCACATCAATTACGAGTTCCATCGGGTGCGTCCAAAACTATTTATGAGCCTATAGTATGTTCAGTGCAAACCATGCACCAATCTTGCATTAAGAATAGCACTATCTCCAAACGGACCGAACAGAGCTCCTCCAGAGCCACATCACCTAGAAGTACCATCGGGTGCGTCTGAAACGATTTATGAGCCTATGGTACGTTTGAGGCAAACCGAGCACCTATCTTGCACCGACGGTAACACTGTCTCGAAACCTATCGAAACGAGATACTACATGACCCACATCACCTAGGAGTTCCATCGGTTGCCTCTAGTACTATTTCTAAGCCTACAGTACGTTCGACGCAAACTGTGCACCAAACTTGCATCAAGAGTAGCACTATCTCCAAATAGACCGAACCGAGCTTCCACATGAGCCTCGTCACCTAGGAGTCCAAACGAGTGCATCCAAAAGGATTTCCATGCCTACGGTATGTTCGGTGCAAACCATGCACCTATCTTGCACTGACACTAACATGTCTCCAAATGGACTAAAACGAGATTCCACACGACCCACGTCACTTACGAGTTCCATCGGGTGCGTCCAAAACTATTTATGAGCCTATGGTATGTTCAGTGCAAACCGTGCACCTATCTTACGTCAAGATTAGCACTATCTCCAAACAGACTGAACCAAGCTCCACTAGTCCATCATCACCTAGTAGTACCATCGGCTGCGTCTAAAACGATTTATGAGCCTATGGTATGTTTGACACAAACCGAGCACCTTTCTTGCACCGACGCTAACACTGTCTCAAAACAGGTCAAAACGAGATTCCACACGATGCACGTCACCTAGCAGTTTCATCGGGTGCCTCCAATACTATTTCTGAGAATATGGTACGTTTGATGCAAACCATGCACCAATCTTGCACCAACGCTAACAATGTCTCAAAACAGATCGAAACGAGATTCCACATGACCCACGTCACCATGGAGTTCCATCGGTTGCCTCCAATACTATTTCCAAGCCTACGGTACGTTCGACACAAATTATGCACCAAAAGTTGCACTATCTCCAAACAGACAAAACCGGGCTTCCACTTGTGCTTTGTCACCTAGGAGCCTATCGAGTGCGTCCAAAACGATTTCTATGCCTATGTATGTTCGGTGCAAACCGTGCACCTATCTTGCACTGGCACTAACACTATCTCCAAATAGACTAAAAGGAGATTCCACATGACCCACATCACTTACGAGTTCCATCGGGTGTGTCCAAAACTATTTATGAGCATATAGTACGTTTAGTGCAAACCATGCACCTATCTTGCATCAAGATTAGCACTATCTCCAAACAGACCGAACCAAGGTCCACTAGTCCATCGTCACCTAGGAGTACCATCGGCTGCGTCTAAAACGATTTATGAGCCTATGGTATGTTTGACGCAAACCGAGCACCTATCTTGCACGACACTAACACTATCTCAAAACAGATCAAAACGAGATTCCACATGACACACGTCACCTAGCACTTTCATCGGGTGCCTCCAATACTATTTGCGAGCCTACGGTACGTTCGATGCAAACCGTGCACCAATCTTGCACCAACGCTAACAATGTCTCAAAACAGATTGAAACGAGAATCCACATGACCCACGTCACCAAGGAGGTCCATCGGGTGCCTCCAGTACTATTTCCAAGCCTACGGTACGTTCGACACAAATCGTGCACCAATCTTGCACCAAAAGTTGCACTATCTCTAAACGGACAGAACCGAGCTTCCACTTGTGCTTTGTCACCTAGGAGCCTATCGAGTGCGTCCAAAACGATTTCTATGCCTATGTATGTTCGGTGCAAACCGTGCACCTATCTTGCACTGGCACTAACACTGTCTCCAAACAGACTAAAAGGAGATTCCACATGACCCACATCACTTACAAGTTCCATCGGGTGCGTCCAAAACTATTTATGAGCCTATAGTATGTTCAGTGCAAAAAATGCACCAATCTTGCATTAAGAATAGCACTATCTCCAAACGGACCGAACAGAGCTCCTCCAGAGCCACGTCACCTAGAAGTACCATCGGGTGCGTCTGAAACGATTTATGAGCCTATGGTACGTTTGACGCAAACCGAGCACCTATCTTGCACCAACGGTAACACTGTCTCGAAACCTATCGAAACGAGATACTACATGACCCACGTCACCTAGGAGTTCCATCGGTTGCCTCAAATACTATTTCTGAGCCTACGGTACGTTCGACACAAACCGTGCACCAATCTTGCATCAAGAGTAGCACTATCTCCAAACGGACCGAACCGAGCTTCCACTTGAGCCTCATTACCTAGGAGTCCCATGAAGTGCATCCAAAATGATTTCTACGCCTACGATATGTTCGGTGCAAACCGTGCACCTATCTTGCACTAACACTAACATGTCTCCAAAAGGACTAAAACAAGATTCCACACGACCCACGTCACTTACGAGTTCCATCGGGTGCGTCCAAAACTATTTATGAGCCTATGGTATGTTCAGTGCAAACCGTGCACCTATCTTGCGTCAAGATTAGCACTATCTCCAAACAAACCGAACCAAGCTCCACTAGTCCATCGTCACCTAGGAGTACCATCGGCTGCGTCTAAAACGATTTATGAGCCTATGGTATGTTTGACGCAAACCGAGCACCTATCTTGCACGACACTAACACTATCTCAAAACAGATCAAAATGAGATTCCACATGACACACGTCACCTAGCACTTTCATCGGGTGCCTCCAATACTATTTGCGAGCCTACGGTACGTTCGATGCAAACCGTGCACCAATCTTGCACCAACGCTAACAATGTCTCAAAACAGATTGAAACGAGAATCCACATGACCCACGTCACCAAGGAGGTCCATCGGGTGCCTCCAGTACTATTTCCAAGCCTACGGTACGTTCGACACAAATCGTGCACCAATCTTGCACCAAAAGTTGCACTATCTCCAAACGGACAGAACCGAGCTTCCACTTGTGCTTTGTCAGCTAGGAGCCTATCGAGTGCGTCCAAAACGATTTCTATGCCTATATATGTTCGGTGCAAACCGTGCACCTATCTTGCACTGGCACTAACACTGTCTCCAAACAGACTAAAAGGAGATTCCACATGACCCACATCACTTACGAGTTCCATCGGGTGCGTCCAAAACTATTTATGAGCATATAGTATGTTCAGTGCAAACCATGCACCAATCTTGCATTAAGAATAGCACTATCTCCAAACGGACCGAACAGAGCTCCTCCAGAGCCACATCACCAAGAAGTACCATCGGGTGCATCTGAAATGATTTATGAGCCTATGGTACGTTTGACGCAAACCGAGCACCTATCTTGCACCGACGGTAACACTGTCTTGAAACCTATCGAAACGAGATACTACATGACCCACGTCACCTAGGAGTTCCATCGGTTGCCTCTAGTACTATTTCTGAGCCTACAGTACGTTCGACGCAAACCGTGCACCAATCTTGCATCAAGAGTAGCACTATCTCCAAACGGACCGAACCGAGCTTCCACTTGAGCCTCATTACCTAGGAGTCCCATGAAGTGCATCCAAAATGATTTCTACGCCTACGGTATGTTCGGTGCAAACCGTGCACCTATCTTGCATTAACACTAACATGTCTCCAAAAGGACTAAAACAAGATTCCACACGACCCACGTCACTTACGAGTTCCATCGGGTGCGTTCAAAACTATTTATGAGCCTATGGTATGTTCCGTGCAAACCGTGCACCTATCTTGCGTCAAGATTAGCACTATCTCCAAACAGACCGAACCAAGCTCCACTAGTCCATCATCACCTTGGAGTACCATCAGCTGCGTCTAAAACGATTTATGAGCCTATGGTATGTTTGACGCAAACCGAGCACCTATCTTGCACGACACTAACACTATCTCAAAACAGATCAAAACGAGATTCCACATGACACACGTCACCTAGCACTTTCATCGGGTGCCTCCAATACTATTTGCGAGCCTACGGTACGTTCGATGCAAACCGTGCACCAATCTTGCACCAACGCTAACAATGTCTCAAAACAGATTGAAACGAGAATAAACATGACCCACGTCACCAAGGAGTTCCATCGGGTGCCTCCAGTACTATTTCCAAGACTACGGTACGTTCGACACAAATCGTGCACCAATCTTGCACCAAAAGTTGCACTATCTCCAAATGGACAGAACCGAGCTTCCACTTGTGCTTTGTCACCTAGGAGCCTATCAAGTGCGTCCAAAACGATTTCTATGCCTATGTATGTTCGGTGCAAACCGTGCACCTATCTTGCACTGGCACTAACACTGTCTCCAAACAGACTAAAAGGAGATTCCACATGACCCACATCACTTACGAGTTCCATCGGGTGCGTCCAAAACTATTTATGAGCCTATAGTATGTTCAGTGCAAACCATGCACCAATCTTGCATTAAGAATAGCACTATCTCCAAACGGACCGAACAGAGCTCCTCCACAGCCACATCACCTAGAAGTACCATTGGGTGCGTCTGAAACGATTTATGAGCCTATGGTACGTTTGACGCAAACCGAGCACCTATCTTGCACCGACGGTAACACTGTCTCGAAACCTATCGAAACGAGATACTACATGACCCACGTCACCTAGGAGTTCCATCGGTTGCCTCTAGTACTATTTCTAAGCCTACAGTACATTCGACGCAAACCGTGCACCAATCTTGCATCAAGAGTAGCACTATCTCCAAACGGACCGAACCGAGCTTCCACTTGAGCCTCATTACCTAGGAGTCCCATGAAGTGCATCCAAAATGATTTCTACGCCTATGGTATGTTCGGTGCAAACCGTGCACCTATCTTGCACTAACACTAACATATCTCCAAAAGGACTAAAACAAGATTCCACACGACCCACGTCACTTACGAGTTCCATCGGGTGCGTCCAAAACTATTTATGAGCCTATGGTATGTTTAGTGCAAAACGTGCACCTATCTTGCGTCAAGATTAACACTATCTCCAAACAGACCGAACCAAGCTCCACTAGTCCATCGTCACCTAGGAGTACCATCGGCTGCGTCTAAAATGATTTATGAGCCTATGGTCTGTTTGACGCAAACCGAGCACCTATCTTGCACGACACTAACACTATCTCAAAACAGATCAAAACGAGATTCCATATGACACACGTCACCTAGCACTTTCATCGGGTGCCTCCAATACTATTTGCGAGCCTACGGTACGTTCGATGCAAACCGTGCACCAATCTTGCACCAACGCTAACAATGTCTCAAAACAGATTGAAACGAGAATCCACATGACCCACGTCACCAAGGAGTTCCATCGGGTGCCTCTAGTACTATTTCCAAGCCTACGGTACGTACGACACAAATCGTGCACCAATCTTGCACCAAAAGTTGCACTATCTCCAAATGGACAGAACCGAGCTTCCACTTGTGCTTTGTCACCTAGGAGCCTATCGAGTGCGTCCAAAACGATTTCTATGCCTATGTATGTTCGGTGCAAACCGTGCACCTATCTTGCACTGGCACTAACACTGTCTCCAAACAGACTAAAAGGAGATTCCACATGACCCACATCACTTACGAGTTCCATCGGGTGCGTCCAAAACTATTTATGAGCCTATAGTATGTTCAGTGCAAACCATGCACCAATCTTGCATTAAGAATAGCACTATCTCCAAACGGACCGAACAGAGCTCCTCCAGAGCCACATCACCTAGAAGTACCATCGGGTGCGTCTGAAACAATTTATGAGCCTATGGTATGTTTGACGCAAACCGAGCACCTATCTTGCACCGACGGTAACACTGTCTCGAAACCTATCGAAACGAGATACTACATGACCCACGTCATCTAGGAGTTCCATCGGTTGCCTCTAGTACTATTTCTAAGCCTACAGTACGTTCGACGCAAACTGTGCACCAATCTTGCATCAAGAGTAGCACTATCTCCAAATGGACCGAACCGAGCTTCCACTTGAGCCTCGTCACCTAGGAGTCCCAACGAGTGCATCCAAAAGGATTTCCATGCCTACGGTATGTTCGGTGCAAACCATGCACCTATCTTGCGCTGACACTAACATGTCTCCAAATGGACTAAAACGAGATTCCACACGACCCACGTCACTTACGAGTTCCATCGGGTACGTCCAAAACTATTTATGAGCCTATGGTATGTTCAGTGCAAACCGTGCACCTATCTTACGTCAAGATTAGCACTATCTCCAAACAGACTGAACCAAGCTCCACTAGTCCATCATCACCTAGTAGTACCATCGGCTGCGTCTAAAACGATTTATGAGCCTATGGTATGTTTGACACAAACCGAGCACCTTTCTTGCACCGACGGTAACACTGTCTCAAAACAGGTCAAAACGAGATTCCACATGATGCACGTCACCTAGTAGTTTCATCGGGTGCCTCCAATACTATTTCCGAGCCTATGGTACGTTTGATGCAAACCATGCACCAATCTTGCACCAACGCGAACAATGTCTCAAAACAGATCGAAACGAGATTCCACGTGACCCACGTCACCAAGGAGTTCCATCGGGTGCCTCCAGTACTATTTCCAAGCCTACGGTACGTTCGACACAAATCGTGCACCAATCTTGCACCAAAAGTTGCACTATCTCCAAACGGACAGAACCGAGCTTCCACTTGTGCTTTGTCACCTAGGAGCCTATCGAGTGCGTCCAAAACGATTTCTATGCCTATGTATGTTCAGTGCAAACCGTGCACCTATCTTGCACTGGCACTAACACTGTCTCCAAACAGACTAAAAGGAGATTCCACATGACCCACATCACTTACGAGTTCCATCGGGTGCGTCCAAAACTATTTATGAGCATATAGTATGTTCAGTGCAAACCATGCACCAATCTTGCATTAAGAATAGCACTATCTCCAAACGGACCGAACAGAGCTCCTCCAGAGCCACATCACCTAGAAGTATCATCGGGTGCGTCTGAAATGATTTATGAGCCTATGGTACGTTTGACGCAAACCGAGCACCTATCTTGCACCGACGGTAACACTGTCTCGAAACCTATCGAAACAAGATTCTACATGACCCACGTCACCTAGGAGTTCCATCGGTTGCCTCAAATACTATTTCTGAGCCTACAGTACGTTCGACACAAACCGTGCACCAATTTTGCATCAAGAGTAGCACTATCTCCAAACGGACCGAACTGAGCTTCCACTTGAGCCTCATTACCTAGGAGACCCATGAAGTGCATCCAAAATGATTTCTACGCCTACGGTATGTTCGGTGCAAACCGTGCACCTATCTTGCACTAACACTAACATGTCTCCAAAAGGACTAAAACAAGATTCCACACGACCCACGTCACTTACGAGTTCCATCGGGTGCGTTCAAAACTATTTATGATCCTATGGTATGTTCAGTGCAAACCGTGCACCTATCTTGCGTTAAGATTAGCACTATCTTCAAACAGACCAAACCAAGCTCCACTAGTCCATCCTCACCTAGGAGTACCATCGGCTGCGTCTAAAACGATTTATGAGCCTATGGTATGTTTGACGCAAACCGAGCACCTATCTTGCACGACACTAACACTATCTCAAAACAGATCAAAACAAGATTCCACATGACACACGTCACCTAGCACTTTCATCGGGTGCCTCCAATACTATTTGCGAGCCTACGGTACGTTCGATGCAAACCGTGCACCAATCTTGCACCAACGCTAACAATGTCTCAAAACAGATCGAAATGAGATTCCACATGACCCACGTTACCAAGGAGTTCCATCGGGTGCCTCCAATACTATTTCCGAGCCTACAGTATGTTTGACACAAATCGTGCACCAAGAGTTGCACTATCTCCAAACGGACGGAACCGAGCTTCCACATGTGCTTTGTCACCTAGGAGCCTATCGAGTGCGTCCAAAACGATTTCTATGCCTATGTATGTTCGGTGCAAACTGTGCACCTATCTAGCACTGGCACTAACACTGTCTCCAAACAGACTAAAAGGAGATTCCACATGACCCACATCACTTACGAGTTCCATCGGGTGCGTCCAAAACTATTTATGAGCCGATAGTACGTTCCGTGCAAACCATGCACCTATCTTGCATTAAGAATAGCACTATCTCCAAACGGACCGAACAGAGCTCCTCCAGAGCCACGTCACCTAGAAGTACAATTGGGTGCGTCTGAAACGATTTATGAGCCTATGGTACGTTTGACGCAAACCGAGCACCTATCTTGCACCGATGGTAACACTGTCTTGAAACCTATCGAAACTAGATTCTACATGACCCATGTCACCTAGGAGTTCCATCGGTTGCCTCCAGTACTATTTCTGAGCCTACAGTACGTTTGACGCAAACCGTGCACCAATCTAGCATCAAGAGTAGCACTATCTCCAAATGGACTGAACCGAGCTTCCACTTGAGCCTCGTCACCTAGGAGTCCCAACGAGTGCATCCAAAAGGATTTCCATGCCTACGGTATGTTCGGTGCAAATCGTGCACCTATCTTGCACTGACACTAACATGTCTCCAAACGTACTAAAACGAGATTCCACACGACCCATATCACTTACAAGTTCCATCGGGTGCGTCCAAAACTATTTATGAGCCTATGGTATGTTCAGTGCAAACCGTGCACCTATCTTACTTCAAGATTAAAACTATCTCCAAACAGACTAAACCAAGCTCCACTAGTCCATCGTCGCCTAGTAGTACCATCGGCTGCGTCTAAAATGATTTATGAGCCTATTGTATGTTTGATGCAAACCGAGCACCTTTCTTGCACCGACGCTAACACTGTCTCAAAACAGGTCAAAACGAGATTCCACATGACGCACGTCACCTAGCAGTTTCATCGGGTGCCTCCAATACTATTTCCGAGCCTAAGGTACGTACGATGCAAACCGTGCACCAATCTTGCACCAACGCTAACAATGTCTCAAAACAGATTGAAACGAGATTCCACATGACCCACGTCACCAAGGAGTTCCATCGGGTGAATCCAATACTATTTCCAAGCCTACGGTACGTTCAACACAAATTGTGCACCAATCTTGCACCAAAAGTTGCACTATCTCCAAACGGACAGAACCGAGCTTCCACTTGTGCTTTGTCACCTAGGAGCCTATCGAGTGCGTCCAAAATGATTTCTATGCCTATGTATGTTCGGTGCAAACCGTGCACCTATCTTGCACTGGCACTAACACTGTCTCCAAACAGACTAAAAGGAGATTCCACATGACCCACATCACTTACGAGTTCCATCGGGTGCGTCCAAAACTATTTACGAGCCTATAGTACGTTCAGTGCAAACCATGCACCTATCTTGCATTAAGAATAGCACTATCTCCAAACGGACCGAATAGAGCTCCTCCAGAGCCACGTCACCTAGAAGTACCATCGGGTGCGTCTCAAACGATTTATGAGCCTATGGTACGTTTGATGCAAACCGAGCACCTATCTTGCACCGACGGTAACACTGTCTCGAAACCAATCGAAACGAGATTCTACATGACCCATGTCACCTAGGAGTTCCATCAGTTGCCAAAAATACTATTTCTGAGCCTACAGTACGTTCGACGCAAACCGTGCACCAATTTTGCATCAAGAGTAGCACTATCTCCAAACGGACCGAACCGAGCTTCCACTTGAGCCTCGTCACCTAGGAGTCCCATCGAGTGCATCCAAAACGGTTTCTATGCCTACGGTATGTTCGGTGCAAACCGTGCACCTATCTTGCACTAACACTAACACTGTCCCCAAATGGACTAAATCGAGGTTCCACATGACCCACGTCACTTACGAGTACCATCGGGTGCGCCCAAAACTATTTATGACCCTATGGTATGTTCAGTGCAAACCGTGCACCTATCTTGCGTCAAGATTAGCACTATCTCCAAACAGACCGAACCAAGCTCCACTAGTCCATCGTCACCTAGGAGTACCATCGGCTGCGTCTAAAACGATTTATGAGCCTATGGTATGTTTGACGCAAACCGAGCACCTATCTTGCACGACACTAACACTATCTCAAAACAGATCAAAACGAGATTCCAAATGACACACGTCACCTAGCACTTTCATCGGGTGCCTCCAATACTATTTGCGAGCCTACGGTACGTTCGATGCAAACCGTGCACCAATCTTGCACCAACGCTAACAATGTCTCAAAACAGATCGAAATGAGATTCCACATGACCCACGTTACCAAGGAGTTCCATCGGGTGCCTCCAATACTATTTCCGAGCCTACGGTATGTTTGACACAAATCGTGCACCAATCTTGCACCAAGAGTTGCACTATCTCCAAACGGACGGAACCGAGCTTCCACATGTGCTTTGTCACCTAGGAGCCTATCGAGTGCGTCCAAAACGATTTCTATGCCTATGTATGTTCGGTGCAAACTGTGCACCTATCTAGCACTAGCACTAACACTATCTCCAAACAGACTAAAAGGAGATTCCACATGACCCACATCACTTACGAGTTCCATCGGGTGCGTCCAAAACTATTTATGAGCCTATAGTACGTTCCGTGCAAACCATGCACATATCTTGCATTAAGAATAGCACTATCTCCAAACGGACCGAACAGAGCTCCTCCAGAGCCATGTCACCTAGAAGTACAATCGGGTGCGTCTGAAACGATTTATGAGCCTATGGTACGTTTGACGCAAACCGAGCACCTATCTTGCACGGATGGTAACACTGTCTCGAAACTTATCGAAACGAGATTCTACATGACCCATGTCACCTAGGAGTTCCATCGGTTGCCTCCAGTACTATTTCTGAGCCTACAGTATGTTTGTCGCAAACCGTGCACCAATCTTGCATCAAGAGTAGCACTATCTCCAAATGGACTGAACCGAGCTTCCACTTGAGCCTCGTCACCTAGGAGTCCCAACGAGTGCATCCAAAAGGATTTCCATGCCTACAGTATGTTCGGTGCAAACCGTGCACCTATCTTGCACTGACACTAACATGTCTCCAAACGTACTAAAACGAGATTCCACACGACCCATATCACTTACAAGTTCCATCGGGTGCGTCCAAAACTATTTATGAGCCTATGGTATGTTCAGTGCAAACCGTGCACCTATCTTACGACAAGATTAAAACTATCTCCAAACAGACTGAACCAAGCTCCACTAGTCCATCGTCACCTAGTAGTACCATCGGCTGCGTCTAAAATGATTTATGAGCCTATTGTATGTTTGATGCAAACCGAGCACCTTTCTTGCACCGACGCTAACACTGTCTCAAAACAGGTCAAAACGAGATTCCACATGACGCACGTCACCTAGCAGTTTCATCGGGTGCCTCCAATACTATTTCCGAGCCTAAGGTACGTTCGATGCAAACCGTGCCCCAATCTTGCACCAACTTTAACAATGTCTCAAAACAGATTGAAACGAGATTCCACATGACCCACGTCACCAAGGAGTTCCATCGGGTGAATCCAATACTATTTCCAAGCCTACGGTACGTTCAACACAAATTGTGCACCAATCTTGCATCAAAAGTTGCACTATCTCCAAACGGACAGAACCGAGCTTCCACTTGTGCTTTGTCACCTAGGAGCCTATCGAGTGCGTCCAAAATGATTTCTATGCCTATGTATGTTCGGTGCAAACCGTGCACCTATCTTGCACTAGCACTAACACTGTCTCCAAACAGACTAAAAGGAGATTCCACATGACCCACATCACTTACGAGTTCCATCGGGTGCGTCCAAAACTATTTATGAGCCTATAGTACGTTCAGTGCAAACCATGCACCTATCTTGCATTAAGAATAGCACTATCTCCAAACGGACCGAACAGAGCTCCTCCAGAGCCACGTCACCTAGAAGTACCATCGGGTGCGTCTCAAACGATTTATGAGCCTATGGTACGTTTGATGCAAACCGAGCACCTATCTTGCACCGACGGTAACACTGTCTCGAAACCAATCGAAACGAGATTCTACATGACCCACGTCACCTAGGAGTTCCATCGGTTGCCTCAAATACTATTTCTGAGCCTACAGTACGTTCGACGCAAACCGTGCACGAATTTTGCATCAAGAGTAGCACTATCTCCAAACGGACCGAACCGAGCTTCCACTTGAGCCTCGTCACCTAGGAGTCCCATCGAGTGCATCCAAAATGGTTTCTATGCCTACGGTATGTTTGGTGCAAACCGTGCACCTATCTTGCACTAATACTAACACTGTCCCCAAATGGACTAAATCGAGGTTCCACATGACCCACGTCACTTACGAGTACCATCGGGTGCGTCCAAAACTATTTATGACCCTATGGTATGTTCAGTGCAAACCGTGCACCTATCTTGCGTCAAGATTAGCACTATCTCCAAACAGACCGAACCAAGCTCCACTAGTCCATCGTCACCTAGTAGTACCATCGGCTGCGTCTGTTGGGCATTCTTAACGTCACTACCAAAAGTAGACTTAGTTTTCTAATTTTGATAACGGCGCCAAAAATGCCAAACCTATCCCTCATGCCACTTAAGCCAAGTTGTCATCCCCAGCATGACATGAGAGACGCGGTATTGAAATATGCATTTGCTCATCAAGATAAATAATAAAAGGGATCTGCAAGCGCACAGATTAATACCGATGTAGCATTTTAACCGGGAAGTATTCCAGGTATCGTTATTTATATTTTTACCACTGGGAAGGGATTTCTAAGTATCTTGGTTGATAATGGAATGAGAATATGGAACTGAGTACACATCATTGCATGTATAACCGAGAGTATTTATCAATCTCTTTATACAGGTATAAATGTCACATTAAGTAAAGGTAAAGTGATAATGGTGACAAAGATAATTAATCTGATCAGCTAGCCACATATAATAATGATAAGCACCTCAACAGATATTCTAGCAAGTCATTAGCATGGAATTAGGATGAACTACAAAGATATTCCCTAAGTTATTATTAACTATAAAGTCTAGCATATCATAGTTAGTGCAATTATACTTGGCAATCATGGTGAGAAAAGATATATCCATGCATAGTGAATATTAGCAAGGAAGATGAAGAACATAGCAATCACTCCCCTGTAATAGTGTTGCTCTGCCTGCCCTATACACGAGAGGGGGACTATATAAGAATCAACGAAGCTGTCACTATCGCGAACTACCCCACAATCCGGCATATAGGGTGCAATCGCAGATAAATACGGTATAGACACCACGTCTACACAATAATTATCATTCACCCACTGTACACATGGATAAACGCTATACGATCCTAAGCATGTATATAATTCCAATCTAACTAAGCCAAGCATATAACTATGATAAACTAAGAGCAATATAATTGCAAATATAATCAAGTAGAGCAAAGTCATAACCAATATATTGAAATAGAACAAAGTCATATTCATAATATTGAAGAACAAAGATGAACAATTGAAGAACAATAGAGGAATTACCAAGAATCCTCTTGACAGATCCGGGAACCAATCGAAGATTGACTCCTTCTAGTTCTAATCCTATGTAGCTATGCTAACTAGAGATCTAGTTGATGTGGTGGCTCTAGGGCTTGATCAGAGGCTCTCCTCCTAAATTAGGGTTTGAAGTATGAGACGAGGGCCTCTCCTCCAGGGTCAGGGGCCTTGCTTATATAGCCCTTTCGGATGAATCTGGGCCGTCTGATCAAACCGACATTGAACGGACGGTTTTCCTTGATCCTCTAGGTCGGTGGAGCATAATCCTCGAGGCGGAGCCTGATTGGCTGAGCCAGCAGGGCGGGCGCCCTAGGGACTAGGGCGGGCGCCCTGTCCCCGGCTCTGTTACGCCTCCCGTTCGTTCTCGTGGCTTCTGGACTCTTCTAGATGTAAGATAATTACGTGTTCGGTTAATATCCCGTCATTAATCCGACATGTGGGCCTTTCTTCCGTATTTCCTGATAACCCCCTGCAGAAATAGATAAACAGCAAAACTCGTGGAATTCTGTCAGATAAAACCCTAAGTCTAGGTGTTGGTTTCATTTGGATCCTTTTCTCTATTTATTTGATAGTTATAATTGATACTTAAGGACCGTCAACAAACTCCCCCAAGCTTACCTCTTGCTCGTCCCTGAGCAAGGAGAGACTCAGTAGTTGCTGAAATGCCTTTGAATTTTGACGGTACACATGCTTTCAAATAGAGTCTCATCTCTGAGTTAAAGTAAACTGTCAAGACTTAAAACTTACTCATTATACCTTTCACCATGGGGCTTGCAACCGTCACCTTTGTCTTGAGCGGTTAAAAGATAGAACAGTCTAGTCAAGCGCCATGTCTCTTATTCTTGATTAGCTATAGCTCTGGAGTTTTTTGCAGATTTTCAAATAAAACTCAGAGATTCCTTGTATGACTCTCTCAGGTCTCTCTTTTGTGGTATTTCTGGATCCTCACCAAGGCAGTAATAATGTCTGCCTTCTCTCAAAGCAAAGTATGTAGTATTTGTGGTATAAGGCAGAGTGACATTGCCTTCTCTCTCATCCTATTCTAATAAGGCTTTTGATATCTGGAGCTCATCGGTGGGAGATAAAGTATACATACTTACAAGACATTTATTGCATAGTCAAACCATGGATCCAGAGAAACAAGCCAATAAGTCAAATCAAGATGTGCATGTGTGGCGAATAAATGGTGTATGGTGGTAGTGATGATAACAATGATGAAAGTCTAATTCTACTTTTGCTCTTTTTGAGGAGATACGTACCTTTCTTGCTTTTAAAGCTCTTGAGGAGAATGAGGTGCTCTATATTTTCTTTTTTTTTCTCTCTCAGGTGGGTATCTTGTACCCCTATTCTACTGTCGGACACTTGTCCATTTTTACCTCTCTTCTCACACTTTTTCTTTTTTTTTCATCGAGGTTCCGAGCACTTGCTCCTTTTTATTTCCCCGTATCTTTTTTTTCTTTTCGAGGTTCCGGGCACTTGCCCCTTTTTATTTCCTCGTATAGAGCACTCATCTCCTTAGAACAATATAGCAAGTGGTAGTAACCAAAATAGCTTGAGCATTTATTTCACAGGGGATAACAAGAATGGGAAAATATTTTTGGCTATTCTCTCCCGGATTAGGAGTAGAATAATTTTATGTGGATCTGGAGATGAGAATGAGTGGATATATGTGGATGCGTACTTCCGGAGTAGAAGCAGCATGTATGAGTGATCGTGCAAGTGAATCTTGATTTTAACCGCATGACAAGCTCCTAAGGGTCTACACAGCTTGACTACACTCAATGCTCATAAGCAGTAAAAAGTAAAGGTATGCTTAAAGTCTAGCAAGCATGTATGTATGGCTGTGGTAGGAACTTAAACTCTCATCATACAGGAACTCATCATGTAGCATTTTAAGATTTTCAAAGATAAAATTCTCCAGAATTCTAGCATCTCTAGGAATAGATAAACAGCAGCTCAACCTTCCCATATCATATCCGTTAACAACTTAGACTTTAGATCAAGTTCTCTTCCCACAAGTTCAGGTTTAGAGCAAGCTTTAAATGATAACAGTTATGTCTAAACTTAGAGAGAGGACTTCAAATTTGAAAGTTAGGCAAAGCAACTATTCATCATATCCATGCTAGAGTTTTATTATTATCTAGATTCAGTTTAGCATAGCCACTTTATTTATTTTATTAAAACACACTAAGCAAAAGATATAGGTATATATATATAAGCACAAAATCTTTATTTGGTTTTTTCATAGTTATGTATATTTTTATTTTTATAAGGTAGAAGTATATATAAATATAAAGATAAAGATAGAAATACTTAGCAAGATAATGGAGGTGCTCTCCCCCAAGCTGGATCTTGACATAATCTCTTCTGATGTAGCTAGCAGATGGCGGAGGTGTATTTGAAAGTCGGCAGCACCCTGACAGCGATTAGAATGTCCTCTGTCTGCTAGTCTCCTTGAATTCTGTGAAGCTCAAATAGACAACAAAGCTTTGTGGAACTGATTAAGTGTTAGCATAAATATCTAGCCTTTATCATGCTGAGCCTCCTTGATTTTTTTTTATGTTGTTTTTTTTTATAAAGCAGAAGAAAATATTTATGTATTTATTATATATATATATATATTTTTATGCCACCACAGTGAATGTACTTATGGGTTTTATGCCACTCGCATACTCACATGGGGCTTTAGGGTTTTTAACATTTTTATTTTCTTTTTAAGATAGTATGAATATGATTAACTAAGCAAACTATTTAAGATAAAGTAAATAATTAAAAGGAAAGGATAACTACCAAGTTACCTCTTGGCAAGGCGTTCGGTGTTTTTAAGTCCTCCGAACGAGACTCTTATTCGTTCAGTCGTCCTGGGACTTGGTGGATGGCGTAGTCGGTGGTTCCGGCAGCGCCTCTTCTTCATGTGCAACTGTCTTTTCTTTCCATACTTGTCTCGGTGCTTCGGTCTCCTTAGGACAGTGTTGGTTGAGTGGTATGTCTTCAGATCTTACCACTTCCCCTTCATAATCTGCCCATCCGTCCTTGATGACCTGTTGCTTCTGATTGTGGTTACGCCGCCTTCTTCTTGTCCTGACCTGCTTGGATTCTTCAAATACATAGTTAGGGTCAGTAAAGTAAAGACGTACCTTCTCAGAGGGGAAGTGCATGTGGACTTCTCCAGTTCCAATGTAAATGATTGCTTTGACAGTACTTAGGAATGGTCTTCCAAGGATGATGGGTGGATCATATTCATCTTCTCCCATGTCAATAACCTGAAAGTCTGTATGGACAAAGTGATCGTCTATCTTGACAGGGACGTTAGTTACTGTACCTTCGACCTGTCGGAATGTCTGATCTGCCATCTGGAGCTGAATATATGTTGGGTTTAAGGGCATGGTTCCGAACAGAAGTTCATAGGTGACCTTGGCCATTATGTTGACGCCCGACCCAGTGTCGCAAAGTATCTTGTAGAAGTGGGACCCATTAATGGAGCAATAAATGCTTGGCATACCTGGGTCGTCCTTCTTAGGCAAGAACTGTGACTTGAGTTGGCGATCTTGACCTTTGTGCACGGCAGTGACCATCTTAGCTGTCTCGGTCCATACTTGCTTCTTGCTCTTGTTCCTCCTGTTGGTCCTCTTCCTTGGTTCATATTGGGGTTGCTCTGGGATTTGTGCGGTCTTGTTCTTGAAGGAAAACGTTTCCTTCCTCCCCTTGATGTAGAAACTGATCTTGGCAGCACTAGCATAGATGACAGCTCCCGCGGTGTTTAGGAATGGTCTCCCTAGGATGACGGGAGCCCTCTCATCAGAACCGGTCTCTATCACTACGAAGTCTGCTGGAGCGTACGAGAAACCAACTCGGACACAGATGTTCTTCAATATTCCTCTCGGGAAACTCAGTGTCCTATCTGCAAGCTGCAAACACATGGTTGTTTCTAATAATGGTTGTGAAAAGAGTTTTTCATAGAGTACCCTGGGCATGATGTTGACGCTGTAGCCAAAGTCACAGAGTGCTTCTGGGAAGTCTCGCATGCCGATGGAGATCGGGATGACGGGGCGTCCTGGATCGCCTCTCTTGACCGGCAGACGGTCAGTACTTACTTCCACGATAGGGTTACTCCAGTAATCTCCTGCATCAAACATGTCTACAAGATTTGCAGATTCTAGTCCTTCCGGTTGTGATGGTATACCGGGGTTAGTAGCAGGAACAGCAGCAGCTATTTGATTCAACTGAGATTCAATCATTTTATTAAAGCTAATCTGGTTCTTGATGGCAGTAGAGAAATTATCCATTCTATTATTTATATTTTCTAGTATTTTATCATTAGATGCCAATTTCTTAGACAGGTTATCCATTAGCTTTCCTTGGTTGGACACTAACTCTCTCAAAGGTGGATAATTATTATTATTATTGAAAGAATTGTTACCTTGGTAATTACCTGAGTAGTTAGGCCTCTGTTGATTCCAACCTTGATTCTGCTGAGGACGGTTGTAGTAGTTGTTGTTATTGTTGATGTAGTTCACGTCCTCCAGCAACTCAGGACAGTGATTGCCCGAGTGTCCAGTACCTCCACACTCCTCACAAGTCATGTGGGAGTCGTAGACGTGCATGACTTCTTTCTTTTCTCCAGCTCGATCATTGAGCTTCTTCATGAGTAGGTCTAGCTTGGCAGACAGCATGTCTACCTCCTTGAGCTGGTGCATACCTCCACCTCTCTTGCGTGTCTGAGTTCTTTCTTCATTCCAACCTTGGTTGGATGCCATCTTCTCCACAAGAGCTGTGGCTTGAGATATGGTGAGTGATAGGAATGCTCCTCCAGCTGCAGCATCCATGGTTTCACGGGCACTGTTAATGAGCCCATGATAAAATGTCTGCATCAACAGCCAGCTTTCCATTCCATGATGGGGATATTCTAGGATGTAGTCTTGGAAGCGCTCCCATGCTTCTGGAACGGATTCATCATGTTGTTGCTGAAAACTTGTAATCTTCCCACGGAGAGCATTGGTCTTGCCCATGGGAAAGAATTTGGCCAGAAAGTTCGTGGAGCAGAGTGCCCACGTAGTGTTCTTCTCCTTTGTAGCGTAGAACCACTACTTCGCTCTCCCCAACAGTGAGAATGGGAAAAGGCGAAGTAGTATGGCGTCTCTGGGGACTTCAGCCATGGTGAAAGTGCTGCAGATCTCCAAGAAGTGTTGAAGATGAGCACTAGCGTCTTCATGTGGCTTCCCACAGAACTGGTTAGCTTGCACCATGTTGATGAGCCCAGGCTTGAGCTCGAAGTTGCGGTCGATCTCCCCAGCAGGTCCAGTGCGGATGTTGTCCGTAGTGGGAGCTGAGAACTCGCGGATCGACTTGTTCGCCATGGCTTCGAATTCAGTCGACAAATTCCGGATGAAACTTCGGCGGTCTTCGGATTTGGATGAAGCTTTGTGCTGAAGTGTTGACGATGTCTTCTTGAGCTTGGCTCTTGTTCTTCTGAATAAGGCTTCGGGATCGTCAACAAAGTTGTCTGGAAGATGTCTTCTATTCATGCATCACCCTGCAATAAATAATCAAAATGGAAAATACAGGGGTAAAACTGTATAAGAGAATTGATAAGCTCGATCAGATTAGTGATGCAAATGATGACTCAAAGTTCCGTATTCATTCCTACTTAGTAATCAACCTTCCCCGGCAACGGCGCCAAAAATGCTTGTTGGGCATTCTTAACGTCACTACCAAAAGTAGACTTAGTTTTCTAATTCTGATAACGGCGCCAAAAATGCCAAACCTATCCCTCATGCCACTTAAGCCAAGTTGTCATCCCCAGCATGACATGAGAGACGCGGTATTGAAATATGCATTTGCTCATCAAGATAAATAATAAAAGGGATCTGCAAGCGCACAGATTAATACCGATGTAGCATTTTAACCGGGAAGTATTCCAGGTATCGTTATTTATATTTTTACCACTGGGAAGGGATTTCTAAGTATCATGGTTGATAATGGAATGAGAATATGGAACTGAGTACACATCATTGCATGTATAACCAAGAGTATTTATCAATCTCTTTATACAGGTATAAATGTCACATTAAGTAAAGGTAAAGTGATAATGGTGACAAAGATAATTAATCTGATCAGCTAGCCACATATAATAATGATAAGCACCTCAACAGATATTCTAGCAAGTCATTAGCATGGAATTAGGATGAACTACAAAGATATTCCCTAAGTTATTATTAACTATAAAGTCTAGCATATCATAGTTAGTGCAATTATACTTGGCAATCATGGTGAGAAAAGATATATCCATGCATAGTGAATATTAGCAAGGAAGATGAAGAACATAGCAATCACTCCCCTGTAATAGTGTTGCTCTGCCTGCCCTATACATGAGAGGGGGACTATATAAGAATCAACGAAGCTGTCACTATCGCGAACTACCCCACAATCCGGCATATAGGGTGCAATCGCAGATAAATACGGTATAGACACCACGTCTACACAATGATTATCATTCACCCACTGTACACATGGATAAACACTATACGATCCTAAGCATGTATATAATTCCAATCTAACTAAGCCAAGCATATAACTATGATAAACTAAGAACAATATAATTGCAAATATAATCAAGTAGAGCAAAGTCATAACCAATATATTGAAATAGAACAAAGTCATATTCATAATATTGAAGAACAAAGATGAACAATTGAAGAACAATAGAGGAATTACCAAGAATCCTCTTGACAGATCCGGGAACCAATCGAAGATTGACTCCTTCTAGTTCTAATCCTATGTAGCTATGCTAACTAGAGATCTAGTTGATGTGGTGGCTCTAGGGCTTGATCAGAGGCTCTCCTCCTAAATTAGGGTTTGAAGTATGAGACGAGGGCCTCTCCTCCAGGGTCAGGGGCCTTGCTTATATAGCCCTTTCGGATGAATCTGGGCCGTCTGATCAAACCGACATTGAACGGACGGTTTTCCTTGATCCTCTAGGTCGGTGGAGCATAATCCTCGAGGCGGAGCCTGATTGGCTGAGCCAGCAGGGCGGGCGCCCTAGGGACTAGGGTGGGCGCCCTGTCCCCGGCTCTGTTACGCCTCCCGTTCGTTCTCGTGGCTTCTGGACTCTTCTAGATGTAAGATAATTACGTGTTCGGTTAATATCCCGTCATTAATCCGACATGTGGGCCTTTCTTCCGTATTTCCTGATAACCCCCTGCAGAAATAGATAAACAGCAAAACTCGTGGAATTCTGTCAGATAAAACCCTAAGTCTAGGTGTTGGTTTCATTTGGATCCTTTTCTCTATTTATTTGATAGTTATAATTGATACTTAAGGACCGTCAACAGCGTCTAAAATGATTTATGAGCCTATGGTATGTTTGACGCAAACCGAGCACCTTTCTTGCACCGACGCTAACACTGTCTCAAAATAGGTCAAAACTAGATTCCACATGACGCACGTCACCTAGCAGTTTCATCGAGTGCCTCCAATACTATTTCTGAGCCTAAGGTACGTTCGATGCAAACCGTGCACCAATCTTGCACCAATGCTAACAATGTCTCAAAATAGATTGAAACGAGATTCCAC
Organism: Saccharum hybrid cultivar R570; assembly: GCA_038087645.1. Lineage (NCBI taxonomy): Eukaryota > Viridiplantae > Streptophyta > Magnoliopsida > Poales > Poaceae > Saccharum > Saccharum hybrid cultivar. The sequence continues at coordinate 16,488,708 of JAQSUU010000216.1, read as the reverse complement.
ATGACCCACGTCACCAAGGAGTTCCATCGGGTGCCTCCAATACTATTTCCAAGCCTACGGTACGTTCGACACAAATCGTGCATCAATCTTGCACCAAAAGTTGCACTATCTCCAAACGGACAGAACCGAGCTTCCACTTGTGCTTTGACACCTAGGAGCCTATCGAGTGCATCCAAAACGATTTCTATGCCTATGTATGTTCGGTGCAAACCGTGCACCTATCTTGCACTGGCACTAACACTGTCTCCAAATAGACTAAAAGGAGATTCCACATGACCCACATCACTTACGAGTTCCATCGGGTGCGTCCAAAACTATTTATGAGCCTATAGTACGTTCAGTGCAAACCATGCACCTATCTTGCATCAAGATTAGCACTATCTCCAAACGTACCAAACAGAGCTCCTTCAGAGCCACGTCATCTAGAAGTACCATCGGGTGCGTCTGAAACGATTTATGAGCCTATGGTACGTTTGACGCAAACCGAGCACCTATCTTGCACCAACGGTAACACTATCTCGAAACCAATCGAAACGAGATTCTACATGACCCACGTCACCTAGGAGTTCCATCGGTTGCCTCCAGTACTATTTCTAAGCCTACAGTACGTTCGACGCAAACCGTGCACCAATTTTGCATCAAGAGTAGCACTATCTCCAAACTGAGCTTCCACTTGAGCCTCGTCACCTAGGAGTCCCATCGAGTGCATCCAAAACGGTTTCTATGCCTACGGTATGTTCGGTGCAAACCGTGCACCTATCTTGCACTGACACTAACACTGTCCCCAAATGGACTAAATCGAGGTTCCACATGACCCACGTCACTTACGAGTTCCATCGGGTGCGTCCAAAACTATTTATGAGCCTATGGTATGTTCAGTGCAAACGGTGCACCTATCTTGCATCAAGTTTAGCACTATCTCCAAACAGACCGAACCAAGCTCCACTAGTCCATCGTCACCTAGTAGTACCATCGGCTGCGTCTAAAATGATTTATGAGCCTATGGTATGTTTGACGCAAACCGAGCACCTTTCTTGCACCGACGCTAACACTGTCTCAAAATAGGTCAAAATGAGATTCCACATGACGCACGTCACCTAGCAGTTTCATCGGGTGCCTCCAATACTATTTCCAAACCTACGGTACGTTCGATGCAAACCGTGCACCAATCTTGCACCAATGATAACAATGTCTCAAAACAGATCGAAATGAGATTCCACATGACCCACGTCACCAAGGAGTTCCATTGGGTGCCTCCAATACTATTTCCAAGCCTACTTTACATTCGACACAATTCGTGCACCAATCTTGCACCAAAAGTTGCACTATCTCCAAACGGACAGAACCGAGCTTCCACTTATGCTTTGTCACCTAGAAACCTATCGAGTGCGTCCAAAACGATTTCTATGCCTATGTATGTTCGGTGCAAACCGTGCACCTATCTTGCACTGGCACTAACACTGTCTCCAAACATACTAAAAGGAGATTCCACATGACCCACATCACTTACGAGTTCCATCGGGTGCGTCCAAAACTATTTATGAGCCTATAGTACGTTCAGTGCAAACCATGCACCTATCTTGATCAAGATTAGCACTATCTCCAAACAGACCGAACAGAGCTCCTTCAGAGCCACGTCACCGAGAAGTACCATCGGGTGCGTCTGAAACGATTTATGAGCCTATGGTACGTTTGACGCAAACCGAGCACCTATCTTGCACCGACAGTAACACTGTCTCGAAACCTATCGAAACAAGATTCTACATGACCCACGTCACCTAGGAGTTCCATCGGTTGCCTCCAATACTATTTTTGAGCCTACAGTACGTTCGACGCAAACCGTGCACCAATTTTGCATCAAGAGTAGCACTATCTCCAAACGGACCGAACCAAGCTTCCACTTGAGCCTCGTCACCTAGGAGACCCATCGAGTGCATCCAAAATGGTTTCTATGCCTACGGTATGTTTGGTGCAAACCGTGCACCTATCTTGCACTGACACTAACACTGTCCCCAAATGGACTAAATCGAGATTCCACATGACCCACGTCACTTACGAGTTCCATCGGGTGCGTCCAAAACTATTTATGGGCCTAAGGTATGTTCAGTGCAAACCGAGCACCTATCTTGCACCGACACTAACACTGTCTCAAAATAGATCAAAATGAGATTCCACATGACACACGTCACCTAGCAGTTTCATCGGGTGCCTGCAATACTATTTCCGAGCCTATTGTACGTTCGATGCAAACCGTGCACCAATCTTGCACCAACGCTAACAATGTCCCAAAACAGATCGAAATGATGTTCCACATGACCCACGTCACCAAGGAGTTCTATCGTGTGCCTCCAATACTATTTCCGAGCCTACGGTACGTTCGACACAAATCATGCACCAATCTTACACCAAGAGTTGCACTATCTCCAAACGGACAGAACTGAGCTTCCACATGTGCCTCGTCACCTAGGAGCCTATCGAGTGCGTCTAAAACGATTTCTATGCCTATGTATGTTCGGTGCAAACCGTGCACCTTCTTGCGCTGGCACTAATACTGTCTCCAAACAGACTAAAACAAGATTCCACACGACTCACGTCACTTACGAGTTCCATCGGGTGCGTCCAAAACAATTTATGAGCCTACAGGATGTTCAGTGCAAACCATGCACCTATCTTGCATCAAGATTAGCACTATCACCAAACAGACCGAACAGAGCTCCACTAGAGCCACGTCACCTAGAAGTACCATAGGGTGCGTCTGAAACGATTTATGAGCCTATGGTACGTTTGACGGAAACCGAGCACCTATCTTGCACCGACGGTAACACTATCTCAAAAACTATCGAAAAGGGATTCTACATGACCCACGTCACCTAGGAGTTCCATCTGTTGCCTCCAATACTATTTTCGAGCCAACAGTACGTTTGACGCAAACCGAGCACCTATCTTGCACCGACGGTAACACTATCTTGAAAACTATCGAAACGGGATTCTACATGACCCACGTCACCTAGGAGTTCCATCGGTTGCCTCCAGTACTATTTCTGAGCCTACAGTACGTTCGACATAAACCGTGCACCAATCTTGCATCAAGAGTAGCACTATCTCCAAACAAACGGAACTGAGCTTCCACTTGGGCCTTGTCACCTAGGCGCCTACCGAGTGCATCCAAAACAATTTCTATGCCTATGGTAAGTTCGGTGCAAACCGTGCACCTATCTTACATTGACACTAACACTATCTCCAAACGGACTAAAACGAGATTCCACACGACCCACGTCACTTACGAGTTCCATCGGGTGCGTCCAAAACTATTTATGAGTCTATTGTACGTTCAGTGCAAACCAAGCACCGATCTTACATCAAGATTAGCACAATCTCCAAACGGACCGAACAGAGCTCCACTAGAGCCACATCACCTAGAAGTACCATCGGGTGCATCTGAAACGATTTATGAGCCTAAGGTACGTTTGATGCAAACCGAGCACCTATCTTGCACCGACGGTAACACTGTCTTGAAAACTATCGAAAAGGGATTCTACATGACCCACGTCACCTAGGAGTTCCATCGGTTGCCTCCAATACTATTTCCGAGCCTACAGTATGTTCGACGCAAACCATGCACCAATCTTGCATCAAGAGTAGCACTATCTCCAAGCGGACCGAACCGAGCTTCCGCTTGAGCCTCGTCACCTAGGAGTCCCATCAAGTGCATCCAAAACGATTTCTATGCCTACGGTATGTTCGCTGCAAACTATGCACCTATCTTGCACTAACACTAACACTATCTCCAAAAGGACTAAAACTAGATTCCACATGACCCACGTCACTTTCGAGTTCCATCGGGTGCGTCCAAAACTGTTTATGAGCCTATAGTACGTTTAGTGCAAACCAAGCACCGATCTTACATCAAGATTAGCACTATCTCCGAACGGACCGAACAGAGCTCCACCAGAGCCACGTCACCTAGAAGTACCATCGGGTGCGTCTGAAACGATTTATGAGCCTATGGTACGTTTGACGCAAACTGAGCACCTATCTTGCACCGACGGTAACACTATCCCAAAAACTATCGAAAAGGGATTCTACATGACCCACGTCACCTAGAAGTTCCATCGGTTGCCTCCAATACTATTTTTGAGCCTACAGTACGTTCGACGCAAACCGTGCATCAATCTTGCATCAAGAGTAGCAATATCTCCAAACGGACCGAACCGAGCTTCCACTTGAGCCTCGTCACCTAGGAGTCCCATCGAGTGCATCCAAAACGATTTCTACGCCTACGGTATGTTCAGTGCAAACCATGCACCTATCTTGCACCGACACTAACATGTCTCCAAAAGGACTAAAACAAGATTCCACACGACCCACACCACTTACGAGTTCCATCGGGTGCGTCCAAAACTATTTATGAGCCTATGGTATGTTCAGTGCAAACCGTGCACCTATCTTGCGTCAAGATTAGCACTATCTCCAAATAGACCGAACCAAGCTCCACTAGTCCATCGTCACCTAGGAGTACCATCGCCTGCGTCTAAAACGATTTATGAGCCTATGGTATGTTTGACGCAAACCGAGCACCTATCTTGCACCAACACTAACACTGTCTCAAAACAGATCAAAACGAGATTCCACATGACACATGTCACCTAGCAGTTTCATCGGGTGCCTCCAATACTATTTCTGAGCCTACGGTACATTCGATGCAAACCGTGCACCAATCTTGGACGAACGCTAACAATGTCTCAAAACAGATCGAAACGAGATTCCACATGACCCACGTCACTAAGGAGTTCTATCGTGTGCCTCCAATACTATTTCCGAGCCTACGGTACGTTCGACACAAATCGTGCACCAATCTTGCACCAAGAGTTGCACTATCTCCAAACGGACGGAACCGAGCTTCCACATGTGCCTCGTCACCCAGGAGCCTATCGAGTGCGTCTAAAATGATTTCTATGCCTATGTATGTTCAGTGCAAACCGTGCACCTATCTTGCGCTGGCACTAACACTGTCTCCAAACAGACTAAAAGGAGATTCCACATGACCCACATCACTTACGAGTTCCATCGGGTGCGTCCAAAACTATTTATGAGCCTATAGTATGTTCAGTGCAAACCATGCACCTGTCTTGCACTAAGAATAGCACTATCTCCAAACGGACTGAACAGAGCTCCTCCAGAGCCACATCACCTAGAAGTACCATCAGGTGCGTCTAAAACAATTTATGAGCCTATGGTACGTTTGACGCAAACCGAGCACCTATCTTGCACCGACGGTAACACTGTCTCGAAACCTATCGAAACGAGATTCTACATGACCCACGTCACCTAGGAGTTCCATCGGTTGCCTCTAGTACTATTTCTAAGCCTACAGTACGTTCGACGCAAACTGTGCACCAATCTTGCATCAAGAGTAGCACTATCTCCAAATGGACCGAACCGAGCTTCCACTTGTGCCTCGTCACCTAGGAGTCCCAACGAGTGCATCCAAAGGATTTCCATGCCTACGGTATGTTCAGTGCAAACCATGCACCTGTCTTGCACTGACACTAACATGTCTCCAAATGGACTAAAATGAGATTCCACACGACCCACGTCACTTACGAGTTCCATCGGGTGCGTCCAAAACTAGTTATCAGCCTATGGTATGTTCAGTGCAAACCGTGCACCTATCTTACGTCAAGATTAGCACTATCTCCAAACAGACTAAACCAAGCTCCACTAGTCCATCGTCACCTAGTAGTACCATCGGCTGCGTCTAAAACGATTTATGAGCCTATGGTATGTTTGACGCAAACCGAGCACCTTTCTTGCACCGACGCTAACACTGTCTCAAAACAGGTCAAAACGAGATTCCACATGACGCACGTCACCTAGCAGTTTCATCGGGTGCCTCCAATACTATTTCTAAGCCTGCGGTACGTTTGATGCAAACCATGCACCAATCTTGCACCAACGCTAACAATGTCTCAAAACAGATCGAAACGAGATTCCACATGACCCACGTCACCATGGAGTTCCATCGGTTGCCTCCAATACTATTTCCGAGCCTACGGTACGTTCGACACAAATTGTGCACCAATCTTGCACCAAAAGTTGCACTATCTCCAAACGGACAGAACCGAGCTTCCACTTGTGCTATGTCACCTAGGAGCCTATCGAGTGCGTCCAAAACGATTTCTATGCCTATGTATGTTCGGTGCAAACCGTGCACCTATCTTGCACTGGCACTAACACTGTCTCCAAACAGACTAAAAGGAGATTCCACATGATCCACATCACTTACGAGTTCCATCGGGTGCGTCCAAAACTATTTATGAGCCTATAGTATGTTCAGTGCAAACCATGCACCTATCTTGCATCAAGATTAGCACTATCTCCAAACGGACCGAACATAGCTCCTTTAGAGCCACGTCACCTAGAAGTACCATCGGGTGCGTCTGAAACGATTTATGAGCCTATGGTACGTTTGACGCAAACCGAGCACCTATCTTGCACCGATGGTAACACTGTCTTGAAACCTATCGAAACGAGATTCTACATGACCCACATCACCTAAGAGTTCCATCGGTTGCCTCCAGTACTATTTCTGAGCCTACAGTACGTTCGACGCAAACCGTGCACCAATTTTGCATCAAGAGTAGCACTATCTCCAAATGGACCGAACCGAGCTTCCACTTGAGCCTCGTCACCTAGGAGTCCCATCGAGTGCATCCAAAACGGTTTCTATGCCTACGGTATGTTCGGTGCAAACCGTGCACCTATCTTGCACTAACACTAACACTGTCCCCAAATGGACTAAATCAAGGTTCCACAAGAGCCACGTGACTTACGAGTACCATCGGGTGCGTCCAAAACTATTTATGAGCCTATGGTATGTTCAGTGCAAACCGTGCAGCTATCTTGCGTCAAGATTAGCACTATCTCCAAACAGACCGAACCAAGCCCCACTAGTCCATCGTCACCTAGTAGTACCATCGGCTGCGTCTAAAATGATTTATGAGCCTATGGTATGTTTGATGCAAACCGATCACCTTTCTTGCACCGACGCTAACACTGTCTCAAAACCGGTCAAAATGAGATTCCACATGACGCACGTCACCTAGCAGTTTCATCGGGTGCCTCCAATACTATTTCCGAGCCTAAGGTACGTTCGATGCAAACCGTGCTCCAATCTTGCACCAACGCTAACAATGTCTCAAAATAGATTGAAACGAGATTCCACATGACCCACGTCACCAAGGAGTTAGATCAGGTGCCTCCAATACTATTTCCAAGCCTACGGTACGTTCGACACAAATCGTGCACCAATCTTGCACCAAAAGTTGCACTATCTCCAAACGGACAGAACCGAGCTTCCACTTGTGCTTTGTCACCTAGGAGCCTATCGAGTGCATCCAAAATGATTTCTATGCCTATGTATGTTCGGTACAAACCGTGCACCTATCTTGCACTAGCACTAACACTGTCTCCAAACATACTAAAAGGAGATCCACATGACCCACATCACTTACGAGTTCCATCGGGTGTGTCCAAAACTATTTATGAGCCTATAGTACGTTCAGTGCAAACCATGCACCTATCTTGCATCAAGATTAGCACTATCTCCAAACGGACCGAACAGAGCTCCTTTAGAGCCACGTCACCTAGAAGTACCATCGGATGCGTCTGAAACGATTTATGAGCCTATGGTACGTTTGACGCAAACCGAGCACCTATCTTGCACCGACGGTAACTCTGTCTCGAAACCTATCGAAACGAGATTCTACATGACCCACATCACCTAGGAGTTCCATCGGTTGCCTCCAGTACTATTTCTGAGCCTACAGTACATTCGACGAAAACCGTGCACCAATTTTGCATCAAGAGTAGCACTATCTCCAAAAGGACCGAACCGAGCTTCCAATTGAGCCTCGTCACCTTGGACTCCCATCGAGTGCATCCAAAATGGTTTCTATGCCTACGGTATGTTCGGCGCAAACCGTGCACCTATCTTGCACTGACACTAACACTGTCCTCAAATGGACTAAATCGAGGTTCCACATGACCCACGTCACTTACGAGTTCCATCGGGTGCGTCCAAAACTATTTATGAGCCTATAGTACGTTCAGTGCAAACCAAGCACCGATCTTACATCAAGATTAGCACTATCTCCAAACAGACCGAACAGAGCTCCACCTGAGCCACGTCACCTAGAAGTACCATCGGGTGCGTCTGAAACGATTTATGAGCCTATGGTATGTTTGACGCAAACCGAGCACCTTTCATGCACCGACGCTGACACTGTCTCAAAATAGGTCAAAACGAGATTCCACATGACGCACGTCACCTAGCAGTTTCATCGGGCGCCTTATATACTTTTTCCGAGCCTAAGGTACGTTCGATGCAAACCGTGCACCAATCTTGCACCAATGCTAACAATGTCTCAAAACAGATTGAAACGAGATTCCACATGAACCACGTCACCAAGGAGTTCCATCCGGTGCCTCCAATACTATTTCCAAGCCTACGGTACGTTTGACACAAATCATGCACCAATCTTGCACCAAAAGTTGCACTATCTCCAAACGGACAGAACCGAGCTTCCACTTGTGCTTTGTCACCTAGGAGCCTATCGAGTGCGTCCAAAACGATTTCTATGCCTTTGTATGTTCGGTGCAAACCGTGCACCTATCTTGCACTGGCACTAACACTGTCTCTGAACAGACTAAAAGGAGATTCCACATGACCCACATCACTTACGAGTTCCATCGGGTGCGTCCAAAACTATTTATGAGCCTACAGTACGTTCAGTGCAAACCATGCACCTATCTTACATTAAGAATAGCACTATCTCCAAATGGACCGAACAGAGCTCCTTCAGAGCCACATCACCTAGAAGTACCATCGGGTGCGTCTGAAACGATTTATGAGCCTATGGTACGTTTGACGCAAACCGAGCACCTATCTTGCACCGACGGTAACACGGTCTCGAAACCTATCGAATTGAGATTCTACATGACCCACGTCACCTAGGAGTTCCATCGGTTGCCTCCAGTACTATTTCTGAGCCTACAGTACGTTCGACGCAAACCGTGCACCAATCTTGCATCAAGAGTAGCACTATCTCCAAATGGACCGAACCGAGCTTCCACTTGAGCCTCGTCACCAAGGAGTCCCAACGAGTGCATCCAAAAGGATTTCCATACCTACGGTATGTTCGTGCAAACCGTGCACCTATCTTGCACTAACACTAACATGTCTCCAAACGGACTAAAACGAGATTCCACATGACCCACGTCACTTACGAGTTCCATCGGGTGCGTCCAAAACTATTTATGAGCCTAGGTATGTTCAGTGCAAACCGTGCACCTATCTTGCATCAAGATTAGCACTTTCTCCAAACAGACCGAACCAAGCTCCACTAGTCCATCATCACCTAGTAGTACCATCGGCAACGTCTAAAATGATTTATGAGCCTACGATATGTTTGACGCAAACCGAGCACCTTTCTTGCTTCGACGCTAACACTATCTCAAAACAGGTCAAAACGAGATTCCACATGACGCACGTCACCTAGCAGTTTCATCGGGTGCCTCCAATACTATTTCTGAGCCTACGGTACGTTTGATGCAAACCGTGCACCAATCTTGCACCAACCTAACAATGCCTCAAAACAGATCGAAACGAGATTCCACATGACCCACGTCACCCAGGAGTTCCATGGGTTGCCTCCAATACTATTTCCGAGCCTACGGTATGTTCGACACAAATTGTGCACCAATCTTGCACCAAAAGTTGTACTGTCTCCAAACAGACAGAACCAAGCTTCCAGTTGTGCTTTGTCACCTAGGAGCCTATCGAGTGCGTCCAAAATGATTTCTATGCCTATGTATGTTCAGTGCAAACCGTACACCTATCTTGCACTGGCACTAACACTGTCTCCAAACAGACTAAAAGGAGATTCCACATGACCCACATCACTTACAAGTTCCATCGGGTGCGTCCAAAACTATTTATGAGCATATAGTACGTTCAGTGCAAACCATGCACCTATCTTGCATCAAGATTAGCACTATCTCCAAACGGACAGAACAGAGCTCCTCCAGAGCCACGTCACCTAGAAGTACCATCGGGTGCGTCTGAAACGATTTATGAGCCTATGGTACGTTTGACGCAAACCGAGCACCTATCTTGCACCGACGGTAACACTGTCTCGAAACCTATCGAAACGAGATTCTACAAGACCCACGTCACCTAGGAGTTCCATCGGTTGCCTCCAGTACTATTTCCAAGCCTACAGTATGTTCGACGCAAACCGGGCACCAATCTTGCATCAAGAGTAGCACTATCTCCAAATGGACCGAACCGAGCTTCCACTTGAGCCTCGTCACCTAGGAGTCCCAACGGGTGCATCCAAAAGGATTTCCTTGCCTACGGTATGTTCGGTGCAAACCATGCACCTATCTTGCACTGACACTAACAAGTCTCCAAACGGACTAAAACGAGATTCCACACGACCCACGTCACTTCCGAGTTCCATCGGGTGCGTCCAAAACTATTTATGAGCCTATGGTATGTTCAGTGCAAACCATGCACCGATCTTACGTCAAGATTAGCACTATCTCCAAACAGACTGAACCAAGCTCCACTAGTCCATCGTCACCTAGTAGTACCATCGGCTGCGTATAAAATGATTTATGACCCTATGGTATGTTTGATGCAAACCGAGCACCTTTCTTGCACCGAAGCTAACACTGTCTCAAAACTGGTCAAAACGAGATTCCACATGACGCACATCACCTAGCAGTTTCATCGGGTGCCTCCAATACTATTTCCGAGCCTAAGGTACGTTCGATGCAAATCATGCACTAATCTTGCACCAACGCTAACAATGTCTCAAAACAGATTGAAACGAGATTCCACATGACCCATGTCACCAAGGAGTTCCATCAGGTGCCTCCAATACTATTTCCAAGCCTACGGTACGTTCGACACAAATCGTGCACCAAAAGTTGCACTATCTCCAAACGGTCAGAACCGAGCTTCCACTTGTGCTTTGTCACCTAGGAGCCTATCGAGTGCGTCCAAAACAATTTCTATGCCTATGTATGTTCGGTGCAAACCGTGCACCTATCTTGCACTGGCACTAACACTGTCTCCAAATATACTAAAAGGATATTCCACATGACCCACATCACTTACGAGTTCCATCGGGTGCGTCCAAAACTATTTATGAGCCTATAGTACGTTCAGTGCAAACCATGCACCTCTCTTGCATTAAGAATAGCACTATCTCCAAACGGACCGAACAGAGCTCCTCCAGAGCCACGTCACCTAGAAGTACCATCGGGTGTGTCTGAAACGATTTATGAGCCTATGGTACGTTTGACGCAAACTGAGCACCTATCTTGCACCGATGGTAACACTGTCTCGAAACCTATCGAAACGAGATTCTACATGACCCATGTCACCTAGGAGTTCCATCAGTTGCCTCCAGTAGTATTTCTGAGCCTACAGTACGTTCGACGCAAACCGTGCACCAATCTTGCATCAAGAGTAGCACTATCTCCAAATGGACCGAACCGAGCTTCCACTTGAGCCTCGTCACCAAGGAGTCCCAACGAGTGCATCCAAAAGGATTTCCATGGCTACGGTATGTTCGGTGCAAACCATGCACCTATCTTGCACTGACACTAACATGTCTCCAAATGGACTAAAACGAGATTCCACACGACCCACGTCACTTACGAGTTCCATCGGGTGCGTCCAAAACTATTTATGAGCCTATGGTATGTTCAGTGCAAACCGTGCACCTATCTTACGTCAAGATTAGCACTATCTCCAAACAGACTGAACCAAGCTCCACTAGTCCATCGTCACCTAGTAGTACCATCGGCTGTGTCTAACACGATTTATGAGCCTATGGTATGTTTGACGCAAACCGAGCACCTTTCTTGCACCGACGCTAACACTGTCAAACAGGTCAAAACGAGATTCCACATGATGCACGTCACCTAGTAGTTTCATCGGGTGCCTCCAATACTATTTCCAAGCCTAAGGTACGTTCGATGCAAACCGTGCACCAATCTTGCACCAACGCTAACAATGTCTCAAAACAGATTGAAAGAAGATTCCACATGACCCACGTCACCAAGGAGTTCCATTGGGTGCCTCCAATACTATTTCCAAGCCTACGGTACGTTCGACACAAATCGTGCACCAATCTTGCACCAAAAGTTGCACTATCTCCAAACGGACAGAACCGAGCTTCCACTTGTGCTTTGTCACCTAGGAGCCTATCGAGTGCGTCCAAAACGATTTCTATGCCTATTTTTGTTCGGTGCAAACCGTGCACCTATCTTGCACTGGCACTAACACTGTCTCCAAATATACTAAAAGGATATTCCACATGACCCACATCACTTACGAGTTCCATTGGGTGCGTCCAAAACTATTTATGAGCCTATAGTACGTTCAGTGCAAACCATGCACCTATCTTGCATTAAGAATAGCACTATCTCCAAACGGACCGAACAGAGCTCCTCCAGAGCCACGTCACCTAGAAGTACCATCGGGTGCGTCTAAAACGATTTATGAGCCTATGGTACGTTTGACGCAAACCAAGCACCTATCTTGCACCGACGGTAACACTGTCTCGAAACCTATCGAAACGAGATTCTACATGACCCACGTCACCTAGGAGTTCCATCAGTTGCCTCCAGTACTATTTCTGAGCCTACAGTACGTTCGACGCGAACCGTGCACCAATCTTGCATCAAGAGTAGCACTATCTCCAAATGGACCGAACCGAGCTTCCACTTGAGCCTCGTCACCTAGGAGTCCCAACGAGTGCATCCAAAATTATTTCCATGCCTACGGTATGTTCGGTGCAAACCATGCACCTATCTTGCACTGACACTATCATGTCTCCAAATGGACTAAAACGAGATTCCACACGACCCACGTCACTTACGAGTTTCATCGGGTGCGTCCAAAACTATTTATGAGCCTATGGTATGTTCAGTGCAAACCGTGCACCTATCTTTCGTCAAGATTAGCACTATCTCCAAACAGACTGAACCAAGCTCCACTAGTCCATCGTCACCTAGTAGTACCATCGGCTGCGTCTAAAACAATTTATGAGCCTATGGTATGTTTGATGCAAACCGAGCACCTTTCTTGCACCGAAGCTAACACTGTCTCAAAACTGGTCAAAACGAGATTCCACATGACGCACGTCACCTAGCAGTTTCATCGGGTGCCTGCAATACAATTTCTGAGCCTAAGGTACGTTCGATGCAAACCGTGCACTAATCTTGCACCAACGCTAACAATGTCTCAAAACAGATTGAAACGAGATTCCACATGACCCACGTCACCAAGGAGTTCCATCGGGTGCCTCCAATACTATTTCCAAGCCTACGGTACGTTCGACACAAATCGTGCAGCAATCTTGCACCAAAAGTTGCACTATCTCCAAACGGACAGAACCGAGCTTCCACTTGTGCTTTGTCACCTAGGAGCCTATCGAGTGTGTCCAAAACGATTTCTATGCCTATGTATGTTCGGTGCAAACCGTGCACCTATCTTGCACTGGCACTAACACTGTCTCCAAATATACTAAAAGGATATTCCACATGACCCACATCACATATGAGTTCCATCGGGTGCGTCCAAAACTATTTATGAGCCTATAGTACGTTCAGTGCAAACCATGCACCTATCTTGCATTAAGAATAGCACTATCTCCAAACGGACCAAACAGAGCTCCTCCAGAGCCACGTCACCTAGAAGTACCATCGGGTGCGTCTAAAACGATTTATGAGCCTATGGTACGTTTGACGCAAACCGAGCACCTATCTTGCACCGACGGTAACACTGTCTCGAAACCTATCGAAACGAGATTCTACATGACCCACGTCACCTAGGAGTTCCATCGGTTGCCTCCAGTACTATTTCTGAGCCTACAGTACGTTCGACACGAACCGTGCACCAATCTTGCATCAAGAGTAGCACTATCTCCAAATGGACCGAACCGAGCTTCCACTTGAGCCTCGTCACCTAGGAGTCCCAACGAGTGCATCCAAAATTATTTCCATGCCTACGGTTTGTTCGGTGCAAACCATGCACCTATCTTGCATTGACACTAACATGTCTCCAAACGGACTAAAACGTGATTCCACACGACCCACGTCACTTATGAGTTCCATCGGGTGCGTCCAAAACTATTTATGAGCCTATGGTATGTTCAGTACAAACCGTGCACCTATCTTACGTCAAGATTAGCACTATCTCCAAACAGACTGAACCAAGCTCCACTAGTCCATCGTCACCTAGTAGTACCATCGACTGCGTCTAAAACGATTTATGAGCCTATGGTATGTTTGATGCAAACCGACCACTTTCTTGCACCGAAGCTAACACTATCTCAAAACTGGTCAAAACGAGATTCCACATGACGCACGTCACCTAGCAGTTTCATCGGGTGCCTCCAATACTATTTCCAAGCCTAAGGTACGTTCGATGCAAACCGTGCACCAATCTTGCACCAACGCTAACAATGTCTCAAAACAGATTGAAATGAGATTCCACAAGACCCACGTCACCAAGGAGTTCCATCAGGTGCCTCCAATACTATTTCCAAGCCTACGGTACGTTCGACACAAATCGTGCACCAATCTTGCACCAAAAGTTGCACTATCTCCAAACGGACAGAACCGAGCTTCCACTTGTGCTTTGTCACCTAGGAGCCTATCGAGTGCGTCCAAAACGATTTCTATGCCTATGTATGTTCGGTGCAAACCGTGCACCTATCTTGCACTGGCACTAACACTGTCTCCAAATATACTAAAAGGATATTCCACATGACCCACATCACTTACGAGTTCCATTGGGTGCGTCCAAAACTATTTATGAGCCTATAGTACGTTCAGTGCAAACCATACACCTATCTTGCATTAAGTATAGCACTATCTCCAAACGGACCGAACAGAGCTCCTCCAGAGCCACAACACCTAGAAGTACCATCGGGTGTGTCTGAAACGATTTATGAGCCTATGGTACGTTTGACGCAAACCGAGCACCTATCTTGCACCGACGGTAACACGGTCTCGAAACCTATCGAAATGAGATTCTACATGACCCACGTCACCTAGGTGTTCCATCGGTTGCCTCCAGTACTATTTCTGAGCCTACAGTACGTTCGACGCAAACCGTGCACCAATCTTGCATCAAGAGTAGCACTATCTCCAAATGGACCGAACCGAGCTTCCACTTGAGCCTCGTCACCTAGGAGTCCCAACGAGTGCATCCAAAAGGATTTCCATGCCTACGGTATGTTCGGTGCAAACCATGCACCTATCTTGCACTGACACTAACATGTCTCCAAACGGACTAAAATGAGATTTCACACGACCCACGTCACTTACGAGTTCCATCGGGTGCGTCCAAAACTATTTATGAGCCTATGGTATGTTCAGTGCAAACCGTGCACCTATCTTACGTCAAGATTAGCACTATCTCCAAACAGACTGAACCAAGCTCCACTAGTCCATCGTCACCTAGTAGTACCATCGACTGCGTCTAAAACGATTTATGAGCCTATGGTATGTTTGATGCAAACCGAGCACCTTTCTTGCACCGAAGCTAACACTGTCTCAAAACTGGTCAAAACGAGATTCCACATGACGCACGTCACCTAGCAGTTTCATCGGGTGCCTCCAATACTATTTCCAAGCCTAAGGTACGTTCGATGCAAACCGTGCACCAATCTTGCACCAACGCTAACAATGTCTCAAAACAGATTGAAATGAGATTCCACAAGACCCACGTCACCAAGGAGTTCCATCAGGTGCCTCCAATACTATTTCCAAGCCTACGGTACGTTTGACACAAATCGTGCACCAATCTTGCACCAAAAGTTGCACTATCTCCAAACGGACAGAACCGAGCTTCCACTTGTGCTTTGTCACCTAGGAGCCTATCGAGTGCGTCCAAAACGATTTCTATGCCTATGTATGTTCGGTGCAAACCGTGCACCTATCTTGCACTGGCACTAACACTGTCTCCAAATATACTTAAAGGATATTCCACATGACCCACATCACTTACGAGTTCCATTGGGTGCGTCCAAAACTATTTATGAGCCTATAGTACGTTCAGTGCAAACCATGCACCTATCTTGCATTAAGTATAGCACTATCTCCAAACGGACCGAACAGAGCTCCTCCAGAGCCACATCACCTAGAAGTACCATCGGGTGTGTCTGAAACGATTTATGAGCCTATGGTACGTTTGACGCAAACCGAGCACCTATCTTGCACCGACGGTAACACGGTCTCGAAACCTATCGAATTGAGATTCTACATGACCCACGTCACCTAGGAGTTCCATCGGTTGCCTCCAGTACTATTTCTGAGCCTACAGTACGTTCGACGCAAACCGTGCACCAATCTTGCATCAAGAGTAGCACTATCTCCAAATGGACCGAACCGAGCTTCCACTTGAGCCTCGTCACCTAGGAGTCCCAACGAGTGCATCCAAAAGGATTTCCATGCCTACGGTATGTTCGGTGCAAACCATGCACCTATCTTGCACTGACACTAACATGTCTCCAAACGGACTAAAATGAGATTTCACACGACCCACGTCACTTACGAGTTCCATCGGGTGCGTCCAAAACTATTTATGAGCCTATGGTATGTTCAGTGCAAACCGTGCACCTATCTTACGTCAAGATTAGCACTATCTCCAAACAGACTGAACCAAGCTCCACTAGTCCATCGTCACCTAGTAGTACCATCGACTGCGTCTAAAACGATTTATGAGCCTATGGTATGTTTGATGCAAACCGAGCACCTTTCTTGCACCGAAGCTAACACTGTCTCAAAACTGGTCAAAACGAGATTCCACATGACGCACGTCACCTAGCAGTTTCATCGGGTGCCTCCAATACTATTTCCAAGCCTAAGGTACGTTCGATGCAAACCGTGCACCAATCTTGCACCAACGCTAACAATGTCTCAAAACAGATTGAAATGAGATTCCACAAGACCCACGTCACCAAGGAGTTCCATCAGGTGCCTCCAATACTATTTCCAAGCCTACGGTACGTTTGACACAAATCGTGCACCAATCTTGCACCAAAAGTTGCACTATCTCCAAACGGACAGAACCGAGCTTCCACTTGTGCTTTGTCACCTAGGAGCCTATCGAGTGCGTCCAAAACGATTTCTATGCCTATGTATGTTCGGTGCAAACCGTGCACCTATCTTGCACTGGCACTAACACTGTCTCCAAATATACTTAAAGGATATTCCACATGACCCACATCACTTACGAGTTCCATTGGGTGCGTCCAAAACTATTTATGAGCCTATAGTACGTTCAGTGCAAACCATGCACCTATCTTGCATTAAGTATAGCACTATCTCCAAACGGACCGAACAGAGCTCCTCCAGAGCCACATCACCTAGAAGTACCATCGGGTGTGTCTGAAACGATTTATGAGCTTATGGTACGTTTGACGCAAACCGAGCACCTATCTTGCACCGACGGTAACACGGTCTCGAAACCTATCGAATTGAGATTCTACATGACCCACGTCACCTAGGAGTTCCATCGGTTGCCTCCAGTACTATTTCTGAGCCTACAGTACGTTCGACGCAAACCGTGCACCAATCTTGCATCAAGAGTAGCACTATCTCCAAATGGACCGAACCGAGCTTCCACTTGAGCCTCGTCACCTAGGAGTCCCAACGAGTGCATCCAAAAGGATTTCCATGCCTACGGTATGTTCGGTGCAAACCATGCACCTATCTTGCACTGACACTAACATGTCTCCAAACGGACTAAAATGAGATTTCACACGACCCACGTCACTTACGAGTTCCATCGGGTGCGTCCAAAACTATTTATGAGCCTATGGTATGTTCAGTGCAAACCGTGCACCTGTCTTACGTCAAGATTAGCACTATCTCCAAACAGACTGAACCAAGCTCCACTAGTCCATCGTCACCTAGTAGTACCATCTGCTGCGTCTAAAACGATTTATGAGCCTGTGGTATGTTTGACGCAAACCGAGCACCTTTCTTGCACCGACGCTAACACTGTCTCAAAACTGGTCAAAATGAGATTCCACATGACACACGTCACCTAGCAGTTTCATCGGGTGCCTCCAATACTATTTCCGAGCCTAAGGTACGTTCGATGCAAACCGTGCACCAATCTTGCACCAACGCTAACAATGTCTCAAAACAGATTGAAATGAGATTCCACAAGACCCACGTCACCAAGGAGTTCCATCAGGTGCCTCCAATACTATTTTCAAGCCTACGATACGTTCGATACAAATCGTGCACCAATCTTGCACCAAAAGTTGCACTATCTCCAAACGGACAGAACCGAGCTTCCACTTGTGCTTTGTCACCTAGGAGCCTATCGAGTGCGTCCAAAATGATTTCTATGCCTATGTATGTTCGGTGCAAACCGTGCACCTATCTTGCACTGGCACTAACACTGTCTCCAAATATACTAAAAGGATATTCCACATGACCCACATCACTTACGAGTTCCATCGGGTGCGTCTAAAACTATTTATGAGCCTATAGTACGTTTAGTGCAAACCATGCACCTATCTTGCATTAAGAATAGCACTATCTCCAAACGGACCGAACAGAGCTCCTCCAGAGCCACGTCACCTAGAAGTACCATCGGGTGCGTCTGAAACGATTTATGAGCCTATGGTACGTTTGACGCAAACCGAGCACCTATCTTGCACCGACGGTAACACTGTCTCGAAACCTATCGAAACGAGATTCTACATGACCCACGTCACCTAGGAGTTCCATCGGTTGCCTCCAATACTATTTCTGAGCCTATAGTACGTTCGACGCAAACCGTGCACCAATCTTGCATCAAGAGTAGCACTATCTCCAAAAGGACCGAACCGAGCTTCCACTTGAGCCTCGTCACCTAGGAGTCCCAACGAGTGCATCCAAAAGGATTTCCATGCCTACGGTATGTTCGGTGCAAACCATGCACCTATCTTGCACTGACACTAACATGTCTCCAAACGGACTAAAACGAGATTCCACACGACCCACGTCACTTACGAGTTCCATCGGGTGCGTCCAAAACTATTTATGAGCCTATGGTATGTTTAGTACAAACCGTGCACCTATCTTACCTCAAGATTAGCACTATCTCCAAACAGACTGAACCAAGCTCCACTAGTCCATCGTCACCTAGTAGTACCATCGGCTGCGTCTAAAACGATTTATGAGCCTATGGTATGTTTGACGCAAACCGAGCACCTTTCTTGCACTGACGCTAACACTGTCTCAAAACAGGTCAAAATGAGATTTCACATGACGCACGTCACCTAGCAGTTTCATCGGGTGCCTCCAATACTATTTTCGAGCCTAAGGTACGTTCGATGCAAACCGTGCACCAATCTTGCACCAACGCTGTAACAGAACCGACCAAATTATAAGAGCACATGTACAAAAACAAGCACCGAAGCGCTCAAATTTTCGAACTTGAGCCCATATAATCCCGGTAGTCAATCGAAACCACGAAGGATTTCAAACCAACTTGCTTACAACCAAGATCGCATTATTCAACATACAACATCATACGTTACATTTCACAAGGAGTTCTAAAATAAGTTTACACACACGGAGTCGCAATTATTACAAACCAAGTTTAGAAAGTAGCGGAAGCATAACGCACACCAGATGTTTAACTACTGCCAGTCTTGTTGATCAACAACCCGCAAAAGCATGAGGAAAGTACATAAAAGATGATCACGCCCTAGTGATCTAGTCTTCGTCACCCGCAGGGTGGAGACAAGTTTTGCAGAAGCCTTGGTAGAGCATATCATCTGCAACAGGAGGGAATAAACCCTGAGTACTGGAATGTACTCAGCTAGACTTACCCGTCATAAACCAGAAATAAAATGACACCAAGGATTATGCAAGGCTTACACAAGAGGCTAGCTGACACCACATTTTGCATAAAGGCATAAGTAGTTGAAACTCTTATAACCTGTACTAGCAGTTATTTTTAGCATTTACCTGTTATCTATCTTAGCACCTGTACTACACATACACTTGATTATAATCAAACAATTATTAGCATTTTATCCATAGCAGGTATAAATTGTGGCAACAATGTATCATTCACTTAACCATCTGTTCAATTAATGAGATCTACGTTGCCGCTGCTCAAGTCAAGTTCTCACTAACCGGGAGCAACGGCGATTCGAATCGAATTCCTATCCAGCTGGAGGGGTATTTCTAACACTCACCGTGCAGACCCCTGCCAGGGTCGCACAGGCCACCTTTTCATATGATTCAGGAATCGCGGGTGATGAGGACATCGCCACGCTGGACACACCGACGCTATGGTCTTCCTCAAGTTGCAATTCGTCCCCAACTCAGCTGCCACGTCACCCTCGGATTCAGCAGACACGTCGTCACTGTTTCGGTCATAACTCTCTCATACGACATCGAAACAGGGCGTTCTTGGATGCGTTGGAAAGGGGACGACGACACCGTCGTTTTGGATCTGGTCCCAGCTCTAGAAGGTCCGTGGATCATTCTGTGTGACCACGGCAAGG
This sequence comes from Saccharum hybrid cultivar R570, assembly GCA_038087645.1. Classification (NCBI taxonomy): domain Eukaryota; kingdom Viridiplantae; phylum Streptophyta; class Magnoliopsida; order Poales; family Poaceae; genus Saccharum; species Saccharum hybrid cultivar. The sequence goes on along the minus strand of JAQSUU010000216.1, from coordinate 16,468,105 downwards.
TGCTGCGTCACCTATTTGGGCCAACTTGGCCATGTATCGTGTCGGGCCTTAAGCCCAAGTTGTGGGCGCCCAACCCCTGGCCGTCCTCAACCCTAGGTCGAGTCTTAGACTATAAACACAGCCGCCGCCGTTGTTAGACAGTTGGGTTTTGTTTAGAGTTTAGTTTTCCATCGAGAAACTGAATCGTTCATTGTAACTGTGGTGACAAATCCTTTTACAGTGATCCAGGGCCCCTGTTCTTGATCTCCTCCACTGTGTCGATTAGTCCTTTGGAACCGAGTTCTTGAACCCTCAATTGATATTCGCATCATTCATATTTGCAATTTTAGATTGCGTGTTTTTACCTTCTTGCTTGTGTTCTTCGATTCGCTTGCAGGAAAAGCCTTCTTGGCGAGGTCAATCAAGTTGTGCTTGGTTGATAACCAACGGAGCAGTGGTGTAACGGTTGCGGGGTTCGAATCGTGTCTGATTTGAAGCCGGATCGCCAACGTCGAGATCTCCACAAGTCGAACTTACTGGTTACCTCTCGGAAGATCGGGCCTGTATCTCATCAATTGGTATCAAAGCTTTTAGGTTTACCGCGAGGTATATTCTCGTTTGCCTTAGATTCATATTTGTTCATTACCTAGAGTCCACAAAAAGCCCAAAAATATTTCAATTTCCGCTGTCCTATCACCCTTTGTGCCTTTGCAATTTCGTTTCAGATTCGCATTGTTGAGTTTGTGTCCGTGGTCGAGTCTTGTTGCTGGTTTAGGATTGTGTTCGTGGTCGTAGTTCAATCACCCGTTGCTGTGATTTTTGTTTTCCGCCGCTATCCCATCCACCGTTTCCAAACAACAAGTCGAAGCCACCATATTACTCGACTTGCCCCCGCTAGCCGCCTTGTGTGACTTCTCGCCGCCGCGCAAACCCTAGATAGGTTGCAAGCCGCTCTTATTTTGCCTGCATCGCAGCCCTCCTTACATCATCAGGCGCATACCTACTGTCGCTGTTGGAGTCACAGGGACGATCTTGTGATCGGTGTTGGAGTTTAGGGACGCTTTGCCCTAACTGCCGCTTTCGTGTTGTGCCTTTCGGAAAACATAACTTGAGATACCTTCGGTAAAACAGGCATAACTTTTCGCTCGTTTATCAGAAAAATCTGAAATTTTTACAGCAGCTTCTTGACTCCATTTGGAGCCGACCCAAACTCGGCTTCGCCCTGTTTGGTTTCGTCAAAATTGCCAAAAAAAATCAGGAAAATAAAGAAAAAAAATTATCAAAGCTTTTACACGCTTTTCAGAGAACGTGCTGTTTTTCTGTAGACCACATCCCACCTCAGTTGTAGGTGCCAATTTTTGTGGTTGCATCTTTTGTGATCCTTGTTCAGAGAAAAATATAAAAAAAATAGTGAAAAAATAAAAAAGTTTGATTCCTACTAGTGCCTTTTGGGAAAATCAGGGAAAAATTCAGGAAAAAGGAAAAATCTGGTTATTTGCTTGTTCTGTGCGTTCTTTCCATCATCCTTTGTTTTCACCTTGTTGCGCTACGTCTCGACACGTCTTAGCCAGCAGCTGTGATTTATACTTTGGATCTGAATTGAACAATCGCTAATCTGCTTTCGATAATTGCTAATCCTTGCTGTCATATTGTGTGCCTACCCATAGCTCCACATATTCTTCTGTCAGCACAGGTTCATCTTGCAACTGTTACCCACGCTCAACAACAGATTGCTTCGCCACGTTGGTTTTGCTCTTGTTTGGCGTTGGTTAGAATACAGGCAAGACGGTGGTAAGCCGCTTGTGATTTTGCATTCCACTTTCACCACCACCACCACCACCACTTGGTTCCTTTTAGTTGATAGGGATAATACTTTGGTGTTGTCTTTTTCTATCTTCTAACCATGGCAGGTTCTCCGACGGACTTCAATGATTGCGTGTCAAAGGGCGAGCTTACAACGTTCATGACTGAACAACGCAATCTTATGACTGAGCTGACGCGCAATGTGAACAATCTGGTCACCCGCATTGAACAACTCGAGCAACGTCCTCCACCTCATCGTGCTGTTGATGACGATGCGGATGATTTTGGTGATGACGATGCGGATGTGAATGCTGACGGTTATGCCCGTCGCCGCCTCAACTTCAACCGTCGCGGTATGGGAGGTAATAATCATGGTAATAATGATCCTTTTGCTAAAATTAAATTTAGCCTTCCTCCTTTTGCTGGTAATATTGATCCAGAGGCTTATTTAGATTGGGAGCTTGTTGTTCAACAAAAATTTGATTCTCATAATGTTCCTGCTGAGCATAGAGTTAGACTTGCTACTAGTGAGTTTACTAATTTTGCTTTGTTCTGGTGGAGTGATCTTTGCAATGCTAATAATGCTGCTGCTGTGCCTCAAACTTGGAATGCTTTAAAGCAACGTATGAAATCTCGTTTTGTTCCTCCTTATTACCAACGTGATTTACGTTTGAAACTGCAAACTTTAAAACAAGGTGATAAAGGAGTTGAAGCTTACTATCAAGAATTGCTTATTGGTTTAGCCCGTTGTGGTATAAATGAAGATGATAATGATGCTAGTGCTAGATTTTTTGGTGGTCTAAACCATGATATCCAGAACATACTTGATTACAAAGAATGGCGCAATTTTTCCCAATTGTATCATCTTGCTATTAAGGCAGAACGTGAAGTACAGGGCCGCAAACAACACCAGCCTTTCAGGTCTAACAATGGAAGGAATTTTCAGCAGCGCTCTGAGCCGGAGACGCCCAAGCTTTCTGTTGCACCACATGGGGTAAGTAAATTGTCTGATGTGCAGAAGAAAGGTGCCACTCCAGGTGTTTCTACTAGCTCCTCCTCGTCCAGCGCTAAAATCATTTGCCACCGATGCAAAGGCATGGGACATGTCATGAAGGATTGCCCCAGTCGTCGTGCTTTCATTGCTACCGAGGATGGATATGTAAGTACTATTGATGTTGAAGATGATTTAGCTCTTGCTGCTAACATTGATGCAGATTCCACCGAGGGCGATCAAGACAAGGAGGCTATCATCATTGACTCTGTGGCTGCTGCCGCGGATTACCCTAGCCTTCTTGTGCAGCGTGTGTTAAGTACACGTGTGGGACATGAAGACGAGATGAAGATCCAACGAAACAATTTGTTCCACATGTATTTCATTGTGCAAGGTTGTCGTGTTCTCACTATCATTGATAGCGGAAGTTGCAATAACTTGGTGAGTTCAGATTTGGTTGAGAAGCTTGGCTTGACCACACGACAACATTCGTATCCATATAAACTTCAATGGTTCAATAATAGTGGTAAGACTAAGGTAACTAAATCAGCACGCATTAGCTTTTTCACAGGTTCTTATCATGATACTGCTGATTTTGATGTTGTCCCTATGCAAGCTTGTTCTATTTTGTTAGGTCGTCCATGGGAATTTGATAATGATGCTATACACCATGGTAGAACTAATACATACACTATCGTACATAAGGATAAGAAAATTACATTGCTGCCTTTGTCTCCTACGGAAATTATTAAACATGCTAAAGAGATTAAAAATAAACCTCCAACTGACATTGCTAAAAATAATGGGATTAAGTTAAAAGGAGGTACTTTTCTTGCTACAACTTCTGCTACTGCTGAGTTATGTGATAATCCTGATACACCATGTTATACTATGTTTTGTCAACCTATTATGTCTGGTGCATTGCCTGCTGTCACTAACCTTTTGCAGGAGTTCGTTGATGATGGGATGAAGTCGAGGGCGACTCCAATTCTAGAAGGAGGGGATGATGAGGACATCGCCAAGATGGAGTCGAGGACGACTCCAATTCAAGAAGGGGAGGATGATGAGGACATCGCCACGCTGGACACACCGACGCTATGGTCTTCCTCAAGTTGCAATTCGTCCCCAACTCAGCTGCCACGTCACCCTCGGATTCAGCAGACACGTCGTCACTGTTTCGGTCATAACTCTCTCATACGACATCGAAACAGGGCGTTCTTGGATGCGTTGGAAAGGGGACGACGACGCCATCGTTTTGGATCTGGTCCCAGCTCTAGAAGGTCCGTGGATCATTCTGTGTGACCACGGCAAGGTGCTGCATCACCTATTTGGGCCAACTTGGCCATGTATCGTGTCGGGCCTTAAGCCCAAGTTGTGGGCGCCCAACCCCTGGCCGTCCTCAACCCTAGGTCGAGTCTTAGACTATAAACACAGCCGCCGCCATTGTTAGACAGTTGGGTTTTGTTTAGAGTTTAGTTTTCCATCGAGAAACTGAATCGTTCATTGTAACTGTGGTGACAAATCCTTTTACAGTGATCCAGGGCCCCTGTTCTTGATCTCCTCCACTATGTCGATTAGTCCTTTGGAACCGAGTTCTTGAACCCTCAATTGATATTCGCATCATTCATATTTGCAATTTCAGATTGCGTGTTTTTACCTTCTTGCTTGTGTTCTTCGATTCGCTTGCAGGAAAAGCCTTCTTGGCGAGGTCAATCAAGTTGTGCTTGGTTGATAACCAACGGAGCAGTGGTGTAACGGTTGCGGGGTTCGAATCGTGTCTGATTTGAAGCCGGATCGCCAACGTCGAGATCTCCACAAGTCGAACTTACCGGTTACCTCTCGGAAGATCGGGCCTGTATCTCATCAGCGGGTCCGAATGATGTCGCGACCCCAAGGGCGACACTCTGCCAGGTGATAGGGACTCTAACCCCCCCTTGGTCTCACGCCAATGTCCCCAAGCACATCCTTTCTCTCCTCCAAGAAGCAACCTACCATTCGATTCCCGGCCTGAATCACATTACTCGGCTTCACGGTCGGAACGACTTATCCGGCCAACTAAGTGTTAGACTGCGTTCAACATGACTCAAGGACGTACAGCGAATCGGTCCTTAAACGACTCAGACGGGCATAGCTCCACACCCAAGACGTGAAGTGTCTTGCGGCTGTACTATCGAACTCCCGCCCGGTCTCAATTTCATTTTAAAGCATGGTTCCATCCACAATAGCCATAAAGCCACTCGTGACTCCTTCCTACATCTCACGGATGACCGGAAATCACCCGACTTCTACCGTACTAAGCAGGGCTAAGCATTGACACGTGCCTAAACCTAAATTAGGATTTAAGTATGATATCTGGACAAGGACAGGTATAATGCAACAATTGTTTTCATACAACTCCTACAACTTAATGCATTAAACAATTAAAAGTACTCAAGATAGATTTATAAAATGACGGGTTCAGCATGCACCGGGGCTTGCCTTTTAGAAAGGTCGAGGGCCGGTGGTCAGGACACTCGGGTAGATCTCCGGCAGGAGCTTCGTCGCCGGTTGGTTCCTCTGGCTGCTTCGGCTGGTCCTGGACTTCCTCTGGAATCACTTGCTCGAATTCGAGGAGCGTTACCCCCTCCGGAACACCTATTGCATGAGTGCATAATAAATCTCATGGATGCATAATGAAAGATGCAGTATGCTCGGAATGAAATGCATTACAACATTCTTAAAGCTCTAATCAAATCACTTCAAATATTAGGTGCAAATTTCCTCTCCGGTAGAGAAGTACTCACCTAATCTACTCAACCTAAGATATAGCTGTTCTTCTTCGGTTAAGGCCCTAACACCTAACAATTACAAGAGTAGCATTACTTAGGTTACCACATCTAACACCAAAATACCACAGTAAAACATTCTGGACAGCAGCTACTTGTTTCTAACATAACTGGAGATTTCCAACTCCAAAAGATATGATCTAAGACAATCTGGAAAGCTTAAGAAATGCACTACAATTCATTTTCAGACCTCAACCCTAAATTTCTAAGTTTTCCATGTCAAATTTCACAAGTTCCAGAATCTGTCCTCTCTAAACAGAGAGTAACCAATTCTGGACTGTCACTTAAAACAGCAATAACTCCCAAACTACTAAGCCAAATGCTCCCAAATTTTGACACAAGCTAGTTTATCAAGTTTACTACAACTTTGGTATGTACAAGTTTCCCAGCAACCACCTTTATCAAAGGTCAAACCTAGAAATACTACCAACTGTCCAGAAAACCTAGAATTGCAAGGATTAAATATTTATTTACGTGGCAAACATCCCTTAAGACCAAACTAATGTTACCACAAGTTCACATAGGTCACAAAAACACCAGAAAGTAAGGTGTGCCCACCTAGAATATTTATTTATACTCATTTCTTAATTTACTTAATTAATTAAGTGGAATTTTAAACATATATGTAAACTGCTCCTAAAAGTCTACAAAAATTACAGGAGACTCTATGAACCAAAAAGAGACTACTGTAAAAATTTGATCTAAAATTATTCATAGAAACTCCCTACACAAAATTCACAAGCCCAAAAGGCTGATTTTTGTATAATTAACAAATCATATTGAAAAGTATCAAACAACAGATTTCATATTTTTATTAGACACTTTATGGTACCAAGACATTCTCCAAAAATTTATAAGAATATTGCGCATGTAGAAAAATTCCTAAAATTCATTCAAGTATTTCCTAAAACAACAAGATAGCATCATAACTTGAAAAGTACTTAAGCACTAATGCCCAAATTTTTACCAGAGCTAAAGCAAGTATAAAATAGCCTACCCACCAAATTTCACAATTTTTTGGAAGACTACAGCTCAAGTTATACATTTAACAAATTTGCCTTCATTTCAAAACACATTTGAAAGATCTATTTAATTCTCCCAAAAACTAAACATCACATACCAGATTTATATTTTTCTAAAATACTACACATCATGTAGATCCTAACAAAATTTATCTCCTAATTTTTGGGCAAGTAAAACCCTAGATCTACATTTTCCAAACATCAACTAAATCTGTGACAAAATAAATAAATGAAATAGATTTCATTCGAAACTGGGCCGGCCCAGGAACAGGCGCGGCCCACGACGCGCGCGCGCGGCCCGCTCGGGCTCTCGCCCGCGCGTGGCACTGACAGGCGGTCCCCCATGGTCAGGGACAGAGGGCAGGGGAGCGGCGGCCGTGAGCTCCGGCGAGCGATTTCTCGCCGCCGGCGGCTCCTCCGCCCAAACTGAGTACTCCGGTGGCTTGCCCAGACCTAACCGCACCGAGGCCAACCATTTTCCCCAAAGCTACTGCACCGTAGCACCTATGCCGACGGCGATGGCGGACGGCCGTGGCGCCTGGCGGTACGCCGGCGAGTCCTGGCCGTCGGATGACCGACCGAAGGGTGCACCACCTTCCTGGAACCCTAGCGGACCTCCCGAGACTACGCACTCAGACGGGGATGGAGCGAAGCCGCTTGACCGCGTGAGCACCTGGCCGACAGTGCGCGGTCGTGTTCCGGCCCGACCAAACCGATGCTGGCGGTAGCATCTTCACCCTAGCATCTACATGTGACAGGAAGGAGGGAACGTGAGTGAGGGAAGGCGGAGGACTACGGTGTGGTGCTGGCCATGGTGACCCTAACATGGCGGAGCTCCGGTGACCTTTGGGAATGGGCGGAGGTGGCAATGCGGCTCACCTCGGGCTCAATGAAAGCCACCGGCTGGTTGAGGAGGTGCAGGGCGGTGTGGCGGAGTGAATGACGTGATTTGGTGGGCGGTGGTGCGGTGGTGAGCGCGTGCGAGCTCGCCGGAGTGGGGGCGGCAATGGCGGCTCAGTTTCTCCGTGTTGAAGCCGAATGAGGGAGGGAGAGGGAATGGGGGCAGCTCCGGTGCGTCGTGGCGGTCTTGAAGGCTCCGTGGACTGACCGGTGGGGCCACGGCCGGCGTACGGTTGCCACCGCGCGTCCACACGTCGGCGAGGGCCTGTGGCCGGTCGGCCACTCCTCACTGACGAACTGAATCGAGTGGAAATGGCGACATCGGTGACCGACTGACAGAGCAAGTTTGGCGCTGATTATCTCCTAAGCCGGTTCGAGTTAGGAGAAGATGATAACATCAAAATTGTAGGGCTTCGTGAGGGCTACAACTTTGCTAAATGGCTCAAGAACAGATTTGGCTTGGATTTGAAACTATATAGCTCCAAAGTGGTGTCCTTAGAAACTGAAATGTAGTTTCAGTGATTAAAGCCGACTGAAACCCTATTTTCAAGACACCATATCTCCTAAACCATTTAGAACTAGGTGATGGTGATGTTGGCAATGTTGTAGAGCTACATGAGTACTACAAAAGTGTCCACATGAGTGGGAGCTGGTTTGGTCTGGTTTGCAAACTACAAGCTTCCAAAGTAGGCCACAGTAAAACTGGAGGGACACTTTTGAGACTTAGCAAAATTTCTAAGTGTTGAGACAGCCCCTCTAGCTGACTTGTGGGCCATTTTTGAGCATGTTCTGGCCAGTTTCATGAGATGGTCACATTGAGACTTTTGTTCCCCATAAAATTCCCTACAACTTTGCTTAAGGATGCTCCTCCATGCAAGGTCTCTAATCTAGACTTTTTAATTGGTCAAACTAGAGCATCCTAAGGCTAATTGCTGGTCAACTACACCTTGGAGGGCATTTTGGTGATTTTGGTCAACATGAACCTTGCTCCATGAGTGACCCTAAGTATAACTAAGGTGTTGTGAGACATAATTGGCTACTCTACCCTTTAGTTACACCAACTCCCTAGTGTCACATGATGTGAGCCAATCAAAATTCTAAAAACAATCACAGTTGTTGCAACCACATAAAATAACATGAATGATGCATGCTTATGCTTATGCAAATGCAATGCAATTATGGAGCTAAACACTTGAGGTGTTACAGCCCTCCCCCCTTATAAAAATCTCGTCCCGAGATTTGGAAAGCGTACCATTTTTCATAGAATTCCTTGTAACCATCCCGCAAATAATCTTCCCGTTCCCACGTAGCGTCACTTTCACTACCCTGATTACTCCACATCACTTTATACCACTTAACCACTTTGCTTCTAGTCACTCGTTCCTGAGTATCAATCACTCAGACTAGCTTTTCTTCGTAAGTTAGATCGGATTCAAGCCTGATATCCCCTAAAGGAACTCGTTCCTCAGGAACTCGAAGACACTTTTTGAGTTGAGATACATGGAAAACGTTGAATATGGCACTCATTTCAGGAGGTAACTGGATTTTGTACGCAACAGCTCCACTCTTGCCTATGATCTGGAAAGGACCCACGTATCTTGGTGCAAGTTTCCGCTTAACACCAAAACGTTGGACACTCTTCATTGGAGAAACTTTCAAATAAACGAAGTCTCCAACTTCGAACTCGAGTGGCTTTCTACGACGATCAGCATAGCTTTTCTGTCTAGCTTGGGCTGCAGCCATATGTTTTTGGATGGTACGGACTTGTTCCTCAGCTTCCTGAACAAAATCAATACCATAATACCTTCTTTCACCAGCTTCTACCCAGTTTAGTGGAGTTCTACACTTACGACCGTACAAAGCTTCGAATGGGGCCATCTTAATACTCTCTTGGTAACTATTATTGTACGAGAATTCGGCTAGAGGTAACCATTTTTCCCAAGAACCCTTGGATGAAATGACGCATGCCCGCAACAGATCTTCCAAGATTTGGTTAACTCGTTCCGTCTGACCAGACGTCTGGGGGTGATAAGCAGAGCTTCTCACTAACTTGGTTCCCAGCAGGTGATGCAAGTGCTCCCAAAAGCGAGCAGTGAACTAGGGACCACGGTCAGAAACGATAGTACGAGGTACACCATGGAGCCGGACTATCTGATTGAAGTACAACTCAGCATAGTCAGTGGGACGATAGTCCACTCTAACTGGAATGAAGTGAGCCGATTTGGTCAAACGATCCACAATTACCCAGATGGAGTTGTGATTTTTGACAGTAGGAGGAAGTCCGATAATGAAATCCATACTTATCTCTTCCCATTTCCAGCCTGGGATAGAAAGTGGTTGAAGTAACCCAGCTTTCATGTGCACAGCTTTAACTCTACAGCAGGTGTCACACCTAGCAACATATGCAGCTATCTCTTTCCGCATCTTGGTCCACCAATAAAGTGGCTTCAAATCATAATACATCTTATTACTACCAAGATGGATGGACAACTTGGACGAATGTGCTTCGGACATGATCTGATCTCTAAGCTCTCGGTCCTTAGGTACCACTAATCTATCCTTAAACCACAACACACCTTCTTCATCTACCCTGAAGTGCTTAGTTTCTTCCTCTTTCATCTTGCGTTTTATGTGGAATACACCAGGATCAGTCTTTTGGAGCTCAATAATTCTACTTTTGAGAGTACAACTGACAGTGATGTTGTACAAGACTGTCGGATGTAGAAGGCGAGATCGATGAAAATCAGTTTCAACTAGGGAATGGCAATGAGACTTACGGCTTAAAGCATCCGCAACCACATTTGCCTTGCCAGGATGATAATGTACTTGAAGGTTATAATCCTTAATCAACTCGAGCCATCTTCTTTGACGCATATTTAACTCGGGTTGGGTGAAGATGTATTTGAGGCTTTTGTGGTCTGTGTAGATATTGCAGACATTGCCCAGCAGATAATGCCGCCACACTTTCAAAGCATGAACAACTGCAGCCAGTTCTAAGTCATGCGTTGGATAATTCACCTCATGCTTCCGAAGTTGCCGCGAGGTGTATGCAATTACTCGGCCTTCCTGCATCAACACACCTCCCAAACCTATGCCTGAGGCATCACAATAAACATCAAACGGTTTCTCGATATCCGGTTGTGCCAGAACCGGAGCCGAGGTTAGGAGGGTTCGCAGTTGGTGAAAAGCCGCATCACACTCAGGAGTCCAGACAAACCTGGTGTCTTTTTGCAGCAACCGAGTCATGGGCTTGGCTATTTTTGAGAAGTCCGGGATGAAGCGACAATAATAGCCAGCCAACCCAAGAAAACTCCGGACCTCATGAACCGAAGTAGGAGCCTTCCAATTCAATACTTCTTGTACCTTGGTGGGATCCACCATAATTCCCCCATCGAACAACACATGCCCAAGGAAAGGTACTTCACGAAGCCAGAATTCACACTTACTGAACTTCGCATACAGTTGATGTTCTCGCAGTCTGGTGAGGACAATACGCAGGTGTTCAGCGTGTTCTTCCTCATTTACAGAATATATCAAGATGTCATCAATAAACACCACCACAAACTTGTCCAATTCGGGCATAAACACCAAATTCATCAAGCACATGAAGTGTGCGGGGGCATTCGTCAGGCCGAAAGACATAACAAGATACTCATACAGGCCGTATCTTGTCGAGAAAGCTGTTTTTGGAATATCCTCAGGACGGATTTTAATCTGATGGTAACCAGACCTCAGATCAATCTTGGAAAAGACTTTAGCTTTGGACAACTGATCGAACAAGATATTGATACGTGGCAGAGGATACTTATTTTTGACAGTGACTGCATTCAAAGGTCTATAGTCTACACACATCCGCAAGGACTGGTCCTTCTTCTTCACAAACATAGCAGGGCATCCCCACGGAGACGAACTAGGACGAATCAACCCCTTCTTTAAAAGTTCATTCAACTGCACCTTAAGTTCAGCTAGCTCATTCGAAGGCATCCTATAAGGTCTCCTAGAGATGGGTGCCGTGCCAGGCAACAACTCAATTTTAAATTCCACATCCCGATCCGAAGGAAGTCCCGGCAAATCATCAGGAAAAACATCCGGAAACTCATTTACTACGGGAATTTCAGCCAACGCCTTTGCTTGCACAGCATGAACTTCCCCAGATAAATCCACTTTTCTGGGAAGTTGTACTAGAAAACCCTTTTGATCCATAGGATCTCTGAGCATAACTACCCGAGTGGATGTATCAATGAGTACCCCATTCTGACTCATCCAATTCATGCCCAGAATAACATCTATGCCTAATCCCGGCAAAACCACTAAGGCAAGCGAATACTTTCGCCCTTCTATTTCAAACTCAAGATTCCCTACTACTTTGTTTGTGGAAATATTCCCACTTGCTGCACTAATGCAATAACCCCCACCTTCAATAGTATGCAATTTGTGTGCAAACTTTGATGCAAACTTAGGACTGATAAAGGAATGCGAAGCACCTGAATCAAAAAGTACCACTGCAGGGTGTTGGTCAACTAGGAACTTACCAACCGTGACAACCTCACCAGATGGGATTTCCTCAATACTGTTATAATGAGCATGCCCCTGACGGCCACCTTGGTTGACATTCTTCTTAGGATAAGGGCAATTTCTGGACCAATGGCCTAGCTTGTTGCAGTTCCAGCAAGGCATGTTACTGGGAGGAACACTGGAGCTGCTCTGACCAGAATTTCCCTTTGGCAGAGCGACTGTATAAGCCTTGCGGAACCTAGTTTTTGCAGCAGGCTTCTTCTGTGGTGGACGGAACTTGGTATTATGAGCAGGTGGGCGAGGGGAAGCCCTCGGTGCAGCTGAAGTCCGAGACTGCGAAGCACTCGCCTCAAGGGCCCTTTTGCGGCTCTTAGAGGCAGAATAAATAGCATTATTGTTTTCTTGAGTCAAGGCATCACTGATAAAATCATTAAAGGTAGTACACTTGCTAGTGCCCATGGTCTTCATCAATTTTGGGCCGAGGCCTCTTTTAAAGCTAGCAATTTTCTTGGCATCGGTATCCACAAACTCTGTGGCATACCTTGCCAGGTTGTTGAAAGATTGCAGATATTCAGTCAAGCTTTTATTTCCCTGCGACAGCCTCATAAATTCTGTGTGCTTGATAGCCATAAGACCTGGAGGAATATAGTTCCCACGGAATGCTGCCTTGAACTGATCCCAAGCAATCGGAACATTTGCAGGCAATGTGGAACGATAGTGGCTCCACCAAATACCCGCTGGACCATGCAGCTGATGAGAAGCATATTCAGTTTTTAGCTCATCGGTCAAGCGAAGCAGACGAAACTTTTGTTCAATAGTGTTCAACCACTCGTCGGCTTGCAGTGGCTCTTCTGCCTCCTTAAAGAGCGGGGGCTTAGTATCAAGAAAGTCCTTAAAATCACTGTATTGATTGGGTTCTGGGCCCTGGCGGCCATGACGAGCCTCCCGATTGGCAAGCTGGCGCATAGCATCTGCCAGCATGCGCTGCCCTTCTACCACGGACTGCATCAGCTCAGCCGGGGTAGGTGGTGGCGGAGGGGGTGGCTGTTCCTCATCCTCATTGCCACGACCCCGACGGAGGTTGTACGACATCTGCAAAATGCATAGCCAATGAGCACTGACGATGCGGGAAATTTGTAGATGAATTATTGTAAATAGGTCAAACTGACTTCATGAAAATGACTTTGCAAAGAATCAGGGCACAATAATTCATCACAACCGCACAATCCATTCAAGCGCATCACTTGACGCAATCGTGTGTGGGTATCCAACCTGATGTGTTTTGATATAAGGCTCACTCACAGGGAGCACAGCAGTGACGGAACGGTTTCCTTTCATATTTACGTGATTTTTCGACCCTTCGTACAGGTACTCGGATTCAAACCCAAAAATTTCTAATCGACTGAGAAAGGCTACTTCAAACTGACCACAAAGAGACTTCTCAACGGTAGAGTTCCATGGTGGATCATGACTAGCCACCTCGATACCAGCGCGTGCCAAGCAGCACAGCCTTATGTCGCGCGCCACAGGAGGCCCTCGGTTTCGTTGCGGCACCGAAGGGTGCTAATCGTGATACCATCATAGAACGCAACACCATAAGACATCCAATTGTGATCGAAATTAACGGTTCAAACTAAACATCCAGGAAACATAGGGTTCGACCTTACATCCCAACAGCCATGTTATTACAAAGCCTCTCTCCAACATAGGGAGGGCACAAAAGACGATCCTAACATCATAGCTACGTGATGACTACTCTAAGCATCGTCCTCAGAGTCGGTGTCAAGGATCTCCCCGCCATCCTCATCACTAACAGGCTCTAACTCCTCATCTTCTTCTTCTTCTTCTGGTTCTTCTGGTGGGGCATCCTGCGGTCCATTGACCTCCACTTCATCATCATCTTCAGCCATGACGATTCCCGAACCCATGTCCTCGTCTACGTTGTTGTTTCGAGGCAGTAGAGGATTGAGCTGGTTGTTCAAGCGGTGCACTTCTTCATGAAGGTTGTCATTGTATTCTTCTGTGTTCTCCAACTGTTGCTCGAGCTCAAACTGACGAGCCCTCAGAACGTTCTCCTCGTGCCAGGCTTCATCCCTTTGGTTCATGACACGGACCAGCATGCGTTGACAGTTGCGATTTGCCACTGTCAACCTCTGGACTGCAAGTGTTTCCTGATCACGGTCACGGATCACTTGCTCCAGTTGCTGACGCGCTGCATTCCTGGCAGCAGTCACTTCGGCCAACTCAGCCCGCAGCTTTTCCACCTCAGTGGGCTCGGGTCGGGGCTCACGTGGAGCTAGCTGGTGGCGAGGAGCCCTTCCTCCGGTCGACTTACGGGCGGTCCTCTTAGTATGTGCCATCTGTATCAACAAGGTACGACTTAAAGTGAGGATAATTTAGGGGATACGAAATTTAATTTAGTCGGGACTAAGGATATTTTAAGGAGGGAGTAAAATGACATGTATGATGTAATTAAACATGATGCATGCACGTTCCGTACGTCCTCTCACCTTAGTAGAAACCTAAATTTCTAACGCTAGGCGGTGGCATACATACGTTCTCTCATATAAACGAATCTATCGGTCTACTCGTTTCGCTGTTAGTGTACCTGCAGAAAATCTCATTTCAGCCCAACAGTTTCCCGATATAACACATAAGAAAGCAGTAAACTAAATACTTTCCATATACACATCCCCTGATGTATATACTTCAGTATCAAAGCTACCCGATATACATTCCCACAATTAAGTGCTTTCATAATTACATGGTTTGAACATGTAAGTATGCAAGTCACCAAAACTACTCTCCCCTAGACCGCCGGATGGACGATCATGCTCTCACATCTCACACTTACCGAAGCGTCGAGGTAATTGATCCATACATTACCACCCAAGTGGATGGCATCCATACAATATCACGCCGTATGGATGATGAAACAAAAACAAACAAGACCCCCAAGTTAGTACTTATAATAAGCCACCTAAGAGTCCTTATTTGGGCTAAGGGATGTGATCTATGGCATACCTATAAAAATAATTTTTATAGTTTTAACCCTTTTCATAAACAAATACTTTTGTTTTTAATTACTCGTATGATGTGTTTAATGTTGAATTATGCTCCGGTACCAGCTGTAACAGAACCGACCAAATTATAAGAGTACAAGTACAAAAACAAGCACCGAAGCGCTCAAATTTTCGAACTTGAGCCCATATAATCCCGGTAGTCAATTGAAACCACGAAGGATTTCAAACCAACTTGCTTACAACCAAGATCGCATTATTCAACATACAACATCATACGTTACATTTCACAAGGAGTTCTAAAATAAGTTTACACACACGGAGTCGCAATTATTACAAACCAAGTTTAGAAAGTAGCGGAAGCATAACGCACACCAGATGTTTAACTACTGCCAGTCTTGTTGATCAACAACCCGCAAAAGCATGAGGAAAGTACATAAAAGATGATCACGCCCTAGTGATCTAGTCTTCGTCACCCGCAGGGTGGGGACAAGTTTTGCAGAAGCCTTGGTAGAGCATATCATCTGCAACAGGAGGGAATAAACCCTGAGTACTGGAATGTACTCAGCTAGACTTACCCGTCATAAACCAGAAATAAAATGACACCAAGGATTATGCAAGGCTTACACAAGAGGCTAGCTGACACCACATTTTGCATAAAGGCATAAGTAGTTGAAACTCTTATAACCTATACTAGCAGTTATTTTTAGCATTTACCTGTTATCTATCTTAGCACCTGTACTACACATACACTTGATTATCATCAAACAATTATTAGCATTTTATCCATAGCAGGTATAAATTGTGGCAACAATGTATCATTCACTTAACCATCTGTTCAATTAATGAGATCTACGTTGCCGCTGCTCAAGTCAAGTGCTCACTAACCGGGAGCGACGGCGATTCGAATCGAATTCCTATCCAGCTGGAGGGGTATTTCTAACACTCACCGTGCAGACCCCTGCCAGGGTCGCACAGGCCACCTTTTCATATGATTCAGGAATCGCGGGTCCGAATGATGTCGCGACCCCAAGGGCGACACTCTGCCAGGTGATAGGGACTCTAACCCCCCCTTGGTCTCACGCCAATGTCCCCAAGCACATCCTTCCTCTCCTCCAAGAAGTAACCTACCATTCGATTCCCGGCCTGAATCACATTACTCGGCTTCGTGGTCGGAACGACTTATCCGGCCAACTAAGTGTTAGACTGCGTTCAACATGACTCAAGGACGTACAGCGAATCGGTCCTTAAACGACTCAGACGGGCATAGCTCCACACCCAAGACGTGAAGTGTCTTGCGGCTGTACTATCGAACTCCCGCCCGGTCTCAATTTCATTTTAAAGCATGGTTCCATCCACGATAGCCATAAAGTCACTCGTGACTCCTTCCTACATCTCGCGGATGACCGGAAATCACCCGACTTCTACCGTACTAAGCAGGGCTAAGCATTGACACGTGCCTAAACCTAAATTAGGATTTAAGTACGATATCTGGACAAGGACAGGTATAATGCAACAATTGTTTTCATACAACTCCTACAACTTAATGCATTAAACAATTAAAAGTACTCAAGATAGATTTATAAAATGATGGGTTCAGCATGCACCGGGGCTTGCCTTTTAGAAAGGTCGAGGGCCGGTGGTCAGGACACTCGGGTAGATCTCCGGCAGGAGCTTCGTCGCCGGTTGGTTCCTCTGGCTGCTCCGGCTGGTCCTGGACTTCCTCTGGAATCACTTGCTCGAATTCGAGGAGCGTTACCCCCTCTGGAACACCTATTGCATGAGTGCATAATAAATCTCATGGATGCATAATGAAAGATGCAGTATGCTCGGAATGAAATGCATTACAACATTCTTAAAGCTCTAATCAAATCACTTCAAATATTAGGTGCAAATTTCCTCTCCGGTAGAGAAGTACTCACCTAATCTACTCAACCTAAGATATAGCTGTTCTTCTTTGGTTAAGGCCCTAACACCTAACAATTACAAGAGTAGCATTACTTAGGTTACCACATCCAACACCAAAATACCACAGTAAAACATTCTGGACAGCAGCTATTTGTTTCTAACATAACTGGAGATTCCCAACTCCAAAAGATATGATCTAAGACAATCTGGAAAGCTTAAGAAATGCACTACAATTCATTTTCAGACCTCAACCCTAAATTCCTAAGTTTTCCATGTCGAATTTCACAAGTTCCAGAATCTGTCCTCTCTAAACAGAGAGTAACCAATTCTGGACTGTCACTTAAAACAGCAATAACTCCCAAGCTACTAAGCCAAATGCTCCCAAATTTTGACACAAGCTAGTTTATCAAGTTTACTAAAACTTTTGTATTTACAAGTTTCCCAGCAACCACCTTTATCAAAGGTCAAACCTAGAAATACTACCAACTGTCCAGAAAACCTAGAATTGCAAGGATTAAATATTTATTTACGTGGCAAACATCCCTTAAGACCAAACTAATGTTACCACAAGTTCACATAGGTCACAAAAACACCAGAAAGTAAGGTGTGCCCACCTAGAATATTTATTTATACTCATTTCTTAATTTACTTAATTAATTAAGTGGAATTTTAAACATATATGTAAACTGCTCCTAAAATTCTACAAAAATTACAGGAGACTCTATGAACCAAAAAGAGACTACTGTAAAAATTTTAACTAAAATTATTCAAAGAAACTCCCTACACAAAATTCACAAGCCCAAAAGGCTGATTTTTGTATAATGAACAAATCATATTGAAAAGTATCAAACAACAGATTTTATATTTTTCTTAGACACTTTATGGTACCAAGACATTCTCCAAAAATTTATAAGAATATTGCACATGTAGAAAAATTCCTAAAATTCATTCAAGTATTTCCTAAAACAACAAGATAGCATCATAACTTGAAAAGTACTTAAGCACTAATGCCCAAATTTTTACCAGAGCTAAAGCAAGTATAAAATAGCCTACCCACCAAATTTCACAATTTTTTGGAAGACTACAGCTCAAGTTATACATTTAACAAATTTGCCTTCATTTCAAAACACATTTGAAAGATCTATTTAATTCTCCCAAAAACTAAACATCACATACCAGATTTATATTTTTCTAAAATACTACACATCATGTAGATCCTAACAAAATTTATCTCCTAATTTTTGGGCAAGTAAAACCCTAGATCTACATTTTCCAAACATCAACTAAATCTGTGACAAAATAAATAAATGAAATAGATTTCATTCGAAACTGGGCCGGCCCAGGAACAGGCGCGGCCCACGACGCGCGCGCGCGGCCCGCTCGGGCTCCCGCCCGCGTGCGGCACTGACAGGCGGTCCCCCACGGTCAGGGACAGAGGGCAGGGGAGCGGCGGCCGTGAGCTCCGGCGAGCGATTTCTCGCCGCCGGCGGCTCCTCCGCCCAAACCGAGTACTCCGGTGGCTTGCCCAGACCTAACCGCACCGAGGTCAACCATTTTCCCCAAAGCTGCTGCACCGTAGCACCTATGCCGACGGCGATGGCGGACGGCCGTGGCGCCTGGCGGTACGCCGGCGAGTCCTGGCCGTCGGACGACCGACCGAAGGGTGCACCACCTTCCTGGAACCCTAGCAGACCTCCCGAGACTACGCACTCAGACGGGGATGGAGCGGAGCCGCTTGACCGCGTGAGCACCTGGCCGGCAGCCATGGCGCGGCAGTGCGCGGTCGTGTTCCGGCCCGACCAAACCGATGCTGGCGGTAGCATCTTCACCCTAGCATCTACATGTGACAGGAAGGAGGGAACGTGAGTGAGGGAAGGCAGAGGACTACGGTGTGGTGCTGGCCACGGTGACCCTAACATGGCTGAGCTCCGGTGACCTTTGGGAACGGGCGGAGGTGGCAATGCGGCTCACCTCGGGCTCAATCAAAGCCACCGGCTGGTCGAGGAGGTGCAGGGCGGTGTGGCGGAGTGAATGACGTGATTTGGTGGGCGGTGGTGCGGTGGTGAGCGCGCGCGAGCTCGCCGGAGTGGGGGCGGCAATGGCGGCTCAGTTTCTCCGTGTTGAAGCCGAATGAGGGAGGGAGAGGGAATGGGGGCAGCTCCGGTGCGTCGTGGCGGTCTTGAAGGCTCCGTGGACTGACCGGTGGGGCCACGGCCGGCGTACGGTTGCCACCGCGCGTCCACACGTCGGCGAGGGCCTGTGGCCGGTCGGCCACTCCTCACTGACGAACTGAATCGAGTGGAAATGGTGACATCGGTGACCGACTGAAAGAGCAAGTTTGGCGCTGATTATCTCCTAAACCGGTTTGAGTTAGGAGAAGATGATAACATCAAAATTGTAGGGCTTCGTGAGGGCTACAACTTTGCTAAATGGCTCAAGAACAGATTCGGCTTGGATTTGAAACTATATAGCTCCAAAGTGGTGTCCTTAGAAACTAAAATGTAGTTTCAGTGATTAAAGCCGACTGAAACCCTATTTTCAAGACACCATATCTCCTAAACCATTTAGAACTAGGTGATGGTGATGTTGGCAATGTTGTAGAGCTACATGAGGACTACAAAAGTGTCCACATGAGTGGGAGCTGGTTTGGTCTGGTTTGCAAACTACAAGCTTCCAAAGTAGGCCACAGTAAAACTGGAGGGACACTTTTGAGACTTAGCAAAATTTCTAAGTGTTGAGACAGCCCCTCTAGCTGACTCGTGGGCCATTTTTGAGTATGTTCTGGCCAGTTTCATGAGATGGTCATATTGAGACTTTTGTTCCCCATAAAATTCCCTACAACTTTGCTTAAGGATGCTCCTCCATGAAAGGTCTCTAAGCTAGACTTTTTAATTGGTCAAACTAGAGCATCCTATTGCTAATTGCTGGTCAACTACACCTTGGAGGGCATTTTGGTGATTTTGGTCAACATGAACCTTGCTCCATGAGTGACCCTAAGTATAACTAAGGTGTTGTGAGACATAATTGGCTACTCTACCCTTTAGTTACACCAACTCCCTAGTGTCACATGATGTGAGCCAATCAAAATTCTAAAAACAATCACAGTTGTTGCAACCACATAAAATAACATGAATGATGCATGCTTATGCTTATGCAAATGCAATGCAATTATGGAGCTAAACACTTGAGGTGTTACAAACGCTAACAATGTCTCAAAACAGATTGAAACGAGATTCCACATGACCCACGTCACCAAGGAGTTCCATCGGGTGCCTCCAATACTATTTCCAAGCCTACGGTACGTTCGACACAAATCGTGCACCAATCTTGCACCAAAAGTTGCACTATCTCCAAACGGACAGAACCGAGCTTCCACTTGTGCTTTGTCACCTAGGAGCCTATCGAGTGCGTCCAAAACGATTTCTATGCCTATGTATGTTCGGTGCAAACCGTGCACCTTTCTTGCACTGGCACTAACACTGTCTCCAAACATACTAAAAGGAGATTCCACATGACCCACATCACTTACGAGTTCCATCAGGTGCGTCCAAAACTATTTATGAGCCTATAGTACGTTCAGTGCAAACCATGCACCTATCTTGCATTAAGAATAGCACTATCTCCAAACGGACCAAACAGAGCTCCTCTAGAGCCACGTCACCTAGAAGTACCATCGGGTGCCTCTAAAACGATTTATGAGCCTATGGTACGTTTGACGCAAACCGAGCACCTATCTTGCACTGACGGTAACACTGTCTCGAAACCTATTGAAACGAGATTCTACATGACCCACGTCACCTAGGAGTTCCATCGGTTGCCTCCAGTATTATTTCTGAGCCTACAGTATGTTCGACGCAAACCGTGCACCAATCTTGCATCAAGAGTAGCACTATCTCCAAATGGACCGAACCAAGCTCCCACTTGAGCCTTGTCACCTAGGAGTCCCAATGAGTGCATCCAAAAGGATTTCCATGCCTACGGTATGTTCGGTGCAAACCATGCACCTATCTTGCACTGATACTAACATGTCTCCAAACGGACTAAAACGAGATTCCGCACGACCCACGTCACTTACGAGTTCCATCGGGTGCGTCCAAAACTATTTATGAGCCTATGGTATGTTCAGTGCAAACCGTGCACCTATCTTACGTCAAGATTAAAACTATCTCCAAACAGACTAAACCAAGCTCCACTAGTCCATCGTCACCTAGTAGTACCATCGGCTGCGTCTAAAATGATTTATGAGCCTATGGTATGTTTGATGCAAACTGAGCACCTTTCTTGCACCGAAGCTAACACTGTCCCAAAACTGGTCAAAACGAGATTCCACATGACGCACGTCACCTAGCAGTTTCATCGGGTGCCTCCAATACTATTTTCGAGCCTAAGGTACGTTCGATGCAAACCGTGCACCAATCTTGCACCAACGCTAACAATGTCTCAAAACAGATTGAAACGAGATTCCACATGACCCACGTCACCAAGGAGTTCCATCGGGTGCCTCCAATACTATTTCCGAGCCTACGGTACGTTCGACACAAATCGTGCACCAATCTTGCACCAAAAGTTGCACTATCTCCAAACAGACAGAACCGAGCTTCCACTTGTGCTTTGTCACCTAGGAGCCTATCGAGTGCGTCCAAAACGATTTCTATGCCTATGTATGTTCGGTGCAAACCGTGCACCTATCTTGCACTGGTACCAACACTGTCTCCAAACATACTAAAAGGAGATTCCACATGACCCACATCACTTACGAGTTCCATCGGGTGCGTCCAAAACTATTTATGAGCCTATAGTATGTTCAGTGCAAACCATGCACCTATCTTGCATTAAGAATAGCACTATCTCCAAACGGACCGAACAGAGGTCCTCCAGAGCCACGTCACCTTGAAGTACCATCGAGTGCGTCTAAAACGATTTATGAGCCTATGGTACGTTTGACGCAAACCAAGCACCTATCTTGCACCGAGGTAACACTGTCTCGAAACCTATCGAAACGAGATTCTACATGACCCACGTCACCTAGGAGTTCCATCGGTTGCCTCCAGTACTATTTCTGAGCCTACAGTATGTTCGACGCAAACCGTGCACCAATCTTGCATCAAGAGTAGCACTATCTCCAAATGGACCGAACCGAGCTTCCACTTGAGCCTTGTCACCTAGGAGTCCCAACGAGTGCATCCAAAAGGATTTCCATGCCTACGGTATGTTCGGTGCAAACCATGCACCTATCTTGCACTGACACTAACATGTCTCCAAACGGACTAAAACGAGATTCCACACGACCCACGTCACTTACGAGTTCCATCGGGTGCGTCCAAAACTATTTATGAGCCTATGGTATGTTCAGTGCAAACCGTGCACCTATCTTACGTCAAGATTAGCACTATCTCCAAACAGACTGAACCAAGCTCCACTAGTCCATCGTCACCTACTAGTACCATCGGCTGCGTCTAAAACGATTTATGAGCCTATGGTATGTTTCATGCAAACCGAGCACCTTTCTTGCAGCGAAGCTAACACTGTCTCAAAACTGGTCAAAACGAGATTCCACATGACGCACGTCACCTAGCAGTTTCATCGGGTGCCTCCATTACTATTTTCGAGCCTAAGGTACGTTCGATGCAAACTGTGCACCAATCTTGCACCAACGCTAACAATGTCTCAAAACAGATTGAAATGAGATTCCACATGACCCATGTCACCAAGGAGTTCCATCGGGTGCCTCCAATACTATTTCCAAGCCTACGGTACGTTCGACACAAATCGTGCACCAATCTTGCACCAAAAGTTGCACTATCTCCAAACGGACAGAACCGAGCTTCCACTTGTGCTTTGTCACCTAGGAGCCTATCGAGTGCGTCCAAAATGATTTCTATGCCTACGTATGTTCGGTGCAAACCGTGCACCTATCTTGCACTGGCACTAACACTGTCTCCAAACATACTAAAAGGAGATTCCACATGACCCACATCACTTACGAGTTCCATCGGGTGCATCCAAAACTATTTATGAGCCTATAGTACGTTCAGTGCAAACCATGCACCTATCTTGCATTAAGAATAGCACTATCTCCAAACGGACCGAACAGAGCTCCTCCAGAGCCACGTCACCTAGAAGTACCATCGGGTGCGTCTAAAACGATTTATGAGCCTATGGTACGTTTGACGCAAACCAAGCACCTATCTTGCACCGAGGTAACACTGTCTCGAAACCAATCGAAACGAGATTCTACATGACCCACGTCACCTAGGAGTTCCATCGGTAGCCTCTAGTACTATTTCTGAGCCTACAGTATGTTCGACGCAAACCGTGCACCAATCTTGCATCAAGAGTAGCACTATCTCCAAATGGACCGAACCGAGCTTCCACTTGAGCCTTGTCACCTAGGAGTCCCAACAAGTGCATCCAAAAGGATTTCCATGCCTACGATATGTTCGGTGCAAACCATGCACCTATCTTGCACTGACACTAACATGTCTCCAAACGGACTAAAACGAGATTCCGCACGACCCACGTCACTTACGAGTTCCATCGGGTGCGTCCAAAACTATTTATGAGCCTATGGTATGTTCAGTGCAAACCGTGCACCTATCTTACGTCAAGATTAGCACTATCTCCAAACAGACTGAACCAAGCTCCACTAGTCCATCGTCACCTAGTAGTACCATCGGCTGCGTCTAAAACGATTTATGAGCCTATGGTATGTTTGACGCAAACCGAGCACCTTTCTTGCACCGACGCTAACACTGTCTCAAAACAGGTCAAAACGAGATTCCACATGACGCACGTCACCTAGCAGTTTCATCGGGTGCCTCCAATACTATTTCTGAGCCTAAGGTACGTTCGATGCAAACCGTGCACCAATCTTGCACCAATGCTAACAATGTCTCAAAACAGATTGAAACGAGATTCCACATGACCCACGTCACCAAGGAGTTCCATCGGGTGCCTCCAATACTATTTCCAAGCCTACGGTACATTCGACACAAATCGTGCACCAATCTTGCACCAAAAGTTGCACTGTCTCCAAACGGACAGAACCGAGCTTCCACTTGTGCATTGTCACCTAGGAGCCTATCGAGTGCGTCCAACACGATTTCTATGCCTATGTATGTTCGGTGCGAACCGTGCACCTATCTTGCACTGGCACTAACACTATCTCTAAACATACTAAAAGGAGATTCCACATGACCCACATCACTTACAAGTTCCATCGGGTGCGTCCAAAACTATTTATGAGTCTATAGTACGTTCAGTGCAAACCATGCACCTATCTTGCATTAAGAATAGCACTATCTCCAAACGGACCGAACAGAGCTCCTCCAGAGCCACGTCACCTAGAAGTACCATCGGGTGCGTCTGAAACGATTTATGAGCCTCTGGTACGTTTGACGCAAACCGAGCACCTATCTTGCACCGACGGTAACACTGTCTCAAAACCTATCGAAACGAGATTCTACATAACCCACGTCACCTAGGAGTTCCATCGGTTGCCTTCAGTACTATTTCTAAGCCTACAGTACGTTGACGCAAACCGTGCACCAATCTTGCATCAAGAGTAGCACTATCTCCAAATGGGCCGAACCGAGCTTCCACTTGAGCCTCGTCACCTAGGAGTCCCAACGAGTGCATCCAAAAGGATTTCCATGCCTACGGTATGTTCGGTGCAAACCATGCACCTATCTTGCACTGACACTAACATGTCTCCAAACGGACTAAAACGAGATTCCACACGACCCACGTCACTTACGAGTTCCATCGGGTGCGTCCAAAACTATTTATGAGCCTATGGTATGTTCAGTGCAAACCGTGCACCTATCTTACGTCAAGATTAGCACTATCTCCAAACAGACTGAACCAAGCTCCACTAGTCCATCATCACCTAGTTGTACCATCGGCTGCGTCTAAAACGATTTATGAGCCTATGGTACGTTTGACGCAAACCAAGCACCTATCTCGCACCGAGGTAACACTGTCTCGAAACCTATCGAAACGAGATTCTACATGACCCACGTCACCTAGGAGTTCCATCGGTTGCCTCCAGTACTATTTCTGAGCCTACAGTATGTTCGACGCAAACCGTGCACCCATCTTGCATCAAGAGTAGCACTATCTCCAAATGGACCGAACCGAGCTTCCACTTGAGCCTTGTCACCTAGGAGTCCCAACGAGTGCATCCAAAAGGATTTCCATGCCTACGGTATGTTCGGTGCAAACCATGCACCTATCTTGCACTGACACTAACATGTCTCCAAACGGACTAAAACGAGATTCCACACGACCCACGTCACTTACGAGTTCCATCGGGTGCGTCCCAAACTATTTATGAGCCTATGGTATTTTCAGTGCAAACCGTGCACCTATCTTACGTCAAGATTAGCACTATCTCCAAACAGACTGAACCAAGCTCCACTAGTCCATCGTCACCTAGTAGTACCATCGGCTGCGTCTATAACGATTTATGAGCCTATGGTATGTTTGACGCAAACCGAGCACCTTTCTTGCACCGACGCTAACACTGTCTCAAAACAGGTCAAAACGAGATTCCACATGACGCACGTCACCTAGCAGTTTCATCGGGTGCCTCCAATACTATTTCTGAGCCTAAGGTACGTTCGATGCAAACCGTGCACCAATCTTGCACCAATGCTAACAATGTCTCAAAACAGATTGAAAGGAGATTCCACATGACCCACGCCACCAAGGAGTTCCATCGGGTGCCTCCAATACTATTTCCAAGCCTACGGTACGTTCGACTTAAATCGTGCACCAATCTTGCACCAAAAGTTGCACTGTCTCCAAATGGACAGAACCGAGTTTCCACTTGTGCTTTGTCACCTAGGAGCCTATCGAGTGCGTCCAACACGATTTCTATGCCTATGTATGTTCGGTGCGAACCGTGCACCTATCTTGCACTGGCACTAACACTGTCTCCAAACATACTAAAAGGAGATTCCACATGACCCACATCACTTACAAGTTCCATCGGGTGCGTCCAAAACTATTTATGAGCCTATAGTACGTTCAGTGCAAACCATGCACCTATCTTGCATTAAGAATAGCACTATCTCCAAACGGACCGAACAGAGCTCCTCTAGAGCCACGTCACCTAGAAGTACCATCGGGTGCGTCTGAAACGATTTATGAGCCTATGGTACGTTTGACGCAAACCGAGCACCTATCTTGCACCGACGGTAACACTGTCTCGAAACCTATCGAAACGAGATTCTACATAACCCACGTCACCTAGGAGTTCCATCGGTTGCCTCCAGTACTATTTCTGAGCCTACAGTACGTTGACGCAAACCGTGCACCAATCTTGCATCAAGAGTAGCACTATCTCCAAATGGGCCGAACCGAGCTTCCACTTGAGCCTCGTCACCTAGGAGTCCCAACGAGTGCATCCAAAAGGATTTCCATGCCTACGGTATGTTCGGTGCAAACCATGCACCTATCTTGCACTAACACTAACATGTCTCCAAACGGACTAAAACGAGATTCCACACGACCCACGTCACTTACGAGTTCCATCGGGTGCGTCCAAAACTATTTATGAGCCTATGGTATGTTCAGTGCAAACCGTGCACCTATCTTACGTCAAGATTAGCACTATCTCCAAACAGACTGAACCAAGCTCCACTAGTCCATCATCACCTAGTTGTACCATCGGCTGCGTCTAAAACGATTTATGAGCCTATGGTACGTTTGACGCAAACCAAGCACCTATCTTGCACCGAGGTAACACTGTCTCGAAACCTATCGAAACGAGATTCTACATGACCCACGTCACCTAGGAGTTCCATCGGTTGCCTCTAGTACTATTTCTGAGCCTACAGTATGTTCGACGCAAACCGTGCACCCATCTTGCATCAAGAGTAGCACTATCTCCAAATGGACCGAACCGAGCTTCCACTTGAGCCTTGTCACCTAGGAGTCCCAACGAGTGCATCCAAAAGGATTTCCATGCCTACGGTATGTTCGGTGCAAACCATGCACCTATCTTGCACTGACACTAACATGTCTCCAAACGGACTAAAACGAGATTCCACACGACCCACGTCACTTACGAGTTCCATCGGGTGCGTCCCAAACTATTTATGAGCCTATGGTATTTTCAGTGCAAACCGTGCACCTATCTTACGTCAAGATTAGCACTATCTCCAAACAGACTGAACCAAGCTCCACTAGTCCATCGTCACCTAGTAGTACCATCGGCTGCGTCTATAACGATTTATGAGCCTATGGTATGTTTGACGCAAACCGAGCACCTTTCTTGCACCGACGCTAACACTGTCTCAAAACAGGTCAAAACGAGATTCCACATGACGCACGTCACCTAGCAGTTTCATCGGGTGCCTCCAATACTATTTCTGAGCCTAAGGTACGTTCGATGCAAACCGTGCACCAATCTTGCACCAATGCTAACAATGTCTCAAAACAGATTGAAAGGAGATTCCACATGACCCACGCCACCAAGGAGTTCCATCGGGTGCCTCCAATACTATTTCCAAGCCTACGGTACGTTCGACTTAAATCGTGCACCAATCTTGCACCAAAAGTTGCACTGTCTCCAAATGGACAGAACCGAGTTTCCACTTGTGCTTTGTCACCTAGGAGCCTATCGAGTGCGTCCAACACGATTTCTATGCCTATGTATGTTCGGTGCGAACCGTGCACCTATCTTGCACTGGCACTAACACTGTCTCCAAACATACTAAAAGGAGATTCCACATGACCCACATCACTTACGAGTTCCATCGGGTGCGTCCAAAACTATTTATGAGCCTATAGTACGTTCAGTGCAAACCATGCACCTATCTTGCATTAAGAATAGCACTATCTCCAAACGGACCGAACAGAGCTCCTCCAGAGCCACGTCACCTAGAAGTACCATCGGGTGCGTCTGAAACGATTTATGAGCCTATGGTACGTTTGACGCAAACCGAGCACCTATCTTGCACCGACGGTAACACTGTCTCGAAACCTATCGAAACGAGATTCTACATAACCCACGTCACCTAGGAGTTCCATCGGTTGCCTCCAATACTATTTCTGAGCCTACAGTACGTTCGACGCAAACCGTGCACCAATCTTGCATCAAGAGTAGCACTACCTCCAAATGGACCGAACCGAGCTTCCACTTGAGCCTCGTCACCTAGGAGTCCCAACGAGTGCATCCAAAAGGATTTCCATGCCTACGGTATGTTCGGTGCAAACCATGCACCTATCTTGCACTGACACTAACATGTCTCCAAACGGACTAAAACGAGATTCCACACGACCCACGTCACTTACGAGTTCCATCGGGTGCGTCCCAAACTATTTATGAGCCTATGGTATGTTCAGTGCAAACCGTGCACCTATCTTACGTCAAGATTAGCACTATCTCCAAACAGACTGAACCAAGCTCCACTAGTCCATCGTCACCTAGTAGTACCATCGGCTGCGTCTAAAACGATTTATGAGCCTATGGTATGTTTGACGCAAACCGAGCACCTTTCTTGCACCGACGCTAACACTGTCTCAAAACAGGTCAAAACGAGATTCCACATGATGCACGTCACCTAGCAGTTTCATCGGGTGCCTCCAATACTATTTTTGAGCCTATGGTACGTTCGATGCAAACCGTGCACCAATCTTGCACCAATGCTAACAATGTCTCAAAACAGATTGAAAGGAGATTCCACAAGACCCACGCCACCAAGGAGTTCCATCGGGTGCCTCCAATACTATTTCCAAGCCTACGGTACGTTCGACTTAAATCATGCACCAATCTTGCACCAAAAGTTGCACTGTCTCCAAACGGACAGAACCGAGCTTCCACTTGTGCTTTGTCACCTAGGAGCCTATCGAGTGCGTCCAAAACGATTTCTATGCCTATGTATGTTCGGTGCGAACCATGCACCTATCTTGCACTGGCACTAACACTGTCTCCAAACATACTAAAAGGAGATTCCACATGACCCACATCACTTACGAGTTCCATCGGGTGGGTCCAAAACTATTTATGAGCCTATAGTACGTTCAGTGCAAACCATGCACCTATCTTGCATTAAGAATAGCACTATCTCCAAACGGACCGAACAGAGCTCCTCCAGAGCCACGTCACCTAGAAGTACCATCGAGTGCGTCTGAAACGATTTATGAGCCTATGGTACGTTTGACGCAAACCGAGCACCTATCTTGCACCGACGGTAACACTGTCTCGAAACCTATCGAAACGAGATTCTACATAACCCACGTCACCTAGGAGTTCCATCGGTTGCCTCCAGTACTATTTCTGAGCCTACAGTACGTTCGACGCAAACCGTGCACCAATCTTGCATCAAGAGTAGCACTACCTCCAAATGGACCGAACCGAGCTTCCACTTGAGCCTCGTCACCTAGGAGTCCCAACGAGTGCATCCAAAAGGATTTCCATGCCTACGGTATGTTCGGTGCAAACCATGCACCTATCTTGCACTAACACTAACATGTCTCCAAACGGACTAAAACGAGATTCCACACGACCCACGTCACTTACGAGTTCCATCGGGTGCGTCCAAAACTATTTATGAGCCTATGGTATGTTCAGTGCA
This sequence comes from Saccharum hybrid cultivar R570, assembly GCA_038087645.1. Taxonomy (NCBI): domain Eukaryota; kingdom Viridiplantae; phylum Streptophyta; class Magnoliopsida; order Poales; family Poaceae; genus Saccharum; species Saccharum hybrid cultivar. The sequence goes on along the minus strand of JAQSUU010000216.1, from coordinate 16,438,558 downwards.
AACCGTGCACCTATCTTACATCAAGATTAGCACTATCTCCAAACAGACTGAACCAAGCTCCACTAGTCCATCGTCACCTAGTAGTACCATCGGCTGTGTCTAAAACGATTTATGAGCCTATGGTATGTTTGACGCAAACCGAGCACCTTTCTTGCACCGACGCTAACACAGTCTGAAAACAGGTCAAAATGAGATTCCACATGACGCACGTCACCTAGCAGTTTCATCGGGTGCCTCCAATGCTATTTCTGAGCCTAAGGTATGTTCGATGCAAACCGTGCACCAATCCTGCACCAATGTTAACAATGTCTCAAAACAGATTGAAACGAGATTCCACATGACCCACGTCACCAAGGAGTTCCATCGGGTGCCTCCAATACTATTTCCAAGCCTACGGTACGTTCGACACAAATCGTGCACCAATCTTGCACCAAAAGTTGCACTATGTCCAAACGTACAGAACCGAGCTTCCAATTGTGCTTTGTCACCTAGGAGCCTATCGAGTGCGTCCAAAACGATTTCTATGCCTATGTATGTTCGGTGCGAACCGTGCACCTATCTTGCACTGGCACTAACACTGTCTCCAAACATACTAAAAGGAGATTCCACATGACCCACATCACTTACGAGTTCCATCGGGTGCGTCCAAAACTATTTATGAGCCTATAGTACGTTCAGTGCAAACCATGCACCTATCTTGCATTAAGAATAGCACTATCTCCAAACGGACCGAACAGAGCTCCTCCAGAGCCACGTCACCTAGAAGTACCATCGAGTGCGTCTGAAACGATTTATGAGCCTATGGTACGTTTGACGCAAACCGAGCACCTATCTTGCACCGACGGTAACACTGTCTCGAAACCTATCGAAACGAGATTCTACAAAACCCACGTCACCTAGGAGTTCCATCGGTTGCCTCCAGTACTATTTCTGAGCCTACAGTACGTTCGACGCAAACCGTGCACCAATCTTGCATCAAGAGGAGCACTATCTCCAAATGGACCGAACCGAGCTTCCACTTGAGCCTCGTCACCTAGGAGTCCCAACGAGTGCATCCAAAAGGATTTCCATGCCTACGGTATGTTCGGTGCAAACCATGCACCTATCTTGCACTGACACTAACATGTCTCCAAACGGACTAAAACGAGATTCCACACGACCCACGTCACTTACGAGTTCCATCGGGTGCGTCCCAAACTATTTATGAGCCTATGGTATGTTCAGTGCAAACCGTGCACCTATCTTACGTCAAGATTAGCACTATCTCCAAACAGACTGAACCAAGCTCCACTAGTCCATCGTCACCTAGTAGTACCATCGGCTGCGTCTAAAACGATTTATGAGCCTATGGTATGTTTGACGCAAACCGAGCACCTTTCTTGCACCGACGCTAACACTGTCTCAAAACAGGTCAAAACGAGATTCCACATGACGCACGTCACCTAGCAGTTTCATCGGGTGCCTCCAATACTATTTTTGAGCCTAAGGTACGTTCGATGCAAACCGTGCACCAATCTTGCACCAATGCTAACAATGTCTCAAAACAGATTGAAAGGAGATTCCACAAGACCCATGCCACCAAGGAGTTCCATCGGGTGCCTCCAATACTATTTCCAAGCCTACAGTACGTTCGACTTAAATCGTGCACCAATCTTGCACCAAAAGTTGCACTGTCTCCAAACGGACAGAACCGAGCTTCCACTTGTGCTTTGTCACCTAGGAGCCTATCGAGTGCGTCCAAAATGATTTCTATGCCTATGTATGTTCGGTGCGAACCGTGCACCTATCTTGCACTGGCACTAACACTGTCTCCAAACATACTAAAAGGAGATTCCACATGACCCACATCACTTACGAGTTCCATCGGGTGCGTCCAAAACTATTTATGAGCCTATGGTATGTTCAGTGCAAACCGTGCACCTATCTTACGTCAAGATTAGCACTATCTCCAAACAGACTGAACCAAGCTCCACTAGTCCATCGTCACCTAGTAGTACCATTGGCTGCGTCTAAAACGATTTATGAGCCTATGGTATGTCTGACGCAAACCGAGCACCTTTCTTGCACCGACGCTAACACTGTCTCAAAACAGGTCAAAACGAGATTCCACATGACGCACGTCACCTAGCAGTTTCATCGGGTGCCTCCAATGCTATTTCTGAGCCTAAGGTACGTTCGATACAAACCGTGCACCAATATTGCACCAACGCTAACAATGTCTCAAAACAGATAGAAATGAGATTCCACATGACCCACGTCACCAAGGAGTTCCATCGGGTGCCTCCAATACTATTTCCAAGCCTACGGTACGTTCGACACAAATCGTGCACCAATCTTGCACCAAAAGTTGCACTATCTCCAAACGGACAGAACCGAGCTTCCACTTGTGCTTTGTCACCTAGGAGCCTATCGAGTGCGTCCAAAACGATTTCCATGCCTATGTATGTTCGGTGCGAACCGTGCACCTATCTTGCACTGGCACTAACACTGTCTCCAAACATACTAAAAGGAGATTCCACATGACCCACATCACTTACGAGTTCCATCGGGTGCGTCCAAAACTATTTATGAGCCTATAGTACGTTCAGTGCAAACCATGCACCTATCTTGCATTAAGAATAGCACTATCTCCAAACGGACCGAAAAGACCTCCTCCAGAGCCACGTCACCTAGAAGTACCATCGGGTGCGTCTGAAACGATTTATGAGCCTATGGTACGTTTGACGCAAACCGAGCACCTATCTTGCACCGACGGTAACACTGTCTCGAAACCTATCGAAACGACATTCTACAAAACCCACGTCACCTAGGAGTTCCATCGGTTGCCTCCAGTACTATTTCTGAGCCTACAGTACGTTCGACGCAAACCGTGCACCAATCTTGCATCAAGAGTAGCACTACCTCCAAATGGACCGAACCGAGCTTCCACTTGAGCCTCGTCACCTAGGAGTCCCAACGAGTGCATCCAAAAGGATTTCCATGCCTACGGTATGTTCGGTGCAAACCATGCACCTATCTTGCACTGACACTAACATGTCTCCAAACGGACTAAAACGAGATTCCACACGACCCACGTCACTTACGAGTTCCATCGGGTGCGTCCCAAACTATTTATGAGCCTATGGTATGTTCAGTGCAAACCGTGCACCTATCTTACGTCAAGATTAGCACTATCTCCAAACAGACTGAACCAAGCTCCACTAGTCCATCGTCACCTAGTAGTACCATCGGCTGCGTCTAAAACGATTTATGAGCCTATGGTATGTTTGACGCAAACCGAGCACCTTTCTTGCACCGACGCTAACACTGTCTCAAAACAGGTCAAAACGAGATTCCACATGACGCACGTCACCTAGCAGTTTCATCGGGTGCCTCCAATACTATTTTTGAGCCTATGGTACGTTCGATGCAAACCGTGCACCAATCTTGCACCAATGCTAACAATGTCTCAAAATAGATTGAAAGGAGATTCCACAAGACCCACGCCACCAAGGAGTTCCATCGGGTGCCTCCAATACTATTTCCAAGCCTACGGTACGTTCGACTTAAATCATGCACCAATCTTGCACCAAAAGTTGCACTGTCTCCAAACGGACAGAACCGAGCTTCCACTTGTGGTTTGTCACCTAGGAGCCTATCGAGTGCGTCCAAAACGATTTCTATGCCATGTATGTTCGGTGCGAACCATGCACCTATCTTGCACTGGCACTAACACTGCCTCCAAACATACTAAAAGGAGATTCCACATGACCCACATCACTTACGAGTTCCATCGGGTGCGTCCAAAACTATTTATGAGCCTATAGTACGTTCAGTGCAAACCATGCACCTATCTTGCATTAAGAATAGCACTATCTCCAAACGGACCGAACAGAGCTCCTCCAGAGCCACGTCACCTAGAAGTACCATCGAGTGCGTCTGAAACGATTTATGAGCCTATGGTACGTTTGACGCAAACCGAGCACCTATCTTGCACCGACGGTAACACTGTCTCGAAACCTATCGAAACGAGATTCTACATAACCCACGTCACCTAGGAGTTCCATCGGTTGCCTCCAGTACTATTTCTGAGCCTACAGTACGTTCGACGCAAACCGTGCACCAATCTTGCATCAAGAGTAGCACTACCTCCAAATGGACCGAACCGAGCTTCCACTTGAGCCTCGTCACCTAGGAGTCCCAACGAGTGCATCCAAAAGGATTTCCATGCCTACGGTATGTTCGGTGCAAACCATGCACCTATCTTGCACTAACACTAACATGTCTCCAAACGGACTAAAACAAGATTCCACACGACCCACGTCACTTACGAGTTCCATCGGGTGCGTCCAAAACTATTTATGAGCCTATGGTATGTTCAGTGCAAACCGTGCACCTATCTTACATCAAGATTAGCACTATCTCCAAACAGACTGAACCAAGCTCCACTAGTCCATCGTCACCTAGTAGTACCATCGGCTGTGTCTAAAACGATTTATGAGCCTATGGTATGTTTGACGCAAACCGAGCACCTTTCTTGCACCGACGCTAACACAGTCTGAAAACAGGTCAAAATGAGATTCCACATGACGCACGTCACCTAGCAGTTTCATCGGGTGCCTCCAATGCTATTTCTGAGCCTAAGGTATGTTCGATGCAAACCGTGCACCAATCCTGCACCAATGTTAACAATGTCTCAAAACAGATTGAAACGAGATTCCACATGACCCACGTCACCAAGGAGTTCCATCGGGTGCCTCCAATACTATTTCCAAGCCTACGGTACGTTCGACACAAATCGTGCACCAATCTTGCACCAAAAGTTGCACTATCTCCAAACGGACAGAACCGAGCTTCCAATTGTGCTTTGTCACCTAGGAGCCTATCGAGTGCGTCCAAAACGATTTCTATGCCTATGTATGTTCGGTGCGAACCGTGCACCTATCTTGCACTGGCACTAACACTGTCTCCAAACATACTAAAAGGAGATTCCACATGACCCACATCACTTACGAGTTCCATCGGGTGCGTCCAAAACTATTTATGAGCCTATAGTACGTTCAGTGCAAACCATGCACCTATCTTGCATTAAGAATAGCACTATCTCCAAACGGACCGAACAGAGCTCCTCCAGAGCCACGTCACCTAGAAGTACCATCGAGTGCGTCTGAAACGATTTATGAGCCTATGGTACGTTTGACGCAAACCGAGCACCTATCTTGCACCGACGGTAACACTGTCTCGAAACCTATCGAAACGAGATTCTACAAAACCCACGTCACCTAGGAGTTCCATCGGTTGCCTCCAGTACTATTTCTGAGCCTACAGTACGTTCGACGTAAACCGTGCACCAATCTTGCATCAAGAGTAGCACTATCTCCAAATGGACCGAACCGAGCTTCCACTTGAGCCTCGTCACCTAGGAGTCCCAACGAGTGCATCCAAAAGGATTTCCATGCCTACGGTATGTTCGGTGCAAACCATGCACCTATCTTGCACTGACACTAACATGTCTCCAAACGGACTAAAACGAGATTCCACATGACCCACGTCACTTACGAGTTCCATCGGGTGCGTCCCAAACTATTTATGAGCCTATGGTATGTTCAGTGCAAACCGTGCACCTATCTTACGTCAAGATTAGCACTATCTCCAAACAGACTGAACCAAGCTCCACTAGTCCATCGTCACCTAGTAGTACCATCGGCTGCGTCTAAAACGATTTATGAGCCTATGGTATGTTTGACGCAAACCGAGCACCTTTCTTGCACCGACGCTAACACTGTCTCAAAACAGGTCAAAACGAGATTCCACATGACGCACGTCACCTAGCAGTTTCATCGGGTGCCTCCAATACTATTTTTGAGCCTAAGGTACGTTCGATGCAAACCGTGCACCAATCTTGCACCAATGCTAACAATGTCTCAAAACAGATTGAAAGGAGATTCCACAAGACCCACGCCACCAAGGAGTTCCATCGGGTGCCTCCAATACTATTTCCAAGCCTACAGTACGTTCGACTTAAATCGTGCACCAATCTTGCACCAAAAGTTGCACTGTCTCCAAACGGACAGAACCGAGCTTCCACTTGTGCTTTGTCACCTAGGAGCCTATCGAGTGCGTCCAAAACGATTTCTATGCCTATGTATGTTCGGTGCGAACCGTGCACCTATCTTGCACTGGCACTAACACTGTCTCCAAACATACTAAAAGGAGATTCCACATGACCCACATCACTTACGAGTTCCATCGGGTGCGTCCAAAACTATTTATGAGCCTATGGTATGTTCAGTGCAAACCGTGCACCTATCTTACGTCAAGATTAGCACTATCTCCAAACAGACTGAACCAAGCTCCACTAGTCCATCGTCACCTAGTAGTACCATCGGCTGTGTCTAAAATGATTTATGAGCCTATGGTATGTTTGACGCAAACCGAGCACCTTTCTTGCACCGATGCTAACACTGTCTCAAAACAGGTCAAAACGAGATTCCACATGACGCACGTCACCTAGCAGTTTCATCGGGTGCCTCCAATGCTATTTCTGAGCCTAAGGTACGTTCGATGCAAACCGTGCACCAATCTTGCACCAACGCTAACAATGTCTCAAAACAGATAGAAATGAGATTCCACATGACCCACGTCACCAACGAGTTCCATCGGGTGCCTCCAATACTATTTCCAAGCCTACGGTACGTTCGACACAAATCGTGCACCAATCTTGCACCAAAAGTTGCACTATCTCCAAACGGACAGAACCGAGCTTCCACTTGTGCTTTGTCACCTAGGAGCCTATCGAGTGCGCCCAAAACGTTTTCCATGCCTATGTATGTTCGGTGCGAACCGTGCACCTATCTTGCACTAGCACTAACACTGTCTCCAAACATACTAAAAGGAGATTCCACATGACCCACATCACTTACGAGTTCCATCGGGTGCGTCCAAAACTATTTATGAGCCTATAGTACGTTCAGTGCAAACCATGCACCTATCTTGCATTAAGAATAGCACTATCTCCAAACGGACCGAAAAGACCTCCTCCAGAGCCACGTCACCTAGAAGTACCATCGGGTGCGTCTGAAACGATTTATGAGCCTATGGTACGTTTGACGCAAACCGAGCACCTATCTTGCACCGACGGTAACACTGTCTCGAAACCTATCGAAACGAGATTCTACAAAACCCACGTCACCTAGGAGTTCCATCGGTTGCCTCCAGTACTATTTCTGAGCCTACAGTACGTTCGACGCAAACCGTGCACCAATCTTGCATCAAGAGTAGCACTACCTCCAAATGGACCGAACCGAGCTTCCACTTGAGCCTCGTCACCTAGGAGTCCCAACGAGTGCATCCAAAAGGATTTCCATGCCTACGGTATGTTCGGTGCAAACCATGCACCTATCTTGCACTGACACAAACATGTCTCCAAACGGACTAAAACGAGATTCCACACGACCCACGTCACTTACGAGTTCCATCGGGTGCGTCCCAAACTATTTATGAGCCTATGGTATGTTCAGTGCAAACCGTGCACCTATCTTACGTCAAGATTAGCACTATCTCCAAACAGACTGAACCAAGCTCCACTAGTCCATCGTCACCTAGTAGTACCATCGGCTGCGTCTAAAACGATTTATGAGCCTATGGTATGTTTGACGCAAACCGAGCACCTTTCTTGCACCGACGCTAACACTGTCTCAAAACAGGTCAAAACGAGATTCCACATGACGCACGTCACCTAGCAGTTTCATCGGGTGCCTCCAATACTATTTTTGAGCCTATGGTACGTTCGATGCAAACCGTGCACCAATCTTGCACCAATGCTAACAATGTCTCAAAACAGATTGAAAGGAGATTCCACAAGACCCACGCCACCAAGGAGTTCCATCGGGTGCCTCCAATACTATTTCCAAGCCTACGGTACGTTCGACTTAAATCATGCACCAATCTTGCACCAAAAGTTGCACTGTCTCCAAACGGACAGAACCGAGCTTCCACTTGTGGTTTGTCACCTAGGAGCCTATCGAGTGCGTCCAAAACGATTTCTATGCCTATGTATGTTCGGTGCGAACCATGCACCTATCTTGCACTGGCACTAACACTGCCTCCAAACATACTAAAAGGAGATTCCACATGACCTACATCACTTACGAGTTCCATCGGGTGCGTCCAAAACTATTTATGAGCCTATAGTACGTTCAGTGCAAACCATGCACCTATCTTGCATTAAGAATAGCACTATCTCCAAACGGACCGAACAGAGCTCCTCCAGAGCCACGTCACCTAGAAGTACCATCGAGTGCGTCTGAAACGATTTATGAGCCTATGGTACGTTTGACGCAAACCGAGCACCTATCTTGCACCGACGGTAACACTGTCTCGAAACCTATCGAAACGAGATTCTACATAACCCACGTCACCTAGGAGTTCCATCGGTTGCCTCCAGTACTATTTCTGAGCCTACAGTACGTTCGACGCAAACCGTAAACCAATCTTGCATCAAGAGTAGCACTACCTCCAAATGGACCGAACCGAGCTTCCACTTGAGCCTCGTCACCTAGGAGTCCCAACGAGTGCATCCAAAAGGATTTCCATGCCTACGGTATGTTCGGTGCAAACCATGCACCTATCTTGCACTAACACTAACATGTCTCCAAACGGACTAAAACGAGATTCCACACGACCCACGTCACTTACGAGTTCCATCGGGTGCGTCCAAAACTATTTATGAGCCTATGGTATGTTCAGTGCAAACCGTGCACCTATCTTACATCAAGATTAGCACTATCTCCAAACAGACTGAACCAAGCTCCACTAGTCCATCGTCACCTAGTAGTACCATCGGCTGTGTCTAAAACGATTTATGAGCCTATGGTATGTTTGACGCAAACCGAGCACCTTTCTTGCACCGACGCTAACACAGTCTGAAAACAGGTCAAAATGAGATTCCACATGACGCACGTCACCTAGCAGTTTCATCGGGTGCCTCCAATGCTATTTCTGAGCCTAAGGTATGTTCGATGCAAACCGTGCACCAATCCTGCACCAATGTTAACAATGTCTCAAAACAGATTGAAACGAGATTCCACATGACCCACGTCACCAAGGAGTTCCATCGGGTGCCTCCAATACTATTTCCAAGCCTACGGTACGTTCGACACAAATCGTGCACCAATCTTGCACCAAAAGTTGCACTATCTCCAAACGGACAGAACCGAGCTTCCAATTGTGCTTTGTCACCTAGGAGCCTATCGAGTGCGTCCAAAACGATTTCTATGCCTATGTATGTTCGGTGCGAACCGTGCACCTATCTTGCACTGGCACTAACACTGCCTCCAAACATACTAAAAGGAGATTCCACATGACCCACATCACTTACGAGTTCCATCGGGTGCGTCCGAAACTTTTTATGAGCCTATAGTACGTTCTGTGCAAACCATGCACCTATCTTGCATTAAGAATAGCACTATCTCCAAACGGACCGAACAGAGCTCCTCCAGAGCCACGTCACCTAGAAGTACCATCGAGTGCGTCTGAAACGATTTATGAGCCTATGGTACGTTTGACGCAAACCGAGCACCTATCTTGCACCGACGGTAACACTGTCTCGAAACCTATCGAAACGAGATTCTACAAAACCCACGTCACCTAGGAGTTCCATCGGTTGCCTCCAGTACTATTTCTGAGCCTACAGTACGTTCGACGCAAACCGTGCACCAATCTTGCATCAAGAGTAGCACTATCTCCAAATGGACCGAACCGAGCTTCCACTTGAGCCTCGTCACCTAGGAGTCCCAACGAGTGCATCCAAAAGGATTTCCATGCCTACGGTATGTTCAGTGCAAACCATGCACCTATCTTGCACTGACACTAACATGTCTCCAAACGGACTAAAACGAGATTCCACACGACCCACGTCACTTACGAGTTCCATCGGGTGCGTCCCAAACTATTTATGAGCCTATGGTATGTTCAGTGCAAACCGTGCACCTATCTTACGTCAAGATTAGCACTATCTCCAAACAGACTGAACCAAGCTCCACTAGTCCATCGTCACCTAGTAGTACCATCGGCTGCGTCTAAAACGATTTATGAGCCTATGGTATGTTTGACGCAAACCGAGCACCTTTCTTGCACTGACGCTAACACTGTCTCAAAACAGGTCAAAACGAGATTCCACATGATGCACGTCACCTAGCAGTTTCATCGGGTGCCTCCAATACTATTTTTGAGCCTAAGGTACGTTCGATGCAAACCGTGCACCAATCTTGCACCAATGCTAACAATGTCTCAAAACAGATTGAAAGGAGATTCCACAAGACCCACGCCACCAAGGAGTTCCATCGGGTGCCTCCAATACTATTTCCAAGCCTACAGTACGTTCGACTTAAATCGTGCACCAATCTTGCACCAAAAGTTGCACTGTCTCCAAACGGACAGAACCGAGCTTCCACTTGTGCTTTGTCACCTAGGAGCCTATCGAGTGCGTCCAAAACGATTTCTATGCCTATGTATGTTCGGTGCGAACCGTGCACCTATCTTGCACTGGCACTAACACTGTCTCCAAACATACTAAAAGGAGATTCCACATGACCCACATCACTTACGAGTTCCATCGGGTGCGTCCAAAACTATTTATGAGCCTATGGTATGTTCAGTGCAAACCGTGCACCTATCTTACGTCAAGATTAGCACTATCTCCAAACAGACTGAACCAAGCTCCACTAGTCCATCGTCACCTAGTAGTACCATCGGCTGTGTCTAAAATGATTTATGAGCCTATGGTATGTTTGACGCAAACCGAGCACCTTTCTTGCACCGATGCTAACACTGTCTCAAAACAGGTCAAAACGAGATTCCACATGACGCACGTCACCTAGCAGTTTCATCGGGTGCCTCCAATGCTATTTCTGAGCCTAAGGTACGTTCGATGCAAACTGTGCACCAATCTTGCACCAACGCTAACAATGTCTCAAAACAGATAGAAATGAGATTCCACATGACCCACGTCACCAAGGAGTTCCATCGGGTGCCTCCAATACTATTTCCAAGCCTACGGTACGTTCGACACAAATCGTGCACCAATCTTGCACCAAAAGTTGCACTATCTCCAAACGGACAGAACCGAGCTTCCACTTGTGCTTTGTCACCTAGGAGCCTATCGAGTGCGTCCAAAACGATTTCCATGCCTATGTATGTTCGGTGCGAACCGTGCACCTATCTTGCACTGGCACTAACACTGTCTCCAAACATACTAAAAGGAGATTCCACATGACCCACATCACTTACGAGTTCCATCGGGTGCGTCCAAAACTATTTATGAGCCTATGGTATGTTCAGTGCAAACCGTGCACCTATCTTACGTCAAGATTAGCACTATCTCCAAACAGACTGAACCAAGCTCCACTAGTCCATCGTCACCTAGTAGTACCATCGGCTGTGTCTAAAATGATTTATGAGCCTATGGTATGTTTGACGCAAACCGAGCACCTTTCTTGCACCGATGCTAACACTGTCTCAAAATAGGTCAAAACGAGATTCCACATGACGCACGTCACCTAGCAGTTTCATCGGGTGCCTCCAATGCTATTTCAGAGCCTAAGGTACGTTCGATGCAAACTGTGCACCAATCTTGCACCAACGCTAACAATGTCTCAAAACAGATAGAAATGAGATTCCACATGACCCACGTCACCAAGGAGTTCCATCGGGTGCCTCCAATACTATTTCCAAGCCTACGGTACGTTCGACACAAATCGTGCACCAATCTTGCACCAAAAGTTGCACTATCTCCAAACGGACAGAACCGAGCTTCCACTTGTGCTTTGTCACCTAGGAGCCTATCGAGTGCGTCCAAAACGATTTCCATGCCTATGTATGTTCGGTGCGAACCGTGCACCTATCTTGCACTGGCACTAACACTGTCTCCAAACATACTAAAAGGAGATTCCACATGACCCACATCACTTACGAGTTCCATCGGGTGCGTCCAAAACTATTTATGAGCCTATAGTACGTTCAGTGCAAACCATGCACCTATCTTGCATTAAGAATAGCACTATCTCCAAACGGACCGAAAAGACCTCCTCCAGAGCCACGTCACCTAGAAGTACCATCGGGTGCGTCTGAAACGATTTATGAGCCTATGGTACGTTTGACGCAAACCGAGCACCTATCTTGCACCGACGGTAACACTGTCTCGAAACCTATCGAAACGAGATTCTACAAAACCCACGTCACCTAGGAGTTCCATCGGTTGCCTCCAGTACTATTTCTGAGCCTACAGTACGTTCGACGCAAACCATGCACCAATCTTGCATCAAGAGTAGCACTATCTCCAAATGGACCGAACCGAGCTTCCACTTGAGCCTCGTCACCTAGGAGTCCCAACGAGTGCATCCAAAAGGATTTCCATGCCTACGGTATGTTCGGTGCAAACCATGCACCTATCTTGCACTAACACTAACATGTCTCCAAACGGACTAAAACGAGATTCCACACGACCCACGTCACTTACGAGTTCCATCGGGTGCGTCCAAAACTATTTATGAGCCTATGGTATGTTCAGTGCAAACCGTGCACCTATCTTACGTCAAGATTAGCACTATCTCCAAACAGACTGAACCAAGCTCCACTAGTCCATCGTCACCTAGTAGTACCATCGGCTGCGTCTAAAACGATTGATGAGCCTATGGTATGTTTGACGCAAACCGAGCACCTTTCTTGCACCGACGCTAACACTGTCTGAAAATAGGTCAAAATGAGATTCCACATGACGCACGTCACCTAGCAGTTTCATCGGGTGCCTGCAATGCTATTTCTGAGCCTAAGGTATGTTCGATGCAAACCGTGCACCAATCCTGCACCAATGCTAACAATGTCTCAAAACAGATTGAAACGAGATTCCACATGACCCACGTCACCAAGGAGTTCCATCGGGTGCCTCCAATACTATTTCCAAGCCTACGGTATGTTCGACACAAATCGTGCACCAATCTTGCACCAAAAGTTGCACTATCTCCAAACGGACAGAACCGAGCTTCCACTTGTGCTTTGTCACCTAGGAGCCTATCGAGTGCGTCCAAAACGATTTCTATGCCTATGTATGTTCGGTGAAAACCGTGCACCTATCTTGCACTGGCACCAACACTGTCTCCAAACATACTAAAAGGAGATTCCACATGACCCACATCACTTACGAGTTCCATCGGGTGCGTCCAAAACTATTTATGAGCCTAGAGTACGTTCATTGCAAACCATGCACCTATCTTGCATTAAGAATAGCACTATCTCCAAATGGACCGAACAGAGCTCCTCCAGAGCCACGTCACCTAGAAGTACCATCGGGTGCGTCTAAAACAATTTATGAGCCTATGGTACGTTTGACGCAAACTGAGCACCTATCTTGCACCGACGGTTACACTGTCTCGAAACCTATCGAAACGAGATTCTACATGACCCACGTCACCTAGGAGTTCCATCGGTTGCCTCCAGTACTATTTCTGAGCCTACAGTACGTTCGACGCAAACCGTGCACCAATCTTGCATCAAGAGTAGCACTATCTAAAAATGGACCGAACCGAGCTTCCACTTGAGCCTCATCACCTAGGAGTCCCAACGAGTGCATCCAAAAGGACTTCCATGCCTACGGTATGTTCGGTGCAAACCATGCACCTATCTTGCACTGACACTAACATGTCTCCAAACGGACTAAAATGAGATTCCACACGACCCACGTCACTTACGAGTTCCATCGGGTGCGTCCAAAACTATTTATGAGCCTATGGTATGTTCAGTGCAAACCGTGCACCTATCTTACGTCAAGATTAGCACTATCTCCAAACAGACTGAACCAAGCTCCACTAGTCCATCGTCACCTAGTGTACCATCGGCTACATCTAAAACGATTGATGAGCCTATGGTATGTTTGACGCAAACCGAGCACCTTTCTTGCACCGACGCTAACACTGTCTCAAAACAGGTCAAAACGAGATTCCACATGACGCACGTCACCTAGCAGTTTCATCGGGTGCCTCCAATACTATTTCCGAGCCTAAGGTACGTTCGATGCAAACCATGCACCAATCTTGCACCAATGCTAACAATGTCTCAAAACAGATTGAAACGAGATTCCACATGACCCACGTCACCAAGGAGTTCCATCGGGTGCCTCCAATACTATTTCCAAGCCTATGATACGTTCGACACAAATCATGCACCAATCTTGCACCAAAAGCTGCACTATCTCCAAACGGACAGAACCGAGCTTCCACTTGTGCTTTGTCACCTAGGAGCCTATCGAGTGCGTCCAAAATGATTTCTATGCCTATGTATGTTTGGTGCGAACCGTGCACCTATCTTGCACTGGCACTAACACTGTCTCCAAACATACTAAAAGGAGATTCCACATGACCCACATCACTTACGAGTTCCATCGGGTGCGTGCAAAACTATTTATGAGCCTATAGTACGTTCAATGCAAACCATGCACTTATCTTGCATTAAGAATAGTACTATCTCCAAACGGACCGAAAAGACCTCCTCCAGAGCCACGTCACCTAGAAGTACCATCGGGTGCGTCTGAAACGATTTATGAGCCTATGGTACGTTTGACGCAAACCGAGCACTTATCTTGCACCGATGGTAACACTGTCTCAAAATCTATCAAAACAAGATTCTACATAACCCATGTCACCTAGGAGTTCCATCGGTTGCCTCCAGTACTATTTCTGAGCCTACAGTACGTTCGACGCAAACCGTGCACCAATCTTGCATCAAGAGTAGCACTATCTCCAAATGGACCGAACCGAGCTTCCACTTGAGCCTCGTCACCCAGGAGTCCCAACGAGTGCATCCAAAAGGATTTCCATGCCTACGGTATGTTCGGTGCAAACCATGCACCTATCTTGCACTAACACTAACATGTCTCCAAACGGACTAAAACGAGATTCCACACGACCCACGTCACTTACGAGTTCCATCGGGTGCGTCCAAACCTATTTATGAGCCTATGGTATGTTCAGTGCAAACCGTGCACCTATCTTACGTCAAGATTAGCACTATCTACAAACAGACTGAACCAAGCTCCACTAGTCCATCGTCACCTAGTAGTACCATCGGCTGTGTCTAAAATGATTTATGAGCCTATGGTATGTTTGACGCAAACCGAGCACCTTTCTTGCACCGATGCTAACACTGTCTCAAAACAGGTCAAAACGAGATTCCACATGACGCACGTCACCTAGCAGTTTCATCGGGTGCCTCCAATACTATTTCTGAGCCTGAGGTACGTTCGATGCAAACCGTGCACCAATCTTGCACCAACGCTAACAATGTCTCAAAACAGATAGAAACGAGATTCCACATGACCCACGTCACCAAGGAGTTCCATCGGGTGCCTCCAATACTATTTCCAAGCCTACGGTACGTTCGACACAAATCGTGCACCAATCTTGCACCAAAAGTTGCACTATCTCCAAACGGACAGAACCGAGCTTCCACTTGTGCTTTGTCACCTAGGAGCCTATCGAGTGCGTCTAAAACGATTTCTATGCCTATGTATGTTCGGTGCAAACCGTGCACCTATCTTGCACTGGCACTAACAGTGTCTCCGAACATACTAAAAGGAGATTCCACATGACCCACATCACTTACGAGTTCCATCGGGTGCGTCCAAAACTATTTATGAGCCTATAGTACGTTCAGTGCAAACCATGCACCTATCTTGCATTAAGAATAGCACTATCTCCAAATGGACCGAACAGAGCTCCTCCAGAGCCACGTCACCTAGAAGTACCATCGGGTGCGTCTAAAACAATTTATGAGCCTATGGTACGTTTGACGCAAACTGAGCACCTATCTTGCACCGACGGTTACACTGTCTCGAAACCTATCGAAACGAGATTCTACATGACCCACGTCACCTAGGAGTTCCATCGGTTGCCTCCAGTACTATTTCTGAGCCTACAGTACGTTCGACGCAAACCGTGCACCAATCTTGCATCAAGAGTAGCACTATCTAAAAATGGACCGAACCGAGCTTCCACTTGAGCCTCATCACCTAGGAGTCCCAACGAGTGCATCCAAAAGGACTTCCATGCCTACGGTATGTTCGGTGCAAACCATGCACCTATCTTGCACTGACACTAACATGTCTCCAAACGGACTAAAATGAGATTCCACACGACCCACGTCACTTACGAGTTCCATCGGGTGCGTCCAAAACTATTTATGAGCCTATGGTATGTTCAGTGCAAACCGTGCACCTATCTTACGTCAAGATTAGCACTATCTCCAAACAGACTGAACCAAGCTCCACTAGTCCATCGTCACCTAGTGTACCATCGGCTACATCTAAAACGATTGATGAGCCTATGGTATGTTTGACGCAAACCGAGCACCTTTCTTGCACCGACGCTAACACTGTCTCAAAACAGGTCAAAACGAGATTCCACATGACGCACGTCACCTAGCAGTTTCATCGGGTGCCTCCAATACTATTTCCGAGCCTAAGGTACGTTCGATGCAAACCATGCACCAATCTTGCACCAATGCTAACAATGTCTCAAAACAGATTGAAACGAGATTCCACATGACCCACGTCACCAAGGAGTTCCATCGGGTGCCTCCAATACTATTTCCAAGCCTATGATACGTTCGACACAAATCATGCACCAATCTTGCACCAAAAGCTGCACTATCTCCAAACGGACAGAACCGAGCTTCCACTTGTGCTTTGTCACCTAGGAGCCTATCGAGTGCGTCCAAAATGATTTCTATGCCTATGTATGTTTGGTGCGAACCGTGCACCTATCTTGCACTGGCACTAACACTGTCTCCAAACATACTAAAAGGAGATTCCACATGACCCACATCACTTACGAGTTCCATCGGGTGCGTGCAAAACTATTTATGAGCCTATAGTACGTTCAATGCAAACCATGCACTTATCTTGCATTAAGAATAGTACTATCTCCAAACGGACCGAAAAGACCTCCTCCAGAGCCACGTCACCTAGAAGTACCATCGGGTGCGTCTGAAACGATTTATGAGCCTATGGTACGTTTGACGCAAACCGAGCACTTATCTTGCACCGATGGTAACACTGTCTCAAAATCTATCAAAACAAGATTCTACATAACCCATGTCACCTAGGAGTTCCATCGGTTGCCTCCAGTACTATTTCTGAGCCTACAGTACGTTCGACGCAAACCGTGCACCAATCTTGCATCAAGAGTAGCATTATCTCCAAATGGACCGAACCGAGCTTCCACTTGAGCCTCGTCACCTAGGAGTCCCAACGAGTGCATCCAAAAGGATTTCCATGCCTACGGTATGTTCGGTGCAAACCATGCACCTATCTTGCACTGACACTAACATGTCTCCAAACGGACTAAAACGAGATTCCACACGACCCACGTCACTTACGAGTTCCATCGGGTGCATCCAAAACTATTTATGAGCCTATGGTATGTTCAGTGCAAACTGTGCACCTATCTTACGTCAAAATTAGCACTATCTCCAAACAGACTGAACCAACTCCACTAGTCCATCGTCACCTAGTAGTACCATCGGCTGTGTCTAAAACGATTTATGAGCCTATGGTATGTTTGACGCAAACCGAGCACCTTTCTTGCACCGATGCTAACACTGTCTCAAAACAGGTCAAAACGAGATTCCACATGACGCACGTCACCTAGCAGTTTCATCGGGTGCCTCCAATACTATTTCTGAGCCTGAGGTACGTTCGATGCAAACCGTGCACCAATCTTGCACCAACGCTAACAATGTCTCAAAACAGATAGAAACGAGATTCCACATGACCCACGTCACCAAGGAGTTCCATCGGGTGCCTCCAATACTATTTCCAAGCCTACGGTACGTTCGACACAAATCGTGCACCAATCTTGCACCAAAAGTTGCACTATCTCCAAACGGACAGAACCGAGCTTCCACTTGTGCTTTGTCACCTAGGAGCCTATCGAGTGCGTCTAAAACGATTTCTATGCCTATGTATATTCGGTGCAAACCGTGCACCTATCTTGCACTAGCACTAACAGTGTCTCCAAACATACTAAAAGGAGATTCCACATGACCCACATCACTTACGAGTTCCATCGGGTGCGTCCAAAACTATTTATGAGCCTATAGTACGTTCAGTGCAAACCATGCACCTATCTTGCATTAAGAATAGCACTATCTCCAAATGGACCGAACAGAGCTCCTCCAGAGCCACGTCACCTAGAAGTACCATCGGGTGCGTCTAAAACAATTTATGAGCCTATGGTACGTTTGACGCAAACTGAGCACCTATCTTGCACCGATGGTTACGCTGTCTCAAAACCTATCGAAACGAGATTCTACATGACCCACGTCACCTAGGAGTTCCATCGGTTGCCTCCAGTACTATTTCTGAGCCTACAGTACGTTCGACGCAAACCGTGCACCAATCTTGCATCAAGAGTAGCACTATCTCCAAATGGACCGAACCGAGCTTCCACTTGAGCCTCGTCACCTAGGAGTCCCAACGAGTGCATCCAAAAGGATTTCCATGCCTACGGTATGTTCGGTGCAAACCATGCACCTATCTTGCACTGACACTAACATGTCTCCAAACGGACTAAAATGAGATTCCACACGACCCACGTCACTTACGAGTTCCATCGGGTGCGTCCAAAACTATTTATGAGCCTATGGTATGTTCAGTGCAAACCGTGGACCTATCTTACGTCAAGATTAGCACTATCTCCAAACAGACTGAACCAAGCTCCACTAGTCCATCGTCACCTAGTGTACCATCGGCTACGTCTAAAACGATTGATGAGCCTATGGTATGTTTGACGCAAACCGAGCACCTTTCTTGCACCGACGCTAACACTGTCTCAAAACAGGTCAAAACGAGATTCCACATGACGCACGTCACCTAGCAGTTTCATCGGGTGCCTCCAATACTATTTCCGAGCCTAAGGTACATTCGATGCAAACCGTGCACCAATCTTGCACCAATGCTAACAATGTCTCAAAACAGATTGAAACGAGATTCCACATGACCCACGTCACCAAGGAGTTCCATCGGGTGCCTCCAATACTATTTCCAAGCCTACGGTACGTTCGACACAAATCATGCACCAATGTTGCACCAAAAGCTGCACTATCTCCAAACGGACAGAACCGAGCTTCCACTTGTGCTTTGTCACCTAGGAGCCTATCGAGTGCGTCCAAAACGATTTCTATGCCTATGTATGTTCGGTGCGAACCGTGCACCTATCTTGCACTGGCACTAACACTGTCTCCAAACATACTAAAAGGAGATTCCACAAGACCCACATCACTTACGAGTTCCATCGGGTGCGTCCAAAACTATTTATGAGCCTATAGTACGTTCAGTGCAAACCATGCACCTATCTTGCATTAAGAATAGCACTATCTCCAAACGGACCGAACAGAGCTCCTCCAGAGCCACGTCACCTAGAAGTACCATCGGGTGCGTCTGAAACGATTTATGAGCCTGTGGTACGTTTGACGCAAACCGAGCACCTATCTTGCACCGACGGTAACACTGTCTCGAAATCTATCGAAACGAGATTCTACATGACCCACGTCACCTAGGAGTTCCATCGGTTGCCTCCAGTACTATTTCTGAGCCTACAGTACGTTCGACGCAAACCGTGCACCAATCTTGCATCAAGAGTAGCACTATCTCCAAATGGACCGAACCGAGCTTCCACTTGAGCCTCGTCACCTAGGAGTCCCAACGAGTGCATCCAAAAGGATTTCCATGCCTACGGTGTGTTCGGTGCAAACCATGCACCTATCTTGAACTGACACTAACATGTCTCCAAACGGACTAAAACGAGATTCCACACGACCCACGTCACTTACGAGTTCCATCGGGTGCGTCCAAAACTATTTATGAGCCTATGGTATGTTCAGTGCAAACCGTGCACCTATCTTACGTCAAGATTAGCACTATCTCCAAACAGACTGAACCAAGCTCCACTAGTCCATCGTCACCTAGTAGTACCATTGGCTGCGTCTAAAACGATTTATGAGCCTATGGTATGTTTGACGCAAACCGAGCACCTTTCTTGCACCGACGCTAACACTGTCTCAAAACAGGTCAAAACGAGATTCCACATGACGCACGTCACCTAGCAGTTTCATCGGGTGCCTCCAATACTATTTCCGAGCCTAAGGTACGTTCGATGCAAACCTGCACCAATCTTGCACCAACGCTAACAATGTCTCAAAACAGATTGAAACGAGATTCCACATAACCCACGTCACCAAGGAGTTCCATCAGGTGCCTCCAATACTATTTCCAAGCCTACGGTACGTTCAACACAAATCTTGCACCAATCTTGCACCAAAAGTTGCACTATCTCCAAACGGACAGAACCGAGCTTCCACTTGTGCTTTGTCACCTAGGAGCCTATCGAGTGCGTCCAAAACGATTTCTATGCCTATGTATGTTCGGTGCAAACCGTGCACCTATCTTGCACTGGCACCAACACTGTCCCCAAACATACTAAAAGGAGATTCCACATGACCCACATCACTTACGAGTTCCATGGGTGCGTCCAAAACTATTTATGAGCCTATAGTACGTTCAGTGCAAACCATGCACCTATCTTGCATTAAGAATAGCACTATCTCCAAACGGACTGAACAGAGCTCCTCCAGAGCTACGTCACCTAGAAGTACCATCGGTTGCATCTGAAATGATTTATGAGCCTGTGGTACGTTTGACGCAAACTGAGCACCTATCTTGCACCGACGGTAACACTGTCTCGAAACCTATCGAAACAAGATTCTACATAACCCACGTCACCTAGGAGTTCCATCGGTTGCCTCCAGTACTATTTCTGAGCCTACAGTACGTTCGACGCAAACCGTGCACCAATCTTGCATTAAGAGTAGCACTATCTCCAAATGGACCGAACCGAGCTTCCACTTGAGCCTCGTCACCTAGGAGTCCCAACGAGTGCATCCAAAAGGATTTCCATGCCTACGGTATGTTTGGTGCAAACCATGCACCTATCTTGCACTGACACTAACATGTCTCCAAACGGACTAAAACGAGATTCCGCACGACCCACGTCACTTACGAGTTCCATCGGGTGCGTCCAGAACTACTTATGAGCCTATGGTATGTTTAGTGCAAACCGTGCACCTATCTTACGTCAAGATTAGCACTATCTCCAAACAGACTGAACCAAGCTCCACTAGTCCATCATCACCTTGTAGTACCATCGGCTGCGTCTAAAACGATTTATGAGCCTATCGTATGTTTGACGCAAACCGAGCACCTTTCTTGCACCGACGCTAACACTGTCTCAAAACAGGTCAAAATGAGATTCCACATGACGCACGTCACCTAGTAGTTTCATCGGGTGCCTCCAATACTATTTCTGAGCCAAAGGTACGTTCGATGCAAACTGTGCACCAATCTTGCACCAACGCTAACAATTTCTCAAAACAGATTGAAACGAGATTCCACATGACCCACGTCACCAAGGAGTTCCATCGGGTGCCTCCAATACTATTTCCAAGCCTACGGTACGTTCGACACAAATCGTGCACCAATCTTGCACCAAAAGTTGCACTATCTCCAAACGGACAGAACCGAGCTTCCACTTGTGCTTTGTCACCTAGGAGCCTATCGAGTGCATCCAAAACGATTTCTATGCCTATGTATGTTCGGTGCGAACCGTGCACCTATCTTGCACTGGCACCAACATTGTCTCCAAACATACCAAAAGGAGATTCCACATGACCCAAATCACTTACGAGTTACATCGGGTGCGTCCAAAACTATTTATGAGCCTATAGTACGTTCAGTGCAAACCATGCACCTATCTTGCATTAAGAATAGCACTATCTCCAAATGGACCGAACAGAGCTCCTCCAGAGCCACGTCACCTAGACGTACCATCGGGTGCGTCTGAAACGATTTATGAGCCTGTGGTACGTTTGACGCAAACCGAGCACCTATCTTGCACCGACGGTAACACTGTCTCGAAACCTATCGAAACGAGATTCTACATGACCCACGTCACCTAGGAGTTCCATCGGTTGCCTCCAGTACTATTTCTGAGCCTACAGTACGTTCAACGCAAACCGTGCACCAATCTTGCATCAAGAGTAGCACTATCTCCAAATGGATCGAACCGAGCTTTCACTTGAGCCTCGTCACCTAGGAGTCCCAACGAGTGCATCCAAAAGGATTTCCATGCCTACGGTATGTTCGGTGCAAACCATGCACCTATCTTGCACTGACACTAACATGTCTCCAAACGGACTAAAACGAGATACCACACGACCCACGTCACTTACGAGTTCCATCGGGTGCGTCCAAAACTTTTTATGAGCCTATGGTTGTTCAGTGCAAACCGTGCACCTATCTTACGTCAAGATTAGCACTATCTCCAAACAGACTGAACCAAGCTCCACTAGTCCATCGTCACCTAGTAGTACCATCGGCTGCGTCTAAAACGATTGCTGAGCCTATGGTATGTTTGACGCAAACCGAGCACCTTTCTTGCATCGACGCTAACACTGTCTCAAAACAGGTCAAAATGAGATTCCACATGACGCACGTCACCTAGCAGTTTCATCGGGTGCCTCCAATACTATTTCCGAGCCTAAGGTACGTTCGATGCAAACCGTGCACCAATCTTGCACCAATGCTAACAATGTCTCAAAACAGATTGAAACGAGATTCCACATGACCCACGTCACCAAGGAGTTCCATCGGGTGCCTCCAGTACTATTTCCAAGCCTATGGTACGTACGACACAAATCGTGCACCAATCTTGCACCAAAAGCTGCACTATCTCCAAACGGACAGAACCGAGCTTCCACTTGTGCTTTGTCACCTAGGAGCCTATCGAGTGCGTCCAAAACGATTTCTATGCCTATGTATGTTCGGTGCAAACCGTGCACCTATCTTGCACTGGCACTAACACTGTCTCCAAACATACTAAAAGGATATTCCACATGACCCACATCACTTACGAGTTCCATCGGGTGCGTCCAAAACTATTTATGAGCCTATAGTACGTTCAGTGCAAACCATGCACCTATCTTGCATTAAGAATAGCACTATCTCCAATCGGACCGAACAGAGCTCCTCCAGAGCCACGTCACCTAGAAGTACCATCGGGTGCGTCTGAAACGATTTATGAGCCTATGGTATGTTTGACGCAAACCGAGCACCTATCTTGCACCTACGGTTACACTGTCTCGAAACCTATCGAAACAAGATTCTACATGACCCATGTCACCTAGGAGTTCCATCGGTTGCCTCTAGTACTATTTCTGAGCCTACAGTACGTTCGACGCAAACCGTGCACCAATCTTGCATCAAGAGTAGCACTATCTCCAAATGGACCGAACGGAGCTTCCACTTGAGCCTCCTCACCTAGGAGTCCCAATGAGTGCATCCAAAAGGATTTCCATGCCTACGGTATGTTCGGTGCAAACCATGCACCTATCTTGCACTGACACTAACATGTCTCCAAACGGACTAAAACGAGATTCCGCACGACCCACGTCACTTACGAGTTCCATCGGGTGCGTCCAAAACTACTTATGAGCCTATGGTATGTTCAGGGCAAACCGTGCACCTATCTTACGTCAAGATTAGCACTATCTCCAAACAGACTGAACCAAGCTCCACTAGTCCATCGTCACCTAGTAGTACCATCGGCTGCGTCTAAAACGATTTATGAGCCTATGGTATGTTTGACGCAAACCGGGCACCTTTCTTGCACCGACGCTAACACTGTCTCAAAACAGGTCAAAACGAGATTCCACATGACGCACGTCACCTAGTAGTTTCATCGGGTGCCTCCAATACTATTTCCGAGCCTAAGGTACGTTCGATGCAAACCGTGCACCAATCGTGCACCAACGCTAACAATTTCTCAAAACAGATTGAAACGAGATTCCACATGACCCACGTCACCAAGGAGTTCCATCGGGTGCCTCCAATACTATTTCCAAGCCTACGGTATGTTCGACACAAATCGTGCACCAATCTTGCACCAAAAGTTGCACTATCTCCAAACGAACAGAACCGAGCTTCCACTTGTGCTTTGTCACCTAGGAGCCTATCGAGTGCGTCCAAAATGATTTCTATGCCTATGTATGTTCGGTGCGAACCGTGCACCTATCTTGCACTGGCACAAACACTGTCTCCAAACATACTAAAAGGAGATTCCACATGACCCACATCACTTTTGAGTTCCATCGGGTGCGTCCAAAACTATTTATGAGCCTATAGTACGTTCAGTGCAAACCATGCACCTATCTTGCATTAAGAATAGCACTATCTCCAAACGGACCGAACAGAGCTCCTCCAGAGCCACGTCACCTAGAAGTACCATCGGGTGCGTCTGAAACGATTTATGAGCCTATGGTACGTTTGACGGAAACCGAGCACCTATCTTGCACCAACGGTAACACTGTCTCGAAACCTATCGAAACAAGATTCTACATAACCCATTTCACCTAGGAGTTCCATCGGTTGCCTCCAGTACTATTTCTGAGCCTACAGTACGTTCAACGCAAACCGTGCACCAATCTTGCATCAAGAGTAGCACTATCTCCAAATGGATCGAACCGAGCTTCCACTTGAGCCTCGTCACCTAGGAGTCCCAACGAGTGCATCCAAAAGGATTTCCATGCCTACGGTATGTTCGGTGCAAACCATGCACCTATCTTGCACTGACACTAACATGTCTCCAAACGGACTAAAACGAGATACCACACGACCCACGTCACTTACGAGTTCCATCGGGTGCGTCCAAAACTTTTTATGAACCTATGGTTGTTCAGTGCAAACCGTGCACCTATCTTACGTCAAGATTAGCACTATCTCCAAACAGACTGAACCAAGCTCCACTAGTCCATCGTCACCTAGTAGTACCATCGGCTGCGTCTAAAACGATTGCTGAGCCTATGGTATGTTTGACGCAAACCGAGCACCTTTCTTGCATCGACGCTAACACTGTCTCAAAACAGGTCAAAATGAGATTCCACATGACGCACGTCACCTAGCAGTTTCATCGGGTGCCTCCAATACTATTTCCGAGCCTAAGGTACGTTCGATGCAAACCGTGCACCAATCTTGCACCAATGCTAACAATGTCTCAAAACAGATTGAAACGAGATTCCACATGACCCACGTCACCAAGGAGTTCCATCGGGTGCCTCCAATACTATTTCCAAGCCTATGGTACGTTCGACACAAATCGTGCACCAATCTTGCACCAAAAGCTGCACTATCTCCAAACGGACAGAACCGAGCTTCCACTTGTGCTTTGTCACCTAGGAGCCTATCGAGTGCGTCCAAAACGATTTCTATGCCTATGTATGTTCGGTGCAAACCGTGCACCTATCTTGCACTGGCACTAACACTGTCTCCAAACATACTAAAAGGATATTCCACATGACCCACATCACTTACGAGTTCCATCGGGTGCGTCCAAAACTATTTATGAGCCTATAGTACGTTCAGTGCAAACCATGCACCTATCTTGCATTAAGAATGGCACTATCTCCAAACGGACCGAACAGAGCTCCTCCAGAGCCACGTCAAATAGAAGTACCATCGGGTGCGTCTGAAACGATTTATGAGCCTATGGTCTGTTTGACGCAAACCGAGCACCTATCTTGCACCTACGGTTACACTGTCTCGAAACCTATCGAAACGAGATTCTACATGACCCATGTCACCTAGGAGTTCCATCGGTTGCCTCTAGTACTATTTCTGAGCCTACAGTACGTTCGACGCAAACCGTGCACCAATCTTGCATCAAGAGTAGCACTATCTCCAAATGGACCGAACCGAGCTTCCACTTGAGCCTCCTCACCTAGGAGTCCCAATGAGTGCATCCAAAAGGATTTCCATGCCTACGGTATGTTCGGTGCAAACCATGCACCTATCTTGCACTGACACTAACATGTATCCAAACGGACTAAAACGAGATTCCGCACGACCCACGTCACTTACGAGTTCCATCGGGTGCGTCCAAAACTACTTATGAGCCTATGGTATGTTCAGGGCAAACCGTGCACCTATCTTACGTCAAGATTAGCACTATCTCCAAACAGACTGAACCAAGCTCCACTAGTCCATCGTCACCTAGTAGTACCATCGGCTGCGTCTAAAACGATTTATGAGCCTATGGTATGTTTGACGCAAACCGGGCACCTTTCTTGCACCGATGCTAACACTGTCTCAAAACAGGTCAAAACGAGATTCCACATGACTCACGTCACCTAGTAGTTTCATCGGGTGCCTCCAATACTATTTCCGAGCCTAAGGTACGTTCGATGCAAACCGTGCACCAATCGTGCACCAACGCTAACAATTTCTCAAAACAGATTGAAACGAGATTCCACATGACCCACGTCACCAAGGAGTTCCATCGGGTGCCTCCAATACTATTTCCAAGCCTACGGTATGTTCGACACAAATCGTGCACCAATCTTGCACCAAAAGTTGCACTATCTCCAAACGAACAGAACCGAGCTTCCACTTGTGCTTTGTCACCTAGGAGCCTATCGAGTGCGTCCAAAATGATTTCTATGCCTATGTATGTTCGGTGCGAACCGTGCACCTATCTTGCACTGGCACCAACACTGTCTCCAAACATACTAAAAGGAGATTCCACATGACCCACATCACTTATGAGTTCCATCGGGTGCGTCCAAAACTATTTATGAGCCTATAGTACGTTCAGTGCAAACCATGCACCTATCTTGCATTAAGAATAGCACTATCTCCAAACGGACCGAACAGAGCTCCTCCAGAGCCACGTCACCTAGAAGTACCATCGGGTGCGTCTGAAACGATTTATGAGCCTATGGTACGTTTGACGCAAACCGAGCACCTATCTTGCACCGACGGTAACACTGTCTCGAAACCTATCGAAACAAGATTCTACATAACCCATTTCACCTAGGAGTTCCATCGGTTGCCTCCAGTACTATTTCTGAGCCTACAGTACGTTCGACGCAAACCGTGCACCAATCTTGCATCAAGAGTAGCACTATCTCCAAATGGACCGAACCGAGCTTCCACTTGAGCCTCGTCACCTAGGAGTCCCAACGAGTGCATCCAAAAGGATTTCCATGCCTACGGTATGTTCGGTGCAAACCATGCACCTATCTTGCACTGACACTAACATGTCTCCAAACGGACTAAAACGAGATACCACACGACCCACGTCACTTACGAGTTCCATCGGGTGCGTCCAAAACTTTTTATGAGCCTATGGTATGTTCAGGGCAAACCGTGCACCTATCTTACGTCAAGATTAGCACTATCTCCAAACAGACTGAACCAAGCTCCACTAGTCCATCGTCACCTAGTAGTACCATCGGCTGCGTCTAAAACGATTTATGAGCCTATGGTATGTTTGACGCAAACCGGGCACCTTTCTTGCACCGACGCTAACACTGTCTCAAAACAGGTCAAAACGAGATTCCACATGACGCACGTCACCTAGTAGTTTCATCGGGTGCCTCCAATACTATTTCCGAGCCTAAGGTACGTTCGATGCAAACCATGCACCAATCGTGCACCAACGCTAACAATTTCTCAAAACAGATTGAAACGAGATTCCACATGACCCACGTCACCAAGGAGTTCCATCGGGTGCCTCCAATACTATTTCCAAGCCTACGGTATGTTCGACACAAATCATGTTCGACACAAATCGTGCACCAATCTTGCACCAAAAGTTGCACTATCTCCAAACGAACGGAACCGAGCTTCCACTTGTGCTTTGTCACCTAGGAGCCTATCGAGTGCGTCCAAAATGATTTCTATGCCTATGTATGTTCGGTGCGAACCGTGCACCTATCTTGCACTGGCACCAACACTGTCTCCAAACATACTAAAAGGAGATTCCACATGACCCACATCACTTATGAGTTCCATCGGGTGCGTCCAAAACTATTTATGAGCCTATAGTACGTTCAGTGCAAACCATGCACCTATCTTGCATTAAGAATAGCACTATCTCCAAACGGACCGAACAGAGCTCCTCCAGAGCCACGTCACCTAGAAGTACCATCGGGTGCGTCTGAAACGATTTATGAGCCTGTGGTACGTTTGACGCAAACCGAGCACCTATCTTGCACCGACGGTAACACTGTCTTGAAACCTATCGAAACGAGATTCTACATGACCCACGTCACCTAGGAGTTCCATCGGTTGCCTCCAGTACTATTTCTGAGCCTACAGTACGTTTGACGCAAACCGTGCACCAATTTTGCATCAAGAGTAGCACTATCTCCAAATGGACCGAACCGAGCTTCCACTTGAGCCTCGTCACCTAGGAGTCCCAACGAGTGCATCCAAAAGGATTTCCATGCCTACGGTATGTTCGGTGCAAACCATGCACCTATCTTGCACTGACACTAACATGTCTCCAAACGGACTAAAACGAGATTCCACACGACCCACGTCACTTACGAGTTCCATCGGGTGCGTCCAAAACTATTTATGAGCCTATGGTATGTTAAGTGCAAACCGTGCACCTATCTTACGTCAAGGTTAGCACTATCTCCAAACAGACTGAACCAAGCTCCACTAGTCCATCGTCACCTAGTAGTACCATCGGCTGCGTCTAAAACGATTTATGAGCCTATGGTATGTTTGACGCAAACCGAGCACCTTTCTTGCACCGACGCTAACACTGTCTCAAAACAGGTCAAAACAAGATTCCACATGACGCACGTCACCTAGCAGTTTCATCGGGTGCCTCCAATACTATTTCCGAGCCTAAGGTACGTTCGATGCAAACCGTGCACCAATCTTGCACCAACGCTAACAATGTCTCAAAACAGATTGAAACGAGATTCCACAGAACCCACGTCACCAAGGAGTTCCATCAGGTGCCTCCAATACTATTTCCAAGCCTACGGTACGTTCGACACAAATCGTGCACCAATCTTGCACCAAAAGTTGCACTATCTCCAAACGGACAGAACCGAGCTTCCACTTGTGCTTTGTCACCTAGGAGCCTATCGAGTGCGTCCAAAACGATTTCTATGCCTATGTATGTTCGGTGAAAACCGTGCACCTATCTTGCACTGGCACCAACACTGTCTCCAAACATACTAAAAGGAGATTCCACATGACCCACATCACTTACGAGTTCCATCGGGTGCGTCCAAAACTATTTATGAGCCTAGAGTACGTTCATTGCAAACCATGCACCTATCTTGCATTAAGAATAGCACTATCTCCAAACGGACCGAACAGAGCTCCTCCAGAGCCACGTCACCTAGAAGTACCATCGGGTGCGTCCGAAACGATTTATGAGCCTGTGGTACGTTTGACGCAAACCGAGCACCTATCTTGCACCGACGGTAACACTGTCTTGAAACCTATCGAAACGAGATTCTACATGACCCACGTCACCTAGGAGTTCCATCGGTTGCCTCCAGTACTATTTCTGAGCCTACAGTACGTTTGACGCAAACCGTGCACCAATTTTGCATCAAGAGTAGCACTATCTCCAAATGGACCGAACCGAGCTTCCACTTGAGCCTCGTCACCTAGGAGTCCCAACGAGTGCATCCAAAAGGATTTCCATGCCTAAGGTATGTTCGGTGCAAACCATGCACCTATCTTGCACTGACACTAACATGTCTCCAAACGGACTAAAACGAGATTCCACACGACCCACGTCACTTACGAGTTCCATCGGGTGCGTCCAAAACTATTTATGAGCCTATGGTATGTTAAGTGCAAACCGTGCACCTATCTTACGTCAAGGTTAGCACTATCTCCAAACAGACTGAACCAAGCTCCACTAGTCCATCGTCACCTAGTAGTACCATCGGCTGCGTCTAAAACGATTTATGAGCCTATGGTATGTTTGACGCAAACCGAGCACCTTTCTTGCACCGACGCTAACACTGTCTCAAAACAGGTCAAAACGAGATTCCACATGACGCACGTCACCTAGCAGTTTCATCGGGTGCCTCCAATACTATTTCCGAGCCTAAGGTACGTTCGATGCAAACCGTGCACCAATCTTGCACCAACGCTAACAATGTCTCAAAACAGATTGAAACAAGATTCCACATAACCCATGTCACCAAGGAGTTCCATCAGGTGCCTCCAATACTATTTCCAAGCCTACGGTACGTTCGACACAAATCGTGCACCAATCTTGCACCAAAAGTTGCACTATCTCCAAACGGACAGAACCGAGCTTCCACTTGTGCTTTGTCACCTAGGAGCCTATCGAGTGCGTCCAAAACGATTTCTATGCCTATGTATGTTCGGTGAAAACCGTGCACCTATCTTGCACTGGCACCAACACTGTCTCCAAACATACTAAAAGGAGATTCCACATGACCCACATCACTTACGAGTTCCATCGGGTGCGTCCAAAACTATTTATGAGCCTAGAGTACGTTCATTGCAAACCATGCACCTATCTTGCATTAAGAATAGCACTATCTCCAAACGGACCGAACAGAGCTCCTCCAGAGCCACGTCACCTAGAAGTACCATCGGGTGCGTCTGAAACGATTTATGAGCCTGTGGTACGTTTGACGCAAACCGAGCACCTATCTTGCACCGACGGTAACACTATCTTGAAACCTATCGAAACGAGATTCTACATGACCCACGTCACCTAGGAGTTCCATCGGTTGCCTCCAGTACTATTTCTGAGCCTACAGTACGTTTGACGCAAACCGTGCACCAATTTTGCATCAAGAGTAGCTCTATCTCCAAATGGACCGAACCGAGCTTCCACTTGAGCCTCGTCACCTAGGAGTCCCAACGAGTGCATCCAAAAGGATTTCCATGCCTACGGTATGTTCGGTGCAAACCATGCACCTATCTTGCACTGACACTAACATGTCTCCAAACGGACTAAAACGAGATTCCACACGACCCACGTCACTTACGAGTTCCATCGGGTGCGTCCAAAACTATTTATGAGCCTATGGTATGTTAAGTGCAAACCGTGCACCTATCTTACGTCAAAGTTAGCACTATCTCCAAACAGACTGAACCAAGCTCCACTAGTCCATCGTCACCTAGTAGTACCATCGGCTGCGTCTAAAACGATTTATGAGCCTATGGTATGTTTGACGCAAACCGAGCACCTTTCTTGCACCGACGCTAACACTGTCTCAAAACAGGTCAAAACGAGATTCCACATGACGCACGTCACCTAGCAGTTTCATCGGGTGCCTCCAATACTATTTCCGAGCCTAAGGTACGTTCGATGCAAACCGTGCACCAATCTTGCACCAACGCTAACAATGTCTCAAAACAGATTGAAATGAGATTCCACATAACCCACGTCACCAAGGAGTTCCATCAGGTGCCTCCAATACTATTTCCAAGCCTACGGTACGTTCGACACAAATCGTGCACCAATCTTGCACCAAAAGTTGCACTATCTCCAAACGGACAGAACCGAGCTTCCACTTGTGCTTTGTCACCTAGGAGCCTATCGAGTGCGTCCAAAACGATTTCTATGCCTATGTATGTTCGGTGAAAACCGTGCACCTATCTTGCACTGGCACCAACACTGTCTCCAAACATACTAAAAGGAGATTCCACATGACCCACATCACTTACGAGTTCCATCGGGTGCGTCCAAAACTATTTATGAGCCTAGAGTACGTTCATTGCAAACCATGCACCTATCTTGCATTAAGAATAGCACTATCTCCAAACGGACCGAACAGAGCTCCTCCAGAGCCACGCCACCTAGAAGTACCATCGGGTGCGTCTGAAACGATTTATGAGCCTGTGGTACGTTTGACGCAAACCGAGCACCTATCTTGCACCGACGGTAACACTGTCTCGAAACCTATCGAAACGAGATTCTACATGACCCACGTCACCAAGGAGTTCCATCGGTTGCCTCCAGTACTATTTCTGAGCCTACAGTACGTTCGACGCAAACCGTGCACCAATCTTGCATCAAGAGTCGCACTATCTCCAAATGGACCGAACGGAGCTTCCACTTGAGCCTCGTCACCTAGGAGTCCCAACGAGTGCATCCAAAAGGATTTCCATGCCTACGGTATGTTCGGTGCAAACCATGCACCTATCTTGCACTGACAGTAACATGTCTCCAAACAGACTAAAACGAGATTCCACACGATCCACGTCACTTACGAGTTCCATCAGGTGCGTCCAAAACTATTTATGAGCCTATGGTATGTTTAGTGCAAACCGTGCACCTATCTTACGTCAAGATTAGCACTATCTCCAAACAGACTGAACCAAGCTCCACTAGTCCATCGTAACCTAGTAGTACCATCGGCTGCGTCTAAAACGATTTATGAGCCTATGGTATGTTTGACACAAACCGAGCACCTTTCTTGCACCGACGCTAACACTGTCTCAAAACAGATCAAAACGAGATTCCACATGACGCACATCACCTAGCAGTTTCATCGGGTGCCTCCAATACTATTTCCGAGCCTAAGGTACGTTCGATGCAAACCGTGCACCAATCTTGCACCAACGCTAACAATGTCTCAAAACAGATTGAAATGAGATTCCACATGACCCACGTCACCAAGGAGTTCCATCAGGTGCCTCCAATACTATTTCCAAGCCTACGGTACGTTCGACACAAATCGTGCACCAATCTTGCACCAAAAGTTGCACTATCTCCAAACGGACAGGACCGAGCTTCCACTTGTGCTTTGTCACCTAGGAGCCTATCGAGTGCGTCCAAAACGATTTCTATGCCTATGTATGTTCGGTGCAAACCGTGCACCTATCTTGCACTGGCACCAACACTCTCTCCAAACATAATAAAAGGAGATTCCACATGACCCACATCACTTACGAGTTCCATCAGGTGCGTCCAAAACTATTTATGAGAGTATAGTACGTTCAGTGCAAACCATGCACCTATCTTGCATTAAGAATAGCACTATCTCCAAACGGACCGAACAGAGCTCCTCCAGAGCTACGTCACCTAGAAGTACCATCGGGTGCATCTGAAACGATTTATGAGCCTGTGGTACGTTTGACGCAAACCGAGCACCTATCTTGCACCGACGGTAACACTGTCTCGAAACCTATCGAAACGAGATTCTACATGACCCACGTCACCTAGGAGTTCCATCGGTTGCCTCTAGCACTATTTCTGAGCCTACAGTACGTTCGAAGTAAACCGTGCACCAATTTTGCATCAAGAGTAGCACTATCTCCAAACGGACCGAACTGAGCTTCCACTTGAGCCTTGTCACCTAGGAGTCCCATCGAGTGCATCCAAAATGGTTTCTATGCCTACGGTATGTTCGGTGCAAACCGTGCACCTATCTTGCGCTGACACTAACACTATCCCCAAATGGACTAAATCGGGGTTCCACATGACCCACGTCACTTACGAGTTCCATCGGGTGCGTCCAAAACTATTTATGAGCCTATGGTATGTTCGGTGCAAACCATGCACCTATCTTGCGTCAAGATTAGCACTATCTCCAAACAGACCGGACCAAGCTCACTAGTCCATCGTCACCTAGTAGTACCATCGGCTGCGTCTAAAATGATTTATGAGCCTATGGTATGTTTGATGCAAACTGAGCACCTTTCTTGCACGGAAGCTAACACTGTCTCAAAACAGGTCAAAACGAGATTCCACATGACGCACGTCACCTAGCAGTTTCATCGGGTGCCCCCAATACTATTTCCGAGCCTACGGTACGTTCGATGCAAACCGTGCACCAATCTTGCACCAACCCTAACAATGTTTCAAAATAGATTGAGACGAGATTCCACATGACCCACGTCACCAAGGAGTTCCATCAGGTGCCTCCTATACTATTTCCAAGCCTACGGTACGTTCGACACAAAACGTGCACCAATCTTGCACCAAAAGTTGCACTATCTCCAAACGGACAGAACCGAGCTTCCACTTGTGCTTTGTCACCTAGGAGCCTATCGAGTGCGTCCAAAACGATTTCTATGCCTATGTATGTTTGGTGCAAACAGTGCACCTATCTTGCACTGGCACTAACACTGTCTCCAAACATACTAAAAGGAGATTCCACATGACCCACATCACTTACGAGTTCCATCGGGTGCGTCCAAAACTATTTATGAGCCTATAGTACGTTCAGTGCAAACCATGCACCTATCTTGCATCAAGATTAGCACTATCTCCAAACAGACCGAACAGAGCTCCACCAGAGCCACGTCACCTAGAATACCATCGGGTGCGTCTGAAACGATTTATGAGCCTATGGTACGTTTGATGCAAACCGAGCACCTATCTTGCACCGACGGTAACACTGTCTCGAAACCTATCGAAACGAGATTCTACATGACCCACGTCACCTAGGAGTTCCATCGGTTGCCTCCAGTACTATTTTCGAGCCTACAGTACGTTCGACGCAAACCGTGCACCAATTTTGCATCAAGAGTAGCACTATCTCCAAACGGACCGAACCGAGCTTCGACTTGAGCCTCGTCACCTAGGAGTCCCATCGAGTGCATCCAAAACGGTTTCTATGCCTACGGTATGTTTGGTGCAAACTGTGCACCTATCTTGCACTGACACTAGCACTGTCCCCAAATGGACTAAATCGAGGTTCCACATGACCTACGTCACTTACGAGTTCCATCGGGTGCGTCCAAAACTATTTATGAGCCTATGGTATGTTCAGTGCAAACCATGCACCTATCTTGTGTCAAGATTCGCACTATTACCAAATAGACCGAACCAAGCTCCACCTGGCCCTCGTCACGTAGGAGTACCATCGGGTGCATCTAAAATTATTTATGAGCCTATGGTACGTTTGACCCAAATCAAGCTCCTATCTTGCACTGATGCTAACACTATCTCAAAACAGATAGAAACGAGATTCCACATGACTCACGTCACCTAGGAGTTCGATGGGGTGCCTCAAATACTATTTCCGAGCCTATGGTATGTTCGACGTAAACCGTGCCCCAATCTTGCATCAAGAGTTGCACTATCTCCAAACAGACCGAACCGAGCTTCCAGTTGAGCCTCGTCACCTAGGAGTCCCATCAAGTGTGTCTAAAATGATTTCTATGCCTATGGTATGTTCGGTGCAAACCGTGCACCTATCTTGCACTAACACTAACACTGTCTCCAAACATACTAAAACGAGATTCCACACGACCTACGTCACTTACGAGTTCCATGTGGTGCGTCCAAAACTATTTATGAGCCTATGGTACATTCAGTGCAAACCATGCACCTATCTTGCATCAAGATTAGCAGTATCTCCAACGGACCAAATAGAGCTCCACCAGACTCTCATCACCTAGAAGTACCATTGGGTGCATCTAAAATGATTTATGAGCCTATGGTACATTTGACGCAAGCCAAGTACCAATCTTGCACCAACGCTAACACTATCTCAAAACATATTGAAACGAGATTCTACCTAACCCATGTCACCTAAGAGTTCCATCGTTGCCTCCAATTCTATTTCTAATTCAACAGTACGTTCGACGCAAACGATGCACCAATCTTGCATCAAGAGTAGCACTATCTCCAAACGGACCGAACCGAGCTTCCACTTGAGCCTCATCACCTAGGAGTCCCATCGAGTGTGTCCAAAATGATTTCTATGCCTATGGTATGTTCGATGCAAGCCGTGTAGCTATCTTGCACTAACACTAACAATCTCCCCAAACGGACTAGAACGAGATTCCACATGACCCACATCACTTACGAGTTCCATCGGGTGCGTCCAAAACTATTTATGAGCCTATTGTATGTTCTGTGTAAACCATGCACCTATCTTTCATCAAGATTAGCACTATCTCCAAACAGACTGAACAGAACTCCGCCAGACCCTCATCACCTAGAAGTACCATCGAGTGTGTCTAAAACATTTTATAGGCCTATGATACATTTAACGTAAACCGAGCACCTATCTTGCACTGACCCTAACACTGTCTCAAAATAGATCGAAACGAGATTCCACATGACCCACGGCACCTAGGAGTTTCAATGGGTGCCTCCAATACTCTTTCCAAGCCTACGATACGTTCGATACAAACCGTGCACCAATCTTCGACTGACGCTAACAATGTCTCAAAACAGATCGAAACGAGATTCCACATGACCCACGTCACCAAGGAGTTCCATCAAGTGCCTCAAATAATGTTTCTGAGCCTACAGTATGTTCAACGCAAACCGTGCAACAATCTTGCATCAAGAGTTGCACTATCTCCAAATGGACCGAACCGAGCTTCCACTTGAGCCTCGTCACCTAGGAGTCCCATCGAGTGCATCCAAAATGATTTCTATGCCTATGGTATGTTTGGTGCAAACTATGCAGCTATCTTGCACTGATACTAACAATCTCTCCAAACAGACTAAAACCAGATTCCACACGACCCACGTCAGTTACGAGTTCCATCGGGTGCGTCCAAAACTATTTATGAGCCTGTGGTATGTTCTGTGCAAACCATGCTCCTATCATGTGTCAAGATTAGCACTATCTCCAAATGGACCAAACAGAGCTCCACCAGACCCTCGTCACGTAGGAGTACCATCGGGTGCGCCTAAAATGATTTATGAGCCTATGGTACGTTTGACGTAAATCGAGCACCTATCTTGCACCGATGCTAACACTGTCTCAAAATATATAGCAATGAGATTCCACATGACTCACGTCACCTAGGAGTTCCATCGGGTACCTCCAATACTATTTCTGAGCCTACGGTATGTTCGACGTAAACCGTGCACCAATCTTGCATCAAGAGTAGCACTATCTCCAAATAGACGGAACCGAGCTTTCACTTGAGCCTCGTTACCTAGGAGTCCCATTGAGTGCGTCCAAAATGATTTCAATGCCTATGGTATGTACGGTGCAAACCATGCACCTATCTTGCACTGACACTAACACTATCTCCAAACGTACTAAAACGAGATTCCACATGACCTATGTCACTTACGAGTTCCATCGGGTGCGTCCAAAACGATTTATGGGCCTATGGTACGTTTGACGCAAACCGAGCACCAATCTTGCACCGACGCTAACACTGTCTCAAAACAGAGCGAAACGAGATTCTACATGACCCACGTCACTGTTAACGGTAGATAAGTATCATTCTTTAACCATCAACATAGCATGAAAAAGGACTAAACAATAATTACCACTTAGATATAGGGGGTTTACTGACATAATTCCACAAGTTTTGGTGAATGTCTATTTCTGCAGGGTGTCAGCTGAAAAGAACCAAGGAAGGCCCACATGTTAGGTTTACATAGAGACAACAGGGCCACGCATAACTTTTCTGTAATCTGGAAGATACGAGAAGACTCTAGAAACAAACCGGAGGCGAGACGGGCCAGAGAGCCGGGCAGCCGCGCAAGGGTTGGGGCGGGCGCGCGAGCTGCAGAGCCAATCAGGCTCCACCTCGTGGATCCTGCCTCCACCGCCTTTAAGGATTAATAAAAAGTCATTGATTAAGGTCGGTTTGATCCGAAGGCGGTGGTGCTTCCTAGAGGGCTATATGAGCAAGGCCCCTGGACCCTGGAGGAGCAATCCCTTGAAACCCAAATTCATTATTTCCTGTGAGGATCAGCAGGGAGGGGTCCTTTGAATGGATCTCTCTCTTAGGGCATATATAAGAGAGATTAGCTTTGTAGTCTCCATGTGAGATTAGAGTTCTTCTTCTAGATTGAGAGAGTTAGAGTGGAGGGAGAGCTGGAGGAAGCCCGGCATGTCGATGTCTCCTCTCCGGCTTGTACCTGCGGGATCAAGTCTCCTAACCCAAGGCTTGGTTCTAGGATTCTTCGGTAATTCAACTTCCAATACTAAGTAAGTATGTTGTTATTATTGTTCCATGGTTTATGAGTTTACTTTATTCTCTTCCATGGTAGAGGGTAGGGTAATCATCTGTAGCGTAAGCTGGTGCTTAGGCTAGAGATACTCGTAGATATCCCCTGTCTGGCCGGATCCATGGTAGTAGCGCGGGACGTGACAATCCCGTTGCTTCCTTTGTACCCCACATCCCGTTAGAAGGATTGGTAGGATTAAGTGCCCTGGTTAAGCATCCTCTGTGGTGTCTCTTTTCCATCGGTGTGTCCCCATAGATCAATAGTTTGATAGCTTACCATAGGTTGGAACCAGACTATCGTCATAATCTTCTCTAATCGCTTATATCTTCGCTACCTTGTAGTGCGGCCCAGGGGTTAAGTATAGATTTAGGCTAGTCATCGCATGCTTTCTCCTTGCAGATAAACAAATATGATACTCTGGAAATATCTCCCAGATGAAATGCTCACCGATATCCGTGCGCTTGCGGATCCTTTTCTGTGTGTGTTAACAAATATCAACAAGGATTTCTAGCGCCGTTGTCAGGGAGAAAGACGTCAGCTGAGTTAACCTCAAGGCTTGCCTGACCTTGTATTATACTTTTATCTTTTTCTCTTTTCCTTTTGCCTTTTCTTTTCTATCCTTATGGATAACCCAAATTCCACGCCTATCTATCAATATTCTACACCCATGAACCAAAGCTTAGAGCCACTAGAGCCCATAATTCTCGCATCTAGCTATGAGCTGCACCCATGTTTGGTTGCAATAGGTCAAAACCAACCCTTTCCTACAGCCAAGGTTCTATCTTCTAATCAAGAAGGTAATGAACCAAAGGTCCTATGTTCTGATCAAGGAGATAATGAACTTTTGGCTACACTAAGGGAATCTTTCAAGCGCCTTATAAATTTAGGTTTAGACCTAGCCTCACAAGACCCTGTCCCTCTCCAATATTTTTATATGGGTCTTGATAATATTGTCTTTGGAGGAGTTTTTCTTTCTTTATCCATTAGAGAAGCAAGGGTCATCCTTATTAGTGGACACACTCCTTGCATTAGCCTTCATGATGAACTCCTAGAGGTAAAGAAGGAATCATCCCCCAAACTAGAAGAGGAAGTTTTCATAGCAATATTACAAACTTTCCAATCCCACAATTTGGCTATCCATCCCAAACCAATTGTACTCCAAAATCCTCTGAGGGAAGAAGAAATTCTACCCTTGGAAATCCTTTCCAATGATTTTGGGAGGAGCATAAACTTCCCGCTTCATGAGAGACCTTTTAGTACATATAGTTTGAATCTTTTCAAGAAGGGATCTCTTTGGAAGCTTTTCAAATCCAATCCCTTTGAAGGACATTTAGAAAGACTCAAGGATGGCATGTCAAGTGATGCCATAGAAGGAGAGCAAAGCCATCTAGAATCCACTCCTATCTTCTCCCTTTCTATGCCCACATTAGATATAAAATTCGAACCCATCTTTAAACCCATCCTTGATCCCTATGAATCTTTCTATGCTCTTTCTCCTAAGCGATCCTAGAAATCCACCAAGACATCTAAAGCATAGGATTCATCAAGACCATAAGGAGGATCGAGAAGAGCAACATCAATGGCAAAAGAGCATTAAAAACCTATGTGCTATTTCCATTGAATGTGTAGGCGAGTCCTTATATGAGACCTACTCGAGAGGCAATACTAGGGAAATTTTGGACATTTATGCTGAATCACCCTTGGAAGTTGAAAATGATGGAGACTTCAATGAACAAGGAAGCTACTTTATAAAAACCCTATCAAGTCCTTGCTCGTATAAGAAATCTCTAGATTCACTTAGTCTCTCTAACATTGCCCAACACGAGATCTTCAACCCCCTTATGCTCCCTGTTCCTAAAGATTTTAAAAGGGTGGTTGAAGACACATATGTTTATCATAAACATTGCAGATCTCATTGTGTTGAATCTTGAGATTAGTACACATAAACTAGTGCTAGAGGAGAAACCACTTTGCCAATTCATATCTTGAAGGTTTCCCAAGGACAAGCTTAGTGTCCTAAAACAAGCACTGTTCAAACCATGACACGAGTATTCACCATTCTGCTACGCTGCCCTTGTGAAATGAGCATAGAGTTATAATTGTGAAAATATTCCTTCAGGTATTCTTGTCACTAACCATTGCAGGTTGGAGCAAAAAGATTGAAGGAACAACAAATGCAAGGTATGTCCAACCAATCATTATGCAACATTGAATTACATTCATCCAACCTTAATTTTTTGCAAAATTCAAGCTTGGGGGATAGACTTCCATAAACACATTTCTTGCCATGTTGCTACATTATCATGGTTGTCCCTACCTTTAAGACATGCTCAATTTGCTAAACAACAAACATACTCTTTCATCACCGTTTGAGTAAATCTCTATAATACTTTCATGCTACCCTTGTCTACCCTAGTAAGTGTTAGTTTAGAAGTAGTGTACATGCTTCTATTGGCTTTTAAATTAAGCATGGTGCTTAGGTTAAACAGCCTTCCTTAATCTGATTAGACATGGAGTCTAGTTTGGTTATTGAACTAAAAACTGCTAGTAAAGACAATGGTATATTTTGTTAGACTAACCCCTACAGAGAAACCCCAAAATTCAAAATGGGAAAGTCCTGAGATGAACTCATACTGGAGATGAAGAGAGACAGAATAATCTTGCACAAGGGAGACACAACTCATTCATAGCCAAAGAGAAAAAAGAGTGCCACAAAGCATGATCCACAATCAAAGCACTCACTCCATGGAAGCAGGTGAACAAATCTCCATCATGCCACTTGAAGACAAAGACCATCGTGGAGGATTTCGGATTGCAGTTGCATTCTCTTGTCAATTATTAATCATCGGGAATCAAGAAAGATTGACAGAGGAAAGCATGCAACTTTTTGCACCCTCACTAGATTGAGAAGCTGATGCATGAGGAAGGAAGGCCAACTCCTTTAGATGATCCAACCATGACCTTCCTCCTATCATGCTCTCATCGCTCTACACGCTGGTTTTGCAATCTCTCAATTAACTATTTCTTTATTTCTATAAGTTTGAGTTATTTCATAATGCCTATATATGATAATCAAATATAAGATAAAATCAATCCTCTAGAAAAGAAGTAATAGTGAATGTTTCTGTGCTAGTATGTTCAAATAAATTCTTCTATAGCATAGAAACTGACCCTTAGCTTTGTGACAACAATGCCCCTATCATTACTTGTATACTCCTTAGGGTATGTGTGTCCACTAATGATTCACAGGAATGAAACAATAAGAAGAGCTAACGGTCCAAGCACAAATTGAAGAGAGAACGAAACATGGCATTACTAAATGTAAGAAAGGAGTGCAACAGAGAAGACATTGGCGCATGAACAAAAGAACAAGAACGACCGACGAAGGAAAGCTTCCACAAGGTGCTATAGTGCTAGCAC
Organism: Saccharum hybrid cultivar R570; assembly: GCA_038087645.1. Lineage (NCBI taxonomy): Eukaryota > Viridiplantae > Streptophyta > Magnoliopsida > Poales > Poaceae > Saccharum > Saccharum hybrid cultivar. The sequence goes on along the minus strand of JAQSUU010000216.1, from coordinate 16,397,318 downwards.
GCTCCAACATTAAAGGTAACATCCTAAGGTTAGTGATCATCACATTAAAATCCTTTCCTTGATGCTGGTATACACATAAATAGAGAACCAACCATGTTTGAGTTACAACCTCATTTGACCCAACCTAATTAACTCAACATGCTTAGTTCTCTAATCTTTGTTCCTGTCACCACTTTCTTGATCTTATAATCTTAACTCAATGATCTGAAATGATTGCACGTCTTATCTTTGGAATATGACAGTCATAATCATAAAATCATTACACAATATGCATAGATAGACTATCATTCTATTAGGTTGAGTAATCTGATCTGCCAAATGTTTTAAATGCTACATTTACAATTATTCATTGATCCTATCACCCATGTCAAGTTCAAGAAAAACACATAAACATCAACTTTATCTTGCTCAATATGCCTAAGGTTAGAGAAGAATAAACTTTTGGTTCTGTTGGTGTTTTTCCACCAACAAAGCCCATGCACTTGATCTGCCTTGTCTCTATGAGCAGGACCCACTCTGAACATAATAGTAGAGGAGCTTGTCAACTCTCCAAGAATCCTACAAGTGAAGATCCTGGACCTACGAACATGTACAAAAATGCTGCCAGTTTCCACAACTAGTACTTCACTTCAAACTGCTGGAAGAGCAAGGAACATGGGTGACACCATCTCAAGAGGTGCAAGTTATCAAGGTCTCTACTATGGGACTAGATGGTGCACCTACAGAATGAACATGGTAAGAGTTCAGGAGACCTAAAACCACTGAACCCTTGCCGAAAGGTAAAATCAGTAGTTATCCATATTTATCCTTTTTCAGCATTGCATCAGTTTCCCTTTTCACATAGTTACTTTCCAGCAGTTGCATAATCATTCTCCTTTTAGCATGTTTACTTTTCTGCATTAGCATTGCATTAGAAAATAAAATAAATATATGTTTGCTTTGCTGCATCATAAATTATAAGCCCCATGTGAATAATTTTGTGGCATGTAAGGACCCATAGGAATATTCACTGTGGTGACATAAAATAAAATTAAATATGCATTCATCTTGTTAGACTTTCTCTACATTATAAAAATATAAAAAGTATTTGAGAGAAATCTTGTTGAAACTCTGCTTAAAAGAATCAAGAACAATCTTAAAAACTCTAGACAATTAAGGCTTGAGTGGCCAACCACTAACGCTTAATCTATTCCACAAGTTTTGTTGTCTATTTGAGTTCCACAGGATTTGAAGGACCAAGAAAAGCCAACAAGCAAGTGGATGTTCTATCCACTGGTGGAGCACTATCTCAACAATCATCAACATCAATTAATGCTCCACTAGAGGAGGAAGAACATCCCCGCTGCCAGTCTGCTACTTCATAAGATTGAACGACTATGTCAACATCCAGCTTGAGGGAAAGCATCCCCATGTATCCAGCTAAGTATTTTCTTCTCTCAGTTTTACCTTATTCTTTATGAGTCTTCTTATTTAGTAATAATAAAGTTCTAAAATAATAGAAACAAAATAAAAAGGGTGTGTCTAGTTTTCTTGTCTTTGTTCTTAAAGAAGTTGTTAATAAAAGAAGAATCTCGAATAATCTCTTGCATGAAAATGATGAATAGGCTCTGCTGTAATTCCTTTCAAGTACCTAGTTTTCAATCTTGAACTCTCCTGAGTTTTAGACACAACTGTTTTGATCTAAGATTTGCTCTGAACCTCAAACTCGTGGGTAGCGAATGCTTGATCTAAGTCTAGGTAGTTGGCGGATATGATATGGGAAGGTTTTGAGCTGCTGTTTATCATGCTCCCAGAGATACAGAGTTCTAGAGAATTTATCTTTGAAAATTAAAAATCCTGCATGATGAGTTCCTATATGACGAGAGTTTAATTCCTACCACAGCCATATATACATGCATACTAGATTAGGAAAGACTTTCACTTGTTAGCTTAGCTGCTTGTAAGCATTGAGTGTGGTCAGTCTGTGTTGACCCTAGGGGATTAGTCATGCGGTTAAAATCAAGATTCACGTGCCCTCCACCTACTTATGCTACTTCTACCCTGGAGGTATGCATTTAAATATTTTCCATTAGACACATCCCAACAAGTTGTTCTGCTCCTATACTGGGAGTGAACAGAACCCTTCTTCCATTGCTAGCCCCTTTTGTTATAAGCTCCAACATTTCTGTTGCTATATCTTATTTATGTTTCCAAAAAGATACTTGGGAATTATTCCATCGTATTCAGTTCCAATAAAAAAACAAAAGAAAAGAGAGTGAGAAAGAAAAATAAAGAGAGAATAAAAGGACAAGGGTCATAATTATGAGAGATTTTTCAGCAACCCAAGTTCTCACCAAGTTCTTCAAAGTTTAAGAGAGGTATAGATTTCTTTCAAGGAGCAAAAGTAGAAATAGATATTCACCATTTTTCCTCTACCCTTCATTTCCACTTACATCCACCATCATTACCACTATAGACATATCCACTTAGCCTATATTTAGGATCACACACATGCATATCTTGATTTGACTGTATGGCCGAACTTGTCCCTCTGGATCCATGTGTCTGACTATGCAATAAATGTTTGCAAGTATGGATTCCTTGTCTCCCACCTATAAGCTCCAAATAGACCTATTAGAAGTAGGGTGAGAGAGAGAAGGTATAATGTTACTATGCCTTATGCCAAAAATACCACATATTTTGAGAGAAGAGAGAAGGCATACACCATAAATGCCTTGGTGAGGATCCAGAAATACCATAAAGGAGAGACATGAAAGGGTCATACACAGGAATCTGTGAGTTTTATTTGAAAACCCTGCAAAACTCTAGAATAATGGTTGATCAAAGAGCTTGAGACATAGCACTTGACTTGACCGTTTTATCTTTCAACTGCTCAAGACCCAAGTGATGGCTACAAGCCCCATGGTAAAAGGTCTCCAAACAGACCGAACCGACCTTCCACTTGAGCCTCGTCACCTAGGAGTCCCATCGAGTGCGTCCAAAATGATTTCTATGCCTATGGTATGTTCGATGCAAACCGTGCACCTATCTTGCGTCATGTTTAGCATACCTCCATATAGACTGAATAGAGCTCCACCAGGCCCTCGCCACCTCGGAGTACCATTGGGTGCGTCTAAAACAATTTATGAGCCTATGGTATGTTTAACGCAAACCGAGCACCTATCTTGCACCGATGCTAACACTGTCTCAAAACAGATGGAAACGAGATTCCACATGACTCACGTCACCTAGGAGTTCCATCGGATGCCTCCAATACTATTTCCGAGCCTACGGTATTTCGATGCAAACTATGCACCAATCTTGCATCAAGAGTAGCACTATCTCCAAACAGACTGAACTGAGCTTCCACTTGAGCCTCGTCACTTAGGAGTCCCATCGAGTGCATCCAGAACGATTTCTATGCCTATGGTATGTTCGGTGCAAACCGTGCACCTATCCTGCACTAACACTAACACTAACACAGTTTCCAAACGGACTAAAATGAGATTCCACATGAGCCACGTCACTTACGAGTTCCATCGGGTGCGTCCAAAACTATTTCTATGTCTATGGTACGTTCAGTGCAAACCTTGCAACTATCTTACACTAACACTAACACTGTGTCCAAATGGACTAAAACACGATTACACACGACCCACATCACTTACGAGTTCCATCGGGTGAATCCAAAACTATTTATGCACCTATCTTGTGTCAAGATTAGCACTATCTCCAAATGGACCGAACAGAGCTCCACTAGACCCTCATCACCTAGGAGAACCTTCGGGCTTCGGGTGCATCTAAAATGATTTATGAGCCCATGGTACGTTTGACGCAAACCGAGCACCTATCTTGCACCGACGCTAACACTATCTCAAAACAGAACGAAATGAGATTCAACATGACCCACGTCACCTAGGAGTTCCATCGGGTGCCTCCAATACAATTTTCGAGCCTACTGTACGTTCAACGCAAACCGTGCCACAATCTTGCATCAAGAGTAGCACTATCTCCAAATGGACCGAACCGAGCTTTCACTTGAGCCACGTCTCCTAGGAGGTCCATCGAGTGCGTCCAAAATGATTTCTATGCCTACGGTATGCTCAATGCAAACTGTGCACCTATCTTGCACATACACTAACACTGTCTCCACACGGACTAAAACGAGATTTCACACGACCCACGTCACTTACGAGTTCCATCGGTTGCGTCCAAAACTATTTATGAGCCTATGGTTCATTCCGTGCAAACCGTGCACCAACCTTGCATTAAGATTAGCACTATCTCCAAACGGACCAACAGAGCTCCACCAAACCCTCACCACCTAGGAGTACCATCGGGTGCGTCTAAAACGATTTATGAGCCTAGGGTATGTTTGACGTAAACCAAGCACCAATCTTGCAACGACGCTAACACTATCTGAAAATAGATCAAAACGAGATTCCACATGACCCACGTCACCTAGCAGTTTCATCAGGTGCCTTCAATACTATTTCCGAGCCTACTGTACGTTTGACACAAACCTAGCACCTATCTTGCACTATCTCAAAATGAACCAAACCGAGCTTCCACTTGAGCCTCGTCACCTAGGAGTCCCATCGAGTGCGTCCAAAACGATTTCTATGCCTATGGTATGTTCGGTGCAAACCGTGCACCTATCTTACACTGACACTAACACGATGTCCAAACAGACTAAAACGAGATTCCACACGACCCACGTAAGTTCCGATTTCCATCGGGTGCATCCAAAACTATTTATGAGCCTATGCTACGTTCAGTGTAAACCATGCACCTATCTTGCATCAAGATTAGTACTATCTCCCAACGGACCGAACAGAGCTCCACCAGACTCTCGTCACCTAGAAGTACCATCGGGTGCATCTAAAACGATTTATGAGCTTATGGTACGTTTGACGCAAACCGAGTACCTATCTTGCACAGACGCTAAAACTGTCTCAAAATAGATCAAAATGAGATTCTACATGACCCTCGTCACCTAAGAGTTTCATCAGTTGCCTCCAATTCTATTTCCGAGCCTACAGTACGTTCGACGCAAATCTTGCACCAATCTTGCATCAAGAGTAGCACTATCTCCAAACAGACCGAACTGAGCTCCCAGTTGAGCCCCGTCTCCTAGGAGTCCCATCGAGTGCGTCCCAAACGATTTCTATGTCTATGGTATGTTTGGTGCAAACCAGGCAGCTATCTTGCACTGACACTAACAATCTCTCCAAACGAACTAAAATGAGATTCCATAGGACTCACGTCACTTACGAGTTCCATCGGGTGCATACAAAACTATTTATGAGCCTATGGTACGTTCAGTGCAAACCATACACCTATCTTGCATCAAGATTAGCACTATCTCCAAACGGACCGAACAGAGCTCCACCAGACCCTCATCACCTAGATGTACCATCCGGTGCGTCTAAAATGATATATGAGCCCATGGTACGTTTGACGCAAACCGAGCACCTATCTTGCACCAACGCTAACACTGTCTCAAAATAGATCGAAATGAGATTCTACATGACTCATGTCACCTAGGAGTTCCATCGGTTGCCTCCAATTCTATTTTTGAGCCCACAATACGTTCAACGCAAACCGTGCACCAATCTTGCTTCAAGAGTAGCACTATCACCAAATGGACCAAACCGAGCTTCCACTTGAGCCTCATCTCCTAGGAGACCCATTGAGTGCATCCAAAACGATTTATATGCCTACGATATGTTTGGTGCAAACTATGCACCTGTCTTGCACTGACACTAACACTATCTCCAAACAGACTAAAATGAGATTCCACACGACCCATGTCACTTATGAGTTCCATGGGGTGCGTCCAAAAATATTTATGAACCTATGGTTTTTTTTGTGCAAACCATGCACCTATCTTGCGTCAAGATTAGCACTATCTCCAAACCGACCGAACAGAGCTCCACCACACCCTCGCCTCCTAGGAGTACCATCGAGTGCGTCTAAAATGATTTATGAGCCTATGGTATGTTTGACACAAACCGAGCACCTATCTTGCACCGACGCTAACACTATCTCAAAACAGATCGAAACAAGATTCCACATGACTCACGTCACCTTGGAGTTCCATCGGTTGCCTCCAATACTATTTTTGAGCCTACAGGACGATCGACACAAACCATGCACCAATCTTGCACCAATCCAAATGGACCGAACCGAGCTTCCACTTGAGCCTCGTCAACTAGGAGTCCCATCGAGTGTGTCCAAAATGATTTCTATGCCTTTGGACCGTGCACCTATCTTTGCACTGACGCTAGCACTATGTCTAAATGGACTAAAACAAGATTCCACATGACCCACATCACTTACGAGTTCCATCGGGTGCGTCCAATACTTTTATGAGCCTATGGTTCGTTCCGTGCAAACCATGCACCTATCTTGTGTCAAAATTAGCACTATCTCCAAACGGACCGAACAGAGCTCCACCAGACCTTCGTCACCTAGGTGTACCATCGTGTGCGTCTAAAACGATTTATGAGCCAATGGTATGTTTGACACAAACCGAGCAACTATCTTGCACCGATGCTAACACTATCTCAAAATAGATCGAAACGAGATTCCACATGACTCACATTAACTAGGAGTTCCATCGGGTGCCTCCAATAGTATTTTCGAGCCTACGGTACGTTCGACGCAAACTGTGCACCAATCTTGCATCAAGAGTAGCACTATCTCCAAATAGACCGAACCAAGCTTCCACTTGAGCCATGTCAACTAGGAGTCCCATCGAGTGCGTCCAAAACAATTTCTATGCCTTTGGTATGTTCGATGCAAACCGTGCACCTATCTTACATCAAGATTTGCACTATATCCAAACAGACTGAATAGAGCTCCACTAGACCCTCGCCACCTCAGAGTACCATTGGGTGCGTCTAAAATGATTTATGAGCCTATGGTATGTTTAACGCAAACCGAGCACCTATCTTGCACTGACGCTAACACTGTCTTAAAATAGAACGAAACGAGATTCCACATGACTCACGTCACCTAGGAGTTCCATTGGGTCCCTCTTATACTATTTCTGAGCCTACGGTACGTTCGATGCAAACCGTGCACCAATATTGCATCAAGAGTAGCACTATCTCCAAATGGACCGAACCAAGCTTCCACTTGAGCCTCGTCACCTAGGAGTCCCATCGAGTGTGTCCAAAATTATTTCTATGCCTATGGTATGTTCAGTGCAAACCATGCACCTATCTTTGCACTGACACTAGCATTGTGTCTAAACAGACTAAAACGAGATTCCACATGATCCACGTCACTTACGAGTTCCGTCGGGTGTGTCAAAAACTATTTATGAGCCTATGGTTCATACCATGCAATCCATGTACCTATCTTGTGTCAAGATTAGCACTATCTCCCAATGGATCGAACAAAGCTCCGCCAAACCCTCGTCACCTAGGAGTACCATCGGGTAACTCAAAAATGATTTATGAGCCTATTGTACGTTTGACACAAACCGAGCACCTATCTTGCACCGACGCTAACACTGTCTTAAAACAGAACGAAACGAGATTCCACATGACTCACGTCACCTAGGAGTTCCATTGGGTCCCTCTTATACTATTTCTGAGCCTACGGTACGTTCGATGCAAACCGTGCACCAATATTGCATCAAGAGTAGCACTATCTCCAAATGGACCGAACCGAGCTTCCACTTGAGCCTCGTCACCTAGGAGTCCCATCGAGTGTGTCCAAAATTATTTCTATGCCTATGGTATGTTCAGTGCAAACCATGCACCTATCTTTGCACTGACACTAGCATTGTGTCTAAACGGACTAAAACGAGATTCCACATGACCCACGTCACTTACGAGTTCCGTCGGGTGTGTCAAAAACTATTTATGAGCCTAGGGTTCATACCATGCAATCCATGTACCTATCTTGTGTCAAGATTAGCACTATCTCCCAATGGATCGAACAAAGCTCCGCCAAACCCTCGTCACCTAGGAGTACCATCGGGTAACTCAAAAATGATTTATGAGCCTATTGTACGTTTGACACAAACCGAGCACCTATCTTGCACCGACGCTAACACTATCTTAAAACAGATCAAAACGAGATTCCACATGACCCACGTCACGAAGGAGTTCCATCGGGTGCCTCCAATAATATTTCTTAGCCGACGGTACGTTCGACGCAAACCGTGCACCAATCTTGCATCAAGAGTTGCACTATCTCAAAACAGACCGAACCGAGCTTCCACTTGAACCTCGTCACGTAGGAACCCCGTCGAGTGCTTCCAAAATGATTTCTATGCATATGGTAGGTTCGGTGCAAACCGTGCACCTATCTTGCACTTACACTAACACTATGTCCAAACAGACTAAAACGAGATTCCACACAACCCACGTCACTTACGAGTTCCATCGGGTGTGTCCAAAACTATTTATGAGCCTATGGCTTGTTCTGTGCAAACCATGCACCTATCTTGTGTCAAGATTAGCACTATCTCCAAACGGACCGAACGGAGCTCCACTAGACCCTCATCACCTAGGAGAACCTTTGGGCTTCGGGTGCATCTAAAACGATTTATGAGCCCATGGTACGTTTGACGCAAACCGAGCACCTATCTTGCACCGACGTTAACACTGTCTCAAAAGAGAACGAAATGAGATTCAACATGACCCATGTCACCTAGGAGTTCCATCGGGTGCCTCCAATACTATTTTCAAGCCTACTGTACATTCAACGCAAACCGTGCCACAATCTTGCACCAAGAGTAGCACTATCTCCAAACAGACCGAACCGAGCTTCCTCTTGAGCCATGTCACCTAGGAGTCCCATCGAGTGCGTCCAAAACAATTTCTATGCCTTTGGTATGTTCGATGCAAACCGTGCACCTATCTTACATCAAGATTTGCACTATATCCAAACAGACTGAACAGAGCTCCACTAGACCCTCGCCACCTCAGAGTACCATTGGGTGCGTCTAAAATGATTTATGAGCCTATGGTACGTTTAACGCAAACCGAGCACCTATCTTGCACCGACGCTAACACTGTCTTAAAATAGAACGAAACGAGATTCCACATGACTCACATCACCTAGGAGTTCCATTGGGTCCCTCTTATACTATTTCCGAGCCTACGGTACGTTCGACGCAAACCGTGCACCAATCTTGCATCAAGAGTAGCACTATCTCCAAATGGACCGAACCGAGCTTCCACTTGAGCCTCGTCACCTAGGAGTCTCATCGAGTGTGTCCAAAATTATTTCTATGCCTATGGTATGTTCAGTGCAAACCGTGCACCTATCTTTGCACTGACACTAGCATTGTGTCTAAACGGACTAAAACGAGATTCCACATGACCCACGTCACTTACGAGTTCCGTCGGGTGTGTCAAAAACTATTTATGAGCCTATGGTTCATCCCATGCAATCCATGTACCTATCTTGTGTCAAGATTAGCACTATCTCCCAATGGACCGAACAAAGCTTCGCCAAACCCTCGTCACCTAGGAGTACCATCGGGTAACTCAAAAATGATTTATGAGCCTATGGTACGTTTGACACAAACCGAGCACCTGTCTTGCACCGACGCTAACACTGTCTTAAAACAGATCAAAACGAGATTCCACATGACCCACGTCACGAAGGAGTTCCATCGGGTGCCTCCAATAATATTTCTGAGCCTGCGGTACGTTCGACGCAAACCGTGCACCAATCTTGCATCAAGAGTTGCACTATCTCAAAACAGACCGAACCGAGCTTCCACTTGAACCTCGTCACCTAGGAGCCCCGTCGAGTGCTTCCAAAACGATTTCTATGCCTATGGTAGGTTCGGTGCAAACCGTGCACCTATCTTGCACTTACACTAACACTATGTCCAAACGGACTAAAACGAGATTCCACACGACCCACGTCACTTACGAGTTCCATCGGGTGCGTCCAAAACTATTTATGAGCCTATGGCTTGTTCTGTGCAAACCATGCACCTATCTTGTGTCAAGATTAGCACTATCTCCAAACGGACCGAACGGAGCTCCACTAGACCCTCATCACCTAGGAGAACCTTTGGGCTTCGGGTGCATCTAAAACGATTTGTGAGCCCATGGTACGTTTGACGCAAACCGAGCACCTATCTTGCACCGACGTTAACACTGTCTCAAAAGAGAACGAAATGAGATTCAACATGACCCACGTCATCTAGGAGTTCCATCGGGTGCCTCCAATACTATTTTTGAGCCTACTGTACGTTCAACGCAAACCGTGCCACAATCTTGCATCAAGAGTAGCACTATCTCCAAACGGACCGAACCGAGCTTCCACTTGAGCCTCGTCACCTAGGAGTCCCATTGAGTGCGTCCAAAATGATTTTTCTGCATATACTATGTTCATTGCAAACCATGCACCTATCTTGCACTGACACTAACACTATCTCCAAATGGACTAAAACGAGATTCCACTTGACCCACGTCACTTACGAGTTCCATCGGGTGCGTCCAAAACTATTTATGAGCCTATGGTACATTCAGTGCAAACCATGCACCTATCTTGCATCAAAATTAGCACTATCTCCAAACGGATCGAACAGAGCTCCACCAGACCCTCGTCACCTAGAAGTACCATCGGGTGCATCTAAAACGATTTATGAGCCTATGGTACGTTTAACGCAAACACTGTCTCAAAACAGATCGAAACGAGATTCCTCATGACTCACGTCAACTAGGAGTTCCATCGGTTGCCTCCAATACTATTTCCGAGCCTACGGTATGTTCGACGCAAACCGTGCACCAATCTTGCATTAAGAGTAGCACTATCTCCAAAGAGACCGAACCGAGCTTCCACTTGAGCCTCGTCACCTAGGAGTCCGATCGAGTGTGTCCAAAACGATTTCTATGCCTATGGTATGTTCCGTGCAAACCGTGCACCTATCATGCGTGTTGGTATAAATTAAGTGCAACTAAAATATGAAGGATTCTGCAAGCGCACAGAACATACCGTTGTGGCATTTTGTCGAGAGTAAACCAAGTATCGTTATTTATATTTTACCACAGGGAAGCAAGGGTTAAAGAATCTGATAATTCAGCATCATGTATCTACTAACCTAGTAAACCAACTAGAATATAGCAGGGGTAAATGATATATGAAATGATAGGATTTATGTAATATGACACACATGGGATAGGTCACTAAAGATATGCAACTAGTTAACTTGGGAGGTCAATGGGTGAGGTAGATTCCTATGATATTCTTATCACATGGTAAAGGTATACCCAACTAAGCTAAGAGTTACCACACACTAATGCACTTTGGGACACCACTAGACAGGAGAGAGCACCACAAAGGAAACCTCTACTGACGTGACTACGGTCCTACAATTTAAGAACCTGCTCGATAGATATGGACGGGGCTGTCACCTCTTGTAAGTACCATACAGCTAGGGAATAGGGTGTACTCATAGGCAAAGCATCGTGTAAGCACCAGCTTACATGAGGCTCGGCTACCTAGCCTAGTCGACAAACTAGAAGGTTAAGCGCTCTATGAACTAGCACACAAAAGGAATGATAAACTCAACTAGCAAGATATATTCAAAGTAAGCATAGCCATGTAAATAAGAGAATAAGTATAAGTCTTACAGAATATTGAAGTGAAGATACAAGGCTTTACCAAGCCTCCATGACTAGATTCAGAACCTTGAGCAAGATCCCAACTTGACCCTCTCTCCTGAGATACTAATCTACTACATTGAAGAAGCTAGACCTAATCCCCTAGAGAGGTCATCATTTCATGGGACACCTTTGACCTGATCCCGGCTGGGAGATAATGAATTAGGGTTTAGGGGGATGCCTCCTCTAGGAGCTAGGGGCTTTGCTTATATAGCCCTCTAGGAAGCACCACAGCCCTCGGATCAAACCGACCTTGATCTATGATTAATATTCATCCTCAAAGGCGGTGGAGGGGTGATCTGCGAGATGGAGCTTGATTTGCTATAGGACCTGGGCGCCCGCCCAAAGGGCTGGGCTTCTGCCCTATCCCTTGGCCCAAATGGGCTCATATTTAGTGTGGGCTGATTGATCTTTTTGTTAGCTTTGATTCGCCTGGTGGATCACCTAAAACAGAGTTCGGATGAGGGAGATATGCCCGTTTTACTCCGGACTGCTCTTGGAGCCCATTTGCAATCTTTCGGAAGACGTAACTTTGTCGTCTGGACTCCGATTTGGGTGAACAAAAACTCTATTTCATGTGTCTCGACGAGCTCTATGCAATGGTTCACTTTATTTCATCATTTGAGATACTTCTATTGGTGATTCTGGTCTTTTTTAGTTTAACCCCTACAAAACATAGATTCACCAAAACTCGTGGAATTATGTTAGTAGACCCCCTATATCTAAGAGATAATTATGTTTAGGTCCTTTTTCATGTTTCGTTGATGGTTAAAATTGACACTTATCTACCATCAACAACTCCCCCAAGCTTACCCTTTTGCTCATCCCTAAGCAAAGATAAACTCAGTGATGGATCAGGAGTTGCTACAATGCTTTTATGCCTCAAAAGTACACATGCGTTCAGACAAGAACTCTCCTCTGGATTGGAACGAACTATCCTGATTTCAAATCCACTCATATTGCCTTTTACCATGGGGCTTGTAGCCGTCACTTGGGTCTTAAGTAGTTGAAAGATAGAACGGTCGAGTCAAGCGCCATGTCTCAAGGTCTTTGATCAACAATTATTCCAGAGTTTTTGTAAGATTTTCAAATAAAACTCAGAGACTCCTGTGTATGACCCTCTCATGTCTCTCCTCTATGGTATTTTTGGATCCTTACCAAGGCATTTATGGTGTGTGCTTTCTCTCTTCTCTCAAGATATGTTGTATTTTTGGCATTAGGCATAGTAACATTATGCCTTCTCTCTCACCCTACTTCTAATAGGCTTATATGGAGCTCATAGGTGGGGAGACAAGGAATTCATACTTGCAAACATTTATTGCATAGTCAGACCATGGATCCAGAGGGACAAGTCCGGCCATACAGTCAAATCAAGATGTACATGTGTGTGATCCTAAATTTGGGCTGAGTGGATATGTAGTGGAAATGATGGAGGATGTAAGATGTAAGTGGAAATAAGGGGGTAGAAGAATAATGTTGAACATCTAATTCTACTTTTGCTCCTTGAAGGAATTTTATACCTCCCTTAAACTTTGAAGAACTTGAAGAGAACTTGGGTTGCTGAAAATCTCTCATAATTAGGACCCTTGTCCTTTTATTCTCTCTTTATTTTTTCTTTCTCACTCTCCCCTTTTTTTCTCTCTCTCTTTTTGTTCTTTTTTACAACTGAATACGGTGGAATAATTCCCAAGTATCTTTTTGGAAACATAGATAAGAGGTAGCAATGGAAATACTAGAGCTTAAAACAAAAGGGGCTAGCAATGGATGAAAGGTTTTGTTCACTCCCAGTGTAGGAGCAGAACAACTTGTGTGGGTTGTGTCTAATGGAAAATATTTAGATGCGTACTTCCAGGGTAGAAGCGGCATAAGTAGGTGGAGTGCACACGAATCTTGATTTTAACCGCATGACTAATCGCCTAGGGTCAACACAGACTGACCACACTCAATGCTTACAAGCAGCTAAGCTAACAAGTGAAAGTCTTTCCTAATCTAGTAAGCAGTATATATGGTTGTGGTAGGAATTAAACTCTCGTCATATAGGAACTCATCATGCAGATATTTTTAGTTTTCAAAAGATAAATTCTCTAGAACTCTAGTATCTCTAGGAACAAGATAAACAGCAGCTCAAACCTTCCCATATCATATCCGCCAACTACCTAGACTTAGATCAAGCATTCGCTACCCACAAGTTTTAGGTTCAGAGCAAATCTTAGATCAAAATAATTGTGTTCCAAAACTTGGAAGAGTTCGAGGTTGAAAACTAGGTACTTGAAAGGAATTACAACAAAGCAACTATTCATCATTTCCATGTAAGAGATCATTCTAGGGGTTCACTTTAGCAAGGTAAAACTTTGTGCACTCTCCTATATTTATTTAGCAAACTTAAAGATCATACATAAATATATAGAAAGGGAAACATTTATTTGGATTTCTAAAGGTTATGCATCTTTTTATTTGTTTCATATATCAAAGAAGAAATATATAAGTAAATAGATAGGTAAGAAAATACTTAGCTGGATACATGAGGGATGCTCTCCCCTAAGCTAGATGTTGACATAGTCTTGCTTGATGAAGTTGATAGGTAGTGGAGATGTTCTTCCTCTGTTAGAGTGTTTATGTTGATGACGGTTGAGACAGCACTCCTACAGGGGACATATTGTCCTTCTGTCTGTATGATCCTTTGAATTCTATGAAACTCAAATAGACAACAAATCTTGTGGAACTGACTAAGTGTTAGTGATAAACCTCTAAGCCTTGGGCATCTAGAACCTCTTGAAAAATGTATCTTTCTAGTAAGATCTCTTTGGCAATATTTTTGTACTTTTACACTATGCAAGAAATTATAAAGAATGATGAATGCATATTTATTTTATTTTTATGCCACCATAGCAAATAGACTTATGGGTTTTATACCACAAATTTATTCAAATGGGGCATAGTAGTTTTGAGATGCAATGCAAGACATATTTATTTTCTTTTCTAATGCAGATGTAACAAAGTAAAATATGCAACATGAATTGATTATGCTAATGTGGATAAGTAAATATGCTAAAGGAAAAACTTATGCAATGCTAAAAAAGAAATATGGATAACTACCAAGTTTACCTCCATGGTGAGGGTTTGGCAATTCAAGTCCTCCAAACATGACTTCTTGTCATGTTCACTCCTTAGGTGCATCATCTTATCTCAAAGGTACAAACCTTGCACCTCTTGAGATGGTAACTCTAAGGAAGGTGTCACCCATGTTTTTTTTCAGCAGTTTGAACTGAAACTTTAATTGTGGAAGCTGGCAACATCTCTTTCAGTGTGCATGTTGCAGGTTCAGACTCTTACTTGTAGGGTTTGGGAAATCAACTAATTCCCCTTCATTTTTCTTGAAGTGTGTCCTGCTTGCAAAGACAAGGTAGAGATCAAGTGCATAGATCTTGTTGGTGGAAAAACACCAATAGAACCATAACCCTATTTATTCTTCTTTAACCTTAGGCACATTGAACATGATGAGATTGATGTGTGTTGTTCATTTTATGGGTGGCAAGATTAGAAGGACGGGCATGAATGTAGCATTTAAATACTTTTGTCAAAAAGAGTGGAATTGCTTAACCAATGGAAGAATTGTCAACTTTACATTTATGTATCAAACATTTTCATGATTAAGACAATCATCTCCCAAAGATGCAACATTTAACTCATTTAATTATGTCTATGAAATCAAGATAGTGATGTTATGAACAAGCTTAAAAAACAAGACATGTTTAGTCAGATTGAATCAAGCAAGTTGTAACTCGAACATGTTTATTCTTTTCTTTAGGTGTGTACTAGAGTCATGGTAAAGCTTTATAAATAATGACCACTTACCTTAGGATGTTACCTTTATAACTAGAGCACCTTGTGATGAAGAGTAGATGCTTCTAGTGGTCCTTTCCTTCTTCTTGGTTTTTGCCTCGCTCGGTGCATCTCTCTTCTTGACTTGTTCATGAGCATCTTGTCTTCTAGATTTGCACTCCTTCTTTCTCCTTCCTCTTCTCTCTTTTTTTATTATGTCCAGACCTTTTGCTCCACTCATTGTTTTTTCTCAGCTTGCCAGAGTGACGGGGGCTTGGGAGGAGGAAGAGCATTGTTGGATCATCTTTTAGAGGAATTGATGGCCTTTCTCTCCCAAGCTTGAGCCTTGTCGTCGCTGGTTGCTTGAAGCCAAGTGTGAGTGTTGAATCATCCCTCAAAGTGTGTTATAACTCCATGTCCTTAGACATTGTTCGTCCTTTGTTCTTAAATTTGTTGGAGAGGGCTCTTGATTCTAGATCCATTGAGCAAAGATCTCTCCTTTGCATTCTACTTTTCTTTGGACTGTCCAATGTTGGAGATGAGGATATAGATAGTTGCATGATCTTCTTTCATCAACCATTCTTGATTTTTGTTGAGTCTTAGTTGACGAATTGATGTTCATTGGAGATGTAGACTCGAGTTCTTCCTTGATGGTCTTTATCTTCTAGCAGCATGGCGAAGAGTTGTTCAGTCAATGATACGCCATTTGCCTTGATGATCAAGGAAGGAGCTTCATTAATATTTGCATGTAGGCTTCATTTCCAATGGCTTAGGGACATCGTCTTGCAACCATAATCATGGTCTTTCAAGGATTGGTCAGTAGTTAGCCCTTGATTGGTGATTAGTTGACACAAGGATGCATGCTATCATGCCATCCTTGTCCTTGCCACTGACGTGCAAGATGGTTTCTTCAAGAACAATGAGAGCAGGTCTTTTGTTGCTAAAATGAGGTGAGTTGTGCCCTGCTCCTCATCGGCATCCTAGCTTGAGTTTTGGGAAGGCTCAATGCTAGGTTGTCTTCACACTGCTTATGACATGTTGCTTTGTTCATCCACTTCCATTAAGTGAGTGCTTTTGTTGTAGATTCTTCGTACGACACTCGTCTCTTCTTTGTTCATCACTAAAGTGGTGGCTTGTCAAACCAAACCATGAACAGGCACATCATAATATCTTTCTTTCCTGCAAAATATTAGTGGACACATACTCGAAGGATTGCAACGATTTCAAACTATGGGCTATTATCCACTATTTATTTGAATTTCATCTATGCTAATAAAGAGATGGTTTTTGAGTTACTTTAGCATAAGATTTATTTATCATGTTTTCTAACAACCCCTTTTTTGGCACTTTAACATGGTTCAAGGCAAAGGTAACTTGCAGCAAAAGATAATGTGAATGATATTTGATACTTACAATTCTTCTTTGGATGATGAATGAGCTGTATCTTTTGTGCAAAGTTGTTGGAGTTCATCATATGCCTTGCTTCATCTTCGAAGTGAGTTCATTTCTTGACTTACCCAAATTGGATTTGAGAGTTTTCTGCAGGGGTTAGTCTAACAAAATAACTAGTATCTACTAAAGCACATTTTTAGTTCAATAACCAAACTAGACTCCATGTCTTAATTGGGTTAAGGAAGACAATTTAACCTAAGCACCACGCTTAATTTAAAAAGCCTTTGGAAGGACCCTCGAAGCACTTCCAAACCAAAGCATACTCTAGTAGACAAAGGTAGCATGAAAGCACTATAGAGATTTACTCAATTAGAGACGAAGGAGCATGATCATGGTGAGGAATATTTTTTTTCTTTTTAGATGACATGGATGCATGTAGGAAACTAAACATGCAATGAATTTGATATTAGAAAATTTAAACTAAATGGAGTGAATGCATAAATTGTTAAAAGTAAACATGTAGTGGAATGCAAGAATTAAAAGATAACTACTCATAAATTTAAAGTCCATGAGCAAGACTATCACACCTTTTCTTGATCATACTTACCATGACTCACATGATAGAATTTGTGAGTGGTGCAGCTTCTAAGTTCGTCACTTGAGATGTGAGTTAAATTCTTGTGACAAAGACCTTTTCTTCAATCTACACATGGTTAGAAATAATATATATGTATACGCAAACCTGTGAGGTGGCAGGGTTCTAGTGTTGATGAATGTTGAATGTTGAGGGACCCTGGGCTCTTCAATTTCTTGTGGAAGCTTGTCTAAAGGTCGAAATGGCATCTTTTGTCCTGTCTATTCCACACTCAATAGAACAAGGGTAATCCTACTAAAGCTAGTGATACACTAAATTAGTAGACATCAAGATCATTATCAAAATCTTTACGCCAATTGCTTCCCCAGCAACGGCGCCAAAAATGCTTGTTGGTATAAATTAAGTGCAACTAAAATATGAAGGATTCTAAAAGCGCATAGAACATACCATTGTAGCATTTTACCGGGAGTAAACCAGGTATCGTTATTTATATTTTACCATAGGGAAGCAAGGGTTAAAGAATCTGATAATTCACCATCATGTATCTACTAACCTAGTAAACCAACTAGACTATAGCAGGGGTAAATGATATATGAAATGATAGGATTTATGTAATATGACACACATGGGATAGGTCACTAAAGATATGCAACTAGTTAACTTGGGAGGTCAACGGGTGAGGTAGATTCCTATGATATTCTTATCACAAGGTTTTGGTATACCCAACTATGTTAAGACTTACCACACTCTTGTGCACTTTGGGATGCCACTAGACAGGAGAGAGCACCACAAAGGATACCTCTACTGACGTGACTACGGTCCAACAATTTAAGAACCTGCTCGATAGATATGGACGGGGCTGTCACCTCCCGTAACTACCATATAGCTAGGGAACAGGGTGAACTCATAGGCAGAGCATCGTGTAAGCACCACGCTTACATGAGGCTCGACTACCTAGCCTAGTCGGCAAACTAGAAGGCTAAGCGCTCTATGAACTAGCACACAAAATGAATGATAAACTCAACTAGCATGATATATGAAAAGTAAGCATATCCATGTAAATAAGAGAATAAGTATAAGTCTTATAGAATGTTGAAGTGAAGATACAAGGCTTTACCAAGCCTCCATGACTAGATTCGGAACCTTGAGCAAGATCCCAACTCGACCCTCTCTCCTACGATACTAATCTACTATATTGAATAAGCTAGACCTAATCCCCTAGAGAGGTCATCCTTTCATGGGACACCTCTGACTTGATCCCGGCTGGGAGATAATGAATTAGGGTTTAGGGGGATGCCTCCTCTAGGAGCCAGGGGCCTTGCTTATATAGCCCTCTAGGAAGCACCACAGCCCTCGGATCAAACTGACCTTGATCTATGATTAATATTCATCCTCAAAGGCGGTGGAGGGGTGATCCGCGAGACGAAGCCTGATTGGCTATAGGACCTGGGCGCCCGCCCAAAGGGCTCGGCGGCGGCCCCATCCCTTAGCCCAAATGGGCTCATATTTAGTGCGGGCTGATTGATCTTTTTGTTAGCTTCGATTCGCCTGGTGGATCACCTAAAACGGAGTTCGGATGAGGGAGATATGCCCGTTTTACTCCGTATTGCTCTTGGAGCCCATTTGCAATATTTCGGAAGCCATAACTTTGTCGTCTGGACTCTGATTTGGGTGAACCAAAACTCTATTTCATGTGTCTCGATGAGCTCTATGCAATGGTTCGCTTTATTTCATCATTTGAGATACTTCTATTTGGTGATTCTGGTCTTTTTTTAGTTTAACCCCTGCAAAACATAGATTCACCAAAACTCGTGGAATTATGTTAGTATACCCACTATATCTAAGAGATAATTATGTTTAGATCCTTTTTCATGTTTCGTTGATGGTTAAAGTTGACACTTATCTACCATCAACTCCCCCAAGCTTACCCTTTGCTCATCCCTAAATAAAGATAAACTCAGTGATGGATGAGGAGTTGCTACAATGCTTTCATGCCTCAGAAGTACACATGCGTTCAAACAAGAACTCTCCTCCGGATTGGAACGAACTATCCTGATTTTAAATCCACTCATATTACCTTTTACTATGGGGCTTATAGCCATCACTTGGGTCTTGAGTAGTTGAAAGATAGAATGGTTGAGTCAAGCAACATGTCTCAAGCTCTTTGATCAACTATTATTTCGGAGTTTTTGCAAGATTTTCAAATAAAACTCAGAGATTTCTGTGTATGACCCTATCATGTCTCTCCTATATGGTATTTTTGGATCCTTACCAAGGCATTTATGGTGTGTGCTTTCTCTCTTCTCTCAAGATATGTTGTATTTTTGGCATTAGGCATAGTAACATTATGCCTTCTCTCTCTCACCCTACTTCTAATAGGCTTATATGGAGCTCATAGGTGGGGAGACAAGGAATTCATACTTGCGAACATTTATTGCATATTCAGACCATGGATCCAGAGGGACAAGTCCGGCCATACAGTCAAATCAAGATGTGCATGTGTGTGATCCTAAATATGGGTTGAGTGGATATGTAGTGGAAATGATGGTGGATCACCCTGTTCATGGTCTGGTTTAACCGGTCTTTGGTCAAAACCCGGCCCAACCCGTGAAAGATGTTGTCCGGCGGTTAGGAACCAGCAGGTTCCATGGTTTCCATTGGTTCGGATCTCCTAAGCGAACGAAATCATTTGCTGGTGCTGCAGAGGCTGCTGGTGATGCTGCTGCGGCGACAGAGGTTGCTAGAACACGCTGGAGTACTGCAGCAGCAGCAGGAGCCGTGGCAACCCTGCCGTGGACACCGGCGCCACCGCTGCCGCCGATGCCGCCGAAGCCTGATCGTACGCGAACGGAAATATGTGTCGCGTTGATGGTGGCGACAAAGGACGAGTCAGGGGAAGGCGGAGCCAATGAGAGCGAGGACAGGGAGCAGTTGAGGCGGCGGTCCGGGCTGCAGATCTTCTTGAGGGGCCGGAGCAATGCGGCCGCCGGCGCGTCTTCTAAAACTGGCCCCAGGTGCCTCCCCGTGGCGGGGCCTGAGCTGCTCATGCCCTTTCCCTTCCAGCCCCTCCCACGACCGCGACCGCGGCCTCCACCGCCGTCCCCGACCATCGGCTCCATCCCTGCCTGCCTCCAATGCGCCGAGCTGCAATCTACGGAGTATGCGTGTGTAGGAACCCACTGGTTCGGATCTCCCAAGCGACGGCAGCAGCTGCTCCAGCATCGTCGCTATCGGCTACCATGACCTTGTTCCATATCTGGAGGCTGCTCATGCTTGGTCATGGTGCGGTGTCACCGGTGGTGAAGCTATGGGTGCCAATCTCGCCGGCGGCGGCTCGTCAGTCAAATGCTCGAGGAAGAAGACGGGTACCACGGTTTTGATCGTAACCAAGCCAGCCCGTGCGTGGCCTAAAAATGGTTTATCATGGGCTGGTTCCTGGGTTGGGCCGGTTTGTAGCCGGACCATGAATAGGTTGAATGGTGGATGTAAAATGTAAGTGGAAATAAGGGGGTAGAAGAACTTGGGTTGCTGAAAATTGACACTTATATACCATCAACAATGCATCAAGATTAGCACTATCACCAAATAGACTGAACAGAGCTCCACCAGACCCTCGCCACCTCGGAGTACCATTGGGTGCGTCCAAAACGATTTATTCGCCTATCGTATGTTTAACGCAAACCGAGCACCTATCTTGCACCGATGCTAACACTGTCTCAAAACAGATCAAAACGAGATTCCACATGACTCACGTCACCTAGAAGTTCCATCGGGTGCCTCGAATACTATTTCCAAGCCTACGTTACATTCGACGCAAACTGTGCACCAATCTTGCATCAAGAGTAGCACTATCTACAAACAGACTGAACTGAGCTTCCACTTGAGCCTCATCACCTAGGAGTCCCATCGAGTGCGTCCAAAATGATTTCAATGCCTATGGTATGTTCGGTGCAAACCGTGCACCTATCTTGCACTGACACTAACACTATGTCCAAACGGACTAAAACGAGATTTCACACGACCCACGTCACTTATGATTTCCATCAGGTGCGTCCAAAA
This sequence comes from Saccharum hybrid cultivar R570, assembly GCA_038087645.1. Lineage (NCBI taxonomy): Eukaryota > Viridiplantae > Streptophyta > Magnoliopsida > Poales > Poaceae > Saccharum > Saccharum hybrid cultivar. Next base: position 16,375,826 of record JAQSUU010000216.1, on the reverse strand, counting down.
CTATTTAGGAGCCTATGTTTTGTTCGGTGCAAACCATGCACCTATCTTGTGTCAAGATTAGCACTATCTCCAAACGGACCGAACCGAGCTCCACCAGACCCTCATCACCTAGGAGTACCTTCGGGTGCATCTAAAATGATTTATGAGCCCATGGTACGTTTGACGCAAACCGAGCACCTTTCTTGCACCGACGCTAACACTGTCTCAAAACAGATCGAAACGAGATTCCACATGACTCACGTCACCTAGGAGTTCCATCGGGTGCCTCCAATACTATTTTTGAGCCTACTGTACGTTCAACGCAAACTGTGAAACAATCTTGCATCAAGTGTAGCACTATCTCCAAACGGACCGAACCGAGTGTCCACTTGAGCCTCGTCACCTAGGAGTCCCATCGAGTGCGTCCAAAATGATTTCTATGCCTATGGTACGTTCAGTGCAACCCATGTACCTATCTTGTGTCAAGATTAGCACTATCTCCAAACGGACCGAATAGAGCTCCACCAGACCCTCATCACCTAGGAGTACCTTTAGGTGCATCAAAAATGATTTATGAGCCCATGGTACGTTTGACGCAAACCGAGCACCTGTTTTGCACCGACGCTAACACTGTCTAAAAACAGATCGAAACGAGATTCCACATGACTTACGTCACCTAGGAGTTCCATCGGGTGGCTCCAATACTATTTTTGAGCCTACTGTATGTTCAACGCAAACTGTGAAACAATCTTACATCAAGAGTAGCACTATCTCCAAACGGACTGAACCGAGCGTCCACTTGAGCCTCGTCACCTAGGAGTCTCATCGAGTGCATCCAAAATGATTTCTATGCCTATGGTATGTTCGGTGCAAACCATACACCTATCTTGCACTGACACTAACACTGTCTCCAAATAGACTAAAATGAGATTCCACTTGACCCACGTGACTTACGAGTTCCATCGGGTACGTCCAAAACAATTTATGAGCCTATTGTACGTTTAGTGCAAACCATGCACCTATCTTGCATCAAGCTTAGCACTATCTCCAAATGGACCGAACAGAGCTCCACCAGACCCTCGTCACCTAGAAGTACCATCGGGTGTGGCTAAAATGATCTAAGAGCCTATGGTACGTTTGACACAAACCGAGCACCTATCTTGCACTGACACTAACACTGTCTCAAAATAGATCGAAAGGAGATTCTACATGACCCACGTCACCTAGGAGTTCCATCGAGTGCCTCCAATACTATTTTAGAGCCTACAGTACGTTTGACGCAAACCGTGCACCAATATTGCATCAAGTCTAGCAATATCTCCAAACGGACCGAACCGAGCTTCCACTTGAGCCACGCCTCCTAGGAGACCCGTCGAGTGCATCCAAAATGATTTCTATACCTGTGGTATGTTCAGTGCAAACCGTGCACCTGTCTTGCACTGACACGAACATAGTCTCCAAACAGACTAAAACGAGATTCCACACGACCCACGTCACTTACGAGTTCCATCGGGTGCGTCCAAAACTATTTATGATCCTATGGTTTGTTCCGTGCAAACCGTGCACCTACCTTGCATTAAGATTAGCACTATCACCAAACGGACCAAACAGAGCTCCACCACACCCTCGCCACCTAGGAGTACCATCGGGTGCGTCTAAAATGATTTATGAGCCTATGGTATGTTTGACGCAAACCGAGCACCTATCTTGCACCGATGCTAACATTGTCTGAAAACAGATCAAAACAAGAATCCACATGACTCACGTCACCAAGGAGTTCCATCCATTGCCTCCAATACTATTTCCAAGCCTATAGGACGTTTGACGCAAATGTGCACCAATCTTGCATCAAAAGTAGCACTATCTCCAAATGGACCAAACCGAGCTTCCACTTGAGCCTCGTCACCTTGGAGTCCCATCGAGTGTGTCCAAAACGATTTCTATGCCTATGGTACGTTTGGTGCAAACCGTGCACCTATCTTTGCACTAACACTAGCACAGTGTCTAAACGGACTAAAACGAGATTCCACATGATCCACTTCACTTACGAGTTCCATCGGGTGCGTCCAAAACTATTTATGAGCCTATGGTTCATTCCGTGCAATCCATGCACCTATCTTGTATCAAGATTAGCACTATCTCCAAACAGACCGAACAGAGCTCCACCAGACCCTCGTTACCTAGGAGTTCCAATGGGTGTGTCTAAAATAATTTATGATCCTATGGTGCGTTTGACCCAAACCGAGCACCTATCTTGCACCGATGCTAACATTGTCTCAAAACAGATCGAAATGAGATTCTACATGACTCAAGTCAACTAGGAGTTCCATCGGCTGCCTCCAATACTATTTTCGAGCCTACGGTACGTTCGACGCAAACTGTGCACCAATCTTTCATCAAGAGTAGCACTATCTCCAAACAGACCGAACCGAGCTTCCACTTAAACCTCGTCACCTAGGAGTACCATCGAGTGCGTCCAAAACGATTTATATGCCTATGGTATGTTTGGTGCAAATAGTGCACCTATCTCACACTGACACTAACATTGTGCCCAAACACACTAAAACGAGATTCCACACGACCCGTCACTTACGAGTTCCGTCGGGTGCGTCCAAAACTATTTATGAGCCTATGGTTCGTTCCGTGCAAACCATGCACCTATCTTATGTCAAGATTAGCACTATCTCCAAATGAACTGAACAGAGCTCCACCAGACCCTCATCACCTAGGTGTACCATGAGGTGTGTCTAAAACGATTTATGAGCCCAAACAGACTAAAACGAGATTTCACATGACTCACGTCACATAGGAGTTCCATCAGGTGCCCCTAATACTATTTCTGAGCCTACGGTACGTTCAATGCAAACGGTGCACCAATCTTGCATCAAGAGTAGAACTATCTCCAAACAGACCGAACCGAGCTTCAACTTGAGCCTCATCACCTAGGAGTCCCATCGAGTGCGTCCAAAATGATTTCTATGCCTATGGTATGTTCGGTGCAAACCGTGCACCTATCTTGCACTGACACAAGCACTATCTCCATGCGGATGAAAATGAGATTCGACATGACCCACGTCACATACGAGTTCCATCGGGTGCGTCCAAAACTATTTATGAGCCTATTTTACGTTCAGTGCAAACCATGCACCTATCTTGCATCAAGATTAGCACTATCTCCAAACAGACCGAACAGAGCTCCACCAGGCCCTCATCACGAAGAAGTACCATCGGGTCCATCTAAAACGATGTATGTGCCTATGGTACGTTTGACGCAAACCAAGCGCCTAACTTGCACCAACGCTAACACTGTCTCAAAACAGATCGAAATGAGATTATACATGATCCACGTCACCTAGGAGTTGCATCGGTTGCCTCCAATTCAATTTCCGAGCCTACAATACGTTCGACGCAAACCGTGCACCAATCTTGCATCAAGAGTAGCACTATCTCCAAATAGACCGAACAGAGCTTCCACTTGAGCCTAGTCACCTAGGAGTCCCATCATGCATCCAAAATGATTTCTATGCCTACAATATGTTCGGTGCACATCGTGCACCTATCTTGCACTAACACTAACATTGTCTCCAAATGGACTAAAACGAGATTCCACACGACCCACGTCACTTATGAGTTCCATCGGGTTTGTCCAAAACTATTTATGAGCCTATGGTATATTCAGTTCAAACCACGCAGCTATCTTGCATCAAGATTAGCAATATCTCTAAACGGACCAAATAGAGCTCCACCAGACCCTTGTCACCTAGAAGTACCATCGGGTGCATCTAAAATGATTTATGAGCCTTTGGTACGTTTGACACAAACCGAGCACCTATCTTGCACCGACTCTAACACTATCACAAAACATGTCAAAATGAGATTCCACATGACTCACGTCACCTAGCAGTTCCACCGGGTGGCTCCAATACAATTTTTGAGGGTACGATACGTTCGACGCAAACTAAGCAATAATCTTGCCTCAAGAGTAGCACTATCTCCAAACAGATCGAACCGAGCTTGCACTTGAGCCTCATCAGCTAGGAGTCCCATCGATACGTCCAAAATGATTTCTATGCCTATGGTATGTTTGGTGCAAACCGTGCACCTATCTTGACTGACACTAACACAATGTCCAAACGGACTAAAACGAGATTCCACACGACCCACGTCACTTACGAGTTCCATCGAGTGCGTCCAAAACTATTTATGAGCCTATGGTACGTTCAGTGTAAACCATGCACCTATCTTGCATCAAGATTAGCACTACCTCCAAACGGACCAAACAGAGCTCCACCAGACCCTCGTCTCCTAGAAGTACCATCAGGCGCGTCTAAAACGATTTATGAGCCTATGGTACGTTTGACGCAAACCAAGCACCTATCTTGACACTGTCTCAAAACAGATCGAAATGAGATTCTACATGACCCACGTCACCTAGGAGTTCCATCAGTTGCCTCCAATTCTATTTTTGGGCGTACAGTACGTTCAACGCAAATCGTGCACCAATCTTGCATCAAGAGTAGCACTATCTCCAAATGGACCGAACCGAGCTTCCACTTGAGCCACGTCTCCTAGGAGACCCATCGAGTGCATCCAAAACGATATCTATGCCTACGGTATGTTCGGTGCAAACTATGCACCTATCTTGCACTGACACTAACACTGTCTCCGAACAGACAAAAACATGATTCCACACGACCCACGTCACTTACGAGTTCCATCAGGTGCGTCCAAAACTATTTATGAGCCTATGGTTCGTTCCGTGCAAACCGTGCACCTACGTTGCATTAAGATTAGCACTATCTCCAAACGGACCGAATAGAGCTCCACCAGAACCTCACCACCTTGGAGTACCATCGGGTGCGTCTAAAACAATTTATGAGCCAATGGTATGTTTGACGCAAACCGAGCACCTATCTTGCACCGATGCTAACACTGTCTCAAAATAGATCGAAACGAGATTCCACATGACTCACGTCACGTAGGAGTTCCATCGGTTGCCTCCAATACTATTTCTGAGCCTATAGGACGCTCGATGAAACCGTGCACCTACCTTGCATTAAGATTAGCACTATCTACAAACGGACCGAACAGAGCTCCACCAAACCCTCGCCACCTAGAAGTACCATCGGGTGCGTCTAAAATGATTTAAGAGCCTATGGTACGTTTGACACAAACCGAGCACCTATCTTGCACTGACACTAGCACTATCTCCAAGCGAACTAAAATGAGATTCCACGCGAACCACATCACTTACAAGTTCCATCGGGTGCGTCCAAAACTATTTATGAGCCTATTTTATGTTCAGTGTAAACCATGCACCTATCTTGCATCAAGATTAGCACTATCTCCAAACAGACCAAACAGAGCTCCACCTAGCCCTCGTCACGAAGAAGTACCATCGGGTCCGTCTAAAACGATGTATGAGCCTATGGTACGTTTGACGCAAACCGAGCACCTATCTTGCACCAACGCTAACACTGTCTCAAAACAGATCGAAATGAGATTCTATATGATCCACATCACCTAGGAGTTCCATCAGTTGCCTCCAATTCAATTTCTGAGCCAACAGTACGTTCGACGCAAACCGTGCACCAATCTTGCATCAAGAGTAGCACTATCTCCAAATAGACCGAACCGAGCTTCCACTTGAGCCTCGTCACCTAGGAGTCCCATCGTGCATCCAAAATGGTTTCAATGCCTACAATATGTTCGGTGCACATCGTGCACCTATCTTGCACTGACACTAACATTGTCTCCAAACGGACTAAAACGAGATTCCACACGACCCACGTCACTTACGAGTACCATCGGGTGCGTCCAAAACTATTTATGAGAGTATGGTATATTCAGTTCAAACCATGCACCTATCTTGCATCAAGATTAGCACTATCTCCAAACAGACCGAACAGAGCTGCACCAGACCCTGGTCACCCAGAAGTACCATCGCGTGCATCTAAAACGATTTATGAGCCTTTGGTACGTTTGACACAAACCGAGCACCTATCTTGCACCGACTCTAACACTGTCACAAAAGATATCGAAATGAGATTCCACATGACTCATGTCACCTAGCAGTTCCATCGGGTGCCTCCAATACTATTTTTGAGGGTACGATACGTTCAACGCAAACTAAGCACCAGTCTTGCCTCAAGAGTAGCACTATCTCCAAACAGATCGAACCAAGCTTGCACTTGAGCCTCGTCAGCTAGGAGTCCCATCGATGCGTCCAAAACGATTTCTATGCCTATGGTATGTTCGGTGCAAACCATGCACCTATCTTGACTAACACTAACACTGTGTCCAAACGGACTAAAATGAGATTCCACATGACCCACGTCACTTACGAGTTCCATCGCGTGCGTCCAAAACTATTTATGAGCCTATGGTACGTTCAGTGCAAAACATTCACCTATCTTGCATCAAGATTAGCACTATCTCCAAACGGACCGAACAGAGCTCCACCAGACACTCATCTCCTAGAAGTACTATCGGGCGCGTCTAAAATGATTTATGAGCCTATGGTACGTTTGACGCAAACCGAGCACCTATCTTGCACCAACGCTAACACTATCTCAAAACAGATCGAAACGAGATTCTACATGACCCACGTCACCTAGGAGTTCCATCGGTTGCCTCCAATTCTATTTTGGGCGTACAGTATGTTCGATGCAAACGGTGCACCAATCTTGCATAGAGTAGCACTATCTCTAAATGGACCGAACCAAGCTTCCACTTGAGCCACGTCTCCTAGGAGACCCATTGAGTGCATCCAAAATGATTTCTATGCCTACGGTATGTTTGGTGCAAACCATACACCTATCTTGTATTGACACTAACACTGTCTCCGAACGGACTAAAATAAGATTCCTCACGACCCACGTCACTTACGAGTTCCATCAGGTGTGTCCAAAACTATTTATGAGCCTACGGTTCATTCCGTGCCAACCGTGCACCAACCCTGCATTAAGATTAGAACTATCTCCAACGGACCGAATAGAGCTCAACCAGAACCTCACCACTTAGGAGTACCATCGGGTGCGTCTAAAACAATTTGTGAGCCTACGATATGTTGGACGCAAACCAAGCACCTATCTTGCACCGATGCTAACACAGTCTCAAAACAGATCGAAACGAGATTCTACATGACCCACGTCACCTAGGAGTTTCATCGGTTGCCTCCAATTCTATTTTCGAGCCTACAGAACATTCGATGCAAACCGTGCACTAATCTTGCATCAAGAGAAGCACTATCTCCAAATGGACCGAACCGAGCTTTCGGAGCCTCGTCACCTAGGAGTCCCATCGAGTGTGTCCAAAATGATTTCTATGCCTATGGTATGTTCGGTGCAAACCATGCACCTATCTTTGCACTGACACTAGCACTGTGTCTAAACGGACTAAAACGAGATTCCACACAACCCGTCACTTACGAGTTCCATCGGGTGCGTCCAAAACTATTTATGAGCCTATGGATGGTTCCGTGCAATCGATGCACCCATCTTGTGTCAAGATTAGCACAATCTCCAAACGGACCGAACAGAGCTGCACCAGACCCTCGTCACCTAGGAGTACCATCAGGTGCGTCTAAATTGATTTATGAGCCGATGGTACGTTTGACACAAACCGAGCACCTATCTTGCACCGACGCTAACATTGTCTCAAAACAGATCAAAACGAGATTCCACATGACACACGTCACGTAGGAGTTCCATCGGGTGCCTCCAAAACTATTTTCGAGCCTACTGTACGTTCGACGCAAACTGTGCACCAATCTTGCATTGAGAGTAGCACTATCTCCAAACAGAATGAAATGAGCTTCCACTTGAGCCTCGTCACCAAGGCGTCCCATCGAGTTTGTCCAAAACGATTTATATGCCTATAGTATGTTGGGTGCAAACAGTGCACCTATCTCGCACTAACACTAACACTATGCCCAAACGGACTAAAACGAGATTCCACACGACCCGTCACTTACGAGTTCCATCGGGTGCGTCCAAAACTATTTATGAGCCTATGGTTCGTTCCGTGCAAACCATGCACCTATCTTGTTCAAGATTAGCACAATCACCAAACGGACCGAACAGAGCTCCACTAGACCCTCGTCACCTAGGTGTACCATCAGGTGCATCTAAAACAATTTATATGCCTATGGTACGTTTGACACAAACCGAGCACCTATCTTGCACCGACGCTAACACAGTCTCAAAACAGATCGAAACAAGATTCCATAAGACTCACGTCACATAGGAGTTCCATCGGGTGTCTCCAATACTATTTCTGAGCCTACGGTACATTCAACACAAACAGTGCACCAATCTTGCATCAAGAGTAGCACTATCTCCAAACAGACTGAACTGAGCTTCCACTTGAGTCTCGTCACATAGGAGTCCCATCCAGTGCGTCCAAAATAGTTTCTATGCCCATGGTATGTTTGGTGCAAACCGTGCACCTATCTTGCACTAACACTAGCACTGTCTCCAAGCGGAGTAAAACGAGATTCCACATGACCCACGTCACTTACGAGTTCCATCGGGTGCGTCCCAAACTTTTTATGAGCCTATGGTTCGTTCCATGCAAACCATGCACCTATCTTGCATCAAGATTAGCGCTATCTCCAAACGGACCGAACAGAGCTCCACCAGACCCTCGTCACCTAGAAGTACCATCGGGCCCGTCTAAAACGATTTATGAGCCTATGGTATGTTTGACGCAAACTGAGCACCTATCTTGCACCAACGCTAACATTGTGTCAAAATAGATCTAAACTAGACTCTACATGACCCACATCACCTAGGAGTTCCAACAGTTGCCTCCAATTCTATTTCCTAGCCTACAGTATGTTTGACACAAACCGTGAACCAATCTTGCATCAAGAGTAGCATTATCTCCAAATAGACCGAACCGAGCTTCCACTTGAGCCTCGTCACCTAGGAGTCCCATCGTGCATCCAAAACGATTTCTATGCCTATGATATGTTTGGTGTACACCGTGCACCTATCTTGCACTGACACTAACACTGTCTCCAAACGGATTAAAACGAGATTTCACACGACCCACGTCACTTACGAGTTCCATCGGGTGCGTCCAAAACTATTTATGAGCCTATAGTATATTCAGTGCAAACCACGCACCTATCTTGCATGAAGATTAGCACTATCTCCAAACGGACTGAACAGAGCTCCACCAGACCCTCGTCACCTAGAATTACCATTGGGTGCATCTAAAATGATATATGAGCCTATGGTACGTTTGATGCAAACCAACCACCTATATTGCACCGATGCTAACACAGTCTCAAAACGGATCGAAACGAGATTCTACATGACCCACGTCACTTAGGAGTTTCATCGGTTGCCTCCAATTCTATTTCCGAGCCTACAGAACGTTCGACACAAACCGTGCACTAATCTTGCATCAAGAGTAGCAGTATCTCCAAATGGACTGAACCGAGCTTCCAGAGCCTCGTCACCTAGGAGTCCCATCGAGTGTGTCCAAAATGATTTCTATGCCTATGGTATGTTCGGTGCAAACTATGCACATATCATTGCACTGACACTAGCACTGTGTCTAAACAGACTAAAACGCGATTCCACAAGGTTGACGCACTTGCGAGTTCCATCGGGTGCGTCCAAAACTATTTATGAGCCTATGGATCGTTCCGTGCAAACCATGCACCTATCTTGTGCAAAGATTAGCACTATCTCCAAACGGACCGAACAAAGCTCCACCAGACCCTCGTCACCTAGGTGTACCATCAGGTGCGTCTAAAACGATTTATGAGACTATGGTACGTTAGACACAAACCGAGCACCTATCTTGCACCGACGCTAACACTGTCTCAAAACAGATCGAAACGAGATTCCACATGACTCACATCACATAGGAGTTCCATCGGCTTCCTCCAATACTATTTTTTAGCCTACGGTAAGTTCAACGCAAACAGGGCACCAATCTTGCATCAAGAGTAGCACTATCTCCAAATACACTGAATCGAGCTTCCACTTGAGCCTTATCACATAGGAGTCCCATCGAGTGCGTCCAAAACGATTGCTAGCCTATGGTATGTTCGGTGCAAACCATGCACCTATCTTGACTGACACTAACACTGTGTCCAGACGGACTAAAACGAGATTCCACATGACCCATGTCACTTACGAGTTCCATCGGGTGTGTCCAAAACTATTTATGAGCCTATGGTTCGTTCCATGCAAACCATGCACCTGTCTTGTGTCAAGAGTAGCACTATCTCCAAAAGGACTGAACAGAGCTCCACCAGACCCTCATCACCTAGAAGTACCATCAGGTGTGTCTAAAATGATTTATGTGCCTATGGTACGGTAGACACAAACCGAGCACCTATCTTGCACCGACACTAACACTGTCTCAAAACAGATCAAAATGAGATTCCACATGACTCACATCACATAGGAGTTCCATTCGGTGCCTCCAATACTATTTCTGAGCCTACAGTACGTTCAATGCAAACGGTGCACCAATCTTGCATCAAGAGTAGCACTATCTCAAAAACAGACTAAATCGAGCTTCCACTTGAGCCACGTCACATAGGAGTCCCATCGAGTGCGTCCAAAATGATTTCTATGCCTATGGTATGTTCGGTGCAAACCGTGCACCAATCTTGCACTGACACTAGCACTGTCTCCAAGCGTACTAAAACGAGATTCCACACGACCAACGTCACTTACGAGTTTCATCGGGTGCGTCCAAAACTATTTATGAGCCTATGGTATATTCGGTGCAAACCACACACCTATCTTGCATCAAGATTAGCACTATCTCTAAACGGACCGAACAGAGCTCCACCAGACCCTCGTCACCTAGAAGTACCATCGGGTGCATCTAAAATGATTTATGAGCCTATGGTATGACTGATGCAAACCGAGCGCCTATATTGCACCGACGCTAACACAGTCTCAAAATAGATCAAAACGAGATTCTACATGACCCACGTCACCTAGGAGTTCCATCGGGTGCCTCCAATACTATTTCTGACCCTACAGTACGTTCAACGCAAACGGTGCACCAATCTTGCATCAAGAGTTGCACTATCTCCAAATGGACTGAACCGAGCTTCTGGAGCCTCGTCACCGAGGAGTCCCAACGAGTGTGTCCAAAACGATTTCTATGCCTATGGTATGTTCGGTGCAAACTGTGCACCAATATTTGCACTGTGTCTAAACAGACTAAAACGAGACTAAAACGAGATTCCACACGACCCACGTAACTTACGAGTTCCATCGGGTGCATCCAAAACTATTTATGAGCCTATGGTTTGTTCTGTGCAAACCATGCACCTATCTTGTGTTAAGATTAGTACTATCTCCAAACGGACCGAACAGAGCTCCACTAGACCCTTGTCACCTAGGTGTACCATTAGGTGCGTCTAAAACGTTTTATGAGCCTATGGTACGTTTGACACAAACCGAGCACCTATCTTGCACCGACGCTAACACTGTCTCAAAACAGATCAAAACAAGATTCCACATGATTCACGTCACCTAGCAGTTCCACCGGGTGCCTCCAAAAGTATTTCCGAGGGTACGGTACGTTCGACGCAAACTATGCACCAATCTTGCATCAAGAGTAGTACAATCTCCAAACAGACCGAATCCAGCTTCCACTTGAGCCTCGTCTCCAAGGTGTCCCATCGATGTGTCCAAAATGATTTTTATGCCTATGGTATGTTCGGTGCGAAACGTGCACCTATCTCGCACTGACGCTAACACTGTGCCCAAACAGACTAAAACGAGATTCCACATGACCCGTCACTTACGAGTTCCATCGGGTGCGTCCAAAACCATTTATGAGCCTATGGATCGTTCCGTGCAAACCATGCACCTATCTTGTGTCAAGATTAGCACTATCTCTAAACGGACTGAACAGAGCTCCACCAGACCCTCGTCACCTAGGTGTACCATCAGCTGCGTCTAAAACGATTTATGATCCTATGGTACGTTAGACACAAACCGAGCACCTATCTTGCACCGACGCTAACACTACCTCAAAACAGATCGAAACAAGATTCCGCATGACTCACGTCACATAGGAGTTCCATCGGGTGCCTCCAATACTATTTCTGAGCCTACAGTACGTTCAACGCAAACGGTGCACCAATCTTGCATCAAGAGTCACACTATCTCCAAACAGACTGAACCGAGCTTCCACTTGAGCCGTCAAATAAGAGTCCCATCGAGTGCGTCCAAAACGATTTCTATGCCTATGGTATGTTCGGTGCAAACGGTGCACCTTTCTTGCACTGACACTAGCACTATCTCCAAGCGGACTAAAATGAGCCCATAGTATATTCAGTGCAGACCACGAACCTATCTTGCATCAATATTAGCACTATCTCCAAACGGACCAAACAGAGCTCCACCAGACCGTCGTCACCTAGATGTACCATCGGGTGCTTCTAAAACGATTTATGAGCCTATGGTACGTTTGATGCAAACCAACCACCTATATTGCACCGATGCTAACACAGTCTCAAAACAGATCGAAACGAGATTCTACATGACCCACGTCACCTAGGAGTTTCATCGGTTGCCTCCAATTCTATTTTCGAGCCTACAGAACGTTCGACGCAAACCGTGCACCAATCTTGCATCAAGAGTAGCACTATCTCCAAATGGACCGAACTGAGCTTCTGGAGCCTCGTCACCTAGGAGTCCCATCGAGTGTGTCCAAAACGATTTCTGTACCTATGGTATGTTCGGTGCAAACCGTGCACCTATCTTTGCACGGACACTAGCACTGTATGTAAACGGACTAAAACGAGATTTCAGACGACCCACGTAACTTACGAGTTCCAGTGGGTGCGTCCAAAACTATTTATGAGCCTATGGTTCGTTCTGTGCAAACCATGCACCTATCTTATGTCAAGATTAGCACTATCTCCAAACGGACTGAACAGAGCTCCACATGACCCTTGTCACCTAGGAGTACCATTGGGTGCGTCTAAAACGATTTACGAGCCTATGGTACGTTTGACACAAACAGAGCACCTATCTTGCTCCGATGCTAACACTGTCTCAAAACAGATCGAAACGAGATTCCACTTGACTCATGTCACCTAGCAGTTCCACCGGGTGCCTCTAATAGTATTTCCGAGGGTATGGTACGTTCGACGCAAACTATGCACCAATCTTGCATCAAGAGTATCATTATCTCCAAACAGACCAAACCGAGCTTCCACTTGAGCCTCATCGCCTAGGAGTCCCATCGATGCGTCCAAAAGGATTTGTATGCCTATGGTATGTTCGGTGCAAACCATGCACCAATCTTGAAGTAACACTAACACTGTGTCCGAACGGACTAAAATGAGATTCCACATGACCCACGTCACTTACGAGTTCCATCGGTTACGTCCAAAATGATTTATGAGCCTATGGTTCATTTGACAAAAACCGAGCACCTATCTTGCACCGACGCTAACACTATCTCAAAATAGATCGAAACAAGATTCCACATGACTCACGTCACCTAGGAGTTCCATCGGGTGCCTCCAATACTATTTCCGAGCCTACGGTACGTTCGACGCAAATCATGCACCAATCTTGCATCAAGGGTAGCACTATCTCCAAATGGACCTATCTCGCACTTGAGCCTCGTCACCTAGGAGTCCCATCGAGTGCGTCCAAAACGATTTATATGCCTATGGTATGTTTGGTGCAAACAGTGCACCTATCTCGCACTGACACTAACATTGTGCCCAAACGGACTAAAATGAGATTCCACATGACCCGTCACTTACGAGTTCCATCGGGTGCGTCCAAAACTATTTATGAGCCTATGGTTCGTTCCGTGCAAACCATGCACCTATCTTGTATCAAGATTAGCACTATCTCCAAACGGACCGAACAGAGCTCCACGTGACCCTCGCCACCTAGGTGTACCATCAGGTGCGTCTAAAATGATTTATGAGCCTATGGTTCATTTGACACAAACCGAGCACCTGTCTTACACTGACGCTAACACTGTCTCAAAACAAATCGAAACAAGATTCCACATGTCTCACGTCACCTAGCAGTTCCACCGGGTGCCTCCAATACTATTTCTGAGGGTACGGTACGTTCGACGCAAACTATGCACCAAACATGCATCAAGAGTAGCACTATCTCCAAACAGACCGAACCGAGCTTCCACTTGAGCCTCGTCACCTAGGAGTCCCATCGAGTGTGTCCAAAACGATTTCTATGCCTATGGTATGTTCGGTGCAAACCGTGCACCTATCTTGCACTAACACTAGCACTGTCTCCAAGTGGACTAAAACGAGATACCACATGACCCACGTCACTTACGAGTTCCATCCGATGCGTCCAAAACTATTTATGAGCCTATGGTTCGTTCCATGCAAACCATGCACCTATCTTGTGTCAAGATTAGCACTATCTCCAAACGGACCAAACAGAGCTCCACCAGACCCTCGTCACCTAGAAGTACCATCAGGGGCGTGTAAAATGATTTATGAGCCTATGGAACGTTAGACACAAACCGAGCACCTATCTTGCACCGACGCTAAACTGTCTCAAAATAGATGAAAACGAGATTCCACATGACTCACGTCACATAGGAGTTCCATCAGGTGCCTCCAATACTATTTCCGAGCCAACGGTATGTTCAACGCAAATGGTGCACCAATCTTGCATCAAGAGTAGCACTATCTCCAAACAGACTGAACCGAGCTTCCACTTGAGCCTCATCACATAGGAGTCCCATCGAGTGCCTCCAAAATGTTTTCTATGCCTATGGTATGTTCGGCGCAAACCGTGCACCAATCTTGCACTAACACTAGCACTCTCTCCAAGCAGACTAAAACGAGATTGATACATCCGGCCCAGGTGGGGTTGGATGAGGCCCAATAAATTAAGGTTGCCCGGACCCAACAGTTCTTATGCACACCCACTCAGGGAAAGGCCCGATGTCCCTAAAAGACTAGTCCGATAGGGGAAGGGTGACTCTCTCTTTTAAGGTGGCTTCCTCCTCCCAAGCTAAGCAAGGTGGGATTATTCAGAGGCTCACACGGTCACCGCCCGACTACAACTAGGCCACTTGGCCCTTTTTTGTTGCGTCTTTGCCAGCGGGTAATAGCGGAGGATGTCCTCATCATTCCCACCCCCTTAAACAAGAGCCCAGCTCTGATACCAAATGATACATCCGGCCCAGGTGGGGTTGGCCGAGGCCCAATAAATTAAGGTTGCCCAGACCCAACAGTTCTTATACACACCCACTCGGGGAAGGGCCCAATGTCCCTAAAAGACTAGTCCGATAGGGGAAGGGTGACTCTCTCTTTTAAGGTGGCTTCCTCCTCCCAAGCTAAGTAAGGTGGGATTATTCAGAGGCTCACACGGTCACCGCCGACTACAACTAGGCCACTTGGCCCTTTTTTGTTGCGTCTTTGCCAGCGGGAAATAGCGGAGGATGTCCTCATCAGAGATTCCACACGACCCACATCACTTACGACTTCCATCGGGTGCGTCCAAAACTATTTATGAGCCTATGGCATATTCAGTGCAAACCACACACCTATCTTGCATCAAGATTAGCACTATCTCCAAACGGACCGAACAGAGCTTCACCAGACCCTCGTCACCTAGAAGTACCATCGGGTGCATCTAAAACGATTTATAAGCCTATGGTACGTTTGATGCAAACCAACCACCTATATTGCACCGATGCTAACACAGTCTCAAAACAAATCGAAACGAGATTCTACATGACCCACATCACCTAGGAGTTTCATCGGTTGCCTCCAATTCTATTTTCGATCCTACAGAACGTTCGACGCAAACCGTGCACCAATCTTGCATCAAGAGTAGAACTATCTCCAAATGGACCGAACTGAGCTTCTGGAGCCTCGTCACCTAGGAGTCCCATCGAGTGTGTCCAAAACGATTTCTATGCCTATGGTATGTTCGGTGCAAACCGTGCACCTATCTTGCACTGACACTAGCACTGTCTCCAAGCGGACTAAAATGAGATACCACACGACCCACGTCACTTACGAGTTCCATCCGGTGCGTCCAAAACTATTTATGAGCCTATGATTCGTTCCATGCAAATCATGCACCTATCTTGTGTCAAGATTAGCACTATCTCCAAACAGACCGAACAGAGCTCCACCAGACCCTCGTCACCTAGAAGTACCATCATGTGCGTCTAAAATGATTTATGAGCCTATGGTACGTTAGACACAAACCGAGCACCTATCTTGCACCGACGCTAACACTGTCTCAAAACAGATCAAAACGGGATTCCACATTACTCACGTCATATAGGAGTTCCATCGGGTGCCTCCAATACTATATCCGAGCCTACGGTATGTTCAACGAAAATGATGCATCAGTCTTGCATCAAGAGTAGCACTATCTCCAAACAGACTGAACCGAGCTTCCACTTGAGCCTCGTCACCTAGGAGTCCCATCGATTGTGTCGAAAATGATTTCTATGCCTATGGTATGTTCGGTGCCAACCGTGCACCTATCTTTGCACTAACACTAGCACTGTGTCTAAACGGACTAAAACGAGATTATACACGACCCACGTAACATACGAGTTCCATCGGGTGCGTCCAAAACTATTTGAGCCTATGATTCGTTCCATGCAAAAACCATGCACCTATCTTGTGTCAAGATTAGTACTATCTCCAAAAGGACCGAACAGAGCTCCACCGCACCCTCGTCGCCTAGGGATACCATCAGGTGCGTCTAAAACGTCTTATGAGCCTATGGTTCGTTTGACACAAACTGAGCACCTATCTTGCACCGACGCTAACACTGTCGCAAAACAAATCGAAACAAGATTCCACATGACTCACGTCACCTAGCTGTTCCACCGGGTGCCTCCAATACTATTTCCGAGGGTACGGTACGTTCGACGCAAACTATGCACCAATCATGCATCAAGAGTAGCACTATCTCCAAACAGACCGAACCGAGCTTCCACTTGAGCCTCGTCACCTAGGAGTCCCATCGAGTGTGTCCAAAACGATTTCTATGCCTATGGTATGTTCCGTGTAAACCGTGCACCTATCTTGCGCTGACACTAGCACTGTCTCCAAGCGGACTAAAACGAGATACCACATGACCCACGTCACTTACGTGTTCCATCAGGTGCGTCCAAAACTATTTATGAGCCTATGGTTCGTTCCAAGCAAACCATGCACCTATCTTGCATCAAGATTAGCACTATCTCCAAATGGACCGAAAAGAGCTCCACCACACCCTCGTCAGCTAGAAGTACCATCAGGTGCGTCTAAAATAATTTATGAGCCTATGGTACATTAGACACAAACCGAGCACCTATCTTGCACCGACGCTAACACTGTCTCAAAACATATCAA
This sequence comes from Saccharum hybrid cultivar R570, assembly GCA_038087645.1. NCBI lineage: Eukaryota > Viridiplantae > Streptophyta > Magnoliopsida > Poales > Poaceae > Saccharum > Saccharum hybrid cultivar. Next base: position 16,358,488 of record JAQSUU010000216.1, on the reverse strand, counting down.
AACAAGATTCCACATGACTCACGCCACATAGGAGTTCCATCGGGTGCCTCCAATACTATATCCGAGCCTACGGTATGTTCAACGAAAATGATGCACCAGTCTTGCATCAAGAGTAGCACTATCTCCAAACAGACTGAACCGAGCTTCCACTTGAGCCTCGTCACCTAGGAGTCCCATCGATTGTGTCGAAAATGATTTCTATGCCTATGGTATGTTCGGTGCCAACCGTGCACCTATCTTTGCACTAACACTAGCACTGTGTCTAAACGGACTAAAACGAGATTACACACGACCCACGTAACTTACGAGTTCCATCAGGTGCGTCCAAAACTATTTATGAGCCTATGATTCGTTATGTGCAAAACCATGCACCTATCTTGTGTCAAGATTAGTTCTATCTCCAAACGGACCAAACAGAGCTCCACCACACCCTCGTCGCCTTGGGATACCATCAGGTGCGTCTAAAACGATTTATGAGCCTATGGTTCGTTTGACACAAACCGAGCACCTATCTTGCACCGACGCTAACACTGTCTCAAAACAAATCGAAGCAAGATTCCACATGACTCACGTCACCTAGCTATTCCACCGGGTGCCTCCAATACTATTTCCGAGGGTATAAATCGAAACTATGCACCAATCATGCATCAAGAGTAGCATTATCTCCAAACAGACCGAACCGAGCTTCCACTTGAGCCTCGTCACCTAGGAGTCCCATCGGGTGTGTCCAAAACGATTTCTATGCCTATGGTATGTTCGGTGCAAACCATGCACCTATCTTGCACTAACACTAGCACTGTCTCAAGCGGACTAAAACGAGATTCCACACGACCCACGTCACTTACAAGTTCCATCGGGTGTGTCCAAAACTATTTATGAGCCTATGGTATATTCCGTGCAAACCACGCACCTATCTTGCATCAGGATTAGCACTGTCTCCAAACGGACCGAATAGAGCTTCACCAGACCCTCGTCACCTAGAAGTACTATCAGGTGCATCTAAAACGATTTATGAGCCTATGGTATGATTGATGCAAACCGAGCACCTATATTGCACCGACGCTAACACAGTCTCAAAATAGATCGAAACGAGATTCTACATGACCCACGTCACCTAGGAGTTTCATCTGTTGCCTCCAATTCTATTTCCGAGCCTACAGAACATTCGACGCATACTGTGCACCAATCTTGCATCAAGAGTAGCACTATCTCAAAATGGACCGAACCGAGCTTCCGGAGCCTCATCACCTAGGAGTCCCATCTAGTGTGTCTAGAACAATTTCTATGCCTATGGCATGTTCGGTGCCAACCGTGCACCTATCTTTGCACTAAGACTAGCACTGTGTCTAAACGGACTAAAACGAGATTACAAACGACCCACGTAACTTACGAGATCCATCGAGTGCGTCCAAAACTATTTATGAGCCTATGGTGTATTCAGTGCAAACCACGCACCTATCTTGCATTAGGATTAGCACTATCTCCAAACGGACCGAACAGAGCTCCACCACACCCTCGTCACCTAGAAGTACCATCGGGTGCATCTAAAACGATTTATGAGCCTATGGTACGTTAAACACAAACCGAGCACCTATATTGCACCAACGCTAACACAGTCTGAAAACAGATGAAAACGAGATTCTACATGACCCACGTCACCTAGGAGTTTCATCGGTTGCCTCCAATTCTATTTTCGAGCCTACAGATCGTTCGACGCAAAGTGTGCACCAATCTTGCATCAAGAGTTGCACTATCTCCAAACAGACCGAACCTAGCTTCCACTTGAGCCTCGTCACATAAGAGTCGCATCGAGTGCGTCCAAAACAATTTCTATGCCTATGGTATGTTCGGTGCAAACCGTGCACCTATCTTGCACTGACACTAGCACTGTCTCCAAGCGGTCTAAAACGAGATACCACACGACCCACGTCACTTACGAGTTCCATCGGGTGCGTCCAAAACTATTTATGAGCCTATGGTTCGTTCCATGCAAACCACGCACCTATCTTGCATCAAGACTAGCACTATCTCCAAACGGACCGAACAGAGCTCCACCAAACCCTCATCACCTAGAAGTACCATCGGGTGCATCTAAAATGAGATATGAGCCTATGTTATGTTTGACACAAACCGAGCACCTATATTGCACCAACGCTAACACAGTCTCAAAACAGATCGAAACGAGATTCTACATGACCCACGTCACCTAGGAGTTTCATCGGTTGCTTCCAATTCTACTTCCGAGCCTACAGATCGTTCGACGCAAACCGTGCACCAATCTTGCATCAATATTAGCACCATCTCCAAATAGACTGAACCGAGCTTGCACTTGAGCCTCGTCACCTAGAAGTACCATCGGGTGCATCTAAAATGATTTATGAGCCTATTGTACGTTAGACACAAATCGAGCACCTATCTTGCACCGACGCTAACACTGTCTCATAACAGATGAAAACGAGATTCCACATGACTGACGTCGTATAGGAGTTCCATCGGGTGCCTCCAATACTATTTTCGAGCCTACGGTATGTTCAACGCAAATGGTGCACCAATCTTGCATCAAGAGTAGCACTATCTCCAAACAGACTGAACCGAGCTTCCAATTGAGACTCGTCACATAGGAGTCCCATCGAGTGCGTCCAAAATGATTTCTATGCCTATGGTATATTTGGTGCAAACCGTGCACCTATCTTAAACTGGCACTAGCACTGTCTCTAAGCGGACTAAAACGAGATTCCACACGACCCACGTCACTTACGAGTTCCATCGGGTGCGTCCAAAACTATTTATGAGCCTATGGTATATTCAGTGCAAACCACGCACCTATCTTGCATCAAGACTAGCACTATCTCCAAACGGACCGAACAGAGCTCCACCAGACCGTTGTTACCTAGAAGTACCACCGGGTGCATCTAAAATGATTTATGAGCCTATGGTATGTTTGATGCAAACCGAGCACCTATATTACACCGACGCTAACATAGTCTCAAAACAGATCGAAACAAGATTCTAAATGACCAACGTCACCTAGGAGTTTCATCGGTTGCCTCCAATTCTATTTCCGAGCCTACAGATCGTTCGACGCAAACCGTGCACCAATCTTGCATCAAGAGTAGCACTATCTCCAAATGGACCGAACCGAGCTTCCGGAGCCTCGTCACCTAGGAGTCCCATCGAGTGTGTCCAAAACGATTTCTATGCCTATGGTATGTTCGGTGCAAACCGTGCACCTATCTTGCACTGACACTAGCACTGTCTCCAAGCGGACTAATACGAGATACCACACGACCCACGTCACTTACGAGTTCCATCGGGTGCGTCCAAAACTATTTATGAGCCTATGGTATATTCAGTGCAAACCACGCACCTATCTTGCATCAAGACTAGCACTATCTCCAAACGGACCGAACAGAGCTCCACCAGACCCTCGTCACCTAGAAGTACCATCGGGTAAATCTAAAATGATTTATGAGCCTATGGTACGTTAAACACAAACCGAGCACCTATATTGCACCAACGCTAACACAGTCTAAAAACAGATGAAAACGAGATTCTACTTGACCCACGTCACCTAGGAGTTTCATTGGTTGCCTCCAATTCTATTTTCGAGCCTACAGATAGTTCGACGCAAACCGTGCACCAATCTTGCATCAAGAGTAGCACTATCTCCAAACAGACTGAACCGAGCTTCCACTTGAGCCTCGTCACCTAGAAGTATCATCGGGTGCATCTAAAACGATTTAGGAGCCTATGGTACGTTAGACATAAACCGGGCACCTATCTTGCACCGACGCTAACACTGTCTCATAACAGATTAAAATGAGATCGGGTGCCTCCAATACTATTTCCGAGCCTACGGTATGTTCAATGCAAATGGTGCACCAATCTTGCATCAAGAGTAGCACTATCTCCAAACAGACTGAACCGAGCTTCCACTTGAGCCTCGTCACATAGGAGTCCCATCGAGTGCGTCCAAAATGATTTCTATGCCTGTGGTATATTTGGTGCAAACCGTGCACCTATCTTGCACTGACACTAGCACTGTCTCCAAGTGGAGTAAAACGCGATTCCACATGACCCACTCACTTACGAGTTCCATCGGGTGCGTCCAAAACTATTTATGAGCCTATGGTATATTCAGTGCAAACCATGCACCTATCTTGCATCAAGACTAGCGCTATCTCCAAACGGACCGAACAGAGCTCGACCAGACCGTTGTCACCTAGAAGTACCACCGGGTGCATCTAAAATGATTTATGAGCCTATGGTATGTTTGATGCGAACCGAGACCTATATTGCACTGACGCTAACATAGTCTCAAAACAGATCGAAACGAGATTCTAAATGACCCACGTCACCTAGGAGTTTCATCGGTTGCCTGCAATTCTATTTCCGAGCCTACAGATCGTTCGACGCAAACCGTGCACGAATCTTGCATCAAGAGTAGCACTATCTCCAAATGGACCGAACCGAGCTTCCGGAGCCTCGTCACCTAGGAGTCCATCGAGTGTGTCCAAAACGATTTCTATGCCTATGGTATGTTTCGGTGCAAATCGTGCACCTATCTTTGCACTAACACTAGCACTGTGTCTAAACGGACTAAAACGAGATTACACACGACCCACGTAACTTACGAGTTCCATCGGGTGCGTCCAAAACTATTTATGAGCCTATGGTTCATTCCGTGCAAAAACCATGCACCTATCTTGTGTCAAGATTAGCACTATCTCCAAACGGACCGAACAGAGCTCCACCACACCCTCGTCGCCTAGGGATACAATCAGGTGCGTCTAAAACGATTCATGAGCCTATGGTACGTTTGACACAAACTGAGCACCTGTCTTGCACCGACGCTAACACTGTCTCAAAACAGATCAAAACGAGATTCCACATGACTCACGTCACCTAGCAGTTCCACCGGGTGCCTCCAATTCTATTTCCGAGGGTACGGTACATTCGACGCAAACTATGCACCAATCTTGCATCAAGAGTAGCACTATCTCCAAACAGACCGAACCGAGCTTCCACTTGAGCCTCGTCACCTAGAAGTACCATCGGGTGCATCTAAAACGATTTATGAGCCTATGGTACGTTAGACACAAACCGGGCACCTATCTTGCACCGACGCTAACACTGTCTCATAACAGATTAAAACGAGATCGGGTGCCTCCAATACTATTTCTGAGCCTACGGTATGTTCAACGCAAATGGTGCACCAATCTTGCATCAAGAGTAGCACTATCTCCAAACAGACTGAACCGAGCTTCCACTTGAGCCTCGTCACATAGGAGTCCCATCGAGTGCGTCCAAAATGATTTCTATGCCTATGGTATATTTGGTGCAAACCGTGCACCTATCTTGCACTGACACTAGCACTGTCTCCAAGCGGAGTAAAACGCGATTCCACATGACCCACGTCACTTACGAGTTCCATCGGGTGCGTCCAAAACTATTTATGAGCCTATGGTATATTCAGTGCAAACCATGCACCTATCTAGCATCAAGACTAGCGCTATCTCCAAACGGACCGAACAGAGCTCGAACAGACCGTTGTCACCTAGAAGTGCCACCGGGTGCATCTAAAATGATTTATGAGCCTATGGTATGTTTGATGCAAACCGAGCACCTATATTGCACCGATGCTAACATAGTCTCAAAACAGATCGAAACGAGATTCTAAATGACCCACGTCACCTAGGAGTTTCATCGGTTGCCTGCAATTCTATTTCCGAGCCTACAGATCGTTCGACGCAAACCGTGCACGAATCTTGCATCAAGAGTAGCACCATCTCCAAATGGACCGAACCGAGCTTCCGGAGCCTCGTCACCTAGGAGTCCATCGAGTGTGTCCAAAACGATTTCTATGCCTATGGTATGTTTCGGTGCAAATCGTGCACCTATCTTTGCACTAACACTAGCACTGTGTCTAAACGGACTAAAACGAGATTACACACGACCCACGTAACTTACGAGTTCCATCGGGTGCGTCCAAAACTATTTATGAGCCTATGGTTCGTTCCGTGCAAAAACCATGCACCTATCTTGTGTCAAGATTAGCACTATCTCCAAACGGACCGAACAGAGCTCCACCACACCCTCGTCGCCTAGGGATACAATCAGGTGCGTCTAAAACGATTCATGAGCCTATGGTACGTTTGACACAAACTGAGCACCTGTCTTGCACCGACGCTAACACTGTCTCAAAACAGATCGAAACGAGATTCCACATGACTCACGTCACCTAGCAGTTCCACCGGGTGCCTCCAATTCTATTTCCGAGGGTACGGTACATTCGACGCAAACTATGCACCAATCTTGCATCAAGAGTAGCACTATCTCCAAACAGACCGAACCGAGCTTCCACTTGAGCCTCGTCACCTAGAAGTACCATCGGGTGCATCTAAAACGATTTATGAGCCTATGGTACGTTAGACACAAACCGGGCACCTATCTTGCACCGACGCTAACACTGTCTCATAACAGATTAAAACGAGATCGGGTGCCTCCAATACTATTTCTGAGCCTACGGTATGTTCAACGCAAATGGTGCACCAATCTTGCATCAAGAGTAGCACTATCTCCAAACAGACTGAACCGAGCTTCCACTTGAGCCTCGTCACATAGGAGTCCCATCGAGTGCGTCCAAAATGATTTCTATGCCTATGGTATATTTGGTCCAAACCGTGCACCTATCTTGCACTGACACTAGCACTGTCTCCAAGCGGAGTAAAACGCAATTCCAAATGACCCACGTCACTTACGAGTTCCATCGGGTGCGTCCAAAACTATTTATGAGCCTATGGTATATTCAGTGCAAACCATGCACCTATCTTGCATCAAGACTAGCGCTATCTCCAAACGGACCGAACAGAGGTCGAACAGACCGTTGTCACCTAGAAGTGCCACCGGGTGCATCTAAAATGATTTATGAGCCTATGGTATGTTTGATGCAAACCGAGCACCTATATTGCACCGACGCTAACATAGTCTCAAAACAGATCGAAACGAGATTCTAAATGACCCACGTCACCTAGGAGTTTCATCGGTTGCCTGCAATTCTATTTCCGAGCCTACAGATCGTTCGACGCAAACCGTGCACCAATCTTGCATCAAGAGTAGCACTATCTCCAAATGGATCGAACCGAGCTTTCGGAGCCTCGTCACCTAGGAGTCCCATCGAGTGTGTCCAAAACGATTTCTATGCCTATGGTATGTTTCGGTGCAAATCGTGCACCTATCTATGCACTAACACTAGCACTGTGTCTAAACGGACTAAAACGAGATTACACACGACCCACGTAACTTACGAGTTCCATCGGGTGCGTCCAAAACTATTTATGAGCCTATGGTTCGTTCCGTGCAAAAACCATGCACCTATCTTGTGTCAAGATTAGCACTATCTCCAAACGGTCCGAACAGAGCTCCACCACACCCTCGTCGCCTAGGGATACAATCAGGTGCGTCCAAAACGATTCATGAGCCTATGGTACGTTTGACACAAACTGAGCACCTGTCTTGCACCGACGCTAACACTGTCTCAAAACAGATCGAAACGAGATTCCACATGACTCACGTCACCTAGCAGTTCCACCGGGTGCCTCCAATTCTATTTCCGAGGGTACGGTACATTCGACGCAAACTATGCACCAATCTTGCATCAAGAGTAGCACTATCTCCAAACAGACCGAACCGAGCTTCCACTTGAGCCTCGTCACCTAGGAGTCCCATCAAGTGTGTCCAAAACGATTTCTATGCCTATGGTATGTTCGGTGCAAACCGTGCACCTATCCTGCACTGACACTAGCACTGTCTCCAAGTGGACTAAAATGAGATACCACATGACCCACGTCACTTACGAGTTCCATCGGGTGCGTCCAAAACTATTTATGAGCCTATGTTTCGTTCGATGCAAACCATGCACCTATCTTGTGTCAAGATTAGCACCATCTCCAAACAGACCGAACAGAACTCCACTAGACCCTCGTCACCTAGAAGTACCATCAGGTGCGTCTAAGACGATTTATGAGCCTTTGGTACGTTAGACACAAACCGTGCACCTATCTTGCACTGACACTAGCACTGTCTCCAAGCGGAGTAAAACGAGATTCCACACGACCCACGTCACTTACGAGTTCCATCGGGTGCGTCCAAAACTATTTATGAGCCTATGGTATATTCAGTGCAAACCACGCACCTATCTTGCATCAAGACTAGCACTATCTCCAAACGGACCGAACAGAGCTCGAACAGACCGTTGTCACCTAGAAGTACCACCGGGTGCATCTAAAATGATTTATGAGCCTATGGTATGTTTGATGCAAACCGAGCACCTATATTGCACCGACGCTAACACAGTCTCAAAACAGATCGAAACGAGATTCTAAATGACCCACGTCACCTAGGAGTTTCATCGGTTGCCTGCAATTCTATTTCCGAGCCTACAGATCGTTCGACGCAAACCGTGCACCAATCTTGCATCAAGAGTAGCACTATCTCCAAATGGATCGAACCGAGCTTTCGGAGCCTCGTCACCTAGGAGTCCCATCGAGTGTGTCCAAAACGATTTCTATGCCTATGGTATGTTTCGGTGCAAATCGTGCACCTATCTATGCACTAACACTAGCACTGTGTCTAAACGGACTAAAACGAGATTACACACGACCCACGTAACTTACGAGTTCCATCGGGTGCGTCCAAAACTATTTATGAGCCTATGGTTCGTTCCGTGCAAAAACCATGCACCTATCTTGTGTCAAGATTAGCACTATCTCCAAACGGTCCGAACAGAGCTCCACCACACCCTCGTCGCCTAGGGATACAATCAGGTGCGTCCAAAACGATTCATGAGCCTATGGTACGTTTGACACAAACTGAGCACCTGTCTTGCACCGACGCTAACACTGTCTCAAAACAGATCGAAACGAGATTCCACATGACTCACGTCACCTAGCAGTTCCACCGGGTGCCTCCAATTCTATTTCCGAGGGTACGGTACATTCGACGCAAACTATGCACCAATCTTGCATCAAGAGTAGCACTATCTCCAAACAGACCGAACCGAGCTTCCACTTGAGCCTCGTCACCTAGGAGTCCCATCAAGTGTGTCCAAAACGATTTCTATGCCTATGGTATGTTCGGTGCAAACCGTGCACCTATCCTGCACTGACACTAGCACTGTCTCCAAGTGGACTAAAATGAGATACCACATGACCCACGTCACTTACGAGTTCCATCGGGTGCGTCCAAAACTATTTATGAGCCTATGTTTCGTTCGATGCAAACCATGCACCTATCTTGTGTCAAGATTAGCACCATCTCCAAACAGACCGAACAGAACTCCACTAGACCCTCGTCACCTAGAAGTACCATCAGGTGCGTCTAAGACGATTTATGAGCCTTTGGTACGTTAGACACAAACCGGGCACCTATCTTGCACTGACACTAGCACTGTCTCCAAGCGGAGTAAAACGAGATTCCACACGACCCACGTCACTTACGAGTTCCATCGGGTGCGTCCAAAACTATTTATGAGCCTATGGTATATTCAGTGCAAACCACGCACCTATCTTGCATCAAGACTAGCACTATCTCCAAACGGACCGAACACAGCTCCACCAGACCATAGTCACCTAGAAGTACCACCGGGTGCATCTAAAATGATTTATGAGCCTATGGTATGTTTGATGCAAACCGAGCACCTATATTGCACCGACGCTAACACAGTCTCAAAACAGATCGAAACGAGATTCTAAATGACCCACGTCACCTAGGAGTTTCATCGGTTGTCTCCAATTCTATTTCCGAGCCTACAGAACGTTCGACGCAAACCGTGCACCAATCTTGCATCAAGAGTAGCACTATCTCCAAATGGACCGAACCGAGCTTCCGGAGCCTCGTCACCTAGGAGTCCCATCGAGTGTGTCCAAAATGATTTCTATGCCTATGGTATGTTCAGTGCAAACCATGCACCTATCTTTGCACTAACACTAGCACTGTGTCTAAACAGACAAAAACGAGATTACACACAACCCACGTAAGTTACGAGTTCCATCGGGTGCGTCCAAAACTATTTATGAGCCCATAGTTTGTTTCGTGCAAAAACCATGCACCTATCTTTTGTCAAGATTAGCACTACCACCAAACGGACCGAAAAGAGCTCCACCACACCCTCGTCGCCTAGGGATACAATCAGGTGCGTCTAAAACGATTTATGAGCCTATGGTACGTTTGACACAAACCGAGCACCTATCTTGCGCCGACGCTAACACTGTCTCAAAACAGATGAAAACGAGATTCCACATGACTCATGTCGCATAGGAGTTCTATCGAGTGCCTCCAATACTATTTCTTAGCCTACGGTATGTTCAACGCAAATGGTGCTCCAATCTTGCATCGTGAGTAGCACTACCTCCAAACAGACTGAACCGAGCTTCCACTTGAGCCTCATCACATAGGAGTCCCATCGAGTGTGTCCAAAACGATTTCTATGCCTATGGTTTGTTCAGTGCAAACCATGGACATATCTTGCACAGACACTAGCACTGTCTCCAAGCAGTCTAAAACGAGATTCCACATGACCCACGTCACTTACGAGTTCCATAACGTGCATGCAGAACTATTTATGAGCCTATATTATGTTCAGTGTAAACCACGCACCTATCTTGCATCAAGATTAGCACTATCTCCAAACGGACTGAACAGAGCTCCACCAGACCCTCTTCACCTAGAAGTACCATCGGGTGCACCTAAAACGATTTATGAGCCTATGGTATGTTTGATGCAAACCGAGCACCTATATTGCACCGACGCCAACACTGTCTCAAAACAGATCGAAACGAGATTCTACATGACCCACGTCACCTAGGAGTTTCATCAGTTGCCTCCAATTCTATTTCCGAGCCTACAGAACATTCGACGCAAACCGTGCACCAATCTTGCATCAAGAGTAGCACTCTCCAAATGGACCGAACCGAGCTTCCGGAGCCTCGTCACCAAGGAGTCCCATCGAGTGTGTCCAAAATGATTTCTATGCCTATGGTATGTTTGGTGCAAACCGTGCACCTATCTTTGCACTAACACTAGCACTGTGTCTAAACAGACTAAAATGAGATTACACATGACCCACGTAAATTACGAGTTCCATCGGGTGCGTCCAAAACTATTTATGAGCCTATGGTTCGTTCCGTGCAAAAACCATGCACCTATCTTGTGTCAAGATTAGCACTATCTCCAAACGGACCGAACAGAGCTCCACCAAACCCTCGTCACCTAGAATACCATCGGGTGCATCTAAAATGATTTATGAGCCTATGGTATGTTTGATGGAAACCGAGCAGGTATATTGCACCAACCCTAACACTGTCTCAAAACAGATCGAAATGAGATTCCACCTGACTCACGTCACCTAGTAGTTCCACCAGATGCCTCCAATACTATTTCCGAGGGTACGGTACGTTCGACGCAAAATATGCACCAATCTTGCATCAAGAGTAGCACTCTCTCCATACAGACCGTACTGAGCTTCCACTTGAGCCTCTTCACCTAGGAGTCCCATCGAGTGTGTCCAAAACGATTTCTATGGCTATGGTATGTTCGGTGCAAACCGTGCACCTATCTTGCACTGGCACTAGCACTATCTCCAAGCGGACTAAAATGAGATACCACATGACCCACGTCACTTACGAGTTCCATCAAGTGCGTCCAAAACTATTTATGAGCCTATGGTATATTCAGTGCAAACCACGCACCTATCTTGCATCAAGATTAGCACTATCTCCAAACGGACCGAACAGACCTCCACTAGACCCTCATTACCTAGAAGTACCATCAGGTGCGTCTAAAATGATTTATGAGCCTATGGTACGTTAGACACAAACCGGGTACCTATCTTGCACCGATGCTAACACGTCTCAAAACAAATGAAAACGAGATTCCACATGACTCACCTCGCATAGTTGTTCCATCGGGTGCCTCCAATACTATTTCTGAGCGTACGGTATGTTCAACACAAATGGTGTACCAATCTTGCATCAAGAGTAGCACTATCTCCAAACATACTGAACCGAGCTTCCACTTAAGCCTCGTCACATAGGAGTCCCATCGAGTGCATCCAAAACGATTTCTATGCCTATGGTTTGTTCAGTGCAAACCGTGCACATATCTTGCACTGACACTAGCACTGTCTCCAAGTGGTCTAAAATGAGATTCCACATGACCCACTTCACTTACGAGTTCCATAAGGTGCGTCTAAAACTATTTATGAGCCTATATTATATTCAGTGCAAACCACGCACCTATCTTGCATCAAGATTAGCACTATCTCCAAACAGACCGAACAGAGCTCCACCAGACCCTCTTCACCTAGAAGTACCATCGGGTGCATCTAAAACGATTTATGAGCCTATGGTATGTTTGATGCAAACAGAGCACCTATATTGCACCGATGCTAACACTGTCTCAAAACAGATCGAAACGAGATTCTACATGACCCACGTCACCTAGGAGTTTCATTAGTTGCCTCCAATTCTATTTCCGAGCCTATAGAACAATCGATGCAAACCGTGCACCAATCTTGCATCAAGAGTAGCACTATCTCCAAATGGACCGAACCGAGCTTCCGGAGCCTCGTCACCAAGGAGTCCCATCGAGTGTGTCCAAAACAATTTCTATGCCTATGGTATGTTCGGTGCAAACCGTGCACCTATCTTTGCACTAACACTAGCACTGTGTCTAAACAGACAAAAACGAGATTACACATGAGCCACTTGACTTACGAGTTCCATCGGGTGCGTCCAAAACTTTTTATGAGCTTATGGTTTGTTCCGTGCAAAAACCATGCACCTATCTTGTGTCAAGATTAGCACTATCTCTAAACGGACCGAACAGAGCTCCACGACACCCTCGTCGCCTAGGGATACCATCAGGTGCGTCTAAAACAATATATGAGCCTATGGTACGTTCGACACAAACCGAGCACCTATCTTGCACCAACGCTAACACTGCCTCAAAACAGATCAAAACAAGATTCCACATGACTCATGTCACCTAGCAGTTCCCCCGGGTGCCTCCAATACTATTTCCGAGGGTTCGGTACGTTCGACGCAAACTATGCACCAATCTTGCATCAAGAGTAGCACTATCTCCAAACAGACCGAACCGAGCTTCCACTTGAACCTCGTCACCTAGGAGTCCCACCGAGTGTGTCCAAAACGATTTCTATGCCAATGGTATGTTCGGTGCAAACCGTGCACCTATCTTGCACTGACACTAGCACTGTGTCTAAACGGACTAAAACGAGATTACACACGACCCACGTCGCTTACCAGTTCCATTGGGTGCGTCCAAAACTATTTATGAGCCTCTGGTTCATTCCATGCAAACCATGCACCTATCTTGTGTCAAGATTAGCACTATCTCCAAACGGACCGAACAGAGCTCCACCAGACCCTCGTCACCTAGGAGTACCATCAGGTGCGTCTAAAATGATTTATGAGCCTATGGTACGTTAGACACAAACCGAGCACCTATCTTGCACCGACGCTAACACTGTCTCAAAACAGATCAAAACGGGATTCCACATTACTCACGTCACATAGGAGTTCCATCGGGTGCCTCCAATACTGTTTCCAAGCCTACAGTATGATCAACACAAACGGTGTACCAATCTTGCATCAAGAGTAGCACTGTCTCCAAACAGACTGAACCGAGCTTCCACTTGAGCCTCGTCACATAGGAGTCCCGTCGACTGCGTCCAAAACAATTTCTATGCCTACGTTATGTTCGGTGCAAACCGTGCATCTATCTTACACTGACACTAGCACTGTCTCCAAGCGGACTAAAACGAGATTCCACACGACCCACGTCACTTATGAGTTACATCGGGTGCGTCCAAAACTATTTATGAGCCTATGTTATATTCAGTGCAAACCACGCACCTATCTTGCATCAAGATTATCACTATCTCCAAACGGACCGAACAGAGCTCCACTTGACCCTCTTCACCAAGAAGTACCATCGAGTGCATCTAAAACGATTTATGAGCCTATGGTATGTTTGATGCAAACCGAGCACCTATATTGCACCGACGCTAACACTGTCTCAAAACAGATCAAAACGAGATTCTACATGACCCACGTCACCTAGGAGTTTCATCAGTTGCCTCCAATTCTATTTCCATGCCTACAGAACATTCGACACAAACCGTGCACCAATCTTGCATCAAGACTAGCACTATCTCCACATGGACCGAACTGAGCTTCCGGAGCCTCGTCACCTAGGAGAACCACCGAGTGTGTCCAAAACGATTTCTATGCCTATGGTATATTCGGTGCAAACCGTGCACCCATCTTTGCACTAACACTAGCACTGTGTCTAAACAGACTAAAACGAGATTACACATGACCCACGTAACTTACGAGTTCCATTGGGTGCGTCCAAAACTATTTATGAGCCTATGGTTCGTTCCGTGCAAAAACCATGCACCTATCTTGTGTCAAGATTAGCACTATCTCCAAACGGACCGAATAGAGCTCCACCAAACCCTCGTCACCTAGAAGTACCATCGGGTGCATCTAAAATGATTTATGAGCCTATGGTATGTTTGATGAAAACCGAGCACGTATATTGCACCGACGCTAACACTGTGTAAAACAGATCGAAACGAGATTCTATATGACCCACGTCACCTAGGAGTTTCATCGGTTGCCTCCAATTCTATTTCCGATCCTATAGAACAATCGATGCAAACCGTGCACCAATCTTGCATCAAGAGTAGCACTGTCTCCAAATGGACCGAACTGAGCTTCCGGAGCCTCGTCACCAAGGAGTCCCATCGAGTGTGTCCAAAACAATTTCTATGCCTATGGTATGTTCGGTGCAAACCGTGCACCTATCTTTGCACTAACACTAGCACTGTGTCTAAACGGACTAAAACGAGATTACACATGACCCACTTGACTTATGAGTTCCATCAGGTGCGTCCAAAACTTTTTATGAGCTTATGGTTTGTTCCGTGCAAAAACCATGCACCTATCTTGTGTCAAGATTAGCACTATCTCTAAACGGACCGAACAGAGCTCCACCACACCCTTGTCGCCTAGGGATACCATCGGGTGCGTCTAAAACAATATATAAGCCTATGGTACGTTTGACACAAACCGAGCACCTATCTTGCACCGACGTTAACACTGTCTCAAAACAGATCGAAACGAGATTCCACATGACTCACGTCACCTAGCAGTTCCACCGAGTGCCTCCAATACTATTTCCGAGGATTCGGTACGTTCGACGCAAACTATGCACCAATCTTGCATCAAGAGTAGCACTATCTCCAAACAGACCGAACCGAGCTTCCACTTGAACCTCATCACCTAGGAGTCCCACCGAGTGTGTCCAAAACGATTTCTATGCCAATGGTATGTTCGGTGCAAACCGTGCACCTATCTTGCACTGACACTAGCACTATGTCTAAACGGACTAAAATGAGATTACACACGACCCACGTCACTTACCAGTTCCATTGGGTGCGTCCAAAACTACTTATGAGCCTCTGGTTCATTCCATGCAAACCATGCATCTATCTTGTGTCAAGATTAGCACTATCTCCAAACGGACCGAACAGAGCTCCACCAGACCCTCGTCACCTAGAAGTACCATCAGGTGCGTCTAAAATGATTTATGAGCCTATGGTACGTTAGACACAAACCGAGCACCTATCTTGCACCGACGCTAACACTGTCTCAAAACAGATCAAAACGGGATTCCACATTACTCACGTCATATAGGAGTTCCATCGGGTGCCTCCAATACTGTTTCCGAGCCTACAATATGATCAACACAAACGGTGTACCAATCTTGCATCAAGAGTAGCACTATCTCCAAACAGACTGAACCGAGCTTCCACTTGAGCCTCGTCACATAGGAGTCCCGTCGAGTGCGTCCAAAACGATTTCTATGCCTATGTTATGTTCGGTGCAAACCGTGCATCTATCTTACACTAACACTAGCACTGTCTCCAAGCGGACTAAAACGAGATTCTACACGACCCACGTCACTTACGAGTTCCATCGAGTGTGTCCAAAACTATTTGTGAGCCTATGTTATATTCAGTGCAAACCACGCACCTATCTTGCATCAAGATTATCACTATCTCCAAACGGACCAAACAGAGCTCCACGAGACCCTCTTCACCAAGAAGTACCATCGAGTGCATCTAAAATGATTTATGAGCCTATGGTATGTTTGATGCAAACCGAGCACCTATATTGCACCGACGCTAAGACTGTCTCAAAAAAGATCGAAACGAGATTCTACATGACCCACGTCACCTAGGAGTTTCATCAGTTGCCTCCAATTCTACTTCCAAGCCTACAGAACATTCGACACAAACCGTGCACCAATCTTGCATCAAGACTAAGACTATCTCCAAATGGACCGAACCGAGCTTCCGGAGCCTCGTCACCTAGGAGTCCCACCGAGTGTGTCCAAAACGATTTCTATGCCTATGGTATGTTCGGTGCAAACCGTGCACCCATCTTTCCACTAACACTAGCACTGTGTCTAAACAGACTAAAACGAGATTACACATGACCCACGTAACTTACGAGTTCCATTGGGTGCGTCCAAAACTATTTATGGGCCTATGGTTCGTTCCGTGCAAAAACCATGCACCTATCTTGTGTCAAGATTAGCACTATCTCCAAACGGACCGAACAGAGCTCCACCAAACCCTCGTCACCTAGAAGTACCATCGGGTGCATCTAAAATGATTTATGAGCCTATGGTATGTTTGACGGAAACCGAGCATGTATATTGCACCGACGCTAACACTGTCTCAAAATAGATCAAAACAAGATTCTACATGACCCACGTCACCTAAAAGTTTCATCGTTTGCCTCCAATTCTATTTCTGAGCCTACAGAACATTCGACGCAAACCGTGCACCAATCTGCATCAAGAGTAGCACTGTCTCCAAATGGACCGAACCGAGCTTCCGGAGGCTTGTCACCTAGGACTCCCATCGAGTGTGTCCAAAACGATTTCTATGTTCGGTGCAAACCATGCACCTATCTTGCACTGACACTAGCACTGTCTCCAAGCGGACTAAAATGAGATTCCACACGACCCATGTCACTTACAAGTTCCAACGGGTGCGTCCAAAACTATTTATCTGCCTATGGTTCGTTCCGTACAAAAACCATGCACCTGTCTTGTGTCAAGATTAGCACTATCTCCAAACGGACCCAACAGAGCTCCACCACACCCTCGTCGCCTAGGGATACTATTTCTGAGCCTACGGTATGTTCAACGCAAACGGTGCACCAATCTTGTGTCAAGAGTAGCACTATCTCCAAACAGACTGAACCGAGCTTCCACTTGAGCCTCGTCACATAGGAGTACCATCGACTGTGTCCAAAACGATTTCTATGCCTATGGTATGTTCGGTGCAAACCGTGAACCTATCTTGCCCTAACACTAGCACTGTCTCCAAGTGGACTAAAACGAGATTCCACACGACGCACGTCACTTACGAGTTCCATCGGGTGCGTCCTAAAGTATTTATGAGCCTATGGTATATTCAGTGCACACTACGCACCTACCTTGCATCAAGATTAGCACTATCTCCAAATGGACCGAACAGAGCTCCACCAGACCCTCGTCACCTAGAAGTACCATCTTGAGCATCTAAAACGATTTATGAGCCTATGGTATGTTTGATGCAAACCAAGCACCTATATTGCACTGACGCTAACATAGTCACAAAACAGATCCAAACGAGATGCTACATGACCCACGTCACCTAGGAGTTTCATCGGTTGCCTCCAATTCAATTTCCAAGCCTACAGAACGTTCGACGCAAACCGTGCACCAATCTTGCATCAAGAGTAGGACTATCGCCAAAAGGACCGAACCGAGCTTCCACTTGAACCTCGTCACCTAGGAGTCCCACCGAGTGTGTCCAAAATGATTTCTATGCCAATGGTATGTTCGGTGCAAACCGTGCACCTATCTTGCACTGACACTAGCACTGTGTCTAAACGGACTAAAACGAGATTACACACGACCCACGTCACTTACCAGTTCCATTGGGTGCGTCCAAAACTACTTATGAGCCTCTGGTTCATTCCATGCAAACCATGCACCTATCTTGTGTCAAGATTAGCACTATCTCCAAACGGACCGAACAGAGCTCCACCAGACCCTCGTCACCTAGAAGTACCATCAGGTGCGTCTAAAATGATTTATGAGCCTATGGTACGTTAGACACAAACCGAGCACCTATCTTGCACCGACGCTAACACTGTCTCAAAACAGATCAAAACGGGATTCCACATTACTCACGTCATATAGGAGTTCCATCGGGTGCCTCCAATACTGTTTCCGAGCCTACAATATGATCAACACAAACGGTGTACCAATCTTGCATCAAGAGTAGCACTATCTCCAAACAGACCGAACCGAGCTTCCACTTGAGCCTCGTCACATAGGAGTCCCGTCGAGTGCGTCCAAAACGATTTCTATGCCTATGTTATGTTCGGTGCAAACCGTGCATCTATCTTACACTGACACAAGCACTATCTCCAAGCGGACTAAAACGAGATTCCACACGACCCACGTCACTTACGAGTTCCATCGGGTGTGTCCAAAACTATTTATGAGCCTATGTTATATTCAGTGCAAACCACGCACCTATCTTGCATCAAGATTATCACTATCTCCAAATGGACTGAACATATCTCCATCAGACCCTCTTCACCAAGAAGTACCATCGAGTGCATCTAAAACGATTTATGAGCCTATGGTATGTTTGATGCAAACCGAGCACCTATATTGCACCGACGCTAACACAGTCTCAAAATAGATCGAAACGAGATTCTACATGACCCACGTCACCTAGGAGTTTCATCAGTTGCCACCAATTCTATTTCCAAGCCTACAGAACATTCGACACAAACCGTGCACCAATCTTGCATCAAGACTAAGACTATCTCCAAATGGAACGAACCGAGCTTCCGGAGCCTCGTCACCTAGGAGTCCCACCGAGCGTGTCCAAAACGATTTCTATGCCTATGGTATGTTCGGTGCAAACCATGCACCCATCTTTGCACTAACACTGGCACTGTGTCTAAACAGACTAAAACGATATTACACATGACCCACCTAACTTACGAGTTCCATTGGGTGCGTCCAAAACTATTTATGAGCCTATGGTTCGTTCCGTGCAAAAACCATGCACCTATCTTGTGTCAAGATTAGCACTATCTCCAAACGGACCGAACAGAGCTCCACCAAACCCTCGTCACCTAGAAGTACCATCGGGTGCATCTAAAATGATTTATGAGCCTATGGTATGTTTGACGAAAACCGAGCACCTAGAAGTACCATCTTGAGCATCTAAAACGATTTATGAGCCTGTGGTATGTTTGATGCAAACCAAGCAACTATATTGCACCGACGCTAACACAGTCACAAAACAGATCCAAACGAGATTCTACATGACCCACATCACCTAGGAGTTTCATCGGTTGCCTCCAATTCTATTTCCAAGCCTACAGAACGTTCGACGCAAACCGTGCACCAATCTTGCATCAAGAGTAGGACTATCTCCAAAAGGACCGAACCGAGCTTCCACTTGAACCTCGTCACCTAGGAGTCCCACCGAGTGTGTCAGAAACGATTTCTATGCCAATGGTATGTTCGGTGCAAACCGTGCACCTATCTTGCACTGACACTAGCACTGTCTCTAAACGGACTAAAACGAGATTACACACGACCCACGTCACTTACCAGTTCCAGTGGGTGCGTCCAAAACTATTTATGAGCCTATGGTTCGTTCCATGCAAACCACGCACCTACCTTGCATCAAGATTAGCACTATCTCCAAACGGACCGAACAGAGCTCCACCAGACCCTCGTAACCTAGAAGTACCATCAGGTGCGTCTAAAATGATTTATGAGCCTATGGTACGTTAGACACAAACCGAGCACCTATCTTGCACCGACGCTAACACTGTCTCAAAACAGATCAAAACAGGATTCCACATTACTCACGTCACATAGGAGTTCCATCGGGTGCCTCCAATACTGTTTCCGAGCCTACAGTATGTTCAACACAAATAGTGTACCAATGTTGCATCAAGCGTAGCACTATCTCCAAATAGACTGAACCGAGCTTCCACTTGAGCCTCGTCACATAGGAGTCCCATCGAGTGCGTCCAAAACAATTTAGGCCTATGTTATGTTCGGTGCAAACCGTGCACCTATCTTACACTAACACTAGCACTGTCTCAAAGCGGACTAAAATGAGATTCCATACGACCCACGTCACTTACGAGTTCCATCGGGTGCGTCGAAAACTATTTATGAGCCTATGTTATATTTAGTGCAAACCACGCACCTATCTTGCATCAAGATTATCACTATCTCCAAACGGACCGAACAGAGCTCCACCAGACCCTCTTCACCTAGAAGTACCATCGAGTGCATCTAAAATGATTTATGAGCCTATGGTATGTTTGATGCAAACCGAGCACCTATATTGCACCGACGCTAACACTGTCTCAAAATAGATCGAAACGAGATTCTACATGTCCCACGTCAACTAGGACTTTCATCGGTTGCCTCCAATTCTATTTCTGAGCCTACAGAACGTTCGACGCAAACCGTGCGCCAATCTTGCATCAAGAGTAGCACTATCTCCAAATGGACCGAACCGAGCTTCCTGAGCCTCGTCACCTAGGAGTTTCATCAGTTGCCTCCAATTCTATTTCTGAGCCTACAGAACATTCGACGCAAACCGTGCACCAATCTTGCATCAAGAGTAGCACTATCTCCAAATGGACCGAACCGAGCTTCCGTAGCCTCGTCACCTAGGAGTCCCACCGAGTGTGTCCAAAACGATTTCTATAACTATGGTATGTTCGGTGCAAACCGTGCACCCATCTTTGCACTAACACTAGCACTGTGTCTAAACAGACTAAAATGAGATTACACATGACCCACGTAACTTACGAGTTCCATTGGGTGCGTCCAAAACTATTTATGAGCCTATGGTTCGTTCCGTGCAAAAACCATGCACCTATCTTGTGTCAAGATTGGTACTATCTCCAAACGGACCAAACAGAGCTCCACCAAACCCTCGTCACCTAGAAGTACCATCGGGTGCATCTAAAATGATTTATGAGCCTATGGTATGTTTGACGGAAACCGAGCATGTATATTGCACCGACACTAACACTGTCTCAAAACAGATCGAAACGAGATTCTACATGACCCACGTCACCTAGGAGTTTCATCGGTTGCCTCCAATTCTATTTCTGAGCCTACAGAAATTTCGACGCAAACCGTGCACCAATCTGCATCAAGAGTAGCACTGTCTCCAAATGGACCGAACCGAGCTTCCAGAGGCTCGTCACCTAGGACTCCCGTCGAGTGTGTCCAAAACGATTTCTATGTTCGGTGCAAACCGTGCACCTATCTTGCACTGACACTAGCACTGTCTCCAAGCGGACTAAAACGAGATTCCGCACGACCCACGTCACTTACGAGTTCCATCGAGTGCGTCCAAAACTATTTATCTGCCTTTGGTTCGTTCCGTACAAAAACCATGCACCTGTCTTGTGTCAAGATTAGCACTATCTCCAAACGGACCCAACAGAGCTCCACCACACCCTCGTCGCCTAGGGATACTATTTCTGAGCCTACGGTATGTTCAACGCAAACGGTGCACCAATCTTGCGTCAAGAGTAGCACTATCTCCAAACAGACTGAACCGAGCTTCCACTTGAGCCTCGTCACATAGGAGTCCCATCGACTGCGTCCAAAACGATTTCTACGCCTATGGTATGTTCGGTGCAAACCGTGAACCTATCTTGCCCTAACACTAGCACTGTCTCCAAGCGGACTAAAACGAGATTCCACACGACCCACGTCACTTACGAGTTCCATCGGGTGCGTCCAAAATTATTTATGAGCCTATGGTATATTCAGTGCAAACCACGCAACTACCTTGCATCAAGATTAGCACTATCTCCAAACGGACTGAACAGAGCTCCACCAGACCCTCGTCACCTAGAAGTACCATCAGGTGCGTCTAAAATGATTTATGAGCCTATGGTACGTTAGACACAAACCGAGCACCTATCTTGCACCGACGCTAACACTGTCTCAAAACAGATCAAAACAGGATTCCACATTACTCACGTCACATAGGAGTTTCATCGGGTGCCTCCAATACTGTTTCCGAGCCTACAGTATGTTCAACACAAACGGTGTACGAATCTTGCATCAAGAGTAGCACTATCTCCAAACAGACTGAACCGAGCTCCCACTTGAGCCTCGTCACCTAGGAGTCCCATCGAGTGCGTCCAAAATGATTTCTATGCCTATGTTATGTTTGGTGCAAACCGTGCACCTATCTTACACTGACACTAGCACTGTCTCCAAGCGGACTAAAACGAGATTCCACACGACCCACGTCACTTACGAGTTCCATCGGGTGCGTCCAAAACTATTTATGAGCCTATGTTATATTCAGTGCAAACCACGCACCTATCTTGCATCAAGATTATCACAATCTCCAAACGGACCGAACAGAGCTCCACCAGACCCTCTTCACCTAGAAATAGCATCGAGTGCATCTAAAACGATTTATGAGCCTATGGTATGTTTGATGCAAACCGAGCACCTATATTGCACCGACGCTAACACTGTCTCAAAACAGATCGAAACGAGATTCTACATGACCCACGTCACCTAGGAGTTTCATCAGTTGCCTCCAATTCTATTTCTGAGCCTACAGAACATTCGACGCAAACCATGCACCAATCTTGCCTCAAGAGTAGCACTATCTCCAAATGGACCGAACCGAGCTTCCGGAGCCTCGTCATCTAGGAGTCCCACCGAGTGTGTCCAAAACGATTTCTATGCCTATGGTATGTTCGGTGCAAACCGTGCACCCATCTTTGCACTAACAATAGCACTGTGTCTAAACAGACTAAAACGAGATTACACTTGACCCACGTAACTTACGAGTTCCATTGGGTGCGTCCAAAACTACTTATGAGCCTATGGTTCGTTCCGTGCAAAAACCATGCACCTATCTTGTGTCAAGATTAGCACTATCTCCAAACGGACCGAACAGAGCTCCACCAAACCCTCGTCACCTAGAAGTACCATCGGGTGCATCTAAAACGATTTATGAGCCTATGGTATGTTTGACGGAAACCGAGCACGTATATTGCACCGACGCTAACACTGTCTCAAAATAGATCGAAACGAGATTCTACATGACCCACGTCACCTAGGAGTTTCATCGGTTGCCTCCAATTCTGTTTCCGAGCCTACAGAACTTTCGACGCAAACCGTGCACCAATCTGCATCAAGAGTAGCACTGTCTCCAAATGCACCGAACCGAGCTTCCGGAGGCTCGTCACCTAGGACTCCCATCGAGTGTGTCCAAAACGATTTCTAGGTTCGGTGCAAACCGTGCACCTATCTTGCACTGACACTAGCACTGTCTCCAAGCGGACAAAAACGAGATTCCACACGACCCACGTCACTTACGAGTTCCATTGGGTGCCTCCAAAACTATTTATCTGCCTATGGTTCGTTCCGTACAAAAAAAATGCACCTGTCTTGTGTCAAGATTAGCACTATCTCCAAACGGACCCAACAGAGCTCCACCACACCCTCATCGCCTAGGGATACTATTTCTGAGCCTACGGTATGTTCAATGCAAACGGTGCACCAATCTTGCGTCAAGAGTAGCACTATCTCCAAACAGACTGAACCGAGCTTCCACTTGAGCCTCGTCACATAGGAGTTCCATCGAGTGCGTCCAAAACGATTTCTATGCCTATGGTATGTTCGGTGCAAACCGTGAACCTATCTTGCCCTAACACTAGCACTGTCTCCAAGCGGACTAAAACGAGATTCCACACGACCCACGTCACTTACGAGTTCCATCGGGTGCGTCCAAAATTATTTATGAGCCTATGGTATATTCAGTGCAAACCACGCACCTACCTTGCATCAAGATTAGCACTATCTCCAAACGGACCGAACAGAGCTCCACCAGACCCTCGTCACGTAGAAGTACCATCTTGAGCATCTAAAACGATTTATGAGCCTATGGTATGTTTGATGCAAACCAAGCACCTATATTGCACCGACGCTAACACAGTCTCAAAACAGATCCAAACGAGATTCTACATGACCCACGTCACCTAGGAGTTTCATCAGTTGCCTCCATTTCTATTTCTGAGCCTACAGAACGTTCGACGCAAACCGTGCACCAACCTTGCATCAAGAGTAGGACTATCTCCTAACGGACCGAACCGAGCTTCCAGAGCCTCATCACCTAGGAGTCCCATCGAGTGTGTCCAAAACGATTTCTATGCCTATGGTATGTTCGGTGCAAACCGTGCACCTATCTTTGCACTAACACTAGCACTGTGTCTAAAAGGACAAAAACGAGATTACACACGACCCACGTAAGTTACGAGTTCCATCGGGTGCGTCCAAAACTATTTATGAGCCTATGGTTCGTTCCGTGCAAAAACCATGCACCTATCCTGTGTCAAGATTAGCACTAACTCCAAACGGACCGACAAGTGCTCCACCACACCCTTGTCGCCTAGGGATACAATCAGGTGCGTCTAAAATGATTTATGAGCCTATGGTACGTTTGACACAAACCGAGCACCTATCTTGCACCGACGCTAACACTGTCTCAAAACAGATGAAAACTAGATTCCACGTGACTCATGTCGCATAGGAGTTCCATCGGGTGCCTCCAATACTATTTCCGAGCTAACGGTATGTTCTTCGCAAATGGTGCTCCAATCTTGCATCAAGAGTAGCACTATCTCCAAACATACTGAACCGAGCTTCCACTTGAGCCTCATCACATTGGAGTCCCATCGAGTGCGTCCAAAACGATTTCGATGCCTATGGTTTGTTCAGTGCAAACCGTGCACCTATCTTGCACTGACACTAGCACTGTCTCCAAGCGGACTAATACGAGATTCCACATGACCCACGTCACTTACAAGTTCCATAAGGTGCGTCCAAAACTATTTATCAGCCTATGGTTCGTTCCGTACAAAAACCATGCACCTATCTTGTGTCAAGATTAGCACTATCTCCAAACGGACCCAACTTGCTCCACCACACCCTCGTCGCCTAGGGATACTATTTCCGAGCCTACGGCATGTTCAACACAAATGGTGCACCAATCTTGCGTCAAGAGTAGCACTATCTCCAAACAGACTGAACCGAGCTTCCACTTGAGCCTCGTCACAAAGCAGTCCCATCGACTGCGTCCAAAACGATTTCTATGCCTATGGTATGATTGGTGCAAACCGTTCACCTATCTTGCCCTAACACTAGCACTGTCTCCAAGCGGACTAAAACAAGATTCCACACGACCCACGTCACTTACGAGTTCCATCGGGTGCGTCCAAAACTATTTATGAGCCTATGGTATATTCAGTGCAAACCACGCACCTATCTTGTATCAAGTTTAGCACTATCTCCAAACGGACCGAACAGAGCTCCACCAGACCCTCGTCACCTAGAAGTACCATCGGGTGCATCTAAAACGATTTATGAGCCTTTGGTATGTTTGATGCAAACCGAGCACCTATATTGCCCCAACGCTAACATAGTCTCAAAACAGATCGAAATGAGATTCTACATGACCCACGTCACCTAGGAGTTTCATCGGTTGCCTCCAATTCTATTTCCAAGCCTACAAAACATTCGACGGAAACCGTGCACCAATCTTGCATCAAGACTAGGACTATCTCCAAATGGACCGAACCGAGCTTCCGGAGCCTCGTCACCTAGGAGTCCCATCGAGTGTGTCCAAAATGATTTCTATGCCTATGGTATGTTCGGTGCAAACCGTGCACCTATCTTTGCACTAACACTAGCACTGTGTCTAAACGGACAAAAACGAGATTACACACGACCCACGTAAGTTACGAGTTCCATCGGGTGCGTCCAAAACTATTTATGAGCCTATGGTTCGTGCCGTGCAAAAACCATGCACCTATCTTGTGTCAAGATTAGCACTACCTCCAAACGGACCAAAAAGAGCTCCACCACACCCTTGTCGCCTAGGGATACAATCAGGTGCGTCTAAAACGATTTATGAGCCTATGGTATGTTTGACACAAACCGAGCACCTATCTTGCACCGACGCTAACACTGTCTCAAAACAGATGAAAATGAGATTCCACATGACTCATGTCGCATAGGAGTTCCATCAGGTGCCTCCAATACTATTTCCGAGCCTACGGTATGTTCAACGCAAATGGTGCTCCAATCTTGCATCAAGAGTAGCACTATCTCCAAACAGACTCAAATAAGCTTCCACTTGAGCCTCGTCACATAGGAGTCCCATCGAGTGCGTCCAAAATGATTTCTATGCCTATGGTTTGTTCGGTGCAAACTGTGCACATATCTTGCACTGACACTAGCACTGTCTCCAAGCGGTCTAAAATGAGATTCCACACCACCCACGTCACTTACGAGTTCCATAAGGTGCGTCCAAAATTATTTATGAGCCTATGGTATATTCAGTGCAAACCACGCACCTATCTTGCAATAAGATTAGCACTATCTCCAAACGGACCGAACAGAGCTCCACCAGACCCTCTTCACCTAGAAGTACCATCGGGTGCATCTAAAGCGATTTATGAGCCTAGGGTATGTTTGATGCAAACCAAGCACCTATATTGCCCAGACGCTAACATAGTCTCAAAACAGATCGAAACGAGATTCTACATGACCCACGTCACCTAGGAGTTTCATCGGTTGCCTCCAATTCTATTTCTGAGCCTACAGAACATTCGACGCAAACCGTGCACCAATCTTGCATCAAGAGTAGCACTATCTCCAAATGGACCGAACCGAGCTTCTGGAGCCTCGTCACCAAGGAGTCCCATCGAGTGTGTCCAAAATGATTTCTATGCCTATGGTATGTTCAGTGTAAACCGTGCACCTATCTTGCACTAACACTAGCACTGTGTCTAAACGGACAAAAACGAGATTACACACGACCCACGTAAGTTACGAGTTCCATCGGGTGTGTCCAAAACAATTTATGAGCCTATGGTTCGTTCCGTGCAAAAACCATGCACCTATCTTGTGTCAAGATTAGCACTACCTCCAAATGGACCGAAAAGAGCTCCACCACACCCTTGTCGCCTAGGGATACAATCAGGTGCGTCTAAAACGATTTATGAGCCTATGGTACGTTTGACACAAATCGAGCACCTATCTTGCACCGATGCTAACACTGTCTCAAAACAGATGAAAACGAGATTCCACATGACTCATGTCGCATAGGAGTTCCATCGGGTGCCTCCAATACTATTTCCGAGCCTACGGTATGTTCAACGCAAATGGTGCTCCAAATGGACCGAACCGAGCTTCCACTTGAGCCTCATCACAAAGGAGTCCCATCGAGTGCGTCCAAAACGATTTCTATGCCTATGGTTTGTTCAGTGCAAACTGTGCACATATCTTGCAAAAACCATGCACCTATCTTGTGTCAAGATTAGCACTACCTCCAAATGGACCGAAAAGAGCTCCACCACACCCTTGTCGCCTAGGGATACAATCAGGTGCGTCTAAAATGATTTATGAGCCTATGGTACGTTTGACACAAACCGAGCACCTATCTTGCACCGACGCTAACACTGTCTCAAAACAGATGAAAACGAGATTCCACATGACTCATGTCGCATAGGAGTTCCATCGGGTGCCTCTAATACTATTTCCGAGCCTACGGTATGTTCAACGCAAATGGTGCTCCAAATGGACCGAACCGAGCTTCCACTTGAGCCTCGTCACATAGGAGTCCCATCGAGTGCGTCCAAAACGATTTCTATGCCTAAGGTATGTTCGGTGCAAACCGTGCACCTATCTTGCACTGACACTAGCACTGTCTCCAAGCGGACTAAAACGAGATTCCACACGACCCACGTCACTTACAAGTTCCATCGGGTGCGTCCAAAACTATTTATGAGCCTATGGTATATTCAGTGCAAACCACGCACCTATCTTGCATCAAGATTAGCACTATCTCCAAACGGACCGAACAGAGCTCCACCAGACCCTCGTCACCTAGAAGTACCATCGGGTGCATCTAAAACGATTTATGAGCCTATGGTATGTTTGATGCAAACCGAGCACCTATATTGCACCGACGCTAACACAGTCTCAAAACAGATCAAAACGAGATTCTACGTGACCCACGTCAACTAGGACTTTCATCGGTTAACTCCAATTTTATTTTTGAGCCTACAAAATGTTCGATGCAAACCGTGCACCAATCTTGCATCAAGAGTAGCACTATCTCCAAATGGACCGAACTGAGCTTCCAGAGCCTCGTCACCTAGGAGTCCCATCGAGTGTGTCCAAAACGATTTCTATGCCTATGGTATGTTTTGGTGCAAACCGTGCACCTATCTTTGCACTAACACTAGCACTGTGTCTAAACGGAAAAAACGAGATTACACACGACCCACGTAAGTTACGAGTTCCATCGGGTGCGTCCAAAACTTTTTATGAGCTTATGGTTCGTTCTGTGCAAAAACCATGCACCTATCTTGTGTCAAGATTAACACTATCTCTAAACGGACCGAACAGAGCTCCACCACACCCTCGTCGCCTAGGGATACCATCAGGTGCGTCTAAAACAATTTATGAGCCTATGGTACGTTTGACATGAACCGAGCACCTATCTTGCACCGACGCTAACACTGTCTCAAAACAGATCGAAACGAGATTCCACATGACTCATGTCACCTAGCAGTTCGACCGCGTGCCTCCAATACTATTTCCAAGGGTATGGTACGTTCGACGCAAACTATGCACCAATCTTGCATCAAGAGTAGGACTATCTCCAAACAGACCGAACCGAGCTTCCACTTGAGCCTCGTCACCTAGGAGTCCCATCGAGTGTGTCCAAAACGATTTCTATGCCTATGGTATGTTCGGTGCAAACCATGCACATATCTTTGCACTAACACTAGCACTGTGTCTAAACGGACTAAAACGAGATTACACACGACCCACGTCACTTACCAGTTCCATTGGGTGCGTCCAAAACTATTTATGAGCCTATGGTTCGTTCCATGCAAACCATGCACCTATCTTGTGTCAAGATTAGCACTATCTCCAAATAGACCGAACAGAGCTCCACCAGACCCTCGTCCCCTAGAAGTACCATCAGGTGCATCTAAAATGATTTATGAGCCTATGGTACGTTAGACACAAACCGAGCACCTATCTTGCACTGACGCTAACACTGTCTCAAAACAGATCAAAACGGGATTCCACATTACTCACATCACATAGGAGTTCCATCGGGTGGCTCCAATACTGTTTTTGAGCCTACGGTATGTCCAACACAAATGGTGTACCAATCTTGCATCAAGAGTAGCACTATCTCCAAACAGACTGAACCGAGCTTCCACTTGAGCCTCGTCACACAGGAGTCCCATCGAGTGCATACAAAACGATTTCTATGCCTATGGTATGTTCGGTGCAAACCGTGCACCTATCTTGCACTGACACTAGCACTGTCTCCAAGCGGACTAAAACGAGATTCCACACGACCCACGTCACTTACGAGTTCCATCGTTTGCGTCCAAGACTATTTATGAGCCTATGGTATATTCAGTGCAAACCATGCACCACACACGACCCACGTAAATTACGAGTTCCATCGGGTGCGTCCAAAACTCTTTATGAGCCTATGGTTCGTTCCGTGCAAAAACCATGCACCTATCTTGTGTCAAGATTAGCACTATCTCCAAACGGACCGAACAGAGCTCCACCAAACCCTCGTCGCCTGGAAGTACCATCGGGTGCATCTAAAATGATTTATGAGCCGATGGTATGTTTGATGGAAACCGAGCAGGTATATTGCACCAACGCTAACACTGTCTCAAAACAGATCGAAACGAGATTCCACCTGACTCACGTCACCTAGTAGTTCCACCGGGTGCCTCCAATACTATTTCCGAGGGTACGGTACGTTCGACGCAAACTATGCACCAATCTTGTATCAAGAGTAGCACTATCTCCAAACAGACCGAACCGAGCTTCCACTTGAGCCTCGTCACCTAGGAGTCCCACAGAGTGTGTCCAAAATGATTTCTATGCCTATGGTATGTTCGGTGCAAACCAAGCACCTATCTTTGCACTAACACTAGCACTGTGTCTAAACGGACAAAAATGAGATTACACACGACCCACGTAAGTTACGAGTTCCATCGGGTGCGTCCAAAACTTTTTATGAGCTTATGGTTCGTTCCGTGCAAAAACCATGCACCTATGTTGTGTCAAGATTAGCACTCTCTCAAAACGGACCGAACAGAGCTCCACCACACCCTCGTCGCCTAGGGATACCATCAGGTGCATCTAAAACAATTTATGAGCCTATGGTACGTTTGACACAAACCGAGCACCTATCTTGCACCGACGCTAACACTGTCTTAAAACAGATCAAAACGGGATTCCACATTACTCACGTCACATAGGAGTTCCATCGGGTGCCTCCAATACTGTTTCTGAGCCTACGGTATGTTCAACAGAAACGGTGTACCAATCTTGCATCAAGAGTAGCACTATCTCCAAACAGACTGAACCGAGCTTCCACTTGAGCCTCGTCACACAGGAGTCCCATCGAGTGCATCCAAAATGATTTCTATGCCTATGGTATGTTCGGTGCAAACCGTGCACCTATCTTGCACTGACACTAGCACTGTCTCCAAGCGGACTAAAACGAGATTCCACATGACCCACGTCACTTACGAGTTCCATCGTTTGCGTCCAAGACTATTTATGAGCCTATGGTATATTCAGTGCAAACCATGCACCACACATGACCCACGTAAATTACGAGTTCCATCGGGTGCGTCCAAAACTCTTTATGAGCCTATGGTTCGCTCCGTGCAAAAACCATGCACCTATCTTGTGTCAAGATTAGCACTATCTCCAAACGGACCGAACAGAGCTCCACCAAACCCTCGTCACCTAGAAGTACCATCGGGTGCATCTAAAATGATTTATGAGCCTATGGTATGTTTGATGGAAACCGAGCAAGTATATTGCACCAACGCTAACACTGTCTCAAAATAGATCGAAACAAGATTCCACCTGACTCACGTCACCTAGTAGTTCCACCGGGTGCCTCCAATACTATTTCCGAGGGTACGGTACGTTCGACGCAAACTAGGCACCAATCTTGCATCAAGAGTAGCACTATATCCAAACAGACCGAACCGAGCTTCCACTTGAGCCTCGTCACCTAGGAGTCCCACCGAGTGTGTCCAAAACGATTTCTATGCCTATGGTATGTTCGGTGCAAACCAAGCACCTATCTTTGCACTAACACTAGCACTGTGTCTAAAACGACAAAAACAAGATTACACACGACCCACGTAAGTTACGAGTTCCATCGGGTGCGTCCAAAACTTTTTATGAGCTTATGGTTCGTTCCGTGCAAAAACCATGCACCTATCTTGTGTCAAGATTAGCACTATCTCAAAACGGACCGAACAGAGCTCCACCACACCCTCGTCGCCTAGGGATACCATCAGGTGCATCTAAAACAATTTATGAGCCTATGGTACGTTTGACACAAACCGAGCACCTATCTTGCACCGACGCTAACACTGTCTCAAAACAGATCAAAACGGGATTCCACATTACTCACGTCACATAGGAGTTCCATCGGGTGCCTCCAATACTGTTTCCGAGCCTACGGTATGTTCAACACAAACGGTGTACCAATCTTGCATCAAGAGTAGCACTATCTCCAAACAGACTGAATCGATCTTCCACTTGAGCCTCGTCACACAAGAGTCCCATCGAGTGCATCTAAAACGATTTCTATGCCTATGGTATGTTCGGTGCAAACCGTGCACCTATCTTGCACTGACACTAGCACTGTCTCCAAGCGGACTAAAACAAGATTCCACACGACCCACGTCACTTACGAGTTCCATCGGGTGCGTCCAAGACTATTTATGAGCCTATGGTATATTCAGTGCAAACCATGCACCACACACGACCCACGTAAATTACGAGTTCCATCGGGTGCGTCCAAAACTCTTTATGAGCCTATGGTTCGTTCCGTGCAAAAACCATGCACCTATCTTGTGTCAAGATTAGCACTATCTCCAAACGGACCGAACAGAGCTCCACCAAACCCTCATCGCCTGGAAGTACCATCGGGTGCATCTAAAATGATTTATGAGCCGATGGTATGTTTGATGGAAACCGAGCAGGTATATTGCACCAACGCTAACACTGTCTCAAAACAGATCAAAACGAGATTCCACCTGACTCACGTCACCTAGTAGTTCCACCGGGTGCCTCCAATACTATTTCCGAGGGTACGGTACGTTCGACGCAAACTATGCACCAATCTTGTATCAAGAGTAGCACTATCTCCAAACAGACCGAACCGAGCTTCCACTTGAGCCTCGTCACCTAGGAGTCCCACCGAGTGTGTCCAAAACGATTTCTATGCCTATGGTATGTTCGGTGCAAACCAAGCACCTATCTTTGCACTAACACTAGCACTGTGTCTAAACGGACAAAAATGAGATTACACACGACCCACGTAAGTTACGAGTTCCATCGGGTGCGTCCAAAACTTTTTATGAGCTTATGGTTCGTTCCGTGCAAAAACCATGCAGCTATCTTGTGTCAAGATTAGCGCTCTCTCAAAACGGACCGAACAGAGCTCCACCACACCCTCGTCGCCTAGGGATACCATCAGGTGCATCTAAAACAATTCATGAGCCTATGGTACGTTTGACACAAACCGAGCACCTATCTTGCACCGACGCTAACACTGTCTCAAAACAGATCAAAACGGGATTCCACATTACTCACGTCACATAGGAGTTCCATCGGGTGCCTCCAATATTGTTTCCGAGCCTACGGTATGTTCAACACAAACGGTGTACCAATCTTGCATCAAGAGTAGCACTATCTCCAAACAGACTGAACCGAGCTTCCACTTGAGCCTCGTCACACAGGAGTCCCATCGAGTGCATCCAAAACGATGTCTATGCCTATGCTATGTTCGGTGCAAACCGTGCACCTATCTTGCACTGACACTAGCACTGTCTCCAAGCGGACTAAAACGAGATTCCACACGTCCCACGTCACTTACGAGTTCCATCGGGTGTGTCCAAAACTATTTATGAGCCTATGGTATATTCAGTGCAAACCATGCACCACACACGACCCACGTAAATTACGAGTTTCATCGGGTGCGTCCAAAACTATTTATGAGCCTATGGTTCGTTCCGTGCAAAAACCATGCACCTATCTTGTGTCAAGATTAGCACTATCTCCAAATGGACCGAACAGAGCTCCACCAAACCCTCGTCACCTAGAAGTACCATCGGGTGCATCTAAAATGATTTATGAGCCTATGATATGTTTGATGGAAACCGAGCAGGTATATTGCACCAACGCTAACACTGTCTCAAACACAGATCGAAACGAGATTCCACCTGACTCATGTCACCTAGTAGTTCCACCGGGTGCCTCTAATACTATTTCCGAGGGTATGGTACGTTCGACGCAAACTATGCACCAATCTTGCATCAAGAGTAGCACTATCTCCAAACAGACCGAACCGAGCTTCCACTTGAGCCTCGTCACCTAGGAGTCCCACCGAGTGTGTCCAAGACGATTTCTATGCCTATGGTATGTTCGGTGCAAACCAAGCACCTATCTTTGCACTAACACTAGCACTGTGTCTAAATGGACAAAAACAAGATTACACACGACCCACGTAAGTTACGAGTTCCATCGGGTGCGTCCAAAACTTTTTATGAGCTTATGGTTCGTTCCGTGCAAAAACCATGCACCTATCTTGTGTCAAGATTAGCACTATCTCAAAACGGACGGAACAAAGCTCCACCACACCCTCGTCGCCTAGGGATACCATCAGGTGCATCTAAAACAATTTATGAGCCTATGGTACGTTTGACACAAACCGAGCACCTATCTTGCACCGACGCTAACACTGTCTCAAAACAGATCAAAACGGGATTCCACATTACTCACGTCACATAGGAGTTCCATCGGGTGCCTCCAATACTGTTTGCGAGCCTACGGTATGTTCAACACAAACGGTGTACCAATCTTGCATCAAGAGTAGCACTATCTCCAAACAGACTGAACCGAGCTTCCACTTGAGCCTCGTCACACAGGAGTCCCATCGAGTGCATCCAAAACAATTTCTATGCCTATGGTATGTTCGGTGCAAACCGTGCACCTATCTTGCACTGACACTAGCACTGTCTCCAAGCGGACTAAAACGAGATTTCACACGACCCACGTCACTTACGAGTTCCATCGGGTGCGTCCAAGACTATTTATGATCCTATGGTATATTCAGTGCAAACGATGCACCACACACGACCCACGTAAATTACGAGTTTCATCGGGTGCGTCCAAAACTATTTATGAGCCTATGGTTCGTTCCGTGCAAAAACCATGCACCTATCTTGTGTCAAGATTAGCACTATCTCCAAACGGACCGAACAGAGCTCCACCAAACCCTCGTCACCTAGAAGTACCATCGGGTGCACCTAAAAGGATTTATGAGCCTATGGTATGTTTGATGGAAACCGAGCAGGTATATTGCACCAACGCTAACACTGTCTCAAAACAGATCGAAACGAGATTCCACCTGACTCACGTCACCTAGTAGTTCCACCGGGTGCCTCCAATACTATTTCCGAGGGTACGGTACGTTCGACGCAAACTATGCACCAATCTTGCATCAAGAGTAGCACTATCTCCAAACAGACCGAACTGAGCTTCCACTTGAGCCTCATCACCTAGGAGTCCCACCGAGTGTGTCCAAAACGATTTCTATGCCTATGGTATGTTCGGTGCAAACCAAGCACCAATCTTTGCACTAACACTAGCACTGTGTCTAAACGGACAAAAACAAGATTACACACGACCCACGTAAGTTACGAGTTCCATTGGGTGCGTCCAAAACTTTTTATGAGCTTATGGTTCGTTCCGTGCAAAAACCATGCACCTATCTTGTGTCAAGATTAGCACTATCTCAAAACGGACCGAACAGAGCTCCACCACACCCTCGTCGCCTAGGGATACCATCAGGTGCATCTAAAACAATTTATGAGCCTATGGTACGTTTGACACAAACCGAGCACCAATCTTGCATCGACGCTAACACTGTCTCAAAACAGATCAAAACGGGATTCCACATTACTCACGTCACATAGGAGTTCCATCGGGTGCCTCCAATACTGTTTCCGAGCCTACGGTATGTTCAACACAAACGGTGTACCAATCTTGCATCAAGAGTAGCACTATCTCCAAACAGACTGAACCGAGCTTCCACTTGAGCCTCGTCACATAGGAGTCCCATCGAGTGCATCCAAAACGATTTCTATGCCTATGGTATGTTCGGTGCAAACCGTGCACCTATCTTGCACTGACACTAGCACTGTCTCCAAGCGGACTAAAACGAGATTCCACATGACCCACGTCACTTACGAGTTCCATCGGGTGCGTCCAAGACTATTTATGAGCCTATGGTATATTCAGTGCAAACGATGCACCACACACGACCCACGTAAATTATGAGTTCCATCGGGTGCGTCCAAAACTATTTATGAGCCTATGGTTCGTTCCGTGCAAAAACCATGCACCTATCATGTGTCAAGATTAGCACTATCTCCAAACGGACCGAACAGAGCTCCACCAAACCCTCGTCACCTAGAAGTACCTCGGGTGCACCTAAAAGGATTTATGAGCCTATGGTATGTTTGATGGAAACCGAGCAGGTATATTGCACCAATGCTAACACAGTCTCAAAACAGATCGAAACGAGATTCCACCTGACTCACGTCACCTAGTAGTTCCACCGGGTGCCTCCAATACTATTTTCGAGGGTACGGTACGTTCGACGCAAACTATGCACCAATCTTGCATCAAGAGTAGCACTATCTCCAAACAGACCGAACCGAGCTTCCACTTGAGCCTCGTCACCTAGGAGTCCCACCGAGTGTGTCCAAAACGATTTCTATGCCTATGGTATGTTCGGTGCAAACCAGGCACCTATCTTTGCACTAACACTAGCACTGTGTCTAAACGGACAAAAACAAGATTACACACGACCCACGTAAGTTACGAGTTCCATCGGGTGCGTCCAAAACTTTTTATGAGCTTATGGTTCGTTCCGTGCAAAAACCATGCACCTATCTTGTGTCAAGATTAGCAATATCTCAAAACGGACCGAACAGAGCTCCACCACACCCTCGTCGCCTAGGGATACCATCAGGTGCATCTAAAACAATTTATGAGCCTATGGTACGTTTGACACAAACCGAGCACCAATCTTGCATCGACGCTAACACTGTCTCAAAACAGATCAAAACGGGATTCCACATTACTCACGTCACATAGGAGTTCCATCGGGTGCCTCCAATACTGTTTCCGAGCCTACGGTATGTTCAACACAAACGGTGTACCAATCTTGCATCAAGAGTAGCACTATCTCCAAACAGACTGAACCGAGCTTCCACTTGAGCCTCGTCACACAGGAGTCCCATCGAGTGCGTCCAAAATGATTTCTATGCCTATGTTATGTTTGGTGCAAACCATGCACCTATCTTACACTGACACTAGCACTGTCTCCAAGCGGACTAAAACGAGATTCCACACGACCCACGTCACTTACGAGTTCCATTGGGTGCGTCCAAGACTATTTATGAGCCTATGGTATATTCAGTGCAAACGATGCACCACACACGACCCACGTAAATTACGAGTTCCATCGGGTGCGTCCAAAACTATTTATGAGCCTATGGTTCGTTCCGTGCAAAAACCATGCACCTATCTTGTGTCAAGATTAGCACTATCTCCAAACGGACCGAACAGAGCTCCACCAAACCCTCGTCACCTAGAAGTACCATCGGGTGCACCTAAAAGGATTTATGAGCCTATGGTATGTTTGATGGAAACCGAGCAGGTATATTGCACCAACGCTAACACTGTCTCAAAACAGATCGAAACGAGATTCCACCTGACTCACGTCACCTAGTAGTTCCACCGGGTGCCTCCAATACTATTTCCGAAAGTACGGTACGTTCGACGCAAACTATGCACCAATCTTGCATCAAGAGTAGCACTATCTCCAAACAGACCGAACCGAGCTTCCACTTGAGCCTTGTCACCTAGGAGTCCCACCGAGTGTGTCCAAAATGATTTCTATGCCTATGGTATGTTCGGTGCAAACCAAGCACCTATCTTTGCACTAACACTAGCACTGTGTCTAAACGGACAAAAACAAGATTACACACGAACCACGTAAGTTACGAGTTCCATCGGGTGCATCCAAAACTTTTTTATGAGCTTATGGTTCGTTCCGTGCAAAAACCATGCACCTATCTTGTGTCAAGATTAGCACTATCTCAAAACGGACCGAACAGAGCTCCACCACACCCTCGTCGCCTAGGGATACCATTAGGTGCATCTAAAACAATTTATGAGCCTATGGTACGTTTGACACAAACCGAGCACCTATCTTGCACCGACGCTAACACTGTCTCAAAACAGATCAAAACAGGATTCCACGTTACTCACGTCACATAGGAGTTCCATCGGGTGCCTCCAATACTGTTTCCGAGCCTACGGTATGTTCAACACAAACGGTGTACCAATCTTGCATCAAGAGTAGCACTATCTCCAAACAGACTGAACCGAGCTTCCACTTGAGCCTCGTCACATAGGAGTCCCATCGAGTGCATCCAAAACGATTTCTATGCCTATGGTATGTTCGGTGCAAACCGTGCACCTATCTTGCACTGACACTAGCACTGTCTCCAAGCGGACTAAAACGAGATTCCACATGACCCACGTCACTTACGAGTTCCATCGGGTGCGTCCAAGACTATTTATGAGCCTATGGTATATTCAGTGCAAACGATGCACCACACACGACCCACGTAAATTATGAGTTCCATCGGGTGCGTCCAAAACTATTTATGAGCCTATGGTTCGTTCCGTGCAAAAACCATGCACCTATCTTGTGTCAAGATTAGCACTATCTCCAAACGGACCGAACAGAGCTCCACCAAACCCTCGTCACCTAGAAGTACCTCGGGTGCACCTAAAAGGATTTATGAGCCTATGGTATGTTTGATGGAAACCGAGCAGGTATATTGCACCAATGCTAACACAGTCTCAAAACAGATCGAAACGAGATTCCACCTGACTCACGTCACCTAGTAGTTCCACCGGGTGCCTCCAATACTATTTTCGAGGGTACGGTACGTTCGACGCAAACTATGCACCAATCTTGCATCAAGAGTAGCACTATCTCCAAACAGACCGAACCGAGCTTCCACTTGAGCCTCGTCACCTAGGAGTCCCACCGAGTGTGTCCAAAACGATTTCTATGCCTATGGTATGTTCGGTGCAAACCAGGCACCTATCTTTGCACTAACACTAGCACTGTGTCTAAACGGACAAAAACAAGATTACACACGACCCACGTAAGTTACGAGTTCCATCGGGTGCGTCCAAAACTTTTTATGAGCTTATGGTTCGTTCCGTGCAAAAACCATGCACCTATCTTGTGTCAAGATTAGCACTATCTCAAAACGGACCGAACAGAGCTCCACCACACCCTCGTCGCCTAGGGATACCATCAGGTGCATCTAAAACAATTTATGAGCCTATGGTACGTTTGACACAAACCGAGCACCAATCTTGCATCGACGCTAACACTGTCTCAAAACAGATCAAAACGGGATTCCACATTACTCACGTCACATAGGAGTTCCATCGGGTGCCTCCAATACTGTTTCCGAGCCTACGGTATGTTCAACACAAACGGTGTACCAATCTTGCATCAAGAGTAGCACTATCTCCAAACAGACTGAACCGAGCTTCCACTTGAGCCTCGTCACACAGGAGTCCCATCGAGTGCGTCCAAAATGATTTCTATGCCTATGTTATGTTTGGTGCAAACCATGCACCTATCTTACACTGACACTAGCACTGTCTCCAAGCAGACTAAAACGAGATTCCACACGACCCACGTCACTTACGAGTTCCATTGGGTGCGTCCAAGACTATTTATGAGCCTATGGTATATTCAGTGCAAACGATGCACCACACACGACCCACGTAAATTACGAGTTCCATCGGGTGCGTCCAAAACTATTTATGAGCCTATGGTTCGTTCCGTGCAAAAACCATGCACCTATCTTGTGTCAAGATTAGCACTATCTCCAAACGGACCGAACAGAGCTCCACCAAACCCTCGTCACCTAGAAGTACCATCGGGTGCACCTAAAAGGATTTATGAGCCTATGGTATGTTTGATGGAAACCGAGCAGGTATATTGCACCAACGCTAACACTGTCTCAAAACAGATCGAAACGAGATTCCACCTGACTCACGTCACCTAGTAGTTCCACCGGGTGCCTCCAATACTATTTCCGAAAGTACGGTACGTTCGACGCAAACTATGCACCAATCTTGCATCAAGAGTAGCACTATCTCCAAACAGACCGAACCGAGCTTCCACTTGAGCCTTGTCACCTAGGAGTCCCACCGAGTGTGTCCAAAATGATTTCTATGCCTATGGTATGTTCGGTGCAAACCAAGCACCTATCTTTGCACTAACACTAGCACTGTGTCTAAACGGACAAAAACAAGATTACACACGAACCACGTAAGTTACGAGTTCCATCGGGTGCGTCCAAAACTTTTTTATGAGCTTATGGTTCGTTCCGTGCAAAAACCATGCACCTATCTTGTGTCAAGATTAGCACTATCTCAAAACGGACCGAACAGAGCTCCACCACACCCTCGTCGCCTAGGGATACCATTAGGTGCATCTAAAACAATTTATGAGCCTATGGTACGTTTGACACAAACCGAGCACCTATCTTGCACCGACGCTAACACTGTCTCAAAACAGATCAAAACAGGATTCCACGTTACTCACGTCACATAGGAGTTCCATCGGGTGCCTCCAATACTGTTTCCGAGCCTACGGTATGTTCAACACAAACGGTGTACCAATCTTGCATCAAGAGTAGCACTATCTCCAAACAGACTGAACCGAGCTTCCACTTGAGCCTCGTCACATAGGAGTCCCATCGAGTGCATCCAAAACGATTTCTATGCCTATGGTATGTTCGGTGCAAACCGTGCACCTATCTTGCACTGACACTAGCACTGTCTCCAAGCGGACTAAAACGAGATTCCACATGACCCACGTCACTTACGAGTTCCATCGGGTGCGTCCAAGACTATTTATGAGCCTATGGTATATTCAGTGCAAACGATGCACCACACACGACCCACGTAAATTATGAGTTCCATCGGGTGCGTCCAAAACTATTTATGAGCCTATGGTTCGTTCCGTGCAAAAACCATGCACCTATCTTGTGTCAAGATTAGCACTATCTCCAAACGGACCGAACAGAGCTCCACCAAACCCTCGTCACCTAGAAGTACCTCGGGTGCACCTAAAAGGATTTATGAGCCTATGGTATGTTTGATGGAAACCGAGCAGGTATATTGCACCAATGCTAACACAGTCTCAAAACAGATCGAAACGAGATTCCACCTGACTCACGTCACCTAGTAGTTCCACCGGGTGCCTCCAATACTATTTTCGAGGGTACGGTACGTTCGACGCAAACTATGCACCAATCTTGCATCAAGAGTAGCACTATCTCCAAACAGACCGAACCGAGCTTCCACTTGAGCCTCGTCACCTAGGAGTCCCACCGAGTGTGTCCAAAACGATTTCTATGCCTATGGTATGTTCGGTGCAAACCAGGCACCTATCTTTGCACTAACACTAGCACTGTGTCTAAACGGACAAAAACAAGATTACACACGACCCACGTAAGTTACGAGTTCCATCGGGTGCGTCCAAAACTTTTTATGAGCTTATGGTTCGTTCCGTGCAAAAACCATGCACCTATCTTGTGTCAAGATTAGCACTATCTCAAAACGGACCGAACAGAGCTCCACCACACCCTCGTCGCCTAGGGATACCATCAGGTGCATCTAAAACAATTTATGAGCCTATGGTACGTTTGACACAAACCGAGCACCTATCTTGCACCGACGCTAACACTGTCTCAAAACAGATCAAAACAGGATTCCACGTTACTCACGTCACATAGGAGTTCCATCGGGTGCCTCCAATACTGTTTCCGAGCCTACGGTATGTTCAACACAAACGGTGCACCAATCTTGCATCAAGAGTAGCACTATCTCCAAACAGACTGAACCGAGCTTCCACTTGAGCCTCGTCACACAGAAGTCCCATCGAGGGCATCCAAAACGATTTCTATGCCTATGGTATGTTCGGTGCAAACCGTTTACCTATCTTGCACTGACACTAGCACTGTCTCCAAGCGGACTAAAACGAGATTCCACGCGACCCACGTCACTTACGAGTTCCATCGGGTGCATCCAAAACTATTTATGAGCCTATGGTATATTCAGTGCAAACCATGCACCACACACGACCCACGTAAATTACGAGTTCCATCGGGTGCGTCCAAAACTATTTATGAGCCTATGGTTCGTTCCGTGCAAAAACCATGCACCTATCTTGTGTCAAGATTAGCACTATCTCCAAACGGATCGAACAGAGCTCCACCAAACCCTCGTCACCTAGAAGTACCCTCGGGTGCATCTAAAATGATTTATGAGCCTATGGTATGTTTGATGGAAACCGAGCAGGTATATTGCACCAACGCTAACACTGTCTCAAGACAGATCAAAACGAGATTCCACCTGACTCACGTCACCTAGTAGCTCCACCGGGTGCCTCCAATACTATTTCTGAGGGTACGGTACGTTCGACGCAAACTATGCACCAATCTTGCATCAAGAGTAGCACTATCTCCAAACAGACCGAACCGAGCTTCCACTTGAGCCTCGTCACCTAGGAGTCCCACCGAGTGTGTCCAAAATGATTTCTATGCCTATGGTATGTTCGGTGCAAACCAAGCACCTATCTTTGCACTAACACTAGCACTGTGTCTAAACGGACAAAAACGAGATTACACACGACCCACGTAAGTTACGAGTTCCATCGGGTGCGTCCAAAACTTTTTATGAGCTTATGGTTCGTTCCGTGCAAAAACCATGCACCTATCTTGTGTCAAGATTAGCACTATCTCAAAACGGACCGAACAGAGCTCCATCACACCCTCGTCGCCTAGGGATACCATCAGGTGCATCTAAAACAATTTATGAGCCTATGTTACGTTTGACACAAACCGAGCACCTATCTTGCACCGATGCTAACACTGTCTCAAAACAGATCAAAACGGGATTCCACATTACTCACGTCACATAGGAGTTCCATCGGGTGCCTCCAATACTGTTTTCGAGCCTATGGTATGTTCAACACAAACGGTGTACCAATCTTGCATCAAGAGTAGCACTATCTCCAAACAGAGTGAACCGAGCTTCCACTTGAGACTCGTCGCACAGGAGTCCCATCGAGTGCATCCAAAACGATTTCTTTGCCTATGGTATGTTCGGTGCAAACCGTGCACCTATCTTGCACTGACGCTAGCACTGTCTCCAAGCGGACTAAAATGAGATTCCACGCGACCCACGTCACTTACGAGTTAAATCAGGTGCGTCCAAAACTATTTATGAGCCTATGGTATATTCAGTGCAAACCATGCACCACACACGACCCACGTAAATTACGAGTTCCATCGCGTGCGTCCAAAACTATTTATGAGCCTATGGTTCGTTCCGTGCAAAAACCATGCACCTATCTTGTGTCAAGATTAGCACTATCTCCAAACGGACCGAACAGAGCTCCACCAAACCCTCGTCACCTAGAAGTACCATCGGGTGCATCTAAAAGGATTTATGAGCCTATGGTATGTTTGATGGAAACCGAGCAGGTATATTGCACCAACGCTAACACTGTCTCAAAACAGATCAAAACGAGATTCCACCTGACTCACGTCACCTAGTAGTTCCACCGGGTGCCTCCAATACTATTTCCGAGGGTACGGTACGTTCGACGCAAACTATGCACCAATCTTGCATCAAGAGTAGCACTATCTCCAAACAGACCGAACCGAGCTTCCACTTGAGCCTCGTCACCTAGGAGTCCCACCGAGTGTGTCCAAAATGATTTCTATGCCTATGGTATGTTCGGTGCAAACCAAGCACCTATCTTTGCACTAACACTAGCACTGTGTCTAAACGGACAAAAACGAGATTACACACGACCCACGTAAGTTACGAGTTCCATCGGGTGCGTCCAAAACTTTTTATGAGCTTATGGTTCGTTCCGTGCAAAAACCATGCACCTGTCTTGTGTCAAGATTAGCACTATCTCAAAACAGACCGAACAGAGCTCCATCACACCCTTGTCGCCTAGGGATACCATCAGGTGCATCTAAAACAATTCATGAGCCTATGTTACGTTTGACACAAACCGAGCACCTATCTTGCACCGATGCTAACACTGTCTCAAAACGGGATTCCACATTACTCACGTCACATAGGAGTTCCATCGGGTGCCTCCAATACTGTTTCCGAGCCTACGGTATGTTCAACACAAACTGTGTACCAATCTTGCATCAAGAGTAGCACTATCTCCAAACAGAGTGAACCGAGCTTCCACTTGAGCCTCGTCACATAGGAGTCCCATCGAGTGCATCCAAAATGATTTCTATGCCTATGGTATGTTCGGTGCAAACCGTGCACCTATCTTGCACTGACACTAGAACTGTCTCCAAGCGGACTAAAACGAGATTCCACACGACCCACGTCACTTACGAGTTCCATCGGGTGCGTCCAAAACTATTTATGAGCCTATGGTATATTCAGTGCAAACCATGCACCACACACGACCCACGTAAATTACGAGTTCC
This sequence comes from Saccharum hybrid cultivar R570, assembly GCA_038087645.1. NCBI lineage: Eukaryota > Viridiplantae > Streptophyta > Magnoliopsida > Poales > Poaceae > Saccharum > Saccharum hybrid cultivar. Next base: position 16,314,515 of record JAQSUU010000216.1, on the reverse strand, counting down.
ATCGCGTGCGTCCAAAACTATTTATGAGCCTATGGTTCGTTTCGTGCAAAAACCATGCACCTATCTTGTGTCAAGATTAGCACTATCTCCAAACGGACCGAACAGAGCTCCACCAAACCCTCGTCACCTAGAAGTACCTCGGGTGCACCTAAAAGGATTTATGAGCCTATGGTATGTTTGATGGAAACCGAGCAGGTATATTGCACCAATGCTAACACAGTCTCAAAACAGATCGAAACGAGATTCCACCTGACTCACGTCACCTAGTAGTTCCACCGGGTGCCTCCAATACTATTTTCGAGGGTACGGTACGTTCGACGCAAACTATGCACCAATCTTGCATCAAGAGTAGCACTATCTCCAAACAGACCGAACCGAGCTTCCACTTGAGCCTCGTCACCTAGGAGTCCCACCGAGTGTGTCCAAAACGATTTCTATGCCTATGGTATGTTCGGTGCAAACCAGGCACCTATCTTTGCACTAACACTAGCACTGTGTCTAAACGGACAAAAACAAGATTACACACGACCCACGTAAGTTACGAGTTCCATCGGGTGCGTCCAAAACTTTTTATGAGCTTATGGTTCGTTCCGTGCAAAAACCATGCACCTATCTTGTGTCAAGATTAGCACTATCTCAAAACGGACCGAACAGAGCTCCACCACACCCTCGTCGCCTAGGGATACCATTAGGTGCATCTAAAACAATTTATGAGCCTATGGTACGTTTGACACAAACCGAGCACCTATCTTGCACCGACGCTAACACTGTCTCAAAACAGATCAAAACAGGATTCCACGTTACTCACGTCACATAGGAGTTCCATCGGGTGCCTCCAATACTGTTTCCGAGCCTACTGTATGTTCAACACAAACGGTGTACCTATCTTGCATCAAGAGTAGCACTATCTCCAAATAGACTGAACCGAGCTTCGACTTGAGCCTCGTCACACAGGAGTCCCATCGAGTGCATCCAAAACGATGTCTATGCCTATGGTATGTTCGGTGCAAACCGTGCACCTATCTTGCACTGACACTAGCACTGTCTCCAAGCGGACTAAAACGAGATTCCACACGACCCACGTCACTTACAAGTTCCATCGGGTGCGTCCAAAACTATTTATAAGCCTATGGTATATTCAGTGCAAACCATGCACCACACACGACCCACGTAAATTACGACTTTCGTCGGGTGCGTCCAAAACTATTTATGAGCCTATGGTTCGTTCCGTGCAAAAACCATGCACCTATCTTATGTCAAGATTAGCACTATCTCCAAACGGACCGAACAGAGCTCCACCAAACCCTCGTCACCTAGAAGTACCATCGGGTGCATCTAAAAGGATTTATGAGCCTATGGTATGTTTGATGGAAACCGAGCAGGTATATTGCACCAACGCTAACACTGTCTCAAAACAGATCAAAACGAGATTCCACCTGACTCACGTCACCTAGTAGTTCCACCGGGTGCCTCCAATACTATTTCCGAGGGTACGGTACGTTCGACGCAAACTATGCACCAATCTTGCATCAAGAGTAGCACTATCTCCAAACAGACCGAACCGAGCTTCCACTTGAGCCTCGTCACCTAGGAGTCCCACCGAGTGTGTCCAAAAAGATTTCTATGCCTGTGGTATGTTCGGTGCAAACCAAGCACCTATCTTTGCACTAACACTAGCACTGTGTCTAAACGGACAAAAACGAGATTACACACGACCCACGTAAGTTACGAGTTCCATCGGGTGCGTCCAAAACTTTTTATGAGCTTATGGTTCGTTCCGTGCAAAAACCATGCACCTGTCTTGTGTCAAGATTAGCACTATCTCAAAACGGACCGAACAGAGCTCCATCACACCCTCGTCGCCTAGGGATACCATCAGGTGCATCTAAAACAATTCATGAGCCTATGTTACGTTTGACACAAACCGAGCACCTATCTTGCACCGATGCTAACACTGTCTCAAAACAGATCAAAACGGGATTCCACATTACTCACGTCACATAGGAGTTCCATCGGGTGCCTCCAATACTGTTTCCGAGCCTACGGTATGTTCAACACAAACTGTGTACCAATCTTGCATCAAGAGTAGCACTATCTCCAAACAGAGTGAACCGAGCTTCCACTTGAGCCTCGTCACATAGGAGTCCCATCGAGTGCATCCAAAATGATTTCTATGCCTATGGTATGTTCGGTGCAAACCGTGCACCTATCTTGCACTGACACTAGAACTGTCTCCAAGCGGACTAAAACGAGATTCCACACGACCCACGTCACTTACGAGTTCCATCGGGTGCGTCCAAAACTATTTATGAGCCTATGGTATATTCAGTGCAAACCATGCACCACACACGACCCACGTAAATTACGAGTTCCATCGCGTGCGTCCAAAACTATTTATGAGCCTATGGTTCGTTTCGTGCAAAAACCATGCACCTATCTTGTGTCAAGATTAGCACTATCTCCAAACGGACCGAACAGAGCTCCACCAAACCCTCGTCACCTAGAAGTACCATCGGGTGCATCTAAAAGGATTTATGAGCCTATGGTATGTTTGATGGAAACCGAGCAGGTATATTGCACCAACGCTAACACTGTCTCAAAACAGATCAAAACGAGATTCCACCTAACTCACGTCACCTAGTAGTTCCACCGGGTGCCTCCAATACTATTTCCGAGGGTACGGTACGTTCGACGCAAACTATGCACCAATCTTGCATCAAGAGTAGCACTATCTCCAAACAGACCGAATCGAGCTTCCACTTGAGCCTCGTCACCTAGGAGTCCCACCGAGTGTGTCCAAAACGATTTCTATGCCTATGGTATGTTCGGTGAAAACCAAGCACCTATCTTTGCACTAACACTAGCACTGTGTCTAAACGGACAAAAACGAGATTACACACGACCCACGTAAGTTACGAGTTCCATCGGGTGCGTCCAAAACTTTTTATGAGCTTATGGTTCGTTCCGTGCAAAAACCATGCACCTATCTTGTGTCAAGATTAGCACTATCTCAAAACGGACCGAACAGAGCTCCATCACACCCTCGTCGCCTAGGGATACCATCAGGTGCATCTAAAATAATTCATGAGCCTATGGTACGTTTGACACAAACCGAGCACCTATCTTGCACCGATGCTAACACTGTCTCAAAACAGATCAAAACGGGATTCCGCATTACTCACGTCACATAGGAGTTCCATCGGGTGCCTCCAATACTGTTTCCGAGCCTACGGTATGTTCAACACAAACGGTGTACCTATCTTGCATCAAGAGTAGCACCATCTCCAAATAGACTGAACCGAGCTTCGACTTGAGCCTCGTCACACAGGAGTCCCATCGAGTGCATCCAAAACGATGTCTATGCCTATGGTATGTTCGGTGCAAACCGTGCACCTATCTTGCACTGACACTAGCACTGTCTCCAAGCGGACTAAAACGAGATTCCACACGACCCACGTCACTTACAAGTTCCATCGGGTGCGTCCAAAACTATTTATAAGCCTATGGTATATTCAGTGCAAACCATGCACCACACACGACCCACGTAAATTACGACTTTCGTCGGGTGCGTCCAAAACTATTTATGAGCCTATGGTTCGTTCCGTGCAAAAACCATGCACCTATCTTATGTCAAGATTAGCACTATCTCCAAACGGACCGAACAGAGCTCCACCAAACCCTCGTCACCTAGAAGTACCATCGGGTGCATCTAAAAGGATTTATGAGCCTATGGTATGTTTGATGGAAACCGAGCAGGTATATTGCACCAACGCTAACACTGTCTCAAAACAGATCGAAACGAGATTCCACCTGACTCACGTCACCTAGTAGTTCCACCGGGTGCCTCCAATACTATTTCCGAGGGTACGGTACGTTCGACGCAAACTATGCACCAATCTTGCATCAAGAGTAGCACTATCTCCAAACAGACCGAACCGAGCTTTCACTTGAGCCTCGTCACCTAGGAGTCCCACCGAGTGTGTCCAAAACGATTTCTATGCCTATGGTATGTTCGGTGCAAACCAAGCACCTATCTTTGCACTAACACTAGCACTGTGTCTAAACGGACAAAAACGAGATTACACACGACCCACGTAAGTTACGAGTTCCATCGGGTGCGTCCAAAACTTTTTATAAGCTTATGGTTCGTTCCATGCAAAAACCATGCACCTATCTTGTGTCAAAATTAGCACTATCTCAAAACGGACCGAACAGAGCTCCATCACACCCTCGTCGCCTAGGGATACCATCAGGTGCATCTAAAACAATTTATGAGCCTATGTTACGTTTGACACAAACCGAGCACCTATCTTGCACCGATGCTAACACTGTCTCAAAACAGATCAAAACGGGATTCCACATTACTCACGTCACATAGGAGTTCCATCGGGTGCCTCCAATACTGTTTTCGAGCCTATGGTATGTTCAACACAAACGGTGTACCAATCTTGCATCAAGAGTAGCACTATCTCCAAACAGAGTGAACCGAGCTTCCACTTGAGACTCGTCGCACAGGAGTCCCATCGAGTGCATCCAAAACGATTTCTATGCCTATGGTATGTTCGGTGCAAACCGTGCACCTATCTTGCACTGACACTAGCACTGTCTCCGAGCGGACTAAAATGAGATTCCACGCGACCCACGTCACTTACGAGTTAAATCAGGTGCGTCCAAAACTATTTATGAGCCTATGGTATATTCAGTGCAAACCATGCACCACACACGACCCACGTAAATTACGAGTTCCATCGCGTGCGTCCAAAACTATTTATGAGCCTATGGTTCGTTCCGTGCAAAAACCATGCACCTATCTTGTGTCAAGATTAGCACTATCTCCAAACGGACCGAACAGAGCTCCACCAAACCCTCGTCACCTAGAAGTACCATCGGGTGCATCTAAAAGGATTTATGAGCCTATGGTATGTTTGATGGAAACCGAGCAGGTATATTGCACCAACGCTAACACTGTCTCAAAACAGATCAAAACGAGATTCCACCTGACTCACGTCACCTAGTAGTTCCACCGGGTGCCTCCAATACTATTTCCGAGGGTACGGTACGTTCGACGCAAACTATGCACCAATCTTGCATCAAGAGTAGCACTATCTCCAAACAGACCGAACCGAGCTTCCACTTGAGCCTCGTCACCTAGGAGTCCCACCGAGTGTGTCCAAAATGATTTCTATGCCTATGGTATGTTCGGTGCAAACCAAGCACCTATCTTTGCACTAACACTAGCACTGTGTCTAAACGGACAAAAACGAGATTACACACGACCCACGTAAGTTACGAGTTCCATCGGGTGCGTCCAAAACTTTTTATGAGCTTATGGTTCGTTCCGTGCAAAAACCATGCACCTGTCTTGTGTCAAGATTAGCACTATCTCAAAACGGACCGAACAGAGCTCCATCACACCCTCGTCGCCTAGGGATACCATCAGGTGCATCTAAAACAATTCATGAGCCTATGTTACGTTTGACACAAACCGAGCACCTATCTTGCACCGATGCTAACACTGTCTCAAAACAGATCAAAACGGGATTCCACATTACTCACGTCACATAGGAGTTCCATCGGGTGCCTCCAATACTGTTTCCGAGCCTACGGTATGTTCAACACAAACTGTGTACCAATCTTGCATCAAGAGTAGCACTATCTCCAAACAGAGTGAACCGAGCTTCCACTTGAGCCTCGTCACATAGGAGTCCCATCGAGTGCATCCAAAATGATTTCTATGCCTATGGTATGTTCGGTGCAAACCGTGCACCTATCTTGCACTGACACTAGGACTGTCTCCAAGCGGACTAAAACGAGATTCCACACGACCCACGTCACTTACGAGTTCCATCGGGTGCGTCCAAAACTATTTATGAGCCTATGGTATATTCAGTGCAAACCATGCACCACACACGACCCACGTAAATTACGAGTTCCATCGCGTGCGTCCAAAACTATTTATGAGCCTATGGTTCGTTTCGTGCAAAAACCATGCACCTATCTTGTGTCAAGATTAGCACTATCTCCAAACGGACCGAACAGAGCTCCACCAAACCCTCGTCACCTAGAAGTACCATCGGGTGCATCTAAAAGGATTTATGAGCCTATGGTATGTTTGATGGAAACCGAGCAGGTATATTGCACCAACGCTAACACTGTCTCAAAATAGATCAAAACGAGATTCCACCTGACTCACGTCACCTAGTAGTTCCACCGGGTGCCTCCAATACTATTTCCGAGGGTACGGTACGTTCGACGCAAACTATGCACCAATCTTGCATCAAGAGTAGCACTATCTCCAAATAGACTGAACCGAGCTTCCACTTGAGCCTCGTCACCTAGGAGTCCCACCGAGTGTGTCCAAAACGATTTCTATGCCTATGGTATGTTCGGTGCAAACCAAGCACCTATCTTTGCACTAACACTAGCACTGTGTCTAAACGGACAAAAACGAGATTACACACGACCCACGTAAGTTACGAGTTCCATCGGGTGCGTCCAAAACTTTTTATGAGCTTATGGTTCGTTCCGTGCAAAAACCATGCACCTATCTTGTGTCAAGATTAGCACTATCTCAAAACGGACCGAACAGAGCTCCATCACACCCTCGTCGCCTAGGGATACCATCAGGTGCATCTAAAATAATTCATGAGCCTATGGTACGTTTGACACAAACCGAGCACCTATCTTGCACCGATGCTAACACTGTCTCAAAACAGATCAAAACGGGATTCCGCATTACTCACGTCACATAGGAGTTCCATCGGGTGCCTCCAATACTGTTTCCGAGCCTACGGTATGTTCAACACAAATGGTGTACCTATCTTGCATCAAGAGTAGCACTATCTCCAAATAGACTGAACCGAGCTTCGACTTGAGCCTCGTCACACAGGAGTCCCATCGAGTGCATCCAAAACGATGTCTATGCCTATGGTATGTTCGGTGCAAACCGTGCACCTATCTTGCACTGACACTAGCACTGTCTCCAAGCGGACTAAAACGAGATTCCACACGACCCACGTCACTTACAAGTTCCATCGGGTGCGTCCAAAACTATTTATAAGCCTATGGTATATTCAGTGCAAACCATGCACCACACACGACCCACGTAAATTACGACTTTCGTCGGGTGCGTCCAAAACTATTTATGAGCCTATGGTTCGTTCCGTGCAAAAACCATGCACCTATCTTATGTCAAGATTAGCACTATCTCCAAACGGACCGAACAGAGCTCCACCAAACCCTCGTCACCTAGAAGTACCATCGGGTGCATCTAAAAGGATTTATGAGCCTATGGTATGTTTGATGGAAACCGAGCAGGTATATTGCACCAACGCTAACACTGTCTCAAAACAGATCGAAACGAGATTCCACCTGACTCACGTCACCTAGTAGTTCCACCGGGTGCCTCCAATACTATTTCCGAGGGTACGGTACGTTCGACGCAAACTATGCACCAATCTTGCATCAAGAGTAGCACTATCTCCAAACAGACCGAACCGAGCTTTCACTTGAGCCTCGTCACCTAGGAGTCCCACCGAGTGTGTCCAAAATGATTTCTATGCCTATGGTATGTTCGGTGCAAACCAAGCACCTATCTTTGCACTAACACTAGCACTGTGTCTAAACGGACAAAAACGAGATTACACACGACCCACGTAAGTTACGAGTTCCATCGGGTGCGTCCAAAACTTTTTATGAGCTTATGGTTCGTTCCGTGCAAAAACCATGCACCTATCTTGTGTCAAGATTAGCACTATCTCAAAACGGACCGAACAGAGCTCCACCACACCCTCGTCGCCTAGGGATACCATCAGGTGCATCTAAAACAATTTATGAGCCTATGGTACGTTTGACACAAACCGAGCACCTATCTTGCACCGACGCTAACACTATCTCAAAACAGATCAAAACGGGATTCCACATTACTCACGTCACATAGGAGTTCCATCGGGTGCCTCCAATACTGTTTCCGAGCCTACGGTATGTTCAACACAAACGGTGTACCAATCTTGCATCAAGAGTAGCACTATCTCCAAACAGACTGAACCGAGCTTCCACTTGAGCCTCGTCACACAGGAGTCCCATCGAGTGCATCCAAAACGATTTCTATGCCTATGGTATGTTCGGTGCAAACCGTGCACCTATCTTGCACTGACACTAGCACTGTCTCCAAGCGGACTAAAACGAGATTCCACACGACCCACGTCACTTACGAGTTCCATCGGGTGCGTCCAAGACTATTTATGAGCCTATGGTATATTCAGTGCAAACGATGAACCACACACGACCCACGTAAATTACGAGTTCCATCGGGTGCGTCCAAAACTATTTATGAGCCTATGGTTTGTTCCGTGCAAAAACCATGCACCTATCTTGTGTCAAGATTAGCACTATCTCCAAACGGACCGAACAGAGCTCCACCAAACCCTCGTCACCTAGAAGTACCATCGGGTGCATCTAAAAGGATTTATGAGCCTATGGTATGTTTGATGGAAACCGAGCAGGTATATTGCACCAACGCTAACACTGTCTCAAAACAGATCGAAACGAGATTCCACCTGACTCACGTCACCTAGTAGTTCCACCGGGTGCCTCCAATACTATTTCCGAGGGTACGGTACGTTCGACGCAAACTATGCACCAATCTTGCATCAAGAGTAGCACTATCTCCAAACAGACCGAACCGAGCTTCCACTTGAGCCTCGTCACCTAGGAGTCCCACCGAGTGTGTCCCAAACGATTTCTATGCCTATGGTATGTTCGGTGCAAACCAAGCACCTATCTTTGCACTAACACTAGCACTGTGTCTAAACGGGCAAAAACGAGATTACACACGACCCACGTAAGTTACGAGTTCCATCGGGTGCGTCCAAAACTTTTTATGAGCTTATGGTTCGTTCCGTGCAAAAACCATGCACCTATCTTGTGTCAAGATTAGAACTATCTCAAAACGGACCGAACAGAGCTCCATCACACCCTCGTCGCCTAGGGATACCATCAGGTGCATCTAAAACAATTTATGAGCGTATGGTACGTTTGACACAAACCGAGCACCTATCTTGCACCGACGCTAACACTGTCTCAAAACAGATCAAAACGGGATTCCATATTACTCACGTCACATAGGAGTTCCATCGGGTGCCTCCAATACTGTTTCCGAGCCTACGGTATGTTCAACACAAACAGTGTACCAATCTTACATCAAGAGTAGCACTATCTCCAAACAGAGTGAACCGAGCTTCCACTTGAGCCTTGTCACACAGGAGTCCCATCGAGTGCATCCAAAACGATTTCTATGCCTATGGTATGTTCGGTGCAAACCGTGCACCTATCTTGCACTGACACTAGCATGTCTCCAAGCGGACTAAAACGAGATTCCACACGACCCACGTCACTTACGAGTTCCATCGGGTGCGTCCAAAACTATTTATGAGCCTATGGTATATTCAGTGCAAACCATGCACCACACACGACCCACGTAAATTACGAGTTCCATCGGGTGCGTCCAAAACTATTTATGAGCCTATGGTTCGTTCCGTGCAAAAACCATGCACCTATCTTATGTCAAGATTAGCACTATCTCCAAACGGACCGAATAGAGCTCCACCAAACCCTTGTCACCTAGAAGTACCATCGGGTGCATCTAAAAGGATTTATGAGCCTATGGTATGTTTGATGGAAACCGATCAGGTATATTGCACCAACGCTAACACTGTCTCAAAACAGATCAAAACGAGATTCCACCTGACTCACGTCACCTAGTAGTTCCACCGGGTGCCTCCAATACTATTTCCGAGGGTACGGTACGTTCGACGCAAACTATGCACCAATCTTGCATCAAGAGTAGCACTATCTCCAAACAGACCGAACCGAGCTTCCACTTGAGCCTCGTCACCTAGGAGTCCCACCGAGTGTGTCCAAAACGATTTCTATGCCTATGGTATGTTCGGTGCAAACCAAGCACCTATCTTTGCACTAACACTAGCACTGTGTCTAAACGGGCAAAAACGAGATTACACACGACCCACGTAAGTTACGAGTTCCATCGGGTGCGTCCAAAACTTTTTATGAGCTTATGGTTCGTTCCGTGCAAAAACCATGCACCTATCTTATGTCAAGATTAGCACTATCTCAAAACGGACCGAACAGAGCTCCATCACACCCTCGTCGCCTAGGGATACCATCAGGTGCATCTAAAACAATTTATGAGCGTATGGTACGTTTGACACAAACCGAGCACCTATCTTGCACCGACGCTAACACTGTCTCAAAACAGATCAAAACGGGATTCCACATTACTCACGTCACATAGGAGTTCCATCGGGTGCCTCCAATACTGTTTCCGAGCCTACGGTATGTTCAACACAAACAGTGTACCAATCTTACATCAAGAGTAGCACTATCTCCAAACAGAGTGAACCGAGCTTCCACTTGAGCCTCGTCACACAGGAGTCCCATCGAGTGCATCCAAAACGATTTCTATGCCTATGGTATGTTCGGTGCAAACCGTGCACCTATCTTGCACTGACACTAGCACTGTCTCCAAGCGGACTAAAACGAAATTCCACACGACCCACGTCACTTACGAGTTCCATCGGGTGCGTCCAAAACTATTTATGAGCCTATGGTATATTCAGTGCAAACCATGCACCAAACACGACCCACGTAAATTACGAGTTCCATCGGGTGCGTCCAAAACTATTTATGAGCCTATGGTTCGTTCCGTGCAAAAACCATGCACCTATCTTGTGTCAAGATTAGCACTATCTCCAAACGGACCGAACAGAGCTCCACCAAACCCTTGTCACCTAGAAGTACCATCGGGTGCATCTAAAAGGATTTATGAGCCTATGGTATGTTTGATGGAAACCGAGCAGGTATATTGCACCAACGCTAACACTGTCTCAAAACAGATCAAAACGAGATTCCACCTGACTCACGTCACCTAGTAGTTCCACCGGGTGCCTCCAATACTATTTCCGAGGGTACGGTACGTTCGACGCAAACTATGCACCAATCTTGCATCAAGAGTAGCACTATCTCCAAACAGACCGAACCGAGCTTCCACTTGAGCCTCGTCACCTAGGAGTCCCACCGAGTGTGTCCAAAATGATTTCTATGCCTATGGTATGTTCGGTGCAAACCAAGCACCTATCTTTGCACTAACACTAGCACTGTGTCTAAACGGACAAAAACGAGATTACACACGACCCACGTAAGTTACGAGTTCCATCGGGTGCGTCCAAAACTTTTTATGAGCTTATGGTTCGTTCCGTGCAAAAACCATGCACCTATCTTGTGTCAAGATTAGCACTATCTCAAAACGGACCGAACAGAGCTCCATCACACCCTCGTCGCCTAGGGATACCATCAGGTGCATCTAAAACAATTTATGAGCGTATGGTACGTTTGACACAAACCGAGCACCTATCTTGCACCGACGCTAACACTGTCTCAAAACAGATCAAAACGGGATTCCACATTACTCACGTCACATAGGAGTTCCATCGGGTGCCTCCAATACTGTTTCCGAGCCTACGGTATGTTCAACACAAACAGTGTACCAATCTTACATCAAGAGTAGCACTATCTCCAAACAGAGTGAACCGAGCTTCCACTTGAGCCTCGTCACACAGGAGTCCCATCGAGTGCATCCAAAATGATTTCTATGCCTATGGTATGTTCGGTGCAAACCGTGCACCTATCTTGCACTGACACTAGCACTGTCTCGAAGCGGACTAAAACGAGATTCCACACGACCCACGTCACTTACGAGTTCCATCGGGTGCGTCCAAAACTATTTATGAGCCTATGGTATATTCAGTGCAAACCATGCACCACACACGACCCACGTAAATTACGAGTTCCATCGGGTGCGTCCAAAACTATTTATGAGCCTATGGTTCGTTCCGTGCAAAAACCATGCACCTATCTTGTGTCAAGATTAGCACTATCTCCAAACGGACCGAACAGAGCTCCACCAAACCCTCGTCACCTTGAAGTACCATCGGGTGCATCTAAAAGGATTTATGAGCCTATGGTATGTTTGATGGAAACCGAGCAGGTATATTGCACCAACGCTAACACTGTCTCAAAATAGATCAAAACGAGATTCTACCTGACTCACGTCACCTAGTAGTTCCGCCGGGTGCCTCCAATACTATTTCCTTGGGTACGGTACGTTCGACGCAAACTATGCACCAATCTTGCATCAAGAGTAGCACTATCTCCAAACAGACCGAACCGAGCTTCCACTTGAGCCTCGTCACCTAGGAGTCCCACCGAGTGTGTCCAAAATGATTTCTATGCCTATGGTATGTTCGGTGCAAACCAAGCACCTATCTTTGCACTAACACTAGCACTGTGTCTAAACGGACAAAACCGAGATTACACACGACCCACGTAAGTTACGAGTTCCATCGGGTGCGTCCAAAACTTTTTATGAGCTTATGGTTCGTTCCGTGCAAAAACCATGTACCTATCTTGTGTCAAGATTAGCACTATCTCAAAACGGACCGAACAGAGCTCCATCACACCCTCGTCGCCTAGGGATACCATCAGGTGCATCTAAAACAATTTATGAGCGTATGGTACGTTTGACACAAACCGAGCACCTATCTTGCACCGACGCTAACACTGTCTCAAAACAGATCAAAACAGGATTCCACATTACTCACGTCACATAGGAGTTCCATCGGGTGCCTCCAATACTGTTTCCGAGCCTACGGTATGTTCAACACAAACGGTGTACCAATCTTGCATCAAGAGTAGCACTATCTCCAAACAGAGTGAACTGAGCTTCCACTTGAGCCTCATCACACAGGAGTCTCATCGAGTGCATCCAAAATGATTTCTATGCCTATGGTATGTTCGGTGCAAACCGTGCACCTATCTTGCACTGACACTAGCACTGTCTCCAAGCGGACTAAAACGAGATTCCACACGACCCACGTCACTTACGAGTTCCATCGGGTGCGTCCAAAACTATTTATGAGCCTATGGTATATTCAGTGCAAACCATGCACCACACACGACCCACGTAAATTACGAGTTCCATCGGGTGCGTCCAAAACTATTTATGAGCCTATGGTTCGTTCCGTGCAAAAACCATGCACCTATCTTGTGTCAAGATTAGCACTATCTCCAAACGGACCGAACAGAGCTCCGCCAAACCCTTGTCACCTAGAAGTACCATCGGGTGCATCTAAAAGGATTTATGAGCCTATGGTATGTTTGATGGAAACCGAGCAGGTATATTGCACCAACGCTAACACTGTCTCAAAACAGATCAAAACGAGATTCCACCTGACTCACGTCACCTAGTAGTTCCACCGGGTGCCTCCAATACTATTTCCGAGGGTACGGTACGTTCGACGCAAACTATGCACCAATCTTGCATCAAGAGTAGCACTATCTCCAAACAGACCGAACCGAGCTTCCACTTGAGCCTCGTCACCTAGGAGTCCCACCGAGAGTGTCCAAAATGATTTCTATGCCTATGGTATGTTCGGTGCAAACCAAGCACCTATCTTTGCACTAACACTAGCACTGTGTCTAAACGGACAAAAACGAGATTACACACGACCCACGTAAGTTACGAGTTCCATCGGGTGCGTCCAAAACTTTTTATGAGCTTATGGTTCGTTCCGTGCAAAAACCATGCACCTATCTTGTGTCAAGATTAGCACTATCTCAAAATGGACCGAACAGAGCTCCATCACACCCTCGTCGCCTAGGGATACCATCAGGTGCATCTAAAACAATTTATGAGCGTATGGTACGTTTGACACAAACTGAGCACCTATCTTGCACCGACGCTAACACTGTCTCAAAACAGATCAAAACGGGATTCCACATTACTCACGTCACATAGGAGTTCCATCGGGTGCCTCCAATACTGTTTCCGAGCCTACGGTATGTTCAACACAAACAGTGTACCAATCTTACATCAAGAGTAGCACTATCTCCAAACAGAGTGAACCGAGCTTCCACTTGAGCCTCGTCACACAGGAGTCCAATCGAGTGCATCCAAAACGATTTCTATGCCTATGGTATGTTCGGTGCAAACCGTGCACCTATCTTGCACTGACACTAGCACTGTCTCCAAGCTGACTAAAACGAGATTCCACACGACCCACGTCACTTACGAGTTCCATCGGGTGCGTCCAAAACTATTTATGAGCCTATGGTATATTCAGTGCAAACCATGCACCACACACGACCCACGTAAATTACGAGTTCCATCGGGTGCGTCCAAAACTATTTATGAGCCTATGGTTCGTTCCGTGCAAAAACCATGCACCTATCTTGTGTCAAGATTAGCACTATCTCCAAACGGACCGAACAGAGCTCCACCAAACCCTCGTCACCTAGAAGTACCATCGGGTGCATCTAAAAGGATTTATGAGCCTATGGTATGTTTGATGGAAACCGAGCAGGTATATTGCACCAACGCTAACACTGTCTCAAAACAGATCAAAATGAGATTCCACCTGACTCACGTCACCTAGTAGTTCCACCGGGTGCCTCCAATACTATTTCTGAGGGTACGGTATGTTCGACGCAAACTATGCACCAATCTTGCATCAAGAGTAGCACTATCTCCAAACAGACCGAACCGAGCTTCCACTTGAGCCTCGTCACCTAGGAGTCCCACCGAGTGTGTCCAAAACGATTTCTATGCCTATGGTATGTTCGGTGCAAACCAAGCACCTATCTTTGCACTAACACTAGCACTGTGTCTAAACGGACAAAAACGAGATTACACACGACCCACGTAAGTTACGAGTTCCATCGGGTGCGTCCAAAACTTTTTATGAGCTTATGGTTCATTCCGTGCAAAAACCATGCACCTATCTCGTGTCAAGATTAGCACTATCTCAAAACGGACCGAACAGAGCTCCATCACACCCTCGTCGCCTAGGGATACCATCAGGTGCATCTAAAACAATTTATGAGCGTATGGTACGTTTGACACAAACCGAGCACCTATCTTGCACTGACGCTAACACTGTCTCAAAACAGATCAAAACGGGATTCCACATTACTCACGTCACATAGGAGTTCCATCGGGTGCCTCCAATACTGTTTCCGAGCCTACGGTATGTTCAACACAAACAGTGTACCAATCTTACATCAAGAGTAGCACTATCTCCAAACAGAGTGAACCGAGCTTCCACTTGAGCCTCGTCACACAGGAGTCCCATCGAGTGCTTCCAAAATGATTTCTATGCCTATGGTATGTTCGGTGCAAACCGTGCACCTATCTTGCACTGACACTAGCACTATCTCGAAGCGAACTAAAACGAGATTCCACACGACCCACGTCACTTACGAGTTCCATCGGGTGCGTCCAAAACTATTTATGAGCCTATGGTATATTCAGTGCAAACCATGCACCACACACGACCCACGTAAATTACGAGTTCCATCGGGTGCGTCCAAAACTATTTATGAGCCTATGGTTCGTTCCGTGCAAAAACCATGCACCTATCTTGTGTCAAGATTAGCACTATCTCCAAACGGACCGAACAGAGCTCCACCAAACCCTTGTCACCTAGAAGTACCATCGGGTGCATCTAAAAGGATTTATGAGCCTATGGTATGTTTGATGGAAACCGAGCAGGTATATTGCACCAACGCTAACACTGTCTCAAAACAGATCAAAACGAGATTCCACCTGACTCACGTCACCTAGTAGTTCCACCGGGTGCCTCCAATACTATTTCCGAGGGTACGGTACGTTCGACGCAAACTATGCACCAATCTTGCATCAAGAGTAGCACTATCTCCAAACAGACCGAACCGAGCTTCCACTTGAGCCTCGTCACCTAGGAGTCCCACCGAGTGTGTCCAAAATGATTTCTATGCCTATGGTATGTTCGGTGCAAACCAAGCACCTATCTTTGCACTAACACTAGCACTGTGTCTAAACGGACAAAAACGAGATTACACACGACCCACGTAAGTTA
Source organism: Saccharum hybrid cultivar R570 (assembly GCA_038087645.1). Classification (NCBI taxonomy): domain Eukaryota; kingdom Viridiplantae; phylum Streptophyta; class Magnoliopsida; order Poales; family Poaceae; genus Saccharum; species Saccharum hybrid cultivar. The sequence goes on along the minus strand of JAQSUU010000216.1, from coordinate 16,298,544 downwards.
CGAGTTCCATCGGGTGCGTCCAAAACTTTTTATGAGCTTATGGTTCGTTCCGTGCAAAAACCATGCACCTATCTTGTGTCAAGATTAGCACTATCTCAAAACGGACCGAACAGAGCTCCATCACACCCTCGTCGCCTAGGGATACCATCAGGTGCATCTAAAACAATTTATGAGCGTATGGTACGTTTGACACAAACCGAGCACCTATCTTGCACCGACGCTAACACTGTCTCAAAACAGATCAAAACAGGATTCCACATTACTCACGTCACATAGGAGTTCCATCGGGTGCCTCCAATACTGTTTCCGAGCCTACGGTATGTTCAACACAAACGGTGTACCAATCTTGCATCAAGAGTAGCACTATCTCCAAACAGAGTGAACTGAGCTTCCACTTGAGCCTCATCACACAGGAGTCTCATCGAGTGCATCCAAAATGATTTCTATGCCTATGGTATGTTCGGTGCAAACCGTGCACCTATCTTGCACTGACACTAGCACTGTCTCCAAGCGGACTAAAACGAGATTCCACACGACCCACGTCACTTACGAGTTCCATCGGGTGCGTCCAAAACTATTTATGAGCCTATGGTATATTCAGTGCAAACCATGCACCACACACGACCCACGTAAATTACGAGTTCCATCGGGTGCGTCCAAAACTATTTATGAGCCTATGGTTCGTTCCGTGCAAAAACCATGCACCTATCTTGTGTCAAGATTAGCACTATCTCCAAACGGACCGAACAGAGCTCCACCAAACCCTTGTCACCTAGAAGTACCATCGGGTGCATCTAAAAGGATTTATGAGCCTATGGTATGTTTGATGGAAACCGAGCAGGTATATTGCACCAACGCTAACACTGTCTCAAAACAGATCAAAACGAGATTCCACCTGACTCACGTCACCTAGTAGTTCCACCGGGTGCCTCCAATACTATTTCCGAGGGTACGGTACGTTCGACGCAAACTATGCACCAATCTTGCATCAAGAGTAGCACTATCTCCAAACAGACCGAACCGAGCTTCCACTTGAGCCTCGTCACCTAGGAGTCCCACCGAGAGTGTCCAAAATGATTTCTATGCCTATGGTATGTTCGGTGCAAACCAAGCACCTATCTTTGCACTAACACTAGCACTGTGTCTAAACGGACAAAAACGAGATTACACACGACCCACGTAAGTTACGAGTTCCATCGGGTGCGTCCAAAACTTTTTATGAGCTTATGGTTCGTTCCGTGCAAAAACCATGCACCTATCTTGTGTCAAGATTAGCACTATCTCAAAATGGACCGAACAGAGCTCCATCACACCCTCGTCGCCTAGGGATACCATCAGGTGCATCTAAAACAATTTATGAGCGTATGGTACGTTTGACACAAACCGAGCACCTATCTTGCACCGACGCTAACACTGTCTCAAAACAGATCAAAACGGGATTCCACATTACTCACGTCACATAGGAGTTCCATCGGGTGCCTCCAATACTGTTTCCGAGCCTACGGTATGTTCAACACAAACAGTGTACCAATCTTACATCAAGAGTAGCACTATCTCCAAACAGAGTGAACCGAGCTTCCACTTGAGCCTCGTCACACAGGAGTCCAATCGAGTGCATCCAAAACGATTTCTATGCCTATGGTATGTTCGGTGCAAACCGTGCACCTATCTTGCACTGACACTAGCACTGTCTCCAAGCTGACTAAAACGAGATTCCACACGACCCACGTCACTTACGAGTTCCATCGGGTGCGTCCAAAACTATTTATGAGCCTATGGTATATTCAGTGCAAACCATGCACCACACACGACCCACGTAAATTACGAGTTCCATCGGGTGCGTCCAAAACTATTTATGAGCCTATGGTTCGTTCCGTGCAAAAACCATGCACCTATCTTGTGTCAAGATTAGCACTATCTCCAAACGGACCGAACAGAGCTCCACCAAACCCTCGTCACCTAGAAGTACCATCGGGTGCATCTAAAAGGATTTATGAGCCTATGGTATGTTTGATGGAAACCGAGCAGGTATATTGCACCAACGCTAACACTGTCTCAAAACAGATCAAAATGAGATTCCACCTGACTCACGTCACCTAGTAGTTCCACCGGGTGCCTCCAATACTATTTCTGAGGGTACGGTATGTTCGACGCAAACTATGCACCAATCTTGCATCAAGAGTAGCACTATCTCCAAACAGACCGAACCGAGCTTCCACTTGAGCCTCGTCACCTAGGAGTCCCACCGAGTGTGTCCAAAACGATTTCTATGCCTATGGTATGTTCGGTGCAAACCAAGCACCTATCTTTGCACTAACACTAGCACTGTGTCTAAACGGACAAAAACGAGATTACACACGACCCACGTAAGTTACGAGTTCCATCGGGTGCGTCCAAAACTTTTTATGAGCTTATGGTTCATTCCGTGCAAAAACCATGCACCTATCTCGTGTCAAGATTAGCACTATCTCAAAACGGACCGAACAGAGCTCCATCACACCCTCGTCGCCTAGGGATACCATCAGGTGCATCTAAAACAATTTATGAGCGTATGGTACGTTTGACACAAACCGAGCACCTATCTTGCACCGACGCTAACACTGTCTCAAAACAGATCAAAACGGGATTCCACATTACTCACGTCACATAGGAGTTCCATCGGGTGCCTCCAATACTGTTTCCGAGCCTACGGTATGTTCAACACAAACAGTGTACCAATCTTACATCAAGAGTAGCACTATCTCCAAACAGAGTGAACCGAGCTTCCACTTGAGCCTCGTCACACAGGAGTCCCATCGAGTGCTTCCAAAATGATTTCTATGCCTATGGTATGTTCGGTGCAAACCGTGCACCTATCTTGCACTGACACTAGCACTGTCTCGAAGCGGACTAAAACGAGATTCCACACGACCCACGTCACTTACGAGTTCCATCGGGTGTGTCCAAAACTATTTATGAGCCTATGGTATATTCAGTGCAAACCATGCACCACACACGACCCACGTAAATTACGAGTTCCATCGGGTGCGTCCAAAACTATTTATGAGCCTATGGTTCGTTCCGTGCAAAAACCATGCACCTATCTTGTGTCAAGATTAGCACTATCTCCAAACGGACCGAACAGAGCTCCACCAAACCCTTGTCACCTAGAAGTACCATCGGGTGCATCTAAAAGGATTTATGAGCCTATGGTATGTTTGATGGAAACCGAGCAGGTATATTGCACCAACGCTAACACTGTCTCAAAACAGATCAAAACGAGATTCCACCTGACTCACGTCACCTAGTAGTTCCACCGGGTGCCTCCAATACTATTTCCGAGGGTACGGTACGTTCGACGCAAACTATGCACCAATCTTGCATCAAGAGTAGCACTATCTCCAAACAGACCGAACCGAGCTTCCACTTGAGCCTCGTCACCTAGGAGTCCCACCGAGTGTGTCCAAAATGATTTCTATGCCTATGGTATGTTCGGTGCAAACCAAGCACCTATCTTTGCACTAACACTAGCACTGTGTCTAAACGGACAAAAACGAGATTACACACGACCCACGTAAGTTACGAGTTCCATCGGGTGCGTCCAAAACTTTTTATGAGCTTATGGTTCGTTCCGTGCAAAAACCATGCACCTATCTTGTGTCAAGATTAGCACTATCTCAAAACGGACCGAACAGAGCTCCATCACACCCTCGTCGCCTAGGGATACCATCAGGTGCATCTAAAACAATTTATGAGCGTATGGTACGTTTGACACAAACCGAGCACCTATCTTGCACCGACGCTAACACTGTCTCAAAACAGATCAAAACGGGATTCCACATTACTCACGTCACATAGGAGTTCCATCGGGTGCCTCCAATACTGTTTCCGAGCCTACGGTATGTTCAACACAAACAGTGTACCAATCTTACATCAAGAGTAGCACTATCTCCAAACAGAGTGAACCGAGCTTCCACTTGAGCCTCGTCACACAGGAGTCCCATCGAGTGCATCCAAAATGATTTCTATGCCTATGGTATGTTCGGTGCAAACCGTGCACCTATCTTGCACTGACACTAGCACTGTCTCGAAGCGGACTAAAACGAGATTCCACACGACCCACGTCACTTACGAGTTCCATCGGGTGCGTCCAAAACTATTTATGAGCCTATGGTATATTCAGTGCAAACCATGCACCACACACGACCCACGTAAATTACGAGTTCCATCGGGTGCGTCCAAAACTATTTATGAGCCTATGGTTCGTTCCGTGCAAAAACCATGCACCTATCTTGTGTCAAGATTAGCACTATCTCCAAACGGACCGAACAGAGCTCCACCAAACCCTCGTCACCTAGAAGTACCATCGGGTGCATCTAAAAGGATTTATGAGCCTATGGTATGTTTGATGGAAACCGAGCAGGTATATTGCACCAACGCTAACACTGTCTCAAAATAGATCAAAACGAGATTCTACCTGACTCACGTCACCTAGTAGTTCCGCCGGGTGCCTCCAATACTATTTCCGAGGGTACGGTACGTTCGACGCAAACTATGCACCAATCTTGCATCAAGAGTAGCACTATCTCCAAACAGACCGAACCGAGCTTCCACTTGAGCCTCGTCACCTAGGAGTCCCACCGAGTGTGTCCAAAATGATTTCTATGCCTATGGTATGTTCGGTGCAAACCAAGCACCTATCTTTGCACTAACACTAGCACTGTGTCTAAACGGACAAAACCGAGATTACACACGACCCACGTAAGTTACGAGTTCCATCGGGTGCGTCCAAAACTTTTTATGAGCTTATGGTTCGTTCCGTGCAAAAACCATGTACCTATCTTGTGTCAAGATTAGCACTATCTCAAAACGGACCGAACAGAGCTCCATCACACCCTCGTCGCCTAGGGATACCATCAGGTGCATCTAAAACAATTTATGAGCGTATGGTACGTTTGACACAAACCGAGCACCTATCTTGCACCGACGCTAACACTGTCTCAAAACAGATCAAAACAGGATTCCACATTACTCACGTCACATAGGAGTTCCATCGGGTGCCTCCAATACTGTTTCCGAGCCTACGGTATGTTCAACACAAACGGTGTACCAATCTTGCATCAAGAGTAGCACTATCTCCAAACAGAGTGAACTGAGCTTCCACTTGAGCCTCATCACACAGGAGTCTCATCGAGTGCATCCAAAATGATTTCTATGCCTATGGTATGTTCGGTGCAAACCGTGCACCTATCTTGCACTGACACTAGCACTGTCTCCAAGCGGACTAAAACGAGATTCCACACGACCCACGTCACTTACGAGTTCCATCGGGTGCGTCCAAAACTATTTATGAGCCTATGGTATATTCAGTGCAAACCATGCACCACACACGACCCACGTAAATTACGAGTTCCATCGGGTGCGTCCAAAACTATTTATGAGCCTATGGTTCGTTCCGTGCAAAAACCATGCACCTATCTTGTGTCAAGATTAGCACTATCTCCAAACGGACCGAACAGAGCTCCACCAAACCCTTGTCACCTAGAAGTACCATCGGGTGCATCTAAAAGGATTTATGAGCCTATGGTATGTTTGATGGAAACCGAGCAGGTATATTGCACCAACGCTAACACTGTCTCAAAACAGATCAAAACGAGATTCCACCTGACTCACGTCACCTAGTAGTTCCACCGGGTGCCTCCAATACTATTTCCGAGGGTACGGTACGTTCGACGCAAACTATGCACCAATCTTGCATCAAGAGTAGCACTATCTCCAAACAGACCGAACCGAGCTTCCACTTGAGCCTCGTCACCTAGGAGTCCCACCGAGAGTGTCCAAAATGATTTCTATGCCTATGGTATGTTCGGTGCAAACCAAGCACCTATCTTTGCACTAACACTAGCACTGTGTCTAAACGGACAAAAACGAGATTACACACGACCCACGTAAGTTACGAGTTCCATCGGGTGCGTCCAAAACTTTTTATGAGCTTATGGTTCGTTCCGTGCAAAAACCATGCACCTATCTTGTGTCAAGATTAGCACTATCTCAAAATGGACCGAACAGAGCTCCATCACACCCTCGTCGCCTAGGGATACCATCAGGTGCATCTAAAACAATTTATGAGCGTATGGTACGTTTGACACAAACCGAGCACCTATCTTGCACCGACGCTAACACTGTCTCAAAACAGATCAAAACGGGATTCCACATTACTCACGTCACATAGGAGTTCCATCGGGTGCCTCCAATACTGTTTCCGAGCCTACGGTATGTTCAACACAAACAGTGTACCAATCTTACATCAAGAGTAGCACTATCTCCAAACAGAGTGAACCGAGCTTCCACTTGAGCCTCGTCACACAGGAGTCCCATCGAGTGCTTCCAAAATGATTTCTATGCCTATGGTATGTTCGGTGCAAACCGTGCACCTATCTTGCACTGACACTAGCACTGTCTCGAAGCGGACTAAAACGAGATTCCACACGACCCACGTCACTTACGAGTTCCATCGGGTGCGTCCAAAACTATTTATGAGCCTATGGTATATTCAGTGCAAACCATGCACCACACACGACCCACGTAAATTACGAGTTCCATCGGGTGCGTCCAAAACTATTTATGAGCCTATGGTTCGTTCCGTGCAAAAACCATGCACCTATCTTGTGTCAAGATTAGCACTATCTCCAAACGGACCGAACAGAGCTCCACCAAACCCTTGTCACCTAGAAGTACCATCGGGTGCATCTAAAAGGATTTATGAGCCTATGGTATGTTTGATGGAAACCGAGCAGGTATATTGCACCAACGCTAACACTGTCTCAAAACAGATCAAAACGAGATTCCACCTGACTCACGTCACCTAGTAGTTCCACCGGGTGCCTCCAATACTATTTCCGAGGGTACGGTACGTTCGACGCAAACTATGCACCAATCTTGCATCAAGAGTAGCACTATCTCCAAACAGACCGAACCGAGCTTCCACTTGAGCCTCGTCACCTAGGAGTCCCACCGAGTGTGTCCAAAATGATTTCTATGCCTATGGTATGTTCGGTGCAAACCAAGCACCTATCTTTGCACTAACACTAGCACTGTGTCTAAACGGACAAAACCGAGATTACACACGACCCACGTAAGTTACGAGTTCCATCGGGTGCGTCCAAAACTTTTTATGAGCTTATGGTTCGTTCCGTGCAAAAACCATGCACCTATCTTGTGTCAAGATTAGCACTATCTCAAAACGGACCGAACAGAGCTCCATCACACCCTCGTCGCCTAGGGATACCATCAGGTGCATCTAAAACAATTTATGAGCGTATGGTACGTTTGACACAAACCGAGCACCTATCTTGCACCGACGCTAACACTGTCTCAAAACAGATCAAAACAGGATTCCACATTACTCACGTCACATAGGAGTTCCATCGGGTGCCTCCAGTACTGTTTCCGAGCCTACGGTATGTTCAACACAAACAGTGTACCAATCTTACATCAAGAGTAGCACTATCTCCAAACAGAGTGAACCGAGCTTCCACTTGAGCCTCGTCACACAGGAGTCCCATCGAGTGCATCCAAAACGATTTCTATGCCTATGGTATGTTCGGTGCAAACCGTGCACCTATCTTACACTGACACTAGCACTGTCTCCAAGCGGACTAAAACGAGATTCCACACGACCCACGTCACTTACGAGTTCCATCGGGTGCGTCCAAAACTATTTATGAGCCTATGGTATATTCAGTGCAAACCATGCACCACACACGACCCACGTAAATTACGAGTTCCATCGGGTGCGTCCAAATCTATTTATGAGCCTATGGTTCGTTCCGTGCAAAAACCATGCACCTATCTTGTGTCAAGATTAGCACTATCTCCAAACGGTCCGAACAGAGCTCCACCAAACCCTCGTCACCTAGAAGTACCATCGGGTGCATCTAAAAGGATTTATGAGCCTATGGTATGTTTGATGGAAACCGAGCAGGTATATTGCACCAACGCTAACACTGTCTCAAAACAGATCAAAACGAGATTCCACCTGACTCACGTCACCTAGTAGTTCCACCGGGTGCCTCCAATACTATTTCCGAGGGTACGGTACGTTCGACGCAAACTATGCACCAATCTTGCATCAAGAGTAGCACTATCTCCAAACAGACCGAACCGAGCTTCCACTTGAGCCTCGTCACCTAGGAGTCCCACCGAGTGTGTCCAAAACAATTTCTATGCCTATGGTATGTTCGGTGCAAACCAAGCACCTATCTTTGAACTAACACTAGCACTGTGTCTAAACGGACAAAAACGAGATTACACACGACCCACGTAAGTTACGAGTTCCATCGGGTGCGTCCAAAACTTTTTATGAGCTTATGGTTCGTTCCGTGCAAAAACCATGCACCTATCTTGTGTCAAGGTTAGCACTATCTCAAAACGGACCGAACAGAGCTCCATCACACCCTCGTCGCCTAGGGATACCATCAGGTGCATCTAAAACAATTTATGAGCGTATGGTACGTTTGACACAAACCGAGCACCTATCTTGCACCGACGCTAACACTGTCTCAAAACAGGTCAAAACGGGATTCCACATTACTCACGTCACATAGGAGTTCCATCGGGTGCCTCCAATACTGTTTCCGAGCCTACGGTATGTTCAACACAAACAGTGTACCAATCTTACATCAAGAGTAGCACTGTCTCCAAACAGAGTGAACCGAGCTTCCACTTGAGCCTCGTCACACAGGAGTCCCATTGAGTGATTCCAAAATGATTTCTATGCCTATGGTATGTTCGGTGCAAACCGTGCACCTATCTTGCACTGACACTAGCACTGTCTCGAAGCGGACTAAAACGAGATTCCACACGACCCACGTCACTTACGAGTTCCATCGGGTGTGTCCAAAACTATTTATGAGCCTATGGTATATTCAGTGCAAACCATGCACCACACACGACCCACGTAAATTACGAGTTCCATCGGGTGCGTCCAAAACTATTTATGAGCCTATGGTTCGTTCCGTGCAAAAACCATGCACCTATCTTGTGTCAAGATTAGCACTATCTCCAAACGGACCGAACAGAGCTCCACCAAACCCTTGTCACCTAGAAGTACCATCGGGTGCATCTAAAAGGATTTATGAGCCTATGGTATGTTTGATGGAAACCGAGCAGGTATATTGCACCAACGCTAACACTGTCTCAAAACAGATCAAAACGAGATTCCACCTGACTCACGTCACCTAGTAGTTCCACCGGGTGCCTCCAATACTATTTCCGAGGGTACGGTACGTTCGACGCAAACTATGCACCAATCTTGCATCAAGAGTAGCACTATCTCCAAACAGACCGAACCGAGCTTCCACTTGAGCCTCGTCACCTAGGAGTCCCACCGAGTGTGTCCAAAATGATTTCTATGCCTATGGTATGTTCGGTGCAAACCAAGCACCTATCTTTGCACTAACACTAGCACTGTGTCTAAACGGACAAAAACGAGATTACACACGACCCACGTAAGTTACGAGTTCCATCGGGTGCGTCCAAAACTTTTTATGAGCTTATGGTTCGTTCCGTGCAAAAACCATGCACCTATCTTGTGTCAAGATTAGCACTATCTCAAAACGGACCGAACAGAGCTCCATCACACCCTCGTCGCCTAGGGATACCATCAGGTGCATCTAAAACAATTTATGAGCGTATGGTACGTTTGACACAAACCGAGCACCTATCTTGCACCGACGCTAACACTGTCTCAAAACAGATCAAAACGGGATTCCACATTACTCACGTCACATAGGAGTTCCATCGGGTGCCTCCAATACTGTTTCCGAGCCTACGGTATGTTCAACACAAACAGTGTACCAATCTTACATCAAGAGTAGCACTATCTCCAAACAGAGTGAACCGAGCTTCCACTTGAGCCTCGTCACACAGGAGTCCCATCGAGTGCATCCAAAATGATTTCTATGCCTATGGTATGTTCGGTGCAAACCGTGCACCTATCTTGCACTGACACTAGCACTGTCTCGAAGCGGACTAAAACGAGATTCCACACGACCCACGTCACTTACGAGTTCCATCGGGTGCGTCCAAAACTATTTATGAGCCTATGGTATATTCAGTGCAAACCATGCACCACACACGACCCACGTAAATTACGAGTTCCATCGGGTGCGTCCAAAACTATTTATGAGCCTATGGTTCGTTCCGTGCAAAAACCATGCACCTATCTTGTGTCAAGATTAGCACTATCTCCAAACGGACCGAACAGAGCTCCACCAAACCCTTGTCACCTAGAAGTACCATCGGGTGCATCTAAAAGGATTTATGAGCCTATGGTATGTTTGATGGAAACCGAGCAGGTATATTGCACCAACGCTAACACTGTCTCAAAACAGATCAAAACGAGATTCCACCTGACTCACGTCACCTAGTAGTTCCACCGGGTGCCTCCAATACTATTTCCGAGGGTACGGTACGTTCGACGCAAACTATGCACCAATCTTGCATCAAGAGTAGCACTATCTCCAAACAGACCGAACCGAGCTTCCACTTGAGCCTCGTCACCTAGGAGTCCCACCGAGTGTGTCCAAAACAATTTCTATGCCTATGGTATGTTCGGTGCAAACCAAGCACCTATCTTTGAACTAACACTAGCACTGTGTCTAAACGGACAAAAACGAGATTACACACGACCCACGTAAGTTACGAGTTCCATCGGGTGCGTCCAAAACTTTTTATGAGCTTATGGTTCGTTCCGTGCAAAAACCATGCACCTATCTTGTGTCAAGGTTAGCACTATCTCAAAACGGACCGAACAGAGCTCCATCACACCCTCGTCGCCTAGGGATACCATCAGGTGCATCTAAAACAATTTATGAGCGTATGGTACGTTTGACACAAACCGAGCACCTATCTTGCACCGACGCTAACACTGTCTCAAAACAGGTCAAAACGGGATTCCACATTACTCACGTCACATAGGAGTTCCATCGGGTGCCTCCAATACTGTTTCCGAGCCTACGGTATGTTCAACACAAACAGTGTACCAATCTTACATCAAGAGTAGCACTGTCTCCAAACAGAGTGAACCGAGCTTCCACTTGAGCCTCGTCACACAGGAGTCCCATTGAGTGATTCCAAAATGATTTCTATGCCTATGGTATGTTCGGTGCAAACCGTGCACCTATCTTGCACTGACACTAGCACTGTCTCGAAGCGGACTAAAACGAGATTCCACACGACCCACGTCACTTACGAGTTCCATCGGGTGTGTCCAAAACTATTTATGAGCCTATGGTATATTCAGTGCAAACCATGCACCACACACGACCCACGTAAATTACGAGTTCCATCGGGTGCGTCCAAAACTATTTATGAGCCTATGGTTCGTTCCGTGCAAAAACCATGCACCTATCTTGTGTCAAGATTAGCACTATCTCCAAACGGACCGAACAGAGCTCCACCAAACCCTTGTCACCTAGAAGTACCATCGGGTGCATCTAAAAGGATTTATGAGCCTATGGTATGTTTGATGGAAACCGAGCAGGTATATTGCACCAACGCTAACACTGTCTCAAAACAGATCAAAACGAGATTCCACCTGACTCACGTCACCTAGTAGTTCCACCGGGTGCCTCCAATACTATTTCCGAGGGTACGGTACGTTCGACGCAAACTATGCACCAATCTTGCATCAAGAGTAGCACTATCTCCAAACAGACCGAACCGAGCTTCCACTTGAGCCTCGTCACCTAGGAGTCCCACCGAGTGTGTCCAAAATGATTTCTATGCCTATGGTATGTTCGGTGCAAACCAAGCACCTATCTTTGCACTAACACTAGCACTGTGTCTAAACGGACAAAAACGAGATTACACACGACCCACGTAAGTTACGAGTTCCATCGGGTGCGTCCAAAACTTTTTATGAGCTTATGGTTCGTTCCGTGCAAAAACCATGCACCTATCTTGTGTCAAGATTAGCACTATCTCAAAACGGACCGAACAGAGCTCCATCACACCCTCGTCGCCTAGGGATACCATCAGGTGCATCTAAAACAATTTATGAGCGTATGGTACGTTTGACACAAACCGAGCACCTATCTTGCACCGACGCTAACACTGTCTCAAAACAGATCAAAACGGGATTCCACATTACTCACGTCACATAGGAGTTCCATCGGGTGCCTCCAATACTGTTTCCGAGCCTACGGTATGTTCAACACAAACAGTGTACCAATCTTACATCAAGAGTAGCACTATCTCCAAACAGAGTGAACCGAGCTTCCACTTGAGCCTCGTCACACAGGAGTCCCATCGAGTGCATCCAAAATGATTTCTATGCCTATGGTATGTTCGGTGCAAACCGTGCACCTATCTTGCACTGACACTAGCACTGTCTCGAAGCGGACTAAAACGAGATTCCACACGACCCACGTCACTTACGAGTTCCATCGGGTGCGTCCAAAACTATTTATGAGCCTATGGTATATTCAGTGCAAACCATGCACCACACACGACCCACGTAAATTACGAGTTCCATCGGGTGCGTCCAAAACTATTTATGAGCCTATGGTTCGTTCCGTGCAAAAACCATGCACCTATCTTGTGTCAAGATTAGCACTATCTCCAAACGGACCGAACAGAGCTCCACCAAACCCTTGTCACCTAGAAGTACCATCGGGTGCATCTAAAAGGATTTATGAGCCTATGGTATGTTTGATGGAAACCGAGCAGGTATATTGCACCAACGCTAACACTGTCTCAAAACAGATCAAAACGAGATTCCACCTGACTCACGTCACCTAGTAGTTCCACCGGGTGCCTCCAATACTATTTCCGAGGGTACGGTACGTTCGACGCAAACTATGCACCAATCTTGCATCAAGAGTAGCACTATCTCCAAACAGACCGAACCGAGCTTCCACTTGAGCCTCGTCACCTAGGAGTCCCACCGAGTGTGTCCAAAATGATTTCTATGCCTATGGTATGTTCAGTGCAAACCAAGCACCTATCTTTGCACTAACACTAGCACTGTGTCTAAACGGACAAAACCGAGATTACACACGACCCACGTAAGTTACGAGTTCCATCGGGTGCGTCCAAAACTTTTTATGAGCTTATGGTTCGTTCCGTGCAAAAACCATGCACCTATCTTGTGTCAAGATTAGCACTATCTCAAAACGGACCGAACAGAGCTCCATCACACCCTCGTCGCCTAGGGATACCATCAGGTGCATCTAAAACAATTTATGAGCGTATGGTACGTTTGACACAAACCGAGCACCTATCTTGCACCGACGCTAACACTGTCTCAAAACAGATCAAAACAGGATTCCACATTACTCACGTCACATAGGAGTTCCATCGGGTGCCTCCAGTACTGTTTCCGAGCCTACGGTATGTTCAACACAAACAGTGTACCAATCTTACATCAAGAGTAGCACTATCTCCAAACAGAGTGAACCGAGCTTCCACTTGAGCCTCGTCACACAGGAGTCCCATCGAGTGCATCCAAAACGATTTCTATGCCTATGGTATGTTCGGTGCAAACCGTGCACCTATCTTACACTGACACTAGCACTGTCTCCAAGCGGACTAAAACGAGATTCCACACGACCCACGTCACTTACGAGTTCCATCGGGTGCGTCCAAAACTATTTATGAGCCTATGGTATATTCAGTGCAAACCATGCACCACACACGACCCACGTAAATTACGAGTTCCATCGGGTGCGTCCAAAACTATTTATGAGCCTATGGTTCGTTCCGTGCAAAAACCATGCACCTATCTTGTGTCAAGATTAGCACTATCTCCAAACGGACCGAACAGAGCTCCACCAAACCCTCGTCACCTAGAAGTACCATCGGGTGCATCTAAAAGGATTTATGAGCCTATGGTATGTTTGATGGAAACCGAGCAGGTATATTGCGCCAACGCTAACACTGTCTCAAAACAGATCAAAATGAGATTCCACCTGACTCACGTCACCTAGTAGTTCCACCGGGTGCCTCCAATACTATTTCCGAGGGTACGGTACGTTCGACGCAAACTATGCACCAATCTTGCATCAAGAGTAGCACTATCTCCAAACAGACCGAACCAAGCTTCCACTTGAGCCTCGTCACCTAGGAGTCCCACCGAGTGTGTCCAAAACAATTTCTATGCCTATGGTATGTTCGGTGCAAACCAAGCACCTATCTTTGCACTAACACTAGCACTGTGTCTAAACGGACAAAAACGAGATTACACACGACCCACGTAAGTTACGAGTTCCATCGGGTGCGTCCAAAACTTTTTATGAGCTTATGGTTCGTTCCGTGCAAAAACCATGCACCTATCTTGTGTCAAGATTAGCACTATCTCAAAACAGACCGAACAGAGCTCCATCACACCCTCGTCGCCTAGGGATACCATCAGGTGCATCTAAAACAATTTATGAGCGTATGGTACGTTTGACACAAACCGAGCACCTATCTTGCACCGACGCTAACACTGTCTCAAAACAGATCAAAACGGGATTCCACATTACTCACGTCACATAGGAGTTCCATCGGGTGCCTCCAATACTGTTTCCGAGCCTACGGTATGTTCAACACAAACAGTGTACCAATCTTACATCAAGAGTAGCACTATCTCCAAACAGAGTGAACCGAGCTTCCACTTGAGCCTCGTCACACAGGAGTCCCATCGAGTGCTTCCAAAATGATTTCTATGCCTATGGTATGTTCGGTGCAAACCGTGCACCTATCTTGCACTGACACTAGCACTGTCTCGAAGCGGACTAAAACGAGATTCCACACGACCCACGTCACTTACGAGTTCCATCGGGTGCGTCCAAAACTATTTATGAGCCTATGGTATATTCAGTGCAAACCATGCACCACACACGACCCACGTAAATTACGAGTTCCATCGGGTGCGTCCAAAACTATTTATGAGCCTATGGTTCGTTCCGTGCAAAAACCATGCACCTATCTTGTGTCAAGATTAGCACTATCTCCAAACGGACCGAACAGAGCTCCACCAAACCCTTGTCACCTAGAAGTACCATCGGGTGCATCTAAAAGGATTTATGAGCCTATGGTATGTTTGATGGAAACCGAGCAGGTATATTGCACCAACGCTAACACTGTCTCAAAACAGATCAAAACGAGATTCCACCTGACTCACGTCACCTAGTAGTTCCACCGGGTGCCTCCAATACTATTTCCGAGGGTATGGTACGTTCGACGCAAACTATGCACCAATCTTGCATCAAGAGTAGCACTATCTCGAAACAGACCGAACCGAGCTTCCACTTGAGCCTCGTCACCTAGGAGTCCCACCGAGTGTGTCCAAAATGATTTCTATGCCTATGGTATGTTCAGTGCAAACCAAGCACCTATCTTTGCACTAACACTAGCACTGTGTCTAAACGGACAAAACCGAGATTACACACGACCCACGTAAGTTACGAGTTCCATCGGGTGCGTCCAAAACTTTTTATGAGCTTATGGTTCGTTCCGTGCAAAAACCATGCACCTATCTTGTGTCAAGATTAGCACTATCTCAAAACGGACCGAACAGAGCTCCATCACACCCTCGTCGCCTAGGGATACCATCAGGTGCATCTAAAACAATTTATGAGCGTATGGTACGTTTGACACAAACCGAGCACCTATCTTGCACCGACGCTAACACTGTCTCAAAACAGATCAAAACAGGATTCCACATTACTCACGTCACATAGGAGTTCCATCGGGTGCCTCCAGTACTGTTTCCGAGCCTACGGTATGTTCAACACAAACAGTGTACCAATCTTACATCAAGAGTAGCACTATCTGCAAACAGAGTGAACCGAGCTTCCACTTGAGCCTCGTCACACAGGAGTCCCATCGAGTGCATCCAAAACGATTTCTATGCCTATGGTATGTTCGGTGCAAACCGTGCACCTATCTTACACTGACACTAGCACTGTCTCCAAGCGGACTAAAACGAGATTCCACACGACCCACGTCACTTACGAGTTCCATCGGGTGCGTCCAAAACTATTTATGAGCCTATGGTATATTCAGTGCAAACCATGCAACACACACGACCCACGTAAATTACGAGTTCCATCGGGTGCGTCCAAAACTATTTATGAGCCTATGGTTCGTTCCGTGCAAAAACCATGCACCTATCTTGTGTCAAGATTAGCACTATCTCCAAACGGACCGAACAGAGCTCCACCAAACCCTCGTCACCTAGAAGTACCATCGGGTGCATCTAAAAGGATTTATGAGCCTATGGTATGTTTGATGGAAACCGAGCAGGTATATTGCACCAACGCTAACACTGTCTCAAAACAGATCAAAACGAGATTCCACCTGACTCACGTCACCTAGTAGTTCCACCGGGTGCCTCCAATACTATTTCCGAGGGTACGGTACGTTCGACGCAAACTATGCACCAATCTTGCATCAAGAGTAGCACTATCTCCAAACAGACCGAACCGAGCTTCCACTTGAGCCTCGTCACCTAGGAGTCCCACCGAGTGTGTCCAAAATGATTTCTATGCCTATGGTATGTTCCGTGCAAACCAAGCACCTATCTTTGCACTAACACTAGCACTGTGTCTAAACGGACAAAACCGAGATTACACACGACCCACGTAAGTTACGAGTTCCATCGGGTGCGTCCAAAACTTTTTATGAGCTTATGGTTCGTTCCGTGCAAAAACCATGCACCTATCTTGTGTCAAGATTAGCACTATCTCAAAACGGACCGAACAGAGCTCCATCACACCCTCGTCGCCTAGGGATACCATCAGGTGCATCTAAAACAATTTATGAGCGTATGGTACGTTTGACACAAACCGAGCACCTATCTTGCACCGACGCTAACACTGTCTCAAAACAGATCAAAACGGGATTCCACATTACTCACGTCACATAGGAGTTCCATCGGGTGCCTCCAATACTGTTTCCGAGCCTACGGTATGTTCAACACAAACAGTGTACCAATCTTACATCAAGAGTAGCACTATCTCCAAACAGAGTGAACCGAGCTTCCACTTGAGCCTCGTCACACAGGAGTCCCATCGAGTGCTTCCAAAATGATTTCTATGCCTATGGTATGTTCGGTGCAAACCGTGCACCTATCTTGCACTGACACTAGCACTGTCTCGAAGCGGACTAAAACGAGATTCCACACGACCCACGTCACTTACGAGTTCCATCGGGTGCGTCCAAAACTATTTATGAGCCTATGGTATATTCAGTGCAAACCATGCACCACACACGACCCACGTAAATTACGAGTTCCATCGGGTGCGTCCAAAACTATTTATGAGCCTATGGTTCGTTCCGTGCAAAAACCATGCACCTATCTTGTGTCAAGATTAGCACTATCTCCAAACGGACCGAACAGAGCTCCACCAAACCCTTGTCACCTAGAAGTACCATCGGGTGCATCTAAAAGGATTTATGAGCCTATGGTATGTTTGATGGAAACCGAGCAGGTATATTGCACCAACGCTAACACTGTCTCAAAACAGATCAAAACGAGATTCCACCTGACTCACGTCACCTAGTAGTTCCACCGGGTGCCTCCAATACTATTTCCGAGGGTACGGTACGTTCGACGCAAACTATGCACCAATCTTGCATCAAGAGTAGCACTATCTCCAAACAGACCGAACCGAGCTTCCACTTGAGCCTCGTCACCTAGGAGTCCCACCGAGTGTGTCCAAAATGATTTCTATGCCTATGGTATGTTCAGTGCAAACCAAGCACCTATCTTTGCACTAACACTAGCACTGTGTCTAAACGGACAAAACCGAGATTACACACGACCCACGTAAGTTACGAGTTCCATCGGGTGCGTCCAAAACTTTTTATGAGCTTATGGTTCGTTCCGTGCAAAAACCATGCACCTATCTTGTGTCAAGATTAGCACTATCTCAAAACGGACCGAACAGAGCTCCATCACACCCTCGTCGCCTAGGGATACCATCAGGTGCATCTAAAACAATTTATGAGCGTATGGTACGTTTGACACAAACCGAGCACCTATCTTGCACCGACGCTAACACTGTCTCAAAACAGATCAAAACGGGATTCCACATTACTCACGTCACATAGGAGTTCCATCGGGTGCCTCCAATACTGTTTCCGAGCCTACGGTATGTTCAACACAAACAGTGTACCAATCTTACATCAAGAGTAGCACTATCTCCAAACAGAGTGAACCGAGCTTCCACTTGAGCCTCGTCACACAGGAGTCCCATCGAGTGCTTCCAAAATGATTTCTATGCCTATGGTATGTTCGGTGCAAACCGTGCACCTATCTTGCACTGACACTAGCACTGTCTCGAAGCGGACTAAAACGAGATTCCACACGACCCACGTCACTTACGAGTTCCATCGGGTGCGTCCAAAACTATTTATGAGCCTATGGTATATTCAGTGCAAACCATGCACCACACACGACCCACGTAAATTACGAGTTCCATCGGGTGCGTCCAAAACTATTTATGAGCCTATGGTTCGTTCCGTGCAAAAACCATGCACCTATCTTGTGTCAAGATTAGCACTATCTCCAAACGGACCGAACAGAGCTCCACCAAACCCTTGTCACCTAGAAGTACCATCGGGTGCATCTAAAAGGATTTATGAGCCTATGGTATGTTTGATGGAAACCGAGCAGGTATATTGCACCAACGCTAACACTGTCTCAAAACAGATCAAAACGAGATTCCACCTGACTCACGTCACCTAGTAGTTCCACCGGGTGCCTCCAATACTATTTCCGAGGGTACGGTACGTTCGACGCAAACTATGCACCAATCTTGCATCAAGAGTAGCACTATCTCCAAACAGACCGAACCGAGCTTCCACTTGAGCCTCGTCACCTAGGAGTCCCACCGAGTGTGTCCAAAATGATTTCTATGCCTATGGTATGTTCAGTGCAAACCAAGCACCTATCTTTGCACTAACACTAGCACTGTGTCTAAACGGACAAAACCGAGATTACACACGACCCACGTAAGTTACGAGTTCCATCGGGTGCGTCCAAAACTTTTTATGAGCTTATGGTTCGTTCCGTGCAAAAACCATGCACCTATCTTGTGTCAAGATTAGCACTATCTCAAAACGGACCGAACAGAGCTCCATCACACCCTCGTCGCCTAGGGATACCATCAGGTGCATCTAAAACAATTTATGAGCGTATGGTACGTTTGACACAAACCGAGCACCTATCTTGCACCGACGCTAACACTGTCTCAAAACAGATCAAAACGGGATTCCACATTACTCACGTCACATAGGAGTTCCATCGGGTGCCTCCAATACTGTTTCCGAGCCTACGGTATGTTCAACACAAACAGTGTACCAATCTTACATCAAGAGTAGCACTATCTCCAAACAGAGTGAACCGAGCTTCCACTTGAGCCTCGTCACACAGGAGTCCCATCGAGTGCTTCCAAAATGATTTCTATGCCTATGGTATGTTCGGTGCAAACCGTGCACCTATCTTGCACTGACACTAGCACTCTCTCGAAGCGGACTAAAACGAGATTCCACACGACCCACGTCACTTACGAGTTCCATCGGGTGCGTCCAAAACTATTTATGAGCCTATGGTATATTCAGTGCAAACCATGCACCACACACGACCCACGTAAATTACGAGTTCCATCGGGTGCGTCCAAAACTATTTATGAGCCTATGGTTCGTTCCGTGCAAAAACCATGCACCTATCTTGTGTCAAGATTAGCACTATCTCCAAACGGACCGAACAGAGCTCCACCAAACCCTTGTCACCTAGAAGTACCATCGGGTGCATCTAAAAGGATTTATGAGCCTATGGTATGTTTGATGGAAACCGAGCAGGTATATTGCACCAACGCTAACACTGTCTCAAAACAGATCAAAACGAGATTCCACCTGACTCACGTCACCTAGTAGTTCCACCGGGTGCCTCCAATACTATTTCCGAGGGTACGGTACGTTCGACGCAAACTATGCACCAATCTTGCATCAAGAGTAGCACTATCTCCAAACAGACCGAACCGAGCTTCCACTTGAGCCTCGTCACCTAGGAGTCCCACCGAGTGTGTCCAAAATGATTTCTATGCCTATGGTATGTTCAGTGCAAACCAAGCACCTATCTTTGCACTAACACTAGCACTGTGTCTAAACGGACAAAACCGAGATTACACACGACCCACGTAAGTTACGAGTTCCATCGGGTGCGTCCAAAACTTTTTATGAGCTTATGGTTCGTTCCGTGCAAAAACCATGCACCTATCTTGTGTCAAGATTAGCACTATCTCAAAACGGACCGAACAGAGCTCCATCACACCCTCGTCGCCTAGGGATACCATCAGGTGCATCTAAAACAATTTATGAGCGTATGGTACGTTTGACACAAACCGAGCACCTATCTTGCACCGACGCTAACACTGTCTCAAAACAGATCAAAACAGGATTCCACATTACTCATGTCACATAGGAGTTCCATCGGGTGCCTCCAGTACTGTTTCCGAGCCTACGGTATGTTCAACACAAACAGTGTACCAATCTTACATCAAGAGTAGCACTATCTCCAAACAGAGTGAACCGAGCTTCCACTTGAGCCTCGTCACACAGGAGTCCCATCGAGTGCATCCAAAACGATTTCTATGCCTATGGTATGTTCGGTGCAAACCGTGCACCTATCTTACACTGACACTAGCACTGTCTCCAAGCGGACTAAAACGAGATTCCACACGACCCACGTCACTTACGAGTTCCATCGGGTGCGTCCAAAACTATTTATGAGCCTATGGTATATTCAGTGCAAACCATGCACCACACACGACCCACGTAAATTACGAGTTCCATCGGGTGCGTCCAAAACTATTTATGAGCCTATGGTTCGTTCCGTGCAAAAACCATGCACCTATCTTGTGTCAAGATTAGCACTATCTCCAAACGGACCGAACAGAGCTCCACCAAACCCTCGTCACCTAGAAGTACCATCGGGTGCATCTAAAAGGATTTATGAGCCTATGGTATGTTTGATGGAAACCGGGCAGGTATATTGCACCAACGCTAACACTGTCTCAAAACAGATCAAAACGAGATTCCACCTGACTCACGTCACCTAGTAGTTCCACCGGGTGCCTCCAATACTATTTCCGAGGGTACGGTACGTTCGACGCAAACTATGCACCAATCTTGCATCAAGAGTAGCACTATCTCCAAACAGACCGAACCGAGCTTCCACTTGAGCCTCGTCACCTAGGAGTCCCACCGAGTGTGTCCAAAATGATTTCTATGCCTATGGTATGTTCGGTGCAAACCAAGCACCTATCTTTGCACTAACACTAGCACTGTGTCTAAACGGACAAAAACGAGATTACACACGACCCACGTAAGTTACGAGTTCCATCGGGTGCGTCCAAAACTTTTTATGAGCTTATGGTTCGTTCCGTGCAAAAACCATGCACCTATCTTGTGTCAAGATTAGCACTATCTCAAAACGGACCGAACAGAGCTCCATCACACCCTCGTCGCCTAGGGATACCATCAGGTGCATCTAAAACAATTTATGAGCGTATGGTACGTTTGACACAAACCGAGCACCTATCTTGCACCGACGCTAACACTGTCTCAAAACAGATCAAAACGGGATTCCACATTACTCACGTCACATAGGAGTTCCATCGGGTGCCTCCAATACTGTTTCCAAGCCTACGGTATGTTCAACACAAACAGTGTACCAATCTTACATCAAGAGTAGCACTATCTCCAAACAGAGTGAACCGAGCTTCCACTTGAGCCTCGTCACACAGGAGTCCCATCGAGTGCATCCAAAACGATTTCTATGCCTATGGTATGTTCGGTGCAAACCGTGCACCTATCTTGCACTGACACTAGCACTGTCTCAAAGCGGACTAAAACGAGATTCCACACGACCCACGTCACTTACGAGTTCCATCGGGTGCGTCCAAAACTATTTATGAGCCTATGGTATATTCAGTGCAAACCATGCACCACACACGACCCACGTAAATTACGTGTTCCATCGGGTGCGTCCAAAACTATTTATGAGCCTATGGTTCGTTCCGTGCAAAAACCATGCACCTATCTTGTGTCAAGATTAGCACTATCCCCAAACGGACCGAACAGAGCTCCACCAAACCCTCGTCACCTAGAAGTACCATCGGGTGCATCTAAAAGGATTTATGAGCCTATGGTATGTTTGATGGAAACCGAGCAGGTATATTGCACCAACGCTAACACTGTCTCAAAACAGATCAAAACGAGATTCCACCTGACTCATGTCACCTAGTAGTTCCACCGGGTGCCTCCAATACTATTTCCGAGGGTACGGTACGTTCGACGCAAACTATGCACCAATCTTGCATCAAGAGTAGCACTATCTCCAAACAGACCGAATCGAGCTTCCACTTGAGCCTCGTCACCTAGGAGTCCCACCGAGTGTGTCCAAAATGATTTCTATGCCTATGGTATGTTCGGTGCAAACCAAGCACCTATCTTTGCACTAACACTAGCACTGTGTCTAAACGGACAAAAACGAGATTACACACGACCCACGTAAGTTACGAGTTCCATCGGGTGCGTCCAAAACTTTTTATGAGCTTATGGTTCGTTCCGTGCAAAAACCATGCACCTATCTTGTGTCAAGATTAGCACTATCTCAAAACGGACCGAACAGAGCTCCATCACACCCTCGTCGCCTAGGGATACCATCAGGTGCATCTAAAACAATTTATGAGCGTATGGTACGTTTGACACAAACCGAGCACCTATCTTGCACCGACGCTAACACTGTCTCAAAACAGATCAAAACAGGATTCCACATTACTCATGTCACATAGGAGTTCCATCGGGTGCCTCCAGTACTGTTTCCGAGCCTACGGTATGTTCAACACAAACAGTGTACCAATCTTACATCAAGAGTAGCACTATCTCCAAACAGAGTGAACCGAGCTTCCACTTGAGCCTCGTCACACAGGAGTCCCATCGAGTGCATCCAAAACGATTTCTATGCCTATGGTATGTTCGGTGCAAACCGTGCACCTATCTTACACTGACACTAGCACTGTCTCCAAGCGGACTAAAACGAGATTCCACACGACCCACGTCACTTACGAGTTCCATCGGGTGCGTCCAAAACTATTTATGAGCCTATGGTATATTCAGTGCAAACCATGCACCACACACGACCCACGTAAATTACGAGTTCCATCGGGTGCGTCCAAAACTATTTATGAGCCTATGGTTCGTTCCGTGCAAAAACCATGCACCTATCTTGTGTCAAGATTAGCACTATCTCCAAACGGACCGAACAGAGCTCCACCAAACCCTCGTCACCTAGAAGTACCATCGGGTGCATCTAAAAGGATTTATGAGCCTATGGTATGTTTGATGGAAACCGGGCAGGTATATTGCACCAACGCTAACACTGTCTCAAAACAGATCAAAACGAGATTCCACCTGACTCACGTCACCTAGTAGTTCCACCGGGTGCCTCCAATACTATTTCCGAGGGTACGGTACGTTCGACGCAAACTATGCACCAATCTTGCATCAAGAGTAGCACTATCTCCAAACAGACCGAACCGAGCTTCCACTTGAGCCTCGTCACCTAGGAGTCCCACCGAGTGTGTCCAAAATGATTTCTATGCCTATGGTATGTTCGGTGCAAACCAAGCACCTATCTTTGCACTAACACTAGCACTGTGTCTAAACGGACAAAAACGAGATTACACACGACCCACGTAAGTTACGAGTTCCATCGGGTGCGTCCAAAACTTTTTATGAGCTTATGGTTCGTTCCGTGCAAAAACCATGCACCTATCTTGTGTCAAGATTAGCACTATCTCAAAACGGACCGAACAGAGCTCCATCACACCCTCGTCGCCTAGGGATACCATCAGGTGCATCTAAAACAATTTATGAGCGTATGGTACGTTTGACACAAACCGAGCACCTATCTTGCACCGACGCTAACACTGTCTCAAAACAGATCAAAACGGGATTCCACATTACTCACGTCACATAGGAGTTCCATCGGGTGCCTCCAATACTGTTTCCAAGCCTACGGTATGTTCAACACAAACAGTGTACCAATCTTACATCAAGAGTAGCACTATCTCCAAACAGAGTGAACCGAGCTTCCACTTGAGCCTCGTCACACAGGAGTCCCATCGAGTGCATCCAAAACGATTTCTATGCCTATGGTATGTTCGGTGCAAACCGTGCACCTATCTTGCACTGACACTAGCACTGTCTCAAAGCGGACTAAAACGAGATTCCACACGACCCACGTCACTTACGAGTTCCATCGGGTGCGTCCAAAACTATTTATGAGCCTATGGTATATTCAGTGCAAACCATGCACCACACACGACCCACGTAAATTACGTGTTCCATCGGGTGCGTCCAAAACTATTTATGAGCCTATGGTTCGTTCCGTGCAAAAACCATGCACCTATCTTGTGTCAAGATTAGCACTATCCCCAAACGGACCGAACAGAGCTCCACCAAACCCTCGTCACCTAGAAGTACCATCGGGTGCATCTAAAAGGATTTATGAGCCTATGGTATGTTTGATGGAAACCGAGCAGGTATATTGCACCAACGCTAACACTGTCTCAAAACAGATCAAAACGAGATTCCACCTGACTCATGTCACCTAGTAGTTCCACCGGGTGCCTCCAATACTATTTCCGAGGGTACGGTACGTTCGACGCAAACTATGCACCAATCTTGCATCAAGAGTAGCACTATCTCCAAACAGACCGAATCGAGCTTCCACTTGAGCCTCGTCACCTAGGAGTCCCACCGAGTGTGTCCAAAATGATTTCTATGCCTATGGTATGTTCGGTGCAAACCAAGCACCTATCTTTGCACTAACACTAGCACTGTGTCTAAACGGACAAAAACGAGATTACACACGACCCACGTAAGTTACGAGTTCCATCGGGTGCGTCCAAAACTTTTTATGAGCTTATGGTTCGTTCCGTGCAAAAACCATGCACCTATCTTGTGTCAAGATTAGCACTATCTCAAAACGGACCGAACAGAGCTCCATCACACCCTCGTCGCCTAGGGATACCATCAGGTGCATCTAAAACAATTTATGAGCGTATGGTACGTTTGACACAAACCGAGCACCTATCTTGCACCGACGCTAACACTGTCTCAAAACAGATCAAAACGGGATTCCACATTACTCACGTCACATAGGAGTTCCATCGGGTGCCTCCAATACTGTTTCCAAGCCTACGGTATGTTCAACACAAACAGTGTACCAATCTTACATCAAGAGTAGCACTATCTCCAAATAGAGTGAACCGAGCTTCCACTTGAGCCTCGTCACACAGGAGTCCCATCGAGTGCATCCAAAACGATTTCTATGCCTATGGTATGTTCGGTGCAAACCGTGCACCTATCTTGCACTGACACTAGCACTGTCTCAAAGCAGACTAAAACGAGATTCCACACGACCCACGTCACTTACGAGTTCCATCGGGTGCGTCCAAAACTATTTATGAGCCTTTGGTATATTCAGTGCAAACCATGCACCACACACGACCCACGTAAATTACGTGTTCCATCGGGTGCGTCCAAAACTATTTATGAGCCTATGGTTCGTTCCGTGCAAAAACCATGCACCTATCTTGTGTCAAGATTAGCACTATCCCCAAACGGACCGAACAGAGCTCCACCAAACCCTCGTCACCTAGAAGTACCATCGGGTGCATCTAAAAGGATTTATGAGCCTATGGTATGTTTGATGGAAACCGAGCAGGTATATTGCACCAACGCTAACACTGTCTCAAAACAGATCAAAACGAGATTCCACCTGACTCACGTCACCTAGTAGTTCCACCGGGTGCGTCCAATACTATTTCCGAGGGTACGGTACGTTCGACGCAAACTATGCACCAATCTTGCATCAAGAGTAGCACTATCTCCAAACAGACCGAACCGAGCTTCCACTTGAGCCTCGTCACCTAGGAGTCCCACCGAGTATGTCCAAAATGATTTCTATGCCTATGGTATGTTCGGTGCAAACCAAGCACCTATCTTTGCACTAACACTAGCACTGTGTCTAAACGGACAAAACCGAGATTACACACGACCCACGTAAGTTACGAGTTCCATCGGGTGCGTCCAAAACTTTTTATGAGCTTATGGTTCGTTCCGTGCAAAAACCATGCACCTATCTTGTGTCAAGATTAGCACTATCTCAAAACGGACCGAACAGAGCTCCATCACACCCTCGTCGCCTAGGGATACCATCAGGTGCATCTAAAACAATTTATGAGCGTATGGTACGTTTGACACAAACCGAGCACCTATCTTGCACCGACGCTAACACTGTCTCAAAACAGATCAAAACAGGATTCCACATTACTCATGTCACATAGGAGTTCCATCGGGTGCCTCCAATACTGTTTCCGAGCCTACGGTATGTTCAACACAAACAGTGTACCAATCTTACATCAAGAGTAGCACTATCTCCAAACAGAGTGAACCGAGCTTCCCCTTGAGCCTCGTCACACAGGAGTCCCATCGAGTGCATCCAAAATGATTTCTATGCCTATGGTATGTTCGGTGCAAACCGTGCACCTATCTTACACTGACACTAGCACTGTCTCCAAGCGGACTAAAACGAGATTCCACACGACCCACGTCACTTACGAGTTCCATTGGGTGCGTCCAAAACTATTTATGAGCCTATGGTATATTCAGTGCAAACCATGCACCACACACGACCCACGTAAATTACGAGTTCCATCGGGTGCGTCCAAAACTATTTATGAGCCTATGGTTCGTTCCGTGCAAAAACCATGCACCTATCTTGTGTCAAGATTAGCACTATCTCCAAACGGACCGAACAGAGCTCCACCAAACCCTCGTCACCTAGAAGTACCATCGGGTGCATCTAAAAGGATTTATGAGCCTATGGTATGTTTGATGGAAACCGAGCAGGTATATTGCACCAACGCTAACACTGTCTCAAAACAGATCAAAACGAGATTCCACCTGACTCACGTCACCTAGTAGTTCCACCGGGTGCCTCCAATACTATTTCCGAGGGTACGGTACGTTCGACGCAAACTATGCACCAATCTTGCATCAAGAGTTGCACTATCTCCAAACAGACCGAACCGAGCTTCCACTTGAGCCTCGTCACCTAGGAGTCCCACCGAGTGTGTCCAAAATGATTTCTATGCCTATGGTATGTTCGGTGCAAACCAAGCACCTATCTTTGCACTAACACTAGCACTGTGTCTAAACGGACAAAAACGAGATTACACACGACCCACGTAAGTTACGAGTTCCATCGGGTGCGTCCAAAACTTTTTATGAGCTTATGGTTCGTTCCGTGCAAAAACCATGCACCTATCTTGTGTCAAGATTAGCACTATCTCAAAACGGACCGAACAGAGCTCCATCACACCCTCGTCGCCTAGGGATACCATCAGGTGCATCTAAAACAATTTATGAGCGTATGGTACGTTTGACACAAACCGAGCACCTATCTTGCACCGACGCTAACACTGTCTCAAAACAGATCAAAACGGGATTCCACATTACTCACGTCACATAGGAGTTCCATCGGGTGCCTCCAATACTGTTTCCAAGCTTACGGTATGTTCAACACAAACAGTGTACCAATCTTACATCAAGAGTAGCACTATCTCCAAACAGAGTGAACCGAGCTTCCACTTGAGCCTCGTCACACAGGAGTCCCATCGAGTGC
The DNA here is from genome assembly GCA_038087645.1 of Saccharum hybrid cultivar R570. NCBI lineage: Eukaryota > Viridiplantae > Streptophyta > Magnoliopsida > Poales > Poaceae > Saccharum > Saccharum hybrid cultivar. The sequence continues at coordinate 16,270,814 of JAQSUU010000216.1, read as the reverse complement.
ATCCAAAACGATTTCTATGCCTATGGTATGTTCGGTGCAAACCGTGCACCTATCTTGCACTGACACTAGCACTGTCTCAAAGCGGACTAAAACGAGATTCCACACGACCCACGTCACTTACGAGTTCCATCGGGTGCGTCCAAAACTATTTATGAGCCTATGGTATATTCAGTGCAAACCATGCACCACACACGACCCACGTAAATTACGTGTTCCATCGGGTGCGTCCAAAACTATTTATGAGCCTATGGTTCGTTCCGTGCAAAAACCATGCACCTATCTTGTGTCAAGATTAGCACTATCCCCAAACGGACCGAACAGAGCTCCACCAAACCCTCGTCACCTAGAAGTACCATCGGGTGCATCTAAAAGGATTTATGAGCCTATGGTATGTTTGATGGAAACCGAGCAGGTATATTGCACCAACGCTAACACTGTCTCAAAACAGATCAAAACGAGATTCCACCTGACTCACGTCACCTAGTAGTTCCACCGGGTGCCTCCAATACTATTTCCGAGGGTACGGTACGTTCGACGCAAACTATGCACCAATCTTGCATCAAGAGTAGCACTATCTCCAAACAGACCGAACCGAGCTTCCACTTGAGCCTCGTCACCTAGGAGTCCCACCGAGTGTGTCCAAAATGATTTCTATGCCTATGGTATGTTCGGTGCAAACCAAGCACCTATCTTTGCACTAACACTAGCACTGTGTCTAAACGGACAAAACCGAGATTACACACGACCCACGTAAGTTACGAGTTCCATCGGGTGCGTCCAAAACTTTTTATGAGCTTATGGTTCGTTCCGTGCAAAAACCATGCACCTATCTTGTGTCAAGATTAGCACTATCTCAAAACGGACCGAACAGAGCTCCATCACACCCTCGTCGTCTAGGGATACCATCAGGTGCATCTAAAACAATTTATGAGCGTATGGTACGTTTGACACAAACCGAGCACCTATCTTGCAGCGACGCTAACACTGTCTCAAAACAGATCAAAACGGGATTCCACATTACTCACGTCACATAGGAGTTCCATCGGGTGCCTCCAATACTGTTTCCGAGCCTACGGTATGTTCAACACAAACGGTGTACCAATCTTGCATCAAGAGTAGCACTATCTCCAAACAGAGTGAACTGAGCTTCCACTTGAGCCTCATCACACAGGAGTCTCATCGAGTGCATCCAAAATGATTTCTATGCCTATGGTATGTTCGGTGCAAACCGTGCACCTATCTTGCACTGACACTAGCACTGTCTCCAAGCGGACTAAAACGAGATTCCACACGGCCCACGTCACTTACGAGTTCCATCGGGTGCGTCCAAAACTATTTATGAGCCTATGGTATATTCAGTGCAAACCATGCACCACACACGACCCACGTAAATTACGAGTTCCATCGGGTGCGTCCAAAACTATTTATGAGCCTATGGTTCGTTCCGTGCAAAAACCATGCACCTATCTTGTGTCAAGATTAGCACTATCCCCAAACGGACCGAACAGAGCTCCACCAAACCCTCGTCACCTAGAAGTACCATTGGGTGCATCTAAAAGGATTTATGAGCCTATGGTATGTTTGATGGAAACCGAGCAGGTATATTGCACCAACGCTAGCACTGTCTCAAAACAGATCAAAACGAGATTCCACCTGACTCACGTCACCTAGTAGTTCCACCGGGTGCCTCCAATACTATTTCCGAGGGTACAGTATGTTCGACGCAAACTATGCACCAATCTTGCATCAAGAGTAGCACTATCTCCAAACAGACCGAACCGAGCTTCCACTTGAGCCTCGTCACCTAGGAGTCCCACCGAGTGTGTCCAAAACGATTTCTATGCCTATGGTATGTTCGGTGCAAACCAAGCACCTATCTTTGCACTAACACTAGCACTGTGTCTAAACGGACAAAAACGAGATTACACACGACCCACGTAAGTTACGAGTTCCATCGGGTGCGTCCAAAACTTTTTATGAGCTTATGGTTCGTTCCGTGCAAAAACCATGCACCTATCTTGTGTCAAGATTAGCTCTATCTCAAAACGGACCGAACAGAGCTCCGTCACACCCTCGTCGCCTAGGGATACCATCCGGTGCATCTAAAACAATTTATGAGCGTATGGTACGTTTGACACAAACCGAGCACCTATCTTGCACCGACGCTAACACTGTCCCAAAACAGATCAAAACGGGATTCCACATTACTCACGTCACATAGGAGTTCCATCGGGTGCCTCCAATACTGTTTCCGAGCCTACGGTATGTTCAACACAAACAGTGTACCAATCTTACATCAAGAGTAGCACTATCTCCAAACAGAGTGAGCCGAGCTTCCACTTGAGCCTCGTCACACAGGAGTCCCATCGAGTGCATCCAAAACGATTTCTATGCCTATGGTATGTTCGGTGCAAACCGTGCACCTATCTTGCACTGACACTAGCACTGTCTCCAAGCGGACTAAAACGAGATTCCACGCGGCCCACGTCACTTACGAGTTCCATCGGGTGCGTCCAAAACTATTTATGAGCCTATGGTATATTCAGTGCAAACCATGCACCACACACGACCCACGTAAATTACGAGTTCCATCGGGTGCGTCCAAAACTATTTATGAGCCTATGGTTCGTTCCGTGCAAAAACCATGCACCTATCTTGTGTCAAGATTAGCACTATCTCCAAACAGACCGAACAGAGCTCCACCAAACCCTCGTCACCTAGAAGTACCATCGGGTGCATCTAAAAGGATTTATGAGCCTATGGTATGTTTGATGGAAACCGAGCAGGTATATTGCACCAACGCTAACACTGTCTCAAAACAGATCAAAACGAGATTCCACCTGACTCACGTCACCTTGTAGTTCCACCGGGTGCCTCCAATACTATTTCTGAGGGTACGGTATGTTTGACTCAAACTATGCACCAATCTTGCATCAAGAGTAGCACTATCTCCAAACAGACCGAACCGAGCTTCCACTTGAGCCTCGTCACCTAGGAGTCCCACCGAGTGTGTCCAAAACGATTTCTATGCCTATGGTATGTTCGGTGCAAACCAAGCACCTATCTTTGCACTAACACTAGCACTGTGTCTAAACGGACAAAAACGAGATTACACACGACCCACGTAAGTTACGAGTTCCATCGGGTGCGTCCAAAACTTTTTATGAGCTTATGGTTCGTTCCGTGCAAAAACCATGCACCTATCTTGTGTCAAGATTAGCACTATCTCAAAACGGACCGAACAGAGCTCCATCACACCCTCGTCGCCTAGGGATACCATCAGGTGCATCTAAAACAATTTATGAGAGTATGGTACGTTTGACACAAACCGAGCACCTATCTTGCACCGACGCTAACACTGTCTCAAAACAGATCAAAACGGGATTCCACATTACTCACGTCACATAGGAGTTCCATCGGGTGCCTCCAATACTGTTTCCGAGCCTACGGTATGTTCAACACAAACGGTGTACCAATCTTACATCAAGAGTAGCACTATCTCCAAACAGAGTGAACCGAGCTTCCACTTGAGCCTCGTCACACAGGAGTCCCATCGAGTGCATCCAAAACGATTTCTATGCCTATGGTATGTTCGGTGCAAACCGTGCACCTATCTTGCACTGACACTAGCACTGTCTCCAAGCGGACTAAAACGAGATTCCACACGGCCCACGTCACTTACGAGTTCCATCGGGTGCGTCCAAAACTATTTATGAGCCTATGGTATATTCAGTGCAAACCATGCACCACACACGACCCACGTAAATTACGAGTTCCATCGGGTGCGTCCAAAACTATTTATGAGCCTATGGTTCGTTCCGTGCAAAAACCATGCACCTATCTTGTGTCAAGATTAGCACTATCTCCAAACGGACCGAACAGAGCTCCACCAAACCCTCGTCACCTAGAAGTAACATCGGGTGCATCTAAAAGGATTTATGAGCCTATGGTATGTTTGATGGAAACCGAGCAGGTATATTGCACCAACGCTAACACTGTCTCAAAACAGATCAAAACGAGATTCCACCTGACTCACGTCACCTAGTAGTTCCACCGGGTGCCTCCAATACTATTTCTGAGGGTACGGTATGTTTGACTCAAACTATGCACCAATCTTGCATCAAGAGTAGCACTATCTCCAAACAGACCGAACCGAGCTTCCACTTGAGCCTCGTCACCTAGGAGTCCCACCGAGTGTGTCCAAAACGATTTCTATGCCTATGGTATGTTCGGTGCAAACCAAGCACCTATCTTTGCACTAACACTAGCACTGTGTCTAAACGGACAAAAACGAGATTACACACGACTCACGTAAGTTACGAGTTCCATCGGGTGCGTCCAAAACTTTTTATGAGCTTATGGTTCGTTCCGTGCAAAAACCATGCACCTATCTTGTGTCAAGATTAGCACTATCTCAAAACGGACCGAACAGAGCTCCATCACACCCTCGTCGCCTAGGTATACCATCAGGTGCATCTAAAACAATTTATGAGAGTATGGTACGTTTGACACAAACCGAGCACCTATCTTGCACCGACGCTAACACTGTCTCAAAACAGATCAAAACGGGATTCCACATTACTCACGTCACATAGGAGTTCCATCGGGTGCCTCCAATACTGTTTCCGAGCCTACGGTATGTTCAACACAAATGGTGTACCAATCTTACATCAAGAGTAGCACTATCTCCAAACAGAGTGAACCGAGCTTCCACTTGAGCCTCGTCACACAGGAGTCCCATCGAGTGCATCCAAAACGATTTCTATGCCTATGGTATGTTCGGTGCAAACCGTGCACCTATCTTGCACTGACACTAGCACTGTCTCCAAGCGGACTAAAACGAGATTCCACACGGCCCACGTCACTTACGAGTTCCATCGGGTGCGTCCAAAACTATTTATGAGCCTATGGTATATTCAGTGCAAACCATGCACCACACACGACCCACGTAAATTACGAGTTCCATCGGGTGCGTCCAAAACTATTTATGAGCCTATGGTTCGTTCCGTGCAAAAACCATGCACCTATCTTGTGTCAAGATTAGCACTATCTCCAAACGGACCGAACAGAGCTCCACCAAACCCTCGTCACCTAGAAGTACCATCGGGTGCATCTAAAAGGATTTATGAGCCTATGGTATGTTTGATGGAAACCGAGCAGGTATATTGCACCAACGCTAACACTGTCTCAAAACAGATCAAAACGAGATTCCACCTGACTCACGTCACCTAGTAGTTCCACCGGGTGCCTCCAATACTATTTCTGAGGGTACGGTATGTTTGACTCAAACTATGCACCAATCTTGCATCAAGAGTAGCACTATCTCCAAACAGACCGAACCGAGCTTCCACTTGAGCCTCATCACCTAGGTGTCCCACCGAGTGTGTCCAAAACGATTTCTATGCCTATGGTATGTTCGGTGCAAACCAAGCACCTATCTTTGCACTAACACTAGCACTGTGTCTAAACGGACAAAAACGAGATTACACACGACCCACGTAAGTTACGAGTTCCATCGGGTGCGTCCAAAACTTTTTATGAGCTTATGGTTCGTTCCGTGCAAAAACCATGCACCTATCTTGTGTCAAGATTAGCACTATCTCAAAACGGACCGAACAGAGCTCCATCACACCCTCGTCGCCTAGGGATACCATCAGGTGCATCTAAAACAATTTATGAGAGTATGGTACGTTTGACACAAACCGAGCACCTATCTTGCACCGACGCTAACACTGTCACAAAACAGATCAAAACGGGATTCCACATTACTCACGTCACATAGGAGTTCCATCGGGTGCCTCCAATACTGTTTCCGAGCCTACGGTATGTTCAACACAAACGGTGTACCAATCTTACATCAAGAGTAGCACTATCTCCAAACAGAGTGAACCGAGCTTCCACTTGAGCCTCGTCACACAGGAGTCCCATCGAGTGCATCCAAAACGATTTCTATGCCTATGGTATGTTCGGTGCAAACCGTGCACCTATCTTGCACTGACACTAGCACTGTCTCCAAGCGGACTAAAACGAGATTCCACACGGCCCACGTCACTTACGAGTTCCATCGGGTGCGTCCAAAACTATTTATGAGCCTATGGTATATTCAGTGCAAACCATGCACCACACACGACCCACGTAAATTACGAGTTCCATCGGGTGCGTCCAAAACTATTTATGAGCCTATGGTTCGTTCCGTGCAAAAACCATGCACCTATCTTGTGTCAAGATTAGCACTATCTCCAAACGGACCGAACAGAGCTCCACCAAACCCTCGTCACCTAGAAGTACCATCGGGTGCATCTAAAAGGATTTATGAGCCTATGGTATGTTTGATGGAAACCAAGCAGGTATATTGCACCAATGCTAACACTGTCTCAAAACAGATCAAAACGAGATTCCACCTGACTCACGTCACCTAGTAGTTCCACCGGGTGCCTCCAATACTATTTCCGAGGGTACGGTATGTTTGACTCAAACTATGCACCAATCTTGCATCAAGAGTAGCACTATCTCCAACAGACCGAACCGAGCTTCCACTTGAGCCTCGTCACCTAGGAGTCCCACCGAGTGTGTCCAAAATGATTTCTATGCCTATGGTATGTTCGGTGCAAACCATGCACCTATCTTTGCACTAACACTAGCACTATGTCTAAACAGACAAAAACGAGATTACACACGACCCACGTAAGTTACGAGTTCCATCGGGTGCGTCCAAAACTTTTTATGAGCTTATGGTTCGTTCCGTGCAAAAACCATGCACCTATCTTGTGTCAAGATTAGCACTATCTCAAAACGGACCGAACAGAGCTCCATCACACCCTCGTCGCCTAGGGATACCATCAGGTGCATCTAAAACAATTTATGAGAGTATGGTACGTTTGACACAAACCGAGCACCTATCTTGCACCGACGCTAACACTGTCACAAAACAGATCAAAACGGGATTCCACATTACTCACGTCACATAGGAGTTCCATCGGGTGCCTCCAATACTGTTTCCGAGCCTACGGTATGTTCAACACAAACGGTGTACCAATCTTACATCAAGAGTAGCACTATCTCCAAACAGAGTGAACCGAGCTTCCACTTGAGCCTCGTCACACAGGAGTCCCATCGAGTGCATCCAAAACGATTTCTATGCCTATGGTATGTTCGGTGCAAACCGTGCACCTATCTTGCACTGACACTAGCACTGTCTCCAAGCGGACTAAAACGAGATTCCACACGACCCACGTCACTTACGAGTTCCATCGGGTGCGTCCAAAACTATTTATGAGCCTATGGTATATTCAGTGCAAACCATGCACCACACACGACCCACGTAAATTACGAGTTCCATCGGGTGCGTCCAAAACTATTTATGAGCCTATGGTTCGTTCCGTGCAAAAACCATGCACCTATCTTGTGTCAAGATTAGCACTATCCCCAAACGGACCGAACAGAGCTCCACCAAACCCTCGTCACCTAGAAGTACCATCGGGTGCATCTAAAAGGATTTATGAGCCTATGGTATGTTTGATGGAAACCGAGCAGGTATATTGCACCAACGCTAGCACTGTCTCAAAACAGATCAAAACGAGATTCCACCTGACTCACGTCACCTAGTAGTTCCACCGGGTGCCTCCAATACTATTTCCGAGGGTACGGTATGTTCGACGCAAACTATGCACCAATCTTGCATCAAGAGTAGCACTATCTCCAAACAGACCGAACCGAGCTTCCACTTGAGCCTCGTCACCTAGGAGTCCCACCGAGTGTGTCCAAAACGATTTCTATGCCTATGGTATGTTCGGTGCAAACCAAGCACCTATCTTTGCACTAACACTAGCACTATGTCTAAACGGACAAAAACGAGATTACACACGACCCACGTAAGTTACGAGTTCCATCGGGTGCGTCCAAAACTTTTTATGAGCTTATGGTTCATTCCGTGCAAAAACTATGCACCTATCTTGTGTCAAGATTAGCACTATCTCAAAACGGACCGAACAGAGCTCCATCACACCCTCGTCGCCTAGGGATACCATCAGGTGCATCTAAAACAATTTATGAGCGTATGGTACGTTTGACACAAACCGAGCACCTATCTTGCACCGACGCTAACACTGTCTCAAAACAGATCAAAACGGGATTCCACATTACTCACGTCACATAGGAGTTCCATCGGGTGCCTCCAATACTGTTTCCGAGCCTACGGTATGTTCAACACAAACAGTGTACCAATCTTACATCAAGAGTAGCACTAACTCCAAACAGAGTGAACCGAGCTTCCACTTGAGCCTCGTCACACAGGAGTCCCATCGAGTGCATCCAAAACGATTTCTATGCCTATGGTATGTTCGGTGCAAACCGTGCACCTATCTTGCACTGACACTAGCACTGTCTCCAAGCGGACTAAAACGAGATTCCACACGACCCACGTCACTTACGAGTTCCATCGGGTGCGTCCAAAACTATTTATGAGCCTATGGTATATTCAGTGCAAACCATGCACCACACACGACCCACGTAAATTACGAGTTCCATCGGGTGCGTCCAAAACTATTTATGAGCCTATGGTTCGTTCCGTGCAAAAACCATGCACCTATCTTGTGTCAAGATTAGCACTATCCCCAAACGGACCGAACAGAGCTCCACCAATCCCTCGTCACCTAGAAGTACCATCGGGTGCATCTAAAAGGATTTATGAGCCTATGGTATGTTTGATGGAAACCGAGCAGGTATATTGCACCAACGCTAGCACTGTCTCAAAACAGATCAAAACGAGATTCCACCTGACTCACGTCACCTAGTAGTTCCACCGGGTGCCTCCAATACTATTTCCGAAGGTACGGTATGTTCGACGCAAACTATGCACCAATCTTGCATCAAGAGTAGCACTATCTCCAAACAGACCGAACCGAGCTTCCACTTGAGCCTCGTCACCTAGGAGTCCCACCGAGTGTGTCCAAAACGATTTCTATGCCTATGGTATGTTCGGTGCAAACCAAGCACCTATCTTTGCACTAACACTAGCACTGTGTCTAAACGGACAAAAACGAGATTACACACGACCCACGTAAGTTACGAGTTCCATCGGGTGCGTCCAAAACTTTTTATGAGCTTATGGTTCATTCCGTGCAAAAACCATGCACCTATCTTGTGTCAAGATTAGCACTATCTCAAAACGGACCGAACAGAGCTCCATCACACCCTCGTCGCCTAGGGATACCATCAGGTGCATCTAAAACAATTTATGAGCGTATGGTACGTTTGACACAAACCGAGCACCTATCTTGCACCGACGCTAACACTGTCTCAAAACAGATCAAAACGGGATTCCACATTACTCACGTCACATAGGAGTTCCATCGGGTGCCTCCAATACTGTTTCCGAGCCTACGGTATGTTCAACACAAACAGTGTACCAATCTTACATCAAGAGTAGCACTATCTCCAAACAGAGTGAACCGAGCTTCCACTTGAGCCTCGTCACACAGGAGTCCCATCGAGTGCATCCAAAACGATTTCTATGCCTATGGTATGTTCGGTGCAAACCGTGCACCTATCTTGCACTGACACTAGCACTGTCTCCAAGCGGACTAAAACGAGATTCCACACGACCCACGTCACTTACGAGTTCCATCGGGTGCGTCCAAAACTATTTATGAGCCTATGGTATATTCAGTGCAAACCATGCACCACACACGACCCACGTAAATTACGAGTTCCATCGGGTGCGTCCAAAACTATTTATGAGCCTATGGTTCGTTCCGTGCAAAAACCATGCACCTATCTTGTGTCAAGATTAGCACTATCCCCAAACGGACCGAACAGAGCTCCACCAAACCCTCGTCACCTAGAAGTACCATCGGGTGCATCTAAAAGGATTTATGAGCCTATGGTATGTTTGATGGAAACCGAGCAGGTATATTGCACCAACGCTAGCACTGTCTCAAAACAGATCAAAACGAGATTCCACCTGACTCACGTCACCTAGTAGTTCCACCGGGTGCCTCCAATACTATTTCCGAGGGTACGGTATGTTCGACGCAAACTATGCACCAATCTTGCATCAAGAGTAGCACTATCTCCAAACAGACCGAACCGAGCTTCCACTTGAGCCTCGTCACCTAGGAGTCCCACCGAGTGTGTCCAAAACGATTTCTATGCCTATGGTATGTTCGGTGCAAACCAAGCACCTATCTTTGCACTAACACTAGCACTATGTCTAAACGGACAAAAACGAGATTACACACGACCCACGTAAGTTACGAGTTCCATCGGGTGCGTCCAAAACTTTTTATGAGCTTATGGTTCATTCCGTGCAAAAACTATGCACCTATCTTGTGTCAAGATTAGCACTATCTCAAAACGGACCGAACAGAGCTCCATCACACCCTCGTCGCCTAGGGATACCATCAGGTGCATCTAAAACAATTTATGAGCGTATGGTACGTTTGACACAAACCGAGCACCTATCTTGCACCGACGCTAACACTGTCTCAAAACAGATCAAAACGGGATTCCACATTACTCACGTCACATAGGAGTTCCATCGGGTGCCTCCAATACTGTTTCCGAGCCTACGGTATGTTCAACACAAACAGTGTACCAATGTTACATCAAGAGTAGCACTAACTCCAAACAGAGTGAACCGAGCTTCCACTTGAGCCTCGTCACACAGGAGTCCCATCGAGTGCATCCAAAACGATTTCTATGCCTATGGTATGTTCGGTGCAAACCGTGCACCTATCTTGCACTGACACTAGCACTGTCTCCAAGCGGACTAAAACGAGATTCCACACGACCCACGTCACTTACGAGTTCCATCGGGTGCGTCCAAAACTATTTATGAGCCTATGGTATATTCAGTGCAAACCATGCACCACACACGACCCACGTAAATTACGAGTTCCATCGGGTGCGTCCAAAACTATTTATGAGCCTATGGTTCATTCCGTGCAAAAACCATGCACCTATCTTGTGTCAAGATTAGCACTATCCCCAAACGGACCGAACAGAGCTCCACCAATCCCTCGTCACCTAGAAGTACCATCGGGTGCATCTAAAAGGATTTATGAGCCTATGGTATGTTTGATGGAAACCGAGCAGGTATATTGCACCAACGCTAGCACTGTCTCAAAACAGATCAAAACGAGATTCCACCTGACTCACGTCACCTAGTAGTTCCACCGGGTGCCTCCAATACTATTTCCGAAGGTACGGTATGTTCGACGCAAACTATGCACCAATCTTGCATCAAGAGTAGCACTATCTCCAAACAGACCGAACCGAGCTTCCACTTGAGCCTCGTCACCTAGGAGTCCCACCGAGTGTGTCCAAAACGATTTCTATGCCTATGGTATGTTCGGTGCAAACCAAGCACCTATCTTTGCACTAACACTAGCACTGTGTCTAAACGGACAAAAACGAGATTACACACGACCCACGTAAGTTACGAGTTCCATCGGGTGCGTCCAAAACTTTTTATGAGCTTATGGTTCATTCCGTGCAAAAACCATGCACCTATCTTGTGTCAAGATTAGCACTATCTCAAAACGGACCGAACAGAGCTCCATCACACCCTCGTCGCCTAGGGATACCATCAGGTGCATCTAAAACAATTTATGAGCGTATGGTACGTTTGACACAAACCGAGCACCTATCTTGCACCGACGCTAACACTGTCTCAAAACAGATCAAAACGGGATTCCACATTACTCACGTCACATAGGAGTTCCATCGGGTGCCTCCAATACTGTTTCCGAGCCTACGGTATGTTCAACACAAACAGTGTACCAATGTTACATCAAGAGTAGCACTAACTCCAAACAGAGTGAACCGAGCTTCCACTTGAGCCTCGTCACACAGGAGTCCCATCGAGTGCATCCAAAACGATTTCTATGCCTATGGTATGTTCGGTGCAAACCGTGCACCTATCTTGCACTGACACTAGCACTGTCTCCAAGCGGACTAAAACGAGATTCCACACGACCCACGTCACTTACGAGTTCCATCGGGTGCGTCCAAAACTATTTATGAGCCTATGGTATATTCAGTGCAAACCATGCACCACACACGACCCACGTAAATTACGAGTTCCATCGGGTGCGTCCAAAACTATTTATGAGCCTATGGTTCATTCCGTGCAAAAACCATGCACCTATCTTGTGTCAAGATTAGCACTATCCCCAAACGGACCGAACAGAGCTCCACCAATCCCTCGTCACCTAGAAGTACCATCGGGTGCATCTAAAAGGATTTATGAGCCTATGGTATGTTTGATGGAAACCGAGCAGGTATATTGCACCAACGCTAGCACTGTCTCAAAACAGATCAAAACGAGATTCCACCTGACTCACGTCACCTAGTAGTTCCACCGGGTGCCTCCAATACTATTTCCGAAGGTACGGTATGTTCGACGCAAACTATGCACCAATCTTGCATCAAGAGTAGCACTATCTCCAAACAGACCGAACCGAGCTTCCACTTGAGCCTCGTCACCTAGGAGTCCCACCGAGTGTGTCCAAAACGATTTCTATGCCTATGGTATGTTCGGTGCAAACCAAGCACCTATCTTTGCACTAACACTAGCACTGTGTCTAAACGGACAAAAACGAGATTACACACGACCCACGTAAGTTACGAGTTCCATCGGGTGCGTCCAAAACTTTTTATGAGCTTATGGTTCATTCCGTGCAAAAACCATGCACCTATCTTGTGTCAAGATTAGCACTATCTCAAAACGGACCGAACAGAGCTCCATCACACCCTCGTCGCCTAGGGATACCATCAGGTGCATCTAAAACAATTTATGAGCGTATGGTACGTTTGACACAAACCGAGCACCTATCTTGCACCGACGCTAACACTGTCTCAAAACAGATCAAAACGGGATTCCACATTACTCACGTCACATAGGAGTTCCATCGGGTGCCTCCAATACTGTTTCCGAGCCTACGGTATGTTCAACACAAACAGTGTACCAATCTTACATCAAGAGTAGCACTATCTCCAAACAGAGTGAACCGAGCTTCCACTTGAGCCTCGTCACACAGGAGTCCCATCGAGTGCATCCAAAACGATTTCTATGCCTATGGTATGTTCGGTGCAAACCGTGCACCTATCTTGCACTGACACTAGCACTGTCTCCAAGCGGACTAAAACGAGATTCCACACGACCCACGTCACTTACGAGTTCCATCGGGTGCGTCCAAAACTATTTATGAGCCTATGGTATATTCAGTGCAAACCATGCACCACACACGACCCACGTAAATTACGAGTTCCATCGGGTGCGTCCAAAACTATTTATGAGCCTATGGTTCGTTCCGTGCAAAAACCATGCACCTATCTTGTGTCAAGATTAGCACTATCTCCAAACGGACTGAACAGAGCTCCACCAAACCCTCGTCACCTAGAAGTACCATCGGGTACATCTAAACGGATTTATGAGCCTATGGTATGTTTGATGGAAACCGAGCAGGTATATTGCACCAACGCTAACACTATCTCAAAACAGATCAAAACGAGATTCCACCTGACTCACGTCACCTAGTAGTTCCACCGGGTGCCTCTAATACTATTTCTGAGGGTACGGTATGTTCGACGCAAACTATGCACCAATCTTGCATCAAGAGTAGCACTATCTCCAAACAGACCGAACCGAGCTTCCACTTGAGCCTCGTCACCTAGGAGTCCCACCGAGTGTGTCCAAAACGATTTCTATGCCTATGGTATGTTCGGTGCAAACCAAGCACCTATCTTTGCACTAACACTAGCACTGTGTCTAAACGGACAAAACCGAGATTACACACGACCCACGTAAGTTACGAGTTCCATCGGGTGCGTCCAAAACTTTTTATGAGCTTATGGTTCGTTCCGTGCAAAAACCATGCACCTATCTTGTGTCAAGATTAGCACTATCTCAAAACGGACCGAACAGAGCTCCATCACACCCTCGTCGCCTAGGGATACCATCAGGTGCATCTAAAACAATTTATGAGCGTATGGTACGTTTGACACAAACCGAGCACCTATCTTGCACCGACGCTAACACTGTCTCAAAATAGATCAAAACGGGATTCCACATTACTCACGTCACATAGGAGTTCCATCGGGTGCCTCCAATACTGTTTCCGAGCCTACGGTATGTTCAACACAAACAGTGTACCAATCTTACATCAAGAGTAGCACTATCTCCGAACAGAGTGAACCGAGCTTCCACTTGAGCCTCGTCACACAGGAGTCCCATCGAGTGCATCCAAAACGATTTCTATGCCTATGGTATGTTCGGTGCAAACCGTGCACCTATCTTGCACTGACACTAGCACTGTCTCCAAGCGGACTAAAACGAGATTCCACACGACCCACGTCACTTACGAGTTCCATCGGGTGCGTCCAAAACTATTTATGAGCCTATGGTATATTCAGTGCAAACCATGCACCACACACGACCCACGTAAATTACGAGTTCCATCGGGTGCGTCCAAAACTATTTATGAGCCTATGGTTCGTTCCGTGCAAAAACCATGCACCTATCTTGTGTCAAGATTAGCACTATCCCCAAACGGACCGAACAGAGCTCCACCAAACCCTCGTCACCTAGAAGTACCATTGGGTGCACCTAAAAGGATTTATGAGCCTATGGTATGTTTGATGGAAACCGAGCAGGTATATTGCACCAACGCTAGCACTGTCTCAAAACAGATCAAAACGAGATTCCACCTGACTCACGTCACCTAGTAGTTCCACCGGGTGCCTCCAATACTATTTCCGAGGGTACGGTATGTTCGACGCAAACTATGCACCAATCTTGCATCAAGAGTAGCACTATCTCCAAACAGACCGAACCGAGCTTCCACTTGAGCCTCGTCACCTAGGAGTCCCACAGAGTGTGTCCAAAACGATTTCTATGCCTATGGTATGTTCGGTGCAAACCAAGCACCTATCTTTGCACTAACACTAGCACTGTGTCTAAACGGACAAAAACGAGATTACACACGACCCACGTAAGTTACGAGTTCCATCGGGTGCGTCCAAAACTTTTTATGAGCTTATGGTTCGTTCCGTGCAAAAACCATGCACCTATCTTGTGTCAAGATTAGCACTATCTCAAAACGGACCGAACAGAGCTCCGTCACACCCTCGTCGCCTAGGGATACCATCCGGTGCATCTAAAACAATTTATGAGCGTATGGTACGTTTGACACAAACCGAGCACCTATCTTGCACCGACGCTAACACTGTCTCAAAATAGATCAAAACGGGATTCCACATTACTCACGTCACATAGGAGTTCCATCGGGTGCCTCCAATACTGTTTCCGAGCCTACGGTATGTTCAACACAAACAGTGTACCAATCTTACATCAAGAGTAGCACTATCTCCAAACAGAGTGAACCGAGCTTCCACTTGAGCCTCGTCACACAGGAGTCCCATCGAGTGCATCCAAAATGATTTCTATGCCTATGGTATGTTCGGTGCAAACCGTGCACCTATCTTGCACTGACACTAGCACTGTCTCCAAGCGGACTAAAACGAGATTCCACACGACCCACGTCACTTACGAGTTCCATCGGGTGCGTCCAAAACTATTTATGAGCCTATGGTATATTCAGTGCAAACCATGCACCACACACGACCCACGTAAATTACGAGTTCCATCGGGTGCGTCCAAAACTATTTATGAGCCTATGGTTCGTTCCGTGCAAAAACCATGCACCTATCTTGTGTCAAGATTAGCACTATCCCCAAACGGACCGAACAGAGCTCCACCAAACCCTCGTCACCTAGAAGTACCATTGGGTGCATCTAAAAGGATTTATGAGCCTATGGTATGTTTGATGGAAACCGAGCAGGTATATTGCACCAACGCTAGCACTGTCTCAAAACAGATCAAAACGAGATTCCACCTGACTCACGTCACCTAGTAGTTCCACCGGGTGCCTCCAATACTATTTCCGAGGGTACGGTATGTTCGACGCAAACTATGCACCAATCTTGCATCAAGAGTAGCACTATCTCCAAACAGACCGAACCGAGCTTCCACTTGAGCCTCGTCACCTAGGAGTCCCACCGAGTGTGTCCAAAACGATTTCTATGCCTATGGTATGTTCGGTGCAAACCAAGCACCTATCTTTTCACTAACACTAGCACTGTGTCTAAACGGACAAAAACGAGATTACACACGACCCACGTAAGTTACGAGTTCCATCGGGTGCGTCCAAAACTTTTTATGAGCTTATGGTTCGTTCCGTGCAAAAACCATGCACCTATCTTGTGTCAAGATTAGCACTATCTCAAAACGGACCGAACAGAGCTCCGTCACACCCTCGTCGCCTAGGGATACCATCCGGTGCATCTAAAACAATTTATGAGCGTATGGTACGTTTGACACAAACCGAGCACCTATCTTGCACCGACGCTAACACTGTCTCAAAATAGATCAAAACGGGATTCCACATTACTCACGTCACATAGGAGTTCCATCGGGTGCCTCCAATACTGTTTCCGAGCCTACGGTATGTTCAACACAAACAGTGTACCAATCTTACATCAAGAGTAGCACTATCTCCAAACAGAGTGAACCGAGCTTCCACTTGAGCATCGTCACACAGGAGTCCCATCGAGTGCATCCAAAACGATTTCTATGCCTATGGTATGTTCGGTGCAAACCGTGCACCTATCTTGCACTGACACTAGCACTGTCTCCAAGCGGACTAAAACGAGATTCCACACGACCCACATCACTTACGAGTTCCATCGGGTGCGTCCAAAACTATTTATGAGCCTATGGTATATTCAGTGCAAACCATACACCACACACGGCCCACGTAAATTACGAGTTCCATCGGGTGCGTCCAAAACTATTTATGAGCCTATGGTTCGTTCCGTGCAAAAACCATGCACCTATCTTGTGTCAAGATTAGCACTATCTCCAAACGGACCGAACAGAGCTCCACCAAACCCTCGTCACCTAGAAGTACCATTGGGTGCATCTAAAAGGATTTATGAGCCTATGGTATGTTTGATGGAAACCGATCAGGTATATTGCACCAACGCTAGCAATGTCTCAAAACAGATCAAAACGAGATTCCACCTGACTCATGTCACCTAGTAGTTCCACCGGGTGCCTCCAATACTATTTCCGAGGGTACGGTATGTTCGACGCAAACTATGCACCAATCTTGCATCAAGAGTAGCACTATCTCCAAACAGACCGAACCGAGCTTCCACTTGAGCCTCGTCACCTAGGAGTCCCACCGAGTGTGTCCAAAACGATTTCTATGCCTATGGTATGTTCGGTGCAAACCAAGCACCTATCTTTGCACTAACACTAGCACTGTGTCTAAACGGACAAAAACGAGATTACACACGACCCACGTAAGTTACGAGTTCCATCGGGTGCGTCCAAAACTTTTTATGAGCTTATGGTTCGTTCCGTGCAAAAACCATGCACCTATCTTGTGTCAAGATTAGCACTATCTCAAAACGGACCGAACAGAGCTCCATCACACCCTCGTCGCCTAGGGATACCATCAGGTGCATCTAAAACAATTTATGAGCGTATGGTACGTTTGACACAAACCGAGCACCTATCTTGCACCGACGCTAACACCATCTCAAAACAGATCAAAACGGGATTCCACATTACTCACGTCACATAGGAGTTCCATCGGGTGCCTCCAATACTGTTTCCGATTCTACGGTATGTTCAACACAAACAGTGTACCAATCTTACATCAAGAGTAGCACTATCTCCAAACAGAGTGAACCGAGCTTCCACTTGAGCCTCGTCACACAGGAGTCCCATCGAGTGCATCCAAAACGATTTCTATGCCTATGGTATGTTCGGTGCAAACCGTGCACCTATCTTGCACTGACACTAGCACTGTCTCCAAGCGGACTAAAACGAGATTCCACACGGCCCACGTCACTTACGAGTTCCATCGGGTGCGTCCAAAACTATTTATGAGCCTATGGTATATTCAGTGCAAACCATGCACCACACACGACCCACGTAAATTACGGGTTCCATCAGGTGCGTCCAAAACTATTTATGAGCCTATGGTTCGTTCCGTGCAAAAACCATGCACCTATCTTGTGTCAAGATTAGCACTATCCCCAAACGGACCGAACAGAGCTCCACCAAACCCTCGTCACCTAGAAGTACCATTGGGTGCATCTAAAAGGATTTATGAACCTATGGTATGTTTGATGGAAACCGAGCAGGTATATTGCACCAACGCTAGCACTGACTCAAAACAGATCAAAACGAGATTCCACCTGACTCACGTCACCTAGTAGTTCCACCGGGTGCCTCCAATACTATTTCCGAGGGTACGGTATGTTCGACTCAAACTATGCACCAATCTTGCATCAAGAGTAGCACTATCTCCAAACAGACCGAACCGAGCTTCCACTTGAGCCTCGTCACCTAGGAGTCCCACCGAGTGTGTCCAAAACGATTTCTATGCCTATGGTATGTTCGGTGCAAACCAAGCACCTATCTTTGCACTAACACTAGCACTGTGTCTAAACAGACAAAAACGAGATTACACAGGACCCACGTAAGTTACGAGTTCCATCGGGTGCGTCCAAAACTTTTTAAGAGCTTATGGTTCGTTCCGTGCAAAAACCATGCACCTATCTTGTGTCAAGATTAGCACTATCTCAAAACGGACCGAACAGAGCTCCATCACACCCTCGTCGCCTAGGGATACCATCAGGTGCATCTAAAACAATTTATGAGCGTATGGTACGTTTGACACAAACCGAGCACCTATCTTGCACCGACGCTAACACTGTCTCAAAACAGATCAAAACGGGATTCCACATTACTCACGTCACATAGGAGTTCCATCGGGTGCCTCCAATACTATTTCCGAGCCTACGGTATGTTCAACACAAACGGTGTACCAATCTTACATCAAGAGTAGCACTATCTCCAAACAGAGTGAACCGAGCTTCCACTTGAGCCTCATCACACAGGAGTCCCATCGAGTGCATCCAAAACGATTTCTATGCCTATGGTATGTTCGGTGCAAACCGTGCACCTATCTTGCACTGACACTAGCACTGTCTCCAAGCGGACTAAAACGAGATTCCACACGACCCACGTCACTTACGAGTTCCATCGGGTGCGTCCAAAACTATTTATGAGCCTATGGTATATTCAGTGCAAACCATGCACCACACACGACCCACGTAAATTACGAGTTCCATCGGGTGCGTCCAAAACTATTTATGAGCCTATGGTTCGTTCCGTGCAAAAACCATGCACCTATCTTGTGTCAAGATTAGCACTATCTCCAAACGGACCGAACAGAGCTCCACCAAACCCTCGTCACCTAGAAGTACCATCGGGTGCATCTAAAAGGATTTATGAGCCTATGGTATGTTTGATGGAAACCGAGCAGGTATATTGCACCAACGCTAACACTGTCTCAAAACAGATCAAAACGAGATTCCACCTGACTCACGTCACCTAGTAGTTCCACCGGGTGCCTCCAATACTTTTTCCGAGGGTACGGTATGTTCGACGCAAACTATGCACCAATCTTGCATCAAGAGTAGCACTATCTCCAAACAGACCAAACCGAGCTTCCACTTGAGCCTCGTCACCTAGGAGTCCCACCGAGTGTGTCCAAAACGATTTCTATGCCTATGGTATGTTCGGTGCAAACCAAGCACCTATCTTTGCACTAACACTAGCACTGTGTCTAAACGGACAAAAACGAGATTACACACGACCCACGTAAGTTACGAGTTCCATTGGGTGCGTCCAAAACTTTTTATAAGCTTATGGTTCGTTCCGTGCAAAAACCATGCACCTATCTTGTGTCAAGATTAGCACTATCTCAAAACGGACCGAACAGAGCTCCATCACACCCTCGTCGCCTAGGGATACCATCAGGTGCATCTAAAACAATTTATGAGCGTATGGTACGTTTGACACAAACCGAGCACCTATCTTGCATCGACGCTAACACTGTCTCAAAATAGATCAAAACGGGATTCCACATTACTCACGTCACATAGGAGTTCCATCGGGTGCCTCCAATACTGTTTCCGAGCCTACGGTATGTTCAACACAAACGGTGTACCAATCTTACATCAAGGTTAGCACTATCTCCAAACAGAGTGAACCGAGCTTCCACTTGAGCCTCGTCACACAGGAGTCCCATCGAGTGCATCCAAAACGATTTCTGTGCCTATGGTATGTTCGGTGCAAACCGTGCATCTATCTTGCACTGACACTAGCACTGTCTCCAAGCGGACTAAAATGAGATTCCACACGACCCACGTCACTTACGAGTTCCATCGGGTGCGTCCAAAACTATTTATGAGCCTATGGTATATTCAGTGCAAACCATGCACCACACACGACCCACGTAAATTACGAGTTCCATCGGGTGCGTCCAAAACTATTTGTGAGCCTATGGTTCGTTCCGTGCAAAAACCATGCACCTATCTTGTGTCAAGATTAGCACTATCTCCAAACGGACCGAACAGAGCTCCACCAAACCCTCGTCACCTAGAAGTACCATCGGGTGCATCTAAAAGGATTTATGAGCCTATGGTATGTTTGATGGAAACCGAGCAGGTATATTGCACCAACGCTAACACTGTCTCAAAACAGATCAAAACGAGATTCCACCTGACTCACGTCACCTAGTAGTTCCACCGGGTGCCTCCAATACTATTTCCGAGGGTACGGTATGTTCGACGCAAACTATGCACCAATCTTGCATCAATTGTAGCACTATCTCCAAACAGACCGAACCGAGCTTCCACTTGAGCCTCGTCACCTAGGAGTCCCACCGAGTG